>OV816027.1:163241734-164519449 GCA_929113105.1 Agrypnus murinus | reverse complement strand
GTATAATAGTATATGACCCCTATATATCTTACGATTTTCAGATTATCGACTTTAAGTATTTTAGAGTAAATTTAGTTTTTAAAATTCTTCTTTGAATATGCAACTTTTTAAAAAATTAAATTTACACTACAAGTTACAATTAAGTAATTATAACAATACACGACACTTATAAATATCTAAATCAAAGTTTTGTTATAAATTTATTGTTTCAAATAATCCAAAACTATACACAAGATTTCCATGTTCAAAAATGTGTAACTTCGGCTTAATGGATTGGCACCCTGTATATTATTCAACAATAAATTTAGCAAAAACGTTGATTTAATTATTTATAAGCGTCATGTATTATTGTAAGCACTTATTATAGTTAAATATAACTTGAAGTATGCAAATTTATTTTTTAGAAAGTTGCATTTGCAGTTGCATAAAAAAAGAATTGAAGAAACTAGATTTATTCAAAACGTGTACGAAATTCCGATGTTTATGTATTAACCACAAATACTTAAAGTTAAGTGTAGAATCGAAAGTCTTAAAAATATATAGGGTATTCCATTTAAAATGAAAAAAGGTGATAGTATTAGTACAAAAATATTATAAATTTAAAATTGTTTTATACTAGCCAACTTTGGTATTTAACCTATTTTCTGTTTTCCAAGATACGGTACAGGGCCATCTTACGTGAGCAACCCCGTAGTATGTAGGTAATTTTATTAGATTAAACATCTTCCAAGGTCATATCCACAATCACCTACACAGAAACCCGGAACTGGAGCATTGGAGATTAAATTTAAAATTTTTAACGTTTCATTTTTTTAAGTCGTCTTAAATGACGAGAGGAATAAATTTTACTACCTTTTTCCATCTCACTAAAATTGAGACTAATAAGCGTTTTGTCGGTGACACTATGTGTACGGAATTTATAAATAAAATGAGTTGTTCTATTATTGCCATTTCAATATGACAATGCCGAAGACATGAAAAAGATGTATTTTTCACGTACGTGCCAAAGGTATACCGCGGGGCACGTAATTATTACGTGCCATTGAGCATCGCTTTGGAATATTAATTTGCGGCATTAAAAAAGAATTAGAGGCACGTAATTTTTACATGAATTTCTATTCCAGCGCTACTTGGGTTAAAAGAGCAAAATATGGAACAGTTAACTGAGCAGTTTTAGGGGGCTATGCAGGTATTTTTAAGATTCCTTAGTGACCCAGGATTTCAGATAGGGATTATCGTATCGTATATTAACTTTTAATATCTGTAAATGTTGCACTGCATATTTTATTTTAAAAGAAAATTATTGTTTAAATAAAACTTCACAAAAGTGATGTTATATTGTTGTTTACAAACATCACCCAGATTCATTTTCATTTATCTTTCTCTAGCACACACAAATAGTCAGGCTATCTCTTTTATTACAATACTGTCAACTTCCATTCTGTAGATTTATCCTCTCAGTTGTTAATGCACACTTTAATTTAGTTGAAAAGACAGATTTGCTTACCGGCCAGATTAATCTTGACATTAAAATAAAGTTATCTTTAACTATAAACAACTTTAATGATAGATGGAAAGACCGGCCCTAATAATAGTAATATGGTCTGTTTTGCTTAGTTACATACTTCTTTTTGGGGAAAGCTCCACGTATAGCAGAAAACATTTTAATATCTCAAATTTGATATGATGAATTGAATTCATGGTTGTTTATGAAAATCAACCTTTTCTATTAGAATATAAAACAATAACTTGACTTCCACAGTTATTGGTCCATTTATTTATAACCATAAATTAATAAATAAATAAGGAGGATTAAACGTAATCCTCACGATTAAAATATTACTGAATTGTTGCTTTAACTTATCAGATTCTATAGGAAGTTTTGTTCGCTTCTTTTGTTGAATCTTTATGATTTTTCATGTTTATTATCAAATTTACGCATTAATATTAACTTACATTATGAAAGTGCGAATTTGAAGAGAGGTTATGTTATATTTATAACTTTGTGAATTTGCAACCAGGTAGTAATGTAATATTTCGAAAGAAAGATTGATAATATACAACCTGGATGTTCTGTATTGTGGCGCCCCTTTCAAAATATAAATAATGCTTGGAACTACAAACGCGAGCGGCCCGTGTAAAAGACCTTTGTCTCTCACAAATCGAGGGCGTAGAAAAGATTTAAAGAATGCTTGTGCCAACTTAGTGCGTGGTATATTTATGTGATCTTTGTCAATTCACATATCTAATACCCTATGGTCTTTGTTACGAAGGTTGAAGGTCGTGGGCACTGGACTCGCCCGTAAAATCGAGGTGAATTATATTTTATAATAGGTTAATAAGATGGAGAATACAGGGTATCCATAAAAGAACTACCTAGTTTTAAAAGACTTTTATTGAATGGAACACAAAGATATCTCTCTCGCGAAGATGGACAATGTCACATATCTTTTCAGCATACCCAACTTCTTTACATGATCCCACAAAAAAAGTCCAGAGGTGTTAACCAAGAAGCCCAGATCTAACACCTCTGAACTTTTTTTGTGGAGTCATGTAAAGAACTTGGTGTATGCTGAAAAGTGTATGCTGATACGTGACATTGTCCATCTTCGCGAGAGAATTGTAACAGTGGTAGCATCAGTCACACCTAACATGTTAGCAAAAACATGGAGCGAAGTCAAATACCGGCTGGACGTCTGTAGGGCAACGAATGGGTCCCACATTGAGGTGTACTAGGATTAAAAAAAAACTTGATCATGTCACCTTTCATGATACGTATTAGTTGTAGTAATATATTTGTGGTCCAAACAATAATAGTTATTTGTGTATTTAGGTGCGAAATGTTGCTTTGGTGGTCAAGAATGAAAGCCTTTTGATGAGGCATAGCAAGTCAAAAATTGATTCGAGACCACCAAAGTCATTTCGGGAACGAATTGCACACAATGTTTTTCTACAGCGTTATTGGAATAATAGAAAAAGTAGAAAAAAAATCATAAAAATAACACAGAGAAATTTTTATTTTACCGCAAATTGGACAGTTTCGTTGTTTCTATGGACACGACATTGCTCAAATATGCATAAATGCATGCAATATTTTTAAAATATTCCAAAAATATTTCGAGCACGTTGTCAAGTAGACAAAACCAATTTTGAAATTGATGTACTTCAAACCAATTTTTTGACAGCTATAGAAAAAAGTCTTGTAAAACTAGGAAGTTCTTTTTCGGATACCCTGTCGAACCCTTTCATAATAATATCAATACAACAATAGCATAAATAAATATAAAAAACTGCATTAGCAGAATTTGTGAGTTTTCATTGGAAGGTTAAAAACATTCTTTTTAATTTATATAAATTGATTGTACTAATGTTCCAAATCTTCCAGCTCAGTGCAACCCTCATGTTCTATTGGTGCTCTAGATCTATCCAACAGATAATACTTGAAGTAGCAGTATTTATAGCAAAAACACAAGGAAAGATAATTCATATAAAAAAACACATCAAATATGCCCATCATTACAAATTAACTATTTGTAGTTCATGACCAATTTAACAAGCTGTAATCGTCAACAAAAAGGATACTACACCAGAGATGTAAAATGTACTTCAGGCTATTAAACAATCATACATATGTAACATAAGCACTATAAAAGCACAATGAACAAAAATATACAGCAAGGTAATAAGCTTACTCATGGAAGTGGGAAAGCATTTGAGTGTAATATTTGTAATTATAAATGCTCACAAAAAGGAAGTTTGAAACAGCACCTGCTTACTCATAGTGGTGAGAAACCGTTTGGATGTAATGTTTGTAATTATAAATGCTCACGAAAAGAAAGTTTGACACGGCACTTACTCACTCATAGTGGAGAGAAACCGTATGGATGTAATATTTGTGATTATAAATGCTCACAAAAAGGAAGTTTGAAACAGCACCTGCTCACTCATAGTGGTGAGAAACCATTTGGATGTAATATTTGTGATTATAAATGCTCACGAAAAGAAAGTTTGACACGGCACCTGCTCACTCATACTGGTGAGAAACCATTTGGATGTAATATTTGTAATTATAAATGCTCACATAAAGTAAGTTTGACACGTCACCTGCTCACACATAGTGGTGAGAAACCACTTGGATGCTCAGAAAAACGAAATTTACAAAATGCCTTGCTTATTCATAGTGGTGAGAAACCGTTTGGATGTAATATTTGTAATTATAAATGCTCACAAAAAGGAAGTTTGAAACGGCACCTGCTCACTCATAGTGGTGAGAAGCCATTTGAATGTAATATTTGTAATTATAAATTCCCACGAAAAGGAAGTTTGAAACAGCACCTGCTCACTCATAGTGGGGAGAAACCATTTGAATGTAATATTTGTAATTATAAATGCTCACAAAAAGGAAGTTTGAAACAGCACCTGCTCACTCATAGTGGTAAGGAACCATTTGAATGTAATATTTGTAATTATAAATGCCCACTAAAAGGGAGTTTGGAACAGCACCTGCTTACTCATAGTGGTCAGAAACCATTTCAATGTAATATTTGTAATTATAAATGCTTACAAAAAGGAAATTTGAAACGGCACCTGCTCACTCATAGTGGTGAGAAGCCATTTGAATGTTATATTTGTAATTATAAATGCCCACTAAAAGGACATTTGAAACAGCACCTGCTTACTCATAGTGGTGAGAAACCATTTCGATGTAATATTTGTAATTATAAATGCTCACAAAAAGGAAGTTTGAAACAACACCTGCTCACTCATAGTGGTGAGAAACCATTTGGATGTGATATTTGTAATTATAAATGCTCACGAAAAGAAAGTTTGACACGGCACCTGCTCACTCATAGTGGTGAGAAACCATATGGATGTAATATTTGTAATTATAAATGCTCACAAAAAGGAAGTTTGAAACAGCACCTGCTCACTCATAGTGGGGAGAAGCCATATGGATGTAATATTTGTAATTATAAATGCTCGGAAAAAAAAAATTTGCAAAAGCACTTGCTTACTCATAGTGGTGAGAAACCATTTGGATGTAATATTTGTAATTATAAATGCTCACAAAAACGAAGTTTGAAACAGCATCTGCTCACTCATAGTGGTGAGAAACCATTTGGATGTAATATTTGTAATTATAAATGCTCACATAAAGTAAGTTTGACATGGCACCTGCTCACTCATAGTGGTGAGAAACCGTTTGGATGTAATATTTGTAATTATAAATGCTCACGAAAAGTAAGTTTGACACGGCATCTGCTCACTCATAGTGGTGAGAAACCGTTTGTATGTAATATTTGTAATTATAAATGCTTACGAAAAGAAAATTTGAAACGGCACCTGCTCACTCATAGTGGAGAGAAGCCATTTGAATGTAATATTTGTAATTATAAATGCCCACTAAAAGAAAGTTTACAAAAACACCTGCTTACTCATAGTGGTGAGAAACCGTTTGCATGTAATATTTGTAATTATAAATGCTCACTAAAAGGAAGTTTGAAACAGCACCTTCTCACTCATAGTGGTGAGAAACCGTTTGGATGTAATATTTGTAATTATAAGTGCTCACAAAAAGTAAGTTTGACACGGCACTTGCTCACTCATAGTGGTAGTAATCCATTTGATTGATTGATTGATTGGGCCCGTTATTCACTAGTAGGGTATAGGGTAGAAATGTTGGTTTTCCATATTTCCATCTTTTGCAAATACTGTTAGCTGGGGAATGTTTTTTCCAGTCTCCTCTGGGGAATGGTTTTTCCAGTCTCTTCTTCCAGAGCCCTCCCTGTTTTTTTTTGCTGCCCCACATTTCGTCCATGCAGGATCCGTTTTAGGACAGTTCTGTAGTGGGATTCTAAAAATCTGAAGTCGAAGGTTGCCGGTCCAGAAAACAAGTCGCACTCAATCCCGAAGGCACAGTATAAATAACAATCAGCCAGCTTTGAATATCACGCCTACAAAGTAAGCAGTGCATCGAAGTTTGTCGGTCGACATCGCCTAATAATACCCAGACGTATTCTGTTAAACGATGTGACGAGCAAAGTTTGTAAACATTAAAATCTCTTGTTATAGTCGTATAGGAAATAGAATTGTGTGATTCAACAAAATTAATGGTCGCCTTTGAACAATTAGTTGTTATTAACTGAACTTAAATTAACGTGCATAATTGAATATTCATTTACAAAACGAAAGCTTTATTGTTAAATGTGTTTCAATATAAATAACCTTTTTACTTCCTTTGGATGATTTAAAATTGGAATACCTGTTCAACAAACAAATGAAGAATCTAGGTCACTGAAATCACGATTCGATTATAATCAAATATACGTACAATATAGGGAAGATGAAATCAATTTACACTATATTTATTTATTTAGTTTTGGGAGAAGAATCAGGATGGCGGAGCATCCTTCGTACCTCATGGCACCGATTACTATGATCATTTGGCCGACCCTATTAGAATTTAGCCGAATCTGGGGAATTCCACCCCCAGTAGGGATTTTTATCGTGCCAAACATCGCATTCACACGGAACCTACAGTTTTACTTCCTATCCGAAAAGAAGGCATGTTTTCAATTTTTCTCCGCTATGAAAAATTACCAACTCTGCTGGGGATTGAACCTGCGATCTTTGGATTATGAAGCAAACATGCAAACCACTAATCCACCGAGACTGGCTATTTACACTATAATAATAATTATTATTAATGTCGACATTAAATTATTCTATTTATTTCACTTCATAATAATAATAAAATTTATTTTCATCCATATTAAATTGAAGACACAATAACAAACGAAATGTTAAAAAATACAATCCTAACACACACTGACTTTTTTTAACAGCCGAGGGTAACAAAAGACGTTGCTTACGCTCCTATTTTATCTTAATGTTTCAGGCCTGTTGATCAGGCGTTGACCTAGATTCCTCATTTGTTTGTTGAACTTTTTCAATAAGTCAGCATAAAGAATTGTTAGGTAGAATTTCGTAATCACTTATTTGTTCTATTACGCATTAGCAATTCAATTTTAAACAATTGGTAAATACATAAAGAAGTGAATTCTTAAATAGGGCATTGTCTTTACGAGAGCATTTATTAAAAAATAATAGTATATAGGAAAAGAAATAACACTTTCCTGTGATTATCGATCGGAAACCTGAAAAAACTAACTGAAGTTTTTTCCGACGTATTTATACGGCTTTTAGCGGCACAACGACTGCTTACCCATTCCGTACTACAGGCCACTTGCAATGCAGAACTGACGTCATCCGGCCGTGTCTAATTTGAACTGCTCGGTCGCACGTATGAAGCATAACTGCTGTCTAGGTGCTGAGTGGTGACTGCCAATATTTGTGAGAGCCACATTACTGTATGTTATTATACTGTGCCAAAGTTGAGTGAAGATTTTTTATTTTGAAGTATCTTCGTGCTTTGGGCTATGTAATATTCTGGATAATTGTCAATAAAACACAATCAGTATTTTATGATACTATTTATTGTGCTCTCACACCGAACACAAGTTTAAAAATTCATTTACAAATTGAAGCGCTTATCAATTAGGTAACACAAGGTAGTTTACGTAAACAGTCTTATATTGTACAGGCTATATCGAGAGCTACCCTGCATTAATATTGTAGACAGGTACATATTTTTAATGGTCAAATTGAAATATGTACTTATGTAGTTAAATATTGTAAATAATAATAGATAAGTAACTTATAAATAATTATTGGATTTATAAACTTGTTAAATAAATTATATTATAATACAATTATGTAGTTCTGTCTTTACTTGGTTGTTATATACACATGGTACAATTAGGGTATCTAATCCGACAAATTCCCGAGACACAAGTCCCGAGAATTCCTCGTTTTTGTTGTCTCGAGTCCCCGAAAAAATAATTCAAGACGCAGGACTTTTGTATATAAGATATTCAATTAAAACTCTTACTTTAGAATCAATTTCTTATTTGTTTCAATTTCTTGAGCAAATTATTAGTTTGAAATGCAGTTCTGAACAAGTGTGTCGCCTTACAAGTTGATTTTCTTAACCATTTTTTTTTAAAGAAATTAGTTAACAGCCGTTGTGACAGTACAGCCGACGCCACTGGCGCGACAGTGTTGTCATCTACGCCACTGGTGGTAAGAGAGGGGATTGGTAACCATGTAAAATTGCGGGTTGGTAAAACTGCAAAATAACTAAATGTCATTTACACCGACGGTGCGTTGTTTCTGCTGGTGTTGTTTAAACGAATATCAGTGTATTTATTTGTGATAATGAATTCGTTGGGGTGTTATTTAGTTTTGTGGTGCTCGCTATTCCTGGGATATCGTGTGGCCGGTAACGAAAGAAGACAGGTGCTCTCTACAGCTGAAAGAGTTCAGCAATTCAAAGTAGCAAACAAGAAAAAAGCGGTGCTTAAACTTAATGGTATTACCTTTCATGTTTATATCAAACTTAATCCTAGGGATTATGTGTTAATATTCATGTTTACAGCAATAGTCAAACAAAGGCAGCGCAGATGGTACAATCTTACCTTTGAAGAATTACCAAACTGGATTACTGTATCTAGGAATGATCAAGATTATTCGAAGGCAAATGGTGTTGCTGTGTCTAGTGGTAGACAAGAAGAGTACTTGCTAGCAAAGCTTACACCAATCATATTACATCTGCCGAAGAAAAGAAAACCTAAGGAGAGAAAGACAGGTTGGCAGGGTTTTCAATATTTCAAAAGTTGCATTTATAAGAAAAGGTCCAGAAAGAAAAGGGAGTGGCTGAAGTACTATCGTTTGTTTTTGTTTGTTTTTGTTTGTTGGTTGCTAAGAAAAAAGAAGGGGGTGAGAGAAAAAAGTTTTGAAAGAAAAAATTTCTTCCCTTCATAACAATTAAGAAAGTCTTGAAGTTTTCTTTGCTAATATTGCAAGAAGTTTTGAATTTGTTCATAATAATTGTAAAGGTTGTGAGCTGTCTTACAAGTTAGTTCAAAAAAAGAAGTTATTAAATAATTAACTACGGATAGTACTAAAAGAGCTATTTCCATACTGTGTTCAAGAAAGTTATTAATTAATTGATAACTCCTGATCATCAATAAAGAAAATTGTTACTGTTTAAGCCAAGCAAAAATACTTGGAAACTTGTATGTAATTAAAAAGTTGTAATTAAAAAGTAAAAAAAAGGCAATGTTTTAATGGTGGCCATTCCCTATTCTAAAACTTACAAAGCAAGACGCTTTATTGTTATTGACGGAAACCAGCAAATCAACTTGAGCCTTTATCGCAAATATTTAGCACTACGTCCGGCTCATACGCCACACAGGCGTTTGTTTGTAAATTATAAGAAGGGAAAATGCAGCGTTCAAGCTGTGGGCATACATACGATTGGGACAATACCTAGTAAAGTAGCAGCTTTTCTTGGTTTACCGAATTGTACTGAATATACAGGACACTGCTTACGTCGAACATCGGCAACTTTATTAGTTGATGCTAGAGGCGATATATCCGACCTTAAGCGACATGGCGGATGGGTTTCTAGCGATGTGGCGGAAGGTTACATAGCGGAATCAACAGAAAATAAACGCGAAACTGCTAGAAAAATTGTAGGTGGAATGTTGTGTGAAAGAAGTAACAAAACTGCGGATCATAATGAGCTATCCATTTCGGGAGATGCTATAAATGGTACCGAGGAAAATACTGTTGCCATTTCTTCATCCACAAAAGCTGCTTTATCTGGGATAAATGTCTCAAATGTTCAAAATACAAATATTAACATTAATATTTATAATTAGTTCGTTGTTAGTTCGCTATTAGTTTGTTGTTAGTTCGTTGTTTCTAAATAAAGTTTCAGTTTCTTTGTACCTACTTAAATGAATAGAATAGAAAGTAAAAAAGACTAGTCATGAAAATTTTACTTTCATGCCTAGTCAGTAAAAGTTTAACTTTCAAGACGCAAATTAGTCCGGCAAGAAAGACTTTCATGCCGATTTTAAAAAAACTTTATTTTTACATAGTACATAAATAATTATTATTACAACATGAAAAAAAACATATATACAACATTACTTGGTAGCATCTTTTCTAATATGGAACTGACAGCTATGAAACGTCCCTGAAAACGAAACAGACCCAACACAAAACTCTTGTGAATTTTTAACGATCTTCGATATATCGTCGATAGTCATCTTTACCATTTCATCCCTTCTTAAAGCACCAAAACACCCAGAACCAAAACTACCTGTAATTATGCATTTACGTAACAATACGCAACATAAATAAATCTTAGCCTTTTACCTTATGTACAAGATATGTTTCATTAGGCGCATCCTTTATAAACGTCAAAACCTGATCCCCTGTCAAAACCCTACACTTTTTTGGAATTTATCCTTTTGACTTTTGTTTCAGAAATGAAATCGAGCGACTATAGTGAGAAATGTCAACGTTGTCATTAACAATTAAAGTCGATTTTAATATGGAATATTTTGTCCACAACGAGTTGGGACTATATTTGTCAGCCTGCAACGAAGGAAGAAAATAAACAAACATATTGTAAGTCAAGTAGTAAAACACGATAATAACATACCAATTCCTGAAAGTAGGCCAACATCACCGTCTCGTTTACCATTTTAATCGCACTTTTCAACTTCCAGTTAACAAAAATTTTAAATTCTTTTTCATAATTTACTCTAGATTTTGTTGGCAATAAGTTTTCAGTTGCCCTTTTCGGTTTTTCCAAAATACCTTCCGGAACATCAAACTTTTGCTCCATCATCGTCACAGAACAAAACGTATGTATGAAGTCGACGCTACTTTCAACTGTTTCAAAACAAATAGAGAAACGAATCTTAGCAACACCAAGGTTACTATTTTTACGCGTTTATCATAATTTTATTATTATTAGATAAATTAAAAATAATTCTACATAATCTTGTGAAACATAAAATTTTGTATGCACCACGAGCGTTACTAGATGATAATACCCATCGGGCGACTTCCAGGAACATCGTCGCCCTCCTTGCATTATCATCATTCTAACGCCCTTGGTACATAAATAACTATTACGGTGGTTAATAAATGTCAAGGGGAGAATGAAAAGTTTAATACATTACACGCTGCGAAAGCCCTTTCAGGTGCTTGTAATGTAAATAACTATTTATTTAATGTAATAATAATACCTACCTATGTAAAATTACTATCCGGGATTCCAGGGACTTAAAGAAAAGTCTCGAATACTGGGAATAGAAAAATTGTCGAGACTAACTACAATGTTATCACTATATATTAGCAGCAGTAATTTGTGCTATTGTTGTGACAGCATCAGTTAAATCAGTTAACCTTCTATCCATACTTTTAAAGAGGTACATACATCTAATATCGCTTTATACATGGCAGGATCAGTTATAATTTTCCTTGGTGAAACTTGTAGTGTGTATTTTTTTGTTTATTGTTTCCAGCCTTATTTTGTGGAACTCCATAATCATGAAATAAATAAAGATTATTAAAAGTTTCACAGTTTTATTAAAATACTGTAACGTTCTTTTTCAAATAATAACACAAGTGCTGTTTAAATCGTCTATTCACAAACAAATATTTATTTCTATACACTAATGAATACACTATAAATTAACACTATGATTATAAACCATTAAAAACTATTATTTACAGACTATGAATTTCTAATACAACATTTATATTCACTATTTATTTTGTAATACACAGTTAATGACTTGCTGTTGACTACTTCTCTTTTATCCGCGAATTCGCTTTTATACCCTCATATAATCGCACCAGAAGTCGCTGGAACCTTCTATGTATTCTAGAAAGCGCTAGAATAAACCGCGTCTGGTTTACATGCTTGTGCGATGCGTCATTCTCTCGAATGCAGTAGAACACACCATTTGTTGCTCGAAAAGAGGTTCTTTCTTTTTCTCTCTTGTTACACTGCCCCCCTCTTCAAGTCTGTTCTGTCCCAGAACAGGTTTTATGCTCTGGTTCCTGTAGAACGGGTCATGCCGATATCGACAGTCTTCACCTCGACTACACTTTCCATTACGGTAGGAATAACAGTCTACACTCTTCGTTGGCCTTAATGCGGGTTGTGGGTCAAAATTGCAGACGAAGATCTTGACGTCCGTACCTCTAAAGACAACTTCCAGCATGTTTCTAACGATTCTCCAATCCAGCTGGTCCCGCCCACAGCCGAGTTTGGGAACTGCCAATTTGTTAATTCCCCTGGTAAGCAACTCGATCCTCAAATTCCATAATGCCCTCCACAAGTCGGCGTAACTCGGTTTCTGGTAGTAAAACTGCTTGGTTACCAAGTAGTAAATGGATCGGTCATGATCAGGCAAGCGTAAGGATTTACCAACAGAGGGATTTTGTTCTCGAAGTTCATTCAGCCGTCCAAATTTATTTCTAAACACTACTGCGATCCCCCTAGACATACGGAGATCCTCGGAGACACAGTGGGCAATGGAATAATCACCAGGGACCCGGAAGAGATCTTGTTGCATCTCAGTCGTGACTCCGAATCGCGCTTTTCTAGTTCCAGAAAACGCAGCCATAAATTCTCTAAAGGTTGGCTGATCATCTCCAGGCCTTACGGTATTGATAGCCACTTCAGCCTCATCTTCCGGGACTGCGTCATTATTTCCCTCATAGTGCGCCAGACGATTGGAGTGTACCACCTTTGGTTTCCCTCTTGGCAATTTCTGGATGCGATAAATCAAGTCATTTATTCGTTTCTTCACCTGGTATGGGCCCTCCCAATTTCGCTGTAACTTTGGAGAATAGCCACGACGTCTTTGCGGGTTGTATAACCAGACAAGCTCTCTAGGTTGAAACCCTCCTTCTTGGGCTCTCACATCGTACGTAGCCTTCATCCGGTCACTCGCGATTCGACTATTGTTTCGGGTTCGGTGGTGAACATCCTCCAACTTCTTCTTTAAGTTGATGACATAATCATTCCCGGCTACCTCCTGCTCTATAGGTGGGGATCCAAATTCCAGATCACACGGTAACCGTAACTCGCGTCCAAACATCACAGACGCTGGTGACTGACCGGTTGTTTCGTGGACCGATGCACGATAAGCCATCAGGAACAGATGCAGGTATTGGTCCCAGTCTCGCTGATGATCGGAGACGACCTTGGCCAAATATTTGCCCATTGTCCGATTCATGCGTTCTACCATTCCATCGGACTGCGGATGTAACGGTGTGGTCCGAGTCTTGCGAATGCCCAACAATCGACAGACTTCTCCAAAGAGTACAGACTCAAAATTGCGGCCTTGATCCGAATGCAGCTCCATGGGCACTCCGAAGCGACTGAAAAACTCTTTGACTAGTACGTCAGCAACAGTCGCAGCTTCCTGGTTTGGTAGGGCATATGCTTCTGGCCATTTGGTAAAATAGTCCATTGCCACTAAGATGTATTTATTCCCATCGTCGGTTTCGGGAAATGGTCCGGCAATGTCTATAGCTATTCTCTCCAGAGGACTACCCACATTGTACTGCCTCATAGGTGCTCTTCGTTTCCCCAAGGGTCCGTTGCCAGTGGCACATAGTTCACATTTCCGGCACCACTCCTTCACGTCTTCTTTACAGTTGACCCAATAAAAACGCTCCCTAACTGTCTGCAAAGTCTTCTTCACACCGAAGTGTCCTCCTGAGGCACCGTCATGGAGATGTCGCAATACTGTAGCCACTCGGCTTCTTGGAACCACAAACTGAGACCTAATGGTGGTGCCATCTTCACTCTCCAGTACTCGCTTCAGGAGATCGTCTTCCACCTTCAAGGACTCCCATTGGGCCCAATATGCTTTGAGCGTTCTGTTGAAAGGGCTGACGGCCTCCCAGGCAGGCCTTTCTCCCACGCGCTTCCATTCCAGTACCATTTTTAGTTCGGGATCAGCCTCCTGCTGTCGTTGCAATTCTTCCGGCAACCAATTGTCGTTGACGATGGTAGTCCTTAATACTTGGCAAACCCTCTCTTCCAAACGAGAGCAATGACGGCAATCCGTTGGACAGGGTCTTCTTGAAAGAGCATCGGCATTTCGATGACTAGTGCCCGCTCGATGTTCGGTGTCAAAGTCGTATCCTTGTAATCGTTCGATCCACCTTGCGACCTGGCCTTCAGGATTACGGAATTGTAGAAGCCATTTCAACGCTGCATGGTCCGTCCTCAATAAAAACTTCCGTCCGTACAAGTATTTGTAGAAGTGCTCAACGGACTTCACGACGGCCAATAGTTCTTTTCTGGTCACACAATAATTCCTTTCGGCTTTCGACAAAACCTTACTAAAATAGCCGATGACCTTTTCTTGTCCATCCTGTATCTGAGAAAGTACACCCCCAATGGCCAGATTACTTGCATCTGTGTCAAGTATGAATTTCCCTTCTGTCCGTGGATAGCAAACCCAGGAACGAAACGCCTGTAGTAGGTACACAACCCAAGAAAACTACGGACTTGGTGTTTATCTTTCGGTGTTGGCCACTCCTGCACTGCACGAATCTTATCGGGGTCGGCTGCCACTCCATTTTGTGATACGACGTGCCCGAGATACTTCACTTCCTTTCTGAATATGTGGCACTTTTTCGGACTCAGTTTCAGATTGGCTCCACGTAGTCTTCGGAACACTTCCTCTAGATTTTTCAAATGTTCGTTGAATGATTTTCCGACTACAATCACATCATCTAGGTATACCAGGCAAGTCTTCCACGACAGCCCCCTCAGGATGGTCTCCATTAGACGCTCAAAGGTGGCCGGAGCGTTACATAGACCGAAAGGCATAACCGTAAACTGCCATAGTCCGGAACCAATAGTAAACGCGGTCTTCTCTCGGTCTTCAGGTTCCATTTCAACTTGCCAATAACCACTCTTCAAGTCCAAAGTCGAAAACCATCGTGAGCCAGACAGGGTATCTAACGTGTCGTCGATGCGTGGTAAGGGATAGCTGTCTTTCTTGGTCACGTCATTGAGCTGCCGATAGTCCACACAAAATCTCGTTGACCCGTCCTTCTTACTGACCAGGACCACCGGTGATGCCCAGGGACTGCTGGATGGCTCGATGACCCCTTGTTCTTCCATATCGATAATAATCTTCTCGGCTTCTGCTCGCCTTGCTAGAGGTAGACGCCTCGGCTGCTGACGGACAGGCATAGAGTTGCCTGTATTGATTCTATGTTTTATTATATCTGTTCGTCCCTTCTGGCTATCGTCAAGAGCGAAGATATCTTGGTATCGGTGAACCAAACCCTGTACCTCTTTCACTTCTGTTCTGTTAAGGTCTTCGCACGAACTAGTAACCATGCCCACTAATTTCCCACCATGGTCTTTGGGCGCTGGTTTTGGAACATCAGCCATACACCTGGCTACTCGGAATACTGGCACACACTGTCCCACAAGGGTACTCTTCTTCAATGTCACCGGATCCACATTAACGTTCATAAGCCTCACCGGTACTGTCTTTCCAACCTTGATCAGCGCTTTTCCCACCAGTATGCCACTATGGATCTTCTTATCACAAACAGGCTCCATCATTCGCACACATCCTACCCGAAGATCTCCATCCAAACCTGCCTCGACAACCATCTCGCTTTGACCCGGCAATATCACATCTTCAGTCAGCAAAACCCTTACAACCGGATCTTCTCGTGGGTGCAACGGAAGTTCTTCGTTACCGACCTTCAAAACACCCTCTTTCAAATCCAACGTAAAACCAAATTTTCTCAGGAGGTCCATTCCCAAGATGAAGTCATCAGTGATATCGGCTACCAGCACCTCATGATCACGTTCTTCACTTCCAATGCCAATCTTCATCTTCACCACTCCGCGTGTTGGTATCACTTCACCTGTTGCTGTACGGAGTTGAGTAGTTGTTGGTAACAGCTTCATACTTGTTCGTAGAACGTTAGGGCGTATGATGGACTTTGTCGCCCCCGTATCAATGAGTAGTGGAACAGTACGATTAGCAATTTTCCCATCTACGAACAAACTGCTGGTACTATTGTTTGATGTTACGTCATGGATGGTGATCTTCGGGGCATCTTCACTCAAAGTCGACGTTCGCCCCCTCTCGTCGACCCCCTTTAGTTTTCCGACGGCTGAACTTGTTTGGGTTTAGGGCAGCGGCGTCGTATGTGCCCTTGTTCACCGCAGTTCCAGCAACGGGGTCCTCGAACTTCTTGAGGATTCCTCTTACGACTATCTTCCTTCTGAAGAACTCTCATTAATAATTCTTCTAGGCGATCTTTGGAACTGGAACCTTCCTCTTCTTCCGCAACGGTTCGAACTCGCCCGTGGCCTCGGGGCGCTTGTTTTGCTGCTTCAAACTCTAAAGCGTGAGCAAGCGCATCATCAGTTGTTCTTGGTCGTGCCAGCCTCAATGATTGTTGTGTTTCCCCGTATCTTAACCCATCAATGAAGGTCTGCACAGCGAGCTGTCCCAGAAATGAATCGGGTGCCGTAGGGTACGCCAATCGGACAAGCCGCGCAACATCGGCTTCAAACTCCTGCAGGCTTTCTCCATTCTTCTGGATACGATTCTTCACTTGCGCGTGACACACTTGTTGAAGATGCGCGTCTCCATATCTCATCTCCAATCTAGACACTAACAATTGATAATCATTTTCCTGTCCTGCTGGGATTGTTTGCAGGACGTTCAACGCGTCTCCACGCAAAGCCACAGTTAAAGAAACGGCCTTGTCCTTGCCTGTCCATCCGTTGGCCCCAGCGGCCGCCTCGAATTGTTTGTAGTAGGTGGACCAAGGTATCTTTCCATCGAACGTGGGTGGTTTTACTTTTATCCCTACGGCAGGACCCTTTTCTTCTTTAATTTGCTTCTTTACTTCATTAAACTCAGAAGTTGAGGGAAACCGTAGTTGCCTCATTCTATCTTCCAACATATCGGTTATGTCGTCTTTCTTAGCTGTTGATGGTAATTGCATTTGGGCTATTTTCTCTTCTACCATCTTTATTACCCTATCTTGTTCCGCCAATCTACCTTCCAATAGTCCTAACGCGCTGGCATTCTCCAAAAATTCTTCGAAAACTTTATCTTCCAACGCTTTGACATTTTCCAACAATTCTCCTTTAAGCCTTCTAGAACTGTCTTCGGATTTCCTGGAATTCTCCAGTATTTCTTCCTTTAGCATTCTAACATTTTCTTCGGCCTTTTCTAGTAATTCTGCAAACCTTCTAGAATTCTCTTCGTGTTTTTCCAGCGCTTTAGTATTTTCAAGTAATTCTTGTTTTAAAATTCTAGAATTCTCTTCGGACTTTTGCAGTAATTCTTCTTTTAAAATTCTAGAATTCTCTTCGGACTTTCTAGAATTTTCTTCGGCTTTTCTAGAACTTTCTTCCATTTTACTTAACAACAAACTAGTATCAATTGCGGGTCCAGGTATTTCGAAGCGGTAATTTTCAGGATCTTCCTTCTGTTCTAAAAGCCATTCTCTTAGCCGATTTATCAAAACTTCTTTCTTTCCATTACTATCCAAGTCCCTCTCGTCCAATTCCCGTTTTAAATCTATTACTAAGAGATCTTTCAATAGTTTCATCACCATTTTAATTGTTTGTTGAAATTAATTTTAACACTAAAAATTTATTCTCACAGCACTTTATTTAATTATTACGCGATTTTATTTATTTTAAAACACCACACCTGACAACACTGTAACGTTCTTTTTCAAATAATAACACAAGTGCTGTTTAAATCGTCTATTCACAAACAAATATTTATTTCTATACACTAATGAATACACTATAAATTAACACTATGATTATAAACCATTAAAAACTATTATTTACAGACTATGAATTTCTAATACAACATTTATATTCACTATTTATTTTGTAATACACAGTTAATGACTTGCTGTTGACTACTTCTCTTTTATCCGCGAATCCGCTTTTATACCCTCATATAATCGCACCAGAAGTCGCTGGAACCTTCTATGTATTCTAGAAAGCGCTAGAATAAACCGCGTCTGGTTTACATGCTTGTGCGATGCGTCATTCTCTCGAATGCAGTAGAACACACCATTTGTTGCTCGAAAAGAGGTTCTTTCTTTTTCTCTCTTGTTACAATACAACCTGACAATATTGTTTCGACAGCTATGCTGTCATTATCAAAGGTAATATAATTAGGCAATCCAAACCACGCAGTAGAAATGTCAACAAAACTGACGTTGGTTGGCACACATGGCGACAGGCTCCATAACCAAAGCATTTATTTTGTTGGCGTTGCAGTGTTAAATCGTGTTTTTAAGTATTTTGGTGTGTTTTTTTATTAAACTGAATTTTTGTATAATGGACAGAGAATATCTTCGAAAATTATCAGCTGAGATGTTGGTGAAAGGTAGGTTTTACAATTTATATTCTTGTTTACCTGTGTAACCATCGTTTTGTTTTTAGGTATTTTCCAATAAGGCAGGCTCCCCTATTAATAGTAAATGTATTAGAAACTAAAACCACTAAAATTTCCTTTCTCAAAACACTGAAGAAGGTTACTTTTCCATAAAGTTTTAAAAACTTAGGTACCAGTTATAAAATGTTTGCTGCAGACTCTCTGATATTTTAGCTTTGATTCGGTTAAATCATCAGGCTTTATAGCAGCTATCCATAAGGCCCTGCGTATTTTCGACAACTCATTTTTATGTGGCTTATTTGGTAAACTCGGTACGCCAGGAATTCTATAAAACGACATATTGTCACGATCGCGTCGACTTCCGCAGTTAACAACAATACAAGTCACAGGCATAATAATAATAAAGCTCACTAAAAACACTGGAGAAAAACAAACAACAAAATTAACTAGAAAACACGAATATAAATGCTCTTTTCACGCAAGCTGTAATGGTTGTTTACATACATGTGTGCCAAACACTGTCATTCGGAATTAGATTTGACAGGTCGTTGGATTGCCTAATTATAAACAAACACGTCGCTAAGGTAGATACAAAATAGGTAACTAGATAAAATAATAATCATAATTAAATATCTAATACTTCCAGTAACGGAGAATTACTGAGCTCAAGTTGTTCATTCATTAAAGGTACCCTGAGTTTGTGTTTGTATATCTCAAAGGCTTCTAAAATGTCTAATTTGCGTTTGTTATTACAAAAATGTAGGAATTTAATATTATTTTGAGGAGTCATTGTGTGATTTTGTTCTAAAAGGTGTTTGGCGTAATTCCATTTTTCAGGATGTTTATTTTTGTAATGACGTACGTGTTCTTATATCTTATGTCAAAATTTCGAAGTGTTTGTCCAATATATACCGAACTACAAAAAGAACAATTTAAACGGTAAATGCCCGATTTCATGATATCATGTGTTCTGTCTTTAGCATTAAATAAAAATGAAAAAGTGTTAGTGTTGGTTTTAAATGTTATTTTATAATTGTTGGTTTTTCTTAGTATATGTGCAATTTTTTCTGATATTTTGCCAAAATATGGTATAGATATGTAATTTGTGTCTTCTGTTTGATTGTCAATGGGATATATTCTTTTGATAGCTAACCTATAATCTTTTTGTTTAATTAAAGTGTCAATCATGTTCGGATTATAATGATTTGCATGTGCTAGTTGTTTAATGGTTGATATCTCTTTGCTAAAATCTGATTTTGTTAGTGAAATAGTTAAAGCTCTGTGTACTAATGATCTGTAGGCTGCTATTTTATGTGTATTATGGTGACAAGATTCATTTGGTATTGTTATGTCTGTTTGTGTTGGTTTTCTGTATATGGAAAATTCAAATAGATTGTCTGCGTTAATCTTGATATTTAAGTCTAGAAAGTTTATAGCCCTGTTTTGTTCTGTTTCTAGTGTAAATTTTATATTAGGGTGGATACTGTTTATAAGAATTAAAAATTCATCGATAACCTCAAAAGAACTGTCAAAACAAGCTAAAATGTCATCAACATAACGAAACCAGAAGATAATGTGTTTAGAGAGGTTTAATTCAAATATTCGATCTTCAAACTTGTCCATAAATATGTTAGCTAATAGAGGACTTAGAGAATTCCCCATAGGTAAACCATCCTTTTGTAAATAAATTATGTTATTAAAAGTGAAATAATTTTGACTTCAGAGTATTTCGATTTGTAACCTATCGTATTAATAATCTGGTTCAGTTTTTTGGATAAAATGTGATTAGGTGCATTGATGTATGATACAACTGGTCTTATTGGCATATTCTGTTTGTGGGTTTTTACTAATCCATATAGTTTAGGTATTTGTGGGTTTTTATTAATGATTTGTTGCTTTTCTAATTCTGAAAAGCAGATATAGAAGTTTTCTAAACGTTGTTTTATTTCTTTTTGGAATTTTGTGGTTGGGTTTTTGTTTAAAGTTTCTAAATTTTCTTTATTAATAAATTCATTAATTTTTTGTATGTAAATATCTTTTGAAAGAATTACCAAAGTGTTACCCTTATCTGCTTTAACAGAAATTAGATTGTTCTCTGTGATTTTCTGTTTTATAGATTGAAGAAGTGATATGTTAGATGTGTTGTACATTTTGTCCTGTTTCAAAGACATCTCTTTTAACAAATTCGAAATTTGGAATTTTGCATAGTTATTATGATCTTTCTTAAGTATAGTTTCGCATTCAACGGCCAAAATTTCTTTAATTTTGTTGGTAAATTTTGGAAAAGGACAAAATTTGAAACCTTTGATAATGACAGCATAGCTGTCGAAACAATATTGTCAGGTTGTATTTTAATAAAACTGTGAAACTTTTAATAATCTTTATTTATTTCATTGTAGTTGACAAGATTGTAATTTGTTGGTTAAATAAACGATGGCATCTGCCAAGTAGACATTCGTAATTGCCTGTCTCAAATAGTAGTTTAAATACGGTGTTGTAGTGCGTCTTATAAAAATAAAAGCATTTTACATTGTCTACGAGGTAAATCGGGTTCTGTGGAACGAGAAACTTTGACGGCGTAAAAACGTGGTGAAAACGCGTTAAATACACATACGGGTACGCGCGAGTACGAGTCGTGGTAAACAAACCAGAAATCTTATATAATGAATCCAAGTTCATCGCGAGAATTGGAACGATTTTCAGTCGACGAAGATAATGCAACTGTGGGGGTCCGCTGGAAAAAGTGGATACGTTCGTTTGGACTATTTTTGTTGATAAAAACTAACCTCAACAATGAGCCAAAAACAAGCATCTTTTGCAAGCAATAACTTAACTTAGCAGGACCTGAAGTACAAGATGTTTTTTATACATTTAATGTCGTAGAGCCAGAAGGAGGAAATATGTACGAAGTGACAAAAACAGCGCTAGAAAAGCATTTTGCACCACAAGTAAACGTACCTTACGAGCGACACATTTTTCATTGTTTATCTCAGCCATGGCAGACTTTAGTGTACCAGGCAGGAGCTGTAAAGAACCAGCACTGCAATTTTACCCATATTTTCAAGGAGCACTAGATTGTATTTATTTCAAAAACATACAAAACAGAAGTTGACATTTCAAATCTTGGTTAGAATAATGTCAAACAACTGTCACCGTGTTATCTTCTTAAGAAGTATAAGTAGATTATTATCTACTTAGGTCTATTGACCTCTGCCTGTGCAAATTAAGAACAATTCTGGATTAGTGTTTTCCTTGTAAAATTTAAATATTGTAAAAAATGCAAATTTATTAAGAGATTTTATTAATAAGAATGGATAAGTTTATTATGAAACTAACCCTATTTACATATAAATAGTAAGTATAAATCAGTATAAGTTTAATATTTCCTAGTCCGCCTAAACCGAAGAAGGTTTGAGTTGTGGTCTAGAAAACAACAGGTTCTTAATAACTGATGGACTTCTTTACATATTAACTTAAACTAAATCCACAAAATAAACATAAACTATAACAGGTACATAAATTGTATTCGTAAACATTTTAAGTTATTTAAACTATATGACTAAATTGGACGGACCAGTTAACTTTCCCCTGTTAATTTGGCTAAAATAGTCATTGTCAGTGGTATCTGCTATCTGACTCACTTCTTAAAAAACTTAAAACAAGTATTGCAGTTGGTTTTACTACAAATTTTGAAAGCTGTATAATTATCCAACAATATATATGGTCACTGAGAGATCTTTGTTTGAAATTTTAAAATCAGCTGCTGTTAGTTCGGAAATTAACACTGATTTATATACCTACTATGTAAATAGGGTTAGTTTCAGAATAAACTTATTGTTATTCATTCTTGTTAATAAAATCTCTTAAAGATAAATTTGCATTTTTTATTTATACAATTTTTTAATTTTTACAGGGAAAACTTCTTAATTTGCTAAGGATATTCTTAATTTGCACAGGAGTCTAATACTAATTTATCTATCTACTAATACTTCTTAAGAACATAACTCTGCGACAGTTGTTTGACATTATTCTAACCAAGATTTGAAATGTCAACTTCTGTTTTGTATGTTTTTGAAATAAATACAATCTAGTGATCCTTGAAAATATGGGTAAAAATTGCAGTGTTGGTTTTTTACAGCTCCTGCCTGGCACAATAAAGTTTGCCATGTCTCAGCAGGTAAATGATGTTAAGTTAAGATTATATTAACCAAGTAATCAGTTGTCAATTAATAATAGTGTATTACATTACAAGTCATGAAAGTGAAACTTTGCAGAAGAGGAGGCTTATTGAAGAGTACGAGGATGCGTAGCATCCTCGTATCTCTTTAAAGCCTCCGAGTCAAGCAGAGACACTTTCATGACCAGTGATGTATTATATTTTTTCTGAAATCGTTTTTCAAAACTAAAAATAGATTTAAACTGAAAAAATATATCAACATCAGAGTCGTATGAGAAGTTAATATCCATGACAATGAATCAACAACAAATCAAATAATATTTGTTGTATTTGATTGTTAGTGTTTTTAATTATATTAAATAAACGTTTCATAAGATAAGTGACGATTTCTAATTCAATTGCAGTCTAAAAATGACAGATGAGTCTTGTAAAGTGACAGGAGTCTTGTAAAAATCATGAAAGTGACTAGTCTTTAAAGTGACACTTTCATGACCAACCTGAGTTCTGTCATGACAAGCTTTCTTGACGATTTCAGAAAAAAACTATTGTTAAGTGTTGTGTCATCTTGTTTACTAATAAAAAGATTATAAAGTTACTGCTATAATTCTAATAATTCTACACTGCCTAACAAATGAATTTATTGATAACTATTTAATTCGATTACAGAAACTAGCATAAAATTGTGATTTTGGAGATAGAAAGATGAAATGGTTCGAGATCAAGTTATAGAGAAATGTTTTTCAAATGAATTGCGTTGTCAATTATTAAAAGAAGTTACCGCGTCGACATTTGTTCGAACCAAAGCACAGTTATTAATCACAATTCATTAAAAAGGACAAAGAGAATTAAAATGTCTCTTAATTCTTATTTTGTTAAATCTATTTGACACCAAGATTTAATTGATTTTGTTTCATGTTTTTAATTAATTTAAATTTAAGATGTTAATGATTGTTTTTGTTTCTCTCCAATGAATTTAAAATCTTTATTTCTTTTGGGTGTTCATAAATAAAATTATCCATTTAAATGTTTAAAAAAGAAATTTATTTGTGTATTTATTTGTTTGGTCCATTAACAATGCTTTACAGATTTAATTTAAATAGCTTCCTAATTAATTAGCGACCAGCCTGATTTCGTCTCATGCATTTATGGATACACTTGTTTTCCAGTTTAGAAATTATAGCCGGAGAATTTTCTTTATGATAAAGGTAAGTGATATTTAGTTGTGTATATTTTTAGACTGTTTTACCGTGATTTTGTGAATTTCAACAATAATAAATTTATTTTGGAATTTATAACCTTTCATCTTTCATCAAGTGTTGGAGGGTTTATTATTCCTTACAATAAATATATACCTATATCATAACAATATGTATCATAGAAACACAACTTATTTTAAAGAAAATTTATTTACTAAATTAGGGTGGTATTTTCCATTAGGGACGCCAACAGACACCACTACAGAACATAACTCTTTTACATTATAAATTATTTAACGTTTAACTTCATGCAATCAAATTAACTAGACTGCTGTTCATATCTTTCATTAGTTATTTGATATATCATTTCTTTCTTTGTTAAACCGTCTTAAGTTATTTTTGTATAAATCTGTTATTTTTCCAAAATATATGCATGCAAATGCATTTGAATTATTCTAGCTGTTTCATGCAACTTATCGTATTTTGAGGTTGCTGTAAATTAATTAGTTTACTGCGAACAAGATACCATAATTCCCCTGATCTTGAGCATACCCACAACTTTCAAATACTATTCTTATCCATTATTCTGCAGAAAACATTCTGAACTGATGTTTCAGGTATAAAGTTTAAATTTGTTTTTTGTGCTGAAAAATAATTTTTGTGTTATTCTAGTTCTTCATTTTACTTTGGTAATTTCTATAATAGTTTGTTGTATTCACCTTTAGTTACACTTATTAGGGTTTTCAACTCTCAAAAATATCGTTTAATATTTTTATTGGGAAGAGAAGGTATTACAATGACTTCTTTTCTTAATAGACTATCAAACGTCTTCTTGCACAAAATGTATATGACATATTCGATAACTTTTCCATGTAGTATATGACAATTTTTTCTTGAAGCTTTCATTTCCGTAAATTTCAATTCAAATATTAAAAGCGACTAAACACTTTTTATAATAATTAATTTGCAAATTTTTTGTAAAAAAATGATGACAAATTATGAATTATTTTTACAATGCCATATAAACAAGTCAGATTATCTTTTATTTTTTTACCTTACTCAATTTTACTACTAGCACCTGGATCGTATACCTAAAAAAATTTCTGAAAACATCACCATCTACCCGCGTGGTCTACTTACTAAGATATCGGATAGCTTCATCTATAATATATTTTGATCTATACCTAAACCAAAAAATGAAGAAACAAAACCAAGTGAATCTAGCAGGCGCAGACTAGCAGTCGAAGTTGATTGTGAACGAGCCTTGCTCCCAAATTGTCACATCTAGACAGTTTGAAATTAAAAATTGTCATTGTGATCTGTCAAAGTTTTAAAAGGTTTTTCACAACTCCAATTGTTAATTATTAAACTACTATTAATAAACATTAATTGGAGTTGTGAAAAGTCTTTTAAGTAGCAACTAATGTCGTGCACACTTTTGCTATCAGAAGGTTATTTATTAATAGTAGTTTAATAATTAACAATTGGAGTTGTGAAAAACCTTTTAAAATTTTGACAGATTCCAATGACAATTTTTAATTTCAAACTGTTTAGATTTGACAATTTGGGAGCAAGGCTGGTTCACAATCAACTCCGAATGCTAGTCTGCGCCTGCTAGATTCACTCGGTTTAGTTTCTTCATTTTTTGGTTATAGTATAGGTCACTGGGTTTCTCTTATAGGGCCGGTACTTCCATCTTCCGTATACACTGTAGTATAGCTATCCAGCAGATATATTTATCCTAAAGATAATTCCAAGTATAAATACAAACGGGTATTTCAATGTAGGTCGAGTATAAAATAATCTTTTAGTTAGATATCTCCTACTTGGAGTTTGCACATTTGCGATTTTATTTTTTTTTATATTTAACAGCTAAAAATCATTAAAGTCTTGATTTCTTGCTGCTGCATTTGCTATAACGATGGTATATTTTACTATTAATAGTTATTGCTAACACTAATAACAGAACAAATAAAATCTTGTGACTGCGAAAATGAGTGAAAAACTACTACTATTTCGTTATTATCTTCAGCAATTTCACTATCTTCTTCAGAAAGCTCTATTTCGTTGCGTATATTAACAATGTTGTGTAAGATTGTAGGTATGTGTAAGAATAGGAAATCGTCTATTCCATATGCCAAAAGCTCTTTAAATGACATTCCTGGGTCTTATATGTTATTCATTAAAAAGTCTTTGGGCTTTATTTTGCTGTTCAGCTAGAGGTGTTAAGTAATTCTTGAGAGCATAATCCCTATCCCCTATTATAAATTCACCATTTTTGAACCTTCCGCATAAAAGAAAATTGGCAAATGTGGTGTTGTCATCTATAGCACCAGACCAACGTACTACAATTTCTGTGAAACGTAAAGAAGCATCATAAGTTGCTCGTATATTCAGAGAAAAGTAGCCTTTTCGCGGCATTGAAGATTTTCTGCTATTTAACCTCCGGGCTATTGCATCCTAACCTGTGTGCCATCAACTGCAGCTCTAATAACTCTTGCAATCTGATAAAATTTCTGTTGACTTGTACGAATCTCGTTCTGAGTTTGTGGTAGGTATATATTGTTTTTTCTCTTAAATACAGTAATGCATCACAAACGCGTTTTATAATTTTTACAGTTGTTGTTTTGTGAATACCAAAAAAATCTATAGTAATAAAGTAAAAGACCATCGTGAACAAACTTTAAAGGTGTTAGCAATTACTCCAAGGGTGTTATAGCCCTACTTCTATAATTAATATAAACTTATTAAAATACAACCATATCTACCTAAAAATGCAAAAACAACAACGCCTAGTTGTCTTATGCTGCAAACACTGATCAATTGGCGCAAAGAGGTTTACAACTGCTACTTCATTTTTCCAGATTATCTGTGCGTTGTCTAACAAGATTGGGATTGTATATAATAGGGAGAAATCTTCGTCATATGATTTAAATAAAACAAGAAAATCTTTGTAGATTTTTTTAGACTCACAATAAAATCAATAATAACAAAAATATTGGCGTCTCTGACAAAGTATTCTAAAAACTTATCTGTCAGTTAGCACATTATCCAGAGATAGAGTACCGTATAAATTTAACTGAGACTTATCCTAAGGATAAATATTATACTGAGATCAAAATACCCGTTATTAACTTATACGTAAGTTTATCTCCAGGATTAGTTTCTACTGAACCAAAGAGTAGTATATTATAAGAGGCGAAACTTCGCGGGGCGTCTTTGATCTCTCGTTATCAGTTTCAATGACCTTGGAACGCTTGGCGCTTTAACTTAGATCGGCAGAAATGCGCGCCAAATTTGAATATTTACCACGCCTGAACTCAATCAGCTAACGTCCAGAGTTGTTAATTTCGTATGTATACTAGTTGGACAGTATATAAGGGATGATCTTAATAAAACTATACACCAATTGTTGTCTTTATTCAATTTCAATCAAATCTTTATTGTATATACAGTTTACAAACATAGAAAGCTTATTACAAGTGATTGGTAGATACATATATGGTATTCTCTCTTAACAATATAAAATATTTGATAATCAACTAATGATAACATTTCGCATGCATTGCAGTTCATTATAGAATGATATTTAATATGTATTTAGTATACAAACTACGTATAAATTACTTATTGAATTTCACCAGTGTGAGTTAACATGTCTTTTAAACAGTAAACATTTATAATCACATAGATTACACTCAAATGGTTCTCACCAACACATGTGTGTTTTAAGACTAACTTTTGAAAACATTTGTAGTCACAAATTATACTCAAATGGTTTCTCGCCACTATGAGTTAACAGGTGTGTTTTAAGATTAGATTACATCTATTTTTGAAGTGAAAGAATTAAAAAAAATAATCTTAAACTAATACGCTACTTAAATAACACATTACTTCCGTCTTTTAGAAATCGAAATAAGTGAATGTCGTTGTTATCTAAATAAAATGTATTTCTACAGTTCTTGTAAACACCCGCGGTGTTTACGTTTTTCTCCATGCATGTTTTGGTTCAACTGTAAATGTTCAATTGTTTGTTTATTTAACTCTCATAATCACCAAAAAAACACACTACACATTAACTGTTTGTCGCAATATGGGTACACTTTCACGGAACACATACAGAATAACGAATTGACTCGACAGGTATAAAAGAATGAAAATAACCATCCATCTTTGGCATTTCTTTGCTCCCGTCCAATGGCATCGCAACAAATTAAGAGCGAGCCGAAAGTAACCGAGAATCGGCGATGGGTCCGATAAAGTGGTTTTGCTATTCTATCTCTCTCGGAATTAAGGTTTCTCTACCAACTTTCGCCTCATAATAGTTGTATTCTTTTTACCATTTTTAAGTGAGATTGTTACTTATTCTCATTATCTTAGTAAATTGTTGTGTTCTATTTACTTGTCACAAGTGAGTTGGTACTGAGATAACTTGTCCTCCCCTTGCCCCAACTGAGCCTGTACTTATTATTTAGCTTACTTCAAAGTATGAAGTGACACAGAGTTTTTTTTAGGTTATTATGTCATATGTAAATAAATGTTTGATCATAGAAAGTATATATGAATACGTAGTTTATTAAAATAGTTATTTAATAAATTAGTTTGTTAATGAAAGCGATTAATGATCGAAACTGTTTAAAGCACGAACGAGCGATAGGGAGTGAGTGCCTTTAATAGTTGAGATCATTAGTTGCTCATTAACAAACGAATTGATTACAACAGTTTTTCGTTGACCGTAAAATTCTTCGATTTTAAGATAGAAAATTTCAAATAATACCGAATCCAAACTTGTGCGTATATCTGGTTGCCCAAAGTAAAACATCATCAAAACGTCAAAATCACAAACGGGTTTATTAATGAAAAAGAGTGTATTAATGAGGTCCATTAATGCATCCTTTTTTCACAAAACAGTTACTTAATAAAAAAGAGTGTATTAATGACGTCCATTAATACATCCTTTTTTAGAAAAAATCATTCATTAATATTGACATTAACAAACGGTCAACGAAAAATGAATTTAAGCTACAGCAGTTATCATAGTATATTGCAGGAAAGAATATAAAATAATATTTTTGATCATCCTTGTTGAAAAACACAATCGATTACAAATTTGTGGTTATGTTGTGTGTTTCTGCTTGTTTACATAAACATGTTTCTATGTTCTTTTTACTTTTCAATGGCCTTAGTTAATCTCACTTTATCTTAGCTTAGTACATCTTAGTACTAAGACGATCTGTGGTAAAAAGAATACACCTATTATTATTATCTACTCTTTGATTGAACTTTATACTGAGGTGGAAATACAGCCCCTTTCTCTGGGAATGCCTACGGCGGATTTTGTGTTTCTCCCACTTCTGCAGTTTGATCTCCTGTATCACAGAATATAGTAAAGCTATATACTGTGCCTGTATATAGTCTTCTTGATTTATATTTCTATTTTATTTTTCCTTTTTTAAAAAAATATTTGTTCTGACATTTTCGCTTAATCTTAATATTACAGGAATCTATTATAATTTTAAAGCAATCTGTTACATTTTTAACCTTAAAACTAGTACGAAAAGCTGCCGCTCCATAACATCAGATATTTATTGGCGCATTCCTATGCTAATACTATACTGAAAAACGGGTCTAATAGCAAATAATAGTAAAAAAGATTTAATGTGGATTTAATGAATGCTTGTGCCAATCTGAATGTGTGGTACTTCTCTGATCTTTGTCAATTCACATATCTAATAACCTATGGTCTTTGTTATGATGGTTGTGGGCACTGGACGTGGACTCGCCCATAAAATCGAGGTGAATTATATTTTATTATTATTAACCTAATGGAGAATAGAGGGTATCCGCAAAAGAACTCCCTAGTTTTAAAAGACTTTTATTGAATGGAACACAAACATATCTCTCTCACAAAGATGGGCTATGTCACATATCTTCACAAAAAATAGTCCAGAGGTGTTGACCAAGTGTCATGTAAAGAACTTGGTGTATGTTGAAAAGTTACATGACATTCACATCTAACATGTTAGCAAAAACATGGAGAGAAGTTGAGTACCGGTTGGACATCTGTAGAGCAACGAATGGGTCCCATATTAAGGTATACTAGGAGTAAAAAAAACTAGATCATATCACCTTTCATGATACGTATTAGTTGTAGTAATATGTTTGTGTTCCTTTCAATAATAGTTATTTGTGTATTTAGTGTGCGAAATGCTACTTTGGTGGTCAAGAATGAAAGCCTTTCGACAAGGCGTAGCCAAATCAAAAACTCATTCGAGACCACCAAAGTCATTTTGGGTACGAATTGCACACGTTTTCTATACACCATTATTGAAATAATCAAAAAAATCATAAAAAATAACAAGGATATTTTTATTTTATTGTAAATTGGACAGTTTCGTTGTTGCTACGGCAATGACATTGCTCAAACATGCATAAATAGCATAAACGCATTTCGTGCACGTTGTCAAGTAAATAAAACCAATGTAGCATTTTGCATACGGATATTAATGAAAAAAATGTCATCATTTTTTGACAGCTGTAGAAAAATGTCTTTTAAAACTAGAGAGTTCTTTTTCGGATACCCTGTCGAACCCTTTCATAATAATATCAATACAACAATAGCATAAATAAATATAAAAAACTGCATTAGCAGAATTTGTGAGTTTTCATTGGAAGGTTAAAAACATTCTTTTTAATTTACTTTTAATTTATATAAATTGGTTGTACTAATGTTACAAAATCTTCTAGCTCAGTGCAACCCTCATATTCTATTGGTGCTCCAGATCTAACTAAGAAATAATACTTGAAGTAGCAGTTCAGAAAACATCAAATATGCCCATCATCACAAATTAAGTAAATATTTGTAGTTGATGACCTCATCAACAAGATCAAGGATGCTACACCAAAGATAAAACGTACTTGTAAATTTCTTTATATAATGGAATGTTTTTGAATTTATATGAGCTTTCGTGCTATTAAACAATCATACATATCTAACGTAAGCCCTATAAAAGCACAATGAACAAGAATATACATTACAGTAAGCTTACTAATGGAAGTGGGACAGCATTTGAGTGTAATATTTGTAATTATAAATGCCCACAAAAAGGGTTTTTGAAACGGCACCTGCTCACTCATAGTGGTGAGAAACCATTTAGATGTAATATTTGTAATTATAAATGCTCACAAAAAGGACATTTGAAACAGCACCTGCTCACTCATAGTGGTGAGAAACCATTTGGATGTAATATTTGTAATTATAAATGCTCACGTAAAGAAATTTTGAAACAGCACCTGCTCATTCATAGTGGTGAGAAAGCATTTGGATGTAATATTTGTAATTATAAATGCTCACGAAAAGAAAGTTTGACACGGCACCTGCTCACTCATAGTGGTGAGAAACCGTTTGGATGTAATATTTGTAATTATAAATTCTCACAAAAAGGAAGTTTAAAACAGCACCTGGTCACTCATAGTGGTGAGAAACCGTTTGGATGTAATATTTGTAATTATAAATGCTCACTAAATGGAAGTTTACAAAAACACCTGCTCACTCATAGTGGTGAGAAACCATTTGTATGTAACATTTGTAATTATAAGTGCTCAGAAAAACGAAATTTGCAAAATCACTTGTTTACTCATGGTGGTCAGAAACCGTTTGGATGTAATATTTGTAATTATAAATGCTTACGAAAAGAACACTTGAAACAGCACCTACTCACTCATAATGGTGAAAAACCATTTGGATGTAATATTTGTAATTATAAATGCTCACAAAAAGGAAGTTTGAAACAGCACCTGCTCACTCATAGTGGTGAGAAACCATTTGGATGTAATATTTGTAATTATAAATGTTCAGAAAAACAAAATTTGCAAAATCACTTGCTTACTCATAGTGGTGAGAAACCGTTTGCATGTAATATTTGTAATTATAAATGCTCACAAAAAGGGCATTTAAAACGGCACCTGTACACTCATAGTGGTGAGAAGCCATTTGAATGTAATATTTGTAATTATAAATGCTCACAAAAAGGACATTTGAAACAGCACCTGCTCACTCATAGTAGTGAGAAACTATTTGGATGTAATATTTGTAATTATAAATGCTCACGAAAAGAAAATTTGAAGCAGCACCTACTCACTCATAGTAGTGAGAAACTATTTGGATGTAATATTTGTAATTATAAATGCTCACGAAAACAAACTTTGAAACAGCACCTGCTTATTCATAGTGGTGAGAAACCATTTGAATGTAATATTTGTAATTATAAATGCTTGCGAATAGGAAGTTTGACACGGCACCTGCTCACTCATAGTGGTGCGAAACCATTTGGATGTAATATTTGTAATTATAAATGCTCGCAAAAAGGAAGTTTGAAACAGCACCTGCTCAATCATAGTGGTGAGAAGCCATTCGAATGTAATATTTGCAATTATAAATGCCCACTAAAAGGAAGTTTACAAAAACACCTGCTCACTCATACCGGTGAGAAACCAATTCAGTGTAATATTTGTAATTATAAATGCTCGCGAAAAGAAAGTTTGAAACAGCACCTGCTCACTTATACTGGTGAGAAACCAATTGAATGTAATATTTGTAATTATAAATGCTCACGAAAAGATAATTTGAAACAGCACCTGCTCATTCATAGTGGTGAGAAACCATTTGGATGTAATATTTGTAATTATAAATGCTCTCGAAAACAATATTTGACAAGGCATCTGCTCACTCATAGTGGTGCGAAACCATTTGGATGTAATATTTGTAATTATAAATGCTCACGAAAAGAAAGTTTGACACGGCACCTGCTCACTCATAGTGGTAGGAGTCCATTTGATTGATTCATTGGACCCATTATTCCCTAGTAGGGCATAGTTAGGGCAAATGTAGGTTTTCCTTGTTTTTCCTTTACCCGTCTTTTTTGGCTGCCCCACCTTTTTTCTTCCTTACTGGATCTGTTTTAAGACAGTTCTGCAGTGGGATTCTGAAAATCCGAAACCAAAGGTGCAATTTTTGCAACACAAGGTAGTTTACATAGACAGTCTTATTTCTACAGGCTATTTCGAGAGCTACCCTGTATCAATACTGTAGACAGATACATATACACAGTTTTAATGGTCAAATTTGAATATGTACTTATGTAATTAAATGTTGATAATAATAGTAGATAATGTAAAGTGCAAGAATTATAGGATATTTTTAAAATATTAAAAGTAACAGAAATCAGATTTAAAAACAACAAAAAATGTATTTTAAATAAGCGTATTACATAATTATTATACATATATGTAACTGATAAATAATTATTAGATTTATAAACTTATTAAATAAATTATAATATAATTAGGTACAGTTCTTCCACTAGATCTTTACCCACACGTCATCAATTATGTGTAGCTAGTAAAGACAATTCATATGTTCACATCCTTATTACTTACGTGAGATAATAAAGAATAAAAGATAAAGTACATTTTTTAAGTGGTAATGCAATGCTTTCTCGAGAGATGGCGCTAAAAGCATTATAAATATTTTAAAACCGGAAATAATTTTTATTTATAATTACAAATTTATTCTATAAAATTTTGGTGTTTAACAGTTCTAAAAATTGAAAGGTTGCACAAAAAGCAATATAAAGTGAGAGAGATAATTTAAAATTTTCGAAAAATTTATTTTTAGTACTGCTTTTTTAAAAAACTAAAAAGTGCGGGAAGGAGTGAGAACTGCATGCTTCATTTAATGAAAAAGTATAATTTCATAGATCGTAGAAAATCGTACCAAGGAATTAATGATTCTTTGGTAAATTCTATCCTTTTATTGTAAAAAATCAATTTGTCCATTCCCTTGCACAAGTTAAAAAGAGAGATGATGCATGCACAAAGTATGCAGTGGGGTTGTAAAGGAACATTTTCATTTTTATAATCAATTGCTTAAGAAGAATCTGAAAAGGTTATGCTTTTTTTTATTTCTATTAAGTACATTTTATTCACTCTTAAAACAGTTTTACTAAATATGTAGTTTGAAGATCATCACACATTTTCTGTAATTAGAAAAAGTAAAAAATAAAACTATTTGTGGAACAACTAACTTATTAAAAATTGTAGGTTATCCGAAAGTTTACGACTTTTAATGGTTGTGAACTTGGCTAAAATGTCAAAAATATGAAACTAGTAGTTGATTTTATTAGAAATTCTTGTTTATTAATTCGTACGCATAAGATCTATGACGTATGGGTAAAGATCGAGTGGAAGAACTGTAGTTCTGTCTTTACTTGGTTGTTATATACAGATGGTACAATGTTATCACTCTTAGCAGCAGTAATTTGTGCTATTGTTGTGACAGCATGAGTTAAATCAGCTAACCTATTATAGTATATAACATTACTAGCATGGGAAGAGGGTTTTTACTGGCGGACAGAAGGATATGACTGGCGAGTCGTAGACGAGCCTGTCACCTTCTGGAGCCAGTAAAACTCGTTACCTTGCGTGTATTGTTATATATTTTATTTGTTATTCATTTGTAAATAAATGAAAATACCTCAGATACATATTCAAATTTCGATTACAAAAAATCCGCAATAAATTTGTGGTAAGCTTTGGAAACGTTACCATGATTGCATGTTGTTGTAAATAACGCTACTAACTTGTAAAACTGACAGTTAACCTGTAAAAATTTTACAAGTTAGTAGCTTGTAAAAATAAACTTTCTTTATTAATATGGTGTTTTGATAAATTGACGTTTACAAATGAGTAACAAATAAATACTTTTAAAGAGGTACATCTACTAATGTCGCTTTAAACATGGCAGGATCAGTTGTAATTTTCCTTGATGAAGCTTCTCTTTTTGTATCATGATATTTTATTGCTTACTGTTTTAATACAATTTAAAATTTGCCGTCGCTTTGTGTTAAACATAGATGTAGCTATTAGAATGTGAGCAAAAAGAATGGTATTACAGTGAGACACGTATACTTCATCGTGAACATGGGATCTCTTTAGGTACCTAGAGAAACTGACAGCCATAGTCGCAAGCACATGACCTCAACTTGATATCGACAGGAATGAAAAATGGCATACTCGAAACATATGTTGTGTATTGACGGAATGAGAATCCGCTAGCTGCAGAGCTCTTCTTTGCTTTTTCGTAATGTGTGACCTAACCAGCCGTATTTTATATTTTAAGATTTGAATTGTTTGAAAGTAAAATTAAAAGTAAAAACTGCTCTGGTCAAATTCACCCCCTGATGGGGTGAATTGAAACTGGCAGAGGATGAGAACAGAAGAACGAGAATATACATAAAAACATTTTATTTGCAACACATGACTGCTTATCACAAAATAAGAGTCGTAAAATACTGATTTTCATTAACATAATGTCAAAATGGAAAAATTGCTACTGAATATTAAAATCTGATAAGTCTAAAGTCAAAATTCAAAACACCTCTAACCCTAATAGCACACACATATTATGTAAATATTCGTTTTGACATCCGCCTAAATAATTAGCTAATATATTATTTAAAATATTTCTTTTAATATTATTTATATACAACATTTATATTTATCAAAGACATTCTGTCCACATAAAAAAAATATTTGTTTGATATTCGTTTCAAAATATTAAAAATTACACAAAAATAACAAAGAAATATTGTGTGCTACTGGGGAAGTCCAGTTTTCTAATAATTTTGGAATCAAGTACAGTGTTAAAATTTTCTTTATCAGGCAAAATAAAATCTGTATTTCCGAAGATGCTTATATCACATTCATGTTTCTTGATGAGTTTTTTCACAAGATTAATCTATCAGCCAGCACTGACGTTGTAATGACGTTATTTTTAAGTGATTATTGGCCTGCTACGTCATATGACTAATAATTGATGTGCATAAGACGTCATATTACGGGACGTACTTAGACTTTTTAAAACAATGTCTTTTAAACGTATAATAAGGTCATTTTTAGACTTCTAATAATTATTAATTATAATAAATAGGTACACTATTTTTGTATTGTCAGGTCGACTGATGTACGAAAAACAAATCTGGCAACACTGTTTTACTTTATTTTTTTACTGAAACGCACGTGAACACATTCTGCAATACAAACAGCAACAACATCTGTCGTGTATTTGTTTTCAACTTAAATTCATAACGTTTCTACTTATTATTAAAGTTGTTGATGTACATTTATAGTGTATGTGTGCAACTACTGCATATAATAATTATGTGTGGTTTGTGACAAAGGGTGAGTATAATAATTACTTGTTCCGTCACAATACTAATAACCTGCACAATTTTACCAGTTTGGCGATTTTGTGAGATTAGTAGGTATTGTTAATTAATACTAATGCAAATGTAAAGGGTATCATCAATTATTTTGCATATTGTTTTAGCAGCTTTCAAGTTAGTAAATGCTTGTTTTTGTTTAATAATTATGAGATTGAGTTAGTAGAAGAGATATATTTTCTGTTACTAAATTTACTTTTGTTTAATAATTATATATGAAATATTACAAAAAAAATGTTATTTCCATTATTCAACTATTTATTTACAATTCCTATGCTAGTTCTAGTATATAGGACGTTTTAATGGCACGTTTATATTGACGTGGGCTGTGACATATTGATATTGCTGTCAGTTTTATGACAATTTGACATCATTTTAATACGATTTGACGTCGTTATTGCCGAAAAACGGCGACATTATATATTATGAAAATTGAAACCCAGTTGTGTATGACGTCATAATCTTCCAATAAAACATGGTTAGTTAGTGGTTGACCTACCGAAGAAAAACGCGTCTAAGATTGTGGGCGCTGGAGTCGCCCGTAAAATCCAAGTGAATTATATATTTTATTATTATTATTATTATTATTATTAATCTAATGAAGAATAGAACCCTTTCATATTAATATTAATACCAATCCAATATATAGCATAAACATTCAACAAAACTGCATTTGCATAATTTCTGAATTTTCATTGGAAGGTTAAAGCCATTCTTTCTAATTTACTTTTTATAATTTATATACATAAATTGGTTGTACTAATGCTATAAAATCTTCCAGTTCGTGCAACCCTCATGGTGCTCCACATCTACCCAACAAATCATACTTTAAGTATAGCGGTTTGAAGTGATTTAAATAAATCCTTGTGTTATATCACAACCACTCCACTACAATTTCTGATAGGGTATTTATAGCAAAAACAAGAAAATATAATTCATCTAGAAAACACATTAAATATGCCCATCATTACAAATTAAGTAGTTGATGACGAACTTAACCAGCTGTAATCGTCAATAAGATAAAAGATACTACACCAAAGATGTAAAATGTACTCGTAAATTTCTGTATATAATGGAGTTGTATGTGCTTTATCGTGCTATTACACAATCATACATATGTAAGATAAGCCCTATAAAAGCACAATGAACAAAAATATACAACAAGGTAAGCTTACTAATGGAAGTGGGAAAGCATTCGAATGTGACACTTGTAATTATAAATGCTCACAAAAAGGACATTTAAAACGGCACCTGCTCACTCATAGCGGTGAGAAACCATTTAGATGTAATATTTGTAATTACAAATGCTCACAAAAAGGACATTTGAAACAGCACTTGCTCACTCATTGTAGTGAGAATCTATTTGGATGTAATATTTGTAATTATAAATGCTCGCGAAAAGAAAGTTTAAAACAGCACCTGCTCATTCATAGTGGTGAGAAACCATTTGGATGTAATATATGTAATTATAAATGCTTGCGAAAAGGAAGTTTTAAACAGCACCTACTCACCCATAGTGGTGAGAAACCATTTGGATGTAATATTTGTAATTATAAATGTTCACAAAAAGGACATTTGAAACAGCACCTGCTTACTCATAGTGGTGAAAAACCTTTTGGATGCAATATTTGTAACTATAAATGCTCCGAAAAAGGAAGTTTGAAACAGCATCTGCTTACTCATAGTGGTGAAAAATCATTTGGATGTAATATTTGTCATTACAGATGCTCACAAAAAGGACATTTGAAACAGCATTTGTTCACTCATAGTGGTGAGAAAGCATTTGGATGTAATATTTGTAATTATAAATGCTCAGACAAAGGAAGTTTACAAAAGCACTTGCTTACTCATAGTGGTGAGAAACCATTTAGATGTAATACCTGTAATTATAAATGCTCGGAAAAAGGTAATTTACAAAAGCATCTGTTAACTCATAGTGGTGAGAAACCGTTTAAATGTAATATTTGTAATTATAAATGTTCACAAAAAGGAAGTTTGAAACGGCACTTGCTTACTCATAGTGGTGAGAAACCATTTGGATGTAATATTTGTGACTATAAATGCTCACTAAAAGGAAGTTTAGAAAAGCACCTGCTCACTCATAGTGGTGATAAACCATTTGGATGTAATATTTGCAATTATAAATGCTCACAAAAAGGAAGTTTACAAAAGCACCTGCTTACACATAGTGGTGAGAAACCATTTGGATGTAATATTTGTAATTATAAATGCTCACGAAAAGGACATTTAAAACAGCACATGCTCACACATAGTGGTGAGAAACCATTTGGGTGTAATATTTGTAATTTTAAGTGCTCACGAAAAGAAAGTTTGAAACGGCACCTGCTCACTCCTAATTGTAGGAAACTTATTTGATTGGACCCATGATGGATTATTCCTTAGTAGGTCATAGGTTAGAAATGTAGCTTTCCATTTTCATCATTTGTAAGTACTGCTAGTTGGGGGAATGCTTTCTTACAGTTTCTTCTTCCAGAGTCCCTCGCCCTGTCTTTTTGCTGCCCTACCTTTCTTCTTCCTTGCAGGTTTCATACTACGACAGATCTGCAGATTTTCATATGTGACCCAACCAGCTGTATTTTATATTCTTCTTATTTTTTTAATTCTTAATTATTATTTCTTATTTTTACAATACTACGTAAAACGGGGTGAATTTGACCAATTTCGCTCTTTAGGTATGATTATTTCTTGAACCATACCAGCTATAAGATTTATCAAAGTGTTGCACTATGTGTTTGGTGCTATAGTAGAAGTTTGCATTTTATATTTTAAGATTTGAATTGTTTGAAAGTAGAATTAAAAGTAAAAAACCCTCTGGTCAACTTCACCTCCTGATGGGGTGAATTGAAACTGGCAGAAAATGATAAAAACAGAAGAACAAAAATAATCATCAAAACAGTTTTTTTTTATTCGCAAAAATATGCAAAATGTGACTGCTTATGAAAAGAATAAATAATATTTAATTAATTAATAATTCATATAAAACTAAATATATTTGATAATAATATATTATATTCTTGTAATATCTACAATATAGTATTTCTTTCATTTGTTGTTGTCAACAGTCCATTGGTATTCACAGTTTGTCGAAACATGTAACTAGCCTTGCCTGTATGTTTCAAATTATGTTTATATATTTTGAGCAATTTTCTCTGTTGTTATTTCGCGGAACATCACCCTTCTGTCTGGACGTTCCTGTGTTAATTAATGCACAAATTTCATTCTGTATGGATAAAATCTATGCTTTTTGAAAACCTGCTGAACAGATCGTGGACATACATCGTACACTGGATTGTATAAAATATGCTAAAAATTCCCACAATGTCATTTTCTTTATCTTCAGAGAGGGATGGTCTACCTGTTCTTCTTTTATCTTCAACAGAACCAGTTTCGAAGGATTTTGAAATTAATTCCTTTAAATATTTCCTTAAGATGGGACGTTTGGAGTTTGTTTCATTCACGACCTCCTAGGTTTGACGACTTTATGCGGCCTTTTTATTTGCCAGATTTCGGCGATCTCTTTGGCCTCACATGCTGGGGGAATGGACGCGTTTAACCGTTTGATTTTATTTAACGCGTTCGTCCATCCAAACAGACTTACCAAAATGCTTACAATGTTTATGATCGGTGATAATATTTTAAAATAAAATCCGGACTTTTTTGTAGGTTGTTGATAAATATTTGACTTTTCTAAGCTTTATTTTTTATTTATTATAAGCTATATTAGTGCGTTTTACTTTGATGAATTTTCGGTTGAAAAATACTAATTTTACCGAAATAATGCTAATTCACAACAAAAAGTGCAATGTGTTAATATGCAGAAATTACAAAACTGCAGAGAGTTTCCTCACATTTTCTTCCAGCATTGGCTTATGAAATAGGTGGATTGAAAATTTACATATTCCTCCTGGTAGGGTTAAAACATTTTATTTTATTTTATACATTTTTTAAATTACATCGTATTTACTGCATTGTGCAGTAGAAAGGGACAGTCCGAACAGTATAGTTAACATTTAATTTATTACAGATACGAAAATACCCAAAAGTACTGTTATCTGTAAATTACACTTTGAAAAGCAGTTGGTATAAGACGAATCTTCTGGTTGAAAGTTATTTAAAAAATAGTTATTGAAATGACCAGAAGTCACCAGATTGAAAATTTAATTATATTTGGTAACAAATAAAGAATATTTAAAGGCTACGATGCTTTCGGAAGCATACGATTAATCAAGTGATGTGTATATACAGTATCCATACAATAAAAAGAACTGTAGACATGCTAGGAGAAAAAATGTAATGCAATTATTATTATAACGGTTTGGAGGCTCATGAATATTATCGCTACACGTTACGGTAAAATTCAAGATTTTATAGAACATCCAATTAATTCTATGGAAAGATTATACAGTACGCCAGACAGTGTTCATATATTAAAAAATGTTGCAGGTGCGTTGAGAAAAGGCCACAAGTTTGTGCTAGATCTAAAGATTCGAAGGAAATATAATTTTCATATAATGAAGTTAGTATTAATCCAATACGAGACGTTTTTGTATTAGACCAACAAAATCAATTACACTTAGCACCACGGCTTAAAGAACAAGCATTACAACCATCACATTTTGAGACAAAGAATGTGGCTCTAAGTGTTGCTTTATTAAACAATGATGTGTCATGTGCAATTACTTATTATATTTCTAAGCAAAAAATAGATGGCAAACACGAAACTACAGCTTGATGGTTTTTAAAAACCATTTTTAAGTGGTTTTTCTATTATGTCTGCACAATACGAAACTATGGCGGTATCACATTTCAAGAAAAAAAGTTTTCAAGGATACTGTAGAATTTTTAGATAATGTCATCGAAATTTTTGTAAATATTAAAAGTTCAAATGGTTAATAAAGAAAAAGCAACAGTTCCATGGAAACCATTTCAAATTAGGTTGTGAAAGAATATAAAAATTATTAAATTATATTATGTGTTTTTTGGAAGATTAAAATATTTAGGTAATAAAGTTCAAGAATAAATTCATTTGCGAAAAGTTGATTAATCAAATTCCTTTTTGTAATAACTAGGTTTAAGTAAAAATGCAATGCTTTTATAATAGTTGTAAGTTTAATGACTTTAATATAATAAAAGAGACGACTACAGAGTTTCAAAGCATACACATGTATAACATTAAGAAATAAAACCAATTAATTATGGGATACAAGTTGTCTATTATTTAAACAAACATCTATAATCAATAAAGCAAATAGAACCGATAAACAAGGGGTTTATCACAAGGTGTACTTCTCGCAACTCAAACTGTTTTAAATTTACAAGTAGAATACTTAGAAAGGAATGGTTTTTATTTTATGATGTTGGGTAGGCTTACTCAAGATGTGTTGGAAAACTTATTTAGTTTGGTGAGAAGCAGGCAAACAATTCCAAATTGTCGGAAATTTAAAACGACGATTAGATTAATTACACTTTCTCAGTTTGAAAGTGATATATGAAAGAGTAGTTATTCCGTTACTGAAAACCATTTTCTAGTCCAGCATTGTAAAGAACTTGATAAAGAAAATGATTTAAAGAAACACACTATCGATGAAAATGTTGTGGAACAGTTTTATCAAGAAATTATAAGCAGTTCTATCTCAATTGGTGATTGTTTAGGTGAACAGGAAAACGCGAATGATATTTGTATTTGGCTACGCCTCATCAAAAGACTTTCGTTCTTGACCACCAAAGTAGCATTTTGCGCACTAAATACACAAATAACTATTATTTGTTACTTTTACAAATAGTGCAAATAAATCTTTTAGAAAATTTTAGGTTTGTGCACGCCTCGTGAAACCATTTTTTGCATGACATTACATTTGATTATATATCTTTTAAAGAAAAACCTTCGCAATTCTCATAGTACCATTCTGCTTCATTAATTATTTGTAATGTAAATTCTACCGGTACGATTTATGCAACCATACTGTCGTATAAAATACCCTACTCTACTCCTACTGATTATGTTTGATCCAAATGTTGAAAATTACGAGAAATTCTACATTGACAAAAAATTAATGATGCACACTTCCATTTTTAAATGCAAATCTCCTATAAAAATAATCGAAAAACTATACTAATCACTTTTACTGAAACTTACACTTGACTCCAGCAAGTTTAACAGTAGAGATACCCTAATGGAAATTGACCAATAGGTGTTTTATGTGGAACAGATTGATACATATTTGTTCAACTTATTCACAACGATTTTTGAAGGTGATACAATTTAGACGGCGGTACAACATGCCTGACTTTATCCTAGTTATGTAACAATGTAATGTATCGGGTTGTACATTATTGATATCTGTATTTTATTCATTAAATCTACGTCTAGTTTAAAAGGTGTTTCTTAATCATTTTTATCCTGAAATCCCCAATCCTATATTATGCCATATTTACGATTTAAATTTTTCCAATATTAAATTTCCCGCTTTTTTTCTTATCCCAATATGGCGTCGGTTGCGGTACTCTGATCTACCACCGTGGCCTAGCTTACTAGATGTAGTGACTCTATTATTAAGGGCGCGTTATCGCCGTCAGTGTTAATAATAGGAAGCTTCAGAAACTATAAACACCTAAAGATGGCGCTACGGTCCGCAAAACGGAATTAATTTCTTTAAAACTAAAATTTGAAACTTTAAATAGAAACATTGTTTGATCGCATCGCAGTTCTCTGCTCACAGTGTTGCCAGACATGCGTGAACTTTCAAAATATTTTAAGTTTAACTGAAATTTTTAATTTTTAAATGCCAAGGAATAATTTAAGGTAGTTGGAATCAAAAAAGGGGAATATAAAACTGCTAAATATCTTTAAAAAAAATATCAGTTGTTCTTGCTGGTTTCAAGAAAAAGAAAAGTGTTACTGTATTAAAATATATATTCAGTTTTAATACCACGAGAGCAAACGAAAATAATCGATTATACCTACCGAGCGACGAGACGTATTCTGCGAAACACCACGACAGCGTAGCTGGAGTGGTGTTTTAAGGAATACGTCGTGTCGCGAGGTAGGTATAAGATTATTTTCGGTTGCTCTAGTGGTATTCGATACGATTATATAACAAATAAAATTTAGAATCAACTATTATTTTTGCTTTCAAAAGCGATGCTTTTTTGACAGATTAATTTAATTTATTGCATGCACAGGTATGTCGATGACTTCAAAATAATTGTTACTCTGACAACGATTGCTTGAACCAATAGTGTTGCAGGCTTGGAAATACCGAAACGATTATACAACGTCGTGAAGCGTATATTCACTTATCTATATGTGGTAACTAGGATAATTCGCAACTACTATTGGCTAATTTTATTATGAGTTGTATAATCGTTTTAAGAAATTAATTAGGACTAATTAAGAGCGAAATAGTTTATTCAAAAATTAACCGTCACATGCTCTTAAGTAAAGAAAAACAGCATTTACTTTGGGAATTTATTAAATAATAGTTAAAAGATTAGGAAAGTTAAATTACTTTTAAATGCCCCGCGAATATTACCACCCAACGCTTCCTGGTGCAGAAAGCGTTCAAATAAAAATGACTGATTTTCGTGCTGCCATATTTAAATTTCCGCGCCGTGTACATCTATTTTATTTCAATCAATACTAAATAAGTAAGCAAAAACAATTATTCATTGTCATAGATTTTGCTATTAAACAGTGTTATAATGACTGTATTATATTTAGTTTGGTTATTTTTTAGAAAACGTTAAATCTATAAATTTGGCGATATTCGACTACGATTATAAAATTTTTTACATGTTATTCGCGTATGTAACAAAACCGATAATACAACCTGTATATCTTTATTCTGTGGGCCAGCTTATAACGCCATTAATAGTATATTATGGGACAAGTGGTTGAAATAAAATTTCAACGTTGAGAGTGGTTTTGGAAAAGTAACTCGAGACGTTGAAATTTTATCAGCCACGCGTTCCATATACTATTTTTTCTTCGAATTTTTAGTAAATTAATGCACTTTAGAAAAAAATATTACATTTAAGTGACAAAACATGACATTAAAGTGACATTTCTCTTGTCAACAATTGAATGTCGAACAGTTTGAAATTCAAAATCGCGGTAGTCCGATAATTTCAACCTCTAGAGGTTGAAATGCGATTTCAACCATTGTTATCGATTGCAAAATGCGTGATTTCAATGTCATGAGTAGAAAATAGTTATTTATGCACAGATGCATTATAATTAGACGATTATTGATAGATCTATCTAAACATAACTGTCTCTTTATGTCCCAAGGGCCTCTTTATGATCCGACGGGCAATAATGAAACGTCAATTAAATGTCAGAGCTGTATTTGTAGAACTTGATTGGTTCTTAATATAATTTGTAAACTTATCACCAATGAAAATAAGCTGAAATTAAGTATTTTAGATAGTAACTATAGTAACGTACTTCGTATATATGCACATAAGTATACGTACAGCGGCTTGATGTAAGCTACGTACTCATTTAATTATATTTTTTACACAATAATAGATTTGAGATAAAAACAATCTGTGCATAAAATAGTGTATGCATTTCGGGCATAACTTGCTTTTATGGCCCTACAGCCTTTTCCTAGCCCTCGGCTGACGCCTCGGGCTAGAAATAACGCTTCTGGCCATAAAAGCTTCTTTATGCCCTTAATACATAAAAATAATTATATTCCTATCTTTTGATCATCTGAAAATCTGACATGAACTGTTACACCTCCCAAAGACGAGCAGCCATACTGTTGATGTATGATATTACAGTGATTACTGCGATTAGCGAAATAACTTTCCAGAGTGTATTTAATAACAGATTCATCCAACACCATAAAGCAATGTAACGTACTCCTGAAAAATGACAATGGCAATAACAAAATGATTTTGCGATCGCTTCGTTGAAGGTAAAGTTGAGAACGTTCTAAAATATTGGGTGCGTCGAGTTACGTAATAGTTATTTAGGTTACTACTGGGATAAAGGCATCATTATGCAAATGTAAAACTTTCACAGCGATTTGTGGAATTACACGAATAATGTAATGTAAAACACTCCAAAAAGAGTAAACTGCTGTTTTGATATAACTGGACATTAACTGGAGGTTAATCGTCGTAAGACACCATATCGAGATGATTGTACCCGCAGCTACTAATTTCCACTTAACCCTAACCAGAGGTATAGCACATATCGAAAAACCGACCTTTCAACCTTTTATCATGATACAAAACATGGAACCGATATTTATTTACCTTATATTGGTAGTACTGTATCTAAGATTCTCTATCGATACCACTTTGTTAGGTTATAGTAAGCTGTTAACCTAAGTTCAGCTTTATGACGTAAAGTTTATTCAGCTTATTCTTGTTTTACCTTATTCTCATTTTACCTTATTTTCATACTACAGCTAGATGTGTTGCCTATACGAAAACATTCAGGCGCAGTGTGCAGATAAAAAAATACTTGCACCTTTAAAAGAAAGAAATTATGCGATTACGTCTCTGTTTTAGTAGTTATTGTTGAATATCAACAATAAACTTTATATTTTTTCTAATTTTAAATAAAAAAAAGCGATCTAATCTTCGAACTGGGTAAATTAAAAATGGTCCATTTCTAAGGTAACTCAAATATAATCTTTTTCTTCTTAAAAAAAATCTTACACAAATTTGCAAATAAGGTAATTGTAGATAATTACCAAGCGTATCATAAATGATGAACCTGACTGTTGAACCTACTGCAAGACGTAGATACGATCGTTTCTTTAAATTTCCCTATAGCTTTCCATACTGATTAAAAAGTTTTTTTGTTAAAAACAAAAAATCTTACACAAAATTGGTAAGATGTACTAGAAAGCTTTTAGTGTTTCCTACAAGGGATCAAAAAGGTTTTTTTCAAATTGTACTGCAGTGAATAGATGCCTTTCAACATTATTATTATTAACTTACAATTTGAAAGTGCGAATTTCAAGAGAGGTTATGTTTTATTAACATCTTTGAGAATTTGCAACCGGGTAGTAATGTAATATTTCGAAAAAGAGTTTGATAATACGCAACCTGGATGTTTTGTATTGTGGCGCCCCCTTCAAAAAATAAATAATGCCTGAAACTACAAACGCGAATGGCCGTATAAGATACTTTTGTCTCTCACAGATCGAGGTGGCCGCGCCATACACTTTGAAGGCCATTGAAATTGCGTACCTGAACATCAAAGCCGCACGTAGCAAGTGTCCCTACTTGTTATACCTATACGCTGGTACAACGCTATTTATATTTATTGGCGCATTCCAATAATACTATACCAAAAAAGGGCTCTAATAGCAAATAATAGTAGAAAAGATTTAATGCGGATTTAATGAATGATTGTGCCAATCTGAATGTGTGGTACATCTCGGATCTTTGTCAATTCACATATCTAATAACCTATGGTATTTGTTATGAAGGTTGTGGGCACAGGGCACTGGACGTTGGACTCGCCCATAAAATCGAGGTGAATTATATTTTATTATTATTAACTAATGGAGAATACAGGATATGCGCAAAAGAACTCCCTAGTTTTAAAAGACTTTTTTTGCATGGAACACAAACATATCACTCTCACGAAGATGGACAATGTCACATATCTTTACATGACCCCACAGAAAAAAGTCCAGAGGTGTTAACCAAGAAGCCCAGATCTAACACCTCTGGACTTTTATTGCGGGGTCATGTAAAGAACTTGGTGTATGCTGAAAAGATACGTGACATTCACACCTAATAACATGTTAGCAAAAACATGGAGAGAAGTTGAATACCATTTGGACATCTGTAGAGCAATGAATGGATCTCACATTAAGGTGTGCTAAGAGTAAAAAAAAAACTTGATCATATCACCTTCCATGATACGTATTAGTTGTAGTAATATGTTTGTGTTCCATTCAATAATAGTTATTTGTGTATTTACTGTGCGAAATTATTTGGTGGTCAAGAATGAAAGCCTTTTGACAAGGCATAGCCAAATCAAAAACTCATTCGAGACCACCACAGTAGTTATTTAAATAATCGAAAAAGTAGAATAAATCATAAAAAATAACAAAAGGAAATTTTTATTTTAGCGCGAATTAGATAGTTTCGTTGTTGCTACCGAAATGACATTGCTCAAATACGCATAAATGCACGAAATATTTTTCGCTCTAAAGCGACAAATATTTCGTGCACGTTGTCAAGTAAACAAAACCAATGTGGCATTTTTCATACGGATATTAATGAAAACATCATCATTCTTTGACAGCTGTAGAAAAAAGTCTTTTAAAACTAGGGAGTTTCGGATACCCTGTAGAACCCTTTCATAATAACATCAATCCAATAATAGCATAAACATTAAAAAACTGGCATTAGCAGAATTTGTGAGTTTTCATTGGAAGGTTAAAAACATTCTTTTTAATTTACTTTTAATTTATATAAATTGGTTGTACTAATGTTACAAAATCTTCCAGCTCAGTGCAATCCTCATGTTCTATTGGTGCTCCAAATCTATTCAACAAATAATACTTGAATTAGCAGTATTTATAGCAAAAACACATAAAACTATCATCCATATAGAAAACACATCAAATATGCCCATCATAACAAATTAACTATTTGTAGTTGATGACCAACTTAACAAGCTGTCATCGTCAATAAAGAGGATGCTACACCAGAGATATAAAACGTACTTCATGCTATTAAACAATCGTACATATGTAACGTAAGTATTATAAAAGCACAATGAACAAAAATATAGAGCAAGGTAATGAGCTTACTCATGGAAGTGGGAAAGCATTTGAGTGTAATATTTGTAATTATAAATGCTTACAAAAAGGAAGTTTTAAACTGCACCTGCTCACTCATAGTGGTGAGAAACCATTTAAATGTAATATTTGTAATTATAGATGTTTACGAAAAGGACATTTCAAACAGCACCTGCGCACTCATAGTGGTGAGAAACCATTTGGATGTAATATTTGTAATTATAAGTTCTCACAAAAAGTTACTTTGAAACAGCACCTGCTCACTCATAGTGGTGAGAAACCATTTAGATGTAACATTTGTAATTACAAATGCTCACAAAAAGGAAGTTTGAAACGGCACCTTCTCACTCATAGTGGTGAGAAACCATTTGCATGTAATGTTTGTAATTTAAAATGCTCAGAAAAACGAGATTTGAAACGGCACCTGCTCACTCACACTGGTGAGAAACCATTTGGATGTAAAATTTGTAATTATAAATTCTTACGAAAAGAACATTTAAAACAGCACCTGATCACTCATAGTGGTGAGAAACCATTTGGATGTAATATTTGTAATTATAAATGCTCAGAAAAACGAAATTTTCAAAAGCATTTGCTTACTCATAGTGGTGAGAAACCGTTTGGATGTAATATTTGTGATTATAAATGCTCACAAAAAGGAAGTTTGAAACAGCACCTGCTCACTCATAGTAGTGAGAAACCATTTGGATGTAATATTTGTAATTATAAATGCTCACAAAAAGGACAATTGAAACGGCACCTGCTCACTCATAGTGGTGAGAAACCATTTGGATGTAACATTTGTAATTATAAATGCTCACTAAAACGAAGTTTACAAAAACACCTGCTCACTCATAGTGGTGAGAAACCATTTGGATGTAATATTTGTAATTATAAATGCTCCGAAAAACGAAGTTTGCAAATGCACTTGCTTACCCATAGTGGTGTGAAACTGTTTGGATGTAATATTTGTAATTATAAATGCTCACAAAAAGGAAGTTTGAAACAGCATCTGCTCACTCATAGTGGTGAGAAATCATTTGGATGTAATATTTGTAATTATAAATGCTCACAGAAAGGAAATTTGAAACGGCACCTGCTCACTCATAGTGGTGAGAAACCATTTGGATGTAATATTTGTAATTATAAATGTTCAGAAAAACGAAATTTGCAAAAGCACTTGCTTACTCATAGTCAGTGTTGGTCAAAATTCAATCTGACTAATGATTGAAAACTAATGACTAATGATTGATTAGTTTTAGTCCTAATCAATTAATCAAAATTTTTGATTGAAATTGAGGCTGCAGTCAACATTCAGACTACTACCCTGCAGCTATTTATTTTCTACATTTAGCTACCCACTAATCAACTCCGATTTATAGGTAAACAAATTTATACACGAAATCAACCCCCTGAATAGTAAACTACCCTATATAAAATTATGCCACAAAATCAAAAATGATAAAATTCAGGAAAACCTTAATTAAGGACTATTTATAGTGGCATAATCCATTTTTGGAATCATCTCCTTAATTGGTAAATGGCCACATGTAAATAAATCCAAGAAAATAAATAATAAAAAGCTGATAGAACGTTGCATTAATTCAAAATTATTGATTGCCAAATAACTCATTTTTGAAATCATCCCCTATATTGGTAACTTACCCCATGAATAATGTCGTGATTTAAAGATAAAAAACCATGCCATAATTTTGTACTAATTAAAGACCAGTCATTGGTATATAACCCATTTTCGAAATCATCCCCTAACCTGGTAAATCCCCACTACTTATGAATAATGTCACAAAATTGAATACGTAAGAGTCTGAAGAAACTGTGCTGTAATCTTGAACTAATGAAAGAGTATCCATTTTTTTATACGCCATTTTTGAAATCATTCCCTAAACTGTCATTCCCCATAAATAGCATCACGAAAGTTAAGTAAAAGCCTTAATAACTGAGCCATCACTATGGATTAATTAAAGATCATTCACTGATATATAATCACTTTTGGAAATCAACCCCAAAATAGATAACTATCCCATATGAATAGTGTCAAAAATTCAATTCTCTAAGTTCAGAAACACCTCATTTTAGGGTAATTACATATCATTTACTGACACACAATCTATTTTCGAAATAAACTGCTAAATAGAAAACTACCCCGAATAAATAAGGAAAAAGATTAAATAGGATAACATTTAGGAAAACGACATGTTATAATTTTGAACTAGTCAAAGATTATAGTCATTGGTACATAACCCATTTTTTCAATCTACTCCTATTATAAAACTAGCCCACATGAATACAAAGCCCATCCCATACTAGTTGGTCCAGTTTTGTTAAAGCACTGCGTTTACCAAACAAAAAATACTGAACTTATTTTAACAAAAATTAAAGTGGGTCAACATAAACAAGTAGGTATTCATGTGGGCTAGTTTTTTTATTAGGGGTTGATTTGGAAAATGGATTATCTGCCGAGTCACACTCAATGTTGAAAGTGCGAGATTTTTTTATTTTGAAATATCTTTGAGTTTGCTTTGGGCTATGTAATATTCTGTATAATCGTCAATAAAACACAATCAGTATTTTATGATACTATTTTTTGTGCTCTCGCACTGAACGTAAGTTTAAAAATGAATCACAATCCATTTATAAATCGAAGCATTTATCAATTAGGTAATGCAAGGTAGTTTACGTAAACAGTCTTATATTGTACAGGCTATTTCGAGAGCTACCCTGTATTAATACAGGGTAGACAGGTACATATTTTTAATGGTTAAATTTAAATATGTACTTATGTAATTAAATGTTGTGAATAATAGTAGATAATGTAAAGTGCAAAAATTACAGTATATTTTTGAAATATTAAGAGAAACAGAAATCAGGTTAAAAACAACAAAAAATGTATTTAAAATAAGCATATTACATAATTAATAATAAATAATGATGAGATTTATAAACTTATTAAATAAATTATATTACATTACATTACATTATCTTTTAACCCCTTATACCTTTCGGTGTCGAGGTGCCGGATGCACCAAGCCACAGAGTGGATATGTGGGCATGAGAAGACGCAGCGGAGCCATGTTGGCAAGTACACTGTGCTTGTGGTTCACCCATCCGAGTACTTTCCGGAGAAAACTCGACTTAACTCCGTTAAGCGGTATAAATCCACTGTAACCACCCTAGCTGCCGTTCGTACTGCCGGCAATAAATTATATTATAATATACTTATGTAGTTCTGTCTTTACTTGGTTGTTATATGTAGATGGTACAATGTTATCACTACTAGCAGCAGTAATTTGTGCTATTGTTGTGACAGCATCAGTTAAATCAGCTAACCTATTAATACTTTTAAAGAGGTACATCTAATGTCAGGATTACTATTTCAGGATTTTCAAACTTGTTCACAATATAATTAAAGGAAGTATGATTAAGTTTGTATTCTGTGTCGATGGATAGGGTTCTTGATTGTCAGCTTGAATATTATGACAGGGTGGGATGTAAGTTGCAAAAACTAAAATATTTTTTCTTTCACACCAATTCCACAAATCTGTAACAGCCTCATTTAAATGGGGGAAATTTAATGCTCCCTGCCCGATTTATACAAGAAATAGCTGTTTGATTGTCTAATCTAAGCAATATACACAAGCTACTTTTGTCCTTTGCTAGGGACTTTAAGGCATAAACAGCAGCTGTTATTTCTAAGTAGTTTATGTGCTTTTGTTTTTCAAAACTATCCCAAAAACCATGGCACTTAGATCCCTTACAAAAAGCACCCAAAACCGGTTGGAGATGCATTAGAGAATATTTCCATGGAAAAATCGTGGGTTTTATATCCTGTCCTGCTCCTACGTTTTTTCCCCACCAATTCAGTTCAAGTTTTAGGGTCTCTGGAATTACCATTTTTTATTATAATTTATATAATTACCTTTTAGAGAAATATGTTCTATTCTTTCAAATGGTTTGATATGAATAAAGCCAAATTTTGTAACTGGACAGGAAGCTACAAGTTTTCCAATTAATATAGGAAATTCTCTTATGGTACATTATGGTACAAAAATCTAATGCTTTGTTGTGATTTTAATTGGCTTTTTTCTGCATTTATGATAAAGCCTAAGGTTTGTAGCAGATTTACAGTAATTTCTGTATTATATTTACATTGTGATTCATCAGTTCCCATTATGAGAATGTCGTCCAGATAAAAAACTGTAAATATACCCATAAGTCGCAGTCTTTTGGCTATGGGTTTTAAAAGTTTTGTAAACAGAAAAGGAGCTACATTTAACCCAGATGGTAAACAATTAAATTCATAAATACACGTTTTAAATCTAAATCTAAGATATTTTCTATATTTCTTCTCAACAGGAACTAGAAAATAAGCATCTTTAAGGTCTATATTCGTAAGATAGCAACTTGTACTTAAAAATTTTAATACAGTTCTATAGTGCTCTAGTTTAAAGTGAAGGGCTTTAATAAAGACGTTGAGTTTTTTAAGATTTAGAATAAATCTATTTTTCCTATTAGGTTTTTTTGTTAAAAAATAATGAGATAAAAATTGTTGTTTTATTGGGCGATATTTTGTGACGGCACCTATTCTGATTAATTTTTGTATGGAATAATCATAATCTTTAAGTAAATTGGAAGGAATATTTATAGTGTATGACCATTTATTATTTTTCAAGATTAATTTTTTTTTGAAAGGTGGTTGAAGTGTTGTGAACCACTTGATTGAGGTTTTACTTACATAACTGAATAAATAAAACGATAACCAATTAGAAATTCAAAACATTTATTAAACTAAAAGTTTAAAAGAGTTGTTTCTTTTTGTTACATCGATATTTACCAACTAAAAGTTACATTGTTCTTTCAAGAGTTGCTTGCTATTCTAAAATGCAAGATTGCGATTCTCATGGAACGCATTATATCATTCCACAGGATACACGTGGAATTAAGAATGCCAGTGCATAAAAAAATACAAAGTAATGACTTTACATTATGAAAATAAATGATATGACTTTACAATTCATTTTGATAAAAAAACAGAAAACGTGATTTATAAAATATTGAATTTAATTATTACAGTTGGATATTACAACACTTCCCCATTTTAAAGTTGAAAATTGACTTGATCAGAGCAATTTTCGTCAATTATTATTCTAGGTTGTGGTACAGGTTTAGTAACTTCAGCATAAATATCTTGAATTACATTTTGTTTTGGTTTTGATTTAATACACACCAGTTTCTTATAAACTATCCTAACTAGTACAATACTAAGTATAAGCAAAAATAAAACATAAATGACAACATAATGATGAACATCATGCAGATTAATTGAATCTAAGTGCGAAGCTGCTTGATAACTCTTTTAATCTTTAATATTAGCACTAATCTTATCTAGAGAACTAGGTTCAGACAAAAGTAATTGATTATTTAAATGCAATTCAGGTAAGGACATTCCTGTTATAGTTTTGTTAATATAGTCTTTTATATGTAAAGCAGGAGAAAATTGCAAAATGATTTTTGAAGTATAAAACTTATGAGATGAAAGTATAGCGAATTTTGAATAAATTTTACAATCTGAATCAATCTTAAGAATGCCTGTTGCATTTAAAGTAAACAATATAGGAATATTTTTATTTTGACACTAAATTAACAGTTTCAGGTTTAGGCGCTACATATATCCATGAATTTTCAGTAGCTAACTGAATCCATAAGGTATGATACATATTTAGAACTCTTTTTTCACAACTATCTGGAATGGTTGAACTTGGAATAAATAATTTTGACTCGCAGTCATTATCAGAATGCGTTAAAAATACAGGATCTGACTGTTTACAAATATAATGATTGAAAAACTTTGATGACATTTTGAAAACTGAACTTCATTCAAGAAAAAATAATATTGTTTAGTATCATTTACGACTACATAACTATGTCTAGGTACAATATAAGCATATGTATAATTGTTAATTAACATAGGTAATCTACTAAGCTTCATTACATTAAATAATCTAACTTCTAGTAAAGGTATTAATAGAACAAAAGTAAAGAAATTATTTGAAAAGTAGGAATTAACATGAATAGCATTATATAATTCATGCATGTTAGTTAAACTTAAGCTTACAGGAAATTTTAAATTTTCTGGCAATGAATTTTGAATAATCTGTAATTCTTTTAATAGTCGTGCAGGACTAATTACTAAAGGATGCAAAATGTGCTGTTGTGCACTCAAAATAATGCTTAAATATTCTTCTAAATTAAATCGAAAATGCTCAATTAACATTACTAAGGTAGGCAGGCATAACTTCTGCCAATTTTAAAATTAATTTTTCTTTATCTTGAATGTCATTTAAGCATTCCCACATTTTTATTATATTGTTGAGTTTCGGATATTTGACTGAAAATTCTTGAGGTTGCTATTAAGATTTTTGACGGTGGTATTAAATTCGTTAATAGTACTTTCTAGAATAGTAGTTTGTCGATTAAACAAATCGGACAATTTGACTTCATTATTATGCAATTTCTGAATTTGATCGTTAAAATATTTCTCGTCATCTGCGTCCATTGTACCAAACAAAATTTTGGAAATACCGCCTACAATATTTAATGCGCCGCGTTTGGTCCTACTAGCTAGCTGTGTATTTCCTACCAGATTATTGATTAACCCATAAGTAGCTTGTATACGTTCAATCGTGCCATTACTTAATATTAAAAAATTCTTACAATTACTGAAAACGCCTTCATGCTGATTACAAAGATCAGATAATACATTAAAATAACTAGTTAAAACTTCATATTGTTGCATATAAGCACTATTATTTAGATAGATGATTAATTTCCATTCATCGTTAAAAAGATTTAATGTTCCTACTCTTTCATAAAAAATTCCAGGACTTGATTCAATACTCGTAATATTATAAGGTAAGCTTAAACTATTTGCAGTAAAGTATATCATTAAAATAATAATTACAACAACTGAATGTCGCGTAGCCATCTGAAAAAGAACAACAATTTCAGTAATGGATTTGAACTTAAAATAATCTTATTTAAATTATGAAATAAACTAATTTTCATAAAATAGTTTTAATCGGTTATTATGAACTTTAACCGGTTTATTCTTAATTAAAATAGTGGAATTAACATCGGAGTCAATTGAAATTATAGGATACGGTCCTGACCATAGAGGTAACAACTTCTTACATTTTCCTTTAGTATGAGCTTCCTCATGTAGAAGTACTTTATCACCGATGTGAAAATTGACATGATTAGCATTTTTATCATAATAATCTTTCGATAACTCTTTACTTTTTATTAAATTATCCCGAGCAATCTGATGTGAATTTTGTAATTTAGACTTTAATTCGTAATAATAGTCATCATAATTATAAAGCGGTTCGGGATTTTTAGTTAAGGATGTTGGTAATTCCACTTTATGACCGTATAATAATTCGAAAGGAGAAAATTTTGTAGCTGCATGCGATGCAGTATTGAAAGTAAATACCGCGTAAGGTATCCAAGTGTTCCTAGTGGTTTGGGTTTTGTCTATAAAATGACGTAAATATTGTATTAAATCACGATGATGTCTTTCTAGAGCACCATTTCTTTGAGGATGAAATGCTACTGTTTGAATTTTCTTGATCTTTAAAAGTTTACATACGTTTTTGAATAGGTTACTTAGAAAATTCGATCCTTGATCGGTCAATAATATTTTAGGTGTACCGTACTTACAAATTATATATATTACAAAATATTCGGCAATAGTGGAAGCTTCTTGATTTGGAATAGGGATAGCTTCCGAAAATTTGGTTAAATCATCTTGAAATGTCAACAAATACTTATTGTTGTGAAAAGTTACTGGTAACGGTCCGACAATATCTAGACTAACTTTTTCAAGGGAATCTTGAAGTAGTTGTTATTACCATTGATAATTTATTACGTTTAGAAACTTTATTCTTCTGGCAGGATTCGCAAAGTTTAATAAATTGCTTTACATCTTTGTTCATTTTATTCCAACGATACTTTTCTTTAATTTTCTCTAAAGTCTTCGAAATTCCTAAATGTCCTCCTAAGGGAGTGACATGATGTTCAATTAAAATAGTTCCAATCTCGTCGCGAGTTAAATCGGACAAAACATTGTTATGAAAAATAGAGATTATAATATCAGTTCCTCGAAATAGATATCTTAACATAATAGGTGTCTTTTCAAAAATTCAGCTTGTCGAAACCACTAGCTAATCTCGGTACAGCTGATTTTTTGATCCCTTCTTTCAGACAAAAATATTTTAAATTTGTAAGCGTTATAATAATAATAATTGCTACAACCCATAACCTGGAAACCAGGCTCCAGAAGCTATAAGCTTGTGCGGGAGGGAAGGGGCGATTATTATTATTACGTAGGCCCTATGTGCGGCTGCAGCCGACTTACAGATGGAACAGCGCAAGTCCCACATTTGTGTCACAGCTAAGGAAAACTGCAGAAAACCTTAACCAGATCTGCCGGCTCCGGGAATCGACCCCGGGCCGCCTGGGTGAAAGTCCGGCACGCTAGACATTACACTACCAAGGTTGTATTAAAAACATTGCTTGCTGTTATGAAAGGACTTTTCATAACATTTTTGCCCTGAGATCATTTCTTTTACGATTTATGTACATAAAAGATTTGTCATTTCATGTTCTACAGTTCAACCAAGAATACAAGAAACGAGTCACCCGCGTAATAACCCATTAATATCCTCCTGAATAAACAATACGAAACAAAAACACATTCATCTGGCATCTATCACGACATATCAGTGGCGCATCGTAATCTGTACTCATGTTTAGGATAGCTACTCTTCATACAATTGCATAAAAGGGAGTCGGGGACGCAACTGAATGTTGCACTACCTTTGTATGACGCGAGAAATATTATAAAATAATTTGGAGGCCAGAATTTAATAAAAGTATTTATTGGTAAATACACAAATATGTTTAAGTCGACAAATTTGACTCTACGTATTACAAACACTTCAACTTTCTTGCTCGGTGGTCTGGTACGTTACTGCTTGCTTCATGAATTAACTCTACAAGGTTGCAGCTCGAACCTACATTTATAGCTGGTACTTCCACGGTGTGGGTTTGTTTGTTTGATGCTGCCCTTGGTTTGACTTCCACAGTATTCCAGGAAGGTCTGTGGGTGCAAATGAGTCATTAGTATGCTAAACGGTTCTTAGCAGAAATGCATAGCGAACGTGACCTGATAAAGGTGGCTAATTTAGACATTTAGATATTTTAACATTTACATTAAATGAAATATGATGAGAATAAATTGCAACATATTAGACTGCATAAAATATATATAGGTAGTTTAAGTAAAAAGTGAATTAATGTAATGGAATTAGAGCTTTATGTAACTCGCGCTCGCAGTGAATGATATCCATGTGATACCGGATAGCTTTACCCATTTTCAGCACGTAATTTGTGATAACTAATTTCTTGTATTTTTGGTCGAACTAGAAAATTATCTAATGTTGCACAGTAAGAATAATCAATCTGAATTAGCCGGCTCTTCTATTTTTGATTTTATTGGTCGATTTTTTTTATAAATTGACAGATTTCACTTCAATATACAGTGTGGTATTATAGTATGGAATATTAAAAAAAAAAAGCTAACTCAACCGGTTTTTTAAAAACGCTATTTGAGAGAGTATTATAATCTCCACTGTAGTAAAATAAACCCCATGATAGGCCTTGTAAGGGAACCCTCAAACTTATACACACTTGTATGTCTATGTTATTTTATATGTGTTATGTTATTTATTTGTACTTATTGCTCCTGCATGCTTATTCAGGTATGTGTTCCTGTTGCTGACAGAAAACCAATTTCTTGCTAAAAATGTTTTCTGATATTTCTTATTATATATGTATCGTCACAAAGTAACTGTTGCTATGTCAAATATGATATAACTTTTGTTCAGTAGTTTTTGTGTTTTCTTTTGAAACTGGCACGTTTACCTTTTCTAGTTTATCCGAAACATTATGTTGGTTCAATTTCACTTACTTATGATGTTTTAAGTCAATGAGAGATGTATGTTTAACCATTTATAAATACCTTGTATAAACACACAGCTGTATCAACTTGATAAACTGATTTATTGATCTTTATTGTTTATTGTAATCGAACTAATTAATAATTTGATTACTTATTGAACTTGAAGCGTTGACGTATTTAAGCTAGGCTAGCATATTTTCAAGGAGGTTTTTTCAGCTATAGCAACTAGCTCAGCAACTAGCCATTCATGTGTCAGTTTAAATCCGTCCCTCCCCGCTCAAGATTAAGAATAAATTAATAAAATACTACAATCATATTTAACTGTTCTTTTATTTGTGTTTACCTCTCTTCTTCCGTCCGTATGAAGTAGATCAATCGTCAGTGGCGGTTGGTGCATACGTCAACCTCAGGAAACACGACAAACGTATGTCGCTATCATGCTCGTTACGCACACAATAAAGCAGTATATCATCATGTGTTGCACTACGAGTGCCCCGGGTTTGACGTATACACCCACCGCTGCTGTCAATCGTTATCAACTATGGTCAAATCGTCCCCTTCAAAACGAAAAGGCGTAACTCACATTTTGGCAAAAATGTGTTTGTAATTGTTAACAGTTTGTAGAGATACGTCCATTAATATAATAAAGTTATTTATCTAAAAACCTCTTTGTTATTGACATAAGATTATGTTTTTGTTAGTCGTTTCTCGGTTTATCTTAAATATTTTTATTACAAGCCTTTTCAAATGCTCTCCTGTAAAGTTGTAAAAAATGGGATACGCCTTTTCCTTATGAAGGGGACGATATGTTATAAAATGTAATCACAGCGTACGATCATCCAGTTTGTTCTTTTTGTTAAGGCAATAGGACACGCTTATCCCACATTAAATGATCATTACAAAACGCGTACTGCGTCGCGACTACTTCTACTAACGTCCATATACGAAACATTAGAAGGAAATAGACTGAGTTATTTGTATTTTTATGAAAATGCAAATGTAGCAAAAAGAAAATGTTTATTAGAAAAAAAACTAATTCAATTGGATAGTTAAAGAGTTGTAGAATGGAGGAAACCCGTTAAACTGAACAAATTTGCAATATTTGTGTAAATAAATGGCATTGAAAATAAAACTTGGTTACTATATGTATTAAAACATTTAATTTCTAGACCAACTAAATTTAATTGAACCGCTTCAAGTACTTCGCTCTAATCTATAAACATATAGGTAACTACCCATAATTCTATTTTATGCAAATTTTGTTTAATTAAATAACAATATTAAGATTAATTAAAGTAAAAAGCTTCATTGACCATCTCATTTCCCGTCAGTTATTAGGCTAATGCACTGCCTTTGTCGTATATTGTCGCATTCTAAATGTACATTTAACGTGTATTAAGGAATTACAATCACCCACATAAGATACACATACTGACGTCGCTCATTTCTCGTAATGAAATAGTTGAGCAACTGATTTATGTTTTTCGTATCTATTCGTGGCCGGTGTGCGAGCTAGTGGGATGCTATCGGCTGCCGGTAGCAGTCGAGTGTCCTTCTCTGTTCGATTAGGTAACGCACGGTAGGATAAACAAAGAGAACTTGATTCTTTATTACAGAAGTTTTTTGAGAAATAGAATTAGAATAACGTTAAGATCAATTCGTTTGAAGCGTGGTCGCGTCCTATGCTCTTAAATTTACAATAATAAAATTTGTCATTCGTAAGGTTGGTAGTGCTGTGCCTTCCGTTTCGTTTTGTTAAATATTTCAATTTTACTCGGGTAGAGTAATTTGGGCCGTGATTGTCTAGCGGGTGGAAATATATTAAAAAAGTTGAACAATTTTGCTAGTTAATTACGATTTGGAGGTTAGTTAATTAGGATTTAAAAAAAATTGTAAATTTGTTTTTTCGTATAAGAGTTTATTTCCTAATTAAGAACAAACGAATTGCAACAAAAAATGTATATAAATAGTTGTTCAATGAGCAAAAGAAATATATAAACTTACCTTATTGTAGTTTCATTTATCTGAAGATGGAAATGAAATTTTAAAATGCCCACAAATAATTAGCTTATTTAGGAATTTTTTGTATTTTGTCGTTTTTGACAAGCCACCGGTTGGCTAAAGGGGTTTTAGAACAAAATATATGCAGTGATTTTCTTATCTAGAAGTATATACACAGTATACGTTATTTAGTCTAAGTTTACGTTCACGTCATTACTAGATTATGACGTCAGACTATGCGCTGTTGCCATATGGAATTGGATATTCCTTGTTTGATCCAACACCTCTGCTGCATATTTTCAGTGTACGTTTTTAAAAGAATTATTCTCTTAAGCAAACAATATGACTTTGTTCATCCCCCCCATCATCCCTTGTCTTGGATGGTCATTCTTGTAGTATACGAATCCAATTTGTCGTAAGGCAATGGATAAATAACTTCTACTTCCTTCATACATGGACTTGTATTTCAATTTCTTTGACAAAATATTAAGTGATACATGTTCTCCTTTATCCAAATGTGGTATATCAATTGAAGAGCACATCCACACACATAACGTCAGGTACTTACTGTTCTTATATATGTATTTCATAAATTTCATTGCTAATATTTGCCTCTACAGAGGATCAATGTCTGTAGTTTGTTTTCGATTTCGTTTCTTCTTTGGACTGGAAACTTCTTCCGCAGATGAAATGTTGGAAATAGTCTTAAGATATATTCTTAGTGCTTGAGAAACTCTCTAGAATGCTATTCAGTTCAAGCAATTGTAAATACAAAATAGGTAACAAACTATTATAAACCGAACTGAGAAAACACATGAAATAAATTTGACAATACAGCGTATCGCTTACACAGGTGTACCTACCTGTTTTTCTGTTGAAATAAATGTGTATTTTCTCATTAATTATAGTATATTCCGTAACTTAACCACAGTAACCGTAAGCTCGGTTTCGTGTTTCAAAATATACCAATTCCTGAAAAAAGTTAATTTATGGAACACGGTTCCTGAAAAAATGGTTTCTTTTCGCTAACCACAAGTAACCACTGCAACCGCAGTGAAATCGCGGTTGTTTGCGGTGACTTGCGGTTAGTTTACCACCACTCTAAAATAATACTACGGTTTTCTGATTTCTTTAACATTTTGCATAAATTCTTTTAGGACAAATTTCTCAACTTACCATATGCAAAAAATATCGTGTACAACACGTTAGAGAGTCTCTTTTTTCTACTCATTTGCTTGATAAACCCGGGCTTCGCCCTCAATCAAAACTGCAAATTCATGAAACAAGTATTACTTTCATAACTCGTTGTACAATATACTATTCCGTAAGCATTTATTAATTTATATACATAAAAGAGATCCATTTTCCAGGGGATTTAAAGTTGGTATTTTCTACCGGCTATCGGCAAGTAAATTTTAAAATTGGGGCCTTTATTTTGTGTTCGACCTTCAGGGTCTCTAGTATGATTATGGTATCATTAACCTCACAAAAGTTTGTTTTTGGTGGTGTTTGTTGCAAACAATTCATTTGCCGTTATTTTAACTAACTGTATAAAAGGTTGCATACTTACCCCTTCTTTGACCATCTTCTTCATCACTATACTACTGCTATCATCAGATAGTATGTTTTCCATAAAAAACAATATATTATTCATTTTATTAACTTTAGAGCCGTTAAATGTTATTTTCTAGTGTCAAGGTGCAGCGTTCAAATTTGACACCACACTACAAGGTTAAGCTGTTTCAAAACTATGTAAGTTTTTTAGCAACCATTTGTTACCAAATACTAACCAGAACCAAAAATGCGGTTACTTTCGGTTAAGTTTTGGAATATACTATAAATTAACAAATTACGTTTTGATTTAAAAACCGATTTGTATTTATTCTATAAATAAATGTATTACTAAATATATGAAAATTAAATTTTATTATTTTCGATAAAGCATATACTCTTTCTTCATAAAATTTAATTTTGAAAGTTATTATTTGCACAGTTGGTTATACTCTTACGTCACTACTTTTATATCTATGACGTGAACGTAAAGTTAGACTAAACGATGTATATTACTCGCTAGCGCTAGATAGAGACACTGCATCTAGTCACCTATATTGGGACAATGATGATTTTTAATAATGGACAAATTACAACCATATATTACGTATTTGACATATTAGAGGTTTGAACTTTCAGAATAAGATGAACCTTTTAAACTAGACGTGGATTTGATTAAATTCAATACAGATAAAACTAATGAACAATTTCGTGCTTTTTTGCCCCAATATGGCGGCGTAGCTAGCCTAGGTAACTAGATGTAGTGGCTCTAGCGCTAGACTTGTCTGTCAGAAACACGGCACATCCCCTTTGTCTGTGATGGTTGATGGTTGTGGGCGCTGGAGTGGACGTTGGACTCGCCCGTAAAATCGAGATGGATTGTATTATAAAAATTCTTTCATAATAATATCAATCCAATATAGCATCAAAAACTGGCATTAACAGAATTTGTGAGTTTTCATTGGAAGGTTAAAAACATTCTTTTTATTTACCTTTTCATTTGTATCAATTGTTTGTACTAACGTTAAAAATCTTTCAGCTCTGTGCAACCCTCATGTTCTATTGCTGCTCCAGATCTATCTAACAAATAATACTTGAAGTAGCAGTTTGAAAATGATTAAATCCTTGTGTTATATCACAACCATTCCATGACAATTTCTGGTAGAGTATTTATAGCAAAAACAAGGAAAGATAATTCATGTAGAAAACACACATCCAGTATGCCTATCATTACAAATTAATAACTTGTTTGTACCAACTTAACAAGCTGTAATTGTCAACGAGATTAAGGATACTACACTAAGATGTAATACCTGTAGGTACTTGTAACTTTCTTTATATAAGGCAATGTTTAATTTATATGTGCTTTCATTATGAGCTCATCATAATGAGCAAAAGTATACTGCAAGGTAAGCTTATTCATGGAAGTGGGAAAGCATATGAGTGTAATATTTGTAAATATAAATGCTCACAAAAAGGACATTTAAAACAGCACCTTCTCACTCATAGTGGTGAGAAACCATTTGGATGTAATATTTGTAATTATAAATGCTCACAAAAAGGACATTTGAAACAGCACCTGTTTACTCATAGTGGCGAGAAACCATTTGGATGTACTATTTGTAATTATAAATGCTCAATAAAACAACATTTGAAACAGCACCTGTCTACTCATAGTAGTGAGAAACCATTTCAATGTAATATTTGTAATTACAAATCCTCGCGAAGAGTAAGTTTGAAACAGCATCTGCTTACTCATAGTGGCGAAAAACTATTTGGATGTAGTATTTGCAATTATAAATGCTCACTAAAAGGGCATTTGGAACGGCATCTGTTCACTCATTGTGGCGAAAAACCATTTGGATGTCATATTTGTAATTACAAATGCTCACAAAAAGAAAGTTTACAAAAGCACCTGCTCACTCATAGTGGTGAAAAATCATTTAAATGTAATATTTGTAATTACAAATGCTCACTAAAAGGAAATTTGAAACAGCACCAGCTCATTCATAGTGGTGAAAAACCATTGGAATGTAAAGTTTGTAATTATAAATGCTCACAAAAAGGAAATTTACAAAAGCATCTGCTCACTCATAGTGGTGAGAAACCATTTGCATGTAATATTTGTAATTATAAATGTTCACAAAAAGGAAATTTACAAAAGCACCTGCTCACTCATAGTGGTGAGAAACCATTTCGATGTAATATTTGTAATTATAAATGCTCTCAAAAAGATAGTTTGAAACAGCACTTACTTACTCATCGTGATGAGAAATATTTGTAATTATAAATAATTGTTAGTGAAAGTAAATTTGCAAGAGCATCTGCCTACTCATAGTGGTGATAAACAATTTGGATGTAATATTTGTAATCTAACAATAAAATGGGTTTTACTACCATTCTGCAATATGCCACCTCATGAGTAATACTTTTCTTGAGCTACTGATTAAAGTATTTAAAATAACCAGCAAATTTAGGTATAAAATGTACAAATATATAGCTTTATAGTTATTTACAATAAAAACTAAAACACATTTGATGACAGTTTCAATGTTGTACTCATACTAATAGTTGCAACATGTCTGTTTTATATATATTATGTAATTAGGAGATCAAGCGATACTTTAAATCCGAGAAGTGTATTATAACGCTGAGGCGCCAGCCGAGGCGTTATAACATCTTCGAGGATTTAAAGAAGCTTGATCTCCGTATTGCATAAGTTGTTTTATTTTATTTCGTATTTCAATCCTAATTTCTCCCTTTTAAAATTCATCCGAATTTATTGCATAATGAAGCAAGTTGCCTTGTCTGTGTCATCATACGCGTAACTAAGGAGATAAAAAGCAGCATGTCACGTGTGGTTGTTATGCAACATCAAATGATTTTTACGTTGCCAACAACAACGGAGATCAAGAACGTCTTGAACTCCTGTGTGATTGACAACGGAGATCAAGTTATATTTTATTTTACTAATTGTAGTATATAAACAATTGTTTGAAGTACGAAATGAAATAAATTATATTAAATATAAAATGGTAACATTCTCAATTTATTCTTCATTTTTTTATTGGAATACTACTGTCTGTTCTAAAAGTTTCTGAGCGTGATTATAGTTATTTTAGTCTGTTAGCAGAAGGTGGAGCAAACTCTTATATTAGACTACCATATTTCACAGTGTTGTAACAGATACATGTTTTTCATGTATCTAGATACTATCAGAAAAATATACCTACTATCAGTACTCTGCTACTCTTTTGCTAGAGAGCCTTCAGTTTGAAAGAGTATTGCTAGTAAATTACAGTACCAAGTTAAATAATTTTGAAACAAAGAAATAGTAAATTTATCTCCACATATATATACAGTGTAAGTGTAAAGTCTGGAACTATCGAAATAAATCTTTTATTAAATGTTTTTAAGCATTTAGCATTAAAATTATGACAGTTCTTCATAGAATCTTTAATCCTTTTATTAAAACTTGGAACTCTTGATTGTTATTCGATTTTGATTTTAAAACTTTAAAAACAATTATCTCGAAATTTTCCTAATCCATCATAGAAAATTACGGTTTCTATTTAAAAAAAATTCGCTATCGCCATAACTCGAAAACAAAAACAATTTACAAATAACAATTACACTAAAACATGCCTCATTTAAGATAAAAATTGACGTGTTTCAGGATTTTTTTCAAAAACATTTAATAAAGATTTATTTCAATAGTTCCAGACTTTATACTCTCTCTGTATACTATATATCTTGTGTGTGACGTAAGGATAATTTTAAGTTGTTTCTACCATATCTTGGTATACTTTAAGGATTGTATATTTGACAGAGTCAATACCGTAGAACGGGGTGAATAGGATCGCTGAGGTGATTAGGATCGAAAAGTGGGAATTTGTTAATAAAAATCACAAAATCCAAATAACTCAAGAAAACCCTTCTATTTGACCTTGATGGGCTCCGTATATCAATGTCACATAAAGGTTGGTAATATCTCGTTACCAGCAGTTGGTAGTATTGAAAACCAATACATAATCTAAAAGCATTGTTAGTCAGCTGTTTTCGTGGGTGCAAAAACTTTGTCTGAAATTCCGAGCTTAAGAGGCATAGACTCGAAGTAATTAGTAGTAGTGACTCCAACAGGTTAGTAATTAAGGCACACGAAATAGTTTTAGTTCATTTGTATGTAAAAACAATCTAGGAAAAATATTTCTAATTCGCTGCACGTTTTTAGGTTACTGGGGTGAATCGGATCAATAGGTGGGGTGAATAGGATCAATAGCTGGGGTCAATAGGATCATGAACTGGAGTTAATAGGAGTAATACCTATAAAATGCCTAGAGATTATAAGCCTAAAGTAGGGGGAAAACATTACAACAAAACCAAGATATCATTCAAGAGGCCATAAATGATGTCAATAATGGTTACAGTATAAGACAAGCCGCTAAAAGACACAATCTTGCTTACACCGTGCTTCAAAGACATCTCAAAAATGAAAATGTTAAAAAACAAGGAGGTCAGACAGTGCTGAGTGAAGCAGAAGAAAGATATATTGCAGAAAAGTTACTCATATGCAGCAAGTGGGGTTACCCCTTTGATACATATGATTTAAGATTGCTTGTCCAACAATATTTAAATAGAGTTGGTAGAGTTGTTCCCCGTTTTAGAGATAACCTTCCGGGTAAAGAGTTTACATATAGCTTTTTAAAACGACATTCAAATATGTTATCTGAAAGAATGTGCCAAAATATAAAACGAGCCCGTGCTGGTGTTACTAGGGTAACTATTACAGAATATTTTGAACGTCTTTCTGCAGAATTAGAAGGTATTCCCCCTAGCCACATCGTAAACTACGATGAAACAAACCTTTGCGATTACCTGGGTCGCAAAAAAATAATTGCGAGGCGGGGATGTAAGTATCCCGAACGGATTATAAACCATAGCAAATCGTCCACCTCAATCATGTTCGCTGCTTCTGGTAGTGGAAAATTACTGCCATGTTATGTGGTGTTCAAAGCCTTAAACATGTATGACTCTTGGACAACTGGAGGACCATCCCGTACTAGGTACAATCATAGCAAATCGGGATGGTTCGATAGTTACTGCTTCGAGGATTGGATACATTCCATTGCCATACCATATCTGAAGAAGTTACCTGGCAAGAAGATATTAATAGGTGACAATTTATCGTCCCATCTTTCAGTACAATTGATAAAAGAGTGCTCAGAGAACAATATTAGTTTTATATTTTTACCTAGCAACTCCACCCATTTGACGCAACCTTTAGACGTTAAAGTTCAAAAAGCAAGATAAAAGTATCTTGTTTAAAAGTTTCACCAATAGTGGGCAATACGAGTTAGGAAACAACAAAATTGTTGTACAGCATTATAATGCAAAAGCCCACTAAAACTAATGAATGTGTAAAAACCACGAACGGCACTTCGAGACTTTAAACAAGATACTTTTATCTTGCTTTTTGAACTTTTACGTTTAGTATGGTTAATAACCATTTCGACATCTTTTGTTGCTGGCTAGGCTTGGCTGGCTATAGATGTCACCATTAGTGTCACTCGACATTAATGTTATTCCGGAGTTAGTATTTATACTCCGTTGGATGTGTGAAAACTACGAGCGGCTATCTTCGACTGATGAGAGCTAACAAGCTCGAAACTCGAGTCTCGAAGTGCCGTTCGTGGTTTTCACACATTCATTAGTTTTAGTGGGCTTTTGCATTATAATGCTGTACAACAATTTTGTTGTTTCCTAACTTTAGACGTTGCTTTCTTCAAACCATTGAAGGTTGCATGGAGAAAAATAGTTGAATTGTATAAAAAGGGACCAGGAAGGAAGGAGTGTGGTATTCCTAAAAATGTCTTTCCCGGTTTATTGAAAAAGCTGCTTGATCTATTGACGCTAACAGGTCTAACAATATAATTGCTGGGTTTGATAAATGCGGAATATTACCTTTGAATGCTGATCGTGTGTTGCGCATGCTGCCTGTAGAAGATCCAGTAAATGAAACCCAAGAGAATGACATCAACAACTCCTTTGTTCATATTTTAAAGTCGATGCGGTATGATGAGAATCAGCCCAAACAGCGGAAAAGAAAAATCAACGTTCCTGCTGGTAAAAGTGTGGCAATTGACGATGTTGAATCTTCTGATAACAGTAGCCAACATTTTAGCACTCATGATTCAAATTCAGATATGGATCCCATGTCTGACTATGAAGAAGAAAATGAAGAGCACGTTACTATCGGAAATGAAGAGCATCTTACTGACGAAAACGAAGAGTTTTCTCAGCCGTCGCCTATCAACTCTGTCGTCTCTATTAAATTACACCAAGAATCTGTTTCTAGTGGCCTGCTTCCTATTAATGGAGAAGACATCAATATTGATGACTGGCTACTTATAAATTTACCTTATTCCACTAACGATAAAAGAGAAGGTACATCCAGGTCTTTCAATAGATTTTATATAGCACAAGTTGTGAAAATAAATAAAGACGGGTACTAAGGAAATTTCTTACGCGAAAAAACTACTCGAGATTATTCTGGTTATGTTTATACATTTCCTGATGTAAAAGATGAGTATGAGTTTACATTTCAACAAATTGCCGGGAAACTAGAAACTCCCAGAAGATATGGAAGAGGTCTCTTTAGATTTAAAATTAATTTACATGAATATAATAAAGAAACGAAATAGATTGTAACAATAAATGTTTCTATTTAACTTTGTTTTTGAATAAAATGGTACCTTCTAGATTTTTTATTCATAGTTGACGAAATTCTCTGATCCTATTCACCCCAAAGGAAGGTGAATACGATTAAACATTATAAAAGCATGGCTGATTCTATTCACCCCAATGGCAGGTGAATAGGATCAGTGTATAAAAAAAATATATGGCACGCCACTAGACATAAAAAAAATAGCATCTGAAATGAATAGGCCAAAACTGATGTTTTGATATGCATATCAAAATTCTATGCTTATTACCTAGGGAGTTACACAGTCTCAAAGTTCAAAAGTGATCCTATTCACCCCGTTCTACGGTAGTGTCTATTATCTACGATCATACAAAAAGTGACTACTTTTTACACTGATTTCCGAATAAAAAGTTTTATTGAGCTAGTGTTATAAAATTTTTATTACACGCTAATATAAATGAAATATGTAGGGTAAACGATTTATTAATATTTTACAAACTGGTTGCTAAACAATTAGCAGATAAAAATCAAAGCATGCTGATATACATGACTATGACGTCACTTTTAATAGTATATTTTGCCCGATCGGGCGATTTGGTTCATTTACAAGCTCTGCTCTCATAATAAGGCTCGGTAATAAAGTACCTCGTCATTTAAGTCGAAAAACACTCGCTATCATTCTAAAATTCGTTCGGTTTAAGACAAAAATTGTCACTTGTAATTACACGAGTGCTTCGAAATTATCGATTTGTAATACGAACGTTGATTAGCAACCACGAGTGTCATTTTTTGACGTTTTAATTTCCCGACGTGCAACGGAGGGAAATTTGTCAAAAAATGACACGAGTGTTGCGTTTTAATCAACTTGAGTATTACAACAGATAATTTCAGAAGCACGAGCATGTAATTCGGTAAGATTATTTATTTCATACTGTCCGGTAAAAGGGTATTTACCGGACTCATTTGAGTCCGGTAAATGAATTATTACGTTACAAGGCCGGTAAAAAATTTTACCGGACTGAAAATCCAATTTGAGTCCGGTAAAAAATTTTACCGGACTGAAAATCTAATTTGAGTCCGGTAAAAAATTTTACCGGACTGAAAATTTTAAATGCATTTTTTTTTAAAATGAACAATGTGAGGCAGTATGAAATAAAACGCCTTACGTCATACTTCCGGTAAACCATTACAGTAGCTCGTTTCAACATTCGAGACTCGGCTCCTTCGTCGCCTCGTCCCGAAACGTTTTCAACTCGCTACTGTAAACTTGGGTTTACCGGACTTATAACGTAATATACTATTCATGATACAGTTGTTTATTTAAGCATCTACTTATTAACATAAAGATTAGTATTTGACATGAAAGTAAAAAATGGGACACATGTGACACTAGTTTTCAGCGTTGTCACGAAGATAAAAACAGTCGAAAAGGACAATAAAAAATTATCGAATTATCGCTGTAATCCAAAAAATAAAGCCTTGCGATTGGTCAAAAACGAAGTAGAATGAAATAATCTCTATTTATTCAACTCCATAACAACCAGGCACATTAAAGGAGTTGTGGTGAGATAGTCTGAGCCAAAAGTTATGGAGCTTTGCTATTTTGACAAATATAAATAATTACATAGTTCTGCTTGAAATAATGTCTCAAACGATACTAGTTTTATTAGAATGCATGTGAAAGCAGTTTAGTTATTATTTATATATGTTTTTAATTAATTATTAGTCTTTTTAAAGTCAGAGATTAACTTTTGACTGTCTGGTCCAAACTTAAGAACGTGAAAAAATGACGAAAAAAACAATTCTTTTAACCAGAAATTCCATTCAAGTTTTCTTTTTTATTAGTAAAAATAAAGTAATATTACTAAGTAAGCAGTAAAAAATAAAGAAATCTCTCTAAGAGTATAAATAAATTATACACTTCTAGAGTAGCGAAAAAGTGACAACGTTGCACGAGCTGCGCCTTAAGTTGGCACCAGTATTTCGTTTGTTGTTCTGATTAAAACAAATTAATGCACTAAATGACGTTGACTCAAGTTTTGAGGTTATCTTTGCAAATATATGTATATATACAGGATGGGATTAAAGTATGGAATATTAAAAAAAAAACAGCGAACTCAACCGGTTTTTTTAAAAACGCTGAAACACGTCGATTTTGTTTTTTAAAACTACACATTAATATGTGCGATTCACCTTCCGACTGTCATTTGTTTCTAAGTTATGACGTCATCACAAAAAAATTTAAACGACAATATAGATTTTTTATAGTGGAATCCGATAGTGATTTTCCTTCTCTTTATGATCATGCAAATAAGCGTTCAATCGACAAATTCTTCGTATTAATTTTTTTTGTCAAAAGTCTCTAACAAATCTGAAACTTTAACGGCACAATCTTGCAAAGTTTTTACGTGAAATGTTTTAGTGTCAAACTTTTTTTTATCATTCTTTATGAAGTTATTATAATAAATGTATCAACAACTTACCAGTTTGCATAAGATCGCGTGTTATTTCCAAATCCAATTTATGCATAAACAAACTTCCTAAACATGAAAGATTTTTCATAAAATAATTTTCTGCATTAAAATCTATCAACTGCGCTAATTTCTTTTAAATTTTCATCATTTTTGTCTATCGCCACAATTTCCTTAACCGACTGAAAATTCACATTTTCAGTGTGATGCGTTTAATGTTTACTCTATATAATATTTAAAATCGACTCGTAGATCCGATCAGGCAAAAAATAGTGTAAGCATTACGGGCGTTAGATACGCTTTACCAGTCGAGGCTAATAGTGTGGAGACCGACGCGTAGCGGAGGTCTCCATATTAGCCGAGACCTACCGCCCTTAATACTTAAATAACTATTTTGCCCGATCGGACGTTTGGGTTCATTTACAAGCTCTGCTCTCAGGGCGGTAAGTTCAACTTACCGCCAAAGTCTCGGTAATAAAGTACCTCGTCATTTAAGTCGAAAAACACTCACTATCATTCTAAGATTCGTCCGGATTGAGACAAAAATTGTTTTTGTTTATTCAACTCCATAACAACCAGGAACATTAACCGACTGAAAATGCATATTTTTAGTGTGATGTGTTTAATGTTTACTCTATATATTTAAAATTCATTCATAGATCCGATCGGGCAAAAAATAGTGTAAGCATTACGGGCGTTAGGTACGCTTTACCAGTCTCGGCTAATACGGAGACCTCCGCTACGCGTCGGTTTCTACACTATTAGCCTCAACTGGTAAAGCGTACCTACCGCCCTTAATACTTAAATAACTATTATCTATTAAGGGCTTAATTCAGTGTGTTAGAGCCCGCAGAGTCAGCTAAGACGATAAAGGGCTATAAAACACTAATTAAGCCCGAAATACATATGTTAGTTTATGTCCGACCTAAGTTTAAATTAGGTTAAAAAAAATGTCCAGAAGCGTTATTTCTAGCCCGAGGCGTCAGCGGAGGGTTAGGAAAAGACTGTAGGGCCATAAAAGCAAGTTATGCCCGCTATACATACACTACGAGGGTAGATTGAAAAGTTTCCGGAATGGGCAAGAGATGGCGCGCGTATCGTGAAATTGTTATGATGGTTGTCAAGGCTAACCTATTTTAGGAAAGCTGTCAAATTTTCAGACACGTGCGTCGTTCCGTTTATGTTTACTAGGATATCTTGTGAAGCAATTCAGGCACTTTTGCAAAAATGGATAAAAACGAATTTCGTGCAGTCATCAAACATTTCTGGATGGACGGGAAAACGGCGACGGAGATACGAGATATTTTGCAGAAAGTTCATGGCACATCCACACCTTCATTTTCGACTATTAGTTTCTGGGTGAGCGAGTTCAAACGTGGCCGTACGAGCACCAAGGATGAACCACGCAGTGGACGTCCAAAAACGGCCACAAATGAAGAAATGGTCGATAAAGTCCATGATCTCGTGTTAGCCGATCGACGAGTGAAGTTGCGCGAAATAGTAGAGACCACGGGCATCTCATATGAACGTGTGCAAAATATCGTGCACGAACATTTGGGCATGAGGAAGCTCTCGGCGCGATGGGTGCCGCGTTTGCTGACTATGGACAACAAGCGAAATCGTGTGACCACTTCGAAAGAGTGTTTGGCCTTGTTAAATCGTAATCCAACGGATTTTTTTCGCCGATTCGTGACCGTGGACGAAACATGGATCCACCACTACACACCAGAAACCAAGCAGCAGTCGAAACAGTGGATTTCTCCAGGCGAATCTGCTCCGAAGAAGGCAAAGACTGTCCCATCTGCTGGAAAGGTCATGGCCACCGTTTTTTGGGATTCGCAAGGTGTGATACACATCGACTTTTTGCAGAAGGGAAGAACTATCACGGGACAATACTACAGCGATTTATTGGATCAATTCAACGGCATTTTGAAGGAGAAACGGCCTCATTTGCAGCGAAAAAAAGTGCTCTTCCATCACGACAACGCGCCGGCCCATTCATCCCGAATCGCCAATGCTAAATTGGTTGAATTGGGCTACGAGGTGGTGCCGCATCCCCCGTACTCTTCAGACCTGGCCCCGTGCGACTTCTTTTTGTTCACAAACATGAAGACTTGGCTCGGAGGCAAGCGCTTTACGTCAAATGAGGAGGTCATCGCCGCCACTAAAGCTTATTTTGCAGAGTTCCCGAAATCATATTTTTCTGAAGGCTTAAAAAAGTTGGAGCACCGCTGGGAAAAGTGTATCGCCCTGCAAGGATATTATGTTGAAAAATAAAAACAAAAACCTGTTCAATTACTGCGTTTTCTTGCCCATTCCGGAAACTTTTCAATCTACCCTCGTATTTTATGCATACATTAAATTTTGATCATGAATCTATTATTGTGTAAAAATATAATTAAATGAGTACGTAGGTACATCAAGCCGCTGTGCGTATACTTATGTGCTTGAACGAAGTACGTTGCTATAGTTACTATGCCAAAATATTTAATTTCAGCTTATTTTCATTGGTGATATTACAAATTATATTAAGAACGAATTAAGTTCTAAAACAGCTCTGACTTAATTGACCTTTCTTTATTGCCCGTCGGGCCATAAAGAGGCGGTGATGTTTAGATGAGTCTAGCAATAATAGCCTAATATTATAAACTTATAGTTATTTATGTATTAAGGGCATAAAGAAAGGCTGTAGGGCCATAAAAGCAAGTTATGCCCGAAATGCATACACTATTTTATGCACAGATTGTTTTTATCTCAAATCTATTATTGTGTAAAAAATATAATTAAATGAGTACGTAGGTTACATCAAGCCGCTGTACGTATACTTATGTGCATATATACGAAGTACGTTACTATAGTTACTATCTAAAATACTTAATTTCAGCTTATTTTCATTGGTGATAAGTTTACAAATTATATTAAGAACCAATCAAGTTCTACAAATACAGCTCTGACATTTAATTGCCGTTTCATTATTGCCCGTCGGATCATAAAGAGGCCCTTGGGGCATAAAGAGACAGTTATGTTTAGATAGATCTATCAATAATAGTCTAATTATAATGCATCTGCGCATAAATACTTTTTATAACTTTTAAGTAAAACGTTAGGAACGTAGATAAAACGTTGTAAGATACACATATAAAGTCTCTTCATTGCACTCGCGCTTTTAAACCGTTCGCACAATAAACAATAACTTTTTATACTTATCTTAAATATTCATTACGGCACTTATTAAGACTTAAACAGAGGTTTTGTTTTTTTATGGCTCGATTATGTTCGCAAAAAGGACATCTCAAAGTTAGCCCACTTTCTTTCTAGTTAATTATGTGAAAAAGAAGATTTATTTGATTAAGTAATTATCCAGCATTGCGGACTGTGCGTAGCACAGATGCTGGAATTCAAAATATTACGTAAATTCGTTATTAATAATGGAGTCTGTTAAAGAGTTACAAAAACATATGGCAGTAACAAAATTATGCTAGTTCTTATATACTGAAGCTGAATAAACATTAATAGCGAGAAAGAAGCATTCTGTAACAGCGCCATCTACTCTCTTCTTCTAAAACTCAAGGTTTTATTTTTCATGAGAATATATTCTACGAGATAAAAATTAGTTTTAATTTATAATTGTTGGCGTTGGCAAGGACCTTATTTATGTCTATAAACCTAGGAACTTGTACGTTTGTCGGATGGTAACAACTTTTATTAAATTTTCAAAAATCAAGCAGTTATGAAATTTTATAGTATATTAAAGCCATAATTAAAGCTGCGTTCGGTTTTACGTTCCAGCAACACTTTTAACGCCAAACCGTTCTTTTATTAGAATTGGAACAAATAGAGCATGAACTAATACGTTCGTTTATTATAGCGAGGAGCATAGAGAGTATACTCCTTTAACTCCAGCAGAGATGGTGGTGTAAAGAGAGCAAATGACAACATAACCTAAAATTTATGATTGCAATTTTTGTGGAAATCATTTTTTGTAATATAATAATTGTGAATATTATGTAAATGTTCCGAATGTAAAGTACAAAGTTTTAATAAAGATGAAATTACTAGGCAGATACAAACGCAACATCACATTAAAGGTAGGTTAATAAAATTATAATTCGTTATAGTTAGTATAAATATGGAAATTTAATACATTTATATGTAATTATAGATACCTAGCTTTTGGTCAGATTTTCAATCTGTGCAAACTTACACAAGTTCTCAAGCAAATGATCAGATAATAATAATAAATAATGAGATAAGTCGCTTTTTAAGGTTATCCATAACTTTTACGCTTGACGATTTCTGTGCTCTATGTAGTTCTAGATAGGCTTGCTTAAACCTCGATAGTACTATCGATAGTATTCGATAGTTTGAACTATCGATAGTTCAAATGACTAGCGAGTAAATTTTTCGATAGTATTAAATTACGTCATTATTAATAAAAAGCTCTTTTTAATTACTTTTAAACTGATATTTTTTGTGAAAAAATATCAGTTTTTGTTGATATTTATGATTTGTTTAAAAGCGTGTTCTGGAAATACACCAAATAACACTTTCTCGACAAGAATGGAATGTAATGCGCTTTTCTCAATAAGATAGAAAAAGATGAACACAATCTTCGAATGCGCCAGCGCCAGGGCAGCCAATTAAATTACACGAACCGAATAAACTAGTTATTTAGTCGCTTTGTCTTTTTCTGAAACATTATAATGGTGTTATGGTGTATACAAATACAAAGTGATGCGTTGATCTTGTGAATTTTAAACATCGATTTAATGTAGATTTAATATTAAATGTGTTTCAATTAAAAGTTTATTTTTGTTACTTGATCCATAAATCTATTATAATTTTTGCTAAAATAAGATTAATGATTAGATTAGATTAGATTAGATTCTAGTGGATTAAATAAAAATCCGCTAGAATGCAGATCAATCTTTGGCGCGTCCCAATATAGCCCCTCTAATAAACGTATAGTACCGACAACCTTTAATGAGCGCATTCAGACAAAGAAAGCTATAAAGCGCTACATTCACGCACTTTGCTACAGCGCTTTATGTTGGCTGGACTGCACCGATCGGCTGTTGAAAAAGTCCCTTTAGTTTGACACCTAACCTCAAACAACAAATTCATTAATATTAATTATTGATATTTTGAAAGCACAAATAGCGTTAAATATGATTGAAAATATAGTGTACGACAACGAAGTTGATATTATAATTGGAAATATCAATGGAATCAACAATGCTGTATATTCAATATTCACTGGAAATAAACTGTTGCTGTTTGTTTACAGCTGTCATAAAGCACTTACGTGCAGCGGAAAATAAATACGCTTGAACAATGGCGGATTGCTTCAACAAAGCGCTTCAAGAATTGACATTTGAGAAACCATTCAGAGAGATTCTAATCTGCGGCGCTGCAGCGCTGTAACTCGCTGAATGCGCTCAATGTCGTCAACTGGGGGAAAGATTGGTTGGCAACATAAAAAGTCCTTAGGTAAGATTTAACGGTGGTAAAATTTTTGAAATTCGGAACGTCACTTTTATACAATATATAATAGTAATTTACGTTATAAGTCCTGGAAATGGAATTTTACAGTCGAGTAAGATGTTACGGACAAGGCGACGAAGGAGCCGAGTCCGGAACATCGAAACGAGACTGTAAGACCATTTCCAGGACGTATGACGTAATGCGTTTTATTTCATACTGCAATTATTGGAATATTGGTTTAATTTAAAAAAAATTATATAAAATAAATTTCCGAATGCAAAATATGGACATCTATGAAGAACGAGTTTCCATTATTACTGATTACCAGGCCCAACCACCAGGTTGCTTAATGAGTAGTTAAGTGCACAATTTCGTGTAGTCGAATGTATAGGTATAAAATTGTATTAGGTATAATTCTTATACCTATACATTCGACTACATGAAATTGTGCACTAACTACTTATTAAGCAACCTGGTGGTTGGGCCTGCTGATTACGTACTAAAACATTGTCCAGTTGATTGATTGTATTTGCGTCCGGTAAAATCTTTTATCTACGACCACCATAGAAAGTTACACATTCCGCACAATCTAGTAACCGTGAAAACGACCAATTGCAAACAATCTCCAAACTCAACGGTAAAGACCGCGAGGAATGATTTCTCACGATCAGTAGTTGTATTAAAACGCCATAGATGTCACCACTTGCAATATTTATAATATTATTAATTATTTGAAATATAAAATGTTATAAATTTTAGATAAAAGTTAATTTATTTTGTTTAATTAATATTTTACATTAAATTATATTTCGAATGGAAATCCATCTAGAAAAAAAACTAAGGTCAGACCCGGGGAATTGAACCCGGATCGCTCTGTTAGTAGCTAGAGCGTAAGCATTGAGCTATCGAGATGCCTTTCAATGATATTTTTTTTCTCATTATATAAAGTTACAATGATTGTTATTCAATTAAAACGTAAAATTAATTAATGTTTTACATTATTATATAATTTTTAATGTAATTTTATTTATTATTATTGCTAAATTACAATAAAAACATTGAAAACATTTATAATTTGCTGCATAATGCGAGAATATTTGACATTTTGCGCAGAGGTTAATAACCTTGACAATTGAATGGTGATTTTTGTACATATATTATTTTTTTAAAACGAGTACATAATTATTTAGCTGTAAGTACTAAATGGTAGATTGACTGAAATTATACAAATTGTAAACGTATTATTACTATTGTCTTTACAAATTTAATGTTTACTTTTGTCGTTTTTAAAATTCTATATGTATCATCAGTGAATCCGATGAAGGAAAATTGGGGTGTACACTCGTACACCTCCATACATCGTGGAAGCGGCTCACATTACATCTCTTATTGCCAAATATTTCACGTAAAAAATATGAATGCTAGTATAAATTCTAGATTAAAAAACTTTCTTAGCTGTCGGTGGTTTATTACTTTTTTTGTTGTCGTAGATAAAGTATAGTGTGTAACGCGTGCAAAAACACCAATTTCTCACTCGTGTGATTGCGGCATTCGACTACGTCTCATGCCGCAAAATCTGCACACTCGTGAAAATTGGCACTTTTCTGCACTTGTAACACAATATACTATTATTTCCCCCTTCTATGTAAATGCCACTTTACAGGCCTTTATGTAACTAAATAAATGAGTAATTACAGCCACAGCCCTGTAAAATTTTACGGGCTCCTAAAAGAGAATTTTACAATACTCATCAACAAAAAGCTATGGCAACTAATATGTTGCTTAACCACAACACCATGGCAACGCCTAGCTATAAATTGTGCTACCACATTTGATTCCAAAATGTCTTTTTATAAAAAACATACAATTCATACAAAAATGCTGGTGAAGGTGGAAATAAAAGTTTGTACGCGACACGCTTTGCAATTAATCGTTACTGGGCTTTACTTCACATGCCACTGTTTCGACTCTTCTTTTGATTCAGGATCGTAAAAATGAACCCATGTTTCATCTCCAGTCACAATTCTGCTGATAACATCTGCCTCATTGTCCCCACAAAGTTCTAAAATTGCTTACAACAATCAACGCGGTATTGTTTTTGATGAGGTGTAAGGTTTCGGGGGACCCGTCGCGCACTAACCCTTGACATTCCAAGATATTCTTGAAGAATTTTAAACGCAGTTGTTTCAGAAATATTGAACATTTTCGCGATCTCCTTTAGTTTTAGTCGACCATTTTCCATAATGGCGAGTTCAGCTTTCATCACCATTTCGTGTGTCGTCACGTCACTTGGTCTTCCAGTGCGTTCATCGTCTTCTAGGGATTCCCTACCTTGTTTAAATAGGCGTAACCACTTACAAATCATTGTTTTACCAGGGCAGTTATCTCCGTAAACAGCTCTCATTTCTTTTAAAATGTTATCTACACTTTTCCCCTGCTTCGTGAGAAATTTAATAACTGCGCGAAACTCGAAGTTCGATATTTTTCCAAGAATGTGACGGATTTACTTAATCTTTTAACAACAGCGAAACCACTATCGTAAATACCGGTATGAAATTTGACGTTTCTACACAGAAATGAATAAAAATTAATAGTAAAAAGTGAGATGTTTGTTTTTGCACCGCCAACTTGCACATTACGCGAATTTAAAAACTGCCCTCGTATCTAATTACAAAACCGGAAACATTTACTCCGCCATATTGAGACCCCATCTCGGTCGTATGTGGTAGATGATTATGCTCCTTCCTACAGTTTTATATTCTAAGAGTAAGATTTTCAAAAAAATTGTAAATTTGTTTTTTTCGTATAAAAGTTTATTTCCTTATTAAAATAAGAACAAACAAATTGCAGCAAAAAATGTATATAAATAGTTGTTCAATGAGCAAAATAAATATAACAAGCGTTCAAAAAACCTGTAGTCAAGTTGGCTGGTGTTTGCATTTGTCAGCGTTACCGTATGTCGTGACTAGAGCCACAGCTGGAGCTCTAATGTCTAATGTCAAACGTCATTTTACCTATTTTCATTTATTAATTAGTTCGTAGCTTTCTGACATTCATAAATAGGGTTATGTTCCAATTGTAACATATAAGCTGCGCCCTATGTTTGAAATTTTTCCCTAGGCCACTTGACCACAGTTTGTTTCGAACACCCGTTAGTTTAATTTATCTAAAGATGGAAATAAAATTTTAAAATGCCCGCCAATAATAATCTTATCTAGGAATTTTTTGTATTTTAACGTTTTTGACAAGTTTGCCCCTGGTTCACCCTGAGTTCTCTAAAGGGCTTTAGAACGAAATAGATACAGTAATTTTCTTATCTATAAGTATATACACAGTATTATTATTATTATCCTCTATGATTATACCAGAGATGGACCAGAGCGCTGTTGGCTAGACGTCAAGACGTGTCTGTCAGAAATACAGGGCACATGCACATCTCCGGCCTTTGTCTGTGAAGGTTCAAGGTAGTGGGCGCTAGACTGGACATTGGACCTGTGTCGAGGTGGATTGTATTATAAGAATCCTTTCATAATAATATCAAACCAATAATAGCATCAACAAACTGGCATTAGCAGAATTTGCGAGTTTTCATTAGAAGGTTAAAAACATTTTGCTGAAATGAGATGTTGTAAAAACAACGTTGATATATCTCCATTGGAAGGTGTTGGCAAAATAGAGATATAAAATATTCTTAAACAGATTCCCTGAATGCTAGTTTTTAAAGCTTGAATCTGTAGTTTGCCGTTTAACAACGCTGTACGTCTGTTGTCAGTTCGTATTGCTGTTCAATCCTTTTGTTACATACAACGTTGTTACGGCCAACCCTTCAATTCATGTAGAAAACACATCCTATATGCCCATCATTACAAATTAATAACTTGTTTGTACCAACTTAACAAGCTGTAATTGTCAACAAGATTAATGATACTGCACTAAAGATGTAAAATCTGTAGGTACTTGTAAATTTCTTTATATAAGGCAATGTTTAATTTATATGTGCTTTTATGCTATTAAACAATCGTATGTAACCCAAGCACTCTAAACGCATAATGAGCAAAACTATACAGCAAGATAAGCTTACTCATGGAAACGGGAAAACATTTGAGTGTAATATTTGTAATTATAAATGCTCACAAAAAGCATATTTGAAACGGCATCTGCTCACTCATAGTGGCGAAAAACCATTTGGATGTAATATTTGTAATTATAAATGCTCACAAAAAGGACATTTAAAACGGCACCTGCTTACTCATAGTGGTGAGAAACCATTTGGATGTAATATTTGTAATTATAAATGCTCACAAAAAGGTCATTTGAAACAGCACCTGTTTACTCATAGTGGTGAGAAACCATTTGGATGTAATATATGTGATTATAAATGCTCCGAAAAAGGAAGTTTGAAACAGCACATACTTACTCATAGTGGTGAGAAACCATTTGGATGTAATATCTGTAATTATAAATGCTCAGAAAAAAGAAGTTTAAAATGGCACCTGCTCACACATAGTGGTGAAAAACCATTTGGATGTAATCTTTGTAACTATAAATCCTCACGAAAAGTAAGTTTGAAACAGCATCTGCTCACTCATAGTGGTGAAAAACCATTTGGATGTAATATTTGTAATTATAAATGTTCATTAAAAGGTCAGTTGGAACGGCACCTGCTCACTCATAGTGATGAGAAACCATTTGAATGTAATATTTGTAATTATAAAGGGTCACACAAAGGAAATTTACAAAAGCACCTACTCACTCACAGTGATGCAAAACCATTTGTATGTAATATATGTAATTATAAATGCTCAATAAAAGGTCATTTAGAACGACACCTGCTCACTCATAGTGGTGAGAAACCATTTGGATGTAGTATCTGTAATTATAAATGCTCACAAAAAGAAAATTTGCAAAAGCACCTGCTCACTCATAGTGGTGAGAAATCATATGAATGTAATATTTGTAATTATAAATGCTTGCTAAAAGCAAATTTGAAACAGCACCTGCTCACTCATACTGGTGAAAAACCATTTATATGTAATATTTGTAATTATAGATCCTCACTAAAAGCACATTTACAAAACCACCTGCTCACTCATAGTGCTGAAAAACCATTTGCATGTAATATTTGTATTTATAAATGCTCACGAAAACAAAGCTTACAAAAGCACCTGCTCGGTCATAGCGAGAAACCATTCGGATGTAGTATTTGTAATTATAAATGTTCATTAAAAGTAAGTTTGAAGCGCCACCTGCTCATTCATAGTGACGAGAAACCATTTGAATGTAATATTTGTAATTATAAATTCTTACGAAAAGGACATTTGAAACGGCACATGCTCACGCATAGTGGTGAAAAGCCTTTTAGATGTAATATTTGTAATTATAAATGCTCACAAAAAGCACATTTGAAACAGCACATGCTCACTCATAGTGGTGAAAAACCATTTGGATGTAATATTTGTAATTATAAATCCTTGTTAAAAGGTCATTTACAAAAGCATCTGCTCACTCATAGTGGTGAAAAACCATTTGGATGTAATATTTGCAATTATAAATGCTCGCAAAAACAAAGCTTGCAAAAGCACCTGCTCACTCATAGTGTCGAAAAACCATTTGTATGTGATGTTTGTAATTATAAATGCTCTCAAAAAGATAGTTTGAAACAGCACTTGCTCACTCATTTTGATGAGAAATATTTGTAATAATTATAAATAATTGTTAGTGAAAGTGAATTTACAAGAGCACCTGCTTGCTCATAGTGATGATAAACAATTTGGATGTAGTATTTGTAATCTAAGAATAAAATTGGTTTTCTACCATTTGCCACTTCATGAGTAATACTTTTCTTGATCTGCTGATTAAAGTGTTTAGAATAACCAACAGGTATAAACTGTACAAATACTATATAACTTTATAGTTATCTACAATAAAAACTAAACACATTTGATGACAGTTTTAATGTTGTAATCATATTAATAGGTATACTTCTAGCAAACAAGCAAGAAATAAGTCATCACAAACACGTGGGCGAAAATATAAAATGCATCTAGAATTACACGAAGGTCAGGCTGTAATCTAAATGATAAATTAAACAATAAATGAGCTAGAAAGATTCATAAGCGGAACAAACCACGAAACAAAAAATGTGTTTGTTCTAGCGTACGTCACTGAATTCTTAGCAACGTGAATTTGCACTCTTATCTCACCTCGGGACGTATTTCTTTATTTCGGTCTGATCAAAGAGTAGATATTATAAGAGGCGAAAGTTGGCAGAGAAACCTCAATTCCGAGAGAGATAGAATACAAAAACCGCTTTAAAGGGCCCATTGCCGATTCTCGGTTACTTTCGGCTCGCTATTCATTTGTTGCGATGCCATTGGACGGGAGCACAGAAATGCCAAAGATGGATGCTTATTTTCATTCTTTTATACCTGTCAAGTCAATTCGTTATTTCGTATGTGTTCCGTGAAAGTGTACCCGTATTGCGACAAACATTTAATGTGTAGTGTGTTTTTTGGTGATTATGAGAGTTAAATAAACAAACAATTGAACATTTATAGTGAAGCAATACATCAATGGAGAAAAACGAATACCGCGGGTGTTTGCAAGAACTGTAGGAATACATTTTATTTCGATGACAACGACATTCACTTCTGTCGATTTCCGAAAGACGAAGTATTGTGTTATTTACGTACCGTATTAGTTTAAGATTATTTTTTTTTATTCTTTAACCTCAAAAGTAGATTCCATCTAATCTTAAAACACACCTGTTAACTCATAGTGGCGAGAAACCATTTGAGTGTAATTTGTGTGACTACAAATGTTTTCAAAAGTGACTCAAAGTGTTAGTCTTAAAACACACATGTGTTGGTGAGAACCATTTGAGTGTAATCTATGTGATTATAAATATTTATTAACGTTTACTGTTAATTACGTTTACGTTAAAAGACATGTTAACTCACAATGGTGAAAAACCATTATATAAGTAATTTATAGTTTGTATATTAAATAATACATATTAAATATCATTCTATAATGAACTGCAATTCATGCAAATGTTATATCATTAGTTGATTATTAAATATTTTATATTGTTGAGGTTGAGAGAGAATACCATATATGTAATTACCAATCACTTGTATTAAGCTTTTTGTTTGTAAAACTTTATATACAATTCTGGGGCCTTGGTTTAGGTTATGGGTTGTAGTAATTATTATTATTATTAATAAAGATTTGAATTAAATTGAATAAAGACAACAATTGGTGTATAGTTTTATTAAAATCATCTCTTATATACTGCCCAACTATTATACAGCGTGGAAATAAATGATTTTCATCAAGTTCCCTTTGGAATTTTTTCACATGTAAATTTTTCTGTACCGCTCTACTCTTTTTGATTTAGTACTAAATTAGTTCTGTCAATACATGAAATAAATCTGTCAAACAATTCATAGGATTTATTGAATTTATTTATTTTGAGGTTATGGTACTGCCTTCTCTATTTTCGTAGAGCGGGACGTCGTGCTTTTACATGGGGAATGCAATGGTAACTTGATGAAAATCATTTATTTCCACCCTGTAGTATACATTAACAACCCTGGACGTTAGCTGGTTGAGTTCAGGCGTGGTAAATCGCGCGAAGGTGCGCCTCTTATAATATCCTACTCTTTGGTTTTGTTATGGTATTTCAATTATAAACCTCACTTATAATTACAGTAATACACAAACATAATATATAATAAATGCTTTATTATACTTGTCGAAATAGCGTCATTCATTTTATACTTTTGTTCCTACCAACTTCAAACATATTAAAAACTAAAACAACTTCACAACAATAAATATTACAATACATTACACTAAAAAATCACAAACAGTTACAGGAGAAAATAACTAGCATAGATTGGGAAGCATACATATAGTCAACGATTTATACAAATAAAATAGAACAAATTTATCAATCAATGGTAAGGTTTTAATAAATTAATAGTTCATGCATCTAACTTTTGTCAATATATATAATTTCAGTCGCAAAATATCGTTTTACATAAATAGGAAAAATGGTTTAAAAACTTTTTTTGAAAAAGCTTTCGTAATAAAGCGAAATGTTAAATATATCAATGAAACATTGTTTTATTTAAATAAACATAAGGCTGCAAAATCTTCATAAAAATACTTTTAAGATTAAAATAAATATTTGCTAATATTCAAATTCTTTAAAACAATATAAAATTAGTGATTAATTAACAAAAATTCTACATAATATTCCGTTATAAAATTGTGACAGTGAACTTAAAGAACAAAAAGTACAAACACATAATAGTATATTATTATACGAGTTGTGTAAGACAGTCTATTGTAGCACGAGTTGTTTGGGACACGACGAGAGAAGCGAGGAGTGTTCCAAAGGAACGAGTGCTACAATACGTCTTATAAAACAAGTATAATATACTATTTTTTGTACCTTGAGCCATTAATTTTATAGAAATTGTAAATTCAAGCTATTAAAAGCATTGCATTACAATCTAGTGATTTTTGCGTTTAACATGTGTGTTCAGTCCACAAGGAACTAAACTAAATTCTTATAATTTAGCTATGTTTTTCATTATTATAACCAATGTTGCCATTATTGGTCGTACGTTCTCAAAGTGCATATATGCTATTTGAATTTTATTTGTTCGCGCAATACGTGTCCAGATTCACGGTAGGTGGCCGTGACTAGCAACAGAAAATAGACTTCTGTCAAGATACAAAAATTTAAAAAAGACGGTCGGTCGACCATAGTAGAATTATTGGATTACGTCCAACAAAGAAGCTGAAGATTACAGGAAATTAAGTGTTGTGAAAGAAGATTTACACCTGAACAGCAGCAACAGCAAGTACGTCACATTTCCATGTTTTTGGGCACTTTCGACAATCAATATAAAGTCAATACAGTCCATTATTATCATTATTCCAAAACTATTAAATTCCGCTACAATGTGGTAACACTATAAAATGACTTTTCGCGTTTTGTGAGGTTAGAATGTGTCAAGATTAAATGTGTTTATATGTAATATAAAACAAATGTTACCAATCTTACAAAACAAATAGTCTCCAAAAACGATGTTATAATAGCCTCTATTATGAAATCGTTTTCGGTGTCACAATGAGCCCATTGTGAACGCAAAGTACAAAAACCTGCTTTAGTGTCATTTAACCTCAACATAACGATAACAAACTTCGATCTTTTGAGCTGCAGACAAAACATCACATTTCTGTTTTTAAAAACAATACTGCCTTCCGTAACTAGCTAGGTCAGTTACGAATGTCAGAACCGGATCCAAAATTCAATGAAACTTTAAAATTCATTTTCTGGAAAACTATTTGTTTTTGACCTGTACTTGTCAAGGTAAATTAGCTCTACTGCCTACCCTCTCCCTACCATTTAAAGGATATCACATATATCTGAATCGCCCTGTATAATAAATGTTATTTCTAATATTCAACTATTTATTTATAATTCCTGTTCTAGTCCTAGTATCAGCGGTCGTATTCGGTCACTATTTTACATAAAAGTACATATTTCTCACCCTAGTGCATAAAAGTGCATATTTTTAGCATTTAGTCACTAAAAGTACGTATTTTGTTAGCAAGTTTTAAATTCCACTATTTTACAACCGCGATTGTAAAACGCAAGCCATTTCGGACGAAACTTAGTAAGAAAATAAATGCAAATTGCGCCTTGTCGTGCAGGTAATAAGAACCATTATTGTTTAGCGTAGCGCGCTATTAGCAATTTAGAATGTACTATTGAGAAGGGTATATTATATTGCCTGATAAACTTCAACCGTGAATACCAGAATGCATTATCTTCGTAACCGCAGGATTTGAACTCAAGTCTTCTGCGTCACAAACTCTATTGCTAACCCACTGAGCTACAAATGGCCGGTTTCACAAGCTTGATTAAGTTCTAATTAACTTAATCATGATTAAATTTGAAATCCTGAAATATAATTAGATAAAATTCAAGGTCTGTTAAATATCGGCCAATGAAATTTCTGGATTTCAAATTTAATCGCGATTAAGCTAATCAGAACTTAATCAAGCTTTGTGAAATCGGCCAATAGGCTTTTAAACAGTTCGTAAACATATATGGAATAAAAAAATCGAATTAAAATTGAATGGAACAGTTGTGGACAAAGTATAGTATTCGACTCGCATATAATGGCGAGTATTCGCTCAGCCGATTCTAATAAGCTTAAACTTCTCATAAACTTCGCCTTAGTGATTAATAGCCATCATTATACGCTTGTTGAATAATATACGTTTTTTTTATAAACTACATACATATTTGGTACATATTTAAAAATAAGTCGCTAAAAAGTACATATTTTAAGAAGATTTAGTCACTATTTACATATTTTTTTCAATTAATTCTGCTACGACCGCTGTAGTATATAGGACGTTTTAATGGCGTCTTATATTGACGTTCTTGGGCTGTGACATATCGCTGTAAGTTTTACGACAATATGACATGATTTTAATACGTCATTTGACGTTGTTATTGTCGAAAACACGGCCACATTATGACATCAGTGTGCTGGCTGGTAAGCAAATCAAATTGATACCCGGTTGTGCATGACGTTATAGTTTTCCAATAAAACCCGGTTGGTTAGTGGTTGAAGGTTGAACTACCGAAACCAGAACCAAACCGAAAGAAACGCGTCATGCTCTTTCCTAACGTTTTATATTCAAAGGAGTACAACCAGCGTAGAGGTATAACAAGTAGGGACAGTCTTCTAATTTACGAGGACAAACTTTGAAAGCGCGTGTGCGAGTTTTAGCGTTGTTTAATCATGTTACCGCCGCATGGCGTGCGTTTTAATTGATATTGGCGGCTGTAAATTCAATTGTTAATATAACTGTTCCCCACTGCACTCTTATTTTCTAGAAGAGGCCTTATGTATTAAACCGGCGGCGCCAATATAATCTATAAATTTGCCTTATGTTTGTTTACATCTCCCACAGCACCATAGTGGCGGCTTATCAATCAAGGTATACATAAACAGGTATTAAGCTTCAACTAAACAACCAAAGGTAAGTAAATTAATAGACTTCATGGCAGGTATAGTTCGTAATATAAGGGTTGTTACTAGATATCTTATGCACTATAATTAATTAAATTTAAAATGTGATTGTAAACCGAATAAAATGGGCACATTAATACATGTACATGGAAAAATAGCAGTTATTGTTAGGGGTGGATGGTTCCTCATGCATGGATTCAATTTTATTTGGAAAGGATTGTAAACGATTTATTAGGGATTTAAAAACTGCCTTGGCTTGTATTCATTAACCACTGCAAGGCAATCTGCATTTGTAAATTCCTCCTTCTTTAATTTTTATTAATTGGTTATTTAATGTGATTAAAAGTCATTATAGTCTTATTTTCTTTGTGTACAATTTTTTAAACATGTCGCACAGGCGATGATATGATTCCCATAAACATTTACGCATATCATTAAATCATATAGTAATATGGTACTGTTTTGCTTAGTTACATAGTACTTCTTTTTGGGAAAAGCTCCACGTATAGCAGAAAATATTTTAATATCTCAAATTTTGTATGATGTATTGAATTCATGGTTGTTTATGAAAATCAACCTTTTCTATTAGAATATAAAACAATAACTTTACTTCCACAGTTATTGGTCCATTTATTTATAACCATAAATTAATAAATAAGGAGGATTAAACGTAATCCTCACGATTAAAATATTACTGAATTGTTGCTTTAACTCATGAGATTCTGCAGCAAGCTTTGTTTGTTTCTTTTGTTGAATCTTTACGATTCTTTCATTTTTATAATCAAATTTACACATTAATATTAACTTACATTATGAAAACGCGAATTTTAAGAGGTTATGTTTTATTAATAACTTTGTGAATTTGCAACCGGGTAGTAATGTAATATTTCGAAAGAAAGTTTGATAACACACCACCTGGATGTTCTGAATTGTGGCGCCACCTTCAAAATATAAATAATGCTTGGAACTACAAACGCGAGCGGCCGTGTAAAAGACCTTTTTCTTCTCTCACAAGTCGAGGAGGGCCTGCTAGTAGAAATGATTTTTAAAGAATACTTGTGCCAATCTGAGTGCGTGGTACATTTAAGTGATCCTTATCAATTCACATATCTAATATCCTATGGTCTTTGTTATGAAGGTTGAAGGTCGTGGGCACTGGACGTTGGACTCGCCCATAAAATCGAGGTGAATTATATTTTATTATTATTATTATCCGAAAAAGAACTCCCTAGTTTTAAAAGACTTTTTATTGAATGAAACACAAACATATCTCTCTCGCTAAGATGGTCAACGTCACGTATCTGTTCAGCATACACCAACTTCTTTACAGGACCCCACGAAAAAAGTCCAGAGGTGTTAACCAAGAAGCCCAGATCTAACACCTCTGGACTTTTTTTGTGTGGTCATGTAAAGAACTTGGTGTATGCTGAAAAGATACGTGACATTGTCCATCTTCGCGAGAGAATTGTAACAGCGGTAGCATCAGTCACACCTAACATGTTAGCAAAAACATGGAGAGAAGTCAAATACCGGCTGGACATCTGTAGGGCAACGAATGGGTCCCACATTGAGGTGTACTAGGAGTAAAAAAAAAACTTGGTCATATCACCTTTCAGGATATGTATTAGTTGTAGTAATGTTTGTGTTCCATTCAATAATAGTTATTTCTGTATTTAGTGTGTGAAATGTTACTTTGGTGGTCAAGAATGAAAGCCTTTTGATGAGGCATAGCCAAGTCAAAAACTGATTCGAGACCACCGTCATTTTGAGCACGAATTGCACACAACGTTTTTTTACAGCGTTATTGGAATAATCGAAAAAGTAGAAAAAAAATCATAAAATATAACACAAGGAAATTTTTATTTTAGCTTCGTTGTTGTTACGGACAAGACATTGCTCAAATATGCATAAATGCATGCAATATTTTAAAAATATTTCAAAAATATTTCGTGCACGTTGTCAAGTAGACAAAACCAATTTTTAAGTTGATGTAGTTCAAACAAATTTTTTGACAGCTATAGAATAAAGTCTTTTAAAACTAGGAAGTTCTTTTTCGGATACCCCCTTTCATAATAATATCAATCCAATAAATAGCATAAACATTAAAAAACTGGCATTAGCAGAATTTGTGAGTTTTCATTGGAAGGTTAAAAACATTCTTTTTAATTCATACTATAAATTGATTGTACTAATGTTCCAAATCTTCCAGTTCTCTGCAACCCTCATGCTCTATTGGTGCTCCAGATCTTTCTAACAAATAATACTTAAAGTAGCAGTATTTAAAACAAAAACACAAGGAAAGATAATTCATGCAAAAAACACGTCAAATATGCCCATCATTACAAATTAACTATTTATAGTTGATGACCAATTTAACAAGCTATAATCGTCGACAAAAAGGATACTACACCAGAGATATAAAATGTACTTCAGGCTATTAAACTATCATACATAGGTATGTAACGTAAGCACAATGAACAAAAATATACAGCAAGGTAATAAGCTTACTCATGGAAGTGGGAAAGCATTTGAGTGTAATATTTGTAATTATAAATGCTCACAAAAAGGTCATTTGAAACAGCACCTGTTTACTCATAGTGGTGAGAAACCATTTGGATGTAATATTTGTAATTATAAATGCTCACAAAAAGGTCATTTGAAACAGCACCTGTTTACTCATAGTGGTGAGAAACCATTTGGATGTAATATATGTGATTATAAATGCTCAGAAAAAGGAACTTTGAAACAGCACCTGCTTACTCATAGCAGTGAGAAGCCATTTGAATGTAATATTTGTAATTATAAATGCTCACTAAAAAGAAGATTGAAACGGCACCTGATCACTCATAGTGGTGTGAAGCCATTTGAATGTACTATTTGTGATTATAAATACTCACAAAAAGGAAGTTTGAAACAGCACCTGCTCACTCATAGTGGTGAGAGACCATTTGTGTGTAATATTTGTAATTATAAATTCTCGCAAAAAGGACATTTACAAATACACCTGCTCACGCATAGTGGTGAGAAACCCTTCGGATGTAATATTTGTAATTATAAATGCTCACAAAAAGGAAGTTTGAAACAGCACCTGCTTACTCATAGCGGTGAGAAGCCATTTGAATGTAATATTTGTAATTATAAATGCTCACAAAATGGAAGTTTGAAACAGCACCTGCTTACTCATAGCGGTGAGAAGCCATTTGAATGTAATATTTGTAATTATAAATGCTCGCTAAAAGGAAGTTTGAAACAGCACCTGGTCTCTCATAGTGGGGAGAAACCATTTGAGTGTAATATTTGTAATTATAAATGCTCACTAAAAGGAAGTTTGAAACAGCACCTGCTCACTCATAGTGGGGAGAAACCATTTGGATGTAATATTTGTAATTATAAATGCTCAGAAAAAGGATATTTGAAACGGCACCTGCTCACTCACAGTGGTGAGAAACTGTTTGAATGTAATATTTGTAATTATAAATTCTCACGAAAAGGACATTTGAAACAGCACCTGCTTACTCATAGTGACGAGAAACCATTTGAATGTAATATTTGTAATTATAAATGCTCACAAAAAGCACATTTGAAACAGCACCTGCTTACTCATAGCGGTGAGAAACCATTTGAATGTAATATTTGTAATTATAAATGCTCACTAAAAGGAAGATTGAAGCGACACCTGATTACTCATAGTGGTGAGAATCCATTTGAATGTAATATTTGTAATCATAAATTCTCGCAAAAAGGACATTTACAAATACACCTGCTCACACATAGTGGTGAGAAACCCTTCGGATGTAATATTTGTAATTATAAATGCTCACAAAAAGGAAGTTTGAAACAGCACCTGCTTACTCATAGCGGTGAGAAACCATTTGAATGTAATATTTGTAATTATAAATGCTCACTAAATGGAAGATTGAAACGCCACCTGATTACTCATAGTAGTGAGAATCCATTTGAATGTAATATTTGTAATTATAAATTCTCGCAAAAAGGACATTTACAAATACACCTGCTCACGCATGGTGGTGAGAAACCCTTCGGATGATATATTTGTAATTATAAATGCTCACAAAAAGGAAGTTTGAAACAGCACCTGCTTACTCATAGTGGGGAGAAACCAAGATATATATAACATATGGTATGTCAACTCGCCGTCATTTCGTCAACCAATTTTAACGCGAGCTAAATTTCTGATAGATGGCGCGACGTGCGAGCATGATTGTCATTCTACAGCAGCATAACTTGTAATAATGAATATTTACTTTTGGCGTATTTTTCGTAATACAAATTAAATAAACTTTTTCATGATGATAGAGGTACAAGATTCTTTGGCACTATTAAAATGCTAAATTGTGAGTCTTCTTTATTTAAAATATCTTTGGTAATAAAACTAAATTGAAATTTTATTTTTTACAGCAAACTAAGATCACATCTTTTTTTATTTTCATTTAACTTAAATAATAAGAATACAAATTGACCTATGCAAACATTTCTTTTGAGAATTGTAATTAAATTCATCAATTATTTTGTAATATTTTACGGAAAGCAAATAAACTGCAAGCATGGATTGATGCAACAGGAGTTTTATTAACAAGTAAAGACCTTGTGTGCCACTATAAAAAAATCTATATGCAAAATTCAAACCTATTAGACGCTCTAAAGATTTCAAGTATTAAAAAAGAGTAGGTATAAGTCGAATTATATATACTTAATGCTTAAACATGTTTTTAATTGTATGCATTAAGCAGGTTAAGTAAAACTGTTACTGGTAATTAATAGCAATAAAGCACACATCTCAGCATAATTTTTATAGCAACAAGAAGCTAAATAGCAATATAAACATGGTCTACATGTGAAAGGGACAAAAATATTAAATACAACAGCAGAATGCAGACTTTTGTATTGAAAAGCAATCGTTTTTTGACTTGATAACAATTATATTATTCTGCATCTAACTCTGTAACAAACAAGATCAATTACAGCAAAACTATCCATGAAATATTTATATTTTAAAAATTTAATTGCAAACATTTATAAAATAACAAATAACCAGGCCATCGATGATGACAACAACGAAATCAATTATATACCAGACCAATTGTGGTCTGGCAAGGAAAGTGTAGTCGACATCGATCACTATTACAATAAAATCTAAACATAAATGTAATGTAGGTAAAGATTGGTTTGACCTTGTAGTACAGACATATTCATATTTTGGAAACAAAATTCTTTCTGGTAACCAAATTTTGAAGTTATTTTAAGAACCTCAGTCACTTCCATGAGAATCCATACAAGACCTTCCATGCAATGTCCCTGAAAATATAAGAGGTTTAGATTAAAGCGATTTCATTTTATGATAAATTTAAAAATTACATTTTGACAACTGATTTTCTAAATACCTTATATTGTGATTGAGAAATACATAACGGCCCTCACTCCATTACCATTAGCCACATACAGAAAGGTGGAATCCCTAAAAAGAGCAATTTTAATAGAACAATTAAACATCAAACTATTTACTGGTAAAATTTATCACATGATACGAATGGCGTTTTGCTATCGAAAACAAACCAGAAAAATTAGTTTAGAAATAAGTGTTCATTTATACTTACCTGTATATTTGAGAACGCGCTATCTTTTATTAATTCTGGCTTGTTAATTATAATAAACAGAAACAAAGCTGCATAAGAAACATCAATTAAATTCTCGAATGATAAAAATATAAATTTTATTATTATTAAAAAAGCTTAAGAAATTTTGAAGGTTAACAGATGTGGTTCGGTTTGACACTCACGTTTCACTGTTGCGGCATCTAGCAGCGACTTTCGAACTAATGATCTCGTTTCAATTTTGGGTGAAAAGTTTATCATGGCAAGCATAGGGCAGTTGACCTACCAGTGTTTTATGTATCTTGGGAGAAACCATTTGGATGTAATATTTGTAATTATAAATGCTCAGAAAAAGATTTGAAACGGCACCTGCTCACTCACAGTGGTTAGAAAGTGTTAGAATGTAATATTTGTAATTATAAATTCTCACGAAAAGGACATTTGAAACGGCACATGCTCACGTATTGTGGTGAAATGCCTTTTAGATGTCATATTTGTAATTATAGATGCTCACAAAAAGCACATTTGAAACAGCACATGCTCACTCATAAAGGTTAAAAACCATTTGGATGTAATATTTGTAATTATAAATCCTTGCGAAAAGGTCATTTACAAAAGCATCTGCTCACTCATAGTGGTGAAAAACCATTTGGATGTAATATTTGCAATTATAAATGCTCGCAAAAACAAAGCTTGCAAAAGCACCTGCTCACTCATAGTGGCGAAAAACCATTTGTATGTGATGTTTGTAATTATAAATGCTGTCAAAAAGATAGTTTGAAACAGCACTTGCTTACTCATTGTGATGAGAAATATTTGTAATTATAAATAATTGTTAGTGAAAGTGAATTTACAAGAGCAACTGCTTGCTCATAGTGATGATAAACAATTTGGATGTAGTATTTGTAATCTAAGAATATAATTGGTTTTCTATCATTTGCCACTTCATGAGTAATACTTTTCTTGATCTGCTGATTAAAGTGTTTAGAATAACCAACAGGTATAAACTGTACAAATACTATATAACTTTATAGTTATCTACAATAAAAACTAAACACATTTGATGACAGTTTTAATGTTGTAATCATACTAATAGGTATACTTCTAGCAAACAAGCAAGAAATAAGTCATCACAAACACGTGGGCGAAAATATAAAATGCATCTAGAATTACACGAAGGTCAGGCTGTAATCTAAATGATAAATTAGACAATAAATGAGCTAGAAAGATTCATAAGCGGAACGAAACACAAAATGTGTTGGTTCTAGCGTACGTCACTGAATTTTTAGCAACGTGAATTTGCACTCTTATCTCACCTTGCGTCGTATTTCTTTATTTCGGTCTGATCAAAGAGTAGATATTATAAGAGGCGAAAGTTGGCAGAGAAACCTCAATTCCGAGAGAGATAGAATACAAAAACCGCTTTAAAGGGCCCATTGCCGATTCTCGGTTACTTTCGGCTCACTATTAATTTGTTGCGATGCCATTGGACGGGAGCACAGAAATGCCAAAGATGGATGCTTATTTTCATTCTTTTATACCTGTCAAGTCAATTCGTTATTTCGTATGTGTTCCTTGAAAGTGTACCCATATTGCGACAAACAGTTAATGTGTAGTGTGTTTTTTGGTGATTATGAGAGTTAAATAAACAAACAATTGAACATTTATAGTGAAGCAAAACATCAATGGAGAAAAACGAACACCGCAGGTGTTTGCAAGAACTGTAGGAATACATTTTATTTCGATGACAATGACATTCACTTCTTTCGATTTCCGAAAGACGAAGTATTGTGTTATTTACGTACCGTATTAGTTTAAGATTATTTTTTTTAATTCTTTAACCTCAAAAGTAGATTCCATCTAATCTTAAAACACACCTGTTAACTCCTAGTGGCGAGAAACCATTTGAGTGTAATTTGTGTGACTACAAATGTTTTCAAAAGTTACTCAAAGTGTTAGTCTTAAAACACACATGTTTTGGTGAGAACCATTTGAGTGAAATCTATGTGATTATAAATGTTTACCGTTTAAAGGACATGTTAACTCACACTGGTGAAAAACCATTCAATAAGTAATTTATAGTTTGTATACTAAATACATACTAAATATCATTCTATAATGAACTGCAATTCATGCGAAATGTTATCATTAGTTGATTATTAAATATTTTATATTGTTGAGAGAGAATACCATATATGTATCTACCAATTACTTGTAATAAGCTTTTTATGTTTGTAAAACTTTATATGCAATAAAGATTTGAATTAAATTGAATAAAGACAACAATTGGTGTATAGTTTTATTAAAATCATCCCTTATATACTGCCCAACTAGTATACATACGAAATTAACAACCCTGGACGCTAGCTGGTTGAGTTGAGACGTGGTGGATATTTAAATTTCGCGCGCTTCTGTTCAACCGAGTTAAAGGGCCAAGCGTTTCAAGGTCATTGAAACTGATGACGTGAGATCAAAGACGCAGCGCGAAGTTTCCCCTCTTATAATATACTACTCTTTGGTCTGATTACAAACATGACTCATTTCCTGCTTGTTTGGTTGAAGTATAGTAACATGTCTTTATAAAATGGTACCTTCTCAGTTTATTCTTCATTTTATTTATTGGAACTAGCGTCTGTTCCAGTGGCTGCTGGTGCGAATTTAGGATGTGGGTGCTATACCTTGTGGAATGAAAGAACAAAAAAGGGTAACTTATGAAGTTTAACTCTCGCTCCCCTCTGTACTCACTAACAGCTCTAGATTTAAATCCGGTCTAACTATCGTAATAGCATAGTTGTTTAAGGCTCCATTATTGCGTAAGTAAAGTACCGCTTAAACAGCTCTGAAGAATTTCAAAACGATTTTTAAAAATTGAACTTAGTTTACATTTATTGTGCATGAGATCTTTTCTTAAGAGTGTTATCTAGTTTATATAATGCTTTATAGCAAATACAAAATTACAAAAGCTATTTCCTTAACGAATAAAAATGTGTAAATTTATAAAAATAAAACTATAGCTAGCGAGCTTTTAAAAATGGTAAGGTCTACTTCCTAAATTATCGTTCAAGTGTTATTTGAGATAAAAATGCCCGAATATACAGCAGTATAAAAGAACTTTATGAACTAAAAAAAGGTCATATCCCGCGTTTATTCAAACATTTTGGTAAATGTCAACTAGCCACGGCCTCGATTTGAGAGACGAACGTCTCTTAGACGGCCGGTCGCATTGAAAGAATTTCTGTTTTTGACAGGTTATGTATTGTGGTGCCATCTGTCGAGTCCTGTAGTGATTAAGCACTATTGGCGCGCAATCTAGATTGCCCCTTGTTTATTTTTAATAAACATTAGCATCAATAATTTACTTATTGTTAGTGGTAAAATATATTGTAATTTTCTATAAACTATATTAAAATTATAAAACATGCCTCGAAAGTGTTGTGTTACGAACTGTAGCTCGTATCAATTAGAAAATGTATCTCTCCATAGTTTTCCTGCAAATGTAGAATTAAATTTTAAATGGAAAGAAGCTCTAATTAATCATACATAATCTATAAATTATTTTTCAAAGATTTTTGGAGAAATGGTATTGGTCTACAATTTGAAATATTGGTTGAATCGCCCATTGTAAGTGTGGGTATTTCTAGCAATAGTTTCAGTAGTACATCAGCGAAACATCCAAGTGTAGGTAATATGTAATTTGGTTTATAAATTTATAAGAGGACAATCCAACTCGAAAATTTTTAACCAATCAAATTACAGAATTTTTCAAATTGGGACCAATGAAATTAGTTTTATAGTGAAAAAACCACTAGTGGTTTTTTCACTAAGAAAAAACCACTTGTCAAAATGAAATGTCAAATTTAATTAAATTAATATTAACTACACACGCTAAATAAAAATTTACTCGGTGGATTATCATGCCGAATACAACTCGTGGTCTAATTTTTTCTTGCAAAATTTATCGTTTAAGACATTCGTAGCTTTTGCTTTTGGAAAATTACACTCGTCTCCTGCGTCGACTCGTGTAATTTTCGTTGCAAAGCTACTCATATCTGAAACGATAAATTTTGTCGGAAAAAATCAGACCACTTGTGATATTATTTATGATAAATTATAATCACCAATTTCCCAATCACTTTTAGTAATAGTTTAGAAGTATGATCGTATATCAGCAATTTTCTTATTTTTGTAGTGAGTTAATAAGGCACAATGATTTTTTACAGTTGATATAATTTATTATTATTTGATGAACCAACCGGTTTCGCTGCATTTATTCGTTTGCATTATTGGTCAATTTATTTATAACCATAATAGATTAATAAATAAGAAGGATTTACATAATATTCATCACAATTAAAATATTACTGAATTGTTGCTTTAATTCATCAGATTCTACAGAAGGCTTTGTTTGTTTCATTTGTTCATCACAATTAAAATATTACTGAATTGTTGCTTTAATTCATCAGATTCTACAGAAGGCTTTGTTTGTTTCATTTGTTGAATTTTCTTTACAATTTGTCATTTTTATAATCGAATTTCAACATTAATATTAACTTATTACAATATGCAAGTGCGAATTTTAAGAGAGGTTATGTTTTATAAACAACTTTGAGAATTTGCAACCGGGTAGTAATGTAATATTTCGAAAGAAGATTTGATAATACGCAACCTGCATGTTCTGTATTGTGGCGCCCCCTTCAAAACAGAAATATTGCCTGGAACTACAAATGCGAACGGCCGTGTAACAGCATGGCCTACTAGATTAATATCCACGTAGTGGATATTAATCTAGTAGGCCATGGTAAGAGACCTTTGTCTCTCACAAATCGAGAAGGCCGTGCAACTATCATTCTTAGTTCAGGCTTTTGCTCACATAACGCGCTGTAGGCGGATCGAGTTAAAAAAGCGGGAAGTTTCAACGATTTTGATTTGACTGTTAATACATTTAACGCATTTTCGTTATTGTTACATATATTTTAGTGTAAGGGGGCTGTTTGGGGTCCGCTTACGTAGTGGCGCTTGTGTGCTTTCGGTGATCTCGGTATCGGCGGTAATTCTCGGGCACCAGTTATTTTTACGTGGTATGCTCCACAGCTCCGGGTACCTACAAGTGGAGATAAGATAATCCAGGGAACTGCTGGGGTTTCTGAAGTCGGCCCAGTCTGGATCACTCCTATCGCTATAGCTCATAGAAAACAAGAGAGTATTAATGCTAATAAATAAAACACACAATCATCAAACCAAACAAAATTTATTATTACCAAAGCTCTAACCCTCCAACAAGTCTCAATCTCTAAACCTAAAAAAAGCATACGGTTTCCAGCGTTAGCCACAGCAAGCGGGGTGCAATACAGCGTGCGGGCTCATAACGGGGGAACTCGGTACTGGTACATAGTTCACTGCTGGGCTGTATTGGGTGTTAGGAAACATCGGTTGACGGGCTCCAGCAGTAGTAAGTAAATAGCGGTTCAAGACTAAGTCTCCCCATGTTATTCTTATGGGAGTTTCGTATTGAAGACAGGACTTTTTAGTGAGGTTATGTGTGTCAAACTTGGCGTCCTTCCCGCTAGATGTCAGCATGGGTGTGGGGTTGAGTGTTTAGGCGCGAAAAAGGTGAATGTAATGCTTGTTCGTGATTGGTCGGAATATTGAAAGCTTGCTTCTTATTATTATTAGTGAGTTCTTTTTGCTCACAAACATTTTGTTTTGGATTTGAACAATTTTCAAAAACAGTTTGGCTTGTAGAAGCATACCAAACATCAGGATTAACTTTTAATTGATTGACATGAACTTTCTTAATTAATTCATTTTCTAATAATTTTACTAAATATACGGTTTTGCTTAGTTTTAGCATAACTCCAGGAAACCATTTGACTGGTCCTTTATTACAATTTCTGATATTAATTAATACTTTCTGTTTTTCCTCAAATGATGGTAAGCGACTATTGTCACTGTTCTTTGTACAAAAATCTTTATTTGACAATCTTGTGCTTGGAGTCAGCAAACTTATAGGGGTACAAGGAGAAAATGATAAAATCATCGCCATAGGTGAAACTCCAGTAACAGAACTAGGAGTAGCTCGGTAACTCATAAGACAATCAGCTAACCTTTGACTTTCAGATAAATTATTATTTGAAGTTTTGGACATTGACATTGGGAACTGACCTTTCCGCTAACCCATTCGATTGGGGATTATAAGGTGGAGAATGTAACAGCTTAATCTTTCTTTCCGCGCAATATTCTTGAAATTGTTTTGAATTGTAAGGCGGGCCGTTATCACAAACAATTGTATGAGGAAACGAAAACCTTGCGAAGACATCATCTAACTTAGAAATCAAAGAATAAAAGTTTGTGGACTGTAAGCGAAAACATTCAACCCATTTTGAATATGAGTCCACAAGTATTTAAGTATTTAGCGTCTTTTAACTCAAAAAAATCTAAATGTATGTTCGTTCCCAAGGACTGCGTGCAGAAGGCCACGGCTTACGGTTGACATTGCTGTTACTAGACCTTTGAAGCGATTGGCACAATTGACATTGACTGATAAACTTGTAAATATCATTATCCATTCCTTCCCACCATACATAGGACCTAGCTAGTAATTTAGTACGTACGACACCCTCATGAGCATGATGTAGAATTTTTAATACTTTTGATTGTAAATTCTTATGAATAATAACACGATTACCAAACAAGACACAATTATACTGAACTAATAAATATATTTTATTATTGTAAAAAGATTTTAAACTAGGATCGTGGTTGTATGATGACCAATTAGAAAAAATTAATTCTTTTACCTTTGACAATAGTGGATCACTAGTTGTTTTTTACTAACATCATTGTAATCAATAATTGGTGTAGAAAGATACATAAAATTGCATTCTACGTACTCCGCAACTTGCTCACTTGGTAATTTAGACATAGCATCAGCTTGAGGAATTAAATTTCCCTTTTTATAAACAATTTTATAATTATAATCTGACAATATTTGAAACACTCGTGTTTTTCTACACAAAATACAATTTACAAAATGGCCCCGCGTTGAAGCCAGTGAAACAATCGTTTATCTGCACGAGAACAGAACTATAAAATGGCCCCGCGATTGGGCGCCGGTGAAACAAAGCTTTTTTCTTCCGAAAAAATAACTATAAAAATGTTATAAAAAGTTATGGAAATACATCATACTTACTGTAACGGAAAACTCAAAAAATATCTGCCACAGCTTGAGATTTAAACTCTCTCTTTACAAATTAATTAATCAAGTCGTAGGTATTGGTTCCACAGCTGTATAAATTGTGAAAAGGAATAGATAAGGGTTCAAACACAAATAAAAACTTAAAAGGGCGCCATCTGGTTCTGAGCTTAGTTAATTACAAATTAACTATTCAAAGATGTTAATTGAATAAGCATTAAAATTTATTAAATTCATTAACCAGAAAATGAATAGAATATTTAGTTAAAACAAAATTTTGTTTACTTAAAATTGTTGAAGAGATGAACTTAAGCATTCATAACCAATATGGTTCCGTTTTTCAGATCATTCAGTTTAGAATTAATAACATTTATTAACAGGAAAATAATAATAACACAACTTTGCATAAATAAAAATAAAACACACATCGTATATTTATTACAAGTCCACCCTAAATTTATTAGGTTATAATTGTACCAAAATTAATCAATAAAAATTCATTCAAAACTTTTCATAAATAATAAAAATAGCTCAAAAAAATTGATTAGATCAAGCACAAATATTGTCCAAAAAGCATTAACACAAATATTACTGACTCATCTTATTCTGGACAAAAAATCAACGAATATCTAAATGAGATTAGACAAATTAAATCAGTTCGAAAGTATCAATATAAATGAATTGTGATTAAATTAAAGTTTAAAGATTTTTAACTAACAAGGAGAACTCTCCCTAAAGAAAATTCTTAACTATGACATTCTTCAATACTTGAATTACAAACAACTACTTAATATTACAGTACCTTGCATTTTTGTTATTCATTAAACTCATGGAATACCATACACATAGTTCGGTAGAAATTGGAAATTCGCCTTTCATGCAGGGAACTTGCGGTTGAAGTCAGCACAGCATCGAAGTGTAGATTCTCTATACAAAACGCGATCCAAATTAATTATTATCAACAGCCCATATGATTACATAAACCGATAGAGTCAGGCACAAAAACACCCAAGATTTTAATTTGTTATTACGTATTATCGTAATTATTTCCCTCGGAAAATTAGCGAAAATGTTTCTTGAGCTTTAAATTGTTTTAATTCTCTTATAGCAATAAATGCTTTCAACTTCTTTAAGCCGAATTTTAGTGTACAAACGCACATAAATTGATCACTAAATTTAGGATTGCTTCAAGAGATTCTTCTCTCATTAATAAACGGCACTTAACTGTAGGTCGGATGAAATGAAATAATGGCTATTACACATTTTTCCAAAAAAAAAATAAACCACTATGATTTATACGCAACACGAAATTACCAGTCTTTCAAACACAACTTAGTGCATGTAAACCCTTTTCAAAAGGATTAGCACTTAACGAAATAACTATAACGGTAATGCACTTTAACTAGAATGTCTTTCAATTCTAAGGGATTAATGAACAGTAATCCGTAAACACTACTTCAAAATCGATCAATCATTATTGATCGAAACTCGAACGATAAAACCGCACACCCCATAATATCGACCATTCGCAGCAAGCGTGCTTTTTCAAGTCTGCTAAGTGAAGCCACGCTACAACAACCCTGATCTCCGCGGTCTTATTTCCGTGTAGAAATACATTCTTATTTCCGTGTAGGAATATCAGCCAATCGCGAGGTCTCACTCACAACTAAATATCGATCGATTTTTAAGTAACCAATCACAACGAGTCGCATGTTTTTACTTAACCAATTATCGCACGGCATCTAAAAAAGCTAATATCGATCTTTTCTCTAAAACTGCATAAGCTTCGGCCCCCATTTTTGTTAAACACTTATATATTAAAAAGAATGGAAATTTGCAGAGCCGAACTTAGGATTTTTAATAAGAATAAATGTTAAATTTTGCGCACAATGCTGTTGGAAAATGTACCCGTTACATATTATAGACCATCTAATCAAACGTAATGACGCCATCATAGGAAGTTTCTTCTTTTCTGAGAAAATAGATTTCAAATGGTTCATGATCACTGAAAATGACAAATTCTCTGCCTTAAAGAAATTTATGAAACTTCTTTAAACCAAAAATTACAGCTAAAGCTTCTTAATGAAGTTGACTATAATTCTTTTGTGCTGGAGTTAAAGTCGCAGACTCAAAGGCAATCGGACCTTCAATTCCATTTATATTATGACTAATTACGGCTCCGACTCCATAAGAACTCGAATCGACTGTTAATGAGATTGGTTTTGAAGGGTCAAATAAAACTAGTAAATACTTTTCAGATACTACCATTATACTTTTTGCAAAGGCAATATCACACTCAGATGACCAGAGGAAACGTCTTTTCTTAATAATCTATGAAGGTGTTCCAGTATCGTTGGACACAGGAATAAAGTTACGATAATAATTGAGCATTGACAAATAAGACTTCAGTTGTGAAACATTTTTAGGTACTTGTGCTGACTAAATCTTCTCTACTTTGGACTTCGAAGGACTTTTGCCTGCTCCAGTAAATGTAAATCCAAGAAATTCTATTGAAGATACGAATAATTCACTTTTATCTATATTAACTTTAACATTATAATAATCTAACCTACGTAAAACTTGATCTAAGACTTTCTCACATTCATTTAAATCTTTCCCACCTATAAGAATATCATCATAATAAGCTGCACGAAATTTAATATCTTTAAGCACAGTATCTATTACCATTTGAAAAATTGCTGGCGCAAAAGCTAAACCAAATACAAGACGATTAAAAACATACAGACCATTTATTGTATTAATAGTTAGCAATTCTTTACTGACATCATCTACCAACAGCTGCTGATAAGCATTCGACAAATCTATATAACAAAAAACTTGACAACCTACAAATTCATGAAAAACTTCATCTGGACGTGGTATTGGGTATTGATCGACACGTAAATACGGATTAATCGTATTTTTAAGATCAACACATAGACCAAGTGGAACACAAACAACTGGAGAACTCCACTGACTATTTCTGACTTTGGAAATTCCATGATATGAGGGTAGATGAGCTTCCACTATCCAAAAAGAATGATATTTTAGCATTATTAACTAACAACGGAACGGTCACAGGAACGGGGTCTGCTTCTGAAATTAAATTTGACATTAGATTACAAGAAAAATTAATTAAATTAACACCCTTTTTAGGGCAAAATTGTGACGTATGGCCCTTCAAAGTACAAGAAAAACATATCCACTTGATTGCAGGACACTTTTCAGGTACATGTTGTACGTAGCATCGGTTACATCTTTTTCTACCTCTGATGCCACTGCTTCGACTTACTAGCATGTTGACTACTCCAGGTTGACTGTTTGTATTTTGAATTGGAACTTTCATCTTGACCATTTTTGACAAATGACTTTGACCGAGGTATCTGTACATTGGTAGCCTTCACTTTTTACCTGCTGATTTGACAAATATCTTGAGCACTGACATTGACTTTGATCTCTTCGAATTTCCATTGAACTCAGCATAACTGCTTCCATATGAAAAATTATTTTACATGCTCCATTGAACGTTAAACCTTCATTTTCCGACAAAAGTTTACTAGTCATGGCGTTATTTGATATACCGCACACTAATTTATCCCTTAGAGCTTTATCAAGAAATTTGCCAAAATTACATGACATTGACAAATGTTTAATAGTAGAAATATAGTCTTTTAATGATTCACCTAATAACTGATTCCTCCTAAAAAACTTGTATCTTTTAGCAATTATACATGTTTTGCTTGAAAATTTGGAAGTGAGGTATTCAATACACTTCATAGCTGCATTCATCTAACGGTTTAAGGCTCAAACCTTCACGCAACAGTGTATACTTCTCAGCTCCTAACAATAAGCAAAGACGGCTCACCTTCTCTTCTTCGGGAATTTGTGACAGCTCAAAGTATAACTTAAATCTTTCCAAGAAAAATTCAAAAGGTTCAGAATCTTTTTCATACACTGGAACTAGAAGATTTGACAAAACATTTACAACTTGCCTCTGCTCAGTTCAAACGGCAGGATCTAAACCATCTTTTCGTTTTCCTTTTTTCCCATTTTGACAAGACTTTTAATAGGACACCAAAACTAATAACTTACGACCATGACAATTACGACCATTAACAACATAAAAACTTAGATTTTCCTCGTCGCCAAAATATATGTATTCCTATATATTTGAATAGATGTAACCAGACAATAGACAATATAGTACACGACAAATATGGTTTTTATTTTCAGGAAGACTTTATACAAACATACACCATTACTTTATTTTATACATCTCAGATTGCACGAGAAGATATGGATTTTAATTCATATATACAAAATAAACAACCAAAATTAAGTAACTTCGTTACATTAGGAATTGTCGATGTAAAGTAACAGATTATTAAATAAATAAAGATTATTAAAAGTTTCACAGTTTTATTAAAATATACCTGACAATATTGTTTCGACAGCTATGCTGTCATTATCAAAGGTAATATAATTATAAACAAACACGTCGCTAAGGTAGATACAAAATAGGTAACTAGATAAAATAATAATAATAAAAATTAATAATAAAAATCATAATTAAACATCTAATACTTCCAGTAACGGAGAATTACTGAGCTCAAGTTGTTCATTCATTAAAGGTACCCTGAGTTTGTGTTCGTATATCTCAAAGGCTTCTAAAATGTCTAATTTGCGTTTGTTATTACAAAAATGTAGGAATTTAATATTATTTTGAGGAGTCATTGTGTGATTTTGTTCTAAAAGGTGTTTGGCGTAATTCGATTTTTCAGGATGTTTATTTTTGTAATGACGTACGTGTTCTTTATATCTTATGTCAAAATTTCGAAGTGTTTGTCCAATATATACCGAACTACAAAAAGAACAATTTAAACGGTAAATGCCCGATTTCATGATATCATGTGTTCTGTCTTTAGCATTAAATAAAAATGAAAAAGTGTTAGTGTTGGTTTTAAATGTTATTTTATAATTGTTGGTTTTTCTTAGTATATGTGCAATTTTTTCTGATATTTTGCCAAAATATGGTATAGATATGTAATTTGTGTCTTCTGTTTGATTGTCAATGGGATATATTTTTTTGATAGCTAACCTATAATCTTTTTGTTTAATTAAAGTGTCAATCATGTTCGGATTATAATGATTTGCATGTGCTAGTTGTTTAATGGTTGATATCTCTTTGCTAAAATCTGATTTTGTTAGTGGAATAGTTAAAGCTCTGTGTACTAATGATCTGTATGCTGCTATTTTATGTGTATTGTGGTGACAAGATTCATTTGGTATTGTTATGTCTGTTTGTGTTGGTTTTCTGTATATGGAAAATTCAAATAGATTGTCTGCGTTAATCTTGATATTTAAGTCTAGAAAGTTTATAGCCCTGTTTTGTTCTGTTTCTAGTGTAAATTTTATATTAGGATGGATATTGTTTATAAGAATTAAAAATTCATTGATAACCTCAAAAGTTATGGAGTTCCACAAAATAAGGCTGGAAACAATAAATAACAGATTATTATTTATATTCCTTCCCATATTTTAACTTTCATAATCTTTTGACTATTATTTAATAAATTCCATATAACAACCAATCAACGTAGTCTAATCTGACACTTCTTTGTTTATAATTAATTTTTTGTACGACCCTGCTATTTCGGATTGTTTACCAAACTTGGTTTTAGAACAGTACGTTATGTTTACTGGTTACTAAGCAACAACGCGTCGGTAAGTAATTACTTACCGTTCAGTTCTGTCAAAAACAGAACGGTAAGTAAATTATATGTAATTTATAGAATAAATGCATCACCTTTAGATGTCTCTTTCGTGAAAAATCATTATTTTCTAAATAATTATTGAACTATTTAAAAAGATTTATGTTTTTTATTCAAATTTGCTGTGAAAAAATACCCAATAAATAATAATAACGACAGATGCTATCTATTTACTTATGTTGAAACGACAAAAATATCGTGACATTCAAAAATAAAATTACAAACGTATCCATGGTAACGACAAAACCTACTTAATGGTTGGTGGATATACAGGGCAAAAATAAATTATCTTGAATCTATTTCTTACCATCTTTGGGATATTTCCTTAGTTAATACATTTGTATTCATAATGGTCGTACAAAAAATAGTATAAGCATCTCAAACAGTAAGGAGTTTACCGATCTCCTCCAATATTGGCGACTTCGCTTCGCTCAGTCGCCAAACATTGTCGTCGATCGGTAAACTGTCCTTACTGTTCTCGATACTTAATATACTATATTGACAACTCCTGTCATAAATAAAGAAGTAAAAGTAAGTTAAATCAATGTTTCCTTCGTTCAATAACACTTAAAGCATTCGAAAATAACGGGATTTGTGAAATTGTAGCTTTAACAATTATAATTTTATAATAAAAAATACATAAATATTAAATCATTTAAATAAGTACAATCTACTTTTGTAATAAGTATAGTAGACAGTCTGTGATGGCGTTTTGTAGCTCAGCCGATAGAAGCAAGGTATATGTAAACTGAAGCTGTTGCCGACGCAGGTTCGATTCCAGGTGGAAGAATAATTCTTTTTTATTTTTATTTTTTATAAAACAAAATTTAAAATAATAATTTTCTCTTCGAAAATGTTCAAGTTCTGCAAAGTTTTAATAATTCTCTTAAAAATTATACAATGACAAGGGGATTTTACAAACAATATTTTAGCATGGATAAAAGCATAGGTTAATCCATATATTCGATTTCTCAAGGAGACATGCAATCTATTTTGTAATTGTTTTGCTTAATCGAAGAAAAAATATATTGTACAACTTGGGTGGAATGCCTATATCGCCCTCGAACGACTTCGGCGTCGTGCCTCAAACTTCGTCCTCGTGAGATATAGGCATCATATCCACCCTTGCACAAACTATACTGGGATCGCCCAAGATATGGAGTAATAAAACAAAGTAGGAGGAGTTAGTTGCGCAGAACTCTTGTGCACCGCAGCCCAATTTACACTGAAGCTAACAAAATGGCCGAGTCGGAGCGTCACCTTCATCGCGGCTAGAGCGCATGTGTTTGGTGTTGTGTGGTGCGTGCTGTGTGCAACTTTAAAACAACCAATAGTATGTCGAGATTCAAATAGCGCGGGCGCTTGTGGGCGTTTTTATTACTCTATATCTTGGGCGATTCCAGTATACTATTCTCATTACAACGATTATTACGTAGTATTAAGTACTGTTACAGTGTTACGGTGTTCGAAATTAATTACCGTGTGGTCGTGCAAAGAGTCACTGTTTTGTTCATCGCTAGAAATACCTATACTCTAACAGTCTAACAAACAAATGAATAATCTATGCCACCGAAATCACAAGGGTGAAATTGTAAAAAGCATCGCGAATCACGCAGTGATCACAAGAACGACTGGTCGGATTAGCCATGATGTCAATTGAACATGAACTATTAGAAGAAATAGACCTTAAAACATTTATTAAAGATTTTGCCGATAAATAAAAAAGCTCGCAAATCTTTTTTGTAGAAAACAATTTTCTGATATTTTTTTGTTTGTTGTTTTTGGTAATAATGTATGTACGTTATAATAAAATGTTATGATTTCATTGTAATTCTTTTCTAATCTATTCTCCATCGTGGTGATTTTTGGTTTTAAGGGGGGGGGGGCGCCAAATTACCCTCTTGCCCCGGTCAAAATTTTATCCTGAGCCGGCCCTGGCCTTAAATATACCTATTTAAAAAGCTAAATTAAAGATTTCACAACTTATTAATAATTTACATTTGGAAGTTTGTAAAATTGTGTAGTAAGATTTTAAAAAAAATTGTAAATTTGTTTTTGTTTTCGTATAAAAGTTTATTTCCTAATTAAAAAAATACAAATTGCAACAAAAAATGTATATAAATAGTTGTTCAATGAGCAAAAGAAATATATACAGCATACACTTACTTACCTAATTTTAGTTTAATTTATCTGAAGATGGAAATAAAATTTTAAAATGCCCGCCAATAATAATCTTATTAAGGAATTTTTTGTATTTTAACGTTTTTGACAAGTTTACCCCTGGGGTTGTTTACCCCTTACTTACAAGTTTACCCCTAAAGGGGCTTTAGAAGGAAATAGATACAGTGATTTTCATATCTATAAGTTTATACAAGGTATTATTATTCTTATAATCTATGATTAGAGCAGAGCGCTGTTGGCCAGACGTCAAGACGTGTCTCTCAGAACTATAGGGCATATCTCCGGCTTTTGTCTGTGAAGGTTCAAGGTTGTGGGCGCTGGACTGGACGTTGGACTTGTTGGACTCACCCGTACAATCGAGGTGGATTGTATTATAAGAATCCTTTCATAATAATATCAATCCAATCAACAAACTGGCATTAGCAGAATTTGCGAGTTTTCATTGGAAGGTTAAAAACATTATTTATAGTTTATTACTTTATCATTTATATCAATTGTTTGTACTAACGTTAAAAACCTTCCAACACTGTGCAACCCACATGTTCTACTGCTGCTCCAGATCTATCTAACAAATAATACTTGAAGTAGCAGTATGAAAATGATTAAATAAATTCTTGTGTTATATCATAACCATTCCACGACAATTTCTGATAGAGTATTTATAGCAAAAGCATAAGGAAATATAATTGAAGGGTCGGCCGTAACAATGTTGTATGTAACATTTTGCTGAAATGAGGTGTTGCTGTAAAAACAATGTTAGTATACCTCTATTGGAAGGTGTTGGCATCATAGAGATATAAAAAATTCTTAAACAGACTTCCTGAATGCTAGTTTTTAAAGTTTGAATTTGTAGTATGCTGCTTAAGAACGCTGTGCATCTGTTGTCAATTCGTATTGCTGTTCAATCCTATTGTTACATACAACGTTGTTACCGCCAAGCCTTCAATTCATGTAGAAAACACATCCTATATGCCCATCATTACAAATTAATAACTTGTTTGTACCAACTTAACAAGCTGTAATTGTCAACAAGATTAACAATACTGCACTAATGATGTAAAACCTGTAGGTACTTGTAAATTTTTTTATATAAGGCAATGTTTAATTTATATGTGCTTTCATGCTATTAAACAATCATATGTAACCCAAGCACTCTAAACGCATAATGAGCAAAACTATACAGCAAGGTAAGCTTACTCATGGAAATGAGAAAGCATTTGAGTGTAATATCTGTAATTATAAATGCTCACAAAAAGGACGTTTCAAACGGCACCTGTTTACGCATAGTGGTGAGAAACCATTTGGATGTAATATTTGTAATTATAAATGCTCAGAAAGAAGAAATTTAGAACGGCACCTGCTCACGCATAGTGGTGAAAAACCATTTGGATGTAATATTTGTAATTATAAATTCTCACAAAAAGGTCATTTGAAACAGCACCTGTTTACTCATAGTGGTGAGAAACCATTTCGATGTAATATTTGTAATTATAAATGCTCGGAAAAAGGAAATTTGAAACAGCACATGCTTACTCATAGTGGTGAGAAACCATTTGGATGTAATATTTGTAATTATAAATGCTCAGAAAGAAGAAGTTTAAAACGGCACCTGCTCATGCATAGTGGTGAAAAACCATTTGGATGTAATATTTGTAATTATAAATGCTCAGAAAAAAGAACTTTAAAACGGCACCTGCTCACGCATAGTGGTGAAAAACCATTTGGATGTAATATTTGTAATTATAAATGCTCACAAAAAGGTCGTTTAAAACAGCACCTGCATACTCATAGTGGTGAGAAACCATTTAGATGTAATATTTGTAATTATGAATGCTCAAAAAGAAGAAGTTTAAAACAACACCTGCTCACACATAGTGGTGAAAAACCATTTGGATGTAATATTTGTAATTATAAATGCTCACAAAAAGGAAATTTAAAACGGCACCTGCTCACTCATAGTGGTGAGAAACCATTTGGATGTAATATTTGTGATTATAAATACTCGGCAAAAGGAAGTTTAAAACGGCACCTACTCATGCATAGCGCTGAAAAACCATTTGGATGTAATCTTTGTAACTATAAATCCTCACGAAAAGTAAATTTGGAGCAGCATCTGCTCACTCATAGTGGTGAAAAACCATTTGGATGTAGTATTTGTAATTATAAATGTTCATTAAAAGTCAATTTGAAACGGCACCTGCTCACTCATAGTGGCAAAAAACCATTTGTATGTGATGTTTGTAATTTTAAATGCTCTCAAAAAGATAGTTTGATACAGCACTTTCTTACTCATTGTGATGAGAAATATTTGTAATTATAAATAGTTGTTAGTGAAAGTAAATTTGCAAGAGCACCTGCTTACTCATAGTGGTGATAAACAATTTGGATGTAATATTTGTAATCTAACAATAAAATGGGATTTCTATCATTTTCCACCTCATGAGTAATACTTTTCTTGAGCTACTGATTACAGTTTTAGAATAACCAACAAATTTATGTATACTTATCTACAATAAAAACTAAAACACATTTGATGAGAGTTTTAATTTTGTACACATACTAATATAGTTGCAACATGTCTGTTTTAATTATATTAAATATAAAATCCAAAATAAAATGGTAACATTCTCGATTTGTTCTGACAGTTTCGAAAGTTTCTGACAGTGAGTATGGTTATTTTTTAAATCTATTAGAAGGTGTAGCAAAACTCTTACATTAGACCGTCATATTTCACTCAGTGTTGTAGCAGATAATTTTTTTGTGTATTTAGATACTATCAGAAAAATATATCTACTATCCATTTTTTCTAGAGGACCTTCAGTTTGAAAAAATATTGCTAGTAAACTACAGTACCAAGTTAAATAATTTTAAAAGGAAGAAATAGTAAATTTATTTCCACATATAACAGTAAAATGTTATATTTGTAAGTGCTATACTATAAGCATAAATTAAACAATTATTTTCTTAGAAAGTATAATAAGTCACATACCTAGGAAATACTTGTAGGGGTTAGAAAGAAACCTTGTGGTTCATATACTATTAATTTTTAGGACAAAAATCGTTTTATTTAAAACATATATGAAAAAAAGCGAACAATGTTTTCTTGTTTATTAATAGCGTTGGCGTCAAGGTTTTTTCACTAATGCAGTATTTTTCGTATGTAGGCAGTAGTTTCCTCAAAAGAAAAACCTAATTTTAACAATAAAAATGTAATAACAAGAAAAAGATTGTTTTGCCCTTTGCATCGGTTAATCAGTTTAACTTTCATATTATAAATTCTCCTGTATAATCATTCAGAATCAATCAAAAAGTCATTAACAAATCAAGAAGTATCCTTATTTTTTTGCATAAATACATAAATCCTTCAAATAAGTTACTTAAATTATTAAAGGTACTCGTCACAGACAGGTTCTTTCCTAGAACCTAACCCAGCCAGCACACTGAGGTTATAATGACGTTATTTTTAAGTCAATATTGGTCGACGACGTCATATGACTAATAAATGATGTCCATAAGACGTCATATAATGGGACGTACGTAGACGTCTTCAAAACGACGTCTTTTAGACGTAAAATACAATACGTACAAGTTTCATTAAAAAGATATTATTTTAACAAGTGCCAAGGAATACTGGTCACATTAAGCAGGTGGTGACAATATAGAGATGTTTTGACTGTAGTATATAATAAATGTTGTTTCCAATATTCAACTATTTATTTATAATTCCTGTCTTAGTCCTCGTATAGGACGTTTTAATGACGTCTTATATTGACGTCTTTGGGCTGTGACAGAATGATATCAGTTTTACGACAATTTGACGTCGTTACTGCCGAAAAAACGGCGTCATTATGACGTCAGTATGCCGGCTGGGAAGTGGTTATGCACCTAGATGATTAAATTGATTCACATTGTCTGAAATTTTTTTCCATGTCCTATTGTCCTACAGAATATCATCTAGTAGTGAAATTAGTAACTATATCTAATTCAATCTATTTACTGTTAGTATTGTTACACGTTTGTTGACTGTGTATTAATAATTATTTATATTAAGATTTTATTATAAGATAATTAATTAACTTTCCTTTGAATGAATTAGTAATAAAATATTAATTTAGTATTAGTTTAGTAATATAAAATAGATGGGTTTTTGATAATGTTCTTTTTTATGTAGAGTTATGTTTATGTGCATTTTATTGTTTAATCTACTTTATTTCGTTTTGTACTAAATGGAAATAAAGAACACATTCCCTTTTGACTTGTTGAGAATACTCTATATGCACTTATTAGAGTATTCTTTAAACTAATATTTCAGTATTGTAAATACGTTTTTGTTAAATAAACTAATTTGAACTAGTATTTGCGCAATATTTAAAAAATGGAATCCATGCTTAGATCTTCAAAGCCAAATGTATGGTGCATTTTTATTGTACACTGCTTTTAATTCCATAAAGAAAAGATTTCATGTAATAAGTGGCATGTAATAAATACATGCTTTTCTTCACTTTGGCATGTAAAAAGAATGCAAAAAGTCGGCAATTTCATTGTATGCCACGCGAAAATTACATTTACGTATCTTTTTTTTTCTTGAAATTCTGAGGATGTAATTTGTGGCACGCCCATTATACGTAGTTTTCATGTAATATCGCTACTTGGGATATGTTTTGAAAAGTTGAGTTGATCTTTTCCATTTAGAGTAGTCCGCGCTTCAACTATGGCATTTTCCTTCATCCTCCGTCGCTCCTAAATTCTAACGTCGCAACTGTTTAAATATTATGATATAATAAAAATAGGAACTGCTGGAGAAAATAGCTTGAAATCCGGAAACCGTTCCTGTGATTTACATACATTAAAATCTAGATAGATTTCTTATAAGACTGTCTTTAGAAACCTATTTTTCCTAATACATCGTGTAACACCGTACACTTTTTGCTTCAATATATCAGCAAACTGAAGCCGTAAAAAGGTTGTTTACGACTATTTTCTAAGATAAATTATTTCAAGCGTCTTTGACTGTACACTTTAGGTAGCAGATTTTGTAATAGAATCTTATCGATTTTCTTTCAATAAGCCCAATATGTATTGTTTGCAACTTGCAATCATCACTGTTCATACTTTCTGTTAGTAATATTTGTGAAACGAGTCATTTCATTAACATGTCTTCCAGAATCTTAGTCATATATTTTTCCAGAAAGAACATTATATGAAGAAGTAATCTTTAAGTGTTTAAAATGTGATTTCTTATGTGATAACAATACCGGAGAATAGTTAAAACCAAAGTTGGCAGCTAAATATCACAAACATTTTTGGTAAATTTAAATTTGTCGCTCGCAGCTAGTGATTACCACGAGAATCGTTCTAGTGTAATTTTGTCGTATATTTCTATTCTTCGGAATTTACGAACTGATCAGTTACAAAACGAATATTTTCGCATCCGATAACTGACGTCGGACTAATTATGCATCGAACCACTTTAATTTTCGTCTTGCGGAATTCTTATCTGTCAGAAGTAGAACAGAGTGGTCGACAACCTTCTTTTTTTTGTTGTCGAGGGTGGCGTTTATTAAGAATTCTTTTGGCGAATACGAGAGCCCCGGGTTAAGAAATATAACGCTTATTGCTAGACCATATAATGGGCCCGTGCGTTATCGCAGTGAAACGACACTTTCTTCGTGATCATCTAGGGGCGTTTTTCCTGAATTGCTGCTTGTCCAAGATTGCTGAGTAATATTGACCAGAAACCGTCTTTTATTTTTAAGATAATCAATCAGCAAAATCCCTTTGGCGTTCTAAGATACTGATGCTAACACCTTTCCAGCTGATTGAATAAACCTTGCTTTTTTCGGAACCGATTCACCGTGTCTAATCCACTGATTTAGTTGCATTTGAGTTTCTGGTGTGTATAATGGTGAGTCCAGGCCTGGGCACAAACTGTTTCTTGAAATTCTTTGCATTCCTCTTAAACTCTTCCAAATAATTGGCTGAAGTTCGTGTTCAAATGCGTTTCTGTTCTGGATTGAGAAAGTGCACCCATGCACCTTGCAGAAATTTTTTTGTAGCTCAACTCGTTATGTAAAATATAAATTAGTCGTTGCCGACTAATTGATATAAATCGTGTTTGCCGTTTTGGACGTTCTGAACGAGGTTCATCATTTGAGTGCATGGGGCAGCGCTTGAATTCCGAAACTCAAAAACTCACGGTGGAAAATGAAGGTGACGAATTTTCAAGAACAGCTTCGCAAAAAAAACAAACTGTTTATCGGATCCATTGGATACCAACAGTCAATTCATATTAAACCCAACCATAGAAAAATATTTGAGAAAAAGTCACCTCCTAATCATGATTCCGGAAACTTTTCAATCTAGGTACCCTCGTATAATTAGGTACGCCCTGGCAGTTCCTGCCAGAAAACTAGTTGTCTAATCGATGTTTCTAAGCTTAACGTAAATATCCATTACCCATACCACTTTAGCGATGTCTATTACAGATACTATAATGTTAAATAAAACTTTAATTTAAAAAAGAAACTGGACAGTTTCTTTAATGTCTGCGCATTCTTGAATGGTTAACTTCCAGACAATACAATCATATTCTGATATACATAGTCATCTTGCTAGCACAATTATTTAACGCAGTCGTCAGCAACCTCGTTATATAATAACACCATCCTCAATGGTTGATTTAAATAGCCTGCAAGCTATTTGGGTGCCTGTGGGCATCGCATTGTCGACCACTGCAGTCTAATGCATATATGACTCTTCAAGATCACTTGGTTGGTTAAATGATTATGTAAATCTTCTAGAAAAGCATAAGAACTGTTGGATGAAGTTTGGGACCCGAAAGCTTTCCTATAGTTAACTCATGTAATCTTATGTAAAATATATCCTTCTATACATCAATCGTACAACAACCAAGTTTTTTCTTTCTATGTAGAAAACAGCAGTTTTTACAAGTACCTTTGCCACTATTTCACTGGTAGATGCTACAAGTTTATATTGAATGGTCTCTGCTGTGGTCCAGGCAGACCAAAATAGTAGGAATAATTTCTTTCTCAATCTAAACTTAATATAAGTACATATTTTACATTGTTGATTCAGAATGTATATGGGTCATTGTTTCTGAACTCAACCACGGGCTAGGTCCAACAATTGGCGCAAAAATCTATGTATTCTTCGACGAAGAATGCGATGCCGTTAAAAAAATATTTTTCTAATTTTTTCAACTTTAAAATTTTTTTTGGATCTGGATACGTGTTTAGTGTTTACCCTGTTTTAGGGGTCAAATATAATTTTTTTTTCATATAGGAGACATGTGACATTCGAAAGTAGAGGTTTCAGGATTTAAAATGATCCCCCGCCGACCTTTCTAAGTTACGCCAATTTCTAGACCTAGCCAGTGTGGTTGAGTTCAGAAAGAACGACCCATATATTTTCTATTTTTCATTTGATTTAAAGATTAATAAATATGCTTTTGCGGTATAAAACTTTTTTTTTAATTCATAAAAATTAACAAATAGAAAGTTTTGCTTTCAAAACACAATAAATCAGCTTCTTGTTCAAAATGAAGCATGTTACGTCGCCCTACCATGCGACGCATTTTAAACCGGCAATGGCTATGGGTTTTATGGACAGTCGATCCTTAATTCCAGATTATTTTGATGAATCTTAATCGGTCATCAACAAAAACCACAAGCCACGTGACTACTAATTTTAAAAGTGATGCCAAATTATTTTCTTGCCGTTGCCAGTACTGCAAAACGAACACTTCCATCTTGCTTTCTAATAGCGTTTTCAATTGACTGTTCTGGAGTGCTCTTAGATTGCTCTGAAAGCAAATTCCGTATTCGATTGGTTCATCTGACATTCCGGTCATCGAGATTTGCGTGTTCGATTGCGGCAAGCGCTCTGTGTAAAAGCACACCAGGGGTGCTCTTCATTGATCTGTCCCACGAGACAGATCAATTCAGATCAAAACAAAAACCTAACCTCTAATTCATTCGTATCTGCGTTACTTAAACTGGGAAAACGCATTCAAAGTATTATTATAGATGATGAAAGGTGTCGTTTGGCTTTATTAGAAATCTTTATCGTCAGATTCGTCTCAGGATAAGGAAATTAAGCTATTATTGAATATTTAAATGAGAAACAACCATTATGCAAAGTTCGTAATTTCCTGGAAACGATAAATTCATTTTCTGATGAATCGGTAGGTTTGCTATAATAATAGGTAGGCAATACATAATTTTATTAATCGTTTTTGCTCATTTTTGCGACCCACGTTTAACAAATAGATTCCTGACTATGTTTCAAAACAGTAAGCATTGCTAGGTGTTTTATTATTATTAGTTATAATAATTTATATAATGATGGTCACACAAACATACGGTGATTGAAATGATTATATTCGGTTGTGTATCGTGAATCACTCTTCGATCAATCTACATAAGATCAATGACGTCATACTCGTATTGCGAGCAACCGCAGAGCAATCTGCAATTGAGCAATCCTGGCTCCAATAGGGAGAAGAAGTGCATACGTCATACCGTGCCTGACGTCATAATTCTTTCCTCGCAACGCGCATGTTCGCATCGCTTACTTCGCTGTAAACCGTTTGTTTGACAGTTTTGACACTGTTGACAGTTGGAAGAGAAAACGTGACGCTACTTTGTGAGGTTAAAATAATAGATAGGTACTATCACAAATAAAATATTGAAACAACAATGGGTGAAAGCCATTGGGTAAGTGTTTTTATAGCTTGTAAACATCCTTTTTAACACTATCAATAATCAGAAATGAAAATATAATGTGCCTTATTGAAGTACATGCGCGTTGCGAGGAAAGAATTATGACGTCAGGCACGGTATGACGTATGCACTTCTTCTCCCTATTGAAAACGCTATAAGATAAATTAATCATTGGCGTCCATTGTTGTTGGTGGTGGTCATCGTGGTCGTGTTTATTAACTTTTAGAAAATTATTATTATTGTTTAGTTTAATATTATAATCTTGTATAGTGTAAATATTAGTGTTGTGAATATTGTGTATTGTTTAGTTCAATTAGTTTTAAGTTTTCTGTCGAAATATAGACTTGTAATTGTAATGCTACACCACTGGAAAACTCAGTTTTAATACTACTTGTCAGGTTTACCAATAGTGTCAGATGTGTTGCCTATATAACAGGAAGATTTATGGTCACGTGGATTGTGGTCAATCTTGATGACCCGTACCTATAATAAGTATTTTATTTTATTTTTTAGAATTCTGTGTGTGAGAGGATAGCAGTTTTGGTTCTTGTTTTATCAAACTTTCCGTTTCCCACACCGATTGATTGCTCCCCGTTTGTTACATTAATTAATAAATAATTTATTAATAAAACGATAACGGTAAAAGAAATTTTATTTATAAATTAAGTCTCGATTTCTTAAGTTTTTTAGATTTAGGTATACTTTTTTTAAAACATCAGTATGTAAGTACAAGGATAGGCAACCCAGATTACACTTTTAATGAACTTTAAAAACGAATGAAATTGCCAACTAAGAAAATGCAGTACTGGTTGCAGTGTTGCGAAGATCAAGCCGCATCTTAAAACACGCCCTAACCTCTAAAATTGACGTTTCGAATAGTTTCTATTACTACTCACTACAAAAATGCTGTCGATATGAAAACATTAAATCTAATAAATGATATCCTTATCATTAATTACGCCAAACGATAATGAATAACGTTCAAATATAAAAAGTGATTTATTTAAGTGTATTTTTCAGTAGTTGATCTAATTTAACGTGGTGCTTTTTTGGTTAGAGTTTTAAGGTGAGAATTTTGGGATGTAATAATTGCAATATTTATTATTATAAATTAATCCCTTCATACGTTTTAGCTAATGTAAAATTAAATTATTAAATATAAATTTATTAGAATTGCACAACTCAGTATTGATTACGTCAATGAAAACCGCGGAAAAAAAGCAAAACCTGCCAAGCTTTAAAAGTGCACCACACACAAACACATTATTGCATAATTAATTGTTATTCAGTTTTAATGATTTTGTTTTATTAATCTATAGCTCGAAGCATTTTTTAAATGTTTTAATGAATAAATTGTGTGAGTAATAAGTTGAGGATTTTTTTAATGCGCCTATAAGCCGAACCATTAAAAAATTATGTTAATTACTGTTCTTAAAATTTTAATAATATGTGTACGTAATAACAAATATCCTGTTTTTGTCTCAAGGCTAGCTTGATTTTCAAATAAAGTTATTTAGATTTTATATTCTACATTGTGTGTTAAAACGTTTAGTTTGAGTCGAGTTGTCGATATGTTGAAATGATTACAGGTGTTATCTAATACCATTCGTGTCTATTTAAATATTTCGAGATTTTAGTATTTATTAAATAAAGTGAAGTGGATTATTTGTGTTTAAGTGGTGATTGCGTTGTTGATAAAAACTAATTTTGTATGTTTTATAAGTTATTCTGGAATTTTGATTGCATTGACCTTTTGTATTTTGGCTCTTTGTTCAGAAAAGTAAACAAGTTTTTTTTGTTAATCAAATGTGTAACTAATCTTTAATTTGTGTATATTGGTTTTTCACGATCTTTGAACTTTGTCGTAATAATGCAAAGTACCTACCTACTTTACTGATACTTGAATCTTAATAAATATTTATTTTTCTAATTTAATTTCATTTTAATATAATTTTTTTTTCTTTAAGATTTAAAGAATGCCAGAACAGAAAACTCCATTAATCGGTGTAATAGATGCAGGAACAAGAACGGTGAAATTCTGTGTCTTCCCTAGTCAAAATATAAAAGAACTTGTAGAACACGCTGTTGATATAACACAACACACACCGCAAGAGGGTTGGTTGGAACAAGACCCTAAAGAAATTCTAATCGCTGTTAAAGACTGTATTAAAGCTGTCGCTAATAAATTAGGTCAGAATGGTAGGTAAAAAATACAGTTGGATAGAGCTTTTGTCCTTTTCTTTTCCCCGATGTTGCAACATTGCATTAAAAAGTCGTGTACTTTTTTTTAGGTTAAATAATTATCAAATATGAATATACATTCCGATATTTATGTATAACAGCGGCCAAAAAAAAAGAAACATCAGCATTAATCAAGTTAACGCTTTTTTATAATTTTAAACCATGTAAATGGGGTTTAATGCTATAAATTATTTTAAGGTTATTTAAATGTCAGAAACTTTTGGTAACAACCGAATTGAGGTTTTCGTGGTTTTTTTGGTCGCGATAGTACATTATTTCAAATTATTAATACATTGACCTGGGGTAATAATAGGCGGTCGGTGTGTAAAATTAGCCACTTTACCACCCTTGAGTACCGAACGGCTCGAGAATAGCAGCCTACCCTGCTATATCCCGATGGGCCTTCATGGCCTGTGAAAGGGAAGTATTATTATTATTATTATTAATACATTGAAGTATTTTTAAACCACTGAAAATATTTACTACTACCAAATACATAACAAGAAAATAATTAATTCCCCAGAGTAAATCTCACGTTTGGTTAGGTTAGGTATGATGCTGGGCAATGTTTAGGTTAGGTGCATTACAAAGACTAATTCAGAACAAATTCATTTAGTCCAATCATACCAAGTGGCTAAACTACATGTCTCAACAATCTGAGTCCTACAACGCCACTTTCAGTATGCAGAAACGCTTCCTTGAGTAGTTAGGCTACGTTTTTGGACTTAAAATGAATTAGGAATTTTAAATAATTGCTGCTTTGCGCGCTAAGAGGAGGATAAATATCTACTGCACCCCATTCATTAATTATCCCAAGATAAATCAAAACATATACCAGGTCTATAATTTCTGGATCTGGTTTCTGAGCAAATGGCAATTCAGCAACATAACCTTAAAAAGAAATAGTTTTAGAACCATGTTGCTATTTTCCTTTTTACTGTGTGTGTGTCAAAAAAGTTTGGAATAAAATTCATAATTTGTTGCGACTCAGAAGGATGTCACAAAAACAAAAAACCAATCGTAACCTCTTTTTATTTAATGTATAAATACGTATCTCTGTCCGTTTTCTTCCAAAAGTTCTTCAAACCTTCAATGAAATGGGAGTGAAGATTACACATTTGAAAGTACTTTTTAATTATATTAAGGTCCAAGTGTATCCAAAAAACGTGTGTTGTTTGTTTAATAAATAATATAATAATGTGATAACTTTGGTTTTAAGTTAATAGTCGAGGAATGTTAAAAACTTACTTACCTAACTTGTTTTGGAAAAAAAGTTTTTTAATTAAATTATTTCACGTGTTATACGTGAAAAATTAATTTTGGAGAAACTGTACATTCAAAATTAATCAAAATAATACCACTTATATTTCATAGTATTTGAACTATTTTCCCAGAATTTTAAGAAAATCGTATGTCTAGAGACTAAACTAAGACCTCCTTTTTGCCAAAAAAGCAGTTCTTTTTGGCAAAAAGCAGGTTTTTTGGCAATAATTTAGTCGCTAGACATACGATTTTCTTAAGATTCTGGGAAAATAGTTCAAATACTATGAAATATAAGTGGTATTATTTTGGTTAATTTTGAATGTACAGTTTTTCTAAAATTAATTTTTCACGTATAACATGTGAAATAATTTAAATAAAAATTTTTTTTCCAAAACATGTTAGGTAAGCAAGTTTTTAACATTCCTAGACTATTAACTTAAAACCAAAGTTATCACATTATTATATTATTTATGAAACAAATAACACACGTTTTTGGGTACACTTGGACCTTAATATTAAAAATTACCCCCTTTCACCCAGAATTTGATAACAAATTGCACTGAATAGAAAGCAGGGTTGCTAGTTAAAAGTAGCTTAAGAAAAAAATAGTATGTTTAATTCATACAAAAAATGCATTTTTAATTAACTTTCTTATTCGTCCCAAAAACTTGCATTTTTTGTACTAATTAAATAACTATTATTCCAGGCTTTTCCGACATACTGTATAAAAAGCGAAATAATCAGTACCTCCTTAACCTCATAGCTGTAGGTGGCGAATGTCATATATTCGTTAATTCATCATTAACGTTTCAAAAAATGGTACAAATTAAAAAAATGTATGTTATGTTATACATAAAGCTGCATCAACAAATTTTGCAAATAAACTAACAAAATATCATACTTTAAAACAATGGGCGTCTCCACACCAGTATGCAGTAGGTCTAGTATACAGAGTAAGTGATTTTTCATTGTCCAGATTATATTTGTTGAAATATTAAAGATAGAGGAAAAAATTAACTTAGAGACTTGTTCAGCATAAAATAGTGCAAAATCTTTTTTTTTTCATGGCCTACTTATTTTACGGAAAAATATCCTACTTTAATATTTTAAATGGAACATCCTGTATATTTTTGCAGAATAAGGATTTAAAAAAAAATCTCTTTACAGTGATGTACTACACGTGCCATTTTCAATAATCTAATAATTCAGAAAAAAATAACAGTCGGCTGTAACATTCTTTTGTTATACTGTTAATACCTGTCAGAAATGTGTGTTTTGTACATTTACATATTCATTCTGTGTTGTGACTCTTCATATTTAATTAAAAATGAGTATTGACTACACAAACGATGAAAAATCTGATCTGTTTTTCACAGATCAAGTAATAAAAAACATCAGACAGATCAGGCTGCATCATACTCGAAAATGTAAGGCTGGGCTTAGACTTATCTAGCAAAACTGTTTTAAGCAGCAACGTTTTTGCTTAAATATGCTTAAATAAAAAACGGATGTACAGCACGTTTAAACTACAGGACTCGTAGTCGCTTCGTATTTTATGAAAATCATTCATTCATATTTAAGAAATAAATTTTTCATAAAACATTCATAATATGTTGAAGATTGTACAGGGTACACTTAGCTTTCCCCCCCCTACTTTTCTCTGTTATTTCTGTAGTTACAAAAAAATTATTTTAACAAAAGTTTTAGGGATTTTTCTAAAGTTTTTAAATATGACATCAAAAAACAATTGAAAAATAAATGCCAAAGTTATATACCGGGTGTCAACGAGATCACTTTCCGACTGCCATTTCTGTAGTTTTTAATCAAACAAGATGAAACTTGGCAGGAGTTATAGGCTATTACAAAGATACTTATTGAGGTATCTGTCAAACTTCGACGACTTCCGGTTCATCCGGAAGTGACCCCAACTTTGGATCTTTAAATGGAACACCCTGTATATTTTTTGATTTTTGGAATCTAGCATTCATTTTACATACAACTGTAGAATTTTTATTACTTTTTGTGTCAATTTAACATTTTTAGAGTAAATTTTATTTTTTAATCTAGAGGGCCATGACCTACCTTAAATCATTCTAATAGACGTTTACATCTGCACAAAAATATTTACATACCTAATTTTATCACGTTTCGTTTGTCTTACCAGAGCATTCAAAGTTGATTAAATCACTTTTTTGACAATAACGTAAAAAAATTAAATACAACTATACCACTTTCATAGTTGAATTAGCTGTAGTTTTTTAAGGCGAATCCAATGGTGTATCACAACATTAAAGTTCTCTTGGATGTTCTAAAGAAAACTTAATTTTTGAAACATGCAACTGCACAACGATCAAAAAATGTTATATCTAGTTAGCCATGAGAAACAAGTAAATAATAGCGTATATTAACAATTTTTGTAAACTTAACTTAATGACCAATTTGGTCTTCAAAATATCCACCTTGGGCATCTCTACACAGTCTAACCCGATGAACGGTTTCTTCTACTACATCTCTTAGCATATCCGGGATGATACTTCCAAAAGCTTCCCGTATCGTGTTCTTTAAAATTTCTGGAGGTGTAATGTAAACTTGGTTCTTAATATGGCCCCATAAAAAAAAATCAAGTGAGGTCAGGTCCGGGGAACGAGGTGGCCACTGTATTGGCCCATCGGTGGCAATAACCCGATTCCTAAATCTTTCCTCCAAATAATTTCTTACCACATGGGCATGATGGGGTGGAGCCCCATCCCGCTGGAAATACATTCGTTGTGTTACCGCCAGGGGCAGATTGTCCAAATACTCTTCAATTTCGTTTTCTAAGAATCGCAAATATCTCTCAGCGGTTAAACGCCATTCAAAAAAAAAGTGGTCCTATTATTCTAGTGCCAATGATTGCAGCCCAAACATTGATTCCAAACTTACGATAACCATGCTTCTTTAATATTTTCCTAACGGATTCGTGGCTAATATCTAATTCTTGGCCTACTTCCCTTGTAGAACTAGTTGGGTTTTGTTCTACAAAAGCCACAACATTTATCTCCATATCCTCACTTATAATAAATTCCTGAAGATCATCGGGCTCGTTTCGCATTTTTCTAATTAAATAGATAATGCATTGCCTACTTGGCTGGTTGATTCGATCAGGATACTCTTGTTGGTACATTCTCGCAGCTTCGGCCGCGTTTTTCCCACACTGTTCATAAGTAATGAGAATATTGACTTGTTCGCTTTTGGTAAACATACTCGTAATAAATTAATATTAACCAAAATAATTGACACAAACTGAGAGAATAATAATTGTTTACGTAAAATTCAATAGTTTATTCTGAATTAGAATTCAGCTGTTTTCCATGGCAAACTTAATTGGTAGATACTTTAAGGCTTTATCTCCTTACTTTTTAGACAGCTATTATTTACTTGTTTCTCATGGCTAACTAGATATAACATTTTTTGATCGTTGTGCAGTTGCATGTTTCAAAAATTAAGTTTTCTTTAGAACATCCAAGAGAACTTTAATGTTGTGATACACCGTTGGATTCGTCTTAAAAAACTACATCTAATTAAACTATGAAAATGGTATAGTTGTATTTAATTTTTTTACGTTATTGTCAAAAAAGTGATTTAGTCAACTTTGAACGCTCTGGTAAGACAAACGAAACGTGATAAAATTATGTAAATATTTTTGTGCAGATGTAAACGTCTATTAGAACGATTTAAGGTAGGTCATGGCCCTCTAGATTAAAAAATAAAATTTACTCTAAAAATGTTAAATTGACACAAAAAGTAATAAAGATTCTTCAGTTGTATGTAAAATGAATGCTAGATTCCAAAAATCAAAAAATATACAGGGTGTTCCATTTAAAAATTCAAAGTTGGGGTCCTTTCGTACTAAAACGTAAATTTAAACTAAAGATAGAAACCAACCTGGCTCACACTTCCGGCTGAACCGGAAGTCGTCGAAGTTTGACAGGTACCTCAATAAGTGTCTTTGTAATAGCCTATAACTCCTGCCAAGTTTCATCTTGTTTGATTAAAAACTACAGAAATGGCAGCCGGAAAGTGATCTCGTTGACACCCGGTATATAAATTGAATTTTTTTAAATGGAACACCTTGTATTTTATTGCATTTTTTTATGTAAAATTTTGCAGTGATTTCAACAATATAGAACACATAGTAGTTACTTCTAATACTTTCCGAATTATTTACGTTTAAATATATAAATAAATAATATTAAACAATAACACATAAAATATTTAATTAGCTCTTCTGTGGTGTATGGCACTTTTACAGTATAAACTCACTAAATTCACTAATACCCATTTATTTTCTTATTAGAAATGTCAAAGTAACAATTCAAAGCAAATGTTTTTAAAATCAGAGTATACTCAATCGAATATGCGATAGTGTGCTTTATATATTTAAAAGTAAATATTTCGAAAACTGTTAAAAGTAAGTATTATATATTCTATATTGTTGAAATCAGACTGAAATTCTACGTCGAACAAAGCAATAAAATGCAGGGTGTTGCATTTAAAAAAATTTAATGTATATATATATATATAACTGGCATTTATTTTTCAATTGTTTTTTTATGTTATATTTAAAAACTTTAGAAAAACCCTACAACTTTTGTTAAAGTATGTTTTTTGTAACTACAGAAATAACAGAGAAAAGTAGGGGGGGAAAATTAAGTGGATCACCCTGTACAGTGGCGTATGGTGGTGCTTACGTACCACCTTTAATTTTTTTTTTTAATTTCAATTTCAAACAAAATATACTGAACTAATGCCGTTAAAAACTGGTCGAAGTTCGGTTTCCGGATCATCGCATCTGGGATCACTATCACATGATCCCGATGTCTCAATCCCTCCCCCGTGATATCTCTAACTTTGTTTAAATGCAGTAAACAAAGTCGCTAGATCTGTCGATAAAATCGCGAACTTGGCAATCGTGGCTGTATTGTTTGTTTAACCAATCAACGCACACTATCTATCATTGCATCATCTGGAGTCTTGTTTCAGCTCCGGGCTACCAAATTGAGTAAACTTATTTTTAGGACAGTCTCAAAATTGTGGGACTTTAGAGATTGAGGTTATATATAAGGTTACCTGACGCGAAATTGTTGGAAATCAGAGATACGAGCGTCATCCACCAAATCACTAATTAGTCTGCTCCTCCTTCCTATTCTCTGAGCTAGAGCCATTTCGTTGCTCTTGTCTCATCGCTGCATCAGCCCCACCCACCAGATGTTACTGTCTTTGCCTTGCGTTTGCAGTAATAACACTCATATACATGTAATAATAATATTCATGGGCAGAACTCTGGACATCATTTAAAATTTCTGGGGAGTCTAGCTCTGTCCCGGCCACCTGACAAGCCTATTTTCGGAACATCATGCTGATCTTAATGGGAGGTATCAATCGAAAGCTTAAGCTTACCTTCAAATTAAAAAGCAACCCTAGGGGTCAAAAGGTATGGTTAAGTGTAAGATGGAGGTCTATGGAAAGTTCATTAAAGTCTATGGGTTACTGAATTTTAACGAGTTTAAAAGGTTTATCTACCTAGCCCAACTTCTAATATAACCTAACTTAAACTGGGTTAAAATTATGGCAAGTATTTTTTATGACAACAACATTGTTCTCGCTTTCAGCGAAAATGCTTTTGTTATAAGCAGAAACGTTTCTGTTAAAAGTAGTTTTGTTAGATAAGTCGGCGCCCAGCCTTAGAGGATAAGACAAGCTGCTTCTGAATTGAATGTTGCAAGGTACCCAAAAAGTTTTAAAAGTGCACAAACTATAACCATTTAAGTTACATTTAGTCCAAACATTGCATGCTAATAATCCCAACAACAGAATAATTTTTTGTGATCGGCTCCTGAATGTGGGAAGACAACATCTCAATAATATCGCTTGGACAAGCGAATACAATTTTCACAAAAATAGAATTTTTAATAAGCATAATTTGCTATTGTGATGATTAGAACCCTCGAGAAATTGTTTAACTCGTGCGCAAGTACGTTTTTCAATTAATGTATGGATAGGGATGCTTTGGGTCAGGACAAATATTTAATATTTTTGCACAACGAATTCCAAGTTTACCTAGACAATCATTCATTAGCTACACAACCTGCAGTTCTAACACGATGGAGCCCCACTTTATATTGGAGCTACAGTAACAAATTGCTTAAACAATGAGGGTGGTCAAAAATGTGGCAGTTTAGGTTACCTGACTTGTCCATTGTTAATTTTTTTGTATGGGGTTTTCTGAAAAGCCAAGTGTTTAATTAATACTCCTCAAAATATCCAGGAATATTTTTTTCTGATAATTTTTTTTTTATTTTTAAGGTGTAATTTAAAAGCAAAAAGGCACTTGTGATATAGCATTGTAAAGAGAAATTTTTTAGAACCTTATTCCTCAAGAATACACATACATATACATTAAAAAAATTAAAGTTGTATATTTTTCTAGAAAATAGAAAATTATAGATCAGGTTATTCTAAATAAGTCTCTCATTTAACGTTTTCTTCTAGCCTTAATATTTCAGCAGATATAACCTAGACAATGAAAAATTAGCCACCCTCATCATCACTACCATAACCTTAAAGTTGTAAGCGATGAATGTCAAATGATTTGTGAATTCATCTACCACTTGCGATTCGACAGATTACTGCAGTTACCAGAATTTATATAGCGCTCTAATTATTATTGAAAATGTCCAATATGACATTTATTGTAATACATGCCCTACTGTGCTAAATATGGACCAATCGGTTTTTACTGTCGTTAAAACTTTCTCTCCGTATTACCAACATTTCTTTGTAAGAATTAATTTACGACATGCATTCTTCTTAAACTCGTAGCTAACTATGATAAAGCTGTTTTAATCTTGCTGTATAACACATAGAGTCCATCTCTTTTATCAGTAAAAAGTGCAGTGTTTTGACATTTTAAATATCTCTACCACTGTAGCTTTGGTAGCTATAAACAAAAGAATGGCTGGTAGAAATTTAAGATTTAAAAAGAATAAAAGAAATATTTTGGGGCTAAATCTTCGATCACCTGAACCGAGTCATTTCTAAAACGATTTGAATTGTTATTATTGTCACTTTCCATTTTCTATTGAATCCATTTCAAGTACAAAAGTTTCTTAAGTCTTATTCTCCGTTGTATTCATATTCACTCATAATGAGTATTTAATTGCATATAAACTATTTTTTTTAATTTAGAAGAAAAAGAAGCGTTAACATTTATTAGCTAGCTTAGAGTTCCTAAATGAAAACTTTAACTGTGATATGTTAGAATTAGGACACGGATGTCAAAATCTATCTCTTTCTAGGTCAAAACTAAGCTGTCTTGAAACAGATAATGTTGGTCTCTTTTTACTTTATAGTGACAAAATTCAGAAGCTGTCAGTTATAAATTTTAGGTTATGCTTCATGTAATAGTATATTAAGTATCGAGAACAGTAAGGACAGTTTAGTAGCCGAACAGGAAGTAGCCAATATTGGAGGAGATCGGTAAACTCCTTAATGTTTGAGATGCTTATACTATTTTTTGTACGACCATTATGAATACAAAGGTATTAACTAAGGAAATATCCCCGAAAAAAATAGATTTAAGATAATTTATTTTTGCCCTGTATATCCACCAAACATTAAGTAGGTTTTGTCGTTAGAATGAGTGAATCTGAAAACGAATATAATTGGGATATTGAAGAGGCCTGAGCAAATTTAAATAAACAACATACATTTTTTTAAATAGTCCAATTATTTAGAAAATAAATGATTTCTCACGAAAGAGACATCTAAAGATCATGCATTTATTTTATAAATTACATATAATTTACTTACCGTTCCGTTTTTGACAGAACTGAACGGTAAGTAATTACTTACCGACGCGTTTTTGCTTAGCAACCAGTAAATTAAACCTACTGTTCTAAAACCAAGTATGGTAAACAATCCGAAATAGCATGGTCGTACAAAAAAGTTTTTAATGTGCACATAACCCTTTATTTACTGTTTATAGAGAATTTTTAAAACTACTGTGTAAAGTACATATATCAATTTTATATCTAATAATTTACAACAGCTTTTAATAAAGTATTAACTGTACACAATTTCAGATTTATGTAACTGTCATGTTGTCAGTTTAATTTATTTTTCATGATTACCAACCTTCTAATAAATAGTTTCAAAAAAATGTCACTAAGGTCCGTTCACCGAGACCTGTCGTAAAACGTAAATACACTTGAAGTTAGCACTAAACAAACTATAAGCGATGCTATTGGTCAACGCGGACGGTGTCTCATTAACGCTTAAACTACTTTCCATTCCATATTACGCTGCAACCATAAAAGTGAGTTATGTGCACACGGTACGCAAACGCGCATCAATGAAAATGAAGCTTCAAGGGTCAGCTAACTTCAACAGCTGTACTTATAGAGAAATTACACGCGTGTAACACAATGTTTATTAATATGTTACACGCGTGTAAATCTATAAGTACGGCTGCAAGTGTGTTTACGTCTTGCGACAGATCTCGGCGAACGGACTTTAGGAAAATTTGACATGCGTGACTTAACTCTCTATAAACAGCTCAGTTTATATTTAGGAACTCTAGTCTATAGTTCTTAAACTATAATCAATTGTTAGATTTTACATACTATTGCTGTTTCTGGAGATAAAAGGATTAGTAAGTAGATTTTGTGTTAGAAGGAAAACCGATCATCTACCTGTAAGAGTGGCTTGAATATTATCAGCGATAGAACGTAGATAAATTCAAAAAGATCAAACCTAGTAAACATACATGCTGCTGCAACATGAAAAAATTAAAACGGACAAAAGATCCATTTCATTTTTTAGCCCATTAAGTCACTAAACATTTTAAAATAACAATTTTTTATTATTATTAGGTATCTCTGATATTGTAACGATAGGAATAACAAATCAACGTGAAACCACTTTAGTCTGGGATAAAACAACCGGCGAACCACTTTATAACGCTATCGGTAAGCTTTAAAAGCCAACACTTTGTAAATTTATGTTTGTTTTTAAAATTTAAAAGTGTATTTTAGTTTGGAATGACATTCGTGCAGACACAACAGTGGACCAAGTTTTAGCTAAAGTACCTGATAATAATAAAAACTACTTCAAATCAACCTGCGGTTTACCAATTTCACCATATTTTAGTGCTTTTAAATTGAGATGGTTAAGAGATAACGTTAGAGTGGTTCGGAAAGCAATTAAAGCCGGAAGATGTTTATTTGGTACAGTGGATACATGGATATTATGGGTAAGTTTATTTATTTTATTTATTTTTTAAAGGTTGCAACTGAAGGTTGTTGGAAATTGGATCAATAACTAAAGATCAAAGTACACTTTGTTGAAAAACAAAATAGTAATATCAAAAAACTTTTTGTATCAATTTATAATCAAAAATACTTCTATTTGTTTCATAGTTTGTATTATTGTTAGATATTTTTATATAACACTTTTGCTTATGTCAGTGGGGTGCAGTCCATGGAAGCAAGGGAAGCAATGCTTCCCTTAAGAATAAAATAAGAAGGGCGAGTCGTGTGTGCGTTGTGGGCTACAGTTAACATCGTATAAGGTTGAGTTATTTTTATTAGCATACTCCGTGATCAGATATTTATTATAATTTCGTTATTTGTTCAATTTTTCGTGTTTGTTAAATGTTACTTGAGCAATGTAAATCTGCGAATGAGACTGTATTTTGGAACATTTTATTATTTCAATTTATATAAGTTCGGATTTTTTTAAAGACAAATAATTCTATTTAGTTTGTTCTGTATGCAATATTTAAACTTGCTTTATCGTCATTACTGCAAATTCAGCTGCTTCGGTGGAAGGTTCGAGTACCGTTCAATTTGTAAAGTATTATTATTATTTGCTAAAAAATTCCCTTCATACAGTTTCGGAGGAAATTATTGAGAAAGGCAGACCAAAACCAGAACTTTTAAATTTAACAACAAAGATTAAAAGCTGCACCAGGTATTGTGCTAAAAAAGACCGGAAAATCGAGTTGCATTATAAATAAATAGTAGTACTTTTTTTTAAATAAAGAATAATAGTCAACAAATTCCATAAGTATAAAAGACGTATTCTTTTGCACATTGTGATTAAATCTAAACAATCAAAAATTTGAAAATGCTTTGTCACAAAAGAACGTTGGCAATAGTTACAAGTTTCGTCACAGCACCTTTTATGCTTCAATCATGTCAATCACAGAATTTCTACAATTCAAAGGGGTAAGGGGATTACCAATCATGCTAAAAATATCTTACTAGGTGGGAGTTAATCAGTATTCAAAAGAACGAGATGTGCTAAAAAATTACCAATTCGATTAATCATTATAGAGTAAAAGAATACTACTGAAGTGTAAAAATTCTTCCTTAAAAGACTTTTAAGCTTAATAATTATAACACTGTTTTTTTATTGTACCTAGGTGTATTAAAATTTAAATCATGGTTGCTTCCCTAGCCTAAATTCTCACCGCACGCCACTGGCTTATGTATATTTAAAATTTATTAATGTAATTTGACACTCTTAAGTTAGAACTATTTTATCTTGAAACCGTATACTGTATGTAAAAAATAATTTTCCAGAGAGTAGGCTGTTTTTAGGTATTAGTCATGTTCAGTTTAAAATCTAAACAGTTTTCTGACCTTAGCGTTAGGGGGGACTATAAAGCATTATTAAAACGAGCATCTCGTGCCACATGCTATCCGTCGTTTGTTTGACATCGCAGGATTTGATAATTTGTTTGCTACCAAGGTCAAACACAAAATTAATGGCGCCAATTTTAAAATTTACTTGCCAACAGCTTCCAGAAAATACCTACTTTAAATTCCCTGTAAAATAAATCTGTTTTATGGATATAAATTAATAAATGCCTATAGAATAGTATATTGTACAACTAGTATTATGAAAGTCATACTTTTTTCACGTGTTTATCAAGCAAATGAGTGGAAAAAAAGACTTTCTAACGTGTTGCACACGATATTTTTTTGCATTTGGTAATTGAGAAATTTGTCCTAAAAGGATTTATGCAAAATGTTAAAGAAATGAGAAAAACGTAGTATCCTTTGACAATAACCTCAAGAGGAGATTGAAATTTGTTTTTTACAAACATAATTAAAAAAGTGCTTGAGAGGGCTCACACACAAATTTCGTTCTAGGCGTAGAAAGAGAAACGAAAGTTGTGAGTAAGACAGAGTTATCCCTAAACTACTCCTAAGCGGCGTACATTCTAACAAAAAGTTACAGTACTTTTTCTAACTGTAAGCAGGTACTATATGGTCAATGGACCAGACTGCCTGCGGCATCATGTCGGCATACGATCTATATTAGGCCTTCTAGGGTTTATACAACTACAAATGGAGCGGTTTATGAAATACTATATTTTAGGCACAAAAAAATATTTATTAATTCAATTACGGCTTAAGAAGAATTTTATTACAATCAGAAATGAAAAAAATAACAATGTATTCGTTCGTAATAATTATTAATTTATCAACGCATGAATATTGTAATATAACGAATGAATAAAAACGAATATAAATTTTATGTTTTCATAGTATATATAAATGATGCTTTAAACCTTTAGTTTGTTTATATAACTAGTGAAAGATTTCGTTAAATAATATATAGTAAAGAACCTAATGATAAATAATTTATAAAGACAAAAACAATTTTAATCTTACAAAAAAATAAGTACCAGAACCAGAGTAAGTAATATTAATTTCCTTGTTTTAATCATTAATGTCTTTTCTGAATAACTCGAATAAGGGTGTTTCTAAAAAACGAATCATCGTAAAATATTTTAATCAAAATATAAATTTATTTTTTAATTTATCATAGTAAATAATCAAACGTTTAAAGAATGGCGAATCTAAAAGAATAATTTGTAATGCAACAGTAGATATGTAAAAAATGATTAAATAAAAGGTCAGAAATGTTTTATTATTTGACAAATTTTCAACATTATATTGGATGCTTTATTATTTCCGGAATTATGAAGTTGAAATAAAAATCGGTCAGTTTATTATATGAGGTGATCCTTTTGGTGTCCACACAATAAAATAACAACTTTTTTTTGGATAAATGTAACTGGCCTTGTATTTGGTAAAAATAATTATGTGTGTGCTTTTAATAAAAAGTCTAACTGTTTTTTTTCTAAAGCTTCTTCAATAGTACTATCCTTTATTTTTTCTGGACACTTAACTTCCACACTAGCATCTTCTTCTACAATAATTCCATCAGGACTGGCTCCAAAAAAATACTCATCGCCCATGCCAACAAATAAGACGCAATCTTTGACATGCAAACTTGTACTTTGTTTAAAAGCATCTATAGCAAATCTTTCATGATCTTGACCCCAGTGTGTCGACTTGTTTCCTGAAAAAGTACTGTACAAAAGATTCAGCACTAATTTATTAGGTGGAGTAGTGGGCCTTCGTTTGCAAATTCGACCAAAGTTAGATGCTGTAAGTCGGTAATATTGCTCTTTTTTCCATTATGGGTTCAATGCCTGTGCCCTCGTATTAACTTCTAGGTCAATGATTTCTTCTTGGCTTTTTTTAAGCATTTTTTCTAATTTTTCTTTTCTTGACCTAATTTCTTCTGATAAAATATCTACTTCTCCATAATCCTGGTCCGCCCGGATTCTTTTTGCAGAAGGTTCTTTTATGATAGCTCTTCTCCTTTTCGATGAAATGTTAGACCATCGTCGCCTAATGAATTCTAACATAAACTTTCCAGGTTCTTTATTGGAAAAGGCTTTAATAAGTGTTTCTACATATTTTTCTTTCGAGTTATAGGAAATCACGGCCAATCCACATCTTATTTGGTAGGAGTCTTTCAGGGAGTAATTAATCTGAAAAAATATATAAACACATTAAAACAACTAAATGACTGTGAACTACAAAGGAAATTTACCCTTTTACCGCCAGTAAATTTACAAATTAAACTATTGAACTGTTCAGCTGAATTATTATTTTTATTTAGAAGACATGAAGCTGCATTAGCAACTATTCTTTGAAGGTATGTAACTATATCCTGTTTTAGGCCACATTGTTCCAATTCGTGAGTAAGATTTACCTCGTTATCTTTTAAACCTTTACAGAAATACAAATCGTAATTTGTGTGTTGTCCAAATATATGATCTGGGATGTTATTGACATCATTTTTGAACATGAGAATTTGCTCCGTAAAGTTCTCGTGATTTTTGGACCTGTACTGTGCAGCTTTTACTATAGCTATTCTAAATTTTAAAATGTTACTTTCCAATGTTTTTCTGAATATTATAGGAACATTTTTCCCCAGGGAACTTTTACTACTTTTACATAGTTCTTTTAAACGTGAACAAAAATTTCTTAGAAGGTGATTCGTGCACTCTATTTTTTCTATAATCAAAGATCCATAAGGTTTTACTTGGTATACGAGGGTGGTCCCAGAAGTACCCGACCTGACCAAGAGGTGGCGGTAGTTGTTTGAAAATATCACTGTATTGGAAAGTATGCAGTCTATAAAGTATATGTTTCAAGTTTGAAAGCGCCACGTTGTTCAGTATTTGTTTGGCAGCCATCAATAGTGAACGTTGTCAGTGAATTTGTGAAAATGGAGAAAATTGGTCATCGTTATGTGATACAATACTTTTATTTGAAAGGCCTCAGCCCAACCAATATAAAAGCTGAACTGGATTCTACTCTGGGTGAGTCTGCTCCTTCGTTTACAACAGTTAAGTTTTGGGTAGCTGAGTTTAAACGAGGCCGTACGAGCTGCCAAGACGAGCATAGCAGTGGTCGACCAAATGAGGTGACGACTCCAGAAATGGTGAAGAAAATCCACAAAGCGGTACTTGATGATCGTCGACTGAAAGTGCGCGAGCTAGCAGACATTACGGGCATTTCAAAAAGTGCGGTACATCGCATATTATCTGAAAATTTGGACATGAGAAAGCTGTGTGCAAGATGGGTGCCGCGTTTGCTCACACTCGAGCAAAAACAGTGTCGTGAAAATGTTTCAATTGAGTGTTTAGCGAAGTTTCACAGCAATAAAGCAGAATTTTTGCGCCGTTTCATAGCAATGGATGAAACATGGGTCCATTATTTCACACCCGAGACAAAAGAACAATCGAAACAATGGACTCAAAAGGGAGAACCGGCTCCAAAGAAGGCGAAGACCGTTTCATCTGCAGGCAAGGTTATAGCGTCGGTTTTTTGGGATGCGCGTTGATGGTAATTTTTATTGACTATCTCGAAAAAGGAAAAACTATCAACGGCCAGTATTATGCAAACTTATTACAACGTTTGAGCGCAGAAATTAAGCAAAAACAAGCAAAGTGTTGTTTCATCAAGACAACGCGCCAGCTCACAAATCCATTATTGCAATGGCCAAAATTAATCAATTAAAGTTTGAATTGCTACCTCATGCACCATATTCGCCAGATTTAGCCCCCTCGGATTATTTTCTGTTTCCAAACTTGAAAAAATGGCTCAGTGGTCAAAGATTGTCCAACGATGAAGAAGTGATGTCAGCAGTTAATGGCTATTTTGAGGAGCAAGACAGTTCTTATTATAAAAAGGGTATCAAACTTTTTGAACACCGCTGGGAAAAGTGTATAGAGCTGAAAGAGATTCCGTTGAAAAATAAATAAATCTTTTTCCAAAATTTTTGTGTTTTCTTTGTTGGGTCGGGTACTTTTGGGACCACCCTCGTAGTCTCTTTGTGACACTACTATCACCGTCTCCTATTAATCTGGTAAATTTCAACAGATGGAAATTCATACTTTTTTGAAAACCTTGGACTATTATGTCACTTTCCATAGAAGTTGATGTACCAGTCCAGTTTTTAAAGCATCGGTGTTGTTTTGGCTGCTGTTTTTTATTTTCCGCTCTTACACAAATAACACAATATTTATTGCGAACACCTGCGTACAAAAGTTTATTTGTTTCTTCCTATGATACACCCTACTCCCGACAATGCACTATATTTTGTTTTGTATGACCTTTTACTACAGGCCCCGTCAGCTATAACCGAAATACAAGGGTAGCCATCGTTATCAATCTGATTATTTTCCTTTGCTATTCTTGATTCCTCTATTCCAGCTTTTTCCATTTCTCCTACAGCAATCTCGTCGACAACATTCCCTATATCTTTGTGAACAGAAGAATATTCCCTCAGCGATATTCTGGGAATATCTAGAAAACTAGAAAATCCTTCAAGATGGGAATATCCACATCCAATCGACATTATGCCTGAGAAATTGTTGCATATTATTTAGATTACGTACTAGTTACAAAATAATATCCAATTAGAGAACAGAGATAGAGTATGAATAAGAAAGTCCATGTAATAGAACATACCAAGTACAGCTCCTGTATTTACATTCAGAGGTGGATTAGGTCTATCAGAGTTGATGCTGGTTTTTCCATTGCAAACTTTACATTTTACAATATATTTCCTTAAAAAACCTTGCGTCTGTTCCGAAATGATTTCACAATCAGCAATGCCAAATGATGTTGCAGGCATGTGTTCTGTGTTTTTTTAATTGTTGGAAAAGGTGTTGTATATCTGCTATACGCCAACCGGTGACTTCAAAAATGGACTTTTTCATTTTATTTTTGGGTTCGCACTCAATCTCATGATCCTCTGCTTCATTTTCTGAAGGAGAGAATACAGGACTACATCTTGAGTCGGAGCAATAAAGTAATGTCTTATCTTTGGAGCTAGTTTCTTCTTTCGATTGCAAAGATCGAGCGGTTTCAATTTTCTTTGAAGAAACTGAACGCTTCTTCCAGGAAGATATTGCAGCTCTAAAAATTGAAAAACTAAAATGTAAAATAGCAAACCAATAAAATAAATGACTAAATGCGGGTTGTCTTTTTTAAACTCAAATTTATCTTCTTTATATTAACGACATTCAAGCTTTGATTTACTTAAATTAGTATCAACCACTATCAATATATGTAGGTACTTACTTCTTCCTGGCAATTGATAAAGATCGATGGCGAGTTTTTCTTGATTTTCCCATTGGTAAAATAGTCACTAAACAATCTGATCGAAAATAGTCCTTTCTCTTTCAGCCTTTTCACGAAACATGTTTTTCACAAAATTCCACAGAATAATATTAACTCACGAAATATCAATGAATATATCGACAACTTTTAATTCACAAAAGGAACGCAGATTAAAAAAGAGAAAAATGTACGTAAATGACTATACAATAAAATTCGCATGTAATGAAAAAACTTGAACACCCAGAAATTCAATGTAAACAGTAACTAAAAATCTTGCTACTGATCCTAGCTAAATTGTTCTTATCACTCATGCACGTAACATTTGCCCACAATCCCATCCGCAAGTGGCAAGTCTGGATTTCTTCAGTTTGAAATAGCTTATTGGGTAAAACTACAATTTTTGCAAATAATAGGATCTCATAAACATTATATTGCTAGTACGTGTTAAAACGTGGGTCGAAATACATCTGTTATCATAAAATACTGTAAAGAATTTTATTATACTAACCAGCTTAAATTTTAAACAAATCAATAATTATTTAAAGATCTACTTTTATTTATAACTATTCTTTTCTTGAATAAAGCTATCTAATATTTAACAATAAATGAGTATTTTAAGTATATGAGTACAAAGCATGGACCATAAAACAATTAGTAAGGTTGTGAAAATTTTTATATAAATAGGTTTAATAATGGGGTGTTACTTAATTCTATTTTCTATGTGGAGAATTTTGTATTGATAATTAAATAGTACTGTATAATTTTGCTGTATTAGGTGATTAGCAAAAGAAGAATTACTTTTGCAGTTGCTCCAGTAATTCATATTAGTTGCTGCTTATACTTTTCTACATTGGATTATTTATTTCAAATTAATTCGTTGTATGAATTAATTAAACTATTTTTAATCTATATACTACACAAAATCTACAATAAGGTCCTCCAAAACTCATAAAACTAATTCACCATTTTGTATGCACATATTATTTCTATTAAATTATTATTCGAGATTAAACAAAGTATAAAAAAGAACAATTTCGATCTTTTTAGGGGCAACTGCGTGTACTGCTACCTAATACACAGAAATATCTATAGAGGTCTTTTGTTTGTTTGTTGTTTGTTTGTATGTGACATATGAAGGGGGTAAGAACCCAGCACCGCGGCCTTAGGCTTATTGTACTCTCATCTTGTCACTTAGTCGGTAAAGAGTTTTGTGATCCTGATTAGGCTTAGTAACCTCTTTACCAGGTCCTCCCTTATGAGTGTCTCACGAGAGAAAGCTCCTTCGAGGAGTGCAAACCTCCATTGCTACAGGGCTTCACAGTCGAAAATAACATGTGAGGCTGTTTCGTCCTCTTCATTGCAGAGTCTGCAGATGGGTTCTTCATTACCAATCCCCATTCTATGCATATGCTTCCTTAGGTTGCAGTGTCCAGTTATAAGGCCTGTCACCAGCCTAATCTGTTGTCTGCTTAATTGCAGAATGTCATCAGTCAATTTGTCAGATGTTGTTTTTAGCATCAGTTTGCTATGTCTTTGCCCCTCAATTGCATTCCAATGGTTGTGGTGCTGTCTTTTTATCCAGCTTTTCAACCAGTTTCGAGCAAAGTTGTTGGTAATTCCAAAGACGGGTTCTGGCCCCATAAATGGTAACTCTGCTCCTTTCTTAGCCAAGGAGTCAGCTTTCTCATTGCCACTAATCCCCTTATGCCCCGGGACCCACATCAGGGTTACTCTATTGTGGGTTGAAAGGGTTATTAGGTTTTGTCAGCATTCCCATACTAATTTTGAGTTAGTACGATTGCTAGCTATGGCTTTTATGGCGGACTGGCTATCTGTAAGGATAAGGATTTCTTTACCTTGGTAGTTCTTTTTTAAATTCTCATGTACACAGATGTCTATGGCATGAGTTTCGGCTTGGAAGATAGTGGCGAACCTCCCCAGCGATGCATAAGCAGCAAACTGAGGTGATTCCCCAAATATTCCTGCACCTGTGCCACTGTCAGTTTTGGAGCCATCCGTATACCAGATTAGCTTATTTGCCTAACGACTTGGTTGTAATAGCCCTTCGTTCCACTCCAGGAGAGTGGTGAAGGGTTTAGTGTGGTTTTGCCTAGCAGGCATAGTATCACTGCTCATGCCTAGCAGTGAGCTGGTTACAACGGAAGTAATTTTGGTGTGCCCATCAAGATGACTGGGTTTCCAATTTCCATTGTAATTCAGTCTGAAAGCCGCCATTCTTGCCTCTGCCGTAATATATATGTTTAACGGTGGCAGGTTTAGAAGTATTGCTGCTGTCGGGGTACTTCTCATCACCCCCGTAATACACAGGCAGGCCAGCCTCTGAAGTTCTGATAGCTCCTTCTTGGCTAGCCTCTGTTCTACTTTTGTCCACCAAACCAGCGATCCATAGGTTATTCTAGGTCTAACCACAGCCGTGTACAGCCAGTGTACTAAGCGTGGTCGAAGTCCCCAGGTTTTGCCCAGGGCTCGCTTTGTTGCCATGAGGGTTCTTTTGCCCTTATTAATGGCATTTCTGATTTGCGGGTTCCAGGTTAGCTTCGAATCTAAGATGATACCTAAATATTTTGCTTCCTGGCTCAATTCAAGTTTCTTATTGAAGAAGTTTGGCAGTTTAATCCTGCCCAGGTCTCTCCTTCTGGTAAATGGAACTAGTGCCGTTTTTTGAGGATTTACACTAAGGTTCTCCTTGGCACACCATCTTTCCACAGCGCTTAAAGCATTTTGCATGAGCTCTGAGATTGTATTGTCAAATTTCCCAGCGATAAGAATGACCACATCATCCGCATATCCCTGGGTATAATATCCTTGCCTATTCAGGTCAACAAGGAGCTCATCCACTACCATGTTCCACAATAGGGGTGATAGAACTCCCCCCTGTGGACACCCTTTGACAGCCTCAATCTCCATTGTTTCGCCTGATAGGGTAGATTGGATCTTTCGACCTTGCAGCATGTTGTTGATCCACCTACATAGGGTGTCTCCTATGCCACGCTTTCTCGCTACTGCTATCATTGATCTATAAGAGGTGTGGTCAAACGCCCCCTCAATATCAAGGAAAGCTGTTAGTGCTGTTTCTTGTTGTGCAATTGCCTCCTCGATCTTCCTCACTAAGTGATGAAGAGCGGTCTCGCATGATTTCCCCGCTTGATAAGCATATTGATGGGGATGGAACAAGCTACCCGAGGGCAGACTCTCTCTGATATGTTTATCAGTTTCTCCATTATCTTCAGCACAAAAGATGATAGGTTGATAGGTCTATAAGCCTTTGCCTGGGAGGGATCCCTTCCAGGTTTGGGAATGAAGACCATTCTTGAGCTCTTCCAGGCGTGGGGAATATAACCCGTGGCCAAGCTTGCTCTTAGTACTCTACAAAGGATGGGCACCAGAATAGGTTTCCCCTGCTGTAATAGAACAGGTATAATCCCATCCAGGCCAGGAGCCTTGTATGAGTTGAAAAGTCTATTGCCCACTCAATGCTCTCGTGGGTTATAATACTATTCAATATCTGCCAATCTGTTTTCTCCGCCCTTACAGGTGGAAGTGGAACATTGTGCAGGTCTTCATTCTCTTGAAGAATGTGGGAGCCAGGAAGGTGTACCTGAAGCAATAACTCCAGGGTTTCCCTGCTAGTCTCGGTGTATTTCCCATCTGGTTTTAGGATGGTGCCTACTGGTTCAATCGTATCTTTGGCCAGAATTCTCTGGAGCCGTGCTGCCTCAGAAGTGTTCTCAACTTCCTGGCAGAATTCCCTCCATGAGTTTCTTTTGGCCTTACGGATTTGAGTCAGAGGTCAGGAGTCAACGAGTGCGTTTTTGTAAGTTTTATGTGAGATGTTAACGTTGCAATGGTAACTTTCAAAACATGATTCTCAGCTGTCTTTCAAGTTATAAAGCTAATTCTTAAAATATGAAATGACAAAGGTGTATTCTAGAAGCCAAGCATAATATATTTTTAAAATCAACCCGCTATACAATGTTATAATGTGTTGAAATTAGCCCAACTTTTTGAATTTTTTTGTCCTTGCGCGTGGAAAAAATTTAAATTAAACAAGCAAGGCATCCAGACTAATCCTTTATTGACAAGTGTACGAAATTCTGTCTCACAATCTTTTTTAGTTTTTGAGAAAAATGCTTTGAAAAACGGTTCTACAAATTGTCGGCGAAAAGCCCTCTTAAGAAAAGTCAACTTTCATTATTATCAATATGCAAAAAATCTGATTTATCATCCCTTTTTTCTTCAAGGGCAAAAATATGTTTAAGAAAACAGGATAGGTAATATTAAGTATAAATATAGTGAAAATACATTTATTCAACAATAACAATTCAGGCAAAAACAATAATTACATTTACATAAATATTAAATATCTAATTAAAAGTATTAAAACTAATATTATTAGCATTCCTGTTAATAGGAAAAAACAAATTACGAAGTGTATGTATGGTCGAACCTTGTATGAATGTTTATAGTAACATCTGTTTTATTTAAAAGACTAGCCAAAATAATATTTTTTAGCAGCTTTAGTTGTAATTCTTCTTTTATCAAACCACCATTTTATCCCGAATATCATCTAATATGTGCACAAAAGTTGCGCCTCCTTTTAATTTATCTGGAACCCAAAAAACTGTTTACTAAATTGTGGTTTTTAAATAAGGGTGTGTATTAGGGCGGTCCAACAAAAAAGCAAAGTTGGAAATCTTATGCTCTCACCCCCTAGGATTATTGTATATCGAAAAAAAAGTACCCGTATTTTTTTATTTTGAAATTGGACAATGTTTAGGGGTGCCTCAAAGCCCTTAAAGTTTCCCATGTATTTTATATGGGAAAAAAACACATTTTCATAGATTTGGTATAGAATTTTAGAAAATCAATATTTTTCAACGGGACTACTCTGTTTCTCTTCAGAAATGTTCAGAGAATGATATCCAATAATTTATTTATTAAAATATTGTATATTAAAAAATAGTAATATTTTTTACGATTTTTCTGTGTTTCTTTCATTTATGGGTTTTTTGCGGATCTGTAAAAAATAGTTAATATAAAAAACTTAACAAACAAATTATTGGATGTCATTCTCTAAACATTTCTGAAGAGAAACAGAGTAGTCCGGTTGAGAAATATTGATTTTCTAGGATTCTATACCAAATCTATGAAAAAGTGTTTTTTTCCCATATAAAATACATGGGAAACTTTAAGGGCTTTGAGGCACCCCTAAACATTGTCCGATTTCAAAATAAAAAAATAGGGGTACTTTTTTTCCGATATACAATAATCCTAGGGTGTGAGAGCATAAGATTTCCGACTTTGCTTTTTTGTTGGACCACCCTAGTGTGTATACATACTTGCAATTTTAGCTCTTGTTTCTTTGCTTAAAAAAACAGACAAGTGAGTGACCTACATGGGTTATCCAAAACTTCACCAGAATAAGTCCCTCGCTTTTAGTCAAAACCTCCATCCTTGAAGAACAAGCTTTCCCAATTTTATTTGTTCCTTTGCTTTTAAAATGTCTTACACCTTTCCCGTTGTTTATGTAATTATAGGAGCAATGACAGTTGTAAAATTCTTTCTTACTGCCATCGGCTAATAATTTAAATGAAGTATGCAGAACATACAACGACAAATTGCTTTCCTGGATTTGGTCTTTCTGTCGATGAAATGCTAGAAAATTGATTGAAATTGATTGTTATGTTCTTATATATTGTTACTTTTTTTATGACTTGCTATAAACACTATTGTGTAACATAGTTAAATAAAATATTATTATTATTGTCAAATCCAGGAGCTTGCCTTTTTTTTTTTTATTAAGATGCTTAAATTTACAACTAGCCCTAGGGCTAACGAGCAAATGTGATGTAATACTTCACATTAGGGTAATTTGTTATCCGGTTGACATAGGTAGTTGTACGTTGTTGAACCTCATCTTTGATCCATGGAACTTTTAAGTCTTTATGAAGTGTTTTGTTGCTAATGAACCATTCTGCGTTGGCCATTACACGAAGAGTTTTGCTTTGGAATCTTTGTAGAATATCAATGTTTGATGGCTTCGCACAGCCCCAAAGATTTATGCCATACGCCCACACTGGAACTAGAACTGTCTTATGCACTAACACTTTATTTTCTAGAGATAACTTGGATTTTTTTCCTAGCAGCCAATACATCTTTTTCACCATAGCATCCAGTTGCTTTCTCTTATGTGTAATATGGATTTTCCATGTTAAACGCCTGTTGAGGGTCATACCAAGATATTTGACTTCCTGTTTGATGGGGTTCTGTATAGCATTTAAGGTTACCGGTGGAGCAGAGTTATGTTTCGTCGTAAACGTAATAGCTGAAGATTTAGTTTCATTAATTTGTATTCGCCAACCGTGCAACCATTTTCGAATTATGTCAAGACTACTTTGTAGAGTTGATGATGCTTGTACTGGATCCTGGTGAGAAGCTAATAACGCCATATCGTCTGCGAAAGTGACCATCATTGTGTTGTCGTTGCATGGTATGTCACCAGTAAATATCTGGTATAGGGTTGGTCCCAGAACACTGCCCTGAGGAACACCTGCCTTTATTGGGTATAGTCCGGACTGGCTTTCGCCGTATTTTACTTGATAGTACCTCTCATTTCAGTATGATTTGAAGAGAAGAAAGTATTGGTGTGGAAAAGACCGTTTGATTTTGTACAGTAAGCCAAGATGCCAGACTCGGTTGAACGCCTGGCTGACGTCAAGGAATGCCGCAACACAATATCTTTGTTCTTCAAAGTCCTTTTCGATTACATCCACGATTCTGTGTATTTGTTCTAAAGCAGAGTGTTTCTGACGAAACCCAAATTGATGTTGTGGAATAATTTCTTCTTCTTCAATTATGGGTGCCATTCTCTTGAGTATTAATCTCTCTGCTATTTTGACAGTATTCTTCTTGTATGAACGTATAGATTTCTCTTTTTAGTGAATGTAACATCCCATTCCTCGCATATAATTTCTTCCATAATTTTAAAAACTTTTTTAAAGTTTAAATTTTTAAAACTTTACTTTTAAATAGGTTAGATACAAAACAAATTGTCAAATCCTGCGATGTCAAACAAACGTCGGATCGCATGTGGCGCGAGACGCTCGAGTTATTATACTGTCTTTTTAGTTCTTTTTTTACACCCTTCAGAAGCTCGAGGGCGCTAAAACCACCACCGCAGAGTTGCCAGACGTCGGCAGTTCGTATTCGTACAGAATACCATTACCACCTCTTTTCTTATTGGTCAGGGCTCTATTACCTATTAACCTATTTAAAAAAACGAAAATTTTAATGCCATTTTTGTCATAATATTTTTAAACTAAAAATATTTTTCTGTTGTATGTAACCATTGTGGTACTGGAGGTACAAGAATATTAATGTTTTAATGGAATTTATGCTTAGCTGTAAAGGCCCATTATAATAACTCATAAAATGTGTCAACACACATAGTAACATAACCAACATATTCAAACAACATCGCTGACCAATTTAACATGAATTATTTATACTGACATTTTTAGTAAGCTGCTAAAAGACGGAGTTATAAACATTCAAAACAGTTCAAACTGGCCCTTTCAAACGTGTTTGATAAAAAATCAATTTTTCCAACAGCCTAATATGAAGAAAAACATATACAATAAACAATAGCAGGAGCGTTTATTGTTAGAAATGTTTTGCATTAAAAGAAAAAAAACAATTCAATAGTCAATTATGATGCTAAAATAGAAATTGCAGCCTAATAAAATAATCTATGACTAAGTATTTTGCACTTGTACTTCCACATTTATTACTTTTTCCTTTCAAACGCATTAATTGTTTATCATGTTGTCACCTTTTTTTTTTTTTAATTCGATAATTGAATACACAAGTCCACATTTTTATTTTCAATAATAGTACTAAGACCTGCACGACCTTGTGGCATGCAAAAAGAGTTAGAGACATGTAATTTTCATATGAATTTCTATTCCAACGCTACTTGGGCACAAAGCATCTCGCTACCAAGAAGCATAAAAGATATTTAAATGTTGCTGCCTCTTCTAAGTTACAAGATTTTTTCCGTAAAAGTAATTTTGGAAGCAAAGAAAAGCAATTGGCATTAGCTGAAGGACTGTTTGAATTTCATACTATGTATTAATAAAAAAAATCAGGGTTTCGGATCAATGAATTGCACATCTAAAAATCATTAAAAAATTGTTCGAAAAGCTTGTTTAATAAATTATTTATGGGGGGGGCGGGGACATCCCTAATGTACCGCTTTATTGATTTAGAAATCTGGTCACCATAATTTTGTCAGGATAGGTACTTGAAAAAATGAATCCATGATCTTGATCCAATGAAAGAAGAGGGTTGGTTATTACTTGTGAACATAACCTAAAAACTTTGAATTTATGTTAAACAATATCAATAGTTGATAATTAATTGAGAGCCAATCTTTCCATCTGAACTTTATTTGACCGTCAATTGTCATAGCTACGATTGTAGATACAATGACAATTATTCACTAGATAAAATCGGAAGATGGAAATAACATAACCTCAAATTTTGCTGTGTAATCAGAGTCTGAGATCTTTAGTTAATTGTACTTACCATTAGGTAAGTACACCACTGAAGTAAATACATACTTGTGTGTGGTATAAGCGATTATTTTTAACTTGATGTAAGTAATTAATCCAAGAATCGGGATTGATGATGGATTGTTCTGTTCAGGCTTTTGAACTGAATAGACGTAAACGCATTAAGGTACTAAACAGGATGGATTTTGTTTTTATATATCATGGATGTACCTACTTTAAAGTATACTTATTTCAAGCTCGGGTACTACATAAGTATATTTGTTACTTGGTGAACAACATCCAAATACACGAAAGGCCAAAAAATTTAAAAATAATATATGTTTTGTGTTTTAGAATTTGACTGGCGGAGTTAATGGTGGTTTACATTTAACAGACGTTACAAACGCTTCGAGAACATTCCTTATGAATATAGAGACACTTCACTGGGATCCTTTATTACTTCATACGTTTGGTTTACCATCTTATATACTACCCGAAATCCGGAGTAGTTCGGAAATTTATGGTAAAATTAAACACGATGATTTGCCTTTAAATGGTAAACCAATTTCAGGGGTAATTTTTATTTAAATACATTCAAATTCCTTAAGTACTAATCACTTGAAATAGATTTTAGGAAATCAACAGTCGGCTTTAATAGGACAAAACTGTTTTAAGAAAGGTCAGGCAAAAAATACTTATCGAAGTGGCTGTTTTCTTTTATATAATACAGGGCATACAGTAAGTATTTAAATAAAAATCTGCCATAAATCCCTTTTTTGCGCTACCGACCTGTTTTTACGTGTTTCCCGATTTGTTATTTTCCCACACTCCCACAGCAAGTTGTTGTTATCGAATCGTTGCCGATTAAAGAATATAACAGGACTGTTTTAATTCATAATGTGTCGGGGTGCTTTATGAAAATAAATGAGTATAAAATGATTAAAATAGTATTTCATTGTGAACATACCGCAAGACATACCTAACCTGCAAAATATATTATTGTAATGTCAAATTCTAAGCATTAGTTGTCACCTAATTACAAAAGTAAGGTTAGTATGTTTTGTGGTATGTCCACAATGAACGTTTTGCAGGCAATGCAGACTTCAAATTTAAAAAAATCATAAATATATTTTTATTTATTTTAAATAGTGTGGTTAGCGCAAAAAATATCATACGATACTTATACTTACAGTACTTACAGATGTTGGAAACTTTTTCTCTATCTGTTATAAAGCACTTACCGTTCTCGTATCGAAATATACTATTTTTGATAAATGATTAATTATTATTGATATAAATTTGATTTTTTCAGAAAGTGCAATCTACTCATGGGTTAGTGACAACCATAGCTTATAAATTAGGGAATGAGGCACCAGTTTATGCTTTAGAAGGTAATATTTCTTGATGAGGTAATCTTTTAATCATTATTATTATGAAGATTATTCAGGTTTTACAGTGATTATTATCTATTTGTCAACAAACATTATTATTTAACAAGTATTAAGTTTATCTTCTCATACAAGTGCAGATTTATATACAAAATATTTACACATAACATAGTTTATCTATTTTATTACCTTTTAAACAACTGAAGTCACATTTGATAAAAATAACGGTACATATTTGTTTAATTAATTACTGTAATATTAACAATAAGCGTTTTTTTTTTAAATAAAATTACACAATCAGCGCACTTACTTGCAGCTCTCCTGTTTTTTATTATTCTGTTTCTTTTGCAATCATGCATATTTATTCAAAAATATTACATGTTGCATGTGTAAATAAGTACAAGGTAGCAGCAAGATGTCTCATTGATCCCTGCTAACCAAGTACTGCTTGCCAATTCAACTCCATCATGGGTGGCGTCAACTGTGGTTGACGAACAAGCAATATTTCTAAAAATTTTAACTGAATCACTTAATTTTAAAAAAATTAGTAATAAAACCAATCAAAATGATTATCATCAATTTTTATAGGAAGTGTGGCAGTAGCTGGAGCCGCAATCAACTGGCTACGAGACAATATGGGTCTTATAAGTGACGTACAACAGGATACCGAATCCTTAGCACAAGAAGTATTTAATACCGGAGATGTATACTTTGTCCCAGCATTTAAAGGCTTGTATGCCCCATATTGGCGAAAGGACGCTAGAGGGTGTGTAAGTTTCAATTGATTTTGTTTCATTTGGTTTCTCTCTGCATGTTATTTTTGTTGTTGTAAGAGTTCATTTGTTTTTATTTGTATGCTAGCTTCAAACCACATTAGTATTCATTAAAACTCTTCTAAATAAATGAGCATCAATAATTTTTTGTATTCTAATTACAGAATTCTATGTGGTCTCACAGCCTTTACAACTAAAAAACATATTATAAGAGCCGCATTAGAAGCAGTTTGTTTTCAAACTAGAGATATTTTAGAAGCCATGAATAAAGACTGTGGAATTCCATTGACGAAGCTTCACGTTGATGGAAAAATGACAACTAATAATCTATTGATGCAGCTTCAGGTATTAATTTCCTACGAATTTTCTTCCTAGGCAATCTATATTGAAAATTGTTTATTATGTAGGCTGATATAAGTGGAATACCAGTGTTTAGAGCACAATTGCAAGATGTGACTGCATTAGGCGTAGCAATGATTGCAGGTTCAGCAAAAGGAATCGATGCATGGGACCTTAGTGCTGAACATCGTGAATCTGTTCCCAGTGATACTTTTCTACCTACAACTACTGAAGATGGTAATCAATCAGTTTAAATTTTAAAATAATATTAATATAATGATGCTTTAGAACGAGATGCGAGATATACAAAATGGAAAATGGCAGTACAAAGGTCATTAGGATGGGCAACAACTAAGAAATCAATAGCCATGACAGGTAAATTTATTTCTATAAAGAAATTTCCATCGATTATATGATTTTCATGTTTCAGATGAGAGATATCGATTGCTTTGTAGTATCCCACCAAGTTTATACCTCATCAGCAGTTTTGGACTTTTAGCTTTATCGGAAATGTTATTTAGTAAGCAATCGTTGTGATTTTAAAAATGTATTAGTATAATAAAATGGATATTGTAATTGTGCTGCTTATGCAAGTGAATGTAAGAAGACAAGGCATATTATTTTAAAGTGTAATAAAAACAAACGACAAGTAATGATCAGTAATTAAGTATGAATAGATTGGGGATTCCTTTTTGTTTTTGTGGTGCATTGTTTTTTTTTATTGTACTTATTTCCTTTTTACTTAATATTGTAACATATATATATATACATAGAAATAATGTGGTTGAATTTATGAAAAATATATTATTGACATTTTGATGTTTTGTTTTTTAATTCTATAATCGTCATTATCCTTCTAACCAATTTCTTCATTGTAAAAAAAAATTTTACTTAATTACTTAAATTACACTTTTCTTAAGTCATCACAGGCTAACACAATCAAGTAAACCACATAATGACTAGTAAGAAATGGAAGAAAATTTCCAATCTATGTCCCACGTTACACTCCAACATTAAAATCCCCATTAAATGGTTTTGCATTCGTGTTAGCTGGAAGAATCTTTGCTAATACCGATTGTCATCATCCTAACCTATCTTACAAATTTAATATTCTGCTTGAGCAAGATTGAGAAATAACCTAAATTTTGGAAGGATCTTTCAATATTATAACTTTGCCGTTACTATAACCTTTTTGAATTCATAACCTCCTAATTAAAACTCTTTGTATTAGTGTTGCCTCTGGAATCATTTTTGCTAATATGTCGGGATTATGCGATAGATAGATAATACCCTAACCTCTTTCCATTCATGTGATCCTAATGACAATTTTATGCAAAATTTGCTATGGGACAGATTTCTGCTTTTACAAATTTCTCGGTACCCTAACCTCTTTCCATTTATGTGATCTTAATGACAATTTTATGCAAAATCTGCTGTGAAAGATTTCTGCTTTTACAAATTTCTTCGTACCCTAACCTCTTTCCATTCATGTGATCCTAATGACAATTTTATGGAAAATTTGCTATATGATAGATTTGTGCTTTTACAAATTTCTTCGTACCCTAACCTCTGTCCATTCATGTGATCCTAATGACAATTTTATGCAAAATTTGATTTGGGATAGGTTTCAGCTTTTACAAATTTCTTCGTACCTAACCTCTTTCCATTCCTGTGATCCTAATGACAATTTTATGCAAAATCTGCTGTGATAGATTTGTGCTTTTACAAATTTCTTCGTACCCTAACCACTTTCCATTCATGTGATCCTAATGACAATTTTAAGCAAAATCTGCTGTGATAGATTTGTGCTTCTACAAATTTCTTCGTACCCTAACCTCTTTCCATTTACGTGATCCTAATGACAATTTTATGCAAAATCTGCTATGTGATAGATTTCTGCTTTTACAAATTTCTTCGTACACTAACCTCTTTCCATTTATGTGATCCTAATGACATTTTTATGCAAAATCTGCTATGTGATAGATTTGTGCTTTTACAAATTTCTTCGTACCCTAACCTCTTTCCATTCATGTGATCCTAATGACAATTTTATGCAAAATCTGCTGTAATAGATTTGTGCTTTAACAAATTTCTTCGTACCCTAACCTTCTACCATTCATGTGTTCCTAATGACAATTTTATGCAAAATTTGCTATGGGACAGATTTCTGCTTTTACAAATTTCTCGGTACCCTAACCTCTTTCCATTTATGTGATCCTAATGACAATTTTATGCAAAATCTGCTATATGATAGATTTGTGCATTTACAAATTTCTTCGTACCTAACCTCTTTCCATTCATGTGATCCTAATGACAATTTTATGCAAAATCTGCTTTGATAGATTTGTGCTTTTACAAATTTCTTCGTACCCTAACCACTTTCCATTCATGTGATCCTATTGACAATTTTATGCAAAATCTGCTGTGATGGATTTCAGCTTTTACAAATTTCTTCGTACCCTAACCTCTTTCCATTTATGTGATCCTAATGACAATTTTATGCAAAATTTGCTATATGATAGATTTGTGCTTTTACAAATTTCTTCGTACCTAACCTCTTTCCATTCATGTGATCCTAATGACAATTTCATGCAAAATCTGCTGTGATAGATTTGTGCTTTTACAAATTTCTTCGTACCCTAACCTCTTTCCATTGATGTGATCCTAATGACAATTTTAAGCAAAATCTGCTGTGATAGATTTGTGCTTTTACAAATTTCTTCGTACCCAAACCTCTTTCCATTTACGTGATCCTAATGACAATTTTATGCAAAATTTGCTATGTGATAGATTTCTGCTTTTACAAATTTCTTCGTACCCTAACCTCTTTCCATTCATGTGATCCTAATGACAATTTTATGCAAAATCTGCTATGCGATAGATTTGTGCTTTAACAAATTTCTTCGTACCCTAACCTTCTTCCATTCATGTGATCCTAATGACAATTTTATGCAAAATTTTCTATGGGACAGATTTCTGCTTTTACAAATTTCTTCGTACCCTAACCTCTTTCCATTTATGTGATCCTAATGACAATTTTATGCAAAATCTGCTATGTGATAGATTTGTGCTTTTACAAATTTCTTCGTACCCTAACCTCTTTCCATTTACGTGATCCTAATGACAATTTTATGCAAAATCTGCTATGTGAAAGATTTCTGCTTTAACAAATTTCTTCGTACCCTAACCTCTTTCCATTCATGTGATCCTAATGACAATTTTATGCAAAATTTGCTATGTGATAGATTTCTGCTTTTACAAATTTCTTCGTACCCTAACCTCTGTCCATTCATGTGATCCTAATGACAATTTTATGCAAAATTTGATATGGGATAGATTTCAGCTTTTACAAATTTCTTCGTACCCTAACCTCTTTCCATTTATGTGATCCTAATGACAATTTTATGAAAAATTTGCTATATGATAGATTTGTGCTTTTACAAATTTCTTCGTACCTAACCTCTTTCCATTCTTGTGATCCTAATGACAATTTTATGCAAAATCTGCTGTGATAGATTTCAGCTTTTACAAATTTCTTCGTACCCTAACCTCTTTCCATTCTTGTGATCCTAATGACAATTTTATGCAAAATCTGCTGTGATAGATTTCAGCTTTTACAAATTTCTTCGTACCCTAACCTCTTTCCATTCATGTGATCCTAATGACAATTTTATGCAAAATCTGCTATGATAGATTTCAGCTTTTACAAATTTCTTCGTACCCTAACCTCTTTCCATTTATGTGATCCTAATGATAATTTTATGCAAAATTTGCTATATGATAGATTTGTGCTTTTACAAATTTCTTCGTACCTAACCTCTTTCCATTCATGTGATCCTAATGACAATTTTATGCAAAATCTGCTATGTGATAGATTTGTGCTTTTACAAATTTCTTCGTACCCTAACCTCTTTCCATTCATGTGATCCTAATGACAATTTTATGCAAAATCTGCTGTGATAGATTTCAGCTTTTACAAATTTCTTCGTACCCTAACCTCTTTCCATTCACGTGATCCTAATGACAATTTTATGCAAAATCTGCTATGATAGATTTCAGCTTTTACAAATTTCTTCGTACCCTAACCTCTTTCCATTTATGTGATCCTAATGATAATTTTATGCAAAATTTGCTATATGATAGATTTGTGCTTTTACAAATGTCTTCGTACCCTAACCACTTTCCATTCATGTGATCCTAATGACAATTTTAAGCAAAATCTGCTGTGATAGATTTGTGCTTTTACAAATTTCTTTGTACACTAACCTCTTTCCATTTACGTAATCCTAATGACAATTTTATGCAAAATCTGCTGTGATAGATTTGTGCTTTTACAAATTTCTTCGTACCTAACCTCTTTCCATTCATGTGATCCTAATGACAATTTTATGCAAAATCTGCTGTGATAGATTTGTGCTTTTACAAATTTCTTCGTACCCTAACCACTTTCCATTCATGTGATCCTAATGACAATTTTATGCAAAATCTGCTGTGATAGATTTGTGCTTTTACAAATTTCTTCGTACCTAACCTCTTTCCATTCATGTGATCCTAATGACAATTTTATGCAAAATCTGCTGCTGTGATGGATTTCAGCTTTTACAAATTTCTTCGTACCCTAACCTCTTTCCATTTATGTGATCCTAATGACAATTTTATGCAAAATTTGCTATATGATAGATTTGTGCTTTTACAAATTTCTTCGTACCTAACCTCTTTCCATTCATGTGATCCTAATGACAATTTCATGCAAAATCTGCTGTGATAGATTTGTGCTTTTACAAATTTCTTCGTACCCTAACCACTTTCCATTGATGTGATCCTAATGACAATTTTAAGCAAAATCTGCTGTTATAGATTTGTGCTTTAACAAATTTCTTCGTACCCTAACCTTCTTCCATTCATGTGTTCCTAATGACAATTTTATGCAAAATTTGCTATGGGACAGATTTCTGCTTTTACAAATTTCTCGGTACCCTAACCTCTTTCCATTTATGTGATCCTAATGACAATTTTATGCAAAATCTGCTATATGATAGATTTGTGCTTTTACAAATTTCTTCGTACCTAACCTCTTTCCATTCATGTGATCCTAATGACAATTTTATGCAAAATCTGCTGTGATAGATTTGTGCTTTTACAAATTTCTTCGTACCCTAACCACTTTCCATTCATGTGATCCTATTGACAATTTTATGCAAAATCTGCTGCTGTGATGGATTTCAGCTTTTACAAATTTCTTCGTACCCTAACCTCTTTCCATTTATGTGATCCTAATGACAATTTTATGCAAAATTTGCTATATGATAGATTTGTGCTTTTACAAATTTCTTCGTACCTAACCTCTTTCCATTCATGTGATCCTAATGACAATTTCATGCAAAATCTGCTGTGATAGATTTGTGCTTTTACAAATTTCTTCGTACCCTAACCTCTTTCCATTTACGTGATCCTAATGACAATCTTATGCAAAATTTGCTATGTGATAGATTTCTGCTTTTACAAATTTCTTCGTACCCTAACCTCTTTCCATTCATGTGATCCTAATGACAATTTTATGCAAAATCTGCTATGCGATAGATTTGTGCTTTAACAAATTTCTTCGTACCCTAACCTCTTTCCATTTACGTGATCCTAATGACAATTTTATGCAAAATCTGCTATGTGATAGATTTGTGCTTTTACAAATTTTTTCGTACCTAACCTCTTTCCATTCATGTGATCCTAATGACAATTTTATGCAAAATCTGCTGTGATGGATTTCAGCTTTTACAAATTTCTTCGTACCCTAACCTCTTTCCATTTATGTGATCCTAATGACAATTTTAAGCAAAATCTGCTATGTGATAGATTTGTGCTTTTACAAATTTCTTCGTACCCTAACCTCTTTCCATTTATGTGATCCTAATGACAATTTTAAGCAAAATCTGCTGTGATAGATTTTTGCTTTTACAAATTTCTTCGTACCCTAACCTCTTTCCATTGATGTGATCCTAATGACAATTTTAAGCAAAATCTGCTGTGATAGATTTCTGCTTTTACAAATTTCTTCGTACCCTAACCTCTTTCCATTTACGTGATCCTAATGACAATTTTAAGCAAAATCTGCTGTGATAGATTTCTGCTTTTACAAATTTCTTCGTACCCTAACCTCTTTCCATTTATGTGATCCTAATGACAATTTTATGCAAACTCTGCTATGTGATATATTTGTGCTTTTACAAATTTCTTCGTACCCTAACCTCTTTCCATTTATGTGATCCTAATGACAATTTTAAGCAAAATCTGCTGTGATAGATTTGTGCTTTTACAAATTTCTTCGTACCCTAACCTCTTTCCATTTATGTGATCCTAATGACAATTTTAAGCAAAATCTGTTGTGATAGATTTCTGCTTTTACAAATTTCTACGTACCCTAACCTCTTTCCATTTATGTGATCCTAATGACAATTTTATGCAAAATCTGCTATGTGATAGATTTGTGCTTTTACAAATTTCTTCGTACCCTAACCTCTTTCCATTCATGTGATCCTAATGACAATTTTAAGCAAAATCTGCTGTGATAGATTTCTGCTTTTACAAATTTCTTCGTACCCTAACCTCTTTCCATTTATGTGATCCTAATGACAATTTTATGGAAAATCTGCTATGTGATAGATTTGTGCTTTTACAAATTTCTTCGTACCCTAACCTCTTTCCATTTATGTAATCCTAATGACAATTTTAAGCAAAATCTGCTGTGATAGATTTGTGCTTTTACAAATTTCTTCGTACCCTAACCTCTTTCCATTCATGTGATCCTAATGACAATTTTATGCAAAATTTGATATGGGATAGATTTCAGCTTTTACAAATTTCTTCGTACCCTAACCTCTTTCCGTTTATGTGATCCTAATGACAATTTTATGAAAAATTTGCTATATGATAGATTTGTGCTTTTACAAATTTCTTCGTACCTAACCTCTTTCCATTAATGTGATCCTAATGACAATTTTATGCAAAATCTGCTGTGATAGATTTGTGCTTTTACAAATTTCTTTGTACCCTAACCTCTTTCCATTCATGTGATCCTAATGACAATTTTATGCAAAATCTGCTATGATAGATTTCTGCTTTTACAAATTTCTTCGTACCCTAACCTCTGTCCATTCATGTGATCCTAATGACAATTTTATGCAAAATTTGATATGGGATAGATTTCAGCTTTTACAAATTTCTTCGTACCCTAACCTCTTTCCGTTTATGTGATCCTAATGACAATTTTATGAAAAATTTGCTATATGATAGATTTGTGCTTTTACAAATTTCTTCGTACCTAACCTCTTTCCATTAATGTGATCCTAATGACAATTTTATGCAAAATCTGCTGTGATAGATTTGTGCTTTTACAAATTTCTTTGTACCCTAACCTCTTTCCATTCATGTGATCCTAATGACAATTTTATGCAAAATCTGCTATGATAGATTTCTGCTTTTACAAATTTCTTCGTACCCTAACCTCTTTCCATTCACGTGATCCTAATGACAATTTTATGCAAAATCTGCTATGATAGATTTCAGCTTTTACAAATTTCTTCGTACCCTAACCTCTTTCCATTCACGTGATCCTAATGACAATTTTATGCAAAATCTGCTGTGATAGATTTCAGCTTTTACAAATTTCTTCGTACCCTAACCTCTTTCCATTCACGTGATCCTAATGACAATTTTATGCAAAATCTGCTATGATAGATTTCAGCTTTTACAAATTTCTTCGTACCCTAACCTCTTTCCATTCATGTGATCCTAATGACAATTTTATGCAAAATTTGCTATGGGACAGATTTCTGCTTTTACAAATTTCTCGGTACCCTAACCTCTTTCCATTTATGTGATCCTAATGACAATTTTATGCAAAATCTGCTATATGATAGATTTGTGCTTTTACAAATTTCTTCGTACCTAACCTCTTTCCATTCATGTGATCCTAATGACAATTTTATGCAAAATCTGCTGTGATAGATTTGTGCTTTTACAAATTTCTTCGTACCCTAACCACTTTCCATTCATGTGATCCTATTGACAATTTTATGCAAAATCTGCTGCTGTGATGGATTTCAGCTTTTACAAATTTCTTCGTACCCTAACCTCTTTCCATTTATGTGATCCTAATGACAATTTTATGCAAAATTTGCTATATGATAGATTTGTGCTTTTACAAATTTCTTCGTACCTAACCTCTTTCCATTCATGTGATCCTAATGACAATTTCATGCAAAATCTGCTGTGATAGATTTGTGCTTTTACAAATTTCTTCGTACCCTAACCTCTTTCCATTTACGTGATCCTAATGACAATCTTATGCAAAATTTGCTATGTGATAGATTTCTGCTTTTACAAATTTCTTCGTACCCTAACCTCTTTCCATTCATGTGATCCTAATGACAATTTTATGCAAAATTTGATATGGGATAGATTTCAGCTTTTACAAATTTCTTCGTACCCTAACCTCTTTCCGTTTATGTGATCCTAATGACAATTTTATGAAAAATTTGCTATATGATAGATTTGTGCTTTTACAAATTTCTTCGTACCTAACCTCTTTCCATTAATGTGATCCTAATGACAATTTTATGCAAAATCTGCTGTGATAGATTTGTGCTTTTACAAATTTCTTTGTACCCTAACCTCTTTCCATTCATGTGATCCTAATGACAATTTTATGCAAAATCTGCTATGATAGATTTCTGCTTTTACAAATTTCTTCGTACCCTAACCTCTGTCCATTCATGTGATCCTAATGACAATTTTATGCAAAATTTGATATGGGATAGATTTCAGCTTTTACAAATTTCTTCGTACCCTAACCTCTTTCCGTTTATGTGATCCTAATGACAATTTTATGAAAAATTTGCTATATGATAGATTTGTGCTTTTACAAATTTCTTCGTACCTAACCTCTTTCCATTAATGTGATCCTAATGACAATTTTATGCAAAATCTGCTGTGATAGATTTGTGCTTTTACAAATTTCTTTGTACCCTAACCTCTTTCCATTCATGTGATCCTAATGACAATTTTATGCAAAATCTGCTATGATAGATTTCTGCTTTTACAAATTTCTTCGTACCCTAACCTCTTTCCATTCACGTGATCCTAATGACAATTTTATGCAAAATCTGCTATGATAGATTTCAGCTTTTACAAATTTCTTCGTACCCTAACCTCTTTCCATTCACGTGATCCTAATGACAATTTTATGCAAAATCTGCTGTGATAGATTTCAGCTTTTACAAATTTCTTCGTACCCTAACCTCTTTCCATTCACGTGATCCTAATGACAATTTTATGCAAAATCTGCTATGATAGATTTCAGCTTTTACAAATTTCTTCGTACCCTAACCTCTTTCCATTCATGTGATCCTAATGACAATTTTATGCAAAATCTGCTGTGATAGATTTGTGCTTTTACAAATTTCTTCGTACCCTAACCACTTTCCATTCATGTGATCCTAATGACAATTTTATGCAAAATCTGCTGTGATAGATTTGTGCTTTTACAAATTTCTTCGTACCTAACCTCTTTCCATTCATGTGATCCTAATGACAATTTTATGCAAAATCTGCTGTGATAGATTTGTGCTTTTACAAATTTCTTCGTACCCTAACCACTTTCCATTCATGTGATCCTAATGACAATTTTAAGCAAAATCTGCTGTGATAGATTTGTGCTTTTAAAAATTTCTTCGTACCCTAACCTCTTTCCATTTACGTGATCCTAATGACAATTTTATGCAAAATCTGCTATGTGATAGATTTGTACTTTTACAAATTTCTTCGTACCCTAACCTCTTACCATTCATGTGATCCTAATGACAATTTTATGCAAAATCTGCTGTAATAGATTTGTGCTTTAACAAATTTCTTCGTACCCTAACCTTCTTCCATTCATGTGTTCCTAATGACAATTTTATGCAAAATTTGCTATGGGACAGATTTCTGCTTTTACAAATTTCTCGGTACCCTAACCTCTTTCCATTTATGTGATCCTAATGACAATTTTATGCAAAATCTGCTATATGATAGATTTGTGCTTTTACAAATTTCTTCGTACCTAACCTCTTTCCATTCATGTGATCCTAATGACAATTTTATGCAAAATCTGCTGTGATAGATTTGTGCTTTTACAAATTTCTTCGTACCCTAACCACTTTCCATTCATGTGATCCTATTGACAATTTTATGCAAAATCTGCTGCTGTGATGGATTTCAGCTTTTACAAATTTCTTCGTACCCTAACCTCTTTCCATTTATGTGATCCTAATGACAATTTTATGCAAAATTTGCTATATGATAGATTTGTGCTTTTACAAATTTCTTCGTACCCTAACCTCTTTCCATTCATGTGATCCTAATGACAATTTCATGCAAAATCTGCTGTGATAGATTTGTGCTTTTACAAATTTCTTCGTACCCTAACCACTTTCCATTGATGTGATCCTAATGACAATTTTAAGCAAAATCTGCTGTGATAGATTTGTGCTTTTACAAATTTCTTCGTACCCTAACCTCTTTCCATTTACGTGATCCTAATGACAATTTTATGCAAAATTTGCTATGTGATAGATTTCTGCTTTTACAAATTTCTTCGTACCCTAACCTCTTTCCATTCATGTGATCCTAATGACAATTTTATGCAAAATCTGCTATGCGATAGATTTGTGCTTTAACAAATTTCTTCGTACCCTAACCTCTTTCCATTTACGTGATCCTAATGACAATTTTATGCAAAATCTGCTATGTGATAGATTTGTGCTTTTACAAATTTTTTCGTACCTAACCTCTTTCCATTCATGTGATCCTAATGACAATTTTATGCAAAATCTGCTGTGATGGATTTCAGCTTTTACAAATTTCTTCGTACCCTAACCTCTTTCCATTTATGTGATCCTAATGACAATTTTAAGCAAAATCTGCTATGTGATAGATTTGTGCTTTTACAAATTTCTTCGTACCCTAACCTCTTTCCATTTATGTGATCCTAATGAAAATTTTAAGCAAAATCTGCTGTGATAGATTTTTGCTTTTACAAATTTCTTCGTACCCTAACCTCTTTCCATTGATGTGATCCTAATGACAATTTTAAGCAAAATCTGCTGTGATAGATTTCTACTTTTACAAATTTCTTCGTACCCTAACCTCTTTCCATTTACGTGATCCTAATGACAATTTTAAGCAAAATCTGCTGTGATAGATTTCTGCTTTTACAAATTTCTTCGTACCCTAACCTCTTTCCATTTATGTGATCCTAATGACAATTTTATGCAAAATCTGCTATGTGATAGATTTGTGCTTTTACAAATTTCTTCGTACCCTAACCTCTTTCCATTTATGTGATCCTAATGACAATTTTATGCAAAATCTGCTATGTGATAGATTTGTGCTTTTACAAATTTCTTCGTACCCTAACCTCTTTCCATTTATGTGATCCTAATGACAATTTTAAGCAAAATCTGCTGTGATAGATTTGTGCTTTTACAAATTTCTTCGTACCCTAACCTCTTTCCATTTATGTGATCCTAATGACAATTTTAAGCAAAATCTGCTGTGATAGATTTCTGCTTTTACAAATTTCTTCGTACCCTAACCTCTTTCCATTTATGTGATCCTAATGACAATTTTAAGCTAAATCTGCTGTGATAGATTTGTGCTTTTATAAATTTCTTCGTACCCTAACCTCTTTCCATTTATGTGATCCTAATGACAATTTTATGGAAAATCTGCTATGTGATAGATTTGTGCTTTTACAAATTTCTTCGTACCCTAACCTCTTTCCATTTATGTGATCCTAATGACAATTTTAAGCAAAATCTGCTGTGATAGATTTGTGCTTTTACAAATTTCTTCGTACCCTAACCTCTTTCCATTTATGTGATCCTAATGACAATTTTAAGCAAAATCTGCTATGTGATAGATTTGTGCTTTTACAAATTTCTTCGTACCCTAACCTCTTTCCATTTATGTGATCCTAATGACAATTTTAAGCTAAATCTGCTGTGATAGATTTTTGCTTTTATAAATTTCTTCGTACCCTAACCTCTTTCCATTTACGTGATCCTAATGACAATTTTAAGCAAAATCTGCTGTGATAGATTTCTGCTTTTACAAATTTCTTCGTACCCTAACCTCTTTCCATTTATGTGATCCTAATGACAATTTTATGCAAAATCTGCTATGTGATAGATTTGTGCTTTTACAAATTTCTTCGTACCCTAACCTCTTTCCATTTATGTGATCCTAATGACAATTTTATGCAAAATCTGCTATGTGATAGATTTGTGCTTTTACAAATTTTTTCGTACCCTAACCTCTTTCCATTTATGTGATCCTAATGACAATTTTATGCAAAATCTGCTATGTGATAGATTTGTGCTTTTACAAATTTCTTCGTACCCTAACCTCTTTCCATTTATGTGATCCTAATGACAATTTTAAGCAAAATCTGCTGTGATAGATTTGTGCTTTTACAAATTTCTTCGTACCCTAACCTCTTTCCATTTATGTGATCCTAATGACAATTTTATGCAAAATCTGCTATGTGATAGATTTGTGCTTTTACAAATTTCTTCGTACCCTAACCTCTTTCCATTTATGTGATCCTAATGACAATTTTAAGCAAAATCTGCTGTGATAGATTTGTGCTTTTACAAATTTCTTCGTACCCTAACCTCTTTCCATTTACGTGATCCTAATGACAATTTTATGCAAAATCTGCTATGTGATAGATTTGTGCTTTTACAAATTTCTTCGTACCCTAACCTCTTTCCATTTACGTGATCCTAATGACAATTTTATGCAAAATCTGCTATGTGATAGATTTGTGCTTTTACAAATTTCTTCGTACCCTAACCTCTTTCCATTTACGTGATCCTAATGACAATTTTATGCAAAATCTGCTGTGATAGATTTGTGCTTTTACAAATTTCTTCGTACCCTAACCTCTTTCCATTTACGTGATCCCAATGACAATTTTATGCAAAATCTGCTATGTGATAGATTTGTGCTTTTACAAATTTCTTCGTACCCTAACCTCTTTCCATTTACGTGATCCTAATGACAATTTTATGCAAAATCTGCTGTGATAGATTTGTGCTTTTACAAATTTCTTCGTACCCTAAACTCTTTCCATTTATGTGATCCTAATGACAATTTTATGCAAAATCTGCTATGTGATAGATTTGTGCTTTTACAAATTTCTTCGTACCCTAACCTCTTTCCATTTACGTGATCCTAATGACAATTTTATGCAAAATCTGCTGTGATAGATTTGTGCTTTTACAAATTTCTTCGTACCCTAACCTCTTTCCATTTATGTGATCCTAATGACAATTTTATGCAAAATCTGCTATGTGATAGATTTGTGCTTTTACAAATTTCTTCGTACCCTAACCTCTTTCCATTTACGTGATCCTAATGACAATTTTATGCAAAATCTGCTGTGATAGATTTGTGCTTTTACAAATTTCTTCGTACCCTAACCTCTTTCCATTTATGTGATCCTAATGACAATTTTATGCAAAATCTGCTATGTGATAGATTTGTGCTTTTACAAATTTCTTCGTACCCTAACCTCTTTCCATTCATGTGATCCTAATGACAATTTTAAGCAAAATCTGCTGTGATAGATTTCTGCTTTTACAAATTTCTTCGTACCCTAACCTCTTTCCATTTATGTGATCCTAATGACAATTTTATGCAAAATCTGCTATGTGATAGATTTGTGCTTTTACAAATTTCTTCGTACCCTAACCTCTTTCCATTTATGTGATCCTAATGACAATTTTATGCAAAATCTGCTATGTGATAGATTTGTGCTTTTACAAATTTCTTCGTACCCTAACCTCTTTCCATTTACGTGATCCTAATGACAATTTTATGCAAAATCTGCTGTGATAGATTTGTGCTTTTACAAATTTCTTCGTACCCTAACCTCTTTCCATTTACGTGATCCTAATGACAATTTTATGCAAAATCTGCTATGGGATAGATTTGTGCTTTTACAAATTTCTTCGTACCCTAACCTCTTTCCATTTTCGTGATCCTAATGACAATTTTATGCAAAATCTGCTGTGATAGATTTGTGCTTTTACAAATTTCTTCGTACCCTAACCTCTTTCCATTTATGTGATCCTAATGACAATTTTATGCAAAATCTGCTATGTGATAGATTTGTGCTTTTACAAATTTCTTCGTACCCTAACCTCTTTCCATTTATGTGATCCTAATGACAATTTTAAGCAAAATCTGCTGTGATAGATTTCTGCTTTTACAAATTTCTTCGTACCCTAACCTCTTTCCATTTATGTGATCCTAATGACAATTTTATGCAAAATCTGCTATGTGATAGATTTGTGCTTTTACAAATTTCTTCGTACCCTAACCTCTTTCCATTTATGTGATCCTAATGACAATTTTAAGCAAAATCTGCTATGTGATAGATTTGTGCTTTTACAAATTTCTTCGTACCCTAACCTCTTTCCATTTATGTGATCCTAATGACAATTTTATGCAAAATCTGCTATGTGATAGATTTGTGCTTTTACAAATTTCTTCGTACCCTAACCTCTTTCCATTTATGTGATCCTAATGACAATTTTAAGCAAAATCTGCTGTGATAGATTTGTGCTTTTACAAATTTCTTCGTACCCTAACCTCTTTCCATTTATGTGATCCTAATGACAATTTTATGCAAAATCTGCTATGTGATAGATTTGTGCTTTTACAAATTTCTTCGTACCCTAACCTCTTTCCATTCATGTGATCCTAATGACAATTTTAAGCAAAATCTGCTGTGATAGATTTCTGCTTTTACAAATTTCTTCGTACCCTAACCTCTTTCCATTTATGTGATCCTAATGACAATTTTATGCAAAATCTGCTATGTGATAGATTTGTGCTTTTACAAATTTCTTCGTACCCTAACCTCTTTCCATTTATGTGATCCTAATGACAATTTTAAGCAAAATCTGCTGTGATAGATTTGTGCTTTTACAAATTTCTTCGTACCCTAACCTCTTTCCATTTATGTGATCCTAATGACAATTTTAAGCAAAATCTGCTGTGATAGATTTCTGCTTTTACAAATTTCTTCGTACCCTAACCTCTTTCCATTTACGTGATCCTAATGACAATTTTATGCAAAATCTGCTATGTGATAGATTTGTGCTTTTACAAATTTCTTCGTACCCTAACCTCTTTCCATTTATGTGATCCTAATGACAATTTTAAGCAAAATCTGCTGTGATAGATTTGTGCTTTTACAAATTTCTTCGTACCCTAACCTCTTTCCATTTACGTGATCCTAATGACAATTTTATGCAAAATCTGCTATGTGATAGATTTGTGCTTTTACAAATTTCTTCGTACCCTAACCTCTTTCCATTTACGTGATCCTAATGACAATTTTATGCAAAATCTGCTATGTGATAGATTTGTGCTTTTACAAATTTCTTCGTACCCTAACCTCTTTCCATTTACGTGATCCTAATGACAATTTTATGCAAAATCTGCTATGTGATAGATTTGTGCTTTTACAAATTTCTTCGTACCCTAACCTCTTTCCATTTATGTGATCCTAATGACAATTTTATGCAAAATCTGCTATGTGATAGATTTGTGCTTTTACAAATTTCTTCGTACCCTAACCTCTTTCCATTTATGTGATCCTAATGACAATTTTAAGCAAAATCTGCTGTGATAGATTTCTGCTTTTACAAATTTCTTCGTACCCTAACCTCTTTCCATTTACGTGATCCTAATGACAATTTTATGCAAAATCTGCTATGTGATAGATTTGTGCTTTTACAAATTTTTTCGTACCTAACCTCTTTCCATTCATGTGATCCTAATGACAATTTTATGCAAAATCTGCTGTGATGGATTTCAGCTTTTACAAATTTCTTCGTACCCTAACCTCTTTCCATTTATGTGATCCTAATGACAATTTTAAGCAAAATCTGCTGTGATAGATTTTTGCTTTTACAAATTTCTTCGTACCCTAACCTCTTTCCATTGATGTGATCCTAATGACAATTTTAAGCAAAATCTGCTGTGATAGATTTCTGCTTTTACAAATTTCTTCGTACCCTAACCTCTTTCCATTTATGTGATCCTAATGACAATTTTATGCAAAATCTGCTATGTGATAGATTTGTGCTTTTACAAATTTCTTCGTACCCTAACCTCTTTCCATTTATGTGATCCTAATGACAATTTTATGCAAAATCTGCTATGTGATAGATTTGTGCTTTTACAAATTTCTTCGTACCCTAACCTCTTTCCATTTATGTGATCCTAATGACAATTTTAAGCAAAATCTGCTATGTGATAGATTTGTGCTTTTACAAATTTCTTCGTACCCTAACCTCTTTCCATTTATGTGATCCTAATGACAATTTTAAGCAAAATCTGCTGTGATAGATTTCTGCTTTTACAAATTTCTTCGTACCCTAACCTCTTTCCATTTATGTGATCCTAATGACAATTTTATGCAAAATCTGCTATGTGATAGATTTTTGCTTTTACAAATTTCTTCGTACCCTAACCTCTTTCCATTCATGTGATCCTAATGACAATTTTATGCAAAATCTGCTATGTGATAGATTTCTGCTTTTACAAATTTCTTCGTACCCTAACCTCTTTCCATTTATGTGATCCTAATGACAATTTTATGCAAAATCTGCTATGTGATAGATTTGTGCTTTTACAAATTTCTTCGTACCCTAACCTCTTTCCATTTACGTGATCCTAATGACAATTTTATGCAAAATCTGCTATGTGATAGATTTGTGCTTTTACAAATTTCTTCGTACCCTAACCTCTTTCCATTTACGTGATCCTAATGACAATTTTATGCAAAATCTGCTATGTGATAGATTTGTGCTTTTACAAATTTCTTCGTACCCTAACCTCTTTCCATTTATGTGATCCTAATGACAATTTTAAGCAAAATCTGCTGTGATAGATTTGTGCTTTTACAAATTTCTTCGTACCCTAACCTCTTTCCATTTATGTGATCCTAATGACAATTTTAAGCAAAATCTGCTATGTGATAGATTTGTGCTTTTACAAATTTCTTCATACCCTAACCTCTTTCCATTTATGTGATCCTAATGACAATTTTAAGCTAAATCTGCTGTGATAGATTTGTGCTTTTATAAATTTCTTCGTACCCTAACCTCTTTCCATTTACGTGATCCTAATGACAATTTTAAGCAAAATCTGCTGTGATAGATTTCTGCTTTTACAAATTTCTTCGTACCCTAACCTCTTTCCATTTATGTGATCCAAATGACAATTTTATGCAAAATCTGCTATGTGATAGATTTGTGCTTTTACAAATTTCTTCGTACCCTAACCTCTTTCCATTTATGTGATCCTAATGACAATTTTAAGCTAAATCTGCTGTGATAGATTTGTGCTTTTATAAATTTCTTCGTACCCTAACCTCTTTCCATTTACGTGATCCTAATGACAATTTTAAGCAAAATCTGCAGTAATAGATTTCTGCTTTTACAAATTTCTTCGTACCCTAACCTCTTTCCATTCATGTGATCCTAATGACAATTTTAAGCAAAATCTGCTGTGATAGATTTCTGCTTTTACAAATTTCTTCGTACCCTAACCTCTTTCCATTTATGTGATCCTAATGACAATTTTAAGCAAAATCTGCTGTGATAGATTTCTGCTTTTACAAATTTCTTCGTACCCTAACCTCTTTCCATTTATGTGATCCAAATGACAATTTTATGCAAAATCTGCTATGTGATAGATTTGTGCTTTTACAAATTTCTTCGTACCCTAACCTCTTTCCATTTATGTGATCCTAATGACAATTTTAAGCTAAATCTGCTGTGATAGATTTGTGCTTTTATAAATTTCTTCGTACCCTAACCTCTTTCCATTTACGTGATCCTAATGACAATTTTAAGCAAAATCTGCTGTGATAGATTTCTGCTTTTACAAATTTCTTCGTACCCTAACCTCTTTCCATTTATGTGATCCTAATGACAATTTTAAGCAAAATCTGCTGTGATAGATTTCTGCTTTTACAAATTTCTTCGTACCCTAACCTCTTTCCATTTATGTGATCCTAATGACAATTTTAAGCAAAATCTGCTGTGATAGATTTCTGCTTTTACAAATTTCTTCGTACCCTAACCTCTTTCCATTCATGTGATCCTAATGACAATTTTAAGCAAAATCTGCTGTGTTAGATTTGTGCTTTTACAAATTTCTTCGTACCCTAACCTCTTTCCATTTATGTGATCCTAATGACAATTTTAAGCAAAATCTGCTGTGATAGATTTCTGCTTTTACAAATTTCTTCGTACCCTAACCTCTTTCCATTTACGTGATCCTAATGACAATTTTATGCAAAATCTGCTATGTGATAGATTTGTGCTTTTACAAATTTCTTCGTACCCTAACCTCTTTCCATTTATGTGATCCTAATGACAATTTTAAGCAAAATCTGCTGTGATAGATTTCTGCTTTTACAAATTTCTTCGTACCCTAACCTCTTTCCATTTATGTGATCCTAATGACAATTTTATGCAAAATCTGCTATGTGATAGATTTGTGCTTTTACAAATTTCTTCGTACCCTAACCTCTTTCCATTTATGTGATCCTAATGACAATTTTATGCAAAATCTGCTATGTGATAGATTTGTGCTTTTACAAATTTCTTCGTACCCTAACCTCTTTCCATTTATGTGATCCTAATGACAATTTTAAGCAAAATTTGCTGTGATAGATTTGTGCTTTTACAAATTTCTTCGTACCCTAACCTCTTTCCATTTATGTGATCCTAATGACAATTTTAAGCAAAATCTGCTGTGATAGATTTCTGCTTTTACAAATTTCTTCGTACCCTAACCTCTTTCCATTTATGTGATCCTAATGACAATTTTAAGCAAAATCTGCTGTGATAGATTTCTGCTTTTACAAATTTCTTCGTACCCTAACCTCTTTCCATTTATGTGATCCTAATGACAATTTTATGCAAAATCTGCTATGTGATAGATTTGTGCTTTTACAAATTTCTTCGTACCCTAACCTCTTTCCATTTATGTGATCCTAATGACAATTTTAAGCAAAATCTGCTGTGATAGATTTGTGCTTTTACAAATTTCTTCGTACCCTAACCTCTTTCCATTTATGTGATCCTAATGACAATTTTAAGCAAAATCTGCTGTGATAGATTTCTGCTTTTACAAATTTCTTCGTACCCTAACCTCTTTCCATTTACGTGATCCTAATGACAATTTTATGCAAAATCTGCTATGTGATAGATTTGTGCTTTTACAAATTTCTTCGTACCCTAACCTCTTTCCATTTATGTGATCCTAATGACAATTTTAAGCAAAATCTGCTGTGATAGATTTGTGCTTTTACAAATTTCTTCGTACCCTAACCTCTTTCCATTTACGTGATCCTAATGACAATTTTAAGCAAAATCTGCTGTGATAGATTTCTGCTTTTACAAATTTCTTCGTACCCTAACCTCTTTCCATTTATGTGATCCTAATGACAATTTTAAGCAAAATCTGCTGTGATAGATTTCTGCTTTTACAAATTTCTTCGTACCCTAACCTCTTTCCATTTATGTGATCCTAATGACAATTTTATGCAAAATCTGCTATGTGATAGATTTGTGCTTTTACAAATTTCTTCGTACCCTAACCTCTTTCCATTTATGTGATCCTAATGACAATTTTAAGCAAAATCTGCTGTGATAGATTTGTGCTTTTACAAATTTCTTCGTACCCTAACCTCTTTCCATTTATGTGATCCTAATGACAATTTTAAGCAAAATCTGCTGTGATAGATTTCTGCTTTTACAAATTTCTTCGTACCCTAACCTCTTTCCATTTATGTGATCCTAATGACAATTTTAAGCAAAATCTGCTGTGATAGATTTCTGCTTTTACAAATTTCTTCGTACCCTAACCTCTTTCCATTTATGTGATCCTAATGACAATTTTAAGCAAAATCTGCTGTGATAGATTTCTGCTTTTACAAATTTCTTCGTACCCTAACCTCTTTCCATTCATGTGATCCTAATGACAATTTTAAGCAAAATCTGCTGTGATAGATTTGTGCTTTTACAAATTTCTTCGTACCCTAACCTCTTTCCATTTATGTGATCCTAATGACAATTTTAAGCAAAATCTGCTGTGATAGATTTCTGCTTTTACAAATTTCTTCGTACCCTAACCTCTTTCCATTTACGTGATCCTAATGACAATTTTATGCAAAATCTGCTATGTGATAGATTTGTGCTTTTACAAATTTCTTCGTACCCTAACCTCTTTCCATTTATGTGATCCTAATGACAATTTTAAGCAAAATCTGCTGTGATAGATTTCTGCTTTTACAAATTTCTTCGTACCCTAACCTCTTTCCATTTATGTGATCCTAATGACAATTTTATGCAAAATCTGCTATGTGATAGATTTGTGCTTTTACAAATTTCTTCGTACCCTAACCTCTTTCCATTTATGTGATCCTAATGACAATTTTATGCAAAATCTGCTATGTGATAGATTTGTGCTTTTACAAATTTCTTCGTACCCTAACCTCTTTCCATTTATGTGATCCTAATGACAATTTTAAGCAAAATCTGCTGTGATAGATTTGTGCTTTTACAAATTTCTTCGTACCCTAACCTCTTTCCATTTATGTGATCCTAATGACAATTTTAAGCAAAATCTGCTGTGATAGATTTCTGCTTTTACAAATTTCTTCGTACCCTAACCTCTTTCCATTTATGTGATCCTAATGACAATTTTAAGCAAAATCTGCTGTGATAGATTTCTGCTTTTACAAATTTCTTCGTACCCTAACCTCTTTCCATTTATGTGATCCTAATGACAATTTTATGCAAAATCTGCTATGTGATAGATTTGTGCTTTTACAAATTTCTTCGTACCCTAACCTCTTTCCATTTATGTGATCCTAATGACAATTTTAAGCAAAATCTGCTGTGATAGATTTGTGCTTTTACAAATTTCTTCGTACCCTAACCTCTTTCCATTTATGTGATCCTAATGACAATTTTAAGCAAAATCTGCTGTGATAGATTTCTGCTTTTACAAATTTCTTCGTACCCTAACCTCTTTCCATTTACGTGATCCTAATGACAATTTTATGCAAAATCTGCTATGTGATAGATTTGTGCTTTTACAAATTTCTTCGTACCCTAACCTCTTTCCATTTATGTGATCCTAATGACAATTTTAAGCAAAATCTGCTGTGATAGATTTGTGCTTTTACAAATTTCTTCGTACCCTAACCTCTTTCCATTTACGTGATCCTAATGACAATTTTAAGCAAAATCTGCTGTGATAGATTTCTGCTTTTACAAATTTCTTCGTACCCTAACCTCTTTCCATTTATGTGATCCTAATGACAATATTAAGCAAAATCTGCTGTGATAGATTTCTGCTTTTACAAATTTCTTCGTACCCTAACCTCTTTCCATTTATGTGATCCTAATGACAATTTTATGCAAAATCTGCTATGTGATAGATTTGTGCTTTTACAAATTTCTTCGTACCCTAACCTCTTTCCATTTATGTGATCCTAATGACAATTTTAAGCAAAATCTGCTGTGATAGATTTGTGCTTTTACAAATTTCTTCGTACCCTAACCTCTTTCCATTTATGTGATCCTAATGACAATTTTAAGCAAAATCTGCTGTGATAGATTTCTGCTTTTACAAATTTCTTCGTACCCTAACCTCTTTCCATTTACGTGATCCTAATGACAATTTTATGCAAAATCTGCTATGTGATAGATTTGTGCTTTTACAAATTTCTTCGTACCCTAACCTCTTTCCATTTATGTGATCCTAATGACAATTTTAAGCAAAATCTGCTGTGATAGATTTGTGCTTTTACAAATTTCTTCGTACCCTAACCTCTTTCCATTTACGTGATCCTAATGACAATTTTAAGCAAAATCTGCTGTGATAGATTTGTGCTTTTACAAATTTCTTCGTACCCTAACCTCTGTCCATTCATGTGATCCTAATGACAATTTTATGCAAAATTTGATATGGGATAGATTTGTGCTTTTACAAATTTCTTCGTACCCTAACCTCTTTCCATTCATGTGTGATCCTAATGACAATTTTACGCAAAATTTGCTGTGGGACAGATTTCTGCTTTTACAAATTTCTTCGTACCCTAACCTCTTTCCATATATGTGATCCTAATGACAATTTTATGCAAAATCTGCAATGCGATAGATTTCTGCTTTTACAAATTTCTTCGTACCCTAACCTCTTTCCATTCATGTGATCCTAATGACAATTTTATGCAAAATCTGCTGTGATAGATTTCAGCTTTTACAAATTTCTTCGTACCCTAACCACTTTCCATTTACGTGATCCTAATGACAATTTTATGCAAAATCTGCTATGTGAAAGATTTCTGCTTTAACAAATTTCTTCGTACCCTAACCTCTTTCCATTCATGTGATCCTAATGACAATTTTATGCAAAATTTGCTATGTGATAGATTTCTGCTTTTACAAATTTCTTCGTACCTAACCTCTTTCCATTCATGTGATCCTAATGACAATTTTATGCAAAATTTGCTATATGATAGATTTGTGCTTTTACAAATTTCTTCGTACCCTAACCTCTTTCCATTTACGTGATCCTAATGACAATTTTATGCAAAATCTGCTATGTGAAAGATTTCTGCTTTAACAAATTTCTTCGTACCCTAACCTCTTTCCATTCATGTGATCCTAATGACAATTTTATGCAAAATTTGCTATGTGATAGATTTCTGCTTTTACAAATTTCTTCGTACCCTAACCTCTTTCCATTTATGTGATCCTAATGACAATTTTATGCAAAATCTGCTATGTGATAGATTTGTGCTTTTACAAATTTCTTCGTACCCTAACCTCTTTCCATTTATGTGATCCTAATGACAATTTTAAGCAAAATCTGCTATGTGATAGATTTGTGCTTTTACAAATTTCTTCGTACCCTAACCTCTTTCCATTTATGTGATCCTAATGACAATTTTATGCAAAATCTGCTATGTGATAGATTTTTGCTTTTACAAATTTCTTCGTACCCTAACCTCTTTCCATTCATGTGATCCTAATGACAATTTTATGCAAAATCTGCTATGTGATAGATTTCTGCTTTTACAAATTTCTTCGTACCCTAACCTCTTTCCATTTATGTGATCCTAATGACAATTTTATGCAAAATCTGCTATGTGATAGATTTGTGCTTTTACAAATTTCTTCGTACCCTAACCTCTTTCCATTTACGTGATCCTAATGACAATTTTATGCAAAATCTGCTATGTGATAGATTTGTGCTTTTACAAATTTCTTCGTACCCTAACCTCTTTCCATTTACGTGATCCTAATGACAATTTTATGCAAAATCTGCTATGTGATAGATTTGTGCTTTTACAAATTTCTTCGTACCCTAACCTCTTTCCATTTATGTGATCCTAATGACAATTTTAAGCAAAATCTGCTGTGATAGATTTGTGCTTTTACAAATTTCTTCGTACCCTAACCTCTTTCCATTTATGTGATCCTAATGACAATTTTAAGCAAAATCTGCTATGTGATAGATTTGTGCTTTTACAAATTTCTTCATACCCTAACCTCTTTCCATTTATGTGATCCTAATGACAATTTTAAGCTAAATCTGCTGTGATAGATTTGTGCTTTTATAAATTTCTTCGTACCCTAACCTCTTTCCATTTACGTGATCCTAATGACAATTTTAAGCAAAATCTGCTGTGATAGATTTCTGCTTTTACAAATTTCTTCGTACCCTAACCTCTTTCCATTTATGTGATCCTAATGACAATTTTATGCAAAATCTGCTATGTGATAGATTTGTGCTTTTACAAATTTCTTCGTACCCTAACCTCTTTCCATTTATGTGATCCTAATGACAATTTTAAGCTAAATCTGCTGTGATAGATTTGTGCTTTTATAAATTTCTTCGTACCCTAACCTCTTTCCATTTACGTGATCCTAATGACAATTTTAAGCAAAATCTGCAGTAATAGATTTCTGCTTTTACAAATTTCTTCGTACCCTAACCTCTTTCCATTCATGTGATCCTAATGACAATTTTAAGCAAAATCTGCTGTGATAGATTTCTGCTTTTACAAATTTCTTCGTACCCTAACCTCTTTCCATTTATGTGATCCTAATGACAATTTTAAGCAAAATCTGCTGTGATAGATTTCTGCTTTTACAAATTTCTTCGTACCCTAACCTCTTTCCATTTATGTGATCCAAATGACAATTTTATGCAAAATCTGCTATGTGATAGATTTGTGCTTTTACAAATTTCTTCGTACCCTAACCTCTTTCCATTTATGTGATCCTAATGACAATTTTAAGCTAAATCTGCTGTGATAGATTTGTGCTTTTATAAATTTCTTCGTACCCTAACCTCTTTCCATTTACGTGATCCTAATGACAATTTTAAGCAAAATCTGCTGTGATAGATTTCTGCTTTTACAAATTTCTTCGTACCCTAACCTCTTTCCATTTATGTGATCCTAATGACAATTTTAAGCAAAATCTGCTGTGATAGATTTCTGCTTTTACAAATTTCTTCGTACCCTAACCTCTTTCCATTTATGTGATCCTAATGACAATTTTAAGCAAAATCTGCTGTGATAGATTTCTGCTTTTACAAATTTCTTCGTACCCTAACCTCTTTCCATTCATGTGATCCTAATGACAATTTTAAGCAAAATCTGCTGTGATAGATTTGTGCTTTTACAAATTTCTTCGTACCCTAACCTCTTTCCATTTATGTGATCCTAATGACAATTTTAAGCAAAATCTGCTGTGATAGATTTCTGCTTTTACAAATTTCTTCGTACCCTAACCTCTTTCCATTTACGTGATCCTAATGACAATTTTATGCAAAATCTGCTATGTGATAGATTTGTGCTTTTACAAATTTCTTCGTACCCTAACCTCTTTCCATTTATGTGATCCTAATGACAATTTTAAGCAAAATCTGCTGTGATAGATTTCTGCTTTTACAAATTTCTTCGTACCCTAACCTCTTTCCATTTATGTGATCCTAATGACAATTTTATGCAAAATCTGCTATGTGATAGATTTGTGCTTTTACAAATTTCTTCGTACCCTAACCTCTTTCCATTTATGTGATCCTAATGACAATTTTATGCAAAATCTGCTATGTGATAGATTTGTGCTTTTACAAATTTCTTCGTACCCTAACCTCTTTCCATTTATGTGATCCTAATGACAATTTTAAGCAAAATCTGCTGTGATAGATTTGTGCTTTTACAAATTTCTTCGTACCCTAACCTCTTTCCATTTATGTGATCCTAATGACAATTTTAAGCAAAATCTGCTGTGATAGATTTCTGCTTTTACAAATTTCTTCGTACCCTAACCTCTTTCCATTTATGTGATCCTAATGACAATTTTAAGCAAAATCTGCTGTGATAGATTTCTGCTTTTACAAATTTCTTCGTACCCTAACCTCTTTCCATTTATGTGATCCTAATGACAATTTTATGCAAAATCTGCTATGTGATAGATTTGTGCTTTTACAAATTTCTTCGTACCCTAACCTCTTTCCATTTATGTGATCCTAATGACAATTTTAAGCAAAATCTGCTGTGATAGATTTCTGCTTTTACAAATTTCTTCGTACCCTAACCTCTTTCCATTTACGTGATCCTAATGACAATTTTATGCAAAATCTGCTATGTGATAGATTTGTGCTTTTACAAATTTCTTCGTACCCTAACCTCTTTCCATTTATGTGATCCTAATGACAATTTTAAGCAAAATCTGCTGTGATAGATTTGTGCTTTTACAAATTTCTTCGTACCCTAACCTCTTTCCATTTACGTGATCCTAATGACAATTTTAAGCAAAATCTGCTGTGATAGATTTGTGCTTTTACAAATTTCTTCGTACCCTAACCTCTGTCCATTCATGTGATCCTAATGACAATTTTATGCAAAATTTGATATGGGATAGATTTGTGCTTTTACAAATTTCTTCGTACCCTAACCTCTTTCCATTCATGTGTGATCCTAATGACAATTTTACGCAAAATTTGCTGTGGGACAGATTTCTGCTTTTACAAATTTCTTCGTACCCTAACCTCTTTCCATATATGTGATCCTAATGACAATTTTATGCAAAATCTGCAATGCGATAGATTTCTGCTTTTACAAATTTCTTCGTACCCTAACCTCTTTCCATTCATGTGATCCTAATGACAATTTTATGCAAAATCTGCTGTGATAGATTTCAGCTTTTACAAATTTCTTCGTACCCTAACCACTTTCCATTTACGTGATCCTAATGACAATTTTATGCAAAATCTGCTATGTGAAAGATTTCTGCTTTAACAAATTTCTTCGTACCCTAACCTCTTTCCATTCATGTGATCCTAATGACAATTTTATGCAAAATTTGCTATGTGATAGATTTCTGCTTTTACAAATTTCTTCGTACCTAACCTCTTTCCATTCATGTGATCCTAATGACAATTTTATGCAAAATTTGCTATATGATAGATTTGTGCTTTTACAAATTTCTTCGTACCCTAACCTCTTTCCATTTACGTGATCCTAATGACAATTTTATGCAAAATCTGCTATGTGAAAGATTTCTGCTTTAACAAATTTCTTCGTACCCTAACCTCTTTCCATTCATGTGATCCTAATGACAATTTTATGCAAAATTTGCTATGTGATAGATTTCTGCTTTTACAAATTTCTTCGTACCTAACCTCTTTCCATTCATGTGATCCTAATGACAATTTTATGCAAAATTTGCTATATGATAGATTTGTGCTTTTACAAATTTCTTCGTACCTAACCTCTTTCCATTCATGTGATCCTAATGACAATTTTATACAAAATCTGCTGTGATAGATTTGTGCTTTTACAAATTTCTTCGTACCCTAACCACTTTCCATTCATGTGATCCTAATGACAATTTTAAGCAAAATCTGCTGTGATAGATTTGTGCTTTTACAAATTTCTTCGTACCCTAACCTCTTTCCATTTACGTGATCCTAATGACAATTTTATGCAAAATCTGCTATGTGACAGATTTCTGCTTTTACAAATTTCTTCGTACCCTAACCTCTTTCCATTTATGTGATCCTAATGACAATTTTATGCAAAATCTGCTATGTGATAGATTTGTGCTTTTACAAATTTCTTCGTACCCTAACCTCTTTCCATTTATGTGATCCTAATGACAATTTTAAGCAAAATCTGCTGTGATAGATTTCTGCTTTTACAAATTTCTTCGTACCCTAACCTCTTTCCATTTACGTGATCCTAATGACAATTTTATGCAAAATCTGCTATGTGATAGATTTGTGCTTTTACAAATTTCTTCGTACCCTAACCTCTTTCCATTTATGTGATCCTAATGACAATTTTAAGCAAAATCTGCTGTGATAGATTTGTGCTTTTACAAATTTCTTCGTACCCTAACCTCTTTCCATTTACGTGATCCTAATGACAATTTTAAGCAAAATCTGCTGTGATAGATTTGTGCTTTTACAAATTTCTTCGTACCCTAACCTCTGTCCATTCATGTGATCCTAATGACAATTTTATGCAAAATTTGATATGGGATAGATTTGTGCTTTTACAAATTTCTTCGTACCCTAACCTCTTTCCATTCATGTGTGATCCTAATGACAATTTTACGCAAAATTTGCTGTGGGACAGATTTCTGCTTTTACAAATTTCTTCGTACCCTAACCTCTTTCCATATATGTGATCCTAATGACAATTTTATGCAAAATCTGCAATGCGATAGATTTCTGCTTTTACAAATTTCTTCGTACCCTAACCTCTTTCCATTCATGTGATCCTAATGACAATTTTATGCAAAATCTGCTGTGATAGATTTCAGCTTTTACAAATTTCTTCGTACCCTAACCACTTTCCATTTACGTGATCCTAATGACAATTTTATGCAAAATCTGCTATGTGAAAGATTTCTGCTTTAACAAATTTCTTCGTACCCTAACCTCTTTCCATTCATGTGATCCTAATGACAATTTTATGCAAAATTTGCTATGTGATAGATTTCTGCTTTTACAAATTTCTTCGTACCTAACCTCTTTCCATTCATGTGATCCTAATGACAATTTTATGCAAAATTTGCTATATGATAGATTTGTGCTTTTACAAATTTCTTCGTACCCTAACCTCTTTCCATTTACGTGATCCTAATGACAATTTTATGCAAAATCTGCTATGTGAAAGATTTCTGCTTTAACAAATTTCTTCGTACCCTAACCTCTTTCCATTCATGTGATCCTAATGACAATTTTATGCAAAATTTGCTATGTGATAGATTTCTGCTTTTACAAATTTCTTCGTACCTAACCTCTTTCCATTCATGTGATCCTAATGACAATTTTATGCAAAATTTGCTATATGATAGATTTGTGCTTTTACAAATTTCTTCGTACCTAACCTCTTTCCATTTATGTGATCCTAATGATAATTTTATGCAAAATCTGCTGTGATAGATTTCAGCTTTTACAAATTTCTTCGTACCCTAACCTCTTTCCATTCATGTGATCCTAATGACAATTTTATGCAAAATCTGCTGTGATAGATTTCAGCTTTTACAAATTTCTTCGTACCCTAACCTCTTTCCATTCATGTGATCCTAATGACAATTTTATGCAAAATCTGCTATGATAGATTTCAGCTTTTACAAATTTCTTCGTACCCTAACCTCTTTCCATTCATGTGATCCTAATGACAATTTTATGCAAAATCTGCTGTGATAGATTTCAGCTTTTACAAATTTCTTCGTACCCTAACCTCTTTCCATTCATGTGATCCTAATGACAATTTTATGCAAAATCTGCTGTGATAGATTTCAGCTTTTACAAATTTCTTCGTACCCTAACCTCTTTCCATTCATGTGATCCTAATGACAATTTTATGCAAAATCTGCTGTGATAGATTTCAGCTTTTACAAATTTCTTCGTACCCTAACCTCTTTCCATTCATGTGATCCTAATGACAATTTTATGCAAAATCTGCTATGATAGATTTCAGCTTTTACAAATTTCTTCGTACCCTAACCTCTTTCCATTCATGTGATCCTAATGACATTTTTATGCAAAATCTGCTGTGATAGATTTGTGCTTTTACAAATTTCTTCGTACCCTAACCTCTTTCCATTCATGTGATCCTAATGACAATTTTATGCAAAATCTGCTATGATAGATTTCAGCTTTTACAAATTTCTTCGTACCCTAACCTCTTTCCATTCATGTGATCCTAATGACAATTTTATGCAAAATCTGCTATGATAGATTTCAGCTTTTACAAATTTCTTCGTACCCTAACCTCTTTCCATTCATGTGATCCTAATGACATTTTTATGCAAAATCTGCTGTGATAGATTTCAGCTTTTACAAATTTCTTCGTACCCTAACCTCTTTCCATTCATGTGATCCTAATGACAATTTTATGCAAAATCTGCTATGATAGATTTCAGCTTTTACAAATTTCTTCGTACCCTAACCTCTTTCCATTCATGTGATCCTAATGACAATTTTATGCAAAATCTGCTGTGATAGATTTCAGCTTTTACAAATTTCTTCGTACCCTAACCTCTTTCCATTCATGTGATCCTAATGACAATTTTATGCAAAATCTGCTGTGATAGATTTCAGCTTTTACAAATTTCTTCGTACCCTAACCTCTTTCCATTCATGTGATCCTAATGACATTTTTATGCAAAATCTGCTGTGATAGATTTGTGCTTTTACAAATTTCTTCGTACCCTAACCTCTTTCCATTCATGTGATCCTAATGACAATTTTATGCAAAATCTGCTATGATAGATTTCAGCTTTTACAAATTTCTTCGTACCCTAACCTCTTTCCATTCATGTGATCCTAATGACAATTTTATGCAAAATCTGCTGTGATAGATTTCAGCTTTTACAAATTTCTTCGTACCCTAACATCTTTCCATTCATGTGATCCTAATGACATTTTTATGCAAAATCTGCTGTGATAGATTTGTGCTTTTACAAATTTCTTCGTACCCTAACCTCTTTCCATTCATGTGATCCTAATGACAATTTTATGCAAAATCTGCTATGATAGATTTCAGCTTTTACAAATTTCTTCGTACCCTAACCTCTTTCCATTCATGTGATCCTAATGACAATTTTATGCAAAATCTGCTATGATAGATTTCAGCTTTTACAAATTTCTTCGTACCCTAACCTCTTTCCATTCATGTGATCCTAATGACATTTTTATGCAAAATCTGCTGTGATAGATTTCAGCTTTTACAAATTTCTTCGTACCCTAACCTCTTTCCATTCATGTGATCCTAATGACAATTTTATGCAAAATCTGCTATGATAGATTTCAGCTTTTACAAATTTCTTCGTACCCTAACCTCTTTCCATTCATGTGATCCTAATGACAATTTTATGCAAAATCTGCTGTGATAGATTTCAGCTTTTACAAATTTCTTCGTACCCTAACCTCTTTCCATTCATGTGATCCTAATGACAATTTTATGCAAAATCTGCTGTGATAGATTTCAGCTTTTACAAATTTCTTCGTACCCTAACCTCTTTCCATTCATGTGATCCTAATGACAATTTTATGCAAAATCTGCTGTGATAGATTTCAGCTTTTACAAATTTCTTCGTACCCTAACCTCTTTCCATTCATGTGATCCTAATGACAATTTTATGCAAAATCTGCTGTGATAGATTTCAGCTTTTACAAATTTCTTCGTACCCTAACCTCTTTCCATTCATGTGATCCTAATGACATTTTTATGCAAAATCTGCTGTGATAGATTTCAGCTTTTACAAATTTCTTCGTACCCTAACCTCTTTCCATTCATGTGATCCTAATGACAATTTTATGCAAAATCTGCTATGATAGATTTCAGCTTTTACAAATTTCTTCGTACCCTAACCTCTTTCCATATATGTGATCCTAATGACAATTTTATGCAAAATCTGCAATGCGATAGATTTCTGCTTTTACAAATTTCTTCGTACCCTAACCTCTTTCCATTCATGTGATCCTAATGACAATTTTATGCAAAATCTGCTGTGATAGATTTCAGCTTTTACAAATTTCTTCGTACCCTAACCACTTTCCATTTACGTGATCCTAATGACAATTTTATGCAAAATCTGCTATGTGAAAGATTTCTGCTTTAACAAATTTCTTCGTACCCTAACCTCTTTCCATTCATGTGATCCTAATGACAATTTTATGCAAAATTTGCTATGTGATAGATTTCTGCTTTTACAAATTTCTTCGTACCTAACCTCTTTCCATTCATGTGATCCTAATGACAATTTTATGCAAAATTTGCTATATGATAGATTTGTGCTTTTACAAATTTCTTCGTACCCTAACCTCTTTCCATTTACGTGATCCTAATGACAATTTTATGCAAAATCTGCTATGTGAAAGATTTCTGCTTTAACAAATTTCTTCGTACCCTAACCTCTTTCCATTCATGTGATCCTAATGACAATTTTATGCAAAATTTGCTATGTGATAGATTTCTGCTTTTACAAATTTCTTCGTACCTAACCTCTTTCCATTCATGTGATCCTAATGACAATTTTATGCAAAATTTGCTATATGATAGATTTGTGCTTTTACAAATTTCTTCGTACCTAACCTCTTTCCATTCATGTGATCCTAATGACAATTTTATACAAAATCTGCTGTGATAGATTTGTGCTTTTACAAATTTCTTCGTACCCTAACCACTTTCCATTCATGTGATCCTAATGACAATTTTAAGCAAAATCTGCTGTGATAGATTTGTGCTTTTACAAATTTCTTCGTACCCTAACCTCTTTCCATTTACGTGATCCTAATGACAATTTTATGCAAAATCTGCTATGTGACAGATTTCTGCTTTTACAAATTTCTTCGTACCCTAACCTCTTTCCATTTATGTGATCCTAATGACAATTTTATGCAAAATCTGCTATGTGATAGATTTGTGCTTTTACAAATTTCTTCGTACCCTAACCTCTTTCCATTTATGTGATCCTAATGACAATTTTAAGCAAAATCTGCTGTGATAGATTTCTGCTTTTACAAATTTCTTCGTACCCTAACCTCTTTCCATTTACGTGATCCTAATGACAATTTTATGCAAAATCTGCTATGTGATAGATTTGTGCTTTTACAAATTTCTTCGTACCCTAACCTCTTTCCATTTATGTGATCCTAATGACAATTTTAAGCAAAATCTGCTGTGATAGATTTGTGCTTTTACAAATTTCTTCGTACCCTAACCTCTTTCCATTTACGTGATCCTAATGACAATTTTAAGCAAAATCTGCTGTGATAGATTTGTGCTTTTACAAATTTCTTCGTACCCTAACCTCTGTCCATTCATGTGATCCTAATGACAATTTTATGCAAAATTTGATATGGGATAGATTTGTGCTTTTACAAATTTCTTCGTACCCTAACCTCTTTCCATTCATGTGTGATCCTAATGACAATTTTACGCAAAATTTGCTGTGGGACAGATTTCTGCTTTTACAAATTTCTTCGTACCCTAACCTCTTTCCATATATGTGATCCTAATGACAATTTTATGCAAAATCTGCAATGCGATAGATTTCTGCTTTTACAAATTTCTTCGTACCCTAACCTCTTTCCATTCATGTGATCCTAATGACAATTTTATGCAAAATCTGCTGTGATAGATTTCAGCTTTTACAAATTTCTTCGTACCCTAACCACTTTCCATTTACGTGATCCTAATGACAATTTTATGCAAAATCTGCTATGTGAAAGATTTCTGCTTTAACAAATTTCTTCGTACCCTAACCTCTTTCCATTCATGTGATCCTAATGACAATTTTATGCAAAATTTGCTATGTGATAGATTTCTGCTTTTACAAATTTCTTCGTACCTAACCTCTTTCCATTCATGTGATCCTAATGACAATTTTATGCAAAATTTGCTATATGATAGATTTGTGCTTTTACAAATTTCTTCGTACCCTAACCTCTTTCCATTTACGTGATCCTAATGACAATTTTATGCAAAATCTGCTATGTGAAAGATTTCTGCTTTAACAAATTTCTTCGTACCCTAACCTCTTTCCATTCATGTGATCCTAATGACAATTTTATGCAAAATTTGCTATGTGATAGATTTCTGCTTTTACAAATTTCTTCGTACCTAACCTCTTTCCATTCATGTGATCCTAATGACAATTTTATGCAAAATTTGCTATATGATAGATTTGTGCTTTTACAAATTTCTTCGTACCTAACCTCTTTCCATTCATGTGATCCTAATGACAATTTTATGCAAAATCTGCTGTGATAGATTTGTGCTTTTACAAATTTCTTCGTACCTAACCTCTTTCCATTCATGTGATCCTAATGACAATTTTATGCAAAATCTGCTGTGATAGATTTGTGCTTTTACAAATTTCTTCGTACCCTAACCACTTTCCATTCATGTGATCCTAATGACAATTTTAAGCAAAATCTGCTGTGATAGATTTGTGCTTTTAAAAATTTCTTCGTACCCTAACCTCTTTCCATTTACGTGATCCTAATGACAATTTTATGCAAAATCTGCTATGTGATAGATTTGTACTTTTACAAATTTCTTCGTACCCTAACCTCTTACCATTCATGTGATCCTAATGACAATTTTATGCAAAATCTGCTGTAATAGATTTGTGCTTTAACAAATTTCTTCGTACCCTAACCTTCTTCCATTCATGTGTTCCTAATGACAATTTTATGCAAAATTTGCTATGGGACAGATTTCTGCTTTTACAAATTTCTCGGTACCCTAACCTCTTTCCATTTATGTGATCCTAATGACAATTTTATGCAAAATCTGCTATATGATAGATTTGTGCTTTTACAAATTTCTTCGTACCTAACCTCTTTCCATTCATGTGATCCTAATGACAATTTTATGCAAAATCTGCTGTGATAGATTTGTGCTTTTACAAATTTCTTCGTACCCTAACCACTTTCCATTCATGTGATCCTATTGACAATTTTATGCAAAATCTGCTGCTGTGATGGATTTCAGCTTTTACAAATTTCTTCGTACCCTAACCTCTTTCCATTTATGTGATCCTAATGACAATTTTATGCAAAATTTGCTATATGATAGATTTGTGCTTTTACAAATTTCTTCGTACCCTAACCTCTTTCCATTCATGTGATCCTAATGACAATTTCATGCAAAATCTGCTGTGATAGATTTGTGCTTTTACAAATTTCTTCGTACCCTAACCACTTTCCATTGATGTGATCCTAATGACAATTTTAAGCAAAATCTGCTGTGATAGATTTGTGCTTTTACAAATTTCTTCGTACCCTAACCTCTTTCCATTTACGTGATCCTAATGACAATTTTATGCAAAATTTGCTATGTGATAGATTTCTGCTTTTACAAATTTCTTCGTACCCTAACCTCTTTCCATTCATGTGATCCTAATGACAATTTTATGCAAAATCTGCTATGCGATAGATTTGTGCTTTAACAAATTTCTTCGTACCCTAACCTCTTTCCATTTACGTGATCCTAATGACAATTTTATGCAAAATCTGCTATGTGATAGATTTGTGCTTTTACAAATTTTTTCGTACCTAACCTCTTTCCATTCATGTGATCCTAATGACAATTTTATGCAAAATCTGCTGTGATGGATTTCAGCTTTTACAAATTTCTTCGTACCCTAACCTCTTTCCATTTATGTGATCCTAATGACAATTTTAAGCAAAATCTGCTATGTGATAGATTTGTGCTTTTACAAATTTCTTCGTACCCTAACCTCTTTCCATTTATGTGATCCTAATGAAAATTTTAAGCAAAATCTGCTGTGATAGATTTTTGCTTTTACAAATTTCTTCGTACCCTAACCTCTTTCCATTGATGTGATCCTAATGACAATTTTAAGCAAAATCTGCTGTGATAGATTTCTACTTTTACAAATTTCTTCGTACCCTAACCTCTTTCCATTTACGTGATCCTAATGACAATTTTAAGCAAAATCTGCTGTGATAGATTTCTGCTTTTACAAATTTCTTCGTACCCTAACCTCTTTCCATTTATGTGATCCTAATGACAATTTTATGCAAAATCTGCTATGTGATAGATTTGTGCTTTTACAAATTTCTTCGTACCCTAACCTCTTTCCATTTATGTGATCCTAATGACAATTTTATGCAAAATCTGCTATGTGATAGATTTGTGCTTTTACAAATTTCTTCGTACCCTAACCTCTTTCCATTTATGTGATCCTAATGACAATTTTAAGCAAAATCTGCTGTGATAGATTTGTGCTTTTACAAATTTCTTCGTACCCTAACCTCTTTCCATTTATGTGATCCTAATGACAATTTTAAGCAAAATCTGCTGTGATAGATTTCTGCTTTTACAAATTTCTTCGTACCCTAACCTCTTTCCATTTATGTGATCCTAATGACAATTTTAAGCTAAATCTGCTGTGATAGATTTGTGCTTTTATAAATTTCTTCGTACCCTAACCTCTTTCCATTTATGTGATCCTAATGACAATTTTATGGAAAATCTGCTATGTGATAGATTTGTGCTTTTACAAATTTCTTCGTACCCTAACCTCTTTCCATTTATGTGATCCTAATGACAATTTTAAGCAAAATCTGCTGTGATAGATTTGTGCTTTTACAAATTTCTTCGTACCCTAACCTCTTTCCATTTATGTGATCCTAATGACAATTTTAAGCAAAATCTGCTATGTGATAGATTTGTGCTTTTACAAATTTCTTCGTACCCTAACCTCTTTCCATTTATGTGATCCTAATGACAATTTTAAGCTAAATCTGCTGTGATAGATTTTTGCTTTTATAAATTTCTTCGTACCCTAACCTCTTTCCATTTACGTGATCCTAATGACAATTTTAAGCAAAATCTGCTGTGATAGATTTCTGCTTTTACAAATTTCTTCGTACCCTAACCTCTTTCCATTTATGTGATCCTAATGACAATTTTATGCAAAATCTGCTATGTGATAGATTTGTGCTTTTACAAATTTCTTCGTACCCTAACCTCTTTCCATTTATGTGATCCTAATGACAATTTTATGCAAAATCTGCTATGTGATAGATTTGTGCTTTTACAAATTTTTTCGTACCCTAACCTCTTTCCATTTATGTGATCCTAATGACAATTTTATGCAAAATCTGCTATGTGATAGATTTGTGCTTTTACAAATTTCTTCGTACCCTAACCTCTTTCCATTTATGTGATCCTAATGACAATTTTAAGCAAAATCTGCTGTGATAGATTTGTGCTTTTACAAATTTCTTCGTACCCTAACCTCTTTCCATTTATGTGATCCTAATGACAATTTTATGCAAAATCTGCTATGTGATAGATTTGTGCTTTTACAAATTTCTTCGTACCCTAACCTCTTTCCATTTATGTGATCCTAATGACAATTTTAAGCAAAATCTGCTGTGATAGATTTGTGCTTTTACAAATTTCTTCGTACCCTAACCTCTTTCCATTTACGTGATCCTAATGACAATTTTATGCAAAATCTGCTATGTGATAGATTTGTGCTTTTACAAATTTCTTCGTACCCTAACCTCTTTCCATTTACGTGATCCTAATGACAATTTTATGCAAAATCTGCTATGTGATAGATTTGTGCTTTTACAAATTTCTTCGTACCCTAACCTCTTTCCATTTACGTGATCCTAATGACAATTTTATGCAAAATCTGCTGTGATAGATTTGTGCTTTTACAAATTTCTTCGTACCCTAACCTCTTTCCATTTACGTGATCCCAATGACAATTTTATGCAAAATCTGCTATGTGATAGATTTGTGCTTTTACAAATTTCTTCGTACCCTAACCTCTTTCCATTTACGTGATCCTAATGACAATTTTATGCAAAATCTGCTGTGATAGATTTGTGCTTTTACAAATTTCTTCGTACCCTAAACTCTTTCCATTTATGTGATCCTAATGACAATTTTATGCAAAATCTGCTATGTGATAGATTTGTGCTTTTACAAATTTCTTCGTACCCTAACCTCTTTCCATTTACGTGATCCTAATGACAATTTTATGCAAAATCTGCTGTGATAGATTTGTGCTTTTACAAATTTCTTCGTACCCTAACCTCTTTCCATTTATGTGATCCTAATGACAATTTTATGCAAAATCTGCTATGTGATAGATTTGTGCTTTTACAAATTTCTTCGTACCCTAACCTCTTTCCATTTACGTGATCCTAATGACAATTTTATGCAAAATCTGCTGTGATAGATTTGTGCTTTTACAAATTTCTTCGTACCCTAACCTCTTTCCATTTATGTGATCCTAATGACAATTTTATGCAAAATCTGCTATGTGATAGATTTGTGCTTTTACAAATTTCTTCGTACCCTAACCTCTTTCCATTCATGTGATCCTAATGACAATTTTAAGCAAAATCTGCTGTGATAGATTTCTGCTTTTACAAATTTCTTCGTACCCTAACCTCTTTCCATTTATGTGATCCTAATGACAATTTTATGCAAAATCTGCTATGTGATAGATTTGTGCTTTTACAAATTTCTTCGTACCCTAACCTCTTTCCATTTATGTGATCCTAATGACAATTTTATGCAAAATCTGCTATGTGATAGATTTGTGCTTTTACAAATTTCTTCGTACCCTAACCTCTTTCCATTTACGTGATCCTAATGACAATTTTATGCAAAATCTGCTGTGATAGATTTGTGCTTTTACAAATTTCTTCGTACCCTAACCTCTTTCCATTTACGTGATCCTAATGACAATTTTATGCAAAATCTGCTATGGGATAGATTTGTGCTTTTACAAATTTCTTCGTACCCTAACCTCTTTCCATTTTCGTGATCCTAATGACAATTTTATGCAAAATCTGCTGTGATAGATTTGTGCTTTTACAAATTTCTTCGTACCCTAACCTCTTTCCATTTATGTGATCCTAATGACAATTTTATGCAAAATCTGCTATGTGATAGATTTGTGCTTTTACAAATTTCTTCGTACCCTAACCTCTTTCCATTTATGTGATCCTAATGACAATTTTAAGCAAAATCTGCTGTGATAGATTTCTGCTTTTACAAATTTCTTCGTACCCTAACCTCTTTCCATTTATGTGATCCTAATGACAATTTTATGCAAAATCTGCTATGTGATAGATTTGTGCTTTTACAAATTTCTTCGTACCCTAACCTCTTTCCATTTATGTGATCCTAATGACAATTTTAAGCAAAATCTGCTATGTGATAGATTTGTGCTTTTACAAATTTCTTCGTACCCTAACCTCTTTCCATTTATGTGATCCTAATGACAATTTTATGCAAAATCTGCTATGTGATAGATTTGTGCTTTTACAAATTTCTTCGTACCCTAACCTCTTTCCATTTATGTGATCCTAATGACAATTTTAAGCAAAATCTGCTGTGATAGATTTGTGCTTTTACAAATTTCTTCGTACCCTAACCTCTTTCCATTTATGTGATCCTAATGACAATTTTATGCAAAATCTGCTATGTGATAGATTTGTGCTTTTACAAATTTCTTCGTACCCTAACCTCTTTCCATTCATGTGATCCTAATGACAATTTTAAGCAAAATCTGCTGTGATAGATTTCTGCTTTTACAAATTTCTTCGTACCCTAACCTCTTTCCATTTATGTGATCCTAATGACAATTTTATGCAAAATCTGCTATGTGATAGATTTGTGCTTTTACAAATTTCTTCGTACCCTAACCTCTTTCCATTTATGTGATCCTAATGACAATTTTAAGCAAAATCTGCTGTGATAGATTTGTGCTTTTACAAATTTCTTCGTACCCTAACCTCTTTCCATTTATGTGATCCTAATGACAATTTTAAGCAAAATCTGCTGTGATAGATTTCTGCTTTTACAAATTTCTTCGTACCCTAACCTCTTTCCATTTACGTGATCCTAATGACAATTTTATGCAAAATCTGCTATGTGATAGATTTGTGCTTTTACAAATTTCTTCGTACCCTAACCTCTTTCCATTTATGTGATCCTAATGACAATTTTAAGCAAAATCTGCTGTGATAGATTTGTGCTTTTACAAATTTCTTCGTACCCTAACCTCTTTCCATTTACGTGATCCTAATGACAATTTTATGCAAAATCTGCTATGTGATAGATTTGTGCTTTTACAAATTTCTTCGTACCCTAACCTCTTTCCATTTACGTGATCCTAATGACAATTTTATGCAAAATCTGCTATGTGATAGATTTGTGCTTTTACAAATTTCTTCGTACCCTAACCTCTTTCCATTTACGTGATCCTAATGACAATTTTATGCAAAATCTGCTATGTGATAGATTTGTGCTTTTACAAATTTCTTCGTACCCTAACCTCTTTCCATTTATGTGATCCTAATGACAATTTTATGCAAAATCTGCTATGTGATAGATTTGTGCTTTTACAAATTTCTTCGTACCCTAACCTCTTTCCATTTATGTGATCCTAATGACAATTTTAAGCAAAATCTGCTGTGATAGATTTCTGCTTTTACAAATTTCTTCGTACCCTAACCTCTTTCCATTTACGTGATCCTAATGACAATTTTATGCAAAATCTGCTATGTGATAGATTTGTGCTTTTACAAATTTTTTCGTACCTAACCTCTTTCCATTCATGTGATCCTAATGACAATTTTATGCAAAATCTGCTGTGATGGATTTCAGCTTTTACAAATTTCTTCGTACCCTAACCTCTTTCCATTTATGTGATCCTAATGACAATTTTAAGCAAAATCTGCTGTGATAGATTTTTGCTTTTACAAATTTCTTCGTACCCTAACCTCTTTCCATTGATGTGATCCTAATGACAATTTTAAGCAAAATCTGCTGTGATAGATTTCTGCTTTTACAAATTTCTTCGTACCCTAACCTCTTTCCATTTATGTGATCCTAATGACAATTTTATGCAAAATCTGCTATGTGATAGATTTGTGCTTTTACAAATTTCTTCGTACCCTAACCTCTTTCCATTTATGTGATCCTAATGACAATTTTATGCAAAATCTGCTATGTGATAGATTTGTGCTTTTACAAATTTCTTCGTACCCTAACCTCTTTCCATTTATGTGATCCTAATGACAATTTTAAGCAAAATCTGCTATGTGATAGATTTGTGCTTTTACAAATTTCTTCGTACCCTAACCTCTTTCCATTTATGTGATCCTAATGACAATTTTAAGCAAAATCTGCTGTGATAGATTTCTGCTTTTACAAATTTCTTCGTACCCTAACCTCTTTCCATTTATGTGATCCTAATGACAATTTTATGCAAAATCTGCTATGTGATAGATTTTTGCTTTTACAAATTTCTTCGTACCCTAACCTCTTTCCATTCATGTGATCCTAATGACAATTTTATGCAAAATCTGCTATGTGATAGATTTCTGCTTTTACAAATTTCTTCGTACCCTAACCTCTTTCCATTTATGTGATCCTAATGACAATTTTATGCAAAATCTGCTATGTGATAGATTTGTGCTTTTACAAATTTCTTCGTACCCTAACCTCTTTCCATTTACGTGATCCTAATGACAATTTTATGCAAAATCTGCTATGTGATAGATTTGTGCTTTTACAAATTTCTTCGTACCCTAACCTCTTTCCATTTACGTGATCCTAATGACAATTTTATGCAAAATCTGCTATGTGATAGATTTGTGCTTTTACAAATTTCTTCGTACCCTAACCTCTTTCCATTTATGTGATCCTAATGACAATTTTAAGCAAAATCTGCTGTGATAGATTTGTGCTTTTACAAATTTCTTCGTACCCTAACCTCTTTCCATTTATGTGATCCTAATGACAATTTTAAGCAAAATCTGCTATGTGATAGATTTGTGCTTTTACAAATTTCTTCATACCCTAACCTCTTTCCATTTATGTGATCCTAATGACAATTTTAAGCTAAATCTGCTGTGATAGATTTGTGCTTTTATAAATTTCTTCGTACCCTAACCTCTTTCCATTTACGTGATCCTAATGACAATTTTAAGCAAAATCTGCTGTGATAGATTTCTGCTTTTACAAATTTCTTCGTACCCTAACCTCTTTCCATTTATGTGATCCTAATGACAATTTTATGCAAAATCTGCTATGTGATAGATTTGTGCTTTTACAAATTTCTTCGTACCCTAACCTCTTTCCATTTATGTGATCCTAATGACAATTTTAAGCTAAATCTGCTGTGATAGATTTGTGCTTTTATAAATTTCTTCGTACCCTAACCTCTTTCCATTTACGTGATCCTAATGACAATTTTAAGCAAAATCTGCAGTAATAGATTTCTGCTTTTACAAATTTCTTCGTACCCTAACCTCTTTCCATTCATGTGATCCTAATGACAATTTTAAGCAAAATCTGCTGTGATAGATTTCTGCTTTTACAAATTTCTTCGTACCCTAACCTCTTTCCATTTATGTGATCCTAATGACAATTTTAAGCAAAATCTGCTGTGATAGATTTCTGCTTTTACAAATTTCTTCGTACCCTAACCTCTTTCCATTTATGTGATCCAAATGACAATTTTATGCAAAATCTGCTATGTGATAGATTTGTGCTTTTACAAATTTCTTCGTACCCTAACCTCTTTCCATTTATGTGATCCTAATGACAATTTTAAGCTAAATCTGCTGTGATAGATTTGTGCTTTTATAAATTTCTTCGTACCCTAACCTCTTTCCATTTATGTGATCCTAATGACAATTTTAAGCAAAATCTGCTGTGATAGATTTCTGCTTTTACAAATTTCTTCGTACCCTAACCTCTTTCCATTTATGTGATCCTAATGACAATTTTAAGCAAAATCTGCTGTGATAGATTTCTGCTTTTACAAATTTCTTCGTACCCTAACCTCTTTCCATTTATGTGATCCTAATGACAATTTTAAGCAAAATCTGCTGTGATAGATTTCTGCTTTTACAAATTTCTTCGTACCCTAACCTCTTTCCATTCATGTGATCCTAATGACAATTTTAAGCAAAATCTGCTGTGATAGATTTGTGCTTTTACAAATTTCTTCGTACCCTAACCTCTTTCCATTTATGTGATCCTAATGACAATTTTAAGCAAAATCTGCTGTGATAGATTTCTGCTTTTACAAATTTCTTCGTACCCTAACCTCTTTCCATTTACGTGATCCTAATGACAATTTTATGCAAAATCTGCTATGTGATAGATTTGTGCTTTTACAAATTTCTTCGTACCCTAACCTCTTTCCATTTATGTGATCCTAATGACAATTTTAAGCAAAATCTGCTGTGATAGATTTCTGCTTTTACAAATTTCTTCGTACCCTAACCTCTTTCCATTTATGTGATCCTAATGACAATTTTATGCAAAATCTGCTATGTGATAGATTTGTGCTTTTACAAATTTCTTCGTACCCTAACCTCTTTCCATTTATGTGATCCTAATGACAATTTTATGCAAAATCTGCTATGTGATAGATTTGTGCTTTTACAAATTTCTTCGTACCCTAACCTCTTTCCATTTATGTGATCCTAATGACAATTTTAAGCAAAATCTGCTGTGATAGATTTGTGCTTTTACAAATTTCTTCGTACCCTAACCTCTTTCCATTTATGTGATCCTAATGACAATTTTAAGCAAAATCTGCTGTGATAGATTTCTGCTTTTACAAATTTCTTCGTACCCTAACCTCTTTCCATTTATGTGATCCTAATGACAATTTTAAGCAAAATCTGCTGTGATAGATTTCTGCTTTTACAAATTTCTTCGTACCCTAACCTCTTTCCATTTATGTGATCCTAATGACAATTTTATGCAAAATCTGCTATGTGATAGATTTGTGCTTTTACAAATTTCTTCGTACCCTAACCTCTTTCCATTTATGTGATCCTAATGACAATTTTAAGCAAAATCTGCTGTGATAGATTTGTGCTTTTACAAATTTCTTCGTACCCTAACCTCTTTCCATTTATGTGATCCTAATGACAATTTTAAGCAAAATCTGCTGTGATAGATTTCTGCTTTTACAAATTTCTTCGTACCCTAACCTCTTTCCATTTACGTGATCCTAATGACAATTTTATGCAAAATCTGCTATGTGATAGATTTGTGCTTTTACAAATTTCTTCGTACCCTAACCTCTTTCCATTTATGTGATCCTAATGACAATTTTAAGCAAAATCTGCTGTGATAGATTTGTGCTTTTACAAATTTCTTCGTACCCTAACCTCTTTCCATTTACGTGATCCTAATGACAATTTTAAGCAAAATCTGCTGTGATAGATTTGTGCTTTTACAAATTTCTTCGTACCCTAACCTCTTTCCATTTATGTGATCCTAATGACAATTTTAAGCAAAATCTGCTGTGATAGATTTCTGCTTTTACAAATTTCTTCGTACCCTAACCTCTTTCCATTTATGTGATCCTAATGACAATTTTATGCAAAATCTGCTATGTGATAGATTTGTGCTTTTACAAATTTCTTCGTACCCTAACCTCTTTCCATTTATGTGATCCTAATGACAATTTTAAGCAAAATCTGCTGTGATAGATTTGTGCTTTTACAAATTTCTTCGTACCCTAACCTCTTTCCATTTATGTGATCCTAATGACAATTTTAAGCAAAATCTGCTGTGATAGATTTCTGCTTTTACAAATTTCTTCGTACCCTAACCTCTTTCCATTTATGTGATCCTAATGACAATTTTAAGCAAAATCTGCTGTGATAGATTTCTGCTTTTACAAATTTCTTCGTACCCTAACCTCTTTCCATTTATGTGATCCTAATGACAATTTTAAGCAAAATCTGCTGTGATAGATTTCTGCTTTTACAAATTTCTTCGTACCCTAACCTCTTTCCATTCATGTGATCCTAATGACAATTTTATGCAAAATCTGCTGTGATAGATTTGTGCTTTTACAAATTTCTTCGTACCCTAACCTCTTTCCATTTATGTGATCCTAATGACAATTTTAAGCAAAATCTGCTGTGATAGATTTCTGCTTTTACAAATTTCTTCGTACCCTAACCTCTTTCCATTTACGTGATCCTAATGACAATTTTATGCAAAATCTGCTATGTGATAGATTTGTGCTTTTACAAATTTCTTCGTACCCTAACCTCTTTCCATTTATGTGATCCTAATGACAATTTTAAGCAAAATCTGCTGTGATAGATTTCTGCTTTTACAAATTTCTTCGTACCCTAACCTCTTTCCATTTATGTGATCCTAATGACAATTTTATGCAAAATCTGCTATGTGATAGATTTGTGCTTTTACAAATTTCTTCGTACCCTAACCTCTTTCCATTTATGTGATCCTAATGACAATTTTATGCAAAATCTGCTATGTGATAGATTTGTGCTTTTACAAATTTCTTCGTACCCTAACCTCTTTCCATTTATGTGATCCTAATGACAATTTTAAGCAAAATCTGCTGTGATAGATTTGTGCTTTTACAAATTTCTTCGTACCCTAACCTCTTTCCATTTATGTGATCCTAATGACAATTTTAAGCAAAATCTGCTGTGATAGATTTCTGCTTTTACAAATTTCTTCGTACCCTAACCTCTTTCCATTTATGTGATCCTAATGACAATTTTAAGCAAAATCTGCTGTGATAGATTTCTGCTTTTACAAATTTCTTCGTACCCTAACCTCTTTCCATTTATGTGATCCTAATGACAATTTTATGCAAAATCTGCTATGTGATAGATTTGTGCTTTTACAAATTTCTTCGTACCCTAACCTCTTTCCATTTATGTGATCCTAATGACAATTTTAAGCAAAATCTGCTGTGATAGATTTGTGCTTTTACAAATTTCTTCGTACCCTAACCTCTTTCCATTTATGTGATCCTAATGACAATTTTAAGCAAAATCTGCTGTGATAGATTTCTGCTTTTACAAATTTCTTCGTACCCTAACCTCTTTCCATTTACGTGATCCTAATGACAATTTTATGCAAAATCTGCTATGTGATAGATTTGTGCTTTTACAAATTTCTTCGTACCCTAACCTCTTTCCATTTATGTGATCCTAATGACAATTTTAAGCAAAATCTGCTGTGATAGATTTGTGCTTTTACAAATTTCTTCGTACCCTAACCTCTTTCCATTTACGTGATCCTAATGACAATTTTAAGCAAAATCTGCTGTGATAGATTTCTGCTTTTACAAATTTCTTCGTACCCTAACCTCTTTCCATTTATGTGATCCTAATGACAATTTTAAGCAAAATCTGCTGTGATAGATTTCTGCTTTTACAAATTTCTTCGTACCCTAACCTCTTTCCATTTATGTGATCCTAATGACAATTTTATGCAAAATCTGCTATGTGATAGATTTGTGCTTTTACAAATTTCTTCGTACCCTAACCTCTTTCCATTTATGTGATCCTAATGACAATTTTAAGCAAAATCTGCTGTGATAGATTTGTGCTTTTACAAATTTCTTCGTACCCTAACCTCTTTCCATTTATGTGATCCTAATGACAATTTTAAGCAAAATCTGCTGTGATAGATTTCTGCTTTTACAAATTTCTTCGTACCCTAACCTCTTTCCATTTACGTGATCCTAATGACAATTTTATGCAAAATCTGCTATGTGATAGATTTGTGCTTTTACAAATTTCTTCGTACCCTAACCTCTTTCCATTTATGTGATCCTAATGACAATTTTAAGCAAAATCTGCTGTGATAGATTTGTGCTTTTACAAATTTCTTCGTACCCTAACCTCTTTCCATTTACGTGATCCTAATGACAATTTTAAGCAAAATCTGCTGTGATAGATTTGTGCTTTTACAAATTTCTTCGTACCCTAACCTCTGTCCATTCATGTGATCCTAATGACAATTTTATGCAAAATTTGATATGGGATAGATTTGTGCTTTTACAAATTTCTTCGTACCCTAACCTCTTTCCATTCATGTGTGATCCTAATGACAATTTTACGCAAAATTTGCTGTGGGACAGATTTCTGCTTTTACAAATTTCTTCGTACCCTAACCTCTTTCCATATATGTGATCCTAATGACAATTTTATGCAAAATCTGCAATGCGATAGATTTCTGCTTTTACAAATTTCTTCGTACCCTAACCTCTTTCCATTCATGTGATCCTAATGACAATTTTATGCAAAATCTGCTGTGATAGATTTCAGCTTTTACAAATTTCTTCGTACCCTAACCACTTTCCATTTACGTGATCCTAATGACAATTTTATGCAAAATCTGCTATGTGAAAGATTTCTGCTTTAACAAATTTCTTCGTACCCTAACCTCTTTCCATTCATGTGATCCTAATGACAATTTTATGCAAAATTTGCTATGTGATAGATTTCTGCTTTTACAAATTTCTTCGTACCTAACCTCTTTCCATTCATGTGATCCTAATGACAATTTTATGCAAAATTTGCTATATGATAGATTTGTGCTTTTACAAATTTCTTCGTACCCTAACCTCTTTCCATTTACGTGATCCTAATGACAATTTTATGCAAAATCTGCTATGTGAAAGATTTCTGCTTTAACAAATTTCTTCGTACCCTAACCTCTTTCCATTCATGTGATCCTAATGACAATTTTATGCAAAATTTGCTATGTGATAGATTTCTGCTTTTACAAATTTCTTCGTACCCTAACCTCTTTCCATTTATGTGATCCTAATGACAATTTTATGCAAAATCTGCTATGTGATAGATTTGTGCTTTTACAAATTTCTTCGTACCCTAACCTCTTTCCATTTATGTGATCCTAATGACAATTTTAAGCAAAATCTGCTATGTGATAGATTTGTGCTTTTACAAATTTCTTCGTACCCTAACCTCTTTCCATTTATGTGATCCTAATGACAATTTTATGCAAAATCTGCTATGTGATAGATTTTTGCTTTTACAAATTTCTTCGTACCCTAACCTCTTTCCATTCATGTGATCCTAATGACAATTTTATGCAAAATCTGCTATGTGATAGATTTCTGCTTTTACAAATTTCTTCGTACCCTAACCTCTTTCCATTTATGTGATCCTAATGACAATTTTATGCAAAATCTGCTATGTGATAGATTTGTGCTTTTACAAATTTCTTCGTACCCTAACCTCTTTCCATTTACGTGATCCTAATGACAATTTTATGCAAAATCTGCTATGTGATAGATTTGTGCTTTTACAAATTTCTTCGTACCCTAACCTCTTTCCATTTACGTGATCCTAATGACAATTTTATGCAAAATCTGCTATGTGATAGATTTGTGCTTTTACAAATTTCTTCGTACCCTAACCTCTTTCCATTTATGTGATCCTAATGACAATTTTAAGCAAAATCTGCTGTGATAGATTTGTGCTTTTACAAATTTCTTCGTACCCTAACCTCTTTCCATTTATGTGATCCTAATGACAATTTTAAGCAAAATCTGCTATGTGATAGATTTGTGCTTTTACAAATTTCTTCATACCCTAACCTCTTTCCATTTATGTGATCCTAATGACAATTTTAAGCTAAATCTGCTGTGATAGATTTGTGCTTTTATAAATTTCTTCGTACCCTAACCTCTTTCCATTTACGTGATCCTAATGACAATTTTAAGCAAAATCTGCTGTGATAGATTTCTGCTTTTACAAATTTCTTCGTACCCTAACCTCTTTCCATTTATGTGATCCTAATGACAATTTTATGCAAAATCTGCTATGTGATAGATTTGTGCTTTTACAAATTTCTTCGTACCCTAACCTCTTTCCATTTATGTGATCCTAATGACAATTTTAAGCTAAATCTGCTGTGATAGATTTGTGCTTTTATAAATTTCTTCGTACCCTAACCTCTTTCCATTTACGTGATCCTAATGACAATTTTAAGCAAAATCTGCAGTAATAGATTTCTGCTTTTACAAATTTCTTCGTACCCTAACCTCTTTCCATTCATGTGATCCTAATGACAATTTTAAGCAAAATCTGCTGTGATAGATTTCTGCTTTTACAAATTTCTTCGTACCCTAACCTCTTTCCATTTATGTGATCCTAATGACAATTTTAAGCAAAATCTGCTGTGATAGATTTCTGCTTTTACAAATTTCTTCGTACCCTAACCTCTTTCCATTTATGTGATCCAAATGACAATTTTATGCAAAATCTGCTATGTGATAGATTTGTGCTTTTACAAATTTCTTCGTACCCTAACCTCTTTCCATTTATGTGATCCTAATGACAATTTTAAGCTAAATCTGCTGTGATAGATTTGTGCTTTTATAAATTTCTTCGTACCCTAACCTCTTTCCATTTACGTGATCCTAATGACAATTTTAAGCAAAATCTGCTGTGATAGATTTCTGCTTTTACAAATTTCTTCGTACCCTAACCTCTTTCCATTTATGTGATCCTAATGACAATTTTAAGCAAAATCTGCTGTGATAGATTTCTGCTTTTACAAATTTCTTCGTACCCTAACCTCTTTCCATTTATGTGATCCTAATGACAATTTTAAGCAAAATCTGCTGTGATAGATTTCTGCTTTTACAAATTTCTTCGTACCCTAACCTCTTTCCATTCATGTGATCCTAATGACAATTTTAAGCAAAATCTGCTGTGATAGATTTGTGCTTTTACAAATTTCTTCGTACCCTAACCTCTTTCCATTTATGTGATCCTAATGACAATTTTAAGCAAAATCTGCTGTGATAGATTTCTGCTTTTACAAATTTCTTCGTACCCTAACCTCTTTCCATTTACGTGATCCTAATGACAATTTTATGCAAAATCTGCTATGTGATAGATTTGTGCTTTTACAAATTTCTTCGTACCCTAACCTCTTTCCATTTATGTGATCCTAATGACAATTTTAAGCAAAATCTGCTGTGATAGATTTCTGCTTTTACAAATTTCTTCGTACCCTAACCTCTTTCCATTTATGTGATCCTAATGACAATTTTATGCAAAATCTGCTATGTGATAGATTTGTGCTTTTACAAATTTCTTCGTACCCTAACCTCTTTCCATTTATGTGATCCTAATGACAATTTTATGCAAAATCTGCTATGTGATAGATTTGTGCTTTTACAAATTTCTTCGTACCCTAACCTCTTTCCATTTATGTGATCCTAATGACAATTTTAAGCAAAATCTGCTGTGATAGATTTGTGCTTTTACAAATTTCTTCGTACCCTAACCTCTTTCCATTTATGTGATCCTAATGACAATTTTAAGCAAAATCTGCTGTGATAGATTTCTGCTTTTACAAATTTCTTCGTACCCTAACCTCTTTCCATTTATGTGATCCTAATGACAATTTTAAGCAAAATCTGCTGTGATAGATTTCTGCTTTTACAAATTTCTTCGTACCCTAACCTCTTTCCATTTATGTGATCCTAATGACAATTTTATGCAAAATCTGCTATGTGATAGATTTGTGCTTTTACAAATTTCTTCGTACCCTAACCTCTTTCCATTTATGTGATCCTAATGACAATTTTAAGCAAAATCTGCTGTGATAGATTTCTGCTTTTACAAATTTCTTCGTACCCTAACCTCTTTCCATTTACGTGATCCTAATGACAATTTTATGCAAAATCTGCTATGTGATAGATTTGTGCTTTTACAAATTTCTTCGTACCCTAACCTCTTTCCATTTATGTGATCCTAATGACAATTTTAAGCAAAATCTGCTGTGATAGATTTGTGCTTTTACAAATTTCTTCGTACCCTAACCTCTTTCCATTTACGTGATCCTAATGACAATTTTAAGCAAAATCTGCTGTGATAGATTTGTGCTTTTACAAATTTCTTCGTACCCTAACCTCTGTCCATTCATGTGATCCTAATGACAATTTTATGCAAAATTTGATATGGGATAGATTTGTGCTTTTACAAATTTCTTCGTACCCTAACCTCTTTCCATTCATGTGTGATCCTAATGACAATTTTACGCAAAATTTGCTGTGGGACAGATTTCTGCTTTTACAAATTTCTTCGTACCCTAACCTCTTTCCATATATGTGATCCTAATGACAATTTTATGCAAAATCTGCAATGCGATAGATTTCTGCTTTTACAAATTTCTTCGTACCCTAACCTCTTTCCATTCATGTGATCCTAATGACAATTTTATGCAAAATCTGCTGTGATAGATTTCAGCTTTTACAAATTTCTTCGTACCCTAACCACTTTCCATTTACGTGATCCTAATGACAATTTTATGCAAAATCTGCTATGTGAAAGATTTCTGCTTTAACAAATTTCTTCGTACCCTAACCTCTTTCCATTCATGTGATCCTAATGACAATTTTATGCAAAATTTGCTATGTGATAGATTTCTGCTTTTACAAATTTCTTCGTACCTAACCTCTTTCCATTCATGTGATCCTAATGACAATTTTATGCAAAATTTGCTATATGATAGATTTGTGCTTTTACAAATTTCTTCGTACCCTAACCTCTTTCCATTTACGTGATCCTAATGACAATTTTATGCAAAATCTGCTATGTGAAAGATTTCTGCTTTAACAAATTTCTTCGTACCCTAACCTCTTTCCATTCATGTGATCCTAATGACAATTTTATGCAAAATTTGCTATGTGATAGATTTCTGCTTTTACAAATTTCTTCGTACCTAACCTCTTTCCATTCATGTGATCCTAATGACAATTTTATGCAAAATTTGCTATATGATAGATTTGTGCTTTTACAAATTTCTTCGTACCTAACCTCTTTCCATTCATGTGATCCTAATGACAATTTTATACAAAATCTGCTGTGATAGATTTGTGCTTTTACAAATTTCTTCGTACCCTAACCACTTTCCATTCATGTGATCCTAATGACAATTTTAAGCAAAATCTGCTGTGATAGATTTGTGCTTTTACAAATTTCTTCGTACCCTAACCTCTTTCCATTTACGTGATCCTAATGACAATTTTATGCAAAATCTGCTATGTGACAGATTTCTGCTTTTACAAATTTCTTCGTACCCTAACCTCTTTCCATTTATGTGATCCTAATGACAATTTTATGCAAAATCTGCTATGTGATAGATTTGTGCTTTTACAAATTTCTTCGTACCCTAACCTCTTTCCATTTATGTGATCCTAATGACAATTTTAAGCAAAATCTGCTGTGATAGATTTCTGCTTTTACAAATTTCTTCGTACCCTAACCTCTTTCCATTTACGTGATCCTAATGACAATTTTATGCAAAATCTGCTATGTGATAGATTTGTGCTTTTACAAATTTCTTCGTACCCTAACCTCTTTCCATTTATGTGATCCTAATGACAATTTTAAGCAAAATCTGCTGTGATAGATTTGTGCTTTTACAAATTTCTTCGTACCCTAACCTCTTTCCATTTACGTGATCCTAATGACAATTTTAAGCAAAATCTGCTGTGATAGATTTGTGCTTTTACAAATTTCTTCGTACCCTAACCTCTGTCCATTCATGTGATCCTAATGACAATTTTATGCAAAATTTGATATGGGATAGATTTGTGCTTTTACAAATTTCTTCGTACCCTAACCTCTTTCCATTCATGTGTGATCCTAATGACAATTTTACGCAAAATTTGCTGTGGGACAGATTTCTGCTTTTACAAATTTCTTCGTACCCTAACCTCTTTCCATATATGTGATCCTAATGACAATTTTATGCAAAATCTGCAATGCGATAGATTTCTGCTTTTACAAATTTCTTCGTACCCTAACCTCTTTCCATTCATGTGATCCTAATGACAATTTTATGCAAAATCTGCTGTGATAGATTTCAGCTTTTACAAATTTCTTCGTACCCTAACCACTTTCCATTTACGTGATCCTATTGACAATTTTATGCAAAATCTGCTATGTGAAAGATTTCTGCTTTAACAAATTTCTTCGTACCCTAACCTCTTTCCATTCATGTGATCCTAATGACAATTTTATGCAAAATTTGCTATGTGATAGATTTCTGCTTTTACAAATTTCTTCGTACCTAACCTCTTTCCATTCATGTGATCCTAATGACAATTTTATGCAAAATTTGCTATATGATAGATTTGTGCTTTTACAAATTTCTTCGTACCCTAACCTCTTTCCATTTACGTGATCCTAATGACAATTTTATGCAAAATCTGCTATGTGAAAGATTTCTGCTTTAACAAATTTCTTCGTACCCTAACCTCTTTCCATTCATGTGATCCTAATGACAATTTTATGCAAAATTTGCTATGTGATAGATTTCTGCTTTTACAAATTTCTTCGTACCTAACCTCTTTCCATTCATGTGATCCTAATGACAATTTTATGCAAAATTTGCTATATGATAGATTTGTGCTTTTACAAATTTCTTCGTACCTAACCTCTTTCCATTTATGTGATCCTAATGATAATTTTATGCAAAATCTGCTGTGATAGATTTCAGCTTTTACAAATTTCTTCGTACCCTAACCTCTTTCCATTCATGTGATCCTAATGACAATTTTATGCAAAATCTGCTGTGATAGATTTCAGCTTTTACAAATTTCTTCGTACCCTAACCTCTTTCCATTCATGTGATCCTAATGACAATTTTATGCAAAATCTGCTATGATAGATTTCAGCTTTTACAAATTTCTTCGTACCCTAACCTCTTTCCATTCATGTGATCCTAATGACAATTTTATGCAAAATCTGCTGTGATAGATTTCAGCTTTTACAAATTTCTTCGTACCCTAACCTCTTTCCATTCATGTGATCCTAATGACAATTTTATGCAAAATCTGCTGTGATAGATTTCAGCTTTTACAAATTTCTTCGTACCCTAACCTCTTTCCATTCATGTGATCCTAATGACAATTTTATGCAAAATCTGCTGTGATAGATTTCAGCTTTTACAAATTTCTTCGTACCCTAACATCTTTCCATTCATGTGATCCTAATGACAATTTTATGCAAAATCTGCTATGATAGATTTCAGCTTTTACAAATTTCTTCGTACCCTAACCTCTTTCCATTCATGTGATCCTAATGACATTTTTATGCAAAATCTGCTGTGATAGATTTGTGCTTTTACAAATGTCTTCGTACCCTAACCTCTTTCCATTCGTGTGATCCTAATGACAATTTTATGCAAAATCTGCTATGATAGATTTCAGCTTTTACAAATTTCTTCGTACCCTAACCTCTTTCCATTCATGTGATCCTAATGACAATTTTATGCAAAATCTGCTATGATAGATTTCAGCTTTTACAAATTTCTTCGTACCCTAACCTCTTTCCATTCATGTGATCCTAATGACATTTTTATGCAAAATCTGCTGTGATAGATTTCAGCTTTTACAAATTTCTTCGTACCCTAACCTCTTTCCATTCATGTGATCCTAATGACAATTTTATGCAAAATCTGCTATGATAGATTTCAGCTTTTACAAATTTCTTCGTACCCTAACCTCTTTCCATTCATGTGATCCTAATGACAATTTTATGCAAAATCTGCTGTGATAGATTTCAGCTTTTACAAATTTCTTCGTACCCTAACCTCTTTCCATTCATGTGATCCTAATGACAATTTTATGCAAAATCTGCTGTGATAGATTTCAGCTTTTACAAATTTCTTCGTACCCTAACCTCTTTCCATTCATGTGATCCTAATGACATTTTTATGCAAAATCTGCTGTGATAGATTTGTGCTTTTACAAATTTCTTCGTACCCTAACCTCTTTCCATTCATGTGATCCTAATGACAATTTTATGCAAAATCTGCTATGATAGATTTCAGCTTTTACAAATTTCTTCGTACCCTAACCTCTTTCCATTCATGTGATCCTAATGACAATTTTATGCAAAATCTGCTGTGATAGATTTCAGCTTTTACAAATTTCTTCGTACCCTAACCTCTTTCCATTCATGTGATCCTAATGACATTTTTATGCAAAATCTGCTGTGATAGATTTGTGCTTTTACAAATTTCTTCGTACCCTAACCTCTTTCCATTCATGTGATCCTAATGACAATTTTATGCAAAATCTGCTATGATAGATTTCAGCTTTTACAAATTTCTTCGTACCCTAACCTCTTTCCATTCATGTGATCCTAATGACAATTTTATGCAAAATCTGCTATGATAGATTTCAGCTTTTACAAATTTCTTCGTACCCTAACCTCTTTCCATTCATGTGATCCTAATGACATTTTTATGCAAAATCTGCTGTGATAGATTTCAGCTTTTACAAATTTCTTCGTACCCTAACCTCTTTCCATTCATGTGATCCTAATGACAATTTTATGCAAAATCTGCTATGATAGATTTCAGCTTTTACAAATTTCTTCGTACCCTAACCTCTTTCCATTCATGTGATCCTAATGACAATTTTATGCAAAATCTGCTGTGATAGATTTCAGCTTTTACAAATTTCTTCGTACCCTAACCTCTTTCCATTCATGTGATCCTAATGACAATTTTATGCAAAATCTGCTGTGATAGATTTCAGCTTTTACAAATTTCTTCGTACCCTAACCTCTTTCCATTCATGTGATCCTAATGACAATTTTATGCAAAATCTGCTGTGATAGATTTCAGCTTTTACAAATTTCTTCGTACCCTAACCTCTTTCCATTCATGTGATCCTAATGACAATTTTATGCAAAATCTGCTGTGATAGATTTCAGCTTTTACAAATTTCTTCGTACCCTAACCTCTTTCCATTCATGTGATCCTAATGACATTTTTATGCAAAATCTGCTGTGATAGATTTCAGCTTTTACAAATTTCTTCGTACCCTAACCTCTTTCCATTCATGTGATCCTAATGACAATTTTATGCAAAATCTGCTATGATAGATTTCAGCTTTTACAAATTTCTTCGTACCCTAACCTCTTTCCATATATGTGATCCTAATGACAATTTTATGCAAAATCTGCAATGCGATAGATTTCTGCTTTTACAAATTTCTTCGTACCCTAACCTCTTTCCATTCATGTGATCCTAATGACAATTTTATGCAAAATCTGCTGTGATAGATTTCAGCTTTTACAAATTTCTTCGTACCCTAACCACTTTCCATTTACGTGATCCTAATGACAATTTTATGCAAAATCTGCTATGTGAAAGATTTCTGCTTTAACAAATTTCTTCGTACCCTAACCTCTTTCCATTCATGTGATCCTAATGACAATTTTATGCAAAATTTGCTATGTGATAGATTTCTGCTTTTACAAATTTCTTCGTACCTAACCTCTTTCCATTCATGTGATCCTAATGACAATTTTATGCAAAATTTGCTATATGATAGATTTGTGCTTTTACAAATTTCTTCGTACCCTAACCTCTTTCCATTTACGTGATCCTAATGACAATTTTATGCAAAATCTGCTATGTGAAAGATTTCTGCTTTAACAAATTTCTTCGTACCCTAACCTCTTTCCATTCATGTGATCCTAATGACAATTTTATGCAAAATTTGCTATGTGATAGATTTCTGCTTTTACAAATTTCTTCGTACCTAACCTCTTTCCATTCATGTGATCCTAATGACAATTTTATGCAAAATTTGCTATATGATAGATTTGTGCTTTTACAAATTTCTTCGTACCTAACCTCTTTCCATTCATGTGATCCTAATGACAATTTTATACAAAATCTGCTGTGATAGATTTGTGCTTTTACAAATTTCTTCGTACCCTAACCACTTTCCATTCATGTGATCCTAATGACAATTTTAATCAAAATCTGCTGTGATAGATTTGTGCTTTTACAAATTTCTTCGTACCCTAACCTCTTTCCATTTACGTGATCCTAATGACAATTTTATGCAAAATCTGCTATGTGACAGATTTCTGCTTTTACAAATTTCTTCGTACCCTAACCTCTTTCCATTTATGTGATCCTAATGACAATTTTATGCAAAATCTGCTATGTGATAGATTTGTGCTTTTACAAATTTCTTCGTACCCTAACCTCTTTCCATTTATGTGATCCTAATGACAATTTTAAGCAAAATCTGCTGTGATAGATTTCTGCTTTTACAAATTTCTTCGTACCCTAACCTCTTTCCATTTACGTGATCCTAATGACAATTTTATGCAAAATCTGCTATGTGATAGATTTGTGCTTTTACAAATTTCTTCGTACCCTAACCTCTTTCCATTTATGTGATCCTAATGACAATTTTAAGCAAAATCTGCTGTGATAGATTTGTGCTTTTACAAATTTCTTCGTACCCTAACCTCTTTCCATTTACGTGATCCTAATGACAATTTTAAGCAAAATCTGCTGTGATAGATTTGTGCTTTTACAAATTTCTTCGTACCCTAACCTCTGTCCATTCATGTGATCCTAATGACAATTTTATGCAAAATTTGATATGGGATAGATTTGTGCTTTTACAAATTTCTTCGTACCCTAACCTCTTTCCATTCATGTGTGATCCTAATGACAATTTTACGCAAAATTTGCTGTGGGACAGATTTCTGCTTTTACAAATTTCTTCGTACCCTAACCTCTTTCCATATATGTGATCCTAATGACAATTTTATGCAAAATCTGCAATGCGATAGATTTCTGCTTTTACAAATTTCTTCGTACCCTAACCTCTTTCCATTCATGTGATCCTAATGACAATTTTATGCAAAATCTGCTGTGATAGATTTCAGCTTTTACAAATTTCTTCGTACCCTAACCACTTTCCATTTACGTGATCCTAATGACAATTTTATGCAAAATCTGCTATGTGAAAGATTTCTGCTTTAACAAATTTCTTCGTACCCTAACCTCTTTCCATTCATGTGATCCTAATGACAATTTTATGCAAAATTTGCTATGTGATAGATTTCTGCTTTTACAAATTTCTTCGTACCTAACCTCTTTCCATTCATGTGATCCTAATGACAATTTTATGCAAAATTTGCTATATGATAGATTTGTGCTTTTACAAATTTCTTCGTACCCTAACCTCTTTCCATTTACGTGATCCTAATGACAATTTTATGCAAAATCTGCTATGTGAAAGATTTCTGCTTTAACAAATTTCTTCGTACCCTAACCTCTTTCCATTCATGTGATCCTAATGACAATTTTATGCAAAATTTGCTATGTGATAGATTTCTGCTTTTACAAATTTCTTCGTACCTAACCTCTTTCCATTCATGTGATCCTAATGACAATTTTATGCAAAATTTGCTATATGATAGATTTGTGCTTTTACAAATTTCTTCGTACCTAACCTCTTTCCATTTATGTGATCCTAATGATAATTTTATGCAAAATCTGCTGTGATAGATTTCAGCTTTTACAAATTTCTTCGTACCCTAACCTCTTTCCATTCATGTGATCCTAATGACAATTTTATGCAAAATCTGCTGTGATAGATTTCAGCTTTTACAAATTTCTTCGTACCCTAACCTCTTTCCATTCATGTGATCCTAATGACAATTTTATGCAAAATCTGCTATGATAGATTTCAGCTTTTACAAATTTCTTCGTACCCTAACCTCTTTCCATTTATGTGATCCTAATGACAATTTTATGCAAAATCTGCTGTGATAGATTTCAGCTTTTACAAATTTCTTCGTACCCTAACCTCTTTCCATTCATGTGATCCTAATGACAATTTTATGCAAAATCTGCTGTGATAGATTTCAGCTTTTACAAATTTCTTCGTACCCTAACCTCTTTCCATTCATGTGATCCTAATGACAATTTTATGCAAAATCTGCTGTGATAGATTTCAGCTTTTACAAATTTCTTCGTACCCTAACCTCTTTCCATTCATGTGATCCTAATGACAATTTTATGCAAAATCTGCTATGATAGATTTCAGCTTTTACAAATTTCTTCGTACCCTAACCTCTTTCCATTCATGTGATCCTAATGACATTTTTATGCAAAATCTGCTGTGATAGATTTGTGCTTTTACAAATTTCTTCGTACCCTAACCTCTTTCCATTCATGTGATCCTAATGACAATTTTATGCAAAATCTGCTATGATAGATTTCAGCTTTTACAAATTTCTTCGTACCCTAACCTCTTTCCATTCATGTGATCCTAATGACAATTTTATGCAAAATCTGCTATGATAGATTTCAGCTTTTACAAATTTCTTCGTACCCTAACCTCTTTCCATTCATGTGATCCTAATGACATTTTTATGCAAAATCTGCTGTGATAGATTTCAGCTTTTACAAATTTCTTCGTACCCTAACCTCTTTCCATTCATGTGATCCTAATGACAATTTTATGCAAAATCTGCTATGATAGATTTCAGCTTTTACAAATTTCTTCGTACCCTAACCTCTTTCCATTCATGTGATCCTAATGACAATTTTATGCAAAATCTGCTGTGATAGATTTCAGCTTTTACAAATTTCTTCGTACCCTAACCTCTTTCCATTCATGTGATCCTAATGACAATTTTATGCAAAATCTGCTATGATAGATTTCAGCTTTTACAAATTTCTTCGTACCCTAACCTCTTTCCATTCATGTGATCCTAATGACATTTTTATGCAAAATCTGCTGTGATAGATTTCAGCTTTTACAAATTTCTTCGTACCCTAACCTCTTTCCATTCATGTGATCCTAATGACAATTTTATGCAAAATCTGCTATGATAGATTTCAGCTTTTACAAATTTCTTCGTACCCTAACCTCTTTCCATTCATGTGATCCTAATGACAATTTTATGCAAAATCTGCTGTGATAGATTTCAGCTTTTACAAATTTCTTCGTACCCTAACCTCTTTCCATTCATGTGATCCTAATGACAATTTTATGCAAAATCTGCTATGATAGATTTCAGCTTTTACAAATTTCTTCGTACCCTAACCTCTTTCCATTCATGTGATCCTAATGACAATTTTATGCAAAATCTGCTGTGATAGATTTCAGCTTTTACAAATTTCTTCGTACCCTAACCTCTTTCCATTCATGTGATCCTAATGACAATTTTATGCAAAATCTGCTGTGATAGATTTCAGCTTTTACAAATTTCTTCGTACCCTAACCTCTTTCCATTCATGTGATCCTAATGACAATTTTATGCAAAATCTGCTGTGATAGATTTCAGCTTTTACAAATTTCTTCGTACCCTAACCTCTTTCCATTCATGTGATCCTAATGACAATTTTATGCAAAATCTGCTATGATAGATTTCAGCTTTTACAAATTTCTTCGTACCCTAACCTCTTTCCATTCATGTGATCCTAATGACATTTTTATGCAAAATCTGCTGTGATAGATTTGTGCTTTTACAAATTTCTTCGTACCCTAACCTCTTTCCATTCATGTGATCCTAATGACAATTTTATGCAAAATCTGCTATGATAGATTTCAGCTTTTACAAATTTCTTCGTACCCTAACCTCTTTCCATTCATGTGATCCTAATGACAATTTTATGCAAAATCTGCTATGATAGATTTCAGCTTTTACAAATTTCTTCGTACCCTAACCTCTTTCCATTCATGTGATCCTAATGACATTTTTATGCAAAATCTGCTGTGATAGATTTCAGCTTTTACAAATTTCTTCGTACCCTAACCTCTTTCCATTCATGTGATCCTAATGACAATTTTATGCAAAATCTGCTGTGATAGATTTCAGCTTTTACAAATTTCTTCGTACCCTAACCTCTTTCCATTCATGTGATCCTAATGACAATTTTATGCAAAATCTGCTGTGATAGATTTCAGCTTTTACAAATTTCTTCGTACCCTAACCTCTTTCCATTCATGTGATCCTAATGACAATTTTATGCAAAATCTGCTATGATAGATTTCAGCTTTTACAAATTTCTTCGTACCCTAACCTCTTTCCATTCATGTGATCCTAATGACATTTTTATGCAAAATCTGCTTGTGATAGATTTGTGCTTTTACAAATTTCTTCGTACCCTAACCTCTTTCCATTCATGTGATCCTAATGACAATTTTATGCAAAATCTGCTGTGATAGATTTGTGCTTTTACAAATTTCTTCGTACCCTAACCTCTTTCCATTCATGTGATCCTAATGACAATTTTATGCAAAATCTGCTGTGATAGATTTGTGCTTTTACAAATTTCTTCGTACCCTAACCTCTTTCCATTTACGTGATCCTAATGACAATTTTATGCAAAATCTGCTATGTGATAGATTTGTGCTTTTACAAATTTCTTCGTACCCTAACCTCTTTCCATTCATGTGATCCTAATGACAATTTTATGCAAAATTTGCTATGTGATAGATTTCTGCTTTTACAAATTTCTTCGTACCCTAACCTCTTTCTATTCATGTGATCCTAATGACAATTTTATGCAAAATATGCTATGCGATAGATTTGTGCTTTAACAAATTTCTTCGTACCCTAACCTCTTTCCATTTACGTGATCCTAATGACAATTTTATGCAAAATCTGCTATGTGATAGATTTGTGCTTTTACAAATTTCTTCGTACCCTAACCTCTTTCCATTCATGTGATCCTAATGACAATTTTATGCAAAATCTGCTATGCGATAGATTTGTGCTTTAACAAATTTCTTCGTACCCTAACCTCTTTCCATTTACGTGATCCTAATGACAATTTTATGCAAAATCTGCTATGCGATAGATTTGTGCTTTTACAAATTTCTTCGTACCCTAACCTCTTTCCATTTACGTGATCCTAATGACAATTTTATGCAAAATCTGCTATGTGACAGATTTCTGCTTTTACAAATTTCTTCGTACCCTAACCTCTTTCCATTCATGTGATCCTAATGACATTTTTATGCAAAATCTGCTATGTGATAGATTTGTGCTTTTACAAATTTCTTCGTACCCTAACCTCTTTCCATTCATGTGATCCTAATGACAATTTTATGCAAAATCTGCTGTGATAGATTTGTGCTTTTACAAATTTCTTCGTACCCTAACCTCTTTCCATTCATGTGATCCTAATGACAATTTTATGCAAAATCTGCTGTGATAGATTTGTGCTTTTACAAATTTCTTCGTACCCTAACCTCTTTCCATTTACGTGATCCTAATGACAATTTTATGCAAAATCTGCTATGTGATAGATTTGTGCTTTTACAAATTTCTTCGTACCCTAACCTCTTTCCATTTACGTGATCCTAATGACAATTTTATGCAAAATTTGCTATGTGATAGATTTCTGCTTTTACAAATTTCTTCGTACCCTAACCTCTTTCTATTCATGTGATCCTAATGACAATTTTATGCAAAATATGCTATGCGATAGATTTGTGCTTTAACAAATTTCTTCGTACCCTAACCTCTTTCCATTTACGTGATCCTAATGACAATTTTATGCAAAATCTGCTATGTGATAGATTTGTGCTTTTACAAATTTCTTCGTACCCTAACCTCTTTCCATTCATGTGATCCTAATGACAATTTTATGCAAAATCTGCTGTGATAGATTTGTGCTTTTACAAATTTCTTCGTACCCTAACCTCTTTCCATTTACGTGATCCTAATGACAATTTTATGCAAAATTTGCTATGTGATAGATTTCTGCTTTTACAAATTTCTTCGTACCCTAACCTCTTTCTATTCATGTGATCCTAATGACCATTTTATGCAAAATATGCTATGCGATAGATTTGTGCTTTAACAAATTTCTTCGTACCCTAACCTCTTTCCATTTACGTGATCCTAATGACAATTTTATGCAAAATCTGCTATGTGATAGATTTGTGCTTTTACAAATTTCTTCGTACCCTAACCTCTTTCCATTCATGTGATCCTAATGACAATTTTATGCAAAATCTGCTATGCGATAGATTTGTGCTTTTACAAATTTCTTCGTACCCTAACCTCTTTCCATTTACGTGATCCTAATGACAATTTTATGCAAAATCTGCTATGTGATAGATTTGTGCTTTTACAAATTTCTTCGTACCCTAACCTCTTTCCATTCATGTGATCCTAATGACAATTTTATGCAAAATCTGCTATGCGATAGATTTGTGCTTTAACAAATTTCTTCGTACCCTAACCTTCTTCCATTCATGTGATCCTAATGACAATTTTATGCAAAATTTTCTATGGGACAGATTTCTGCTTTTACAAATTTCTTCGTACCCTAACCTCTTTCCATTTATGTGATCCTAATGACAATTTTATGCAAAATCTGCTATGTGACAGATTTCTGCTTTTACAAATTTCTTCGTGCACTAACCTCTTTCCATTTATGTGATCCTAATGATAATTTTATGCAAAATTTGCTATATGATAGATTTGTGCTTTTACAAATTTCTTCGTACCCTAACCTCTGTCCATTCATGTGATCCTAATGACAATTTTATGCAAAATTTGATATGCGATAGATTTCAGCTTTTACAAATTTCTTCGTACCCTAACCTCTTTCCATTTATGTGATCCTAATGACAATTTTATGAAAAATTTGCTATATGATAGATTTGTGCTTTTACAAATTTCTTCGTACCTAACCTCTTTCCATTTATGTGATCCTAATGATAATTTTATGCAAAATCTGCTGTGATAGATTTCAGCTTTTACAAATTTCTTCGTACCCTAACCTCTTTCCATTCATGTGATCCTAATGACAATTTTATGCAAAATCTGCTATGATAGATTTCAGCTTTTACAAATTTCTTCGTACCCTAACCTCTTTCCATTCATGTGATCCTAATGACAATTTTATGCAAAATCTGCTGTGATAGATTTCAGCTTTTACAAATTTCTTCGTACCCTAACCTCTTTCCATTCATGTGATCCTAATGACAATTTTATGCAAAATCTGCTATGATAGATTTCAGCTTTTACAAATTTCTTCGTACCCTAACCTCTTTCCATTCATGTGATCCTAATGACATTTTTATGCAAAATCTGCTGTGATAGATTTGTGCTTTTACAAATTTCTTCGTACCCTAACCTCTTTCCATTCATGTGATCCTAATGACAATTTTATGCAAAATCTGCTATGATAGATTTCAGCTTTTACAAATTTCTTCGTACCCTAACCTCTTTCCATTCATGTGATCCTAATGACAATTTTATGCAAAATCTGCTATGATAGATTTCAGCTTTTACAAATTTCTTCGTACCCTAACCTCTTTCCATTCATGTGATCCTAATGACATTTTTATGCAAAATCTGCTGTGATAGATTTCAGCTTTTACAAATTTCTTCGTACCCTAACCTCTTTCCATTCATGTGATCCTAATGACAATTTTATGCAAAATCTGCTATGATAGATTTCAGCTTTTACAAATTTCTTCGTACCCTAACCTCTTTCCATTCATGTGATCCTAATGACAATTTTATGCAAAATCTGCTGTGATAGATTTCAGCTTTTACAAATTTCTTCGTACCCTAACATCTATCCATTCATGTGATCCTAATGACAATTTTATGCAAAATCTGCTATGATAGATTTCAGCTTTTACAAATTTCTTCGTACCCTAACCTCTTTCCATTCATGTGATCCTAATGACATTTTTATGCAAAATCTGCTGTGATAGATTTCAGCTTTTACAAATTTCTTCGTACCCTAACCTCTTCCCATTCATGTGATCCTAATGACAATTTTATGCAAAATCTGCTATGATAGATTTCAGCTTTTACAAATTTCTTCGTACCCTAACCTCTTTCCATTCATGTGATCCTAATGACAATTTTATGCAAAATCTGCTGTGATAGATTTCAGCTTTTACAAATTTCTTCGTACCCTAACCTCTTTCCATTCATGTGATCCTAATGACAATTTTATGCAAAATCTGCTATGATAGATTTCAGCTTTTACAAATTTCTTCGTACCCTAACCTCTTTCCATTCATGTGATCCTAATGACATTTTTATGCAAAATCTGCTGTGATAGATTTCAGCTTTTACAAATTTCTTCGTACCCTAACCTCTTTCCATTCATGTGATCCTAATGACAATTTTATGCAAAATCTGCTGTGATAGATTTCAGCTTTTACAAATTTCTTCGTACCCTAACCTCTTTCCATTCATGTGATCCTAATGACAATTTTATGCAAAATCTGCTGTGATAGATTTCAGCTTTTACAAATTTCTTCGTACCCTAACCTCTTTCCATTCATGTGATCCTAATGACAATTTTATGCAAAATCTGCTATGATAGATTTCAGCTTTTACAAATTTCTTCGTACCCTAACCTCTTTCCATTCATGTGATCCTAATGACATTTTTATGCAAAATCTGCTTGTGATAGATTTGTGCTTTTACAAATTTCTTCGTACCCTAACCTCTTTCCATTCATGTGATCCTAATGACAATTTTATGCAAAATCTGCTGTGATAGATTTGTGCTTTTACAAATTTCTTCGTACCCTAACCTCTTTCCATTCATGTGATCCTAATGACAATTTTATGCAAAATCTGCTGTGATAGATTTGTGCTTTTACAAATTTCTTCGTACCCTAACCTCTTTCCATTTACGTGATCCTAATGACAATTTTATGCAAAATTTGCTATGTGATAGATTTCTGCTTTTACAAATTTCTTCGTACCCTAACCTCTTTCTATTCATGTGATCCTAATGACAATTTTATGCAAAATATGCTATGCGATAGATTTGTGCTTTAACAAATTTCTTCGTACCCTAACCTCTTTCCATTTATGTGATCCTAATGACAATTTTATGCAAAATCTGCTATGTGATAGATTTGTGCTTTTACAAATTTCTTCGTACCCTAACCTCTTTCCATTCATGTGATCCTAATGACAATTTTATGCAAAATCTGCTATGCGATAGATTTGTGCTTTTACAAATTTCTTCGTACCCTAACCTCTTTCCATTTACGTGATCCTAATGACAATTTTATGCAAAATCTGCTATGTGATAGATTTGTGCTTTTACAAATTTCTTCGTACCCTAACCTCTTTCCATTCATGTGATCCTAATGACAATTTTATGCAAAATCTGCTATGCGATAGATTTGTGCTTTAACAAATTTCTTCGTACCCTAACCTTCTTCCATTCATGTGATCCTAATGACAATTTTATGCAAAATTTTCTATGGGACAGATTTCTGCTTTTACAAATTTCTTCGTACCCTAACCTCTTTCCATTTATGTGATCCTAATGACAATTTTATGCAAAATCTGCTATATGATAGATTTGTGCTTTTACAAATTTCTTCGTACCCTAACCTCTGTCCATTCATGTGATCCTAATGACAATTTTATGCAAAATTTGATATGGGATAGATTTGTGCTTTTACAAATTTCTTCGTACCCTAACCTCTTTCCATTCATGTGTGATCCTAATGACAATTTTACGCAAAATTTGCTGTGGGACAGATTTCTGCTTTTACAAATTTCTTCGTACCCTAACCTCTTTCCATATATGTGATCCTAATGACAATTTTATGCAAAATCTGCAATGCGATAGATTTCTGCTTTTACAAATTTCTTCGTACCCTAACCTCTTTCCATTCATGTGATCCTAATGACAATTTTATGCAAAATCTGCTGTGATAGATTTCAGCTTTTACAAATTTCTTCGTACCCTAACCACTTTCCATTTACGTGATCCTAATGACAATTTTATGCAAAATCTGCTATGTGAAAGATTTCTGCTTTAACAAATTTCTTCGTACCCTAACCTCTTTCCATTCATGTGATCCTAATGACAATTTTATGCAAAATTTGCTATGTGATAGATTTCTGCTTTTACAAATTTCTTCGTACCTAACCTCTTTCCATATATGTGATCCTAATGACAATTTTATGCAAAATTTGATTTGGGATAGGTTTCAGCTTTTACAAATTTCTTCGTACCCTAACCTCTTTCCATTCATGTGTGATCCTAATGACAATTTTATGCAAAATTTGATATGGGATAGATTTCAGCTTTTACAAATTTCTTCGTACCCTAACCTTCTTCCATTCATGTGATCCTAATGACAATTTTATGCAAAATTTTCTATGGGACAGATTTGTGCTTTTACAAATTTCTTCGTACCCTAACCTCTTTCCATTCATGTGATCCTAATGACAATTTTATGCAAAATCTGCTATGCGATAGATTTGTGCTTTAACAAATTTCTTCGTACCCTAACCTTCTTCCATTCATGTGATCCTAATGACAATTTTATGCAAAATTTTCTATGGGACAGATTTCTGCTTTTACAAATTTCTTCGTACCCTAACCTCTTTCCATTTACGTGATCCTAATGACAATTTTATGCAAAATCTGCTATGTGAAAGATTTCTGCTTTAACAAATTTCTTCGTACCCTAACCTCTTTCCATTCATGTGATCCTAATGACAATTTTATGCAAAATTTGCTATGTGATAGATTTCTGCTTTTACAAATTTCTTCGTACCCTAACCTATTTCCATATATGTGATCCTAATGACAATTTTATGCAAAATTTGATTTGGGATAGGTTTCAGCTTTTACAAATTTCTTCGTACCCTAACCTCTTTCCATTCATGTGTGATCCTAATGACAATTTTATGCAAAATTTGATATGGGATAGATTTCAGCTTTTACAAATTTCTTCGTACCCTAACCTTCTTCCATTCATGTGATCCTAATGACAATTTTATGCAAAATTTTCTATGGGACAGATTTGTGCTTTTACAAATTTCTTCGTACCCTAACCTCTTTCCATTCATGTGATCCTAATGACAATTTTATGCAAAATCTGCTATGCGATAGATTTGTGCTTTAACAAATTTCTTCGTACCCTAACCTTCTTCCATTCATGTGATCCTAATGACAATTTTATGCAAAATTTTCTATGGGACAGATTTCTGCTTTTACAAATTTCTTCGTACCCTAACCTCTTTCCATTTATGTGATCCTAATGACAATTTTATGCAAAATCTGCTATATGATAGATTTGTGCTTTTACAAATTTCTTCGTACCCTAACCTCTGTCCATTCATGTGATCCTAATGACAATTTTATGCAAAATTTGATATGGGATAGATTTGTGCTTTTACAAATTTCTTCGTACCCTAACCTCTTTCCATTCATGTGTGATCCTAATGACAATTTTACGCAAAATTTGCTGTGGGACAGATTTCTGCTTTTACAAATTTCTTCGTACTCTAACCTCTTTCCATATATGTGATCCTAATGACAATTTTATGCAAAATCTGCAATGCGATAGATTTCTGCTTTTACAAATTTCTTCGTACCCTAACCTCTTTCCATTCATGTGATCCTAATGACAATTTTATGCAAAATCTGCTGTGATAGATTTCAGCTTTTACAAATTTCTTCGTACCCTAACCACTTTCCATTTACGTGATCCTAATGACAATTTTATGCAAAATCTGCTATGTGAAAGATTTCTGCTTTAACAAATTTCTTCGTACCCTAACCTCTTTCCATTCATGTGATCCTAATGACAATTTTATGCAAAATTTGCTATGTGATAGATTTCTGCTTTTACAAATTTCTTCGTACCTAACCTCTTTCCATTCATGTGATCCTAATGACAATTTTATGCAAAATTTGCTATATGATAGATTTGTGCTTTTACAAATTTCTTCGTACCCTAACCTCTTTCCATTTACGTGATCCTAATGACAATTTTATGCAAAATCTGCTATGTGAAAGATTTCTGCTTTAACAAATTTCTTCGTACCCTAACCTCTTTCCATTCATGTGATCCTAATGACAATTTTATGCAAAATTTGCTATGTGATAGATTTCTGCTTTTAGAAATTTCTTCGTACCTAACCTCTTTCCATTCATGTGATCCTAATGACAATTTTATGCAAAATTTGCTATATGATAGATTTGTGCTTTTACAAATTTCTTCGTACCTAACCTCTTTCCATTCATGTGATCCTAATGACAATTTTATGCAAAATCTGCTGTGATAGATTTGTGCTTTTACAAATTTCTTCGTACCCTAACCACTTTCCATTCATGTGATCCTAATGACAATTTTAAGCAAAATCTGCTGTGATAGATTTGTGCTTTTACAAATTTCTTCGTAGCCTAACCTCTTTCCATTTACGTGATCCTAATGACAATTTTATGCAAAATCTGCTATGTGACAGATTTCTGCTTTTACAATTTTCTTCGTGCACTAACCTCTTTCCATTTATGTGATCCTAATGATAATTTTATGCAAAATTTGCTATATGATAGATTTGTGCTTTTACAAATTTCTTCGTACCCTAACCTCTGTCCATTCATGTGATCCTAATGACAATTTTATGCAAAATTTGATATGGGATAGATTTCAGCTTTTACAAATTTCTTCGTACCCTAACCTCTTTCCATTTATGTGATCCTAATGACAATTTTATGAAAAATTTGCTATATGATAGATTTGTGCTTTTACAAATATCTTCGTACCTAACCTCTTTCCATTTATGTGATCCTAATGATAATTTTATGCAAAATCTGCTGTGATAGATTTCAGCTTTTACAAATTTCTTCGTACCCTAACCTCTTTCCATTCATGTGATCCTAATGACAATTTTATGCAAAATCTGCTATGATAGATTTCAGCTTTTACAAATTTCTTCGTACCCTAACCTCTTTCCATTCATGTGATCCTAATGACAATTTTATGCAAAATCTGCTGTGATAGATTTCAGCTTTTACAAATTTCTTCGTACCCTAACCTCTTTCCATTCATGTGATCCTAATGACAATTTTATGCAAAATCTGCTATGATAGATTTCAGCTTTTACAAATTTCTTCGTACCCTAACCTCTTTCCATTCATGTGATCCTAATGACATTTTTATGCAAAATCTGCTGTGATAGATTTGTGCTTTTACAAATTTCTTCGTACCCTAACCTCTTTCCATTTATGTGATCCTAATGACATTTTTATGCAAAATCTGCTTGTGATAGATTTGTGCTTTTACAAATTTCTTCGTACCCTAACCTCTTTCCATTCATGTGTGATCCTAATGACAATTTTACGCAAAATTTGCTGTGGGACAGATTTCTGCTTTTACAAATTTCTTCGTACCCTAACCTCTTTCCATATATGTGATCCTAATGACAATTTTATGCAAAATCTGCAATGCGATAGATTTCTGCTTTTACAAATTTCTTCGTACCCTAACCTCTTTCCATTCATGTGATCCTAATGACAATTTTATGCAAAATCTGCTTTGATAGATTTCAGCTTTTACAAATTTCTTCGTACCCTAACCACTTTCCATTTACGTGATCCTAATGACAATTTTATGCAAAATCTGCTATGTGAAAGATTTCTGCTTTAACAAATTTCTTCGTACCCTAACCTCTTTCCATTCATGTGATCCTAATGACAATTTTATGCAAAATTTGCTATGTGATAGATTTCTGCTTTTACAAATTTCTTCGTACCTAACCTCTTTCCATTCATGTGATCCTAATGACAATTTTATGCAAAATTTGCTATATGATAGATTTGTGCTTTTACAAATTTCTTCGTACCCTAACCTCTTTCCATTTACGTGATCCTAATGACAATTTTATGCAAAATCTGCTATGTGAAAGATTTCTGCTTTAACAAATTTCTTCGTACCCTAACCTCTTTCCATTCATGTGATCCTAATGACAATTTTATGCAAAATTTGCTATGTGATAGATTTCTGCTTTTACAAATTTCTTCGTACCTAACCTCTTTCCATTCATGTGATCCTAATGACAATTTTATGCAAAATTTGCTATATGATAGATTTGTGCTTTTACAAATTTCTTCGTACCTAACCTCTTTCCATTCATGTGATCCTAATGACAATTTTAAGCAAAATCTGCTGTGATAGATTTGTGCTTTTACAAATTTCTTCGTACCCTAACCACTTTCCATTCATGTGATCCTAATGACAATTTTATGCAAAATTTGCTATATGATAGATTTGTGCTTTTACAAATTTCTTCGTACCCTAACCTCTTTCCATTTACGTGATCCTAATGACAATTTTATGCAAAATCTGCTATGTGACAGATTTCTGCTTTTACAAATTTCTTCGTGCACTAACCTCTTTCCATTTATGTGATCCTAATGATAATTTTATGCAAAATTTGCTATATGATAGATTTGTGCTTTTACAAATTTCTTCGTACCCTAACCTCTGTCCATTCATGTGATCCTAATGACAATTTTATGCAAAATTTGATATGGGATAGATTTCATCTTTTACAAATTTCTTCGTACCCTAACCTCTTTCCATTTATGTGATCCTAATGACAATTTTATGAAAAATTTGCTATATGATAGATTTGTGCTTTTACAAATTTCTTCGTACCTAACCTCTTTCCATTAATGTGATCCTAATGACAATTTTATGCAAAATCTGCTGTGATAGATTTGTGCTTTTACAAATTTCTTCGTACCTAACCTCTTTCCATTAATGTGATCCTAATGACAATTTTATGCAAAATCTGCTGTGATAGATTTGTGCTTTTACAAATTTCTTCGTACCCTAACCTCTTTCCATTCTTGTGATCCTAATGACAATTTTATGCAAACTCTGCTGTGATAGATTTCAGCTTTTACAAAATTTCTTCGTACCCTAACCTCTTTCCATTCATGTGATCCTAATGACAATTTTATGCAAAATCTGCTATGATAGATTTCAGCTTTTACAAATTTCTTCGTACCCTAACCTCTTTCCATTTATGTGATCCTAATGATAATTTTATGCAAAATTTGCTATATGATAGATTTGTGCTTTTACAAATTTCTTCGTACCCTAACCACTTTCCATTCATGTGATCCTAATGACAATTTTATGCAAAATCTGCTGTGATAGATTTGTGCTTTTACAAATTTCTTCGTACCTAACCTCTTTCCATTCATGTGATCCTAATGACAATTTTATGCAAAATCTGCTGTGATAGATTTGTGCTTTTACAAATTTCTTCGTACCCTAACCACTTTCCATTCATGTGATCCTAATGACAATTTTAAGCAAAATCTGCTGTGATAGATTTGTGCTTTTACAAATTTCTTCGTACCCTAACCTCTTTCCATTTACGTGATCCTAATGACAATTTTATGCAAAATTTGCTATATGATAGATTTGTGCTTTTACAAATTTCTTCGTACCTAACCTCTTTCCATTCATGTGATCCTAATGACAATTTTATGCAAAATCTGCTGTGATAGATTTGTGCTTTTACAAATTTCTTCGTACCCTAACCACTTTCCATTCATGTGATCCTAATGACAATTTTAAGCAAAATCTGCTGTGATAGATTTGTGCTTTTACAAATTTCTTCGTACCCTAACCTCTTTCCATTTATGTGATCCTAATGACAATTTTATGCAAAATCTGCTATGTGATAGATTTGTGCTTTTACAAATTTCTTCGTACCCTAACCTCTTTCCATTCATGTGATCCTAATGACAATTTTATGCAAAATCTGCTATGCGATAGATTTGTGCTTTTACAAATTTCTTCGTACCCTAACCTCTTTCCATTCATGTGATCCTAATGACAATTTTATGCAAAATCTGCTATGCGATAGATTTGTGCTTTTACAAATTTCTTCGTACCCTAACCTCTTTCCATTCATGTGATCCTAATGACAATTTTAAGCAAAATCTGCTGTGATAGATTTGTGCTTTTACAAATTTCTTCGTACCCTAACCACTTTCCATTCATGTGATCCTAATGACAATTTTATGCAAAATCTGCTATGTGATAGATTTGTGCTTTTACAAATTTCTTCGTACCCTAACCTCTTTCCATTTATGTGATCCTAATGACAATTTTATGCAAAATCTGCTATGTGATAGATTTGTGCTTTTACAAATTTATTCGTACCCTAACCTCTTTCCATTCATGTGATCCTAATGACAATTTTATGCAAAATCTGCTATGCGATAGATTTGTGCTTTTACAAATTTCTTCGTACCCTAACCTCTTTCCATTCATGTGATCCTAATGACAATTTTATGCAAAATCTGCTGTGATAGATTTGTGCTTTTACAAATTTCTTCGTACCCTAACCTCTTTCCATTTACGTGATCCTAATGACAATTTTATGCAAAATCTGCTATGTGATAGATTTGTGCTTTTACAAATTTCTTCGTACCCTAACCTCTTTCCATTCATGTGATCCTAATGACAATTTTATGCAAAATCTGCTATGCGATAGATTTGTGCTTTAACAAATTTCTTCGTACCCTAACCTTCTTCCATTCATGTGATCCTAATGACAATTTTATGCAAAATTTTCTATGGGACAGATTTCTGCTTTTACAAATTTCTTCGTACCCTAACCTCTTTCCATTTATGTGATCCTAATGACAATTTTATGCAAAATCTGCTATATGATAGATTTGTGCTTTTACAAATTTCTTCGTACCCTAACCTCTGTCCATTCATGTGATCCTAATGACAATTTTATGCAAAATTTGATATGGGATAGATTTGTGCTTTTACAAATTTCTTCGTACCCTAACCTCTTTCCATTCATGTGTGATCCTAATGACAATTTTACGCAAAATTTGCTGTGGGACAGATTTCTGCTTTTACAAATTTCTTCGTACCCTAACCTCTTTCCATATATGTGATCCTAATGACAATTTTATGCAAAATCTGCAATGCGATAGATTTCTGCTTTTACAAATTTCTTCGTACCCTAACCTCTTTCCATTCATGTGATCCTAATGACAATTTTATGCAAAATCTGCTGTGATAGATTTCAGCTTTTACAAATTTCTTCGTACCCTAACCACTTTCCATTCATGTGATCCTAATGACAATTTTAAGCAAAATCTGCTGTGATAGATTTGTGCTTTTACAAATTTCTTCGTACCCTAACCTCTTTCCATTTATGTGATCCTAATGAAAATTTTATGCAAAATCTGCTATGTGATAGATTTGTGCTTTTACAAATTTATTCGTACCCTAACCTCTTTCCATTCATGTGATCCTAATGACAATTTTCTGCAAAATCTAATATGCGATAGATTTGTGCTTATACAAATTTATTCGTACCCTAACCTCTTTCCATTCATGTGATCCTAATGACAATTTTATGCAAAATTTGATATGGGATATATTTCAACTTTTACAAATTTCTTCGTACCCTAACCTATTTCCATTCATGTGATCCTAATGACAATTTTATGCAAAATCTGCTGTGATAGATTTCAGCTTTTACAAATTTCTTCGTACCCTAACCTCTTTCCATTCATGTGATCCTAATGACAAGTTTATGCAAAATCTGCTATGATAGATTTCAGCTTTTACAAATTTCTTCGTACCCTAACCTCTTACCATTTATGTGATCCTAATGATAATTTTATGCAAAATTTGCTATATGATAGATTTGTGTTTTTACAAATTTCTTCGTACCTAACCTCTTTCCATTCATGTGATCCTAATGACAATTTTATGCAAAATCTGCTGTGATAGATTTCAGCTTTTACAAATTTCTTCGTACCCTAACCTCTTTCCATTCTTGTGATCCTAATGACAATTTTATGCAAAATCTGCTGTGATAGATTTCAGCTTTTACAAATTTCTTCGTACCCTAACCTCTTTCCATTCATGTGATCCTAATGACAAGTTTATGCAAAATCTGCTATGATAGATTTCAGCTTTTACAAATTTCTTCGTACCCTAACCTCTTACCATTTATGTGATCCTAATGATAATTTTATGCAAAATTTGCTATATGATAGATTTGTGTTTTTACAAATTTCTTCGTACCTAACCTCTTTCCATTCATGTGATCCTAATGACAATTTTATGCAAAATCTGCTATGTGATAGATTTGTGCTTTTACAAATTTCTTTGTAACCTAACCTCTTTCCATTCATGTGATCCTAATGACAATTTTATGCAAAATCTGCTATGCGATAGATTTCTGCTTTTACAAATTTCTTCGTACCCTAACCTCTTTCCATTCATGTGATCCTAATGACAATTTTATGCAAAATCTGCTGTGATAGATTTCAGCTTTTACAAATTTCTTCGTACCCTAGCCTCTTTCCATTCATGTGATCCTAATGACAATTTTATGCAAAATCTGCTATGATAGATTTCAGCTTTTACAAATTTCTTCGTACCCTAATCTCTTTCCATTTATGTGATCCTAATGATAATTTTATGCAAAATTTGCTATATGATAGATTTGTGCTTTTATAAATTTCTTCGTACCTAACCTCTTTCCATTAATGTGATCCTAATGACAATTTTATGCAAAATCTGCTGTGATAGATTTGTGCTTTTACAAATTTCTTCGTACCCTAACCTCTTTCCATTCATGTGATCCTAATTACAATTTTATGCAAAATCTGCTGTGATAGATTTGTGCTTTTACAAATTTCTTCGTACCCTAACCTCTTTCCATTCATGTGATCCTAATGACAATTTTATGCAAAATCTGCTGTGATAGATTTCAGCTTTTACAAATTTCTTCGTACCCTAACCTCTTTCCATTCATGTGATCCAAATGACAATTTTATGCAAAATCTGCTATGATAGATTTCAGCTTTTACAAATTTCTTCGTACCCTAACCTCTTTCCATTTATGTGATCCTAATGATAATTTTATGCAAAATCTGCTGTGATAGATTTCAGCTTTTACAAATTTCTTCGTACCCTAACCTCTTTCCATTCATGTGATCCTAATGACAATTTTATGCAAAATCTGCTATGATAGATTTCAGCTTTTACAAATTTCTTCGTACTCTAACCTCTTTCCATTCATGTGATCCTAATGACAATTTTATGCAAAATCTGCTGTGATAGATTTCAGCTTTTACAAATTTCTTCATACCCTAACCTCTTTCCATTCATGTGATCCTAATGACAATTTTATGCAAAATCTGCTATGATAGATTTCAGCTTTTACAAATTTCTTCGTACCCTAACCTCTTTCCATTCATGTGATCCTAATGACAATTTTATGCAAAATCTGCTGTGATAGATTTGTGCTTTTACAAATGTCTTCGTACCCTAACCTCTTTCCATTCATGTGATCCTAATGACAATTTTAAGCAAAATCTGCTGTGATAGATTTGTGCTTTTACAAATTTCTTCGTACCCTAACCTCTTTCCATTTATGTGATCCTAATGACAATTTTAAGCAAAATCTGCTGTGATATATTTGTGCTTTTACAAATTTCTTCGTACCCTAACCTCTTTCCATTTATGTGATCCTAATGACAATTTTATGCAAAATCTGCTATGTGATAGATTTGTGCTTTTACAAATTTCTTCGTACCCTAACCTCTTTCCATTCATGTGATCCTAATGACAATTTTAAGCAAAATCTGCTGTGATAGATTTCTGCTTTTACAAATTTCTTCGTACCCTAACCTCTTTCCATTTATGTGATCTTAATGACAATTTTATGCAAAATCTGCTATGTGATAGATTTGTGCTTTTACAAATTTCTTCGTACCCTAACCTCTTTCCATTCATGTGATCCTAATGACAATTTTATGCAAAATCTGCTATGATAGATTTCAGCTTTTACAAATTTCTTCGTACCCTAACCTCTTTCCATTCATGTGATCCTAATGACAATTTTATGCAAAATCTGCTGTGATAGATTTCAGCTTTTACAAATTTCTTCGTACCCTAACCTCTTTCCATTCATGTGATCCTAATGACAATTTTATGCAAAATCTGCTATGATAGATTTCAGCTTTTACAAATTTCTTCGTACCCTAACCTCTTTCCATTCATGTGATCCTAATGACAATTTTATGCAAAATCTGCTGTGATAGATTTGTGCTTTTACAAATGTCTTCGTACCCTAACCACTTTCCATTCATGTGATCCTAATGACAATTTTATGCAAAATCTGCTGTGATAGATTTGTGCTTTTACAAATTTCTTCGTACCCTAACCTCTTTCCATTCATGTGATCCTAATGACAATTTTAAGCAAAATCTGCTGTGATAGATTTCTGCTTTTACAAATTTCTTCGTACCCTAACCTCTTTCCATTTATGTGATCCTAATGACAATTTTATGCAAAATCTGCTATGTGATAGATTTGTGCTTTTACAAATTTCTTCGTACCCTAACCTCTTTCCATTCATGTGATCCTAATGACAATTTTATGCAAAATCTGCTATGATAGATTTCAGCTTTTACAAATTTCTTCGTACCCTAACCACTTTCCATTCATGTGATCCTAATGACAATTTTATGCAAAATCTGCTGTGATAGATTTGTGCTTTTACAAATTTCTTCGTACCTAACCTCTTTCCATTCATGTGATCCTAATGACAATTTTATGCAAAATCTGCTGTGATAGATTTGTGCTTTTACAAATTTCTTCGTACCTAACCTCTTTCCATTCATGTGATCCTAATGACAATTTTATGCAAAATCTGCTGTGATAGATTTGTGCTTTTACAAATTTCTTCGTACCTAACCTCTTTCCATTCATGTGATCCTAATGACAATTTTATGCAAAATTTGCTGTGATAGATTTGTGCTTTTACAAATTTTTTCGTACCCTAACCACTTTCCATTCATGTGATCCTAATGACAATTTTAAGCAAAATCTGCTATGATAGATTTGTGCTTTTACAAATTTCTTCGTACCCTAACCTCTTTCCATTTACGTGATCCTAATGACAATTTTATGCAAAATTTGCTATATGATAGATTTGTGCTTTTACAAATTTCTTCGTACCTAACCTCTTTCCATTCATGTGATCCTAATGACAATTTTATGCAAAATCTGCTGTGATAGATTTGTGCTTTTACAAATTTCTTCGTACCCTAACCACTTTCCATTCATGTGATCCTAATGACATTTTTATGCAAAATCTGCTTGTGATAGATTTGTGCTTTTACAAATTTCTTCGTACCCTAACCTCTTTCCATTCATGTGATCCTAATGACAATTTTATGCAAAATCTGCTGTGATAGATTTGTGCTTTTACAAATTTCTTCGTACCCTAACCTCTTTCCATTCATGTGATCCTAATGACAATTTTATGCAAAATATGCTATGCGATAGATTTGTGCTTTAACAAATTTCTTCGTACCCTAACCTCTTTCCATTTACGTGATCCTAATGACAATTTTATGCAAAATTTGCTATATGATAGATTTGTGCTTTTACAAATTTCTTCGTACCTAACCTCTTTCCATTCATGTGATCCTAATGACAATTTTATGCAAAATCTGCTGTGATAGATTTGTGCTTTTACAAATTTCTTCGTACCCTAACCACTTTCCATTCATGTGATCCTAATGACAATTTTAAGCAAAATCTGCTGTGATAGATTTGTGCTTTTACAAATTTCTTCGTACCCTAACCTCTTTCCATTTATGTGATCCTAATGACAATTTTATGCAAAATCTGCTATGTGATAGATTTGTGCTTTTACAAATTTCTTCGTACCCTAACCTCTTTCCATTCATGTGATCCTAATGACAATTTTATGCAAAATCTGCTATGCGATAGATTTGTGCTTTTACAAATTTCTTCGTACCCTAACCTCTTTCCATTCATGTGATCCTAATGACAATTTTATGCAAAATCTGCTATGCGATAGATTTGTGCTTTTACAAATTTCTTCGTACCCTAACCTCTTTCCATTCATGTGATCCTAATGACAATTTTAAGCAAAATCTGCTGTGATAGATTTGTGCTTTTACAAATTTCTTCGTACCCTAACCACTTTCCATTCATGTGATCCTAATGACAATTTTATGCAAAATCTGCTATGTGATAGATTTGTGCTTTTACAAATTTCTTCGTACCCTAACCTCTTTCCATTTATGTGATCCTAATGACAATTTTATGCAAAATCTGCTATGTGATAGATTTGTGCTTTTACAAATTTATTCGTACCCTAACCTCTTTCCATTCATGTGATCCTAATGACAATTTTATGCAAAATCTGCTATGCGATAGATTTGTGCTTTTACAAATTTCTTCGTACCCTAACCTCTTTCCATTCATGTGATCCTAATGACAATTTTATGCAAAATCTGCTGTGATAGATTTGTGCTTTTACAAATTTCTTCGTACCCTAACCTCTTTCCATTTACGTGATCCTAATGACAATTTTATGCAAAATCTGCTATGTGATAGATTTGTGCTTTTACAAATTTCTTCGTACCCTAACCTCTTTCCATTCATGTGATCCTAATGACAATTTTATGCAAAATCTGCTATGCGATAGATTTGTGCTTTAACAAATTTCTTCGTACCCTAACCTTCTTCCATTCATGTGATCCTAATGACAATTTTATGCAAAATTTTCTATGGGACAGATTTCTGCTTTTACAAATTTCTTCGTACCCTAACCTCTTTCCATTTATGTGATCCTAATGACAATTTTATGCAAAATCTGCTATATGATAGATTTGTGCTTTTACAAATTTCTTCGTACCCTAACCTCTGTCCATTCATGTGATCCTAATGACAATTTTATGCAAAATTTGATATGGGATAGATTTGTGCTTTTACAAATTTCTTCGTACCCTAACCTCTTTCCATTCATGTGTGATCCTAATGACAATTTTACGCAAAATTTGCTGTGGGACAGATTTCTGCTTTTACAAATTTCTTCGTACCCTAACCTCTTTCCATATATGTGATCCTAATGACAATTTTATGCAAAATCTGCAATGCGATAGATTTCTGCTTTTACAAATTTCTTCGTACCCTAACCTCTTTCCATTCATGTGATCCTAATGACAATTTTATGCAAAATCTGCTGTGATAGATTTCAGCTTTTACAAATTTCTTCGTACCCTAACCACTTTCCATTCATGTGATCCTAATGACAATTTTAAGCAAAATCTGCTGTGATAGATTTGTGCTTTTACAAATTTCTTCGTACCCTAACCTCTTTCCATTTATGTGATCCTAATGAAAATTTTATGCAAAATCTGCTATGTGATAGATTTGTGCTTTTACAAATTTATTCGTACCCTAACCTCTTTCCATTCATGTGATCCTAATGACAATTTTCTGCAAAATCTAATATGCGATAGATTTGTGCTTATACAAATTTATTCGTACCCTAACCTCTTTCCATTCATGTGATCCTAATGACAATTTTATGCAAAATTTGATATGGGATATATTTCAACTTTTACAAATTTCTTCGTACCCTAACCTATTTCCATTCATGTGATCCTAATGACAATTTTATGCAAAATCTGCTGTGATAGATTTCAGCTTTTACAAATTTCTTCGTACCCTAACCTCTTTCCATTCATGTGATCCTAATGACAAGTTTATGCAAAATCTGCTATGATAGATTTCAGCTTTTACAAATTTCTTCGTACCCTAACCTCTTACCATTTATGTGATCCTAATGATAATTTTATGCAAAATTTGCTATATGATAGATTTGTGTTTTTACAAATTTCTTCGTACCTAACCTCTTTCCATTCATGTGATCCTAATGACAATTTTATGCAAAATCTGCTGTGATAGATTTCAGCTTTTACAAATTTCTTCGTACCCTAACCTCTTTCCATTCTTGTGATCCTAATGACAATTTTATGCAAAATCTGCTGTGATAGATTTCAGCTTTTACAAATTTCTTCGTACCCTAACCTCTTTCCATTCATGTGATCCTAATGACAAGTTTATGCAAAATCTGCTATGATAGATTTCAGCTTTTACAAATTTCTTCGTACCCTAACCTCTTACCATTTATGTGATCCTAATGATAATTTTATGCAAAATTTGCTATATGATAGATTTGTGTTTTTACAAATTTCTTCGTACCTAACCTCTTTCCATTCATGTGATCCTAATGACAATTTTATGCAAAATCTGCTATGTGATAGATTTGTGCTTTTACAAATTTCTTTGTAACCTAACCTCTTTCCATTCATGTGATCCTAATGACAATTTTATGCAAAATCTGCTATGCGATAGATTTCTGCTTTTACAAATTTCTTCGTACCCTAACCTCTTTCCATTCATGTGATCCTAATGACAATTTTATGCAAAATCTGCTGTGATAGATTTCAGCTTTTACAAATTTCTTCGTACCCTAGCCTCTTTCCATTCATGTGATCCTAATGACAATTTTATGCAAAATCTGCTATGATAGATTTCAGCTTTTACAAATTTCTTCGTACCCTAATCTCTTTCCATTTATGTGATCCTAATGATAATTTTATGCAAAATTTGCTATATGATAGATTTGTGCTTTTATAAATTTCTTCGTACCTAACCTCTTTCCATTAATGTGATCCTAATGACAATTTTATGCAAAATCTGCTGTGATAGATTTGTGCTTTTACAAATTTCTTCGTACCCTAACCTCTTTCCATTCATGTGATCCTAATTACAATTTTATGCAAAATCTGCTGTGATAGATTTGTGCTTTTACAAATTTCTTCGTACCCTAACCTCTTTCCATTCATGTGATCCTAATGACAATTTTATGCAAAATCTGCTGTGATAGATTTCAGCTTTTACAAATTTCTTCGTACCCTAACCTCTTTCCATTCATGTGATCCAAATGACAATTTTATGCAAAATCTGCTATGATAGATTTCAGCTTTTACAAATTTCTTCGTACCCTAACCTCTTTCCATTTATGTGATCCTAATGATAATTTTATGCAAAATCTGCTGTGATAGATTTCAGCTTTTACAAATTTCTTCGTACCCTAACCTCTTTCCATTCATGTGATCCTAATGACAATTTTATGCAAAATCTGCTATGATAGATTTCAGCTTTTACAAATTTCTTCGTACTCTAACCTCTTTCCATTCATGTGATCCTAATGACAATTTTATGCAAAATCTGCTGTGATAGATTTCAGCTTTTACAAATTTCTTCATACCCTAACCTCTTTCCATTCATGTGATCCTAATGACAATTTTATGCAAAATCTGCTATGATAGATTTCAGCTTTTACAAATTTCTTCGTACCCTAACCTCTTTCCATTCATGTGATCCTAATGACAATTTTATGCAAAATCTGCTGTGATAGATTTGTGCTTTTACAAATGTCTTCGTACCCTAACCACTTTCCATTCATGTGATCCTAATGACAATTTTAAGCAAAATCTGCTGTGATAGATTTGTGCTTTTACAAATTTCTTCGTACCCTAACCTCTTTCCATTTATGTGATCCTAATGACAATTTTAAGCAAAATCTGCTGTGATAGATTTGTGCTTTTACAAATTTCTTCGTACCCTAACCTCTTTCCATTTATGTGATCCTAATGACAATTTTATGCAAAATCTGCTATGTGATAGATTTGTGCTTTTACAAATTTCTTCGTACCCTAACCTCTTTCCATTCATGTGATCCTAATGACAATTTTAAGCAAAATCTGCTGTGATAGATTTCTGCTTTTACAAATTTCTTCGTACCCTAACCTCTTTCCATTTATGTGATCTTAATGACAATTTTATGCAAAATCTGCTATGTGATAGATTTGTGCTTTTACAAATTTCTTCGTACCCTAACCTCTTTCCATTCATGTGATCCTAATGACAATTTTATGCAAAATCTGCTATGTGTTAGATTTCAGCTTTTACAAATTTCTTCGTACCCTAACCTCTTTCCATTCATGTGATCCTAATGACAATTTTATGCAAAATCTGCTGTGATAGATTTCAGCTTTTACAAATTTCTTCGTACCCTAACCTCTTTCCATTCATGTGATCCTAATGACAATTTTATGCAAAATCTGCTATGATAGATTTCAGCTTTTACAAATTTCTTCGTACCCTAACCTCTTTCCATTCATGTGATCCTAATGACAATTTTATGCAAAATCTGCTGTGATAGATTTGTGCTTTTACAAATGTCTTCGTACCCTAACCACTTTCCATTCATGTGATCCTAATGACAATTTTATGCAAAATCTGCTGTGATAGATTTGTGCTTTTACAAATTTCTTCGTACCCTAACCTCTTTCCATTCATGTGATCCTAATGACAATTTTAAGCAAAATCTGCTGTGATAGATTTCTGCTTTTACAAATTTCTTCGTACCCTAACCTCTTTCCATTTATGTGATCCTAATGACAATTTTATGCAAAATCTGCTATGTGATAGATTTGTGCTTTTACAAATTTCTTCGTACCCTAACCTCTTTCCATTCATGTGATCCTAATGACAATTTTATGCAAAATCTGCTATGATAGATTTCAGCTTTTACAAATTTCTTCGTACCCTAACCACTTTCCATTCATGTGATCCTAATGACAATTTTATGCAAAATCTGCTGTGATAGATTTGTGCTTTTACAAATTTCTTCGTACCTAACCTCTTTCCATTCATGTGATCCTAATGACAATTTTATGCAAAATCTGCTGTGATAGATTTGTGCTTTTACAAATTTCTTCGTACCTAACCTCTTTCCATTCATGTGATCCTAATGACAATTTTATGCAAAATCTGCTGTGATAGATTTGTGCTTTTACAAATTTCTTCGTACCTAACCTCTTTCCATTCATGTGATCCTAATGACAATTTTATGCAAAATTTGCTGTGATAGATTTGTGCTTTTACAAATTTTTTCGTACCCTAACCACTTTCCATTCATGTGATCCTAATGACAATTTTAAGCAAAATCTGCTATGATAGATTTGTGCTTTTACAAATTTCTTCGTACCCTAACCTCTTTCCATTTACGTGATCCTAATGACAATTTTATGCAAAATTTGCTATATGATAGATTTGTGCTTTTACAAATTTCTTCGTACCTAACCTCTTTCCATTCATGTGATCCTAATGACAATTTTATGCAAAATCTGCTGTGATAGATTTGTGCTTTTACAAATTTCTTCGTACCCTAACCACTTTCCATTCATGTGATCCTAATGACATTTTTATGCAAAATCTGCTTGTGATAGATTTGTGCTTTTACAAATTTCTTCGTACCCTAACCTCTTTCCATTCATGTGATCCTAATGACAATTTTATGCAAAATCTGCTGTGATAGATTTGTGCTTTTACAAATTTCTTCGTACCCTAACCTCTTTCCATTCATGTGATCCTAATGACAATTTTATGCAAAATATGCTATGCGATAGATTTGTGCTTTAACAAATTTCTTCGTACCCTAACCTCTTTCCATTTACGTGATCCTAATGACAATTTTATGCAAAATCTGCTATGTGATAGATTTGTGCTTTTACAAATTTCTTCGTACCCTAACCTCTTTCCATTCATGTGATCCTAATGACAATTTTATGCAAAATCTGCTATGCGATAGATTTGTGCTTTAACAAATTTCTTCGTACCCTAACCTCTTTCCATTTATGTGATCCTAATGACAATTTTATGCAAAATCTGCTATATGATAGATTTGTGCTTTTACAAATTTCTTCGTACCCTAACCTCTGTCCATTCATGTGATCCTAATGACAATTTTATGCAAAATTTGATATGGGATAGATTTGTGCTTTTACAAATTTCTTCGTACCCTAACCTCTTTCCATTCATGTGTGATCCTAATGACAATTTTACGCAAAATTTGCTGTGGGACAGATTTCTGCTTTTACAAATTTCTTCGTACCCTAACCTCTTTCCATATATGTGATCCTAATGACAATTTTATGCAAAATCTGCAATGCGATAGATTTCTGCTTTTACAAATTTCTTCGTACCCTAACCTCTTTCCATTCATGTGATCCTAATGACAATTTTATGCAAAATCTGCTGTGATAGATTTCAGCTTTTACAAATTTCTTCGTACCCTAACCACTTTCCAATCATGTGATCCTAATGACAATTTTAAGCAAAATCTGCTGTGATAGATTTGTGCTTTTACAAATTTCTTCGTACCCTAACCTCTTTCCATTTATGTGATCCTAATGAAAATTTTATGCAAAATCTGCTATGTGATAGATTTGTGCTTTTACAAATTTATTCGTACCCTAACCTCTTTCCATTCATGTGATCCTAATGACAATTTTATGCAAAATCTGCTATGTGAAAGATTTCTGCTTATACAAATTTCTTCGTACCCTAACCTCTTTCCATTCATGTGATCCTAATGACAATTTTATGCAAAATTTGATATGGGATAGATTTCAGCTTTTACAAATTTCTTCGTACCCTAACCTCTTTCCATTCATGTGTGATCCTAATGACAATTTTACGCAAAATTTGCTGTGGGACAGATTTCTGCTTTTACAAATTTCTTCGTACCCTAACCTATTTCCATATATGTGATCCTAATGACAATTTTATGCAAAATTTGATTTGGGATAGGTTTCAGCTTTTACAAATTTCTTCGTACCCTAACCTCTTTCCATTCATGTGTGATCCTAATGACAATTTTATGCAAAATTTGATATGGGATAGATTTCAGCTTTTACAAATTTCTTCGTACCCTAACCTCTTTCCATTTATGTGATCCTAATGACAATTTTACGCAAAATTTGCTGTGGGACAGATTTCTGCTTTTACAAATTTCTTCGTACCTAACCTCTTTCCATTAATGTGATCCTAATGACAATTTTATGCAAAATCTGCTGTGATAGATTTGTGCTTTTACAAATTTCTTCGTACCCTAACCTCTTTCCATTCTTGTGATCCTAATGACAATTTTATGCAAAATCTGCTGTGATAGATTTCAGCTTTTACAAATTTCTTCGTACCCTAACCTCTTTCCATTCATGTGATCCTAATGACAAGTTTATGCAAAATCTGCTATGATAGATTTCAGCTTTTACAAATTTCTTCGTACCCTAACCTCTTTCCATTTATGTGATCCTAATGATAATTTTATGCAAAATTTGCTATATGATAGATTTGTGCTTTTACAAATTTCTTTGTAACCTAACCTCTTTCCATTCATGTGATCCTAATGACAATTTTATGCAAAATCTGCTATGTGATAGATTTGTGCTTTTACAAATTTCTTTGTAACCTAACCTCTTTCCATTCATGTGATCCTAATGACAATTTTATGCAAAATCTGCTATGCGATAGATTTCTGCTTTTACAAATTTCTTCGTACCCTAACCTCTTTCCATTCATGTGATCCTAATGACAATTTTATGCAAAATCTGCTGTGATAGATTTCAGCTTTTACAAATTTCTTCGTACCCTAGCCTCTTTCCATTCATGTGATCCTAATGACAATTTTATGCAAAATCTGCTATGATAGATTTCAGCTTTTACAAATTTCTTCGTACCCTAATCTCTTTCCATTTATGTGATCCTAATGATAATTTTATGCAAAATTTGCTATATGATAGATTTGTGCTTTTACAAATTTCTTCGTACCCTAACCTCTTTCCATTCATGTGATCCTAATGACAATTTTATGCAAAATCTGCTATGTGATAGATTTGTGCTTTTACAAATTTCTTTGTAACCTAACCTCTTTCCATTCATGTGATCCTAATGACAATTTTATGCAAAATCTGCTATGCGATAGATTTCTGCTTTTACAAATTTCTTCGTACCCTAACCTCTTTCCATTCATGTGATCCTAATGACAATTTTATGCAAAATCTGCTGTGATAGATTTCAGCTTTTACAAATTTCTTCGTACCCTAGCCTCTTTCAATTCATGTGATCCTAATGACAATTTTATGCAAAATCTGCTATGATAGATTTCAGCTTTTACAAATTTCTTCGTACCCTAATCTCTTTCCATTTATGTGATCCTAATGATAATTTTATGCAAAATTTGCTATATGATAGATTTGTGCTTTTATAAATTTCTTCGTACCTAACCTCTTTCCATTAATGTGATCCTAATGACAATTTTATGCAAAATCTGCTGTGATAGATTTGTGCTTTTACAAATTTCTTCGTACCCTAACCTCTTTCCATTCATGTGATCCTAATGACAATTTTATGCAAAATCTGCTGTGATAGATTTGTGCTTTTACAAATTTCTTCGTACCCTAACCTCTTTCCATTCATGTGATCCTAATGACAATTTTATGCAAAATCTGCTGTGATAGATTTCAGCTTTTACAAATTTCTTCGTACCCTAACCTCTTTCCATTCATGTGATCCTAATGACAATTTTATGCAAAATCTGCTATGATAGATTTCAGCTTTTACAAATTTCTTCGTACCCTAACCTCTTTCCATTTATGTGATCCTAATGATAATTTTATGCAAAATCTGCTGTGATAGATTTCAGCTTTTACAAATTTCTTCGTACCCTAACCTCTTTCCATTCATGTGATCCTAATGACAATTTTATGCAAAATCTGCTATGATAGATTTCAGCTTTTACAAATTTCTTCGTACCCTAACCTCTTTCCATTCATGTGATCCTAATGACAATTTTCTGCAAAATCTGCTGTGATAGATTTCAGCTTTTACAAATTTCTTCGTACCCTAACCTCTTTCCATTCATGTGATCCTAATGACAATTTTATGCAAAATCTGCTATGATAGATTTCAGCTTTTACAAATTTCTTCGTACCCTAACCTCTTTCCATTCATGTGATCCTAATGACAATTTTAAGCAAAATCTGCTGTGATAGATTTGTGCTTTTACAAATGTCTTCGTACCCTAACCACTTTCCATTCATGTGATCCTAATGACAATTTTAAGCAAAATCTGCTGTGATAGATTTGTGCTTTTACAAATTTCTTCGTACCCTAACCTCTTTCCATTTATGTGATCCTAATGACAATTTTAAGCAAAATCTGCTGTGATAGATTTGTGCTTTTACAAATTTCTTCGTACCCTAACCTCTTTCCATTTATGTGATCCTAATGACAATTTTATGCAAAATCTGCTATGTGATAGATTTGTGCTTTTACAAATTTCTTCGTACCCTAACCTCTTTCCATTTATGTGATCCTAATGACAATTTTATGCAAAATCTGCTATGATAGATTTCAGCTTTTACAAATTTCTTCGTACCCTAACCTCTTTCCATTCATGTGATCCTAATGACAATTTTATGCAAAATCTGCTGTGATAGATTTCAGCTTTTACAAATTTCTTCGTACCCTAACATCTTTCCATTCATGTGATCCTAATGACAATTTTATGCAAAATCTGCTATGATAGATTTCAGCTTTTACAAATTTCTTCGTACCCTAACCTCTTTCCATTCATGTGATCCTAATGACAATTTTAAGCAAAATCTGCTGTGATAGATTTGTGCTTTTACAAATTTCTTCGTACCCTAACCTCTTTCCATTTATGTGATCCTAATGACAATTTTAAGCAAAATCTGCTGTGATAGATTTGTGCTTTTACAAATTTCTTCGTACCCTAACCTCTTTCCATTCATGTGATCCTAATGACAATTTTAAGCAAAATCTGCTGTGATAGATTTCTGCTTTTACAAATTTCTTCGTACCCTAACCTCTTTCCATTTATGTGATCCTAATGACAATTTTATGCAAAATCTGCTATGTGATAGATTTGTGCTTTTACAAATTTCTTCGTACCCTAACCTCTTTCCATTTATGTGATCTTAATGACAATTTTAAGCAAAATCTGCTGTGATAGATTTCTGCTTTTACAAATTTCTTCGTACCCTAACCTCTTTCCATTTATGTGATCCTAATGACAATTTTATGCAAAATCTGCTATGTGATAGATTTGTGCTTTTACAAATTTCTTCGTACCCTAACCTCTTTCCATTCATGTGATCCTAATGACAACTTTATGCAAAATCTGCTATGCGATAGATTTGTGCTTTAACAACTTTCTTCGTATCCTAACCTTCTTCCATTCATGTGATCCTAATGACAATTTTATGCAAAATTTTCTATGGGACAGATTTCTGCTTTTACAAATTTCTTCGTACCCTAACCTCTTTCCATTTATGTGATCCTAATGACAATTTTATGCAAAATCTGCTATGTGATAGATTTGTGCTTTTACAAATTTCTTCGTACCCTAACCTCTTTCCATTTACGTGATCCTAATGACAATTTTATGCAAAATCTGCTATGTGAAAGATTTCTGCTTTAACAAATTTCTTCGTACCCTAACCTCTTTCCATTCATGTGATCCTAATGACAATTTTATGCAAAATTTGCTATATGATAGATTTGTGCTTTTACAAATTTCTTCGTACCTAACCTCTTTCCATTAATGTGATCCTAATGACAATTTTATGCAAAATCTGCTGTGATAGATTTGTGCTTTTACAAATTTCTTCGTACCCTAACCTCTTTCCGTTCATGTGATCCTAATGACAATTTTAAGCAAAATCTGCTGTGATAGATTTCTGCTTTTACAAATTTCTTCGTACCCTAACCTCTTTCCATTTATGTGATCCTAATGACAATTTTATGCAAAATCTGCTATGTGATAGATTTGTGCTTTTACAAATTTCTTCGTACCCTAACCTCTTTCCATTTATGTGATCCTAATGACAATTTTATGCAAAATCTGCTATGATAGATTTCAGCTTTTACAAATTTCTTCGTACCCTAACCTCTTTCCATTCATGTGATCCTAATGACAATTTTATGCAAAATCTGCTGTGATAGATTTCAGCTTTTACAAATTTCTTCGTACCCTAACATCTTTCCATTCATGTGATCCTAATGACAATTTTATGCAAAATCTGCTATGATAGATTTCAGCTTTTACAAATTTCTTCGTACCCTAACCTCTTTCCGTTCATGTGATCCTAATGACAATTTTATGCAAAATCTGCTGTGATAGATTTCAGCTTTTACAAATTTCTTCGTACCCTAACATCTTTCCATTCATGTGATCCTAATGACAATTTTATGCAAAATCTGCTATGATAGATTTCAGCTTTTACAAATTTCTTCGTACCCTAACCTCTTTCCATTCATGTGATCCTAATGACAATTTTATGCAAAATCTGCTATGTGATAGATTTGTGCTTTTACAAATTTCTTCGTACCCTAACCTCTTTCCATTTATGTGATCCTAATGACAATTTTATGCAAAATCTGCTGTGATAGATTTCAGCTTTTACAAATTTCTTCGTACCCTAACCTCTTTCCATTCATGTGATCCTAATGACAATTTTATGCAAAATCTGCTGTGATAGATTTCAGCTTTTACAAATTTCTTCGTACCCTAACATCTTTCCATTCATGTGATCCTAATGACAATTTTATGCAAAATCTGCTATGATAGATTTCAGCTTTTACAAATTTCTTCGTACCCTAACCTCTTTCCATTCATGTGATCCTAATGACAATTTTATGCAAAATCTGCTATGATAGATTTGTGCTTTTACAAATTTCTTCGTACCTAACCTCTTTCCATTAATGTGATCCTAATGACAATTTTATGCAAAATCTGCTGTGATAGATTTGTGCTTTTACAAATTTCTTCGTACCCTAACCTCTTTCCGTTCATGTGATCCTAATGACAATTTTAAGCAAAATCTGCTGTGATAGATTTCTGCTTTTACAAATTTCTTCGTACCCTAACCTCTTTCCATTTATGTGATCCTAATGACAATTTTATGCAAAATCTGCTATGTGATAGATTTGTGCTTTTACAAATTTCTTCGTACCCTAACCTCTTTCCATTTATGTGATCCTAATGACAATTTTATGCAAAATCTGCTATGATAGATTTCAGCTTTTACAAATTTCTTCGTACCCTAACCTCTTTCCATTCATGTGATCCTAATGACAATTTTATGCAAAATCTGCTGTGATAGATTTCAGCTTTTACAAATTTCTTCGTACCCTAACCTCTTTCCATTTATGTGATCTTAATGACAATTTTAAGCAAAATCTGCTGTGATAGATTTCTGCTTTTACAAATTTCTTCGTACCCTAACCTCTTTCCATTTATGTGATCCTAATGACAATTTTATGCAAAATCTGCTATGTGATAGATTTGTGCTTTTACAAATTTCTTCGTACCCTAACCTCTTTCCATTCATGTGATCCTAATGACAATTTTATGCAAAATCCGCTATGCGATAGATTTGTGCTTTAACAAATTTCTTCGTACCCTAACCTCTTTCCATTTATGTGATCTTAATGACAATTTTAAGCAAAATCTGCTGTGATAGATTTCTGCTTTTACAAATTTCTTCGTACCCTAACCTCTTTCCATTTATGTGATCCTAATGACAATTTTATGCAAAATCTGCTATGTGATAGATTTGTGCTTTTACAAATTTCTTCGTACCCTAACCTCTTTCCATTCATGTGATCCTAATGATAATTTTATGCAAAATCTGCTATGTGATAGATTTGTGCTTTTACAAATTTCTTCGTACCCTAACCTCTTTCCATTTATGTGATCTTAATGACAATTTTAAGCAAAATCTGCTGTGATAGATTTCTGCTTTTACAAATTTCTTCGTACCCTAACCTCTTTCCATTTATGTGATCCTAATGACAATTTTATGCAAAATCTGCTATGTGATAGATTTGTGCTTTTACAAATTTCTTCGTACCCTAACCTCTTTCCATTTACGTGATCCTAATGACAATTTTATGCAAAATCTGCTATGTGAAAGATTTCTGCTTTAACAAATTTCTTCGTACCCTAACCTCTTTCCATTCATGTGATCCTAATGACAATTTTATGCAAAATTTGCTATATGATAGATTTGTGCTTTTACAAATTTCTTCGTACCTAACCTCTTTCCATTAATGTGATCCTAATGACAATTTTATGCAAAATCTGCTGTGATAGATTTGTGCTTTTACAAATTTCTTCGTACCCTAACCTCTTTCCGTTCATGTGATCCTAATGACAATTTTAAGCAAAATCTGCTGTGATAGATTTCTGCTTTTACAAATTTCTTCGTACCCTAACCTCTTTCCATTTATGTGATCCTAATGACAATTTTATGCAAAATCTGCTATGTGATAGATTTGTGCTTTTACAAATTTCTTCGTACCCTAACCTCTTTCCATTTATGTGATCTTAATGACAATTTTAAGCAAAATCTGCTGTGATAGATTTCTGCTTTTACAAATTTCTTCGTACCCTAACCTCTTTCCATTTATGTGATCCTAATGACAATTTTATGCAAAATCTGCTATGTGATAGATTTGTGCTTTTACAAATTTCTTCGTACCCTAACCTCTTTCCATTTATGTGATCCTAATGACAATTTTAAGCAAAATCTGCTGTGATAGATTTCTGCTTTTACAAATTTCTTCGTACCCTAACCTCTTTCCATTTATGTGATCCTAATGACAATTTTATGCAAAATTTGCTATATGATAGATTTGTGCTTTTACAAATTTCTTCGTACCTAACCTCTTTCCATTAATGTGATCCTAATGACAATTTTATGCAAAATCTGCTGTGATAGATTTGTGCTTTTACAAATTTCTTCGTACCTAACCTCTTTCCATTCATGTGATCCTAATGACAATTTTATGCAAAATCTGCTGTGATAGATTTGTGCTTTTACAAATTTCTTCGTACCTAACCTCTTTCCATTCATGTGATCCTAATGACAATTTTATGCAAAATCTGCTGTGATAGATTTGTGCTTTTACAAATTTCTTCGTACCTAACCTCTTTCCATTCATGTGATCCTAATGACAATTTTATGCAAAATTTGCTGTGATAGATTTGTGCTTTTACAAATTTTTTCGTACCCTAACCACTTTCCATTCATGTGATCCTAATGACAATTTTAAGCAAAATCTGCTATGATAGATTTGTGCTTTTACAAATTTCTTCGTACCCTAACCTCTTTCCATTTACGTGATCCTAATGACAATTTTATGCAAAATTTGCTATATGATAGATTTGTGCTTTTACAAATTTCTTCGTACCTAACCTCTTTCCATTCATGTGATCCTAATGACAATTTTATGCAAAATCTGCTGTGATAGATTTGTGCTTTTACAAATTTCTTCGTACCCTAACCACTTTCCATTCATGTGATCCTAATGACATTTTTATGCAAAATCTGCTTGTGATAGATTTGTGCTTTTACAAATTTCTTCGTACCCTAACCTCTTTCCATTCATGTGATCCTAATGACAATTTTATGCAAAATCTGCTGTGATAGATTTGTGCTTTTACAAATTTCTTCGTACCCTAACCTCTTTCCATTCATGTGATCCTAATGACAATTTTATGCAAAATATGCTATGCGATAGATTTGTGCTTTAACAAATTTCTTCGTACCCTAACCTCTTTCCATTTACGTGATCCTAATGACAATTTTATGCAAAATCTGCTATGTGATAGATTTGTGCTTTTACAAATTTCTTCGTACCCTAACCTCTTTCCATTCATGTGATCCTAATGACAATTTTATGCAAAATCTGCTATGCGATAGATTTGTGCTTTAACAAATTTCTTCGTACCCTAACCTCTTTCCATTTATGTGATCCTAATGACAATTTTATGCAAAATCTGCTATATGATAGATTTGTGCTTTTACAAATTTCTTCGTACCCTAACCTCTGTCCATTCATGTGATCCTAATGACAATTTTATGCAAAATTTGATATGGGATAGATTTGTGCTTTTACAAATTTCTTCGTACCCTAACCTCTTTCCATTCATGTGTGATCCTAATGACAATTTTACGCAAAATTTGCTGTGGGACAGATTTCTGCTTTTACAAATTTCTTCGTACCCTAACCTCTTTCCATATATGTGATCCTAATGACAATTTTATGCAAAATCTGCAATGCGATAGATTTCTGCTTTTACAAATTTCTTCGTACCCTAACCTCTTTCCATTCATGTGATCCTAATGACAATTTTATGCAAAATCTGCTGTGATAGATTTCAGCTTTTACAAATTTCTTCGTACCCTAACCACTTTCCAATCATGTGATCCTAATGACAATTTTAAGCAAAATCTGCTGTGATAGATTTGTGCTTTTACAAATTTCTTCGTACCCTAACCTCTTTCCATTTATGTGATCCTAATGAAAATTTTATGCAAAATCTGCTATGTGATAGATTTGTGCTTTTACAAATTTATTCGTACCCTAACCTCTTTCCATTCATGTGATCCTAATGACAATTTTATGCAAAATCTGCTATGTGAAAGATTTCTGCTTATACAAATTTCTTCGTACCCTAACCTCTTTCCATTCATGTGATCCTAATGACAATTTTATGCAAAATTTGATATGGGATAGATTTCAGCTTTTACAAATTTCTTCGTACCCTAACCTCTTTCCATTCATGTGTGATCCTAATGACAATTTTACGCAAAATTTGCTGTGGGACAGATTTCTGCTTTTACAAATTTCTTCGTACCCTAACCTATTTCCATATATGTGATCCTAATGACAATTTTATGCAAAATTTGATTTGGGATAGGTTTCAGCTTTTACAAATTTCTTCGTACCCTAACCTCTTTCCATTCATGTGTGATCCTAATGACAATTTTATGCAAAATTTGATATGGGATAGATTTCAGCTTTTACAAATTTCTTCGTACCCTAACCTCTTTCCATTTATGTGATCCTAATGACAATTTTACGCAAAATTTGCTGTGGGACAGATTTCTGCTTTTACAAATTTCTTCGTACCTAACCTCTTTCCATTAATGTGATCCTAATGACAATTTTATGCAAAATCTGCTGTGATAGATTTGTGCTTTTACAAATTTCTTCGTACCCTAACCTCTTTCCATTCTTGTGATCCTAATGACAATTTTATGCAAAATCTGCTGTGATAGATTTCAGCTTTTACAAATTTCTTCGTACCCTAACCTCTTTCCATTCATGTGATCCTAATGACAAGTTTATGCAAAATCTGCTATGATAGATTTCAGCTTTTACAAATTTCTTCGTACCCTAACCTCTTTCCATTTATGTGATCCTAATGATAATTTTATGCAAAATTTGCTATATGATAGATTTGTGCTTTTACAAATTTCTTTGTAACCTAACCTCTTTCCATTCATGTGATCCTAATGACAATTTTATGCAAAATCTGCTATGTGATAGATTTGTGCTTTTACAAATTTCTTTGTAACCTAACCTCTTTCCATTCATGTGATCCTAATGACAATTTTATGCAAAATCTGCTATGCGATAGATTTCTGCTTTTACAAATTTCTTCGTACCCTAACCTCTTTCCATTCATGTGATCCTAATGACAATTTTATGCAAAATCTGCTGTGATAGATTTCAGCTTTTACAAATTTCTTCGTACCCTAGCCTCTTTCCATTCATGTGATCCTAATGACAATTTTATGCAAAATCTGCTATGATAGATTTCAGCTTTTACAAATTTCTTCGTACCCTAATCTCTTTCCATTTATGTGATCCTAATGATAATTTTATGCAAAATTTGCTATATGATAGATTTGTGCTTTTACAAATTTCTTCGTACCCTAACCTCTTTCCATTCATGTGATCCTAATGACAATTTTATGCAAAATCTGCTATGTGATAGATTTGTGCTTTTACAAATTTCTTTGTAACCTAACCTCTTTCCATTCATGTGATCCTAATGACAATTTTATGCAAAATCTGCTATGCGATAGATTTCTGCTTTTACAAATTTCTTCGTACCCTAACCTCTTTCCATTCATGTGATCCTAATGACAATTTTATGCAAAATCTGCTGTGATAGATTTCAGCTTTTACAAATTTCTTCGTACCCTAGCCTCTTTCAATTCATGTGATCCTAATGACAATTTTATGCAAAATCTGCTATGATAGATTTCAGCTTTTACAAATTTCTTCGTACCCTAATCTCTTTCCATTTATGTGATCCTAATGATAATTTTATGCAAAATTTGCTATATGATAGATTTGTGCTTTTATAAATTTCTTCGTACCTAACCTCTTTCCATTAATGTGATCCTAATGACAATTTTATGCAAAATCTGCTGTGATAGATTTGTGCTTTTACAAATTTCTTCGTACCCTAACCTCTTTCCATTCATGTGATCCTAATGACAATTTTATGCAAAATCTGCTGTGATAGATTTCAGCTTTTACAAATTTCTTCGTACCCTAACCTCTTTCCATTCATGTGATCCTAATGACAATTTTATGCAAAATCTGCTATGATAGATTTCAGCTTTTACAAATTTCTTCGTACCCTAACCTCTTTCCATTTATGTGATCCTAATGATAATTTTATGCAAAATCTGCTGTGATAGATTTCAGCTTTTACAAATTTCTTCGTACCCTAACCTCTTTCCATTCATGTGATCCTAATGACAATTTTATGCAAAATCTGCTATGATAGATTTCAGCTTTTACAAATTTCTTCGTACCCTAACCTCTTTCCATTCATGTGATCCTAATGACAATTTTCTGCAAAATCTGCTGTGATAGATTTCAGCTTTTACAAATTTCTTCGTACCCTAACCTCTTTCCATTCATGTGATCCTAATGACAATTTTATGCAAAATCTGCTATGATAGATTTCAGCTTTTACAAATTTCTTCGTACCCTAACCTCTTTCCATTCATGTGATCCTAATGACAATTTTATGCAAAATCTGCTGTGATAGATTTGTGCTTTTACAAATGTCTTCGTACCCTAACCACTTTCCATTCATGTGATCCTAATGACAATTTTAAGCAAAATATGCTGTGATAGATTTGTGCTTTTACAAATTTCTTCGTACCCTAACCTCTTTCCATTTATGTGATCCTAATGACAATTTTAAGCAAAATCTGCTGTGATAGATTTATGCTTTTACAAATTTCTTCGTACCCTAACCTCTTTCCATTTATGTGATCCTAATGACAATTTTATGCAAAATCTGCTATGTGATAGATTTGTGCTTTTACAAATTTCTTCGTACCCTAACCTCTTTCCATTTATGTGATCCTAATGACAATTTTATGCAAAATCTGCTATGATAGATTTCAGCTTTTACAAATTTCTTCGTACCCTAACCTCTTTCCATTCATGTGATCCTAATGACAATTTTATGCAAAATCTGCTGTGATAGATTTCAGCTTTTACAAATTTCTTCGTACCCTAACATCTTTCCATTCATGTGATCCTAATGACAATTTTATGCAAAATCTGCTATGATAGATTTCAGCTTTTACAAATTTCTTCGTACCCTAACCTCTTTCCATTCATGTGATCCTAATGACAATTTTAAGCAAAATCTGCTGTGATAGATTTGTGCTTTTACAAATTTCTTCGTACCCTAACCTCTTTCAATTTATGTGATCCTAATGACAATTTTAAGCAAAATCTGCTGTGATAGATTTGTGCTTTTACAAATTTCTTCGTACCCTAACCTCTTTCCATTCATGTGATCCTAATGACAATTTTAAGCAAAATCTGCTGTGATAGATTTCTGCTTTTACAAATTTCTTCGTACCCTAACCTCTTTCCATTTATGTGATCCTAATGACAATTTTATGCAAAATCTGCTATGTGATAGATTTGTGCTTTTACAAATTTCTTCGTACCCTAACCTCTTTCCATTTATGTGATCTTAATGACAATTTTAAGCAAAATCTGCTGTGATAGATTTCTGCTTTTACAAATTTCTTCGTACCCTAACCTCTTTCCATTTATGTGATCCTAATGACAATTTTATGCAAAATCTGCTATGTGATAGATTTGTGCTTTTACAAATTTCTTCGTACCCTAACCTCTTTCCATTCATGTGATCCTAATGACAACTTTATGCAAAATCTGCTATGCGATAGATTTGTGCTTTAACAACTTTCTTCGTATCCTAACCTTCTTCCATTCATGTGATCCTAATGACAATTTTATGCAAAATTTTCTATGGGACAGATTTCTGCTTTTACAAATTTCTTCGTACCCTAACCTCTTTCCATTTATGTGATCCTAATGACAATTTTATGCAAAATCTGCTATGTGATAGATTTGTGCTTTTACAAATTTCTTCGTACCCTAACCTCTTTCCATTTACGTGATCCTAATGACAATTTTATGCAAAATCTGCTATGTGAAAGATTTCTGCTTTAACAAATTTCTTCGTACCCTAACCTCTTTCCATTCATGTGATCCTAATGACAATTTTATGCAAAATTTGCTATATGATAGATTTGTGCTTTTACAAATTTCTTCGTACCTAACCTCTTTCCATTAATGTGATCCTAATGACAATTTTATGCAAAATCTGCTGTGATAGATTTGTGCTTTTACAAATTTCTTTGTACCCTAACCTCTTTCCATTCATGTGATCCTAATGACAATTTTATGCAAAATTTGATATGGGATAGATTTCAGCTTTTACAAATTTCTTCGTACCCTAACCTCTTTCCATTTATGTGATCCTAATTACAATTTTATGCAAAATTTGATATGGGATAGATTTCAGCTTTTACAAATTTCTTCGTACCCTAACCTCTGTCCATTCATGTGATCCTAATGACAATTTTATGCAAAATCTGCTGTGATAGATTTGTGCTTTTACAAATTTCTTTGTACCCTAACCTCTTTCCATTCATGTGATCCTAATGACAATTTTATGCAAAATTTGATATGGGATAGATTTCAGCTTTTACAAATTTCTTCGTACCCTAACCTCTGTCCATTCATGTGATCCTAATGACAATTTTATGCAAAATTTGATATGGGATAGATTTCAGCTTTTACAAATTTCTTCGTACCCTAACCTCTTTCCATTTATGTGATCCTAATGACAATTTTATGAATAATTTGCTATATGATAGATTTGTGCTTTTACAAATTTCTTCGTACCTAACCTCTTTCCATTAATGTGATCCTAATGACAATTTTATGCAAAATCTGCTGTGATAGATTTCTGCTTTAACAAATTTCTTCGTTCCCTAACCTCTTTCCATTCATGTGATCCTAATGACAATTTTAAGCAAAATTTGATATGGGATAGATTTCAGCTTTTACAAATTTCTTCGTACCCTAACCTCTTTCCATTTATGTGATCCTAATGACAATTTTATGAAAAATTTGCTATATGATAGATTTGTGCTTTTACAAATTTCTTCGTACCTAACCTCTTTCCATTAATGTGATCCTAATGACAATTTTATGCAAAATCTGCTGTGATAGATTTGTGCTTTTACAAATTTCTTTGTACCCTAACCTCTTTCCATTCATGTGATCCTAATGACAATTTTATGCAAAATCTGCTATGCGATAGATTTCTGCTTTTACAAATTTCTTCGTACCCTAACCTCTTTCCATTCTTGTGATCCTAATGACAATTTTATGCAAACTCTGCTGTGATAGATTTCAGCTTTTACAAATTTCTTCGTACCCTAACCTCTTTCCATTCATGTGATCCTAATGACAATTTTAAGCAAAATCTGCTGTGATAGATTTCTGCTTTTACAAATTTCTTCGTACCCTAACCTCTTTCCATTTATGTGATCCTAATGACAATTTTATGCAAAATCTGCTATGTGATAGATTTGTGCTTTTACAAATTTCTTCGTACCCTAACCTCTTTCCATTTATGTGATCTTAATGACAATTTTAAGCAAAATCTGCTGTGATAGATTTCTGCTTTCCCCATCCTAATGACAATTTTATGCAAACTCTGCTGTGATAGATTTCAGCTTTTACAAATTTCTTCGTACCCTAACCTCTTTCCATTCATGTTATCCTAATGACAATTTTAAGCAAAATCTGCTGTGATAGATTTCTGCTTTTACAAATTTCTTCGTACCCTAACCTCTTTCCATTTATGTGATCCTAATGACAATTTTATGGAAAATCTGCTATGTGATAGATTTGTGCTTTTACAAATTTCTTCGTACCCTAACCTCTTTCCATTTACGTGATCCTAATGACAATTTTATGCAAAATCTGCTATGTGAAAGATTTCTGCTTTAACAAATTTCTTCGTACCCTAACCTCTTTCCATTCATGTGATCCTAATGACAATTTTATGCAAAATTTGCTATGTGATAGATTTCTGCTTTTACAAATTTCTTCGTACCCTAACCTCTGTCCATTCATGTGATCCTAATGACAATTTTATGCAAAATTTGATATGGGATAGATTTCAGCTTTTACAAATTTCTTCGTACCCTAACCTCTTTCCATTTATGTGATCCTAATGACAATTTTATGAAAAATTTGCTATATGATAGATTTGTGCTTTTACAAATTTCTTCGTACCTAACCTCTTTCCATTAATGTGATCCTAATGACAATTTTATGCAAAATCTGCTGTGATAGATTTGTGCTTTTACAAATTTCTTTGTACCCTAACCTCTTTCCATTCATGTGATCCTAATGACAATTTTATGCAAAATTTGATATGGGATAGATTTCAGCTTTTACAAATTTCTTCGTACCATAACCTCTGTCCATTCATGTGATCCTAATGACAATTTTATGCAAAATCTGCTGTGATAGATTTGTGCTTTTACAAATTTCTTTGTACCCTAACCTCTTTCCATTCATGTGATCCTAATGACAATTTTATGCAAAATTTGATATGGGATAGATTTCAGCTTTTACAAATTTCTTCGTACCCTAACCTCTGTCCATTCATGTGATCCTAATGACAATTTTATGCAAAATTTGATATGGGATAGATTTCAGCTTTTACAAATTTCTTCGTACCCTAACCTCTTTCCATTTATGTGATCCTAATGACAATTTTATGAAAAATTTGCTATATGATAGATTTGTGCTTTTACAAATTTCTTCGTACCTAACCTCTTTCCATTAATGTGATCCTAATGACAATTTTATGCAAAATCTGCTGTGATAGATTTCTGCTTTAACAAATTTCTTCGTACCCTAACCTCTTTCCATTCATGTGATCCTAATGACAATTTTATGCAAAATTTGATATGGGATAGATTTCAGCTTTTACAAATTTCTTCGTACCCTAACCTCTTTCCATTTATGTGATCCTAATGACAATTTTATGAAAAATTTGCTATATGATAGATTTGTGCTTTTACAAATTTCTTCGTACCTAACCTCTTTCCATTAATGTGATCCTAATGACAATTTTATGCAAAATCTGCTGTGATAGATTTGTGCTTTTACAAATTTCTTTGTACCCTAACCTCTTTCCATTCATGTGATCCTAATGACAATTTTATGCAAAATCTGCTATGCGATAGATTTCTGCTTTTACAAATTTCTTCGTACCCTAACCTCTTTCCATTCTTGTGATCCTAATGACAATTTTATGCAAACTCTGCTGTGATAGATTTCAGCTTTTACAAATTTCTTCGTACCCTAACCTCTTTCCATTCATGTGATCCTAATGACAATTTTATGCAAAATCTGCTATGATAGATTTCAGCTTTTACAAATTTCTTCGTACCCTAACCTCTTTCCATTTATGTGATCCTAATGACATTTTTATGCAAAATCTGCTTGTGATAGATTTGTGCTTTTACAAATTTCTTCGTACCCTAACCTCTTTCCATTCATGTGATCCTAATGACAATTTTATGCAAAATCTGCTGTGATAGATTTGTGCTTTTACAAATTTCTTCGTACCCTAACCTCTTTCAATTCATGTGATCCTAATGACAATTTTATGCAAAATTTGATATGGGATAGATTTCAGCTTTTACAAATTTCTTCGTACCCTAACCTCTGTCCATTCATGTGATCCTAATGACATTTTTATGCAAAATTTGATATGGGATAGATTTCAGCTTTTACAAATTTCTTCGTACCCTAACCTCTTTCCATTTATGTGATCCTAATGACAATTTTATGAAAAATTTGCTATATGATAGATTTGTGCTTTTACAAATTTCTTCGTACCTAACCTCTTTCCATTAATGTGATCCTAATGACAATTTTATGCAAAATCTGCTGTGATAGATTTCTGCTTTAACAAATTTCTTCGTACCCTAACCTCTTTCCATTCATGTGATCCTAATGACAATTTTATGCAAAATTTGATATGGGATAGATTTCAGCTTTTACAAATTTCTTCGTACCCTAACCTCTTTCCATTTATGTGATCCTAATGACAATTTTATGAAAAATTTGCTATATGATAGATTTGTGCTTTTACAAATTTCTTCGTACCTAACCTCTTTCCATTAATGTGATCCTAATGACAATTTTATGCAAAATCTGCTGTGATAGATTTGTGCTTTTACAAATTTCTTTGTACCCTAACCTCTTTCCATTCATGTGATCCTAATGACAATTTTATGCAAAATCTGCTATGCGATAGATTTCTGCTTTTACAAATTTCTTCGTACCCTAACCTCTTTCCATTCTTGTGATCCTAATGACAATTTTATGCAAACTCTGCTGTGATAGATTTCAGCTTTTACAAATTTCTTCGTACCCTAACCTCTTTCCATTCATGTGATCCTAATGACAATTTTATGCAAAATTTGATATGGGATAGATTTCAGCTTTTACAAATTTCTTCGTACCCTAACCTCTTTCATTTATGTGATCCTAATGACATTTTTATGCAAAATCTGCTTGTGATAGATTTGTGCTTTTACAAATTTTTTCGTACCCTAACCTCTTTCCATTCATGTGATCCTAATGACAATTTTATGCAAAATCTGCTGTGATAGATTTGTGCTTTTACAAATTTCTTCGTACCCTAACCTCTTTCCATTCATGTGATCACAATGACAATTTTATGCAAAATCTGCTGTGATAGATTTGTGCTTTTACAAATTTCTTCGTACCCTAACCTCTTTCCATTTACGTGATCCTAATGACAATTTTATGCAAAATTTGCTATGTGATGGATTTCTGCTTTTACAAATTTCTTCGTACCCTAACCGCTTTCCATTTACGTGATCCTAATGACAATTTTATGCAAAATATGCTATGCGATAGATTTGTGCTTTAACAAATTTCTTCGTACCCTAACCTCTTTCCATTTACGTGATCCTAATGACAATTTTATGCAAAATCTGCTATGTGATAGATTTGTGCTTTTACAAATTTCTTCGTACCCTAACCTCTTTCCATTCATGTGATCCTAATGACAATTTTATGCAAAATCTGCTATGCGATAGATTTGTGCTTTTACAAATTTCTTCGTACCCTAACCTCTTTCCATTTACGTGATCCTAATGACAATTTTATGCAAAATCTGCCATGTGATAGATTTGTGCTTTTACAAATTTCTTCGTACCCTAACCTCTTTCCATTCACGTGATCCTAATGACAATTTTATGCAAAATCTGCTATGCGATAGATTTGTGCTTTAACAAATTTCTTCGTACCCTAACCTTCTTCCATTCATGTGATCCTAATGACAATTTTATGCAAAATTTTCTATGGGACAGATTTCTGCTTTTACAAATTTCTTCGTACCCTAACCTCTTTCCATTTATGTGATCCTAATGACAATTTTATGCAAAATCTGCTATATGATAGATTTGTGCTTTTACAAATTTCTTCGTACCCTAACCTCTGTCCATTCATGTGATCCTAATGACAATTTTATGCAAAATTTGATATGGGATAGATTTGTGCTTTTACAAATTTCTTCGTACCCTAACCTCTTTCCATTCATGTATGATCCTAATGACAATTTTACGCAAAATTTGCTGTGGGACAGATTTCTGCTTTTACAAATTTCTTCGTACCCTAACCTCTTCCCATATATGTGATCCTAATGACAATTTTATGCAAAATCTGCTGTGATAGATTTCAGCTTTTACAAATTTCTTCGTACCCTAACCTCTTTCCATTTATGTGATCCTAATGACAATTTTAAGCAAAATCTGCTATATGATAGATTTGTGCTTTTACAAATTTCTTCGTACCCTAACCTCTGTCCATTCATGTGATCCTAATGACAATTTTATGCAAAATTTGATATGGGATAGATTTGTGCTTTAACAAATTTCTTCGTACCCTAACCTCTTTCCATTCATGTATGATCCTAATGACAATTTTACGCAAAATTTGCTGTGGGACAGATTTCTGCTTTTACAAATTTCTTCGTACCCTAACCTCTTTCCATATATGTGATCCTAATGACAATTTTATGCAAAATCTGCAATGCGATAGATTTCTGCTTTTACAAATTTCTTCGTACCCTAACCTCTGTCCATTTATGTGATCCTAATGACAATTTTATGAAAAATTTGCTATATGATAGATTTGTGCTTTTACAAATTTCTTCGTACCTAACCTCTTTCCATTAATATGATCCTAATGACAATTTTATGCAAAATCTGCTGTGATAGATTTGTGCTTTTACAAATTTCTTTGTACCCTAACCTCTTTCCATTCATGTGATCCTAATGACAATTTTATGCAAAATTTGATATGGGATAGATTTCAGCTTTTACAAATTTCTTCGTACCATAACCTCTGTCCATTCATGTGATCCTAATGACAATTTTATGCAAAATCTGCTGTGATAGATTTGTGCTTTTACAAATTTCTTTGTACCCTAACCTCTTTCCATTCATGTGATCCTAATGACAATTTTATGCAAAATTTGATATGGGATAGATTTCAGCTTTTACAAATTTCTTCGTACCCTAACCTCTGTCCATTCATGTGATCCTAATGACAATTTTATGCAAAATTTGATATGGGATAGATTTCAGCTTTTACAAATTTCTTCGTACCCTAACCTCTTTCCATTTATGTGATCCTAATGACAATTTTATGCAAAATCTGCTATATGATAGATTTGTGCTTTTACAAATTTCTTCGTACCCTAACCTCTTTCCATTTATGTGATCCTAATGACAATTTTATGCAAAATCTGCTATATGATAGATTTGTGCTTTTACAAATTTCTTCGTACCCTAACCTCTGTCCATTCATGTGATCCTAATGACAATTTTATGCAAAATTTGATATGGGATAGATTTGTGCTTTTACAAATTTCTTCGTACCCTAACCTCTTTCCATTCATGTATGATCCTAATGACAATTTTACGCAAAATTTGCTGTGGGACAGATTTCTGCTTTTACAAATTTCTTCGTACCCTAACCTCTTCCCATATATGTGATCCTAATGACAATTTTATGCAAAATCTGCTGTGATAGATTTCAGCTTTTACAAATTTCTTCGTACCCTAACCTCTTTCCATTTATGTGATCCTAATGACAATTTTAAGCAAAATCTGCTATATGATAGATTTGTGCTTTTACAAATTTCTTCGTACCCTAACCTCTGTCCATTCATGTGATCCTAATGACAATTTTATGCAAAATTTGATATGGGATAGATTTGTGCTTTTACAAATTTCTTCGTACCCTAACCTCTTTCCATTCATGTATGATCCTAATGACAATTTTACGCAAAATTTGCTGTGGGACAGATTTCTGCTTTTACAAATTTCTTCGTACCCTAACCTCTTTCCATATATGTGATCCTAATGACAATTTTATGCAAAATCTGCAATGCGATAGATTTCTGCTTTTACAAATTTCTTCGTACCCTAACCTCTGTCCATTTATGTGATCCTAATGACAATTTTATGAAAAATTTGCTATATGATAGATTTGTGCTTTTACAAATTTCTTCGTACCTAACCTCTTTCCATTAATGTGATCCTAATGACAATTTTATGCAAAATCTGCTGTGATAGATTTGTGCTTTTACAAATTTCTTTGTACCCTAACCTCTTTCCATTCATGTGATCCTAATGACAATTTTATGCAAAATTTGATATGGGATAGATTTCAGCTTTTACAAATTTCTTCGTACCCTAACCTCTTTCCATTTATGTGATCCTAATTACAATTTTATGCAAAATTTGATATGGGATAGATTTCAGCTTTTACAAATTTCTTCGTACCCTAACCTCTGTCCATTCATGTGATCCTAATGACAATTTTATGCAAAATCTGCTGTGATAGATTTGTGCTTTTACAAATTTCTTTGTACCCTAACCTCTTTCCATTCATGTGATCCTAATGACAATTTTATGCAAAATTTGATATGGGATAGATTTCAGCTTTTACAAATTTCTTCGTACCCTAACCTCTGTCCATTCATGTGATCCTAATGACAATTTTATGCAAAATTTGATATGGGATAGATTTCAGCTTTTACAAATTTCTTCGTACCCTAACCTCTTTCCATTTATGTGATCCTAATGACAATTTTATGAATAATTTGCTATATGATAGATTTGTGCTTTTACAAATTTCTTCGTACCTAACCTCTTTCCATTAATGTGATCCTAATGACAATTTTATGCAAAATCTGCTGTGATAGATTTCTGCTTTAACAAATTTCTTCGTTCCCTAACCTCTTTCCATTCATGTGATCCTAATGACAATTTTAAGCAAAATTTGATATGGGATAGATTTCAGCTTTTACAAATTTCTTCGTACCCTAACCTCTTTCCATTTATGTGATCCTAATGACAATTTTATAAAAAATTTGCTATATGATAGATTTGTGCTTTTACAAATTTCTTCGTACCTAACCTCTTTCCATTAATGTGATCCTAATGACAATTTTATGCAAAATCTGCTGTGATAGATTTGTGCTTTTACAAATTTCTTTGTACCCTAACCTCTTTCCATTCATGTGACCCTAATGACAATTTTATGCAAAATCTGCTATGCGATAGATTTCTGCTTTTACAAATTTCTTCGTACCCTAACCTCTTTCCATTCTTGTGATCCTAATGACAATTTTATGCAAACTCTGCTGTGATAGATTTCAGCTTTTACAAATTTCTTCGTACCCTAACCTCTTTCCATTCATGTGATCCTAATGACAATTTTAAGCAAAATCTGCTGTGATAGATTTCTGCTTTTACAAATTTCTTCGTACCCTAACCTCTTTCCATTCTTGTGATCCTAATGACAATTTTATGCAAACTCTGCTGTGATAGATTTCAGCTTTTACAAATTTCTTCGTACCCTAACCTCTTTCCATTTATGTGATCTTAATGACAATTTTAAGCAAAATCTGCTGTGATAGATTTCTGCTTTCCCCATCCTAATGACAATTTTATGCAAACTCTGCTGTGATAGATTTCAGCTTTTACAAATTTCTTCGTACCCTAACCTCTTTCCATTCATGTGATCCTAATGACAATTTTAAGCAAAATCTGCTGTGATAGATTTCTGCTTTTACAAATTTCTTCGTACCCTAACCTCTTTCCATTTATGTGATCCTAATGACAATTTTATGCAAAATCTGCTATGTGATAGATTTGTGCTTTTACAAATTTCTTCGTACCCTAACCTCTTTCCATTTACGTGATCCTAATGACAATTTTATGCAAAATCTGCTATGTGAAAGATTTCTGCTTTAACAAATTTCTTCGTACCCTAACCTCTTTCCATTCATGTGATCCTAATGACAATTTTATGCAAAATTTGCTATGTGATAGATTTCTGCTTTTACAAATTTCTTCGTACCCTAACCTCTGTCCATTCATGTGATCCTAATGACAATTTTATGCAAAATTTGATATGGGATAGATTTCAGCTTTTACAAATTTCTTCGTACCCTAACCTCTTTCCATTTATGTGATCCCAATGACAATTTTATGAAAAATTTGCTATATGATAGATTTGTGCTTTTACAAATTTCTTCGTACCTAACCTCTTTCCATTAATGTGATCCTAATGACAATTTTATGCAAAATCTGCTGTGATAGATTTGTGCTTTTACAAATTTCTTTGTACCCTAACCTCTTTCCATTCATGTGATCCTAATGACAATTTTATGCAAAATTTGATATGGGATAGATTTCAGCTTTTACAAATTTCTTCGTACCATAACCTCTGTCCATTCATGTGATCCTAATGACAATTTTATGCAAAATCTGCTGTGATAGATTTGTGCTTTTACAAATTTCTTTGTACCCTAACCTCTTTCCATTCATGTGATCCTAATGACAATTTTATGCAAAATTTGATATGGGATAGATTTCAGCTTTTACAAATTTCTTCGTACCCTAACCTCTGTCCATTCATGTGATCCTAATGACAATTTTATGCAAAATTTGATATGGGATAGATTTCAGCTTTTACAAATTTCTTCGTACCCTAACCTCTTTCCATTTATGTGATCCTAATGACAATTTTATGAAAAATTTGCTATATGATAGATTTGTGCTTTTACAAATTTCTTCGTACCTAACCTCTTTCCATTAATGTGATCCTAATGACAATTTTATGCAAAATCTGCTGTGATAGATTTCTGCTTTAACAAATTTCTTCGTACCCTAACCTCTTTCCATTCATGTGATCCTAATGACAATTTTATGCAAAATTTGATATGGGATAGATTTCAGCTTTTACAAATTTCTTCGTACCCTAACCTCTTTCCATTTATGTGATCCTAATGACAATTTTATGAAAAATTTGCTATATGATAGATTTGTGCTTTTACAAATTTCTTCGTACCTATCCTCTTTCCATTAATGTGATCCTAATGACAATTTTATGCAAAATCTGCTGTGATAGATTTGTGCTTTTACAAATTTCTTTGTACCCTAACCTCTTTCCATTCATGTGATCCTAATGACAATTTTATGCAAAATCTGCTATGCGATAGATTTCTGCTTTTACAAATTTCTTCGTACCCTAACCTCTTTCCATTCTTGTGATCCTAATGACAATTTTATGCAAACTCTGCTGTGATAGATTTCAGCTTTTACAAATTTCTTCGTACCCTAACCTCTTTCCATTCATGTGATCCTAATGACAATTTTATGCAAAATCTGCTATGATAGATTTCAGCTTTTACAAATTTCTTCGTACCCTAACCTCTTTCCATTTATGTGATCCTAATGACATTTTTATGCAAAATCTGCTTGTGACAGATTTGTGCTTTTACAAATTTCTTCGTACCCTAACCTCTTTCCATTCATGTGATCCTAATGACAATTTTATGCAAAATCTGCTGTGATAGATTTGTGCTTTTACAAATTTCTTCGTACCCTAACCTCTTTCCATTCATGTGATCCTAATGACAATTTTATGCAAAATTTGATATGGGATAGATTTCAGCTTTTACAAATTTCTTCGTACCCTAACCTCTGTCCATTCATGTGATCCTAATGACAATTTTATGCAAAATTTGATATGGGATAGATTTCAGCTTTTACAAATTTCTTCGTACCCTAACCTCTTTCCATTTATGTGATCCTAATGACAATTTTATGAAAAATTTGCTATATGATAGATTTGTGCTTTTACAAATTTCTTCGTACCTAACCTCTTTCCATTAATGTGATCCTAATGACAATTTTATGCAAAATCTGCTGTGATAGATTTCTGCTTTAACAAATTTCTTCGTACCCTAACCTCTTTCCATTCATGTGATCCTAATGACAATTTTATGCAAAATTTGATATGGGATAGATTTCAGCTTTTACAAATTTCTTCGTACCCTAACCTCTTTCCATTTATGTGATCCTAATGACAATTTTATGAAAAATTTGCTATATGATAGATTTGTGCTTTTACAAATTTCTTCGTACCTAACCTCTTTCCATTAATGTGATCCTAATGACAATTTTATGCAAAATCTGCTGTGATAGATTTGTGCTTTTACAAATTTCTTTGTACCCTAACCTCTTTCCATTCATGTGATCCTAATGACAATTTTATGCAAAATCTGCTATGCGATAGATTTCTGCTTTTACAAATTTCTTCGTACCCTAACCTCTTTCCATTCTTGTGATCCTAATGACAATTTTATGCAAACTCTGCTGTGATAGATTTCAGCTTTTACAAATTTCTTCGTACCCTAACCTCTTTCCATTCATGTGATCCTAATGACAATTTTATGCAAAATTTGATATGGGATAGATTTCAGCTTTTACAAATTTCTTCGTACCCTAACCTCTTTCCATTTATGTGATCCTAATGACATTATTATGCAAAATCTGCTTGTGATAGATTTGTGCTTTTACAAATTTTTTCGTACCCTAACCTCTTTCCATTTATGTGATCCTAATGACAATTTTATGCAAAATCTGCTGTGATAGATTTGTGCTTTTACAAATTTCTTCGTACCCTAACCTCTTTCCATTCATGTGATCCTAATGACAATTTTATGCAAAATCTGCTGTGATAGATTTGTGCTTTTACAAATTTCTTCGTACCCTAACCTCTTTCCATTTACGTGATCCTAATGACAATTTTATGCAAAATTTGCTATGTGATAGATTTCTGCTTTTACAAATTTCTTCGTACCCTAACCTCTTTCCATTTACGTGATCCTAATGACAATTTTATGCAAAATATGCTATGCGATAGATTTGTGCTTTAACAAATTTCTTCGTACCCTAACCTCTTTCCATTTACGTGATCCTAATGACAATTTTATGCAAAATCTGCTATGTGATAGATTTGTGCTTTTACAAATTTCTTCGTACCCTAACCTCTTTCCATTCATGTGATCCTAATGACAATTTTATGCAAAATCTGCTATGCGATAGATTTGTGCTTTTACAAATTTCTTCGTACCCTAACCTCTTTCCATTTACGTGATCCTAATGACAATTTTATGCAAAATCTGCCATGTGATAGATTTGTGCTTTTACAAATTTCTTCGTACCCTAACCTCTTTCCATTCATGTGATCCTAATGACAATTTTATGCAAAATCTGCTATGCGATAGATTTGTGCTTTAACAAATTTCTTCGTACCCTAACCTTCTTCCATTCATGTGATCCTAATGACAATTTTATGCAAAATTTTCTATGGGACAGATTTCTGCTTTTACAAATTTCTTCGTACCCTAACCTCTTTCCATTTATGTGATCCTAATGACAATTTTATGCAAAATCTGCTATATGATAGATTTGTGCTTTTACAAATTTCTTCGTACCCTAACCTCTGTCCATTCATGTGATCCTAATGACAATTTTATGCAAAATTTGATATGGGATAGATTTGTGCTTTTACAAATTTCTTCGTACCCTAACCTCTTTCCATTCATGTATGATCCTAATGACAATTTTACGCAAAATTTGCTGTGGGACAGATTTCTGCTTTTACAAATTTCTTCGTACCCTAACCTCTTCCCATATATGTGATCCTAATGACAATTTTATGCAAAATCTGCTGTGATAGATTTCAGCTTTTACAAATTTCTTCGTACCCTAACCTCTTTCCATTTATGTGATCCTAATGACAATTTTAAGCAAAATCTGCTATATGATAGATTTGTGCTTTTACAAATTTCTTCGTACCCTAACCTCTGTCCATTCATGTGATCCTAATGACAATTTTATGCAAAATTTGATATGGGATAGATTTGTGCTTTTACAAATTTCTTCGTACCCTAACCTCTTTCCATTCATGTATGATCCTAATGACAATTTTACGCAAAATTTGCTGTGGGACAGATTTCTGCTTTTACAAATTTCTTCGTACCCTAACCTCTTTCCATATATGTGATCCTAATGACAATTTTATGCAAAATCTGCAATGCGATAGATTTCTGCTTTTACAAATTTCTTCGTACCCTAACCTCTGTCCATTTATGTGATCCTAATGACAATTTTATGAAAAATTTGCTATATGATAGATTTGTGCTTTTACAAATTTCTTCGTACCTAACCTCTTTCCATTAATGTGATCCTAATGACAATTTTATGCAAAATCTGCTGTGATAGATTTGTGCTTTTACAAATTTCTTTGTACCCTAACCTCTTTCCATTCATGTGATCCTAATGACAATTTTATGCAAAATTTGATATGGGATAGATTTCAGCTTTTACAAATTTCTTCGTACCCTAACCTCTGTCCATTCATGTGATCCTAATGACAATTTTATGCAAAATTTGATATGGGATAGATTTCAGCTTTTACAAATTTCTTCGTACCCTAACCTCTTTCCATTTATGTGATCCTAATGACAATTTTATGAAAAATTTGCTATATGATAGATTTGTGCTTTTACAAATTTCTTCGTACCTAACCTCTTTCCATTAATGTGATCCTAATGACAATTTTATGCAAAATCTGCTGTGATAGATTTCTGCTTTAACAAATTTCTTCGTACCCTAACCTCTTTCCATTCATGTGATCCTAATGACAATTTTATGCAAAATTTGATATGGGATAGATTTCAGCTTTTACAAATTTCTTCGTAACCTAACCTCTTTCCATTTATGTGATCCTAATGACAATTTTATGCAAAATTTGATATGGGATAGATTTCAGCTTTTACAAATTTCTTCGTACCATAACCTCTGTCCATTCATGTGATCCTAATGACAATTTTATGCAAAATCTGCTGTGATAGATTTGTGCTTTTACAAATTTCTTTGTACCCTAACCTCTTTCCATTCATGTGATCCTAATGACAATTTTATGCAAAATTTGATATGGGATAGATTTCAGCTTTTACAAATTTCTTCGTACCCTAACCTCTGTCCATTCATTTGATCCTAATGACAATTTTATGCAAAATTTGATATGGGATAGATTTCAGCTTTTACAAATTTCTTCGTACCCTAACCTCTTTCCATTTATGTGATCCTAATGACAATTTTATGAAAAATTTGCTATATGATAGATTTGTGCTTTTACAAATTTCTTCGTACCTAACCTCTTTCCATTAATGTGATCCTAATGACAATTTTATGCAAAATCTGCTGTGATAGATTTGTGCTTTTACAAATTTCTTTGTACCCTAACCTCTTTCCATTCATGTGATCCTAATGACAATTTTATGCAAAATCTGCTATGCGATAGATTTCTGCTTTTACAAATTTCTTCGTACCCTAACCTCTTTCCATTCTTGTGATCCTAATGACAATTTTATGCAAACTCTGCTGTGATAGATTTCAGCTTTTACAAATTTCTTCGTACCCTAACCTCTTTCCATTCATGTGATCCTAATGACAATTTTATGCAAAATCTGCTATGATAGATTTCAGCTTTTACAAATTTCTTCGTACCCTAACCTCTTTCCATTTATGTGATCCTAATGACAATTTTATGAAAAATTTGCTATATGATAGATTTGTGCTTTTACAAATTTCTTCGTACCTAACCTCTTTCCATTAATGTGATCCTAATGACAATTTTATGCAAAATCTGCTGTGATAGATTTCTGCTTTAACAAATTTCTTCGTACCCTAACCTCTTTCCATTCATGTGATCCTAATGTCAATTTTATGCAAAATTTGATATGGGATAGATTTCAGCTTTTACAAATTTCTTCGTACCCTAACCTCTTTCCATTTATGTGATCCTAATGACAATTTTATGAAAAATTTGCTATATGATAGATTTGTGCTTTTACAAATTTCTTCGTACCTAACCTCTTTCCATTAATGTGATCCTAATGACAATTTTATGCAAAATCTGCTGTGATAGATTTGTGCTTTTACAAATTTCTTTGTACCCTAACCTCTTTCCATTCATGTGATCCTAATGACAATTTTATGCAAAATCTGCTATGCGATAGATTTCTGCTTTTACAAATTTCTTCGTACCCTAACCTCTTTCCATTCTTGTGATCCTAATGACAATTTTATGCAAACTCTGCTGTGATAGATTTCAGCTTTTACAAATTTCTTCGTACCCTAACCTCTTTCCATTCATGTGATCCTAATGACAATTTTATGCAAAATTTGATATGGGATAGATTTCAGCTTTTACAAATTTCTTCGTACCCTAACCTCTTTCCATTTATGTGATCCTAATGACATTTTTATGCAAAATCTGCTTGTGATAGATTTGTGCTTTTACAAATTTTTTCGTACCCTAACCTCTTTCCATTCATGTGATCCTAATGACAATTTTATGCAAAATCTGCTGTGATAGATTTGTGCTTTTACAAATTTCTTCGTACCCTAACCTCTTTCCATTCATGTGATCCTAATGACAATTTTATGCAAAATCTGCTGTGATAGATTTGTGCTTTTACAAATTTCTTCGTACCCTAACCTCTTTCCATTTACGTGATCCTAATGACAATTTTATGCAAAATTTGCTATGTGATAGATTTCTGCTTTTACAAATTTCTTCGTACCCTAACCTCTTTCCATTTACGTGATCCTAATGACAATTTTATGCAAAATATGCTATGCGATAGATTTGTGCTTTAACAAATTTCTTCGTACCCTAACCTCTTTCCATTTACGTGATCCTAATGACAATTTTATGCAAAATCTGCTATGTGATAGATTTGTGCTTTTACAAATTTCTTCGTACCCTAACCTCTTTCCATTCATGTGATCCTAATGACAATTTTATGCAAAATCTGCTATGCGATAGATTTGTGCTTTTACAAATTTCTTCGTACCCTAACCTCTTTCCATTTACGTGATCCTAATGACAATTTTATGCAAAATCTGCCATGTGATAGATTTGTGCTTTTACAAATTTCTTCGTACCCTAACCTCTTTCCATTCATGTGATCCTAATGACAATTTTATGCAAAATTTTCTATGGGACAGATTTCTGCTTTTACAAATTTCTTCGTACCCTAACCTCTTTCCATTTATGTGATCCTAATGACAATTTTATGCAAAATCTGCTATATGATAGATTTGTGCTTTTACAAATTTCTTCGTACCCTAACCTCTGTCCATTCATGTGATCCTAATGACAATTTTATGCAAAATTTGATATGGGATAGATTTGTGCTTTTACAAATTTCTTCGTACCCTAACCTCTTTCCATTCATGTATGATCCTAATGACAATTTTACGCAAAATTTGCTGTGGGACAGATTTCTGCTTTTACAAATTTCTTCGTACCCTAACCTCTTCCCATATATGTGATCCTAATGACAATTTTATGCAAAATCTGCTGTGATAGATTTCAGCTTTTACAAATTTCTTCGTACCCTAACCTCTTTCCATTTATGCGATCCTAATGACAATTTTAAGCAAAATCTGCTATATGATAGATTTGTGCTTTTACAAATTTCTTCGTACCCTAACCTCTGTCCATTCATGTGATCCTAATGACAATTTTATGCAAAATTTGATATGGGATAGATTTGTGCTTTTACAAATTTCTTCGTACCCTAACCTCTTTCCATTCATGTATGATCCTAATGACAATTTTACGCAAAATTTGCTGTGGGACAGATTTCTGCTTTTACAAATTTCTTCGTACCCTAACCTCTTTCCATATATGTGATCCTAATGACAATTTTATGCAAAATCTGCAATGCGATAGATTTCTGCTTTTACAAATTTCTTCGTACCCTAACCTCTGTCCATTCATGTGAACCTAATGACAATTTTATGCAAAATTTGATATGGGATAGATTTGTGCTTTTACAAATTTCTTCGTACCCTAACCTCTTTCCATTCATGTATGATCCTAATGACAATTTTACGCAAAATTTGCTGTGGGACAGATTTCTGCTTTTACATATTTCTTCGTACCCTAACCTCTTTCCATATATGTGATCCTAATGACAATTTTATGCAAAATCTGCAATGCGATAGATTTCTGCTTTTACAAATTTCTTCGTACCCTAACCTCTTTCCATTCATGTGATCCTAATGACAATTTTGTGCAAAATCTGCTGTGATAGATTTCAGCTTTTACAAATTTCTTCGTACCCTAACCTCTTTCCATTTATGTGATCCTAATGACAATTTTAAGCAAAATCTGCTATATGATAGATTTGTGCTTTTACAAATTTCTTCGTACCCTAACCTCTGTCCATTCATGTGATCCTAATGACAATTTTATGCAAAATTTGATATGGGATAGATTTGTGCTTTTACAAATTTCTTCGTACCCTAACCTCTTTCCATTCATGTATGATCCTAATGACAATTTTACGCAAAATTTGCTGTGGGACAGATTTCTGCTTTTACAAATTTCTTCGTACCCTAACCTCTTTCCATATATGTGATCCTAATGACAATTTTATGCAAAATCTGCAATGCGATAGATTTCTGCTTTTACAAATTTCTTCGTACCCTAACCTCTTTCCATTCATGTGATCCTAATGACAATTTTATGCAAAATCTGCTGTGATAGATTTCTGCTTTTACAAATTTCTTCGTACCCTAACCTCTTTCCATTTATGTGATCCTAATGACAATTTTATGCAAAATCTGCTATATGATAGATTTGTGCTTTTACAAATTTCTTCGTACCCTAACCTCTGTCCATTCATGTGATCCTAATGACAATTTTATGCAAAATTTGATATGGGATAGATTTGTGCTTTTACAAATTTCTTCGTACCCTAACCTCTTTCCATTCATGTATGATCCTAATGACAATTTTACGCAAAATTTGCTGTGGGACAGATTTCTGCTTTTACAAATTTCTTCGTACCCTAACCTCTTTCCATAAATGTGATCCTAATGACAATTTTATGCAAAATCTGCAATGCGATAGATTTCTGCTTTTACAAATTTCTTCGTACCCTAACCTCTTTCCATTCATGTGATCCTAATGACAATTTTATGCAAAATCTGCTGTGATAGATTTCAGCTTTTACAAATTTCTTCGTACCCTAACCACTTTCCATTCATGTGATCCTAATGACAATTTTAAGCAAAATCTGCTGTGATAGATTTGTGCTTTTACAAATTTCTTCGTACCCTAACCTCTTTCCATTTATGTGATCCTAATGAAACTTTTATGCAAAATCTGCTATGTGATAGATTTGTGCTTTTACAAATTTATTCGTACCCTAACCTCTTTCCATTCATGTGATCCTAATGACAATTTTCTGCAAAATCTGATATGCGATAGATTTGTGCTTTTACAAATTTATTCGTACCCTAACCTCTTTCCATTCATGTGTGATCCTAATGACAATTTTATGCAAAATTTGATATGGGATAGATTTCAGCTTTTACAAATTTCTTCGTACCCTAACCTCTTTCCATTTATGTGATCCTAATGACAATTTTACGCAAAATTTGCTGTGGGACAGATTTCTGCTTTTACAAATTTCTTCGTACCTAACCTCTTTCCATTAATGTGATCCTAATGACAATTTTATGCAAAATCTGCTATGCGATAGATTTCTGCTTTTACAAATTTCTTCGTACCCTAACCTCTTTCCATTCATGTGATCCTAATGACAATTTTATGCAAAATCTGCTGTGATAGATTTCAGCTTTTACAAATTTCTTCGTACCCTAACCTCTTTCCATTCATGTGATCCTAATGACAATTTTATGCAAAATCTGCTATGATAGATTTCAGCTTTTACAAATTTCTTCGTACCCTAACCTCTTTCCATTTATGTGATCCTAATGATAATTTTATGCAAAATTTGCTATATGATAGATTTGTGCTTTTACAAATTTCTTCGTACCTAACCTCTTTCCATTAATGTGATCCTAATGACAATTTTATGCAAAATCTGCTGTGATAGATTTGTGCTTTTACAAATTTCTTCGTACCCTAACCTCTTTCCATTCATGTGGTCCTAATGACAATTTTATGCAAAATCTGCTGTGATAGATTTGTGCTTTTACAAATTTCTTCGTACCCTAACCTCTTTCCATTCATGTGATCCTAATGACAATTTTATGCAAAATTAGCTGTGATAGAATTCAGCTTTTACAAATTTCTTCGTACCCTAACCTCTTTCCATTCATGGGATCCTAATGACAATTTTATGCAAAATCTGCTATGATAGATTTCAGCTTTTACAAATTTCTTCGTACCCTAACCTCTTTCCATTTATGTGATCCTAATGATAATTTTATGCAAAATCTGCTGTGATAGATTTCAGCTTTTACAAATTTCTTCGTACCCTAACCTCTTTCCATTCATGTGATCCTAATGACAATTTTATGCAAAATCTGCTATGATAGATTTGTGCTTTTACAAATTTCTTCGTACCCTAACCTCTTTCCATTCATGTGATCCTAATGACAATTTTATGCAAAATCTGCTGTGATAGATTTCAGCTTTTACAAATTTCTTCGTACCCTAACCTCTTTCCATTCATGTGATCCTAATGACAATTTTATGCAAAATCTGCTATGATAGATTTCAGCTTTTACAAATTTCTTCGTACCCTAACCTCTTTCCATTCATGTGATCCTAATGACAATTTTATGCAAAATCTGCTGTGATAGATTTGTGCTTTTACAAATTTCTTCGTACCCTAACCTCTTTCCATTTATGTGATCCTAATGACAATTTTAAGCAAAATCTGCTGTGATAGATTTGTGCTTTTACAAATTTCTTCGTACCCTAACCTCTTTCCATTTATGTGATCCTAATGACAATTTTATGCAAAATCTGCTATGTGATAGATTTGTGCTTTTACAAATTTCTTCGTACCCTAACCTCTTTCCATTCATGTGATCCTAATGACAATTTTAAGCAAAATCTGCTGTGATAGATTTCTGCTTTTACAAATTTCTTCGTACCCTAACCTCTTTCCATTTATGTGATCCTAATGACAATTTTATGCAAAATCTGCTATGTGATAGATTTGTGCTTTTACAAATTTCTTCGTACCCTAACCTCTTTCCATTCATGTGATCCTAATGACAATTTTATGCAAAATCTGCTATGATAGATTTCAGCTTTTACAAATTTCTTCGTACCCTAACCTCTTTCCATTCATGTGATCCTAATGACAATTTTATGCAAAATCTGCTGTGATAGATTTCAGCTTTTACAAATTTCTTCGTACCCTAACCTCTTTCCATTCATGTGATCCTAATGACAATTTTATGCAAAATCTGCTGTGATAGATTTGTGCTTTTACAAATGTCTTCGTACCCTAACCACTTTCCATTCATGTGATCCTAATGACAATTTTATGCAAAATTTGCTATGTGATAGATTTCTGCTTTTACAAATTTCTTCGTACCCTAACCTCTGTCCATTCATGTGATCCTAATGACAATTTTATGCAAAATTTGATATGGGATAGATTTCAGCTTTTACAAATTTCTTCGTACCCTAACCTCTTTCCATTTATGTGATCCTAATGACAATTTTATGAAAAATTTGCTATATGATAGATTTGTGCTTTTACAAATTTCTTCGTACCTAACCTCTTTCCATTAATGTGATCCTAATGACAATTTTATGCAAAATCTGCTGTGATAGATTTGTGCTTTTACAAATTTCTTTGTACCCTAACCTCTTTCCATTCATGTGATCCTAATGACAATTTTATGCAAAATTTGATATGGGATAGATTTCAGCTTTTACGAATTTCTTCGTACCCTAACCTCTTTCCATTTATGTGATCCTAATGACAATTTTATGCAAAATTTGATATGGGATAGATTTCAGCTTTTACAAATTTCTTCGTACCATAACCTCTGTCCATTCATGTGATCCTAATGACAATTTTATGCAAAATCTGCTGTGATAGATTTGTGCTTTTACAAATTTCTTTGTACCCTAACCTCTTTCCATTCATGTGATCCTAATGACAATTTTATGCAAAATTTGATATGGGATAGATTTCAGCTTTTACAAATTTCTTCGTACCCTAACCTCTGTCCATTCATGTGATCCTAATGACAATTTTATGCAAAATTTGATATGGGATAGATTTCAGCTTTTACAAATTTCTTCGTACCCTAACCTCTTTCCATTTATGTGATCCTAATGACAATTTTATGAAAAATTTGCTATATGATAGATTTGTGCTTTTACAAATTTCTTCGTACCTAACCTCTTTCCATTAATGTGATCCTAATGACAATTTTATGCAAACTCTGCTGTGATAGATTTCAGCTTTAACAAATTTCTTCGTACCCTAACCTCTTTCCATTCATGTGATCCTAATGACAATTTTATGCAAAATCTGCTGTGATAGATTTCTGCTTTAACAAATTTCTTCGTACCCTAACCTCTTTCCATTCATGTGATCCTAATGACAATTTTATGCAAAATCTGCTGTGATAGATTTCTGCTTTAACAAATTTCTTCGTACCCTAACCTCTTTCCATTCATGTGATCCTAATGACAATTTTATGCAAAATTTGATATGGGATAGATTTCAGCTTTTACAAATTTCTTCGTACCCTAACCTCTTTCCATTTATGTGATCCTAATGACAATTTTATGAAAAATTTGCTATATGATAGATTTGTGCTTTTACAAATTTCTTCGTACCTAACCTCTTTCCATTAATGTGATCCTAATGACAATTTTATGCAAACTCTGCTGTGATAGATTTCAGCTTTTACAAATTTCTTCGTACCCTAACCTCTTTCCATTTATGTGATCCTAATGACATTTTTATGCAAAATCTGCTTGTGATAGATTTGTGCTTTTACAAATTTCTTCGTACCCTAACCTCTTTCCATTCATGTGATCCTAATGACAATTTTATGCAAAATCTGTGTGATAGATTTGTGCTTTTACAAATTTCTTCGTACCCTAACCTCTTTCCATTCATGTGATCCTAATGACAATTTTATGCAAAATTTGATATGGGATAGATTTCAGCTTTTACAAATTTCTTCGTACCCTAACCTCTGTCCATTCATGTGATCCTAATGACAATTTTATGCAAAATTTGATATGGGATAGATTTCAGCTTTTACAAATTTCTTCGTACCCTAACCTCTTTCCATTTATGTGATCCTAATGACAATTTTATGAAAAATTTGCTATATGATAGATTTGTGCTTTTACAAATTTCTTCGTACCTAACCTCTTTCCATTAATGTGATCCTAATGACAATTTTATGCAAAATCTGCTGTGATAGATTTGTGCTTTTACAAATTTCTTTGTACCCTAACCTCTTTCCATTCATGTGATCCTAATGACAATTTTATGCAAAATCTGCTATGCGATAGATTTCTGCTTTTACAAATTTCTTCGTACCCTAACCTCTTTCCATTCTTGTGATCCTAATGACAATTTTATGCAAACTCTGCTGTGATAGATTTCAGCTTTTACAAATTTCTTCGTACCCTAACCTCTTTCCATTCATGTGATCCTAATGACAATTTTATGCAAAATCTGCTATGATAGATTTCAGCTTTTACAAATTTCTTCGTACCCTAACCTCTTTCCATTCATGTGATCCTAATGACAATTTTATGCAAAATCTGCTGTGATAGATTTGTGCTTTTACAAATTTCTTCGTACCCTAACCTCTTTCCATTCATGTATGATCCTAATGACAATTTTACGCAAAATTTGCTGTGGGACAGATTTCTGCTTTTACAAATTTCTTCGTACCCTAACCTCTTCCCATATATGTGATCCTAATGACAATTTTATGCAAAATCTGCTGTGATAGATTTCAGCTTTTACAAATTTCTTCGTACCCTAACCTCTTTCCATTTATGTGATCCTAATGACAATTTTAAGCAAAATCTGCTATATGATAGATTTGTGCTTTTACAAATTTCTTCGTACCCTAACCTCTTTCCATTCATGTATGATCCTAATGACAATTTTACGCAAAATTTGCTGTGGGACAGATTTCTGCTTTTACAAATTTCTTCGTACCCTAACCTCTTTCCATATATGTGATCCTAATGACAATTTTATGCAAAATCTGCAATGCGATAGATTTCTGCTTTTACAAATTTCTTCGTACCCTAACCTCTGTCCATTCATGTGATCCTAATGACAATTTTATGCAAAATTTGATATGGGATAGATTTGTGCTTTTACAAATTTCTTCGTACCCTAACCTCTTTCCATTCATGTATGATCCTAATGACAATTTTACGCAAAATTTGCTGTGGGACAGATTTCTGCTTTTACATATTTCTTCGTACCCTAACCTCTTTCCATATATGTGATCCTAATGACAATTTTATGCAAAATCTGCAATGCGATAGATTTCTGCTTTTACAAATTTCTTCGTACCCTAACCTCTTTCCATTCATGTGATCCTAATGACAATTTTATGCAAAATCTGCTGTGATAGATTTCAGCTTTTACAAATTTCTTCGTACCCTCACCTCTTTCCATTTATGTGATCCTAATGACAATTTTAAGCAAAATCTGCTATATGATAGATTTGTGCTTTTACAAATTTCTTCGTACCCTAACCTCTGTCCATTCATGTGATCCTAATGACAATTTTATGCAAAATTTGATATGGGATAGATTTGTGCTTTTACAAATTTCTTCGTACCCTAACCTCTTTCCATTCATGTATGATCCTAATGACAATTTTACGCAAAATTTGCTGTGGGACAGATTTCTGCTTTTACAAATTTCTTCGTACCCTAACCTCTTTCCATATAGGTGATCCTAATGACAATTTTATGCAAAATCTGCAATGCGATAGATTTCTGCTTTTACAAATTTCTTCGTACCCTAACCTCTTTCCATTTATGTGATCCTAATGACAATTTTATGCAAAATCTGCTATATGATAGATTTGTGCTTTTACAAATTTCTTCGTACCCTAACCTCTGTCCATTCATGTGATCCTAATGACAATTTTATGCAAAATTTGATATGGGATAGATTTGTGCTTTTACAAATTTCTTCGTACCCTAACCTCTTTCCATTCATGTATGATCCTAATGACAATTTTACGCAAAATTTGCTGTGGGACAGATTTCTGCTTTTACAAATTTCTTCGTACCCTAACCTCTTTCCATTCATGTGATCCTAATGACAATTTTATGCAAAATCTGCTGTGATAGATTTCAGCTTTTACAAATTTCTTCGTACCCTAACCACTTTCCATTCATGTGATCCTAATGACAATTTTAAGCAAAATCTGCTGTGATAGATTTGTGCTTTTACAAATTTCTTCGTACCCTAACCTCTTTCCATTTATGTGATCCTAATGAAACTTTTATGCAAAATCTGCTATGTGATAGATTTGTGCTTTTACAAATTTATTCGTACCCTAACCTCTTTCCATTCATGTGATCCTAATGACAATTTTCTGCAAAATCTGATATGCGATAGATTTGTGCTTTTACAAATTTATTCGTACCCTAACCTCTTTTCATTCATGTGTGATCCTAATGACAATTTTATGCAAAATTTGATATGGGATAGATTTCAGCTTTTACAAATTTCTTCGTACCCTAACCTCTTTCCATTTATGTGATCCTAATGACAATTTTACGCAAAATTTGCTGTGGGACAGATTTCTGCTTTTACAAATTTCTTCGTACCTAACCTCTTTCCATTAATGTGATCCTAATGACAATTTTAAGCAAAATCTGCTATGCGATAGATTTCTGCTTTTACAAATTTCTTCGTACCCTAACCTCTTTCCATTCATGTGATCCTAATGACAATTTTATGCAAAATCTGCTGTGATAGATTTCAGCTTTTACAAATTTCTTCGTACCCTAACCTCTTTCCATTCATGTGATCCTAATGACAATTTTATGCAAAATCTGCTATGATAGATTTCAGCTTTTACAAATTTCTTCGTACCCTAACCTCTTTCCATTTATGTGATCCTAATGATAATTTTATGCAAAATTTGCTATATGATAGATTTGTGCTTTTACAAATTTCTTCGTACCTAACCTCTTTCCATTAATGTGATCCTAATGACAATTTTATGCAAAATCTGCTGTGATAGATTTGTGCTTTTACAAATTTCTTCGTACCCTAACCTCTTTCCATTCATGTGATCCTAATGACAATTTTATGCAAAATCTGCTGTGATAGATTTGTGCTTTTACAAATTTCTTCGTACCCTAACCTCTTTCCATTCATGTGATCCTAATGACAATTTTATGCAAAATCTGCTGTGATAGAATTCAGCTTTTACAAATTTCTTCGTACCCTAACCTCTTTCCATTCATGGGATCCTAATGACAATTTTATGCAAAATCTGCTATGATAGATTTCAGCTTTTACAAATTTCTTCGTACCCTAACCTCTTTCCATTTATGTGATCCTAATGATAATTTTATGCAAAATCTGCTGTGATAGATTTCAGATTTTACAAATTTCTTCGTACCCTAACCTCTTTCCATTCATGTGATCCTAATGACAATTTTATGCAAAATCTGCTATGATAGATTTCAGCTTTTACAAATTTCTTCGTACCCTAACCTCTTTCCATTCATGTGATCCTAATGACAATTTTATGCAAAATCTGCTGTGATAGATTTCAGCTTTTACAAATTTCTTCGTACCCTAACCTCTTTCCATTCATGTGATCCTAATGACAATTTTATGCAAAATCTGCTATGATAGATTTCAGCTTTTACAAATTTCTTCGTACCCTAACCTCTTTCCATTCATGTGATCCTAATGACAATTTTATGCAAAATCTGCTGTGATAGATTTGTGCTTTTACAAATGTCTTCGTACCCTAACCACTTTCCATTCATGTGATCCTAATGACAATTTTAAGCAAAATCTGCTGTGATAGATTTGTGCTTTTACAAATTTCTTCGTACCCTAACCTCTTTCCATTTATGTGATCCTAATGACAATTTTAAGCAAAATCTGCTGTGATAGATTTGTGCTTTTACAAATTTCTTCGTACCCTAACCTCTTTCCATTTATGTGATCCTAATGACAATTTTATGCAAAATCTGCTATGTGATAGATTTGTGCTTTTACAAATTTCTTCGTACCCTAACCTCTTTCCATTCATGTGATCCTAATGACAATTTTAAGCAAAATCTGCTGTGATAGATTTCTGCTTTTACAAATTTCTTCGTACCCTAACCTCTTTCCATTCATGTGATCCTAATGACAATTTTATGCAAAATCTGCTATGATAGATTTCAGCTTTTACAAATTTCTTCGTACCCTAACCTCTTTCCATTCATGTGATCCTAATGACAATTTTATGCAAAATCTGCTGTGATAGATTTGTGCTTTTACAAATGTCTTCGTACCCTAACCACTTTCCATTCATGTGATCCTAATGACAATTTTAAGCAAAATCTGCTGTGATAGATTTGTGCTTTTACAAATTTCTTCGTACCCTAACCTCTTTCCATTCATGTGATCCTAATGACAATTTTATGCAAAATCTGCTATGATAGATTTCAGCTTTTACAAATTTCTTCGTACCCTAACCTCTTTCCATTCATGTGATCCTAATGACAATTTTATGCAAAATCTGCTGTGATAGATTTGTGCTTTTACAAATGTCTTCGTACCCTAACCTCTTTCCATTCATGTGATCCTAATGACAATTTTATGCAAAATCTGCTGTGATAGATTTCAGCTTTTACAAATTTCTTCGTACCCTAACCTCTTTCCATTCATGTGATCCTAATGACAATTTTATGCAAAATCTGCTATGATAGATTTCAGCTTTTACAAATTTCTTCGTACCCTAACCTCTTTCCATTCATGTGATCCTAATGACAATTTTATGCAAAATCTGCTGTGATAGATTTGTGCTTTTACAAATGTCTTCGTACCCTAACCACTTTCCATTCATGTGATCCTAATGACAATTTTAAGCAAAATCTGCTGTGATAGATTTGTGCTTTTACAAATTTCTTCGTACCCTAACCTCTTTCCATTTATGTGATCCTAATGACAATTTTAAGCAAAATCTGCTGTGATAGATTTGTGCTTTTACAAATTTCTTCGTACCCTAACCTCTTTCCATTTATGTGATCCTAATGACAATTTTATGCAAAATCTGCTATGTGATAGATTTGTGCTTTTACAAATTTCTTCGTACCCTAACCTCTTTCCATTCATGTGATCCTAATGACAATTTTATGCAAAATCTGCTATGATAGATTTCAGCTTTTACATATTTCTTCGTACCCTAACCTCTTTCCATTCATGTGATCCTAATGACAATTTTATGCAAAATCTGCTGTGATAGATTTCAGCTTTTACAAATTTCTTCGTACCCTAACCTCTTTCCATTCATGTGATCCTAATGACAATTTTATGCAAAATCTGCTATGATAGATTTCAGCTTTTACAAATTTCTTCGTACCCTAACCTCTTTCCATTCATGTGATCCTAATGACAATTTTATGCAAAATCTGCTGTGATAGATTTGTGCTTTTACAAATGTCTTCGTACCCTAACCACTTTCCATTCATGTGATCCTAATGACAATTTTAAGCAAAATCTGCTGTGATAGATTTGTGCTTTTACAAATTTCTTCGTACCCTAACCTCTTTCCATTTATGTGATCCTAATGACAATTTTAAGCAAAATCTGCTGTGATAGATTTGTGCTTTTACAAATTTCTTCGTACCCTAACCTCTTTCCATTCATGTGATCCTAATGACAATTTTAAGCAAAATCTGCTGTGATAGATTTCTGCTTTTACAAATTTCTTCGTACCCTAACCTCTTTCCATTTATGTGATCCTAATGACAATTTTATGCAAAATCTGCTATGTGATAGATTTGTGCTTTTACAAATTTCTTCGTACCCTAACCTCTTTCCATTTATGTGATCCTAATGACAATTTTAAGCAAAATCTGCTGTGATAGATTTGTGCTTTTACAAATTTCTTCGTACCCTAACCTCTTTCCATTTATGTGTTCTTAATGACAATTTTAAGCAAAATCTGCTGTGATAGATTTCTGCTTTTACAAATTTCTTCGTACCCTAACCTCTTTCCATTTATGTGATCCTAATGACAATTTTATGCAAAATCTGCTATGTGATAGATTTGTGCTTTTACAAATTTCTTCGTACCCTAACCTCTTTCCATTCATGTAATCCTAATGACAATTTTATGCAAAATCTGCTATGCGATAGATTTGTGCTTTAACAAATTTCTTCGTATCCTAACCTTCTTCCATTCATGTGATCCTAATGACAATTTTATGCAAAATTTTCTATGGGACAGATTTCTGCTTTTACAAATTTCTTCGTACCCTAACCTCTTTCCATTTATGTGATCCTAATGACAATTTTATGCAAAATCTGCTATGTGATAGATTTGTGCTTTTACAAATTTCTTCGTACCCTAACCTCTTTCCATTTACGTGATCCTAATGACAATTTTATGCAAAATCTGCTATGTGAAAGATTTCTGCTTTAACAAATTTCTTCGTACCCTAACCTCTTTCCATTCATGTGATCCTAATGACAATTTTATGCAAAATTTGCTATGTGATAGATTTCTGCTTTTACAAATTTCTTCGTACCCTAACCTCTTTCCATTTATGTGATCCTAATGACAATTTTATGAAAAATTTGCTATATGATAGATTTGTGCTTTTACAAATTTCTTCGTACCCTAACCACTTTCCATTCATGTGATCCTAATGACAATTTTATGCAAAATCTGCTGTGATAGATTTGTGCTTTTACAAATTTCTTCGTACCTAACCTCTTTCCATTCATGTGATCCTAATGACAATTTTATGCAAAATCTGCTGTGATAGATTTGTGCTTTTACAAATTTCTTCGTACCCTAACCACTTTCCATTCATGTGATCCTAATGACAATTTTAAGCAAAATCTGCTGTGATAGATTTGTGCTTTTACAAATTTCTTCGTACCCTAACCTCTTTCCATTTACGTGATCCTAATGACAATTTTATGCAAAATCTGCTGTGATAGATTTGTGCTTTTACAAATTTCTTCGTACCCTAACCACTTTCCATTCATGTGATCCTAATGACAATTTTAAGCAAAATCTGCTTGTGATAGATTTGTGCTTTTACAAATTTCTTTGTACCCTAACCTCTTTCCATTCATGTGATCCTAATGACAATTTTATGCAAAATCTGCTATGCGATAGATTTCTGCTTTTACAAATTTCTTCGTACCCTAACCTCTTTCCATTCTTGTGATCCTAATGACAATTTTATGCAAACTCTGCTGTGATAGATTTCAGCTTTTACAAATTTCTTCGTACCTAACCTCTTTCCATTAATGTGATCCTAATGACAATTTTATGCAAAATCTGCTGTGATAGATTTGTGCTTTTACAAATTTCTTTGTACCCTAACCTCTTTCCATTCATGTGATCCTAATGACAATTTTATGCAAAATCTGCTATGCGATAGATTTCTGCTTTTACAAATTTCTTCGTACCCTAACCTCTTTCCATTCTTGTGATCCTAATGACAATTTTATGCAAACTCTGCTGTGATAGATTTCAGCTTTTACAAATTTCTTCGTACCCTAACCTCTTTCCATTCATGTGATCCTAATGACAATTTTATGCAAAATCTGCTATGATAGATTTGTGCTTTTACAAATTTCTTCGTACCCTAACCACTTTCCATTCATGTGATCCTAATGATAATTTTATGCAAAATTTGCTATATGATAGATTTGTGCTTTTACAAATTTCTTCGTACCCTAACCACTTTCCATTCATGTGATCCTAATGACAATTTTATGCAAAATTTGCTATATGATAGATTTGTGCTTTTACAAATTTCTTCGTACCCTAACCACTTTCCATTCATGTGATCCTAATGACAATTTTATGCAAAATTTGCTATATGATAGATTTGTGCTTTTACAAATTTCTTCGTACCCTAACCACTTTCCATTTATGTGATCCTAATGATAATTTTATGCAAAATCTGCTGTGATAGATTTCAGCTTTTACAAATTTCTTCGTACCCTAACCTCTTTCCATTCATGTGATCCTAATGACAATTTTATGCAAAATCTGCTATGATAGATTTCAGCTTTTACAAATTTCTTCGTACCCTAACCTCTTTCCATTCATGTGATCCTAATGACAATTTTATGCAAAATCTGCTGTGATAGATTTCAGCTTTTACAAATTTCTTCGTACCCTAACCTCTTTCCATTCATGTGATCCTAATGACAATTTTATGCAAAATCTGCTGTGATAGATTTGTGCTTTTACAAATGTCTTCGTACCCTAACCACTTTCCATTCATGTGATCCTAATGACAATTTTAAGCAAAATCTGCTGTGATAGATTTGTGCTTTTACAAATTTCTTCGTACCCTAACCTCTTTCCATTTATGTGATCCTAATGACAATTTTATGCAAAATCTGCTGTGATAGATTTGTGCTTTTACAAATTTCTTCGTACCCTAACCTCTTTCCATTTATGTGATCCTAATGACAATTTTATGCAAAATCTGCTATGTGATAGATTTGTGCTTTTACAAATTTCTTCGTACCCTAACCTCTTTCCATTCATGTGATCCTAATGACAATTTTAAGCAAAATCTGCTGTGATAGATTTCTGCTTTTACAAATTTCTTCGTACCCTAACCTCTTTCCATTTATGTGATCCTAATGACAATTTTATGCAAAATCTGCTATGTGATAGATTTGTGCTTTTACAAATTTCTTCGTACCCTAACCTCTTTCCATTCATGTGATCCTAATGACAATTTTATGCAAAATCTGCTATGATAGATTTCAGCTTTTACAAATTTCTTCGTACCCTAACCTCTTTCCATTCATGTGATCCTAATGACAATTTTATGCAAAATCTGCTGTGATAGATTTCAGCTTTTACAAATTTCTTCGTACCCTAACCTCTTTCCATTCATGTGATCCTAATGACAATTTTATGCAAAATCTGCTATGATAGATTTCAGCTTTTACAAATTTCTTCGTACCCTAACCTCTTTCCATTCATGTGATCCTAATGACAATTTTATGCAAAATCTGCTGTGATAGATTTGTGCTTTTACAAATGTCTTCGTACCCTAACCACTTTCCATTCATGTGATCCTAATGACAATTTTAAGCAAAATCTGCTGTGATAGATTTGTGCTTTTACAAATTTCTTCGTACCCTAACCTCTTTCCATTTATGTGATCCTAATGACAATTTTAAGCAAAATCTGCTGTGATAGATTTGTGCTTTTACAAATTTCTTCGTACCCTAACCTCTTTCCATTCATGTGATCCTAATGACAATTTTAAGCAAAATCTGCTGTGATAGATTTCTGCTTTTACAAATTTCTTCGTACCCTAACCTCTTTCCATTTATGTGATCCTAATGACAATTTTAAGCAAAATCTGCTGTGATAGATTTGTGCTTTTACAAATTTCTTCGTACCCTAACCTCTTTCCATTCATGTGATCCTAATGACAATTTTATGCAAAATCTGCTGTGATAGATTTCTGCTTTTACAAATTTCTTCGTACCCTAACCTCTTTCCATTTATGTGATCCTAATGACAATTTTAAGCAAAATCTGCTATGTGATAGATTTGTGCTTTTACAAATTTCTTCGTACCCTAACCTCTTTCCATTTACGTGATCCTAATGACAATTTTATGCAAAATTTGCTATGTGATAGATTTCTGCTTTTACAAATTTCTTCGTACCCTAACCTCTGTCCATTCATGTGATCCTAATGACAATTTTATGCAAAATTTGATATGGGATAGATGTCAGCTTTTACAAATTTCTTCGTACCCTAACCTCTGTCCATTCATGTGATCCTAATGACAATTTTATGCAAAATTTGATATGGGATAGATGTCAGCTTTTACAAATTTCTTCGTACCCTAACCACTTTCCATTCATGTGATCCTAATGACAATTTTATGCAAAATCTGCTGTGATAGATTTGTGCTTTTACAAATTTCTTCGTACCTAACCTCTTTCCATTCATGTGATCCTAATGACAATTTTATGCAAAATTTGCTATGTGATAGATTTCTGCTTTTACAAATTTCTTCGTACCCTAACCTCTGTCCATTCATGTGATCCTAATGACAATTTTATGCAAAATCTGCTATGTGAAAGATTTCTGCTTTAACAAATTTCTTCGTACCCTAACCTCTTTCCATTCATGTGATCCTAATGACAATTTTATGCAAAATTTGCTATGTGATAGATTTCTGCTTTTACAAATTTCTTCGTACCCTAACCTCTGTCCATTCATGTGATCCTAATGACAATTTTATGCAAAATTTGATATGGGATAGATTTCAGCTTTTACAAATTTCTTCGTACCCTAACCTCTTTCCATTTATGTGATCCTAATGACAATTTTATGAAAAATTTGCTATATGATAGATTTGTGCTTTTACAAATTTCTTCGTACCTAACCTCTTTCCATTAATGTGATCCTAATTACAATTTTATGCAAAATCTGCTGTGATAGATTTGTGCTTTTACAAATTTCTTTGTACCCTAACCTCTTTCCATTCATGTGATCCTAATGACAATTTTATGCAAAATCTGCTATGCGATAGATTTCTGCTTTTACAAATTTCTTCGTACCCTAACCTCTTTCCATTCTTGTGATCCTAATGACAATTTTATGCAAAATCTGCTGTGATAGATTTCAGCTTTTACAAATTTCTTCGTACCCTAACCTCTTTCCATTCATGTGATCCTAATGACAATTTTATGCAAAATCTGCTATGATAGATTTCAGCTTTTACAAATTTCTTCGTACCCTAACCTCTTTCCATTTATGTGATCCTAATGATAATTTTATGCAAAATTTGCTATATGATAGATTTGTGCTTTTACAAATTTCTTTGTAACCTAACCTCTTTCCATTCATGTGATCCTAATGACAATTTTATGCAAAATCTGCTGTGATAGATTTCAGCTTTTACAAATTTCTTCGTACCTAACCTCTTTCCATTCATGTGATCCTAATGACAATTTTAAGCAAAATCTGCTGTGATAGATTTGTGCTTTTACAAATTTCTTTGTACACTAACCTCTTTCCATTTACGTGATCCTAATGAAAATTTTATGCAAAATTTGCTATATGATAGATTTGTGCTTTTACAAATTTCTTCGTACCTAACCTCTTTCCATTCATGTGATCCTAATGACAATTTTATGCAAAATCTGCTGTGATAGATTTGTGCTTTTACAAATTTCTTCGTACCCTAACCACTTTCCATTCATGTGATCCTAATGACAATATTATGCAAAATCTGCTGTGATAGATTTGTGCTTTTACAAATTTCTTCGTACCCTAACCTCTTTCCATTCATGTGATCCTAATGACAATTTTATGCAAAATCTGCTGTAATAGATTTGTGCTTTAACAAATTTCTTCGTACCCTAACCTTCTTCGATTCATGTGTTCCTAATGACAATTTTATGCAAAATCTGCTGTGATAGATTTGTGCTTTTACAAATTTCTTCGTACCTAACCTCTTTCCATTCATGTGATCCTAATGACAATTTCATGCAAAATCTGCTGTGATAGATTTGTGCTTTTACAAATTTCTTCGTACCCTAACCTCTTTCCATTGATGTGATCCTAATGACAATTTTAAACAGAATCTGCTGTGATAGATTTGTGCTTTTTCAAATTTCTTCGTACCCTAACCTCTTTCCATTTATGTGATCCTAATGACAATTTTATGCAAAATTTGTTATGTGATAGATTTCTGCTTTTACAAATTTCTTCGTACCCTAACCTCTTTCCATTTACGTGATCCTAATGACAATTTTAAGCAAAATCTGCTGTGATAGATTTGTGCTTTAACAAATTTCTTCGTACCCTAACCTTCTTCCATTCATGTGATCCTAATGACAATAATATGCAAAATTTTCTATGGGACAGATTTCTGCTTTTACAAATTTCTTCGTACCCTAACCTCTTTCCATTTATGTGATCCTAATGACAATTTTATGCAAAATCTGCTATGTGATAGATTTGTGCTTTTACAAATTTCTTCGTACCCTAACCTCTTTCCATTCATGTGATCCTAATGAAAATTTTATGCAAAATCTGCTGTAATAGATTTGTGCTTTTACAAATTTCTTCGTACCCTAACCTCTTTCCATTCATGTGATCCTAATGACAATTTTATGCAAAATTTGCTATATGATAGATTTGTGCTTTTACAAATTTCTTCGTACCCTAACCTCTGTCCATTCATGTGATCCTAATGACAATTTTATGCAAAATTTGATATGGGATAGATTTCAGCTTTTACAAATTTCTTCGTACCCTAACCTCTTTCCATTCATGTGTGATCCTAATGACAATTTTACGCAAAATTTGCTGTGGGACAAATTTCTGCTTTTACAAATTTCTTCGTACCCTAACCTCTTTCCATATATGTGATCCTAATGATAATTTTATGCAAAATCTGCAATGCGATAGATTTCTGCTTTTACAAATTTCTTCGTACCCTAACCTCTTTCCATTCATGTGATCCTAATGACAATTTTATGCAAAATCTGCTATGATAGATTTCAGCTTTTACAAATTTCTGCGTACCCTAACCTCTTTCCATTTATGTGATCCTAACGATAATTTTATGCAAAATTTGCTATATGATAGATTTGTGCTTTTACAAATTTCTTCGTACCTAATCTCTTTCCATTCATGTGATCCTAATGACAATTTTATGCAAAATCTGCTGTGATAGATTTGTGCTTTTACAAATTTCTTCGTACCCTAACCTCTTTCCATTCATGTGATCCTAATGACAATTTTATGCAAAATCTGCTGTGAAAGATTTCTGCTTTTACAAATTTCTCGGTACCCTAACCTCTTTCCATTTATGTGATCCTAATGACAATTTTATGCAAAATCTGCTATGTGATAGATTTGTGCTTTTACAAATTTCTTCGTACCCTAACCTCTTTCCATTTACGTGATCCTAATGACAATTTTATGCAAAATTTGCTATGTGTTAGATTTCTGCTTTTACAAATTTCTTCGTACCCTAACCTCTTTCCATTCATGTGATCCTAATGACAATATTATGCAAAATCTGCTATGCGATAGATTTGTGCTTTAACAAATTTCTTCGTACCCTAACCTCTTTCCATTTACGTGATCCTAATGACAATTTTATGCAAAATCTGCTATGTGATAGATTTGTGCTTTTAAAAAATTTTTTCGTACCTAACCTCTTTCCATTCATGTGATCCTAATGACAATTTTATGCAAAATCTGCTGTGATGGATTTCAGCTTTTACAAATTTCTTCGTACCCTAACCTCTTTCCATTTATGTGATCCTAATGACAATTTTATGCAAAATCTGCTATGTGATAGATTTGTGCTTTTACAAATTTCTTCGTACCCTAACCTCTTTCCATTTACGTGATCCTAATGACAATTTTATGCAAAATTTGCTATGTGTTAGATTTCTGCTTTTACAAATTTCTTCGTACCCTAACCTCTTTCCATTCATGTGATCCTAATGACAATATTATGCAAAATCTGCTATGCGATAGATTTGTGCTTTAACAAATTTCTTCGTACCCTAACCTCTTTCCATTTACGTGATCCTAATGACAATTTTATGCAAAATCTGCTATGTGATAGATTTGTGCTTTTAAAAAATTTTTTCGTACCTAACCTCTTTCCATTCATGTGATCCTAATGACAATTTTATGCAAAATCTGCTGTGATGGATTTCAGCTTTTACAAATTTCTTCGTACCCTAACCTCTTTCCATTTATGTGATCCTAATGACAATTTTAAGCAAAATCTGCTGTGATAGATTTCTGCTTTTACAAATTTCTTCGTACCCTAACCTCTTTCCATTGATGTGATCCTAATGACAATTTTAAGCAAAATCTGCTGTGATAGATTTCTGCTTTTACAAATATCTTCGTACCCTAACCTGTTTCCATTTATGTGATCCTAATGACAATTTTATGCAAAATCTGCTATGTGATAGATTTGTGCTTTTACAAATTTCTTCGTACCCTAACCTCTTTCCATTTATGTGATCCTAATGACAATTTTATGCAAAATCTGCTATGTGATAGATTTGTGCTTTTACAAATTTCTTCGTACCCTAACCTCTTTCCATTTATGTGATCCTAATGACAATTTTAAGCAAAATCTGCTGTGATAGATTTGTGCTTTTACAAATTTCTTCGTACCCTAACCTCTTTCCATTTATGTGATCCTAATGACAATTTTAAGCAAAATCTGCTGTGATAGATTTCTGCTTTTACAAATTTCTTCGTACCCTAACCTCTTTCCATTTATGTGATCCTAATGACAATTTTATGCAAAACCTGCTATGTGATAGATTTGTGCTTTTACAAATTTCTTCGTACCCTAACCTCTTTCCATTCATGTGATCCTAATGACAATTTTAAGCAAAATCTGCTGTGATAGATTTCTGATTTTACAAATTTCTTCGTACCCTAACCTCTTTCCATTTATGTGATCCTAATGACAATTTTATGCAAAATCTGCTATGTGATAGATTTGTGCTTTTACAAATTTCTTCGTACCCTAACCTCTTTCCATTTATGTGATCCTAATGACAATTTTAAGCAAAATCTGCTGTGATAGATTTGTGCTTTTACAAATTTCTTCGTACCCTAACCTCTTTCCATTTATGTGATCCTAATGACAATTTTAAGCAAAATCTGCTATGTGATAGATTTGTGCTTTTACAAATTTCTTCGTACCCTAACCTCTTTCCATTTATGTGATCCTAATGACAATTTTAAGCAAAATCTGCTGTGATAGATTTGTGCTTTTACAAATTTCTTCGTACCCTAACCTCTTTCCATTTATGTGATCCTAATGACAATTTTAAGCAAAATCTGCTGTGATAGATTTGTGCTTTTACAAATTTCTTCGTACCCTAACCTCTTTCCATTTATGTGATCCTAATGACAATTTTAAGCAAAATCTGCTGTGATAGATTTGTGCTTTTACAAATTTCTTCGTACCCTAACCTCTTTCCATTTATGTGATCCTAATGACAATTTTAAGCAAAATCTGCTGTGTTAGATTTGTGCTTTTACAAATTTCTTCGTACCCTAACCTCTTTCCATTTACGTGATCCTAATGACAATTTTAAGCAAAATCTGCTGTGATAGATTTCTGCTTTTACAAATTTCTTCGTACCCTAACCTCTTTCCATTTATGTGATCCTAATGACAATTTTATGCAAAATCTGCTATGTGATAGATTTGTGCTTTTACAAATTTATTCGTACCCTAACCTCTTTCCATTCATGTGATCCTAATGACAATTTTAAGCAAAATCTGCTGTGATAGATTTCTGCTTTTACAAATTTCTTCGTACCCTAACCTCTTTCCATTTATGTGATCCTAATGACAATTTTAAGCAAAATCTGCTATGTGATAGATTTGTGCTTTTACAAATTTCTTCGTACCCTAACCTCTTTCCATTTATGTGATCCTAATGACAATTTTAAGCAAAATCTGCTGTGATAGATTTCTGCTTTTACAGATTTCTTCGTACCCTAACCTCTTTCCATTTATGTGATCCTAATGACAATTTTATGCAAAATCTGCTATGTGATAGATTTGTGCTTTTACAAATTTCTTCGTACCCTAACCTCTTTCCATTTATGTGATCCTAATGACAATTTTATGCAAAATCTGCTATGTGATAGATTTGTGCTTTTACAAATTTCTTCGTACCCTAACCTCTTTCCATTTATGTGATCCTAATGACAATTTTATGCAAAATCTGCTATGTGATAGATTTGTGCTTTTACAAATTTCTTCGTACCCTAACCTCTTTCCATTTATGTGATCCTAATGACAATTTTAAGCAAAATCTGCTGTGATAGATTTCTGCTTTTACAAATTTCTTCGTACCCTAACCTCTTTCCATTTATGTGATCCTAATGACAATTTTATGCAAAATCTGCTATGTGATAGATTTGTGCTTTTACAAATTTCTTCGTACCCTAACCTCTTTCCATTTATGTGATCCTAATGACAATTTTATGCAAAATCTGCTATGTGATAGATTTGTGCTTTTACAAATTTCTTCGTACCCTAACCTCTTTCCATTTATGTGATCCTAATGACAATTTTAAGCAAAATCTGCTGTGATAGATTTGTGCTTTTACAAATTTCTTCGTACCCTAACCTCTTTCCATTTATGTGATCCTAATGACAATTTTATGCAAAATCTGCTATGTGATAGATTTGTGCTTTTACAAATTTCTTCGTACCCTAACCTCTTTCCATTTATGTGATCCTAATGACAATTTTAAGCAAAATCTGCTGTGATAGATTTGTGCTTTTACAAATTTCTTCGTACCCTAACCTCTTTCCATTTATGTTATCCTAATGACAATTTTATGCAAAATCTGCTATGTGATAGATTTGTGCTTTTACAAATTTCTTCGTACCCTAACCTCTTTCCATTCATGTGATCCTAATGACAATTTTAAGCAAAATCTGCTGTGATAGATTTCTGCTTTTACAAATTTCTTCGTACCTTAACCTCTTTCCATTTATGTGATCCTAATGACAATTTTAAGCAAAATCTGCTGTGATAGATTTCTGCTTTTACAAATTTCTTCGTACCCTAACCTCTTTCCATTTATGTGATCCTAATGACAATTTTATGCAAAATCTGCTATGTGATAGATTTGTGCTTTTACAAATTTCTTCGTACCCTAACCTCTTTCCATTTATGTGATCCTAATGACAATTTTATGCAAAATCTGCTATGTGATAGATTTGTGCTTTTACAAATTTCTTCGTACCCTAACCTCTTTCCATTCATGTGATCCTAATGACAATTTTAAGCAAAATCTGCTGTGATAGATTTCTGCTTTTACAAATTTCTTCGTACCCTAACCTCTTTCCATTTATGTGATCCTAATGACAATTTTAAGCAAAATCTGCTGTGATAGATTTCTGCTTTTACAAATTTCTTCGTACCCTAACCTCTTTCCATTTATGTGATCCTAATGACAATTTTATGCAAAATCTGCTATGTGATAGATTTGTGCTTTTACAAATTTCTTCGTACCCTAACCTCTTTCCATTTATGTGATCCTAATGACAATTTTAAGCAAAATCTGCTGTGATAGATTTCTGCTTTTACAAATTTCTTCGTACCCTAACCTCTTTCCATTGATGTGATCCTAATGACAATTTTAAGCAAAATCTGCTGTGATAGATTTCTGCTTTTACAAATTTCTTCGTACCCTAACCTCTTTCCATTTATGTGATCCTAATGACAATTTTATGCAAAATCTGCTATGTGATAGATTTGTGCTTTTACAAATTTCTTCGTACCCTAACCTCTTTCCATTCATGTGATCCTAATGACAATTTTATGCAAAATCTGCTATGCGATAGATTTGTGCTTTAACAAATTTCTTCGTATCCTAACCTTCTTCCATTCATGTGATCCTAATGACAATTTTATGCAAAATTTGCTATGGGACAGATTTCTGCTTTTACAAATTTCTCGGTACCCTAACCTCTTTCCATTTATGTGATCCTAATGACAATTTTATGCAAAATCTGCTATGTGATAGATTTGTGCTTTTACAAATTTCTTCGTACCCTAACCTCCTTCCATTTACGTGATCCTAATGACAATTTTATGCAAAATCTGCTATGTGAAAGATTTCTGCTTTAACAAATTTCTTCGTACCCTAACCTCTTTCCATTCATGTGATCCTAATGACAATTTTATGCAAAATTTGCTATGTGATAGATTTCTGCTTTTACAAATTTCTTCGTACCCTAACCTCTGTCCATTCATGTGATCCTAATGACAATTTTATGCAAAATTTGATATGGGATAGATTTCAGCTTTTACAAATTTCTTCGTACCCTAACCTCTTTCCATTTATGTGATCCTAATGACAATTTTATGAAAAATTTGCTATATGATAGATTTGTGCTTTTACAAATTTCTTCGTACCTAACCTCTTTCCATTAATGTGATCCTAATTACAATTTTATGCAAAATCTGCTGTGATAGATTTGTGCTTTTACAAATTTCTTTGTACCCTAACCTCTTTCCATTCATGTGATCCTAATGACAATTTTATGCAAAATCTGCTATGCGATAGATTTCTGCTTTTACAAATTTCTTCGTACCCTAACCTCTTTCCATTCATGTGATCCTAATGACAATTTTATGCAAAATCTGCTATGATAGATTTCAGCTTTTACAAATTTCTTCGTACCCTAACCTCTTTCCATTTATGTGATCCTAATGATAATTTTATGCAAAATTTGCTATATGATAGATTTGTGCTTTTACAAATTTCTTCGTACCTAACCTCTTTCCATTCATGTGATCCTAATGACAATTTTATGCAAAATCTGCTATTTGATAGATTTGTGCTTTTACAAATTTCTTTGTAACCTAACCTCTTTCCATTCATGTGATCCTAATGACAATTTTATGCAAAATCTGCTATGTGATAGATTTGTGCTTTTACAAATTTCTTTGTAACCTAACCTCTTTCCATTCATGTGATCCTAATGACAATTTTATGCAAAATCTGCTGTGATAGATTTCAGCTTTTACAAATTTCTTCGTAACCTAACCTCTTTCCATTCATGTGATCCTAATGACAATTTTATGCAAAATCTGCTATGATAGATTTCAGCTTTTACAAATTTCTTCGTACCCTAACCTCTTTCCATTTATGTGATCCTAATGATAATTTTATGCAAAATTTGCTATATGATAGATTTGTGCTTTTACAAATTTCTTCGTACCTAACCTCTTTCCATTCATGTGATCCTAATGACAATTTTATGCAAAATCTGCTGTGATAGATTTGTGCTTTTACAAATGTCTTCGTACCCTAGCCACTTTCCATTCATGTGATCCTAATGACAATTTTAAGCAAAATCTGCTGTGATATATTCGTGCTTTTACAAATTTCTTCGTACCCTAACCTCTTTTCATTTATGTGATCCTAATGACAATTTTAAGCAAAATCTGCTGTGATAGATTTGTGCTTTTACAAATTTCTTCGTACCCTAACCTCTTTCCATTTATGTGATCCTAATGACAATTTTATGCAAAATCTGCTATGTGATAGATTTGTGCTTTTACAAATTTCTTCGTACCCTAACCTCTTTCCATTTATGTGATCCTAATGACAATTTTAAGCAAAATCTGCTATGATAGATTTCTGCTTTTACAAATTTCTTCGTACCCTAACCTCTTTCCATTTATGTGATCCTAATGACAATTTTATGCAAAATCTGCTATGAGATAGATTTGTGCTTTTACAAATTTCTTCGTACCCTAACCTCTTTCCATTTATGTGATCCTAATGACAATTTTAAGCAATATCTGCTGTGATAGATTTCTGCTTTTACAAATTTCTTCGTACCCTAACCTCTTTCCATTTATGTGATCCTAATGACAATTTTAAGCAAAATCTGCTGTGATAGATTTCTGCTTTTACAAATTTCTTCGTACCCTAACCTCTTTCCATTTATGTGATCCTAATGACAATTTTATGCAAAATCTGCTATGTGATAGATTTGTGCTTTTACAAATTTCTTCGTACCCTAACCTCTTTCCATTTATGTGATCCTAATGACAATTTTAAGCAAAATCTGCTGTGATAGATTTCTGCTTTTACAAATTTCTTCGTACCCTAACCTCTTTCCATTTATGTGATCCTAATGACAATTTTATGCAAAATCTGCTATGTGATAGATTTGTGCTTTTACAAATTTCTTCGTACCCTAACCTCTTTCCATTTATGTGATCCTAATGACAATTTTAAGTAAAATCTGCTGTGATAGATTTCTGCTTTTACAAATTTCTTCGTACCCTAACCTCTTTCCATTCATGTGATCCTAATGACAATTTTATGCAAAATCTGCTGTGATAGATTTCAGCTTTTACAAATTTCTTCGTACCCTAACCTCTTTCCATTCATGTGATCCTAATGACAATTTTATGCAAAATCTGCTATGATAGATTTGTGCTTTTACAAATGTCTTCGTACCCTAACCTCTTTCCATTTATGTGATCCTAATGATAATTTTATGCAAAATTTGCTATATGATAGATTTGTGCTTTTAAAAAATTTTTTCGTACCTAACCTCTTTCCATTCATGTGATCCTAATGACAATTTTATGCAAAATCTGCTGTGATGGATTTCAGCTTTTACAAATTTCTTCGTACCCTAACCTCTTTCCATTTATGTGATCCTAATGACAATTTTATGCAAAATCTGCTATGTGATAGATTTGTGCTTTTACAAATTTCTTCGTACCCTAACCTCTTTCCATTTACGTGATCCTAATGACAATTTTATGCAAAATTTGCTATGTGTTAGATTTCTGCTTTTACAAATTTCTTCGTACCCTAACCTCTTTCCATTCATGTGATCCTAATGACAATATTATGCAAAATCTGCTATGCGATAGATTTGTGCTTTAACAAATTTCTTCGTACCCTAACCTCTTTCCATTTACGTGATCCTAATGACAATTTTATGCAAAATCTGCTATGTGATAGATTTGTGCTTTTAAAAAATTTTTTCGTACCTAACCTCTTCCCATTCATGTGATCCTAATGACAATTTTATGCAAAATCTGCTGTGATGGATTTCAGCTTTTACAAATTTCTTCGTACCCTAACCTCTTTCCATTTATGTGATCCTAATGACAATATTATGCAAAATCTGCTATGCGATAGATTTGTGCTTTAACAAATTTCTTCGTACCCTAACCTCTTTCCATTTACGTGATCCTAATGACAATTTTATGCAAAATCTGCTATGTGATAGATTTGTGCTTTTAAAAAATTTTTTCGTACCTAACCTCTTTCCATTCATGTGATCCTAATGACAATTTTATGCAAAATCTGCTGTGATGGATTTCAGCTTTTACAAATTTCTTCGTACCCTAACCTCTTTCCATTTATGTGCTCCTAATGACAATTTTATGCAAAATCTGCTATGTGATAGATTTGTGCTTTTAAAAAATTTTTTCGTACCTAACCTCTTTCCATTCATGTGATCCTAATGACAATTTTATGCAAAATCTGCTGTGATGGATTTCTGCTTTTACAAATTTCTTCGTACCCTAACCTCTTTCCATTTATGTGATCCTAATGACAATTTTATGAAAAATTTGCTATATGATAGATTTGTGCTTTTACAAATTTCTTCGTACCTAACCTCTTTCCATTAATGTGATCCTAATTACAATTTTATGCAAAATCTGCTGTGATAGATTTGTGCTTTTACAAATTTCTTTGTACCCTAACCTCTTTCCATTCATGTGATCCTAATGACAATTTTATGCAAAATCTGCTATGCGATAGATTTCTGCTTTTACAAATTTCTTCGTACCCTAACCTCTTTCCATTCATGTGATCCTAATGACAATTTTATGCAAAATCTGCTATGATAGATTTCAGCTTTTACAAATTTCTTCGTACCCTAACCTCTTTCCATTTATGTGATCCTAATGATAATTTTATGCAAAATTTGCTATATGATAGATTTGTGCTTTTACAAATTTCTTCGTACCTAACCTCTTTCCATTCATGTGATCCTAATGACAATTTTATGCAAAATCTGCTATTTGATAGATTTGTGCTTTTACAAATTTCTTTGTAACCTAACCTCTTTCCATTCATGTGATCCTAATGACAATTTTATGCAAAATCTGCTATGTGATAGATTTGTGCTTTTACAAATTTCTTTGTAACCTAACCTCTTTCCATTCATGTGATCCTAATGACAATTTTATGCAAAATCTGCTGTGATAGATTTCAGCTTTTACAAATTTCTTCGTAACCTAACCTCTTTCCATTCATGTGATCCTAATGACAATTTTATGCAAAATCTGCTATGATAGATTTCAGCTTTTACAAATTTCTTCGTACCCTAACCTCTTTCCATTTATGTGATCCTAATGATAATTTTATGCAAAATTTGCTATATGATAGATTTGTGCTTTTACAAATTTCTTCGTACCTAACCTCTTTCCATTCATGTGATCCTAATGACAATTTTATGCAAAATCTGCTGTGATAGATTTGTGCTTTTACAAATGTCTTCGTACCCTAGCCACTTTCCATTCATGTGATCCTAATGACAATTTTAAGCAAAATCTGCTGTGATATATTCGTGCTTTTACAAATTTCTTCGTACCCTAACCTCTTTTCATTTATGTGATCCTAATGACAATTTTAAGCAAAATCTGCTGTGATAGATTTGTGCTTTTACAAATTTCTTCGTACCCTAACCTCTTTCCATTTATGTGATCCTAATGACAATTTTATGCAAAATCTGCTATGTGATAGATTTGTGCTTTTACAAATTTCTTCGTACCCTAACCTCTTTCCATTTATGTGATCCTAATGACAATTTTAAGCAAAATCTGCTATGATAGATTTCTGCTTTTACAAATTTCTTCGTACCCTAACCTCTTTCCATTTATGTGATCCTAATGACAATTTTATGCAAAATCTGCTATGTGATAGATTTGTGCTTTTACAAATTTCTTCGTACCCTAACCTCTTTCCATTTATGTGATCCTAATGACAATTTTAAGTAAAATCTGCTGTGATAGATTTCTGCTTTTACAAATTTCTTCGTACCCTAACCTCTTTCCATTCATGTGATCCTAATGACAATTTTATGCAAAATCTGCTGTGATAGATTTCAGCTTTTACAAATTTCTTCGTACCCTAACCTCTTTCCATTCATGTGATCCTAATGACAATTTTATGCAAAATCTGCTATGATAGATTTGTGCTTTTACAAATGTCTTCGTACCCTAACCTCTTTCCATTTATGTGATCCTAATGATAATTTTATGCAAAATTTGCTATATGATAGATTTGTGCTTTTAAAAAATTTTTTCGTACCTAACCTCTTTCCATTCATGTGATCCTAATGACAATTTTATGCAAAATCTGCTGTAATGGATTTCAGCTTTTACAAATTTCTTCGTACCCTAACCTCTTTCCATTTATGTGATCCTAATGACAATTTTATGCAAAATCTGCTATGTGATAGATTTGTGCTTTTACAAATTTCTTCGTACCCTAACCTCTTTCCATTTACGTGATCCTAATGACAATTTTATGCAAAATTTGCTATGTGTTAGATTTCTGCTTTTACAAATTTCTTCGTACCCTAACCTCTTTCCATTTATGTGATCCTAATGATAATTTTATGCAAAATTTGCTATATGATAGATTTGTGCTTTTAAAAAATTTTTTCGTACCTAACCTCTTTCCATTCATGTGATCCTAATGACAATTTTATGCAAAATCTGCTGTGATGGATTTCAGCTTTTACAAATTTCTTCGTACCCTAACCTCTTTCCATTTATGTGATCCTAATGACAATTTTATGCAAAATCTGCTATGTGATAGATTTGTGCTTTTACAAATTTCTTCGTACCCTAACCTCTTTCCATTTACGTGATCCTAATGACAATTTTATGCAAAATTTGCTATGTGTTAGATTTCTGCTTTTACAAATGTCTTCGTACCCTAACCTCTTTCCATTTATGTGATCCTAATGATAATTTTATGCAAAATTTGCTATATGATAGATTTGTGCTTTTAAAAAATTTTTTCGTACCTAACCTCTTTCCATTCATGTGATCCTAATGACAATTTTATGCAAAATCTGCTGTGATGGATTTCAGCTTTTACAAATTTCTTCGTACCCTAACCTCTTTCCATTTATGTGATCCTAATGACAATTTTATGCAAAATCTGCTATGTGATAGATTTGTGCTTTTACAAATTTCTTCGTACCCTAACCTCTTTCCATTTACGTGATCCTAATGACAATTTTATGCAAAATCTGCTATGTGATAGATTTGTGCTTTAACAAATTTCTTCGTACCCTAACCTCTTTCCATTTACGTGATCCTAATGACAATTTTATGCAAAATCTGCTATGTGATAGATTTGTGCTTTTAAAAAATTTTTTCGTACCTAACCTCTTTCCATTCATGTGATCCTAATGACAATTTTATGCAAAATCTGCTGTGATGGATTTCAGCTTTTACAAATTTCTTCGTACCCTAACCTCTTTCCATTTATGTGATCCTAATGACAATATTATGCAAAATCTGCTATGCGATAGATTTGTGCTTTAACAAATTTCTTCGTACCCTAACCTCTTTCCATTTACGTGATCCTAATGACAATTTTATGCAAAATCTGCTATGTGATAGATTTGTGCTTTTAAAAAATTTTTTCGTACCTAACCTCTTTCCATTCATGTGATCCTAATGACAATTTTATGCAAAATCTGCTGTGATGGATTTCAGCTTTTACAAATTTCTTCGTACCCTAACCTCTTTCCATTTATGTGATCCTAATGACAATTTTATGCAAAATCTGCTATGTGATAGATTTGTGCTTTTAAAAAATTTTTTCGTACCTAACCTCTTTCCATTCATGTGATCCTAATGACAATTTTATGCAAAATCTGCTGTGATGGATTTCAGCTTTTACAAATTTCTTCGTACCCTAACCTCTTTCCATTTATGTGATCCTAATGACAATTTTATGAAAAATTTGCTATATGATAGATTTGTGCTTTTACAAATTTCTTCGTACCTAACCTCTTTCCATTAATGTGATCCTAATTACAATTTTATGCAAAATCTGCTGTGATAGATTTGTGCTTTTACAAATTTCTTTGTACCCTAACCTCTTTCCATTCATGTGATCCTAATGACAATTTTATGCAAAATCTGCTATGCGATAGATTTCTGCTTTTACAAATTTCTTCGTACCCTAACCTCTTTCCATTCATGTGATCCTAATGACAATTTTATGCAAAATCTGCTATGATAGATTTCAGCTTTTACAAATTTCTTCGTACCCTAACCTCTTTCCATTTATGTGATCCTAATGATAATTTTATGCAAAATTTGCTATATGATAGATTTGTGCTTTTACAAATTTCTTCGTACCTAACCTCTTTCCATTCATGTGATCCTAATGACAATTTTATGCAAAATCTGCTATTTGATAGATTTGTGCTTTTACAAATTTCTTTGTAACCTAACCTCTTTCCATTCATGTGATCCTAATGACAATTTTATGCAAAATCTGCTATGTGATAGATTTGTGCTTTTACAAATTTCTTTGTAACCTAACCTCTTTCCATTCATGTGATCCTAATGACAATTTTATGCAAAATCTGCTGTGATAGATTTCAGCTTTTACAAATTTCTTCGTAACCTAACCTCTTTCCATTCATGTGATCCTAATGACAATTTTATGCAAAATCTGCTATGATAGATTTCAGCTTTTACAAATTTCTTCGTACCCTAACCTCTTTCCATTTATGTGATCCTAATGATAATTTTATGCAAAATTTGCTATATGATAGATTTGTGCTTTTACAAATTTCTTCGTACCTAACCTCTTTCCATTCATGTGATCCTAATGACAATTTTATGCAAAATCTGCTGTGATAGATTTGTGCTTTTACAAATGTCTTCGTACCCTAGCCACTTTCCATTCATGTGATCCTAATGACAATTTTAAGCAAAATCTGCTGTGATATATTCGTGCTTTTACAAATTTCTTCGTACCCTAACCTCTTTTCATTTATGTGATCCTAATGACAATTTTAAGCAAAATCTGCTGTGATAGATTTGTGCTTTTACAAATTTCTTCGTACCCTAACCTCTTTCCATTTATGTGATCCTAATGACAATTTTATGCAAAATCTGCTATGTGATAGATTTGTGCTTTTACAAATTTCTTCGTACCCTAACCTCTTCCCATTTATGTGATCCTAATGACAATTTTAAGCAAAATCTGCTATGATAGATTTCTGCTTTTACAAATTTCTTCGTACCCTAACCTCTTTCCATTTATGTGATCCTAATGACAATTTTATGCAAAATCTGCTATGTGATAGATTTGTGCTTTTACAAATTTCTTCGTACCCTAACCTCTTTCCATTTATGTGATCCTAATGACAATTTTAAGCAAAATCTGCTGTGATAGATTTCTGCTTTTACAAATTTCTTCGTACCCTAACCTCTTTCCATTTATGTGATCCTAATGACAATTTTAAGCAAAATCTGCTGTGATAGATTTCTGCTTTTACAAATTTCTTCGTACCCTAACCTCTTTCCATTTATGTGATCCTAATGACAATTTTATGCAAAATCTGCTATGTGATAGTTTTGTGCTTTTACAAATTTCTTCGTACCCTAACCTCTTTCCATTTATGTGATCCTAATGACAATTTTAAGCAAAATCTGCTGTGATAGATTTCTGCTTTTACAAATTTCTTCGTACCCTAACCTCTTTCCATTTATGTGATCCTAATGACAATTTTATGCAAAATCTGCTATGTGATAGATTTGTGCTTTTACAAATTTCTTCGTACCCTAACCTCTTTCCATTTATGTGATCCTAATGACAATTTTAAGTAAAATCTGCTGTGATAGATTTCTGCTTTTACAAATTTCTTCGTACCCTAACCTCTTTCCATTCATGTGATCCTAATGACAATTTTATGCAAAATCTGCTGTGATAGATTTCAGCTTTTACAAATTTCTTCGTACCCTAACCTCTTTCCATTCATGTGATCCTAATGACAATTTTATGCAAAATCTGCTATGATAGATTTGTGCTTTTACAAATGTCTTCGTACCCTAACCTCTTTCCATTTATGTGATCCTAATGATAATTTTATGCAAAATTTGCTATATGATAGATTTGTGCTTTTAAAAAATTTTTTCGTACCTAACCTCTTTCCATTCATGTGATCCTAATGACAATTTTATGCAAAATCTGCTGTGATGGATTTCAGCTTTTACAAATTTCTTCGTACCCTAACCTCTTTCCATTTATGTGATCCTAATGACAATTTTATGCAAAATCTGCTATGTGATAGATTTGTGCTTTTACAAATTTCTTCGTACCCTAACCTCTTTCCATTTACGTGATCCTAATGACAATTTTATGCAAAATTTGCTATGTGTTAGATTTCTGCTTTTACAAATTTCTTCGTACCCTAACCTCTTTCCATTCATGTGATCCTAATGACAATATTATGCAAAATCTGCTATGCGATAGATTTGTGCTTTAACAAATTTCTTCGTACCCTAACCTCTTTCCATTTATGTGATCCTAATGACAATTTTATGCAAAATCTGCTATGTGATAGATTTGTGCTTTTAAAAAATTTTTTCGTACCTAACCTCTTTCCATTCATGTGATCCTAATGACAATTTTATGCAAAATCTGCTGTGATGGATTTCAGCTTTTACAAATTTCTTCGTACCCTAACCTCTTTCCATTTATGTGATCCTAATGACAATTTTAAGCAAAATCTGCTGTGATAGATTTCTGCTTTTACAAATTTCTTCGTACCCTAACCTCTTTCCATTGATGTGATCCTAATGACAATTTTAAGCAAAATCTGCTGTGATAGATTTCTGCTTTTACAAATTTCTTCGTACCCTAACCTGTTTCCATTTATGTGATCCTAATGACAATTTTATGCAAAATCTGCTATGTGATAGATTTGTGCTTTTACAAATTTCTTCGTACCCTAACCTCTTTCCATTTATGTGATCCTAATGACAATTTTATGCAAAATCTGCTATGTGATAGATTTGTGCTTTTACAAATTTCTTCGTACCCTAACCTCTTTCCATTTATGTGATCCTAATGACAATTTTAAGCAAAATCTGCTGTGATAGATTTGTGCTTTTACAAATTTCTTCGTACCCTAACCTCTTTCAATTTATGTGATCCTAATGACAATTTTAAGCAAAATCTGCTGTGATAGATTTCTGCTTTTACAAATTTCTTCGTACCCTAACCTCTTTCCATTTATGTGATCCTAATGACAATTTTATGCAAAATCTGCTATGTGATAGATTTGTGCTTTTACAAATTTCTTCGTACCCTAACCTCTTTCCATTCATGTGATCCTAATGACAATTTTAAGCAAAATCTGCTGTGATAGATTTCTGATTTTACAAATTTCTTCGTACCCTAACCTCTTTCCATTTATGTGATCCTAATGACAATTTTATGCAAAATCTGCTATGTGATAGATTTGTGCTTTTACAAATTTCTTCGTACCCTAACCTCTTTCCATTTATGTGATCCTAATGACAATTTTAAGCAAAATCTGCTGTGATAGATTTGTGCTTTTACAAATTTCTTCGTACCCTAACCTCTTTCCATTTATGTGATCCTAATGACAATTTTAAGCAAAGTCTGCTATGTGATAGATTTGTGCTTTTACAAATTTCTTCGTACCCTAACCTCTTTCCATTTATGTGATCCTAATGACAATTTTAAGCAAAATCTGCTGTGATAGATTTGTGCTTTTACAAATTTCTTCGTACCCTAACCTCTTTCCATTTATGTGATCCTAATGACAATTTTAAGCAAAATCTGCTGTGATAGATTTGTGCTTTTACAAATTTCTTCGTACCCTAACCTCTTTCCATTTATGTGATCCTAATGACAATTTTAAGCAAAATCTGCTGTGATAGATTTGTGCTTTTACAAATTTCTTCGTACCCTAACCTCTTTCCATTTATGTGATCCTAATGACAATTTTAAGCAAAATCTGCTGTGATAGATTTGTGCTTTTACAAATTTCTTCGTACCCTAACCTCTTTCCATTTACGTGATCCTAATGACAATTTTAAGCAAAATCTGCTGTGATAGATTTCTGCTTTTACAAATTTCTTCGTACCCTAACCTCTTTCCATTTATGTGATCCTAATGACAATTTTATGCAAAATCTGCTATGTGATAGATTTGTGCTTTTACAAATTTATTCGTACCCTAACCTCTTTCCATTCATGTGATCCTAATGACAATTTTAAGCAAAATCTGCTGTGATAGATTTCTGCTTTTACAAATTTCTTCGTACCCTAACCTCTTTCCATTTATGTGATCCTAATGACAATTTTAAGCAAAATCTGCTGTGATAGATTTTTGCTTTTACAGATTTCTTCGTACCCTAACCTCTTTCCATTTATGTGATCCTAATGACAATTTTATGCAAAATCTGCTATGTGATAGATTTGTGCTTTTACAAATTTCTTCGTACCCTAACCTCTTTCCATTTATGTGATCCTAATGACAATTTTATGCAAAATCTGCTATGTGATAGATTTGTGCTTTTACAAATTTCTTCGTACCCTAACCTCTTTCCATTTATGTGATCCTAATGACAATTTTATGCAAAATCTGCTATGTGATAGATTTGTGCTTTTACAAATTTCTTCGTACCCTAACCTCTTTCCATTTATGTGATCCTAATGACAATTTTATGCAAAATCTGCTATGTGATAGATTTGTGCTTTTACAAATTTCTTCGTACCCTAACCTCTTTCCATTTATGTGATCCTAATGACAATTTTAAGCAAAATCTGCTGTGATAGATTTCTGCTTTTACAAATTTCTTCGTACCCTAACCTCTTTCCATTTATGTGATCCTAATGACAATTTTATGCAAAATCTGCTATGTGATAGATTTGTGCTTTTACAAATTTCTTCGTACCCTAACCTCTTTCCATTTATGTGATCCTAATGACAATTTTATGCAAAATCTGCTATGTGATAGATTTGTGCTTTTACAAATTTCTTCGTACCCTAACCTCTTTCCATTTATGTGATCCTAATGACAATTTTAAGCAAAATCTGCTGTGATAGATTTGTGCTTTTACAAATTTCTTCGTACCCTAACCTCTTTCCATTTATGTGATCCTAATGACAATTTTATGCAAAATCTGCTATGTGATAGATTTGTGCTTTTACAAATTTCTTCGTACCCTAACCTCTTTCCATTTATGTGATCCTAATGACAATTTTAAGCAAAATCTGCTGTGATAGATTTGTGCTTTTACAAATTTCTTCGTACCCTAACCTCTTTCCATTTATGTTATCCTAATGACAATTTATGCAAAATCTGCTATGTGATAGATTTGTGCTTTTACAAATTTCTTCGTACCCTAACCTCTTTCCATTCATGTGATCCTAATGACAATTTTAAGCAAAATCTGCTGTGATAGATTTCTGCTTTTACAAATTTCTTCGTACCTTAACCTCTTTCCATTTATGTGATCCTAATGACAATTTTAAGCAAAATCTGCTGTGATAGATTTCTGCTTTTACAAATTTCTTCGTACCCTAACCTCTTTCCATTTATGTGATCCTAATGACAATTTTATGCAAAATCTGCTATGTGATAGATTTGTGCTTTTACAAATTTCTTCGTACCCTAACCTCTTTCCATTTATGTGATCCTAATGACAATTTTATGCAAAATCTGCTATGTGATAGATTTGTGCTTTTACAAATTTCTTCGTACCCTAACCTCTTTCCATTCATGTGATCCTAATGACAATTTTAAGCAAAATCTGCTGTGATAGATTTCTGCTTTTACAAATTTCTTCGTACCCTAACCTCTTTCCATTTATGTGATCCTAATGACAATTTTAAGCAAAATCTGCTGTGATAGATTTCTGCTTTTACAAATTTCTTCCTACCCTAACCTCTTTCCATTTATGTGATCCTAATGACAATTTTATGCAAAATCTGCTATGTGATAGATTTGTGCTTTTACAAATTTCTTCGTACCCTAACCTCTTTCCATTTATGTGATCCTAATGACAATTTTAAGCAAAATCTGCTGTGATAGATTTCTGCTTTTACAAATTTCTTCGTACCCTAACCTCTTTCCATTGATGTGATCCTAATGACAATTTTAAGCAAAATCTGCTGTGATAGATTTCTGCTTTTACAAATTTCTTCGTACCCTAACCTCATTCCATTTATGTGATCCTAATGACAATTTTATGCAAAATCTGCTATGTGATAGATTTGTGCTATTACAAATTTCTTCGTACCCTAACCTCTTTCCATTCATGTGATCCTAATGACAATTTTATGCAAAATCTGCTATGCGATAGATTTGTGCTTTAACAAATTTCTTCGTATCCTAACCTTCTTCCATTCATGTGATCCTAATGACAATTTTATGCAAAATTTGCTATGGGACAGATTTCTGCTTTTACAAATTTCTCGGTACCCTAACCTCTTTCCATTTATGTGATCCTAATGACAATTTTATGCAAAATCTGCAATGTGATAGATTTGTGCTTTTACAAATTTCTTCGTACCCTAACCTCCTTCCATTTACGTGATCCTAATGACAATTTTATGCAAAATCTGCTATGTGAAAGATTTCTGCTTTAACAAATTTCTTCGTACCCTAACCTCTTTCCATTCATGTGATCCTAATGACAATTTTATGCAAAATTTGCTATGTGATAGATTTCTGCTTTTACAAATTTCTTCGTACCCTAACCTCTGTCCATTCATGTGATCCTAATGACAATTTTATGCAAAATTTGATATGGGATAGATTTCAGCTTTTACAAATTTCTTCGTACCCTAACCTCTTTCCATTTATGTGATCCTAATGACAATTTTATGAAAAATTTGCTATATGATAGATTTGTGCTTTTACAAATTTCTTCGTACCTAACCTCTTTCCATTAATGTGATCCTAATTACAATTTTATGCAAAATCTGCTGTGATAGATTTGTGCTTTTACAAATTTCTTTGTACCCTAACCTCTTTCCATTCATGTGATCCTAATGACAATTTTATGCAAAATCTGCTATGCGATAGATTTCTGCTTTTACAAATTTCTTCGTACCCTAACCTCTTTCCATTCATGTGATCCTAATGACAATTTTATGCAAAATCTGCTATGATAGATTTCAGCTTTTACAAATTTCTTCGTACCCTAACCTCTTTCCATTTATGTGATCCTAATGATAATTTTATGCAAAATTTGCTATATGATAGATTTGTGCTTTTACAAATTTCTTCGTACCTAACCTCTTTCCATTCATGTGATCCTAATGACAATTTTATGCAAAATCTGCTATTTGATAGATTTGTGCTTTTACAAATTTCTTTGTAACCTAACCTCTTTCCATTCATGTGATCCTAATGACAATTTTATGCAAAATCTGCTATGTGATAGATTTGTGCTTTTACAAATTTCTTTGTAACCTAACCTCTTTCCATTCATGTGATCCTAATGACAATTTTATGCAAAATCTGCTGTGATAGATTTCAGCTTTTACAAATTTCTTCGTAACCTAACCTCTTTCCATTCATGTGATCCTAATGACAATTTTATGCAAAATCTGCTATGATAGATTTCAGCTTTTACAAATTTCTTCGTACCCTAACCTCTTTCCATTTATGTGATCCTAATGATAATTTTATGCAAAATTTGCTATATGATAGATTTGTGCTTTTACAAATTTCTTCGTACCTAACCTCTTTCCATTCATGTGATCCTAATGACAATTTTATGCAAAATCTGCTGTGATAGATTTGTGCTTTTACAAATGTCTTCGTACCCTAGCCACTTTCCATTCATGTGATCCTAATGACAATTTTAAGCAAAATCTGCTGTGATATATTCGTGCTTTTACAAATTTCTTCGTACCCTAACCTCTTTTCATTTATGTGATCCTAATGACAATTTTAAGCAAAATCTGCTGTGATAGATTTGTGCTTTTACAAATTTCTTCGTACCCTAACCTCTTTCCATTTATGTGATCCTAATGACAATTTTATGCAAAATCTGCTATGTGATAGATTTGTGCTTTTACAAATTTCTTCGTACCCTAACCTCTTTCCATTCATGTGATCCTAATGACAATTTTAAGCAAAATCTGCTATGATAGATTTCTGCTTTTACAAATTTCTTCGTACCCTAACCTCTTTCCATTTATGTGATCCTAATGACAATTTTATGCAAAATCTGCTATGTGATAGATTTGTGCTTTTACAAATTTCTTCGTACCCTAACCTCTTTCCATTTATGTGATCCTAATGACAATTTTAAGCAAAATCTGCTGTGATAGATTTCTGCTTTTACAAATTTCTTCGTACCCTAACCTCTTTCCATTTATGTGATCCTAATGACAATTTTAAGCAAAATCTGCTGTGATAGATTTCTGCTTTTACAAATTTCTTCGTACCCTAACCTCTTTCCATTTATGTGATCCTAATGACAATTTTATGCAAAATCTGCTATGTGATAGATTTGTGCTTTTACAAATTTCTTCGTACCCTAACCTCTTTCCATTTATGTGATCCTAATGACAATTTTAAGCAAAATCTGCTGTGATAGATTTCTGCTTTTACAAATTTCTTCGTACCCTAACCTCTTTCCATTTATGTGATCCTAATGACAATTTTATGCAAAATCTGCTATGTGATAGATTTGTGCTTTTACAAATTTCTTCGTACCCTAACCTCTTTCCATTTATGTGATCCTAATGACAATTTTAAGTAAAATCTGCTGTGATAGATTTCTGCTTTTACAAATTTCTTCGTACCCTAACCTCTTTCCATTCATGTGATCCTAATGACAATTTTATGCAAAATCTGCTGTGATAGATTTCAGCTTTTACAAATTTCTTCGTACCCTAACCTCTTTCCATTCATGTGATCCTAATGACAATTTTATGCAAAATCTGCTATGATAGATTTGTGCTTTTACAAATTTCTTCGTACCCTAACCTCTTTCCATTTATGTGATCCTAATGATAATTTTATGCAAAATTTGCTATATGATAGATTTGTGCTTTTACAAATTTCTTCGTACCTAACCTCTTTCCATTCATGTGATCCTAATGACAATTTTATGCAAAATCTGCTATGATAGATTTGTGCTTTTACAAATGTCTTCGTACCCTAACCACTTTCCATTCATGTGATCCTAATGACAATTTTAAGCAAAATCTGCTGTGATATATTTGTGCTTTTACAAATTTCTTCGTACCCTAACCTCTTTTCATTTATGTGATCCTAATGACAATTTTAAGCAAAATCTGCTGTGATAGATTTGTGCTTTTACAAATTTCTTCGTACCCTAACCTCTTTCCATTTATGTGATCCTAATGACAATTTTATGCAAAATCTGCTATGTGATAGATTTGTGCTTTTACAAATTTCTTCGTACACTAACCTCTTTCCATTCATGTGATCCTAATGACAATTTTAAGCAAAATCTGCTATGATAGATTTCTGCTTTTACAAATTTCTTCGTACCCTAACCTCTTTCCATTTATGTGATCCTAATGACAATTTTAAGCAAAATTTGCTGTGATAGATTTGTGCTTTTACAAATTTCTTCGTACCCTAACCTCTTTCCATTTATGTGATCCTAATGACAATTTTAAGCAAAATCTGCTGTGATAGATTTCTGCTTTTACAAATTTCTTCGTACCCTAACCTCTTTCCATTTATGTGATCCTAATGACAATTTTATGCAAAATCTGCTATGTGATAGATTTGTGCTTTTACAAATTTCTTCGTACCCTAACCTCTTTCCATTTATGTGATCCTAATGGCAATTTTAAGCAAAATCTGCTGTGATAGATTTCTGCTTTTACAAATTTCTTCGTACCCTAACCTCTTTCCATTTATGTGATCCTAATGACAATTTTATGCAAAATCTGCTATGTGATAGATTTGTGCTTTTACAAATTTCTTCGTACCCTAACCTCTTTCCATTTATGTGATCCTAATGACAATTTTAAGCAAAATCTGCTGTGATAGATTTCTGCTTTTACAAATTTCTTCGTACCCTAACCTCTTTCCATTGATGTGAGCCTAATGACAATTTTAAGCAAAATCTGCTGTGATAGATTTCTGCTTTTACAAATTTCTTCGTACCCTAACCTCTTTCCATTTATGTGATCCTAATGACAATTTTATGCAAAATCTGCTATGTGATAGATTTGTGCTTTTACAAATTTCTTCGTACCCTAACCTCTTTCCATTCATGTGATCCTAATGACAATTTTATGCAAAATCTGCTATGCGATAGATTTGTGCTTTAACAAATTTCTTCGTATCCTAACCTTCTTCCATTCATGTGATCCTAATGACAATTTTATGCAAAATTTTCTATGGGACAGATTTCTGCTTTTACAAATTTCTTCGTACCCTAACCTCTTTCCATTTATGTGATCCTAATGACAATTTTATGCAAAATCTGCTATGTGATAGATTTGTGCTTTTACAAATTTCTTTGTACCCTAACCTCTTTCCATTTACGTGATCCTAATGACAATTTTATGCAAAATCTGCTATGTGAAAGATTTCTGCTTTAACAAATTTCTTCGTACCCTAACCTCTTTCCATTCATGTGATCCTAATGACAATTTTATGCAAAATTTGCTATGTGATAGATTTCTGCTTTTACAAATTTCTTCGTACCCTAACCTCTGTCCATTCATGTGATCCTAATGACAATTTTATGCAAAATTTGATATGGGATAGATTTCAGCTTTTACAAATTTCTTCGTACCCTAACCTCTTTCCATTTATGTGATCCTAATGACAATTTTATGCAAAATCTGCTGTGATAGATTTGTGCTTTTACAAATTTCTTTGTACCCTAACCTCTTTCCATTCATGTGATCCTAATGACAATTTTATGCAAAATCTGCTATGCGATAGATTTCTGCTTTTACAAATTTCTTCGTACCCTAACCTCTTTCCATTTATGTGATCCTAATGATAATTTTATGCAAAATTTGCTATATGATAGATTTGTGCTTTTACAAATTTCTTCGTACCTAACCTCTTTCCATTCATGTGATCCTAATGACAATTTTATGCAAAATCTGCTGTGATAGATTTGTGCTTTTACAAATGTCTTCGTACCCTAACCACTTTCCATTCATGTGATCCTAATGACAATTTTAAGCAAAATCTGCTGTGATAGATTTGTGCTTTTACAAATGTCTTCGTACCCTAACCACTTTCCATTCATGTGATCCTAATGACAATTTTATGCAAAATCTGCTGTGATAGATTTGTGCTTTTACAAATGTCTTCTTACCCTAACCACTTTCCATTCATGTGATCCTAATGACAATTTTATGCAAAATCTGCTGTGATAGATTTGTGCTTTTACAAATTTCTTCGTACCTAACCTCTTTCCATTCATGTGATCCTAATGACAATTTTATGCAAAATCTGCTGTGATAGATTTGTGCTTTTACAAATTTCTTCGTACCCTAACCACTTTCCATTCATGTGATCCTAATGACAATTTTATGCAAAATCTGCTGTGATAGATTTGTGCTTTTACAAATTTCTTCTTACCTAACCTCTTTCCATTCATGTGATCCTAATGACAATTTTATGCAAAATCTGCTGTGATAGATTTGTGCTTTTACAAATTTCTTCGTACCCTAACCACTTTCCATTCATGTGATCCTAATGACAATTTTAAGCAAAATCTGCTGTGATAGATTTGTGCTGTTACAAATTTCTTCGTACCCTAACCTCTTTCCATTTACGTGATCCTAATGACAATTTTATGCAAAATCTGCTATGTGATAGATTTCTGCTTTTACAAATTTCTTCGTACACTAACCTCTTTCCATTTATGTGATCCTAATGACAATTTTATGCAAAATCTGCTGTGATAGATTTGTGCTTTTACAAATTTCTTCGTACCCTAACCACTTTCCATTGATGTGATCCTAATGACAATTTTAAGCAAAATCTGCTGTGATAGATTTGTGCTTTTACAAATTTCTTCGTACCCTAACCTCTTTCCATTTACGTGATCCTAATGACAATTTTATGCAAAATTTGCTATGTGATAGATTTCTGCTTTTACAAATTTCTTCGTACCCTAACCTCTTTCCATTCATGTGATCCTAATGACAATTTTATGCAAAATCTGCTATGTGATAGAATTGTGCTTTTACAAATTTCTTCGTACCCTAACCTCTTTCCATTCATGTGATCCTAATGACAATTTTATGCAAAATCTGCTTTGCGATAGATTTGTGCTTTTACAAATTTCTTCGTACCCTAACCTCTTTCCATTTACGTGATCCTAATGACAATTTTATGCAAAATCTGCTATGTGATAGATTTGTGCTTTTACAAATTTCTTCGTACCCTAACCTCTTTCCATTTACGTGATCCTAATGACAATTTTATGCAAAATCTGCTATGTGATAGATTTGTGCTTTTACAAATTTCTTCGTACCCTAACCTCTTTCCATTCATGTGATCCTAATGACAATTTTATGCAAAATCTGCTATGTGATAGATTTGTGCTTCTACAAATTTCTTCGTACCCTAACCTCTTTCCATTTATGTGATCCTAATGACAATTTTAAGCAAAATTTGCTGTGATAGATTTGTGCTTTTACTAATTTCTTCGTACCCTAACCTCTTTCCATTTATGTGATCCTAATGACAATTTTAAGCAAAATCTGCTGTGATAGATTTCTGCTTTTACAAATTTCTTCGTACCCTAACCTCTTTCCATTTATGTGATCCTAATGACAATTTTATGCAAAATCTGCTATGTGATAGATTTGTGCTTTTACAAATTTCTTCGTACCCTAACCTCTTTCCATTTATGTGATCCTAATGACAATTTTAAGCAAAATCTGCTGTGATAGATTTCTGCTTTTACAAATTTCTTCGTACCCTAACCTCTTTCCATTTATGTTATCCTAATGACAATTTTATGCAAAATCTGCTATGTGATAGATTTGTGCTTTTACAAATTTCTTCGTACCCTAACCTCTTTCCATTCATGTGATCCTAATGACAATTTTATGCAAAATCTGCTATGCGATAGATTTGTGCTTAAACAAATTTCTTCGTATCCTAACCTTCTTCCATTCATGTGATCCTAATGACAATTTTAAGCAAAATTTTCTATGGGACAGATTTCTGCTTTTACAAATTTCTTCGTACCCTAACCTCTTTCCATTTATGTGATCCTAATGACAATTTTATGCAAAATCTGCTATGTGATAGATTTCTGCTTTTACAAATTTCTTCGTACCCTAACCTCTTTCCATTTATGTGATCCTAATGACAATTTTATGCAAAATCTGCTATGTGATAGATTTCTGATTTAACAAATTTCTTCGTACCCTAACCTCTTTCCATTCATGTGATCCTAATGACAATTTTATGCAAAATTTGCTATGTGATAGATTTCTGCTTTTACAAATTTCTTCGTACCCTAACCTCTGTCCATTCATGTGATCCTAATGACAATTTTATGCAAAATTTGATATGGGATAGATTTCAGCTTTTACAAATTTCTTCGTACCCTAACCTCTTTCCATTTATGTGATCCTAATGACAATTTTATGCAAAATCTGCTGTGATAGATTTGTGCTTTTACAAATTTCTTTGTACCCTAACCTCTTTCCATTCATGTGATCCTAATGACAATTTTATGCAAAATCTGCTATGCGATAGATTTTTGCTTTTACAAATTTCTTCGTACCCTAACCTCTTTCCATTCTTGTGATCCTAATGACAATTTTATGCAAAATCTGCTGTGATAGATTTCAGATTTTACAAATTTCTTCGTACCCTAACCTCTTTCCATTCATGTGATCCTAATGACAATTTTATGCAAAATCTGCTATGATAGATTTCAGCTTTTACAAATTTCTTCGTACCCTAACCTCTTTCCATTTATGTGATCCTAATGATAATTTTATGCAAAATTTGCTATATGATAGATTTGTGCTTTTACAAGTTTCTTCGTACCTAACCTCTTTCCATTCATGTGATCCTAATGACAATTTTATGCAAAATCTGCTATGTGATAGATTTGTGCTTTTACAAATTTCTTTGTAACCTAACCTCTTTCCATTCATGTGATCCTAATGACAATTTTATGCAAAATCTGCTATGAGATAGATTTCTGCTTTTACAAATTTCTTCGTACCCTAACCTCTTTCCATTCATGTGATCCTAATGACAATTTTATGCAAAATCTGCTGTGATAGATTTCTGCTTTTACAAATTTCTTCGTACCCTAACCTCTTTCCATTCATGTGATCCTAATGACAATTTTATGCAAAATCTGCTATGTGATAGATTTCTGCTTTTACAAATTTCTTCGTACCCTAACCTCTTTCCATTCATGTGATCCTAATGACAATTTTATGCAAAATCTGCTATGTGATAGATTTCTGCTTTTACAAATTTCTTCGTACCCTAACCTCTTTCCATTCATGTGATCCTAATGACAATTTTATGCAAAATCTGCTGTGATAGATTTGTGCTTTTACAAATTTCTTCGTACCCTAACCTCTTTCCATTCATGTGATCCTAATGACAATTTTATGCAAAATCTGCTGTGAAAGATTTCTGCTTTTACAAATTTCTCGGTACCCTAACCTCTTTCCATTTATGTGATCCTAATGACTATTTTATGCAAAATCTGCTATGTGATAGATTTGTGCTTTTACAAATTTCTTCGTACCCTAACCTCTTTCCATTTACGTGATCCTAATGACAATTTTATGCAAAATCTGCTATGTGATAGATTTGTGCTTTTAAAAAATTTTTTCGTACCTAACCTCTTTCCATTCATGTGATCCTAATGACAATTTTATGCAAAATCTGCTGTGATGGATTTCAGCTTTTACAAATTTCTTCGTACCCTAACCTCTTTCCATTTATGTGATCCTAATGACAATTTTATGCAAAATCTGCTATGCGATAGATTTGTGCTTTTACAAATTTCTTCGTACCCTAACCTCTTTCCATTCATGTGATCCTAATGACAATTTTATGCAAAATCTGCTATGCGATAGATTTCTGCTTTTACAAATTTCTTCGTACCCTAACCTCTTTCCATTCATGTGATCCTAATGACAATTTTATGCAAAATCTGCTGTGATAGATTTCTGCTTTTACAAATTTCTTCGTACCCTAACCTCTTTCCATTCATGTGATCCTAATGACAATTTTATGCAAAATCTGCTATGTGATAGATTTCTGCTTTTACAAATTTCTTCGTACCCTAACCTCTTTCCATTCATGTGATCCTAATGACAATTTTATGCAAAATCTGCTATGTGATAGATTTCTGCTTTTACAAATTTCTTCGTACCCTAACCTCTTTCCATTCATGTGATCCTAATGACAATTTTATGCAAAATCTGCTGTGATAGATTTGTGCTTTTACAAATTTCTTCGTACCCTAACCTCTTTCCATTCATGTGATCCTAATGACAATTTTATGCAAAATCTGCTGTGAAAGATTTCTGCTTTTACAAATTTCTCGGTACCCTAACCTCTTTCCATTTATGTGATCCTAATGACAATTTTATGCAAAATCTGCTATGTGATAGATTTGTGCTTTAACAAATTTCTTCGTACCCTAACCTCTTTCCATTTACGTGATCCTAATGACAATTTTATGCAAAATCTGCTATGTGATAGATTTGTGCTTTTAAAAAATTTTTTCGTACCTAACCTCTTTCCATTCATGTGATCCTAATGACAATTTTATGCAAAATCTGCTGTGATGGATTTCAGCTTTTACAAATTTCTTCGTACCCTAACCTCTTTCCATTTATGTGATCCTAATGACAATTTTATGCAAAATCTGCTATGCGATAGATTTGTGCTTTTACAAATTTCTTCGTACCCTAACCTCTTTCCATTTATGTTATCCTAATGACAATTTTAAGCAAAATCTGCTGTGATAGATTTCTGCTTTTACAAATTTCTTCGTACCCTAACCTCTTTCCATTGATGTGATCCTAATGACAATTTTAAGCAAAATCTGCTGTGATAGATTTCTGCTTTTACAAATTTCTTCGTACCCTAACCACTTTCCATTCATGTGATCCTAATGACAATTTTATGCAAAATCTGCTGTGATAGATTTGTGCTTTTACAAATTTCTTCGTACCTAACCTCTTTCCATTCATGTGATCCTAATGACAATTTTATGCAAAATCTGCTGTGATAGATTTGTGCTTTTACAAATTTCTTCGTACCCTAACCACTTTCCATTCATGTGATCCTAATGACAATTTTAAGCAAAATCTGCTGTGATAGATTTGTGCTTTTACAAATTTCTTCGTACCCTAACCTCTTTCCATTTACGTGATCCTAATGACAATTTTATGCAAAATCTGCTGTGATAGATTTGTGCTTTTACAAATTTCTTCGTACCCTAACCACTTTCCATTCATGTGATCCTAATGACAATTTTAAGCAAAATCTGCTTGTGATAGATTTGTGCTTTTACAAATTTCTTTGTACCCTAACCTGTTTCCATTCATGTGATCCTAATGACAATTTTATGCAAAATCTGCTATGCGATAGATTTCTGCTTTTACAAATTTCTTCGTACCCTAACCTCTTTCCATTCTTGTGATCCTAATGACAATTTTATGCAAACTCTGCTGTGATAGATTTCAGCTTTTACAAATTTCTTCGTACCTAACCTCTTTCCATTAATGTGATCCTAATGACAATTTTATGCAAAATCTGCTGTGATAGATTTGTGCTTTTACAAATTTCTTTGTACCCTAACCTCTTTCCATTCATGTGATCCTAATGACAATTTTATGCAAAATCTGCTATGCGATAGATTTCTGCTTTTACAAATTTCTTCGTACCCTAACCTCTTTCCATTCTTGTGATCCTAATGACAATTTTATGCAAACTCTGCTGTGATAGATTTCAGCTTTTACAAATTTCTTCGTACCCTAACCTCTTTCCATTCATGTGATCCTAATGACAATTTTATGCAAAATCTGCTATGATAGATTTGTGCTTTTACAAATTTCTTCGTACCCTAACCACTTTCCATTCATGTGATCCTAATGACAATTTTATGCAAAATTTGCTATATGATAGATTTGTGCTTTTACAAATTTCTTCGTACCCTAACCACTTTCCATTCATGTGATCCTAATGACAATTTTATGCAAAATTTGCTATATGATAGATTTGTGCTTTTACAAATATCTTCGTACCCTAACCACTTTCCATTTATGTGATCCTAATGATAATTTTATGCAAAATCTGCTGTGATAGATTTCAGCTTTTACAAATTTCTTCGTACCCTAACCTCTTTCCATTCATGTGATCCTAATGACAATTTTATGCAAAATCTGCTATGATAGATTTCAGCTTTTACAAATTTCTTCGTACCCTAACCTCTTTCCATTCATGTGATCCTAATGACAATTTTATGCAAAATCTGCTGTGATAGATTTCAGCTTTTACAAATTTCTTCGTACCCTAACCTCTTTCCATTCATGTGATCCTAATGACAATTTTATGCAAAATCTGCTGTGATAGATTTGTGCTTTTACAAATTTCTTCGTACCCTAACCACTTTCCATTCATGTGATCCTAATGACAATTTTAAGCAAAATCTGCTGTGATAGATTTGTGCTTTTACAAATTTCTTCGTACCCTAACCTCTTTCCATTTATGTGATCCTAATGACAATTTTATGCAAAATCTGCTGTGATAGATTTGTGCTTTTACAAATTTCTTCGTACCCTAACCTCTTTCCATTTATGTGATCCTAATGACAATTTTATGCAAAATCTGCTATGTGATAGATTTGTGCTTTTACAAATTTCTTCGTACCCTAACCTCTTTCCATTCATGTGATCCTAATGACAATTTTAAGCAAAATCTGCTGTGATAGATTTCTGCTTTTACAAATTTCTTCGTACCCTAACCTCTTTCCATTTATGTGATCCTAATGACAATTTTATGCAAAATCTGCTATGTGATAGATTTGTGCTTTTACAAATTTCTTCGTACCCTAACCTCTTTCCATTCATGTGATCCTAATGACAATTTTATGCAAAATCTGCTATGATAGATTTCAGCTTTAACAAATTTCTTCGTACCCTAACCTCTTTCCATTCATGTGATCCTAATGACAATTTTATGCAAAATCTGCTGTGATAGATTTCAGCTTTTACAAATTTCTTCGTACCCTAACCTCTTTCCATTCATGTGATCCTAATGACAATTTTATGCAAAATCTGCTATGATAGATTTCAGCTTTTACAAATTTCTTCGTACCCTAACCTCTTTCCATTCATGTGATCCTAATGACAATTTTATGCAAAATCTGCTGTGATAGATTTGTGCTTTTACAAATGTCTTCGTACCCTAACCACTTTCCATTCATGTGATCCTAATGACAATTTTAAGCAAAATCTGCTGTGATAGATTTGTGCTTTTACAAATTTCTTCGTACCCTAACCTCTTTCCATTTATGTGATCCTAATGACAATTTTAAGCAAAATCTGCTGTGATAGATTTGTGCTTTTACAAATTTCTTCGTACCCTAACCTCTTTCCATTCATGTGATCCTAATGACAATTTTAAGCAAAATCTGCTGTGATAGATTTCTGCTTTTACAAATTTCTTCGTACCCTAACCTCTTTCCATTTATGTGATCCTAATGACAATTTTAAGCAAAATCTGCTGTGATAGATTTGTGCTTTTACAAATTTCTTCGTACCCTAACCTCTTTCCATTCATGTGATCCTAATGACAATTTTAAGCAAAATCTGCTGTGATAGATTTCTGCTTTTACAAATTTCTTCGTACCCTAACCTCTTTCCATTTATGTGATCCTAATGACAATTTTAAGCAAAATCTGCTATGTGATAGATTTGTGCTTTTACAAATTTCTTCGTACCCTAACCTCTTTCCATTTACGTGATCCTAATGACAATTTTATGCAAAATTTGCTATGTGATAGATTTCTGCTTTTACAAATTTCTTCGTACCCTAACCTCTGTCCATTCATGTGATCCTAATGACAATTTTATGCAAAATTTGATATGGGATAGATGTCAGCTTTTACAAATTTCTTCGTACCCTAACCTCTGTCCATTCATGTGATCCTAATGACAATTTTATGCAAAATTTGATATGGGATAGATGTCAGCTTTTACAAATTTCTTCGTACCCTAACCACTTTCCATTCATGTGATCCTAATGACAATTTTATGCAAAATCTGCTGTGATAGATTTGTGCTTTTACAAATTTCTTCGTACCTAACCTCTTTCCATTCATGTGATCCTAATGACAATTTTATGCAAAATTTGCTATGTGATAGATTTCTGCTTTTACAAATTTCTTCGTACCCTAACCTCTGTCCATTCATGTGATCCTAATGACAATTTTATGCAAAATCTGCTATGTGAAAGATTTCTGCTTTAACAAATTTCTTCGTACCCTAACCTCTTTCCATTCATGTGATCCTAATGACAATTTTATGCAAAATTTGCTATGTGATAGATTTCTGCTTTTACAAATTTCTTCGTACCCTAACCTCTGTCCATTCATGTGATCCTAATGACAATTTTATGCAAAATTTGATATGGGATAGATTTCAGCTTTTACAAATTTCTTCGTACCCTAACCTCTTTCCATTTATGTGATCCTAATGACAATTTTATGAAAAATTTGCTATATGATAGATTTGTGCTTTTACAAATTTCTTCGTACCTAACCTCTTTCCATTAATGTGATCCTAATTACAATTTTATGCAAAATCTGCTGTGATAGATTTGTGCTTTTACAAATTTCTTTGTACCCTAACCTCTTTCCATTCATGTGATCCTAATGACAATTTTATGCAAAATCTGCTATGCGATAGATTTCTGCTTTTACAAATTTCTTCGTACCCTAACCTCTTTCCATTCTTGTGATCCTAATGACAATTTTATGCAAAATCTGCTGTGATAGATTTCAGCTTTTACAAATTTCTTCGTACCCTAACCTCTTTCCATTCATGTGATCCTAATGACAATTTTATGCAAAATCTGCTATGATAGATTTCAGCTTTTACAAATTTCTTCGTACCCTAACCTCTTTCCATTTATGTGATCCTAATGATAATTTTATGCAAAATTTGCTATATGATAGATTTGTGCTTTTACAAATTTCTTTGTAACCTAACCTCTTTCCATTCATGTGATCCTAATGACAATTTTATGCAAAATCTGCTGTGATAGATTTCAGCTTTTACAAATTTCTTCGTACCTAACCTCTTTCCATTCATGTGATCCTAATGACAATTTTAAGCAAAATCTGCTGTGATAGATTTGTGCTTTTACAAATTTCTTTGTACACTAACCTCTTTCCATTTACGTGATCCTAATGAAAATTTTATGCAAAATTTGCTATATGATAGATTTGTGCTTTTACAAATTTCTTCGTACCTAACCTCTTTCCATTCATGTGATCCTAATGACAATTTTATGCAAAATCTGCTGTGATAGATTTGTGCTTTTACAAATTTCTTCGTACCCTAACCACTTTCCATTCATGTGATCCTAATGACAATATTATGCAAAATCTGCTGTGATAGATTTGTGCTTTTACAAATTTCTTCGTACCTAACCTCTTTCCATTCATGTGATCCTAATGACAATTTCATGCAAAATCTGCTGTGATAGATTTGTGCTTTTACAAATTTCTTCGTACCCTAACCTCTTTCCATTGATGTGATCCTAATGACAATTTTAAGCAGAATCTGCTGTGATAGATTTGTGCTTTTTCAAATTTCTTCGTACCCTAACCTCTTTCCATTTATGTGATCCTAATGACAATTTTATGCAAAATTTGTTATGTGATAGATTTCTGCTTTTACAAATTTCTTCGTACCCTAACCTCTTTCCATTTACGTGATCCTAATGACAATTTTAAGCAAAATCTGCTGTGATAGATTTGTGCTTTAACAAATTTCTTCGTACCCTAACCTTCTTCCATTCATGTGATCCTAATGACAATAATATGCAAAATTTTCTATGGGACAGATTTCTGCTTTTACAAATTTCTTCGTACCCTAACCTCTTTCCATTTATGTGATCCTAATGACAATTTTATGCAAAATCTGCTATGTGATAGATTTGTGCTTTTACAAATTTCTTCGTACCCTAACCTCTTTCCATTCATGTGATCCTAATGAAAATTTTATGCAAAATCTGCTGTAATAGATTTGTGCTTTTACAAATTTCTTCGTACCCTAACCTCTTTCCATTTATGTGATCCTAATGACAATTTTATGCAAAATCTGCTATGCGATAGATTTGTGCTTTTACAAATTTCTTCGTACCCTAACCTCTTTCCATTTATGTTATCCTAATGACAATTTTAAGCAAAATCTGCTGTGATAGATTTCTGCTTTTACAAATTTCTTCGTACCCTAACCTCTTTCCATTGATGTGATCCTAATGACAATTTTAAGCAAAATCTGCTGTGATAGATTTCTGCTTTTACAAATTTCTTCGTACCCTAACCTGTTTCCATTTATGTGATCCTAATGACAATTTTATGCAAAATCTGCTATGTGATAGATTTGTGCTTTTACAAATTTCTTCGTACCCTAACCTCTTTCCATTTATGTGATCCTAATGACAATTTTATGCAAAATCTGCTATGTGATAGATTTGTGCTTTTACAAATTTCTTCGTACCCTAACCTCTTTCCATTTATGTGATCCTAATGACAATTTTAAGCAAAATCTGCTGTGATAGATTTGTGCTTTTACAAATTTCTTCGTACCCTAACCTCTTTCCATTCATGTGATCCTAATGACAATTTTATGCAAAATCTGCTATGTGATAGATTTCTGCTTTTACAAATTTCTTCGTACCCTAACCTCTTTCCATTTATGTGATCCTAATGACAATTTTATGCAAAATCTGCTATGTGATAGATTTGTGCTTTTACAAATTTCTTCGTACCCTAACCTCTTTCCATTCATGTGATCCTAATGACAATTTTAAGCAAAATCTGCTGTGATAGATTTCTGATTTTACAAATTTCTTCGTACCCTAACCTCTTTCCATTTATGTGATCCTAATGACAATTTTATGCAAAATCTGCTATGTGATAGATTTGTGCTTTTACAAATTTCTTCGTACCCTAACCTCTTTCCATTTATGTGATCCTAATGACAATTTTAAGCAAAATCTGCTGTGATAGATTTGTGCTTTTACAAATTTCTTCGTACCCTAACCTCTTTCCATTTATGTGATCCTAATGACAATTTTAAGCAAAATCTGCTATGTGATAGATTTGTGCTTTTACAAATTTCTTCGTACCCTAACCTCTTTCCATTTATGTGATCCTAATGACAATTTTAAGCAAAATCTGCTGTGATAGATTTCTGCTTTTACAAATTTCTTCGTACCCTAACCTCTTTCCATTTATGTGATCCTAATGACAATTTTATGCAAAATCTGCTATGTGATAGATTTGTGCTTTTACAAATTTATTCGTACCCTAACCTCTTTCCATTCATGTGATCCTAATGACAATTTTAAGCAAAATCTGCTTTGATAGATTTCTGCTTTTACAAATTTCTTCGTACCCTAACCTCTTTCCATTTATGTGATCCTAATGACAATTTTAAGCAAAATCTGCTGTGATAGATTTCTGCTTTTACAGATTTCTTCGTACCCTAACCTCTTTCCATTTATGTGATCCTAATGACAATTTTATGCAAAATCTGCTATGTGATAGATTTGTGCTTTTACAAATTTCTTCGTACCCTAACCTCTTTCCATTTATGTGATCCTAATGACAATTTTAAGCAAAATCTGCTGTGATAGATTTCTGCTTTTACAGATTTCTTCGTACCCTAACCTCTTTCCATTTATGTGATCCTAATGACAATTTTATGCAAAATCTGCTATGTGATAGATTTGTGCTTTTACAAATTTATTCGTACCCTAACCTCTTTCCATTCATGTGATCCTAATGACAATTTTAAGCAAAATCTGCTATGTGATAGATTTGTGCTTTTACAAATTTCTTCGTACCCTAACCTCTTTCCATTTATGTGATCCTAATGACAATTTTAAGCAAAATCTGCTGTGATAGATTTCTGCTTTTACAGATTTCTTCGTACCCTAACCTCTTTCCATTTATGTGATCCTAATGACAATTTTATGCAAAATCTGCTATGTGATAGATTTGTGCTTTTACAAATTTCTTCGTACCCTAACCTCTTTCCATTTATGTGATCCTAATGACAATTTTATGCAAAATCTGCTATGTGATAGATTTGTGCTTTTACAAATTTATTCGTACCCTAACCTCTTTCCATTCATGTGATCCTAATGACAATTTTAAGCAAAATCTGCTGTGATAGATTTCTGCTTTTACAAATTTCTTCGTACCCTAACCTCTTTCCATTTATGTGATCCTAATGACAATTTTAAGCAAAATCTGCTATGCGATAGATTTCTGCTTTTACAAATTTCTTCGTACCCTAACCTCTTTCCATTCATGTGATCCTAATGACAATTTTATGCAAAATCTGCTATGATAGATTTCAGCTTTTACAAATTTCTTCGTACCCTAACCTCTTTCCATTTATGTGATCCTAATGATAATTTTATGCAAAATTTGCTATATGATAGATTTGTGCTTTTACAAATTTCTTCGTACCTAACCTCTTTCCATTCATGTGATCCTAATGACAATTTTATGCAAAATCTGCTATTTGATAGATTTGTGCTTTTACAAATTTCTTTGTAACCTAACCTCTTTCCATTCATGTGATCCTAATGACAATTTTATGCAAAATCTGCTATGTGATAGATTTGTGCTTTTACAAATTTCTTTGTAACCTAACCTCTTTCCATTCATGTGATCCTAATGACAATTTTATGCAAAATCTGCTGTGATAGATTTCAGCTTTTACAAATTTCTTCGTAACCTAACCTCTTTCCATTCATGTGATCCTAATGACAATTTTATGCAAAATCTGCTATGATAGATTTCAGCTTTTACAAATTTCTTCGTACCCTAACCTCTTTCCATTTATGTGATCCTAATGATAATTTTATGCAAAATTTGCTATATGATAGATTTGTGCTTTTACAAATTTCTTCGTACCTAACCTCTTTCCATTCATGTGATCCTAATGACAATTTTATGCAAAATCTGCTGTGATAGATTTGTGCTTTTACAAATGTCTTCGTACCCTAGCCACTTTCCATTCATGTGATCCTAATGACAATTTTAAGCAAAATCTGCTGTGATATATTCGTGCTTTTACAAATTTCTTCGTACCCTAACCTCTTTTCATTTATGTGATCCTAATGACAATTTTAAGCAAAATCTGCTGTGATAGATTTGTGCTTTTCAAATTTCTTCGTACCCTAACCTCTTTCCATTTATGTGATCCTAATGACAATTTTATGCAAAATCTGCTATGTGATAGATTTGTGCTTTTACAAATTTCTTCGTACCCTAACCTCTTTCCATTCATGTGATCCTAATGACAATTTTAAGCAAAATCTGCTATGATAGATTTCTGCTTTTACAAATTTCTTCGTACCCTAACCTCTTTCCATTTATGTGATCCTAATGACAATTTTATGCAAAATCTGCTATGTGATAGATTTGTGCTTTTACAAATTTCTTCGTACCCTAACCTCTTTCCATTTATGTGATCCTAATGACAATTTTAAGCAAAATCTGCTGTGATAGATTTCTGCTTTTACAAATTTCTTCGTACCCTAACCTCTTTCCATTTATGTGATCCTAATGACAATTTTAAGCAAAATCTGCTGTGATAGATTTCTGCTTTTACAAATTTCTTCGTACCCTAACCTCTTTCCATTTATGTGATCCTAATGACAATTTTATGCAAAATCTGCTATGTGATAGATTTGTGCTTTTACAAATTTCTTCGTACCCTAACCTCTTTCCATTTATGTGATCCTAATGACAATTTTAAGCAAAATCTGCTGTGATAGATTTCTGCTTTTACAAATTTCTTCGTACCCTAACCTCTTTCCATTTATGTGATCCTAATGACAATTTTATGCAAAATCTGCTATGTGACAGATTTGTGCTTTTACAAATTTCTTCGTACCCTAACCTCTTTCCATTTATGTGATCCTAATGACAATTTTAAGTAAAATCTGCTGTGATAGATTTCTGCTTTTACAAATTTCTTCGTACCCTAACCTCTTTCCATTCATGTGATCCTAATGACAATTTTATGCAAAATCTGCTGTGATAGATTTCAGCTTTTACAAATTTCTTCGTACCCTAACCTCTTTCCATTCATGTGATCCTAATGACAATTTTATGCAAAATCTGCTATGATAGATTTCAGCTTTTACAAATTTCTTCGTACCCTAACCTCTTTCCATTTATGTGATCCTAATGACAATTTTATGCAAAATCTGCTGTGATAGATTTGTGCTTTTACAAATGTCTTCGTACCCTAACCACTTTCCATTCATGTGATCCTAATGACAATTTTAAGCAAAATCTGCTGTGATATATTTGTGCTTTTACAAATTTCTTCGTACCCTAACCTCTTTTCATTTATGTGATCCTAATGACAATTTTAAGCAAAATCTGCTGTGATAGATTTGTGCTTTTACAAATTTCTTCGTACCTAACCTCTTTCCATTCATGTGATCCTAATGACAATTTTATGCAAAATCTGCTGTGATAGATTTGTGCTTTTACAAATGTCTTCGTACCCTAACCACTTTCCATTCATGTGATCCTAATGACAATTTTAAGCAAAATCTGCTGTGATATATTTGTGCTTTTACAAATTTCTTCGTACCCTAACCTCTTTTCATTTATGTGATCCTAATGACAATTTTAAGCAAAATCTGCTGTGATAGATTTGTGCTTTTACAAATTTCTTCGTACCCTAACCTCTTTCCATTTATGTGATCCTAATGACAATTTTATGCAAAATCTGCTATGTGATAGATTTGTGCTTTTACAAATTTCTTCGTACACTAACCTCTTTCCATTCATGTGATCCTAATGACAATTTTAAGCAAAATCTGCTATGATAGATTTCTGCTTTTACAAATTTCTTCGTACCCTAACCTCTTTCCATTTATGTGATCCTAATGACAATTTTAAGCAAAATTTGCTGTGATAGATTTGTGCTTTTACAAATTTCTTCGTACCCTAACCTCTTTCCATTTATGTGATCCTAATGACAATTTTAAGCAAAATCTGCTGTGATAGATTTCTGCTTTTACAAATTTCTTCGTACCCTAACCTCTTTCCATTTATGTGATCCTAATGACAATTTTATGCAAAATCTGCTATGTGATAGATTTGTGCTTTTACAAATTTCTTCGTACCCTAACCTCTTTCCATTTATGTGATCCTAATGGCAATTTTAAGCAAAATCTGCTGTGATAGATTTCTGCTTTTACAAATTTCTTCGTACCCTAACCTCTTTCCATTTATGTGATCCTAATGACAATTTTATGCAAAATCTGCTATGTGATAGATTTGTGCTTTTACAAATTTCTTCGTACCCTAACCTCTTTCCATTTATGTGATCCTAATGACAATTTTAAGCAAAATCTGCTGTGATAGATTTCTGCTTTTACAAATTTCTTCGTACCCTAACCTCTTTCCATTGATGTGAGCCTAATGACAATTTTAAGCAAAATCTGCTGTGATAGATTTCTGCTTTTACAAATTTCTTCGTACCCTAACCTCTTTCCATTTATGTGATCCTAATGACAATTTTATGCAAAATCTGCTATGTGATAGATTTGTGCTTTTACAAATTTCTTCGTACCCTAACCTCTTTCCATTCATGTGATCCTAATGACAATTTTATGCAAAATCTGCTATGCGATAGATTTGTGCTTTAACAAATTTCTTCGTATCCTAACCTTCTTCCATTCATGTGATCCTAATGACAATTTTATGCAAAATTTTCTATGGGACAGATTTCTGCTTTTACAAATTTCTTCGTACCCTAACCTCTTTCCATTTATGTGATCCTAATGACAATTTTAAGCAAAATCTGCTGTGATAGATTTCTGCTTTTACAAATTTCTTCGTACCCTAACCTCTTTCCATTTATGTGATCCTAATGACAATTTTATGCAAAATCTGCTATGTGATAGATTTGTGCTTTTACAAATTTCTTCGTACCCTAACCTCTTTCCATTTATGTGATCCTAATGACAATTTTAAGCAAAATCTGCTGTGATAGATTTCTGCTTTTACAAATTTCTTCGTACCCTAACCTCTTTCCATTGATGTGATCCTAATGACAATTTTAAGCAAAATCTTCTGTGATAGATTTCTGCTTTTACAAATTTCTTCGTACCCTAACCTCTTTCCATTTATGTGATCCTAATGACAATTTTATGCAAAATCTGCTATGTGATAGATTTGTGCTTTTACAAATTTCTTCGTACCCTAACCTCTTTCCATTCATGTGATCCTAATGACAATTTTATGCAAAATCTGCTATGCGATAGATTTGTGCTTTAACAAATTTCTTCGTATCCTAACCTTCTTCCATTCATGTGATCCTAATGACAATTTTATGCAAAATTTGCTATGGGACAGATTTCTGCTTTTACAAATTTCTCGGTACCCTAACCTCTTTCCATTTATGTGATCCTAATGACAATTTTATGCAAAATCTGCTATGTGATAGATTTGTGCTTTTACAAATTTCTTCGTACCCTAACCTCCTTCCATTTACGTGATCCTAATGACAATTTTATGCAAAATCTGCTATGTGAAAGATTTCTGCTTTAACAAATTTCTTCGTACCCTAACCTCTTTCCATTCATGTGATCCTAATGACAATTTTATGCAAAATTTGCTATGTGATAGATTTCTGCTTTTACAAATTTCTTCGTACCCTAACCTCTGTCCATTCATGTGATCCTAATGACAATTTTATGCAAAATTTGATATGGGATAGATTTCAGCTTTTACAAATTTCTTCGTACCCTAACCTCTTTCCATTTATGTGATCCTAATGACAATTTTATGAAAAATTTGCTATATGATAGATTTGTGCTTTTACAAATTTCTTCGTACCTAACCTCTTTCCATTAATGTGATCCTAATTACAATTTTATGCAAAATCTGCTGTGATAGATTTGTGCTTTTACAAATTTCTTTGTACCCTAACCTCTTTCCATTCATGTGATCCTAATGACAATTTTATGCAAAATCTGCTATGCGATAGATTTCTGCTTTTACAAATTTCTTCGTACCCTAACCTCTTTCCATTCTTGTGATCCTAATGACAATTTTATGCAAAATCTGCTGTGATAGATTTCAGCTTTTACAAATTTCTTCGTACCCTAACCTCTTTCCATTCATGTGATCCTAATGACAATTTTATGCAAAATCTGCTATGATAGATTTCAGCTTTTACAAATTTCTTCGTACTCTAACCTCTTTCCATTCTTGTGATCCTAATGACAATTTTATGCAAAATCTGCTGTGATAGATTTCAGCTTTTACAAATTTCTTCGTACCCTAACCTCTTTCCATTCTTGTGATCCTAATGACAATTTTATGCAAAATCTGCTGTGATAGATTTCAGCTTTTACAAATTTCTTCGTACCTAACCTCTTTCCATTCATGTGATCCTAATGACAATTTTATGCAAAATCTGCTATGTGATAGATTTGTGCTTTTACAAATTTCTTTGTAACCTAACCTCTTTCCATTCATGTGATCCTAATGACAATTTTATGCAAAATCTGCTATGCGATAGATTTCTGCTTTTACAAATTTCTTCGTACTCTAACCTCTTTCCATTCATGTGATCCTAATGACAATTTTATGCAAAATCTGCTGTGATAGATTTCAGCTTTTACAAATTTCTTCGTACCTAACCTCTTTCCATTCATGTGATCCTAATGACAATTTTATGCAAAATCTGCTATGTGATAGATTTGTGCTTTTACAAATTTCTTTGTAACCTAACCTCTTTCCATTCATGTGATCCTAATGACAATTTTATGCAAAATCTGCTATGCGATAGATTTCTGCTTTTACAAATTTCTTCGTACTCTAACCTCTTTCCATTCATGTGATCCTAATGACAATTTTATGCAAAATCTGCTATGCGATAGATTTCTGCTTTTACAAATTTCTTCGTACCCTAACCTCTTTCCATTCTTGTGATCCTAATGACAATTTTATGCAAAATCTGCTGTGATAGATTTCAGCTTTTACAAATTTCTTCGTACCCTAACCTCTTTCCATTCTTGTGATCCTAATGACAATTTTATGCAAAATCTGCTGTGATAGATTTCAGCTTTTACAAATTTCTTCGTACCTAACCTCTTTCCATTCATTTGATCCTAATGACAATTTTATGCAAAATCTGCTATGTGATAGATTTGTGCTTTTACAAATTTCTTTGTAACCTAACCTCTTTCCATTCATGTGATCCTAATGACAATTTTATGCAAAATCTGCTATGCGATAGATTTCTGCTTTTACAAATTTCTTCGTACTCTAACCTCTTTCCATTCATGTGATCCTAATGACAATTTTATGCAAAATCTGCTGTGATAGATTTCAGCTTTTAGAAATTTCTTCGTAACCTAACCTCTTTCCATTCATGTGATCCTAATGACAATTTTATGCAAAATCTGCTATGATAGATTTCAGCTTTTACAAATTTCTTCGTACCCTAACCTCTTTCCATTTATGTGATCCTAATGACAATTTTATGCAAAATCTGCTATGATAGATTTCAGCTTTTACAAATTTCTTCGTACCTAACCTCTTTCCATTCATTTTATCCTAATGACAATTTTATGCAAAATCTGCTATGTGATAGATTTGTGCTTTTACAAATTTCTTTGTAACCTAACCTCTTTCCATTCATGTGATCCTAATGACAATTTTATGCAAAATCTGCTATGCGATAGATTTCTGCTTTTACAAATTTCTTCGTACTCTAACCTCTTTCCATTCATGTGATCCTAATGACAATTTTATGCAAAATCTGCTGTGATAGATTTCAGCTTTTAGAAATTTCTTCGTAACCTAACCTCTTTCCATTTATGTGATCCTAATGACAATTTTATGCAAAATCTGCTATGATAGATTTCAGCTTTTACAAATTTCTTCGTACCCTAACCTCTTTCCATTCATGTGATCCTAATGACAATTTTATGCAAAATCTGCTATGATAGATTTCAGCTTTTACAAATTTCTTCGTACCTAACCTCTTTCCATTCATTTGATCCTAATGACAATTTTATGCAAAATCTGCTATGTGATAGATTTGTGCTTTTACAAATTTCTTTGTAACCTAACCTCTTTCCATTCATGTGATCCTAATGACAATTTTATGCAAAATCTGCTATGCGATAGATTTCTGCTTTTACAAATTTCTTCGTACTCTAACCTCTTTCCATTCATGTGATCCTAATGACAATTTTATGCAAAATCTGCTGTGATAGATTTCAGCTTTTAGAAATTTCTTCGTAACCTAACCTCTTTCCATTCATGTGATCCTAATGACAATTTTATGCAAAATCTGCTATGATAGATTTCAGCTTTTACAAATTTCTTCGTACCTAACCTCTTTCCATTCATGTGATCCTAATGACAATTTTATGCAAAATCTGCTGTGATAGATTTGTGCTTTTACAAATGTCTTCGTACCCTAGCCACTTTCCATTCATGTGATCCTAATGACAATTTTAAGCAAAATCTGCTGTGATATATTCGTGCTTTTACAAATTTCTTCGTACCCTAACCTCTTTTCATTTATGTGATCCTAATGACAATTTTAAGCAAAATCTGCTGTGATAGATTTGTGCTTTTACAAATTTCTTCGTACCCTAACCTCTTTCCATTTATGTGATCCTAATGACAATTTTATGCAAAATCTGCTATGTGATAGATTTGTGCTTTTACAAATTTCTTCGTACCCTAACCTCTTTCCATTCATGTGATCCTAATGACAATTTTAAGCAAAATCTGCTATGATAGATTTCTGCTTTTACAAATTTCTTCGTACCCTAACCTCTTTCCATTTATGTGATCCTAATGACAATTTTATGCAAAATCTGCTATGTGATAGATTTGTGCTTTTACAAATTTCTTCGTACCCTAACCTCTTTCCATTTATGAGATCCTAATGACAATTTTAAGCAAAATCTGCTGTGATAGATTTCTGCTTTTACAAATTTCTTCGTACCCTAACCTCTTTCCATTTATGTGATCCTAATGACAATTTTAAGCAAAATCTGCTGTGATAGATTTCTGCTTTTACAAATTTCTTCGTACCCTAACCTCTTTCCATTTATGTGATCCTAATGACAATTTTATGCAAAATCTGCTATGTGATAGATTTGTGCTTTTACAAATTTCTTCGTACCCTAACCTCTTTCCATTTATGTGATCCTAATGACAATTTTAAGCAAAATCTGCTGTGATAGATTTCTGCTTTTACAAATTTCTTCGTACCCTAACCTCTTTCCATTTATGTGATCCTAATGACAATTTTATGCAAAATCTGCTATGTGATAGATTTGTGCTTTTACAAATTTCTTCGTACCCTAACCTCTTTCCATTTATGTGATCCTAATGACAATTTTAAGCAAAATCTGCTGTGATAGATTTCTGCTTTTACAAATTTCTTCGTACCCTAACCTCTTTCCATTCATGTGATCCTAATGACAATTTTATGCAAAATCTGCTGTGATAGATTTCAGCTTTTACAAATTTCTTCGTACCCTAACCTCTTTCCATTCATGTGATCCTAATGACAATTTTATGCAAAATCTGCTATGATAGATTTCTGCTTTTACAAATTTCTTCGTACCCTAACCTCTTTTCATTTATGTGATCCTAATGACAATTTTAAGCAAAATCTGCTGTGATAGATTTGTGCTTTTACAAATTTCTTCGTACCCTAACCTCTTTCCATTTATGTGATCCTAATGACAATTTTATGCAAAATCTGCTATGTGATAGATTTGTGCTTTTACAAATTTCTTCGTACACTAACCTCTTTCCATTCATGTGATCCTAATGACAATTTTAAGCAAAATCTGCTATGATAGATTTCTGCTTTTACAAATTTCTTCGTACCCTAACCTCTTTCCATTTATGTGATCCTAATGACAATTTTATGCAAAATCTGCTATGTGATAGATTTGTGCTTCTACAAATTTCTTCGTACCCTAACCTCTTTCCATTTATGTGATCCTAATGACAATTTTAAGCAAAATTTGCTGTGATAGATTTGTGCTTTTACAAATTTCTTCGTACCCTAACCTCTTTCCATTTATGTGATCCTAATGACAATTTTAAGCAAAATCTGCTGTGATAGATTTCTGCTTTTACAAATTTCTTCGTACCCTAACCTCTTTCCATTTATGTGATCCTAATGACAATTTTATGCAAAATCTGCTATGTGATAGATTTGTGCTTCTACAAATTTCTTCGTACCCTAACCTCTTTCCATTCATGTGATCCTAATGACAATTTTAAGCAAAATCTGCTGTGATAGATTTGTGCTTTTACAAATTTCTTCGTACCCTAACCTCTTTCCATTTATGTGATCCTAATGACAATTTTAAGCAAAATCTACTGTGATAGATTTGTGCTTTTACAAATTTCTTCGTACCCTAACCTCTTTCCATTTATGTGATCCTAATGACAATTTTAAGCAAAATCTGCTATGTGATAGATTTGTGCTTTTACAAATTTCTTCGTACCCTAACCTCTTTCCATTCATGTGATCCTAATGACAATTTTAAGCAAAATCTGCTGTGATAGATTTGTGCTTTTACAAATTTCTTCGTACCCTAACCTCTTTCCATTTACGTGATCCTAATGACAATTTTAAGCAAAATCTGCTGTGATAGATTTCTGCTTTTACAAATTTCTTCGTACCCTAACCTCTTTCCATTTATGTGATCCTAATGACAATTTTATGCAAACTCTGCTATGTGATAGATTTGTGCTTTTACAAATTTATTCGTACCCTAACCTCTTTCCATTCATGTGATCCTAATGACAATTTTAAGCAAAATCTGCTGTGATAGATTTCTGCTTTTACAAATTTCTTCGTACCCTAACCTCTTTCCATTTATGTGATCCTAATGACAATTTTAAGCAAAATCTGCTGTGATAGATTTCTGCTTTTACAGATTTCTTCGTACCCTAACCTCTTTCCATTTATGTGATCCTAATGACAATTTTATGCAAAATCTGCTATGTGATAGATTTGTGCTTTTACAAATTTCTTCGTACCCTAACCTCTTTCCATTTATGTGATCCTAATGACAATTTTATGCAAAATCTGCTATGTGATAGATTTGTGCTTTTACAAATTTCTTCGTACCCTAACCTCTTTCCATTTATGTGATCCTAATGACAATTTTATGCAAAATCTGCTATGTTATAGATTTGTGCTTTTACAAATTTCTTCGTACCCTAACCTCTTTCCATTTATGTGATCCTAATGACAATTTTAAGCAAAATCTGCTGTGATAGATTTGTGCTTTTACAAATTTCTTCGTACCCTAACCTCTTTCCATTTATGTGATCCTAATGACAATTTTAAGCAAAATCTGCTATGTGATAGATTTGTGCTTTTACAAATTTCTTCGTACCCTAACCTCTTTCCATTTATGTGATCCTAATGACAATTTTAAGCAAAATCTGCTGTGATAGATTTGTGCTTTTACAAATTTTTTCGTACCCTAACCTCTTTCCATTTATGTTATCCTAATGACAATTTTATGCAAAATCTGCTATGTGATAGATTTGTGCTTTTACAAATTTCTTCGTACCCTAACCTCTTTCCATTTATGTGATCCTAATGACAATTTTAAGCAAAATCTGCTGTGATAGATTTGTGCTTTTACAAATTTCTTCGTACCCTAACCTCTTTCCATTTATGTGATCCTAATGACAATTTTATGCAAAATCTGCTATGTGATAGATTTGTGCTTTTACAAATTTCTTCGTACCCTAACCTCTTTCCATTTATGTGATCCTAATGACAATTTTAAGCAAAATCTGCTGTGATAGATTTGTGCTTTTACAAATTTCTTCGTACCCTAACCTCTTTCCATTTATGTGATCCTAATGACAATATTAAGCAAAATCTGCTGTGATAGATTTCTGCTTTTACAAATTTCTTCGTACCCTAACCTCTTTCCATTTATGTGATCCTAATGACAATTTTATGCAAAATCTGCTATGTGATAGATTTGTGCTTTTACAAATTTCTTCGTACCCTAACCTCTTTCCATTCATGTGATCCTAATGACAATTTTAAGCAAAATCTGCTGTGATAGATTTCTGATTTTACAAATTTCTTCGTACCCTAACCTCTTTCCATTTATGTGATCCTAATGACAATTTTATGCAAAATCTGCTATGTGATAGATTTGTGCTTTTACAAATTTCTTCGTACCCTAACCTCTTTCCATTTATGTGATCCTAATGACAATTTTAAGCAAAATCTGCTGTGATAGATTTGTGCTTTTACAAATTTCTTCGTACCCTAACCTCTTTCCATTTATGTGATCCTAATGACAATTTTAAGCAAAGTCTGCTATGTGATAGATTTGTGCTTTTACAAATTTCTTCGTACCCTAACCTCTTTCCATTTATGTGATCCTAATGACAATTTTAAGCAAAATCTGCTGTGATAGATTTGTGCTTTTACAAGTTTCTTCGTACCCTAACCTCTTTCCATTTACGTGATCCTAATGACAATTTTAAGCAAAATCTGCTGTGATATATTTCTGCTTTTACAAATTTCTTCGTACCCTAACCTCTTTCCATTTATGTGATCCTAATGACAATTTTATGCAAACTCTGCTATGTGATAGATTTGTGCTTTTACAAATTTATTCGTACCCTAACCTCTTTCCATTCATGTGATCCTAATGACAATTTTAAGCAAAATCTGCTGTGATAGATTTCTGCTTTTACAAATTTCTTCGTACCCTAACCTCTTTCCATTTATGTGATCCTAATGACAATTTTAAGCAAAATCTGCTGTGATAGATTTCTGCTTTTACAGATTTCTTCGTACCCTAACCTCTTTCCATTTATGTGATCCTAATGACAATTTTATGCAAAATCTGCTATGTGATAGATTTGTGCTTTTACAAATTTCTTCGTACCCTAACCTCTTTCCATTTATGTGATCCTAATGACAATTTTATGCAAAATCTGCTATGTGATAGATTTGTGCTTTTACAAATTTCTTCGTACCCTAACCTCTTTCCATTTATGTGATCCTAATGACAATTTTATGCAAAATCTGCTATGTGATAGATTTGTGCTTTTACAAATTTCTTCGTACCCTAACCTCTTTCCATTTATGTGATCCTAATGACAATTTTAAGCAAAATCTGCTGTGATAGATTTGTGCTTTTACAAATTTCTTCGTACCCTAACCTCTTTCCATTTATGTGATCCTAATGACAATTTTAAGCAAAATCTGCTATGTGATAGATTTGTGCTTTTACAAATTTCTTCGTACCCTAACCTCTTTCCATTCATGTGATCCTAATGACAATTTTATGCAAAATCTGCTGTGATAGATTTCAGCTTTTACAAATTTCTTCGTACCCTAACCTCTTTCCATTCATGTGATCCTAATGACAATTTTATGCAAAATCTGCTATGATAGATTTCTGCTTTTACAAATTTCTTCGTACCCTAACCTCTTTTCATTTATGTGATCCTAATGACAATTTTAAGCAAAATCTGCTGTGATAGATTTGTGCTTTTACAAATTTCTTCGTACCCTAACCTCTTTCCATTTATGTGATCCTAATGACAATTTTATGCAAAATCTGCTATGTGATAGATTTGTGCTTTTACAAATTTCTTCGTACACTAACCTCTTTCCATTCATGTGATCCTAATGACAATTTTAAGCAAAATCTGCTATGATAGATTTCTGCTTTTACAAATTTCTTCGTACCCTAACCTCTTTCCATTTATGTGATCCTAATGACAATTTTATGCAAAATCTGCTATGTGATAGATTTGTGCTTCTACAAATTTCTTCGTACCCTAACCTCTTTCCATTTATGTGATCCTAATGACAATTTTAAGCAAAATTTGCTGTGATAGATTTGTGCTTTTACAAATTTCTTCGTACCCTAACCTCTTTCCATTTATGTGATCCTAATGACAATTTTAAGCAAAATCTGCTGTGATAGATTTCTGCTTTTACAAATTTCTTCATACCCTAACCTCTTTCCATTTATGTGATCCTAATGACAATTTTATGCAAAATCTGCTATGTGATAGATTTGTGCTTCTACAAATTTCTTCGTACCCTAACCTCTTTCCATTCATGTGATCCTAATGACAATTTTAAGCAAAATCTGCTGTGATAGATTTGTGCTTTTACAAATTTCTTCGTACCCTAACCTCTTTCCATTTATGTGATCCTAATGACAATTTTAAGCAAAATCTACTGTGATAGATTTGTGCTTTTACAAATTTCTTCGTACCCTAACCTCTTTCCATTTATGTGATCCTAATGACAATTTTAAGCAAAATCTGCTATGTGATAGATTTGTGCTTTTACAAATTTCTTCGTACCCTAACCTCTTTCCATTCATGTGATCCTAATGACAATTTTAAGCAAAATCTGCTGTGATAGATTTGTGCTTTTACAAATTTCTTCGTACCCTAACCTCTTTCCATTTACGTGATCCTAATGACAATTTTATGCAAACTCTGCTATGTGATAGATTTGTGCTTCTACAAATTTCTTCGTACCCTAACCTCTTTCCATTCATGTGATCCTAATGACAATTTTAAGCAAAATCTGCTGTGATAGATTTGTGCTTTTACAAATTTCTTCGTACCCTAACCTCTTTCCATTTATGTGATCCTAATGACAATTTTAAGCAAAATCTGCTGTGATAGATTTGTGCTTTTACAAATTTCTTCGTACCCTAACCTCTTTCCATTCATGTGATCCTAATGACAATTTTAAGCAAAATCTGCTGTGATAGATTTGTGCTTTTACAAATTTCTTCGTACCCTAACCTCTTTCCATTTACGTGATCCTAATGACAATTTTATGCAAAATCTGCTATGTGATAGATTTGTGCTTCTACAAATTTCTTCGTACCCTAACCTCTTTCCATTCATGTGATCCTAATGACAATTTTAAGCAAAATCTGCTGTGATAGATTTGTGCTTTTACAAATTTCTTCGTACCCTAACCTCTTTCCATTTATGTGATCCTAATGACAATTTTAAGCAAAATCTACTGTGATAGATTTGTGCTTTTACAAATTTCTTCGTACCCTAACCTCTTTCCATTTATGTGATCCTAATGACAATTTTAAGCAAAATCTGCTATGTGATAGATTTGTGCTTTTACAAATTTCTTCGTACCCTAACCTCTTTCCATTCATGTGATCCTAATGACAATTTTAAGCAAAATCTGCTGTGATAGATTTGTGCTTTTACAAATTTCTTCGTACCCTAACCTCTTTCCATTCATGTGATCCTAATGACAATTTTAAGCAAAATCTGCTGTGATAGATTTGTGCTTTTACAAATTTCTTCGTACCCTAACCTCTTTCCATTTATGTGATCCTAATGACAATTTTAAGCAAAATCTACTGTGATAGATTTGTGCTTTTACAAATTTCTTCGTACCCTAACCTCTTTCCATTTATGTGATCCTAATGACAATTTTAAGCAAAATCTGCTATGTGATAGATTTGTGCTTTTACAAATTTCTTCGTACCCTAACCTCTTTCCATTCATGTGATCCTAATGACAATTTTAAGCAAAATCTGCTGTGATAGATTTCTGCTTTTACAAATTTCTTCGTACCCTAACCTCTTTCCATTTATGTGATCCTAATGACAATTTTATGCAAACTCTGCTATGTGATAGATTTGTGCTTTTACAAATTTATTCGTACCCTAACCTCTTTCCATTCATGTGATCCTAATGACAATTTTAAGCAAAATCTGCTGTGATAGATTTCTGCTTTTACAAATTTCTTCGTACCCTAACCTCTTTCCATTTATGTGATCCTAATGACAATTTTAAGCAAAATCTGCTGTGATAGATTTCTGCTTTTACAGATTTCTTCGTACCCTAACCTCTTTCCATTTATGTGATCCTAATGACAATTTTATGCAAAATCTGCTATGTGATAGATTTGTGCTTTTACAAATTTCTTCGTACCCTAACCTCTTTCCATTTATGTGATCCTAATGACAATTTTATGCAAAATCTGCTATGTGATAGATTTGTGCTTTTACAAATTTTTTCGTACCCTAACCTCTTTCCATTTATGTGATCCTAATGACAATTTTATGCAAAATCTGCTATGTGATAGATTTGTGCTTTCACAAATTTCTTCGTACCCTAACCTCTTTCCATTTATGTGATCCTAATGACAATTTTAAGCAAAATCTGCTGTGATAGATTTGTGCTTTTACAAATTTCTTCGTACCCTAACCTCTTTCCATTTATGTGATCCTAATGACAATTTTAAGCAAAATCTGCTATGTGATAGATTTGTGCTTTTACAAATTTCTTCGTACCCTAACCTCTTTCCATTTATGTGATCCTAATGACAATTTTAAGCAAAATCTGCTGTGATAGATTTGTGCTTTTACAAATTTCTTCGTACCCTAACCTCTTTCCATTTATGTTATCCTAATGACAATTTTATGCAAAATCTGCTATGTGATAGATTTGTGCTTTTACAAATTTCTTCGTACCCTAACCTCTTTCCATTTATGTGATCCTAATGACAATTTTAAGCAAAATCTGCTGTGATAGATTTGTGCTTTTACAAATTTCTTCGTACCCTAACCTCTTTCCATTTATGTGATCCTAATGACAATTTTATGCAAAATCTGCTATGTGATAGATTTGTGCTTTTACAAATTTCTTCGTACCCTAACCTCTTTCCATTTATGTGATCCTAATGACAATTTTAAGCAAAATCTGCTGTGATAGATTTGTGCTTTTACAAATTTCTTCGTACCCTAACCTCTTTCCATTTATGTGATCCTAATGACAATTTTAAGCAAAATCTGCTGTGATAGATTTCTGCTTTTACAAATTTCTTCGTACCCTAACCTCTTTCCATTTATGTGATCCTAATGACAATTTTATGCAAAATCTGCTATGTGATAGATTTGTGCTTTTACAAATTTCTTCGTACCCTAACCTCTTTCCATTCATGTGATCCTAATGACAATTTTAAGCAAAATCTGCTGTGATAGATTTCTGATTTTACAAATTTCTTCGTACCCTAACCTCTTTCCATTTATGTGATCCTAATGACAATTTTATGCAAAATCTGCTATGTGATAGATTTGTGCTTTTACAAATTTCTTCGTACCCTAACCTCTTTCCATTTATGTGATCCTAATGACAATTTTAAGCAAAATCTGCTGTGATAGATTTGTGCTTTTACAAATTTCTTCGTACCCTAACCTCTTTCCATTTATGTGATCCTAATGACAATTTTAAGCAAAGTCTGCTATGTGATAGATTTGTGCTTTTACAAATTTCTTCGTACCCTAACCTCTTTCCATTTATGTGATCCTAATGACAATTTTAAGCAAAATCTGCTGTGATAGATTTGTGCTTTTACAAGTTTCTTCGTACCCTAACCTCTTTCCATTTACGTGATCCTAATGACAATTTTAAGCAAAATCTGCTGTGATAGATTTCTGCTTTTACAAATTTCTTCGTACCCTAACCTCTTTCCATTTATGTGATCCTAATGACAATTTTATGCAAACTCTGCTATGTGATAGATTTGTGCTTTTACAAATTTATTCGTACCCTAACCTCTTTCCATTCATGTGATCCTAATGACAATTTTAAGCAAAATCTGCTGTGATAGATTTCTGCTTTTACAAATTTCTTCGTACCCTAACCTCTTTCCATTTATGTGATCCTAATGACAATTTTAAGCAAAATCTGCTGTGATAGATTTCTGCTTTTACAGATTTCTTCGTACCCTAACCTCTTTCCATTTATGTGATCCTAATGACAATTTTATGCAAAATCTGCTATGTGATAGATTTGTGCTTTTACAAATTTCTTCGTACCCTAACCTCTTTCCATTTATGTGATCCTAATGACAATTTTATGCAAAATCTGCTATGTGATAGATTTGTGCTTTTACAAATTTCTTCGTACCCTAACCTCTTTCCATTTATGTGATCCTAATGACAATTTTATGCAAAATCTGCTATGTGATAGATTTGTGCTTTTACAAATTTCTTCGTACCCTAACCTCTTTCCATTTATGTGATCCTAATGACAATTTTAAGCAAAATCTGCTGTGATAAATTTGTGCTTTTACAAATTTCTTCGTACCCTAACCTCTTTCCATTTATGTGATCCTAATGACAATTTTAAGCAAAATCTGCTATGTGATAGATTTGTGCTTTTACAAATTTCTTCGTACCCTAACCTCTTTCCATTTATGTGATCCTAATGACAATTTTAAGCAAAATCTGCTGTGATAGATTTGTGCTTTTACAAATTTCTTCGTACCCTAACCTCTTTCCATTTATGTTATCCTAATGACAATTTTATGCAAAATCTGCTATGTGATAGATTTGTGCTTTTACAAATTTCTTCGTACCCTAACCTCTTTCCATTTATGTGATCCTAATGACAATTTTAAGCAAAATCTGCTGTGATAGATTTGTGCTTTTACAAATTTCTTCGTACCCTAACCTCTTTCCATTTATGTGATCCTAATGACAATTTTATGCAAAATCTGCTATGTGATAGATTTGTGCTTTTACAAATTTCTTCGTACCCTAACCTCTTTCCATTTATGTGATCCTAATGACAATTTTAAGCAAAATCTGCTGTGATAGATTTGTGCTTTTACAAATTTCTTCGTACCCTAACCTCTTTCCATTTATGTGATCCTAATGACAATTTTAAGCAAAATCTGCTGTGATAGATTTCTGCTTTTACAAATTTCTTCGTACCCTAACCTCTTTCCATTTATGTGATCCTAATGACAATTTTATGCAAAATCTGCTATGTGATAGATTTGTGCTTTTACAAATTTCTTCGTACCCTAACCTCTTTCCATTCATGTGATCCTAATGACAATTTTAAGCAAAATCTGCTGTGATAGATTTCTGATTTTACAAATTTCTTCGTACCCTAACCTCTTTCCATTTATGTGATCCTAATGACAATTTTATGCAAAATCTGCTATGTGATAGATTTGTGCTTTTACAAATTTCTTCGTACCCTAACCTCTTTCCATTTATGTGATCCTAATGACAATTTTAAGCAAAATCTGCTGTGATAGATTTGTGCTTTTACAAATTTCTTCGTACCCTAACCTCTTTCCATTTATGTGATCCTAATGACAATTTTAAGCAAAGTCTGCTATGTGATAGATTTGTGCTTTTACAAATTTCTTCGTACCCTAACCTCTTTCCATTTATGTGATCCTAATGACAATTTTAAGCAAAATCTGCTGTGATAGATTTGTGCTTTTACAAGTTTCTTCGTACCCTAACCTCTTTCCATTTACGTGATCCTAATGACAATTTTAAGCAAAATCTGCTGTGATAGATTTCTGCTTTTACAAATTTCTTCGTACCCTAACCTCTTTCCATTTATGTGATCCTAATGACAATTTTATGCAAACTCTGCTATGTGATAGATTTGTGCTTTTACAAATTTATTCGTACCCTAACCTCTTTCCATTCATGTGATCCTAATGACAATTTTAAGCAAAATCTGCTGTGATAGATTTCTGCTTTTACAAATTTCTTCGTACCCTAACCTCTTCCCATTTATGTGATCCTAATGACAATTTTAAGCAAAATCTGCTGTGATAGATTTCTGCTTTTACAGATTTCTTCGTACCCTAACCTCTTTCCATTTATGTGATCCTAATGACAATTTTATGCAAAATCTGCTATGTGATAGATTTGTGCTTTTACAAATTTCTTCGTACCCTAACCTCTTTCCATTTATGTGATCCTAATGACAATTTTATGCAAAATCTGCTATGTGATAGATTTGTGCTTTTACAAATTTCTTCGTACCCTAACCTCTTTCCATTTATGTGATCCTAATGACAATTTTATGCAAAATCTGCTATGTGATAGATTTGTGCTTTTACAAATTTCTTCGTACCCTAACCTCTTTCCATTTATGTGATCCTAATGACAATTTTAAGCAAAATCTGCTGTGATAGATTTGTGCTTTTACAAATTTCTTCGTACCCTAACCTCTTTCCATTTATGTGATCCTAATGACAATTTTAAGCAAAATCTGCTATGTGATAGATTTGTGCTTTTACAAATTTCTTCGTACCCTAACCTCTTTCCATTTATGTGATCCTAATGACAATTTTAAGCAAAATCTGCTGTGATAGATTTGTGCTTTTACAAATTTCTTCGTACCCTAACCTCTTTCCATTTATGTGATCCTAATGACAATTTTAAGCAAAATCTGCTGTGATAGATTTGTGCTTTTACAAATTTCTTCGTACCCTAACCTCTTTCCATTTATGTGATCCTAATGACAATTTTAAGCAAAATCTGCTATGTGATAGATTTGTGCTTTTACAAATTTCTTCGTACACTAACCTCTTTCCATTTATGTGATCCTAATGACAATTTTAAGCAAAATCTGCTGTGATAGATTTGTGCTTTTACAAATTTCTTCGTACCCTAACCTCTTTCCATTCATGTGATCCTAATGACAATTTTATGCAAAATCTGCTGTGATAGATTTCTGCTTTTACAAATTTCTTCGTACCCTAACCTCTTTCCATTTATGTGATCCTAATGACAATTTTATGCAAAATCTGCTATGTGATAGATTTGTGCTTTTACAAATTTCTTCGTACCCTAACCTCTTTCCATTTATGTGATCCTAATGACAATTTTAAGCAAAATCTGCTGTGATAGATTTGTGCTTTTACAAATTTCTTCGTACCTTAACCTCTTTCCATTTATGTGATCCTAATGACAATTTTAAGCAAAATCTGCTGTGATAGATTTCTGCTTTTACAAATTTCTTCGTACCCTAACCTCTTTCCATTTATGTGATCCTAATGACAATTTTATGCAAAATCTGCTATGTGATAGATTTGTGCTTTTACAAATTTCTTCGTACCCTAACCTCTTTCCATTTATGTGATCCTAATGACAATTTTAAGCAAAATCTGCTGTGATAGATTTCTGCTTTTACAAATTTCTTCGTACCCTAACCTCTTTCCATTTATGTGATCCTAATGACAATTTTATGCAAAATCTGCTATGTGATAGATTTGTGCTTTTACAAATTTCTTCGTACCCTAACCTCTTTCCATTTATGTGATCCTAATGACAATTTTAAGCAAAATCTGCTGTGATAGATTTCTGCTTTTACAAATTTCTTCGTACCCTAACCTCTTTCCATTTATGTGATCCTAATGACAATTTTATGCAAAATCTGCTATGTGACAGATTTGTGCTTTTACAAATTTCTTCGTACCCTAACCTCTTTCCATTCATGTGATCCTAATGACAATTTTATGCAAAATTTGCTATGGGACAGATTTCTGCTTTTACAAATTTCTCGGTACCCTAACCTCTTTCCATTTATGTGATCCTAATGACAATTTTATGCAAAATCTGCTATGTGATAGATTTGTGCTTTTACAAATTTCTTCGTACCCTAACCTCCTTCCATTTACGTGATCCTAATGACAATTTTATGCAAAATCTGCTATGTGAAAGATTTCTGCTTTAACAAATTTCTTCGTACCCTAACCTCTTTCCATTCATGTGATCCTAATGACAATTTTATGCAAAATTTGCTATGTGATAGATTTCTGCTTTTACAAATTTCTTCGTACCCTAACCTCTGTCCATTCATGTGATCCTAATGACAATTTTATGCAAAATTTGATATGGGATAGATTTCAGCTTTTACAAATTTCTTCGTACACTAACCTCTTTCCATTTATGTGATCCTAATGACAATTTTATGAAAAATTTGCTATATGATAGATTTGTGCTTTTACAAATTTCTTCGTACCTAACCTCTTTCCATTCATGTGATCCTAATTACAATTTTATGCAAAATCTGCTGTGATAGATTTGTGCTTTTACAAATTTCTTCGTACCCTAACCTCTTTCCATTCATGTGATCCTAATGACAATTTTATGCAAAATCTGCTATGCGATAGATTTCTGCTTTTACAAATTTCTTCGTACCCTAACCTCTTTCCATTCTTGTGATCCTAATGACAATTTTATGCAAAATCTGCTGTGATAGATTTCAGCTTTTACAAATTTCTTCGTACCCTAACCTCTTTCCATTCATGTGATCCTAATGACAATTTTATGCAAAATCTGCTATGATAGATTTCAGCTTTTACAAATTTCGTCGTACCCTAACCTCTTTCCATTTATGTGATCCTAATGATAATTTTATGCAAAATTTGCTATATGATAGATTTGTGCTTTTACAAATTTCTTCGTACCTAACCTCTTTCCATTCATGTGATCCTAATGACAATTTTAAGCAAAATCTGCTGTGATAGATTTCTGCTTTTACAAATTTCTTCGTACCCTAACCTCTTTCCATTTATGTGATCCTAATGACAATTTTATGCAAACTCTGCTATGTGATAGATTTGTGCTTTTACAAATTTATTCGTACCCTAACCTCTTTCCATTCATGTGATCCTAATGACAATTTTAAGCAAAATCTGCTGTGATAGATTTCTGCTTTTACAAATTTCTTCGTACCCTAACCTCTTTCCATTTATGTGATCCTAATGACAATTTTAAGCAAAATCTGCTGTGATAGATTTCTGCTTTTACAGATTTCTTCGTACCCTAACCTCTTTCCATTTATGTGATCCTAATGACAATTTTATGCAAAATCTGCTATGTGATAGATTTGTGCTTTTACAAATTTCTTCGTACCCTAACCTCTTTCCATTTATGTGATCCTAATGACAATTTTATGCAAAATCTGCTATGTGATAGATTTGTGCTTTTACAAATTTCTTCGTACCCTAACCTCTTTCCATTTATGTGATCCTAATGACAATTTTATGCAAAATCTGCTATGTGATAGATTTGTGCTTTTACAAATTTCTTCGTACCCTAACCTCTTTCCATTTATGTGATCCTAATGACAATTTTAAGCAAAATCTGCTGTGATAGATTTGTGCTTTTACAAATTTCTTCGTACCCTAACCTCTTTCCATTTATGTGATCCTAATGACAATTTTAAGCAAAATCTGCTATGTGATAGATTTGTGCTTTTACAAATTTCTTCGTACCCTAACCTCTTTCCATTTATGTGATCCTAATGACAATTTTAAGCAAAATCTGCTGTGATAGATTTGTGCTTTTACAAATTTCTTCGTACCCTAACCTCTTTCCATTTATGTGATCCTAATGACAATTTTAAGCAAAATCTGCTGTGATAGATTTGTGCTTTTACAAATTTCTTCGTACCCTAACCTCTTTCCATTTATGTGATCCTAATGACAATTTTAAGCAAAATCTGCTATGTGATAGATTTGTGCTTTTACAAATTTCTTCGTACCCTAACCTCTTTCCATTTATGTGATCCTAATGACAATTTTAAGCAAAATCTGCTGTGATAGATTTGTGCTTTTACAAATTTCTTCGTACCCTAACCTCTTTCCATTCATGTGATCCTAATGACAATTTTATGCAAAATCTGCTGTGATAGATTTCTGCTTTTACAAATTTCTTCGTACCCTAACCTCTTTCCATTTATGTGATCCTAATGACAATTTTATGCAAAATCTGCTATGTGATAGATTTGTGCTTTTACAAATTTCTTCGTACCCTAACCTCTTTCCATTTATGTGATCCTAATGACAATTTTAAGCAAAATCTGCTGTGATAGATTTGTGCTTTTACAAATTTCTTCGTACCTTAACCTCTTTCCATTTATGTGATCCTAATGACAATTTTAAGCAAAATCTGCTGTGATAGATTTCTGCTTTTACAAATTTCTTCGTACCCTAACCTCTTTCCATTTATGTGATCCTAATGACAATTTTATGCAAAATCTGCTATGTGATAGATTTGTGCTTTTACAAATTTCTTCGTACCCTAACCTCTTTCCATTTATGTGATCCTAATGACAATTTTAAGCAAAATCTGCTGTGATAGATTTCTGCTTTTACAAATTTCTTCGTACCCTAACCTCTTTCCATTTATGTGATCCTAATGACAATTTTATGCAAAATCTGCTATGTGATAGATTTGTGCTTTTACAAATTTCTTCGTACCCTAACCTCTTTCCATTTATGTGATCCTAATGACAATTTTAAGCAAAATCTGCTGTGATAGATTTCTGCTTTTACAAATTTCTTCGTACCCTAACCTCTTTCCATTTATGTGATCCTAATGACAATTTTATGCAAAATCTGCTATGTGATAGATTTGTGCTTTTACAAATTTCTTCGTACCCTAACCTCTTTCCATTCATGTGATCCTAATGACAATTTTATGCAAAATTTGCTATGGGACAGATTTCTGCTTTTACAAATTTCTCGGTACCCTAACCTCTTTCCATTTATGTGATCCTAATGACAATTTTATGCAAAATCTGCTATGTGATAGATTTGTGCTTTTACAAATTTCTTCGTACCCTAACCTCCTTCCATTTACGTGATCCTAATGACAATTTTATGCAAAATCTGCTATGTGAAAGATTTCTGCTTTAACAAATTTCTTCGTACCCTAACCTCTTTCCATTCATGTGATCCTAATGACAATTTTATGCAAAATTTGCTATGTGATAGATTTCTGCTTTTACAAATTTCTTCGTACCCTAACCTCTGTCCATTCATGTGATCCTAATGACAATTTTATGCAAAATTTGATATGGGATAGATTTCAGCTTTTACAAATTTCTTCGTACACTAACCTCTTTCCATTTATGTGATCCTAATGACAATTTTATGAAAAATTTGCTATATGATAGATTTGTGCTTTTACAAATTTCTTCGTACCTAACCTCTTTCCATTCATGTGATCCTAATTACAATTTTATGCAAAATCTGCTGTGATAGATTTGTGCTTTTACAAATTTCTTTGTACCCTAACCTCTTTCCATTCATGTGATCCTAATGACAATTTTATGCAAAATCTGCTATGCGATAGATTTCTGCTTTTACAAATTTCTTCGTACCCTAACCTCTTTCCATTCTTGTGATCCTAATGACAATTTTATGCAAAATCTGCTGTGATAGATTTCAGCTTTTACAAATTTCTTCGTACCCTAACCTCTTTCCATTCATGTGATCCTAATGACAATTTTATGCAAAATCTGCTATGATAGATTTCAGCTTTTACAAATTTCGTCGTACCCTAACCTCTTTCCATTTATGTGATCCTAATGATAATTTTATGCAAAATTTGCTATATGATAGATTTGTGCTTTTACAAATTTCTTCGTACCTAACCTCTTTCCATTCATGTGATCCTAATGACAATTTTAAGCAAAATCTGCTGTGATAGATTTCTGCTTTTACAAATTTCTTCGTACCCTAACCTCTTTCCATTTATGTGATCCTAATGACAATTTTATGCAAACTCTGCTATGTGATAGATTTGTGCTTTTACAAATTTATTCGTACCCTAACCTCTTTCCATTCATGTGATCCTAATGACAATTTTAAGCAAAATCTGCTGTGATAGATTTCTGCTTTTACAAATTTCTTCGTACCCTAACCTCTTTCCATTTATGTGATCCTAATGACAATTTTAAGCAAAATCTGCTGTGATAGATTTCTGCTTTTACAGATTTCTTCGTACCCTAACCTCTTTCCATTTATGTGATCCTAATGACAATTTTATGCAAAATCTGCTATGTGATAGATTTGTGCTTTTACAAATTTCTTCGTACCCTAACCTCTTTCCATTTATGTGATCCTAATGACAATTTTAAGCAAAATCTGCTGTGATAGATTTCTGCTTTTACAAATTTCTTCGTACCCTAACCTCTTTCCATTTATGTGATCCTAATGACAATTTTATGCAAAATCTGCTATGTGATAGATTTGTGCTTTTACAAATTTCTTCGTACCCTAACCTCTTTCCATTCATATGATCCTAATGACAATTTTAAGCAAAATCTGCTGTGATAGATTTCTGATTTTACAAATTTCTTCGTACCCTAACCTCTTTCCATTTATGTGATCCTAATGACAATTTTATGCAAAATCTGCTATGTGATAGATTTGTGCTTTTACAAATTTCTTCGTACCCTAACCTCTTTCCATTTATGTGATCCTAATGACAATTTTAAGCAAAATCTGCTGTGATAGATTTGTGCTTTTACAAATTTCTTCGTACCCTAACCTCTTTCCATTTATGTGATCCTAATGACAATTTTAAGCAAAGTCTGCTATGTGATAGATTTGTGCTTTTACAAATTTCTTCGTACCCTAACCTCTTTCCATTTATGTGATCCTAATGACAATTTTAAGCAAAATCTGCTGTGATAGATTTGTGCTTTTACAAGTTTCTTCGTACCCTAACCTCTTTCCATTTACGTGATCCTAATGACAATTTTAAGCAAAATCTGCTGTGATAGATTTCTGCTTTTACAAATTTCTTCGTACCCTAACCTCTTTCCATTTATGTGATCCTAATGACAATTTTATGCAAACTCTGCTATGTGATAGATTTGTGCTTTTACAAATTTATTCGTACCCTAACCTCTTTCCATTCATGTGATCCTAATGACAATTTTAAGCAAAATCTGCTGTGATAGATTTCTGCTTTTACAAATTTCTTCGTACCCTAACCTCTTTCCATTTATGTGATCCTAATGACAATTTTAAGCAAAATCTGCTGTGATAGATTTCTGCTTTTACAGATTTCTTCGTACCCTAACCTCTTTCCATTTATGTGATCCTAATGACAATTTTATGCAAAATCTGCTATGTGATAGATTTGTGCTTTTACAAATTTCTTCGTACCCTAACCTCTTTCCATTTATGTGATCCTAATGACAATTTTATGCAAAATCTGCTATGTGATAGATTTGTGCTTTTACAAATTTCTTCGTACCCTAACCTCTTTCCATTTATGTGATCCTAATGACAATTTTATGCAAAATCTGCTATGTGATAGATTTGTGCTTTTACAAATTTCTTCGTACCCTAACCTCTTTCCATTTATGTGATCCTAATGACAATTTTAAGTAAAATCTGCTGTGATAGATTTGTGCTTTTACAAATTTCTTCGTACCCTAACCTCTTTCCATTTATGTGATCCTAATGACAATTTTAAGCAAAATCTGCTATGTGATAGATTTGTGCTTTTACAAATTTCTTCGTACCCTAACCTCTTTCCATTTATGTGATCCTAATGACAATTTTAAGCAAAATCTGCTGTGATAGATTTGTGCTTTTACAAATTTCTTCGTACCCTAACCTCTTTCCATTCATGTGATCCTAATGACAATTTTATGCAAAATCTGCTATGTGATAGATTTCTGCTTTTACAAATTTCTTCGTACCTTAACCTCTTTCCATTTATGTGATCCTAATGACAATTTTAAGCAAAATCTGCTGTGATAGATTTCTGCTTTTACAAATTTCTTCGTACCCTAACCTCTTTCCATTTATGTGATCCTAATGACAATTTTATGCAAAATCTGCTATGTGATAGATTTGTGCTTTTACAAATTTCTTCGTACCCTAACCTCTTTCCATTTATGTGATCCTAATGACAATTTTAAGCAAAATCTGCTGTGATAGATTTCTGCTTTTACAAATTTCTTCGTACCCTAACCTCTTTCCATTTATGTGATCCTAATGACAATTTTATGCAAAATCTGCTATGTGATAGATTTGTGCTTTTACAAATTTCTTCGTACCCTAACCTCTTTCCATTTATGTGATCCTAATGACAATTTTAAGCAAAATCTGCTGTGATAGATTTCTGCTTTTACAAATTTCTTCGTACCCTAACCTCTTTCCATTGATGTGATCCTAATGACAATTTTAAGCAAAATCTGCTGTGATAGATTTCTGCTTTTACAAATTTCTTCGTACCCTAACCTCTTTCCATTTATGTGATCCTAATGACAATTTTATGCAAAATCTGCTATGTGATAGATTTGTGCTTTTACAAATTTCTTCGTACCCTAACCTCTTTCCATTCATGTGATCCTAATGACAATTTTATGCAAAATTTGCTATGGGACAGATTTCTGCTTTTACAAATTTCTCGGTACCCTAACCTCTTTCCATTTATGTGATCCTAATGACAATTTTATGCAAAATCTGCTATGTGATAGATTTGTGCTTTTACAAATTTCTTCGTACCCTAACCTCCTTCCATTTACGTGATCCTAATGACAATTTTATGCAAAATCTGCTATGTGAAAGATTTCTGCTTTAACAAATTTCTTCGTACCCTAACCTCTTTCCATTCATGTGATCCTAATGACAATTTTATGCAAAATTTGCTATGTGATAGATTTCTGCTTTTACAAATTTCTTCGTACCCTAACCTCTGTCCATTCATGTGATCCTAATGACAATTTTATGCAAAATTTGATATGGGATAGATTTCAGCTTTTACAAATTTCTTCGTACACTAACCTCTTTCCATTTATGTGATCCTAATGACAATTTTATGAAAAATTTGCTATATGATAGATTTGTGCTTTTACAAATTTCTTCGTACCTAACCTCTTTCCATTCATGTGATCCTAATTACAATTTTATGCAAAATCTGCTGTGATAGATTTGTGCTTTTACAAATTTCTTTGTACCCTAACCTCTTTCCATTCATGTGATCCTAATGACAATTTTATGCAAAATCTGCTATGCGATAGATTTCTGCTTTTACAAATTTCTTCGTACCCTAACCTCTTTCCATTCTTGTGATCCTAATGACAATTTTATGCAAAATCTGCTGTGATAGATTTCAGCTTTTACAAATTTCTTCGTACCCTAACCTCTTTCCATTCATGTGATCCTAATGACAATTTTATGCAAAATCTGCTATGATAGATTTCAGCTTTTACAAATTTCTTCGTACCCTAACCTCTTTCCATTTATGTGATCCTAATGATAATTTTATGCAAAATTTGCTATATGATAGATTTGTGCTTTTACAAATTTCTTCGTACCTAACCTCTTTCCATTCATGTGATCCTAATGACAATTTTAAGCAAAATCTGCTGTGATAGATTTCTGCTTTTACAAATTTCTTCGTACCCTAACCTCTTTCCATTTATGTGATCCTAATGACAATTTTATGCAAACTCTGCTATGTGATAGATTTGTGCTTTTACAAATTTATTCGTACCCTAACCTCTTTCCATTCATGTGATCCTAATGACAATTTTAAGCAAAATCTGCTGTGATAGATTTCTGCTTTTACAAATTTCTTCGTACCCTAACCTCTTTCCATTTATGTGATCCTAATGACAATTTTAAGCAAAATCTGCTGTGATAGATTTCTGCTTTTACAGATTTCTTCGTACCCTAACCTCTTTCCATTTATGTGATCCTAATGACAATTTTATGCAAAATCTGCTATGTGATAGATTTGTGCTTTTACAAATTTCTTCGTACCCTAACCTCTTTCCATTTATGTAATCCTAATGACAATTTTATGCAAAATCTGCTATGTGATAGATTTGTGCTTTTACAAATTTCTTCGTACCCTAACCTCTTTCCATTTATGTGATCCTAATGACAATTTTATGCAAAATCTGCTATGTGATAGATTTGTGCTTTTACAAATTTCTTCGTACCCTAACCTCTTTCCATTTATGTGATCCTAATGACAATTTTAAGCAAAATCTGCTGTGATAGATTTGTGCTTTTACAAATTTCTTCGTACCCTAACCTCTTTCCATTTATGTGATCCTAATGACAATTTTAATCAAAATCTGCTATGTGATAGATTTGTGCTTTTACAAATTTCTTCGTACCCTAACCTCTTTCCATTTATGTGATCCTAATGACAATTTTAAGCAAAATCTGCTGTGATAGATTTGTGCTTTTACAAATTTCTTCGTACCCTAACCTCTTTCCATTCATGTGATCCTAATGACAATTTTAAGCAAAATCTGCTGTGATAGATTTCTGCTTTTACAAATTTCTTCGTACCTTAACCTCTTTCCATTTATGTGATCCTAATGACAATTTTAAGCAAAATCTGCTGTGATAGATTTCTGCTTTTACAAATTTCTTCGTACCCTAACCTCTTTCCATTTATGTGATCCTAATGACAATTTTATGCAAAATCTGCTATGTGATAGTTTTGTGCTTTTACAAATTTCTTCGTAACCTAACCTCTTTCCATTTATGTGATCCTAATGACAATTTTAAGCAAAATCTGCTGTGATAGATTTCTGCTTTTACAAATTTCTTCGTACCCTAACCTCTTTCCATTTATGTGATCCTAATGACAATTTTATGCAAAATCTGCTATGTGATAGATTTGTGCTTTTACAAATTTCTTCGTACCCTAACCTCTTTCCATTTATGTGATCCTAATGACAATTTTAAGCAAAATCTGCTGTGATAGATTTCTGCTTTTACAAATTTCTTCGTACCCTAACCTCTTTCCATTGATGTGATCCTAATGACAATTTTAAGCAAAATCTGCTGTGATAGATTTCTGCTTTTACAAATTTCTTCGTACCCTAACCTCTTTCCATTTATGTGATCCTAATGACAATTTTATGCAAAATCTGCTATGTGATAGATTTGTGCTTTTACAAATTTCTTCGTACCCTAACCTCTTTCCATTCATGTGATCCTAATGACAATTTTATGCAAAATCTGCTATGCGATAGATTTGTGCTTTAACAAATTTCTTCGTATCCTAACCTTCTTCCATTCATGTGATCCTAATGACAATTTTATGCAAAATTTGCTATGGGACAGATTTCTGCTTTTACAAATTTCTCGGTACCCTAACCTCTTTCCATTTATGTGATCCTAATGACAATTTTATGCAAAATCTGCTATGTGATAGATTTGTGCTTTTACAAATTTCTTCGTACCCTAACCTCCTTCCATTTACGTGATCCTAATGACAATTTTATGCAAAATCTGCTATGTGAAAGATTTCTGCTTTAACAAATTTCTTCGTACCCTAACCTCTTTCCATTCATGTGATCCTAATGACAATTTTATGCAAAATTTGCTATGTGATAGATTTCTGCTTTTACAAATTTCTTCGTACCCTAACCTCTGTCCATTCATGTGATCCTAATGACAATTTTATGCAAAATTTGATATGGGATAGATTTCAGCTTTTACAAATTTCTTCGTACACTAACCTCTTTCCATTTATGTGATCCTAATAACAATTTTATGAAAAATTTGCTATATGATAGATTTGTGCTTTTACAAATTTCTTCGTACCTAACCTCTTTCCATTAATGTGATCCTAATTACAATTTTATGCAAAATCTGCTGTGATAGATTTGTGCTTTTACAAATTTCTTTGTACCCTAACCTCTTTCCATTCATGTGATCCTAATGACAATTTTATGCAAAATCTGCTATGCGATAGATTTCTGCTTTTACAAATTTCTTCGTACCCTAACCTCTTTCCATTCTTGTGATCCTAATGACAATTTTATGCAAAATCTGCTGTGATAGATTTCAGCTTTTACAAATTTCTTCGTACCCTAACCTCTTTCCATTTACGTGATCCTAATGACAATTTTAAGCCAAATCTGCTGTGATAGATTTCTGCTTTTACAAATTTCTTCGTACCCTAACCTCTTTCCATTTATGTGATCCTAATGACAATTTTATGCAAACTCTGCTATGTGATAGATTTGTGCTTTTACAAATTTATTCGTACCCTAACCTCTTTCCATTCATGTGATCCTAATGACAATTTTAAGCAAAATCTGCTGTGATAGATTTCTGCTTTTACAAATTTCTTCGTACCCTAACCTCTTTCCATTTATGTGATCCTAATGACAATTTTAAGCAAAATCTGCTGTGATAGATTTCTGCTTTTACAGATTTCTTCGTACCCTAACCTATTTCCATTTATGTGATCCTAATGACAATTTTATGCAAAATCTGCTATGTGATAGATTTGTGCTTTTACAAATTTCTTCGTACCCTAACCTCTTTCCATTTATGTGATCCTAATGACAATTTTATGCAAAATCTGCTATGTGATAGATTTGTGCTTTTACAAATTTCTTCGTACCCTAACCTCTTTCCATTTATGTGATCCTAATGACAATTTTATGCAAAATCTGCTATGTGATAGATTTGTGCTTTTACAAATTTCTTCGTACCCTAACCTCTTTCCATTTATGTGATCCTAATGACAATTTTAAGCAAAATCTGCTGTGATAGATTTGTGCTTTTACAAATTTCTTCGTACCCTAACCTCTTTCCATTTATGTGATCCTAATGACAATTTTAAGCAAAATCTGCTATGTGATAGATTTGTGCTTTTACAAATTTCTTCGTACCCTAACCTCTTTCCATTTATGTGATCCTAATGACAATTTTAAGCAAAATCTGCTGTGATAGATTTGTGCTTTTACAAATTTCTTCGTACCCTAACCTCTTTCCATTCATGTGATCCTAATGACAATTTTAAGCAAAATCTGCTGTGATAGATTTCTGCTTTTACAAATTTCTTCGTACCTTAACCTCTTTCCATTTATGTGATCCTAATGACAATTTTAAGCAAAATCTGCTGTGATAGATTTCTGCTTTTACAAATTTCTTCGTACCCTAACCTCTTTCCATTTATGTGATCCTAATGACAATTTTATGCAAAATCTGCTATGTGATAGATTTGTGCTTTTACAAATTTCTTCGTACCCTAACCTCTTTCCATTTATGTGATCCTAATGACAATTTTAAGCAAAATCTGCTGTGATAGATTTCTGCTTTTACAAATTTCTTCGTACCCTAACCTCTTTCCATTTATGTGATCCTAATGACAATTTTATGCAAAATCTGCTATGTGATAGATTTGTGCTTTTACAAATTTCTTCGTACCCTAACCTCTTTCCATTTATGTGATCCTAATGACAATTTTAAGCAAAATCTTCTGTGATAGATTTCTGCTTTTACAAATTTCTTCGTACCCTAACCTCTTTCCATTGATGTGATCCTAATGACAATTTTAAGCAAAATCTGCTGTGATAGATTTCTGCTTTTACAAATTTCTTCGTACCCTAACCTCTTTCCATTTATGTGATCCTAATGACAATTTTATGCAAAATCTGCTATGTGATAGATTTGTGCTTTTACAAATTTCTTCGTACCCTAACCTCTTTCCATTCATGTGATCCTAATGACAATTTTATGCAAAATTTGCTATGGGACAGATTTCTGCTTTTACAAATTTCTCGGTACCCTAACCTCTTTCCATTTATGTGATCCTAATGACAATTTTATGCAAAATCTGCTATGTGATAGATTTGTGCTTTTACAAATTTCTTCGTACCCTAACCTCCTTCCATTTACGTGATCCTAATGACAATTTTATGCAAAATCTGCTATGTGAAAGATTTCTGCTTTAACAAATTTCTTCGTACCCTAACCTCTTTATATTCATGTGATCCTAATGACAATTTTATGCAAAATTTGCTATGTGATAGATTTCTGCTTTTACAAATTTCTTCGTACCCTAACCTCTGTCCATTCATGTGATCCTAATGACAATTTTATGCAAAATTTGATATGGGATAGATTTCAGCTTTTACAAATTTCTTCGTACACTAACCTCTTTCCATTTATGTGATCCTAATGACAATTTTATGAAAAATTTGCTATATGATAGATTTGTGCTTTTACAAATTTCTTCGTACCTAACCTCTTTCCATTCATGTGATCCTAATTACAATTTTATGCAAAATCTGCTGTGATAGATTTGTGCTTTTACAAATTTCTTTGTACCCTAACCTCTTTCCATTCATGTGATCCTAATGACAATTTTATGCAAAATCTGCTATGCGATAGATTTCTGCTTTTACAAATTTCTTCGTACCCTAACCTCTTTCCATTCTTGTGATCCTAATGACAATTTTATGCAAAATCTGCTGTGATAGATTTCAGCTTTTACAAATTTCTTCGTACCCTAACCTCTTTCCATTCATGTGATCCTAATGACAATTTTATGCAAAATCTGCTATGATAGATTTCAGCTTTTACAAATTTCTTCGTACCCTAACCTCTTTCCATTTATGTGATCCTAATGATAATTTTATGCAAAATTTGCTATATGATAGATTTGTGCTTTTACAAATTTCTTCGTACCTAACCTCTTTCCATTCATGTGATCCTAATGACAATTTTAAGCAAAATCTGCTGTGATAGATTTCTGCTTTTACAAATTTCTTCGTACCCTAACCTCTTTCCATTTATGTGATCCTAATGACAATTTTATGCAAACTCTGCTATGTGATAGATTTGTGCTTTTACAAATTTATTCGTACCCTAACCTCTTTCCATTCATGTGATCCTAATGACAATTTTAAGCAAAATCTGCTGTGATAGATTTCTGCTTTTACAAATTTCTTCGTACCCTAACCTCTTTCCATTTATGTGATCCTAATGACAATTTTAAGCAAAATCTGCTGTGATAGATTTCTGCTTTTACAGATTTCTTCGTACCCTAACCTCTTTCCATTTATGTGATCCTAATGACAATTTTATGCAAAATCTGCTATGTGATAGATTTGTGCTTTTACAAATTTCTTCGTACCCTAACCTCTTTCCATTTATGTAATCCTAATGACAATTTTATGCAAAATCTGCTATGTGATAGATTTGTGCTTTTACAAATTTCTTCGTACCCTAACCTCTTTCCATTTATGTGATCCTAATGACAATTTTATGCAAAATCTGCTATGTGATAGATTTGTGCTTTTACAAATTTCTTCGTACCCTAACCTCTTTCCATTTATGTGATCCTAATGACAATTTTAAGCAAAATCTGCTGTGATAGATTTGTGCTTTTACAAATTTCTTCGTACCCTAACCTCTTTCCATTTATGTGATCCTAATGACAATTTTAAGCAAAATCTGCTATGTGATAGATTTGTGCTTTTACAAATTTCTTCGTACCCTAACCTCTTTCCATTTATGTGATCCTAATGACAATTTTATGCAAAATCTGCTATGTGATAGATTTGTGCTTCTACAAATTTCTTCGTACCCTAACCTCTTTCCATTTATGTGATCCTAATGACAATTTTAAGCAAAATTTGCTGTGATAGATTTGTGCTTTTACAAATTTCTTCGTACCCTAACCTCTTTCCATTTATGTGATCCTAATGACAATTTTAAGCAAAATCTGCTGTGATAGATTTCTGCTTTTACAAATTTCTTCGTACCCTAACCTCTTTCCATTTATGTGATCCTAATGACAATTTTATGCAAAATCTGCTATGTGATAGATTTGTGCTTTTACAAATTTCTTCGTACCCTAACCTCTTTCCATTTATGTGATCCTAATGGCAATTTTAAGCAAAATCTGCTGTGATAGATTTGTGCTTTTACAAATTTCTTCGTACCCTAACCTCTTTCCATTCATGTGATCCTAATGACAATTTTAAGCAAAATCTGCTGTGATAGATTTCTGCTTTTACAAATTTCTTCGTACCTTAACCTCTTTCCATTTATGTGATCCTAATGACAATTTTAAGCAAAATCTGCTGTGATAGATTTCTGCTTTTACAAATTTCTTCGTACCCTAACCTCTTTCCATTTATGTGATCCTAATGACAATTTTATGCAAAATCTGCTATGTGATAGATTTGTGCTTTTACAAATTTCTTCGTAACCTAACCTATTTCCATTTATGTGATCCTAATGACAATTTTAAGCAAAATCTGCTGTGATAGATTTCTGCTTTTACAAATTTCTTCGTACCCTAACCTCTTTCCATTTATGTGATCCTAATGACAATTTTATGCAAAATCTGCTATGTGATAGATTTGTGCTTTTACAAATTTCTTCGTACCCTAACCTCTTTCCATTTATGTGATCCTAATGACAATTTTAAGCAAAATCTGCTGTGATAGATTTCTGCTTTTACAAATTTCTTCGTACCCTAACCTCTTTCCATTGATGTGATCCTAATGACAATTTTAAGCAAAATCTGCTGTGATAGATTTCTGCTTTTACAAATTTCTTCGTACCCTAACCTCTTTCCATTTATGTGATCCTAATGACAATTTTATGCAAAATCTGCTATGTGATAGATTTGTGCTTTTACAAATTTCTTCGTACCCTAACCTCTTTCCATTCATGTGATCCTAATGACAATTTTATGCAAAATCTGCTATGCGATAGATTTGTGCTTTAACAAATTTCTTCGTATCCTAACCTTCTTCCATTCATGTGATCCTAATGACAATTTTATGCAAAATTTGCTATGGGACAGATTACTGCTTTTACAAATTTCTCGGTACCCTAACCTCTTTCCATTTATGTGATCCTAATGACAATTTTATGCAAAATCTGCTATGTGATAGATTTGTGCTTTTACAAATTTCTTCGTACCCTAACCTCCTTCCATTTACGTGATCCTAATGACAATTTTATGCAAAATCTGCTATGTGAAAGATTTCTGCTTTAACAAATTTCTTCGTACCCTAACCTCTTTCCATTCATGTGATCCTAATGACAATTTTATGCAAAATTTGCTATGTGATAGATTTCTGCTTTTACAAATTTCTTCGTACCCTAACCTCTGTCCATTCATGTGATCCTAATGACAATTTTATGCAAAATTTGATATGGGATAGATTTCAGCTTTTACAAATTTCTTCGTACACTAACCTCTTTCCATTTATGTGATCCTAATGACAATTTTATGAAAAATTTGCTATATGATAGATTTGTGCTTTTACAAATTTCTTCGTACCTAACCTCTTTCCATTAATGTGATCCTAATTACAATTTTATGCAAAATCTGCTGTGATAGATTTGTGCTTTTACAAATTTCTTTGTACCCTAACCTCTTTCCATTCATGTGATCCTAATGACAATTTTATGCAAAATCTGCTATGCGATAGATTTCTGCTTTTACAAATTTCTTCGTACCCTAACCTCTTTCGATTCTTGTGATCCTAATGACAATTTTATGCAAAATCTGCTGTGATAGATTTCAGCTTTTACAAATTTCTTCGTACCCTAACCTCTTTCCATTCATGTGATCCTAATGACAATTTTATGCAAAATCTGCTATGATAGATTTCAGCTTTTACAAATTTCTTCGTACCCTAACCTCTTTCCATTCTTGTGATCCTAATGACAATTTTATGCAAAATCTGCTGTGATAGATTTCAGCTTTTACAAATTTCTTCGTACCCTAACCTCTTTCCATTCTTGTGATCCTAATGACAATTTTATGCAAAATCTGCTATGTGATAGATTTGTGCTTTTACAAATTTCTTTGTAACCTAACCTCTTTCCATTCATGTGATCCTAATGACAATTTTATGCAAAATCTGCTATGCGATAGATTTCTGCTTTTACAAATTTCTTCGTACTCTAACCTCTTTCCATTCATGTGATCCTAATGACAATTTTATGCAAAATCTGCTGTGATAGATTACAGCTTTTACAAATTTCTTCGTACCTAACCTCTTTCCATTCATGTGATCCTAATGACAATTTTATGCAAAATCTGCTATGTGATAGATTTGTGCTTTTACAAATTTCTTTGTAACCTAACCTCTTTCCATTCATGTGATCCTAATGACAATTTTATGCAAAATCTGCTATGCGATAGATTTCTGCTTTTACAAATTTCTTCGTACCCTAACCTCTTTCCATTCTTGTGATCCTAATGACAATTTTATGCAAAATCTGCTGTGATAGATTTCAGCTTTTACAAATTTCTTCGTACCCTAACCTCTTTCCATTCTTGTGATCCTAATGACAATTTTATGCAAAATCTGCTGTGATAGATTTCAACTTTTACAAATTTCTTCGTACCTAACCTCTTTCCATTCATTTGATCCTAATGACAATTTTATGCAAAATCTGCTATGTGATAGATTTGTGCTTTTACAAATTTCTTTGTAACCTAACCTCTTTCCATTCATGTGATCCTAATGACAATTTTATGCAAAATCTGCTATGCGATAGATTTCTGCTTTTACAAATTTCTTCGTACTCTAACCTCTTTCCATTCATGTGATCCTAATGACAATTTTATGCAAAATCTGCTGTGATAGATTTCAGCTTTTAGAAATTTCTTCGTAACCTAACCTCTTTCCATTCATGTGATCCTAATGACAATTTTATGCAAAATCTGCTATGATAAATTTCAGCTTTTACAAATTTCTTCGTACCCTAACCTCTTTCCATTTATGTGATCCTAATGATAATTTTATGCAAAATTTGCTATATGATAGATTTGTGCTTTTACAAATTTCTTCGTACCTAACCTCTTTCCATTCATGTGATCCTAATGACAATTTTATGCAAAATCTGCTGTGATAGATTTGTGCTTTTACAAATGTCTTCGTACCCTAGCCACTTTCCATTCATGTGATCCTAATGACAATTTTAAGCAAAATCTGCTGTGATATATTCGTGCTTTTACAAATTTCTTCGTACCCTAACCTCTTTTCATTTATGTGATCCTAATGACAATTTTAAGCAAAATCTGCTGTGATAGATTTGTGCTTTTACAAATTTCTTCGTACCCTAACCTCTTTCCATTTATGTGATCCTAATGACAATTTTATGCAAAATCTGCTATGTGATAGATTTGTGCTTTTACAAATTTCTTTGTAACCTAACCTCTTTCCATTCATGTGATCCTAATGACAATTTTATGCAAAATCTGCTATGCGATAGATTTCTGCTTTTACAAATTTCTTCGTACTCTAACCTCTTTCCATTCATGTGATCCTAATGACAATTTTATGCAAAATCTGCTGTGATAGATTACAGCTTTTACAAATTTCTTCGTACCTAACCTCTTTCCATTCATGTGATCCTAATGACAATTTTATGCAAAATCTGCTATGTGATAGATTTGTGCTTTTACAAATTTCTTTGTAACCTAACCTCTTTCCATTCATGTGATCCTAATGACAATTTTATGCAAAATCTGCTATGCGATAGATTTCTGCTTTTACAAATTTCTTCGTACCCTAACCTCTTTCCATTCTTGTGATCCTAATGACAATTTTATGCAAAATCTGCTGTGATAGATTTCAGCTTTTACAAATTTCTTCGTACCCTAACCTCTTTCCATTCTTGTGATCCTAATGACAATTTTATGCAAAATCTGCTGTGATAGATTTCAGCTTTTACAAATTTCTTCGTACCTAACCTCTTTCCATTCATTTGATCCTAATGACAATTTTATGCAAAATCTGCTATGTGATAGATTTGTGCTTTTACAAATTTCTTTGTAACCTAACCTCTTTCCATTCATGTGATCCTAATGACAATTTTATGCAAAATCTGCTATGCGATAGATTTCTGCTTTTACAAATTTCTTCGTACTCTAACCTCTTTCCATTCATGTGATCCTAATGACAATTTTATGCAAAATCTGCTGTGATAGATTTCAGCTTTTAGAAATTTCTTCGTAACCTAACCTCTTTCCATTCATGTGATCCTAATGACAATTTTATGCAAAATCTGCTATGATAAATTTCAGCTTTTACAAATTTCTTCGTACCCTAACCTCTTTCCATTTATGTGATCCTAATGATAATTTTATGCAAAATTTGCTATATGATAGATTTGTGCTTTTACAAATTTCTTCGTACCTAACCTCTTTCCATTCATGTGATCCTAATGACAATTTTATGCAAAATCTGCTGTGATAGATTTGTGCTTTTACAAATGTCTTCGTACCCTAGCCACTTTCCATTCATGTGATCCTAATGACAATTTTAAGCAAAATCTGCTGTGATATATTCGTGCTTTTACAAATTTCTTCGTACCCTAACCTCTTTTCATTTATGTGATCCTAATGACAATTTTAAGCAAAATCTGCTGTGATAGATTTGTGCTTTTACAAATTTCTTCGTACCCTAACCTCTTTCCATTTATGTGATCCTAATGACAATTTTATGCAAAATCTGCTATGTGATAGATTTGTGCTTTTACAAATTTCTTCGTACCCTAACCTCTTTCCATTCATGTGATCCTAATGACAATTTTAAGCAAAATCTGCTATGATAGATTTCTGCTTTTACAAATTTCTTCGTACCCTAACCTCTTTCCATTTATGTGATCCTAATGACAATTTTATGCAAAATCTGCTATGTGATAGATTTGTGCTTTTACAAATTTCTTCGTACCCTAACCTCTTTCCATTTATGTGATCCTAATGACAATTTTAAGCAAAATCTGCTGTGATAGATTTCTGCTTTTACAAATTTCTTCGTACCCTAACCTCTTTCCATTTATGTGATCCTAATGACAATTTTAAGCAAAATCTTCTGTGATAGATTTCTGCTTTTACAAATTTCTTCGTACCCTAACCTCTTTCCATTTATGTGATCCTAATGACAATTTTATGCAAAATCTGCTATGTGATAGATTTGTGCTTTTACAAATTTCTTCGTACCCTAACCTCTTTCCATTTATGTGATCCTAATGACAATTTTAAGCAAAATCTGCTGTGATAGATTTCTGCTTTTACAAATTTCTTCGTACCCTAACCTCTTTCCATTTATGTGATCCTAATGACAAATTTATTCAAAATCTGCTATGTGATAGATTTGTGCTTTTACAAATTTCTTCGTACCCTAACCTCTTTCCATTTATGTGATCCTAATGACAATTTTAAGCAAAATCTGCTGTGATAGATTTCTGCTTTTACAAATTTCTTCGTACCCTAACCTCTTTCCATTCATGTGATCCTAATGACAATTTTATGCAAAATCTGCTGTGATAGATTTCAGCTTTTACAAATTTCTTCGTACCCTAACCTCTTTCCATTCATGTGATCCTAATGACAATTTTATGCAAAATCTGCTATGATAGATTTCAGCTTTTACAAATTTCTTCGTACCCTAACCTCTTTCCATTTATGTGATCCTAATGATAATTTTATGCAAAATTTGCTATATGATAGATTTGTGCTTTTACAAATTTCTTCGTACCTAACCTCTTTCCATTCATGTGATCCTAATGACAATTTTATGCAAAATCTGCTGTGATAGATTTGTGCTTTTACAAATGTCTTCGTACCCTAACCACTTTCCATTCATGTGATCCTAATGACAATTTTAAGCAAAATCTGCTGTGATATATTTGTGCTTTTACAAATTTCTTCGTACCCTAACCTCTTTTCATTTATGTGATCCTAATGACAATTTTAAGCAAAATCTGCTGTGATAGATTTGTGCTTTTACAAATTTCTTCGTACCCTAACCTCTTTCCATTTATGTGATCCTAATGACAATTTTATGCAAAATCTGCTATGTGATAGATTTGTGCTTTTACAAATTTCTTCGTACACTAACCTCTTTCCATTCATGTGATCCTAATGACAATTTTAAGCAAAATCTGCTATGATAGATTTCTGCTTTTACAAATTTCTTCGTACCCTAACCTCTTTCCATTTATGTGATCCTAATGACAATTTTATGCAAAATCTGCTATGTGATAGATTTGTGCTTCTACAAATTTCTTCGTACCCTAACCTCTTTCCATTTATGTGATCCTAATGACAATTTTAAGCAAAATTTGCTGTGATAGATTTGTGCTTTTACAAATTTCTTCGTACCCTAACCTCTTTCAATTTATGTGATCCTAATGACAATTTTAAGCAAAATCTGCTGTGATAGATTTCTGCTTTTACAAATTTCTTCGTACCCTAACCTCTTTCCATTTATGTGATCCTAATGACAATTTTATGCAAAATCTGCTATGTGATAGATTTGTGCTTTTACAAATTTCTTCGTACCCTAACCTCTTTCCATTTATGTGATCCTAATGGCAATTTTAAGCAAAATCTGCTGTGATAGATTTCTGCTTTTACAAATTTCTTCGTACCCTAACCTCTTTCCATTTATGTGATCCTAATGACAATTTTATGCAAAATCTGCTATGTGATAGATTTGTGCTTTTACAAATTTCTTCGTACCCTAACCTCTTTCCATTTATGTGATCCTAATGACAATTTTAAGCAAAATCTGCTGTGATAGATTTCTGCTTTTACAAATTTCTTCGTACCCTAACCTCTTTCCATTGATGTGAGCCTAATGACAATTTTAAGCAAAATCTGCTGTGATAGATTTCTGCTTTTACAAATTTCTTCGTACCCTAACCTCTTTCCATTTATGTGATCCTAATGACAATTTTATGCAAAATCTGCTATGTGATAGATTTGTGCTTTTACAAATTTCTTCGTACCCTAACCTCTTTCCATTCATGTGATCCTAATGACAATTTTATGCAAAATCTGCTATGCGATAGATTTGTGCTTTAACAAATTTCTTCGTATCCTAACCTTCTTCCATTCATGTGATCCTAATGACAATTTTATGCAAAATTTTCTATGGGACAGATTTCTGCTTTTACAAATTTCTTCGTACCCTAACCTCTTTCCATTTATGTGATCCTAATGACAATTTTATGCAAAATCTGCTATGTGATAGATTTGTGCTTTTACAAATTTCTTCGTACCCTAACCTCTTTCCATTTACGTGATCCTAATGACAATTTTATGCAAAATATGCTATGTGAAAGATTTCTGCTTTAACAAATTTCTTCGTACCCTAACCTCTTTCCATTCATGTGATCCTAATGACAATTTTATGCAAAATTTGCTATGTGATAGATTTCTGCTTTTACAAATTTCTTCGTACCCTAACCTCTGTCCATTCATGTGATCCTAATGACAATTTTATGCAAAATTTGATATGGGATAGATTTCAGCTTTTACAAATTTCTTCGTACCCTAACCTCTTTCCATTTATGTGATCCTAATGACAATTTTATGCAAAATCTGCTGTGATAGATTTGTGCTTTTACAAATTTCTTTGTACCCTAACCTCTTTCCATTCATGTGATCCTAATGACAATTTTATGCAAAATCTGCTATGCGATAGATTTCTGCTTTTACAAATTTCTTCGTACCCTAACCTCTTTCCATTCTTGTGATCCTAGTGACAATTTTATGCAAAATCTGCTGTGATAGATTTCAGCTTTTACAAATTTCTTCGTACCCTAACCTCTTTCCATTCATGTGATCCTAATGACAATTTTATGCAAAATCTGCTATGATAGATTTCAGCTTTTACAAATTTCTTCGTACCCTAACCTCTTTCCATTTATGTGATCCTAATGATAATTTTATGCAAAATTTGCTATATGATAGATTTGTGCTTTTACAAATTTCTTCGTACCTAACCTCTTTCCATTCATGTGATCCTAATGACAATTTTATGCAAAATCTGCTATGTGATAGATTTGTGCTTTTACAAATTTCTTTGTAACCTAACCTCTTTCCATTCATGTGATCCTAATGACAATTTTATGCAAAATCTGCTATGCGATAGATTTCTGCTTTTACAAATTTCTTCGTACCCTAACCTCTTTCCATTCTTGTGATCCTAATGACAATTTTATGCAAAATCTGCTGTGATAGATTTCAGCTTTTACAAATTTCTTCGTACCCTAACCTCTTTCCATTCTTGTGATCCTAATGACAATTTTATGCAAAATCTGCTGTGATAGATTTCAGCTTTTACAAATTTCTTCGTACCTAACCTCTTTCCATTCATTTGATCCTAATGACAATTTTATGCAAAATCTGCTATGTGATAGATTTGTGCTTTTACAAATTTCTTTGTAACCTAACCTCTTTCCATTCATGTGATCCTAATGACAATTTTATGCAAAATCTGCTATGCGATAGATTTCTGCTTTTACAAATTTCTTCGTACTCTAACCTCTTTCCATTCATGTGATCCTAATGACAATTTTATGCAAAATCTGCTGTGATAGATTTCAGCTTTTAGAAATTTCTTCGTAACCTAACCTCTTTCCATTCATGTGATCCTAATGACAATTTTATGCAAAATCTGCTATGATAAATTTCAGCTTTTACAAATTTCTTCGTACCCTAACCTCTTTCCATTTATGTGATCCTAATGATAATTTTATGCAAAATTTGCTATATGATAGATTTGTGCTTTTACAAATTTCTTCGTACCTAACCTCTTTCCATTCATGTGATCCTAATGACAATTTTATGCAAAATCTGCTGTGATAGATTTGTGCTTTTACAAATTTCTTCGTACCCTAGCCACTTTCCATTCATGTGATCCTAATGACAATTTTAAGCAAAATCTGCTGTGATATATTCGTGCTTTTACAAATTTCTTCGTACCCTAACCTCTTTTCATTTATGTGATCCTAATGACAATTTTAAGCAAAATCTGCTGTGATAGATTTGTGCTTTTACAAATTTCTTCGTACCCTAACCTCTTTCCATTTATGTGATCCTAATGACAATTTTATGCAAAATCTGCTATGTGATAGATTTGTGCTTTTACAAATTTCTTCGTACCCTAACCTCTTTCCATTCATGTGATCCTAATGACAATTTTAAGCAAAATCTGCTATGATAGATTTCTGCTTTTACAAATTTCTTCGTACCCTAACCTCTTTCCATTTATGTGATCCTAATGACAATTTTATGCAAAATCTGCTATGTGATAGATTTGTGCTTTTACAAATTTCTTCGTACCCTAACCTCTTTCCATTTATGTGATCCTAATGACAATTTTAAGCAAAATCTGCTGTGATAGATTTCTGCTTTTACAAATTTCTTCGTACCCTAACCTCTTTCCATTTATGTGATCCTAATGACAATTTTAAGCAAAATCTTCTGTGATAGATTTCTGCTTTTACAAATTTCTTCGTACCCTAACCTCTTTCCATTTATGTGATCCTAATGACAATTTTATGCAAAATCTGCTATGTGATAGATTTGTGCTTTTACAAATTTCTTCGTACCCTAACCTCTTTCCATTTATGTGATCCTAATGACAATTTTAAGCAAAATCTGCTGTGATAGATTTCTGCTTTTACAAATTTCTTCGTACCCTAACCTCTTTCCATTTATGTGATCCTAATGACAATTTTATGCAAAATCTGCTATGTGATAGATTTGTGCTTTTACAAATTTCTTCGTACCCTAACCTCTTTCCATTTATGTGATCCTAATGACAATTTTAAGCAAAATCTGCTGTGATAGATTTCTGCTTTTACAAATTTCTTCGTACCCTAACCTCTTTCCATTCATGTGATCCTAATGACAATTTTATGCAAAATCTGCTGTGATAGATTTCAGCTTTTACAAATTTCTTCGTACCCTAACCTCTTTCCATTCATGTGATCCTAATGACAATTTTATGCAAAATCTGCTATGATAGATTTCAGCTTTTACAAATTTCTTCGTACCCTAACCTCTTTCCATTTATGTGATCCTAATGATAATTTTATGCAAAATTTGCTATATGATAGATTTGTGCTTTTACAAATTTCTTCGTACCTAACCTCTTTCCATTCATGTGATCCTAATGACAATTTTATGCAAAATCTGCTGTGATAGATTTGTGCTTTTACAAATGTCTTCGTACCCTAACCACTTTCCATTCATGTGATCCTAATGACAATTTTAAGCAAAATCTGCTGTGATATATTTGTGCTTTTACAAATTTCTTCGTACCCTAACCTCTTTTCATTTATGTGATCCTAATGACAATTTTAAGCAAAATCTGCTGTGATAGATTTGTGCTTTTACAAATTTCTTCGTACCCTAACCTCTTTCCATTCATGTGATCCTAATGACAATTTTAAGCAAAATCTGCTATGATAGATTTCTGCTTTTACAAATTTCTTCGTACCCTAACCTCTTTCCATTTATGTGATCCTAATGACAATTTTATGCAAAATCTGCTATGTGATAGATTTGTGCTTCTACAAATTTCTTCGTACCCTAACCTCTTTCCATTTATGTGATCCTAATGACAATTTTAAGCAAAATTTGCTGTGATAGATTTGTGCTTTTACAAATGTCTTCGTACCCTAACCACTTTCCATTCATGTGATCCTAATGACAATTTTAAGCAAAATCTGCTGTGATATATTTGTGCTTTTACAAATTTCTTCGTACCCTAACCTCTTTTCATTTATGTGATCCTAATGACAATTTTAAGCAAAATCTGCTATGATAGATTTCTGCTTTTACAAATTTCTTCGTACACTAACCTCTTTCCATTCATGTGATCCTAATGACAATTTTAAGCAAAATCTGCTATGATAGATTTCTGCTTTTACAAATTTCTTCGTACCCTAACCTCTTTCCATTTATGTGATCCTAATGACAATTTTATGCAAAATCTGCTATGTGATAGATTTGTGCTTCTACAAATTTCTTCGTACCCTAACCTCTTTCCATTTATGTGATCCTAATGACAATTTTAAGCAAAATTTGCTGTGATAGATTTGTGCTTTTACAAATTTCTTCGTACCCTAACCTCTTTCCATTTATGTGATCCTAATGACAATTTTAAGCAAAATCTGCTGTGATAGATTTGTGCTTTTACAAATGTCTTCGTACCCTAACCACTTTCCATTCATGTGATCCTAATGACAATTTTAAGCAAAATCTGCTGTGATAGATTTGTGCTTTTACAAATGTCTTCGTACCCTAACCACTTTCCATTCATGTGATCCTAATGACAATTTTAAGCAAAATCTGCTGTGATATATTTGTGCTTTTACAAATTTCTTCGTACCCTAACCTCTTTTCATTTATGTGATCCTAATGACAATTTTAAGCAAAATCTGCTATGATAGATTTCTGCTTTTACAAATTTCTTCGTACACTAACCTCTTTCCATTCATGTGATCCTAATGACAATTTTAAGCAAAATCTGCTATGATAGATTTCTGCTTTTACAAATTTCTTCGTACCCTAACCTCTTTCCATTTATGTGATCCTAATGACAATTTTATGCAAAATCTGCTATGTGATAGATTTGTGCTTCTACAAATTTCTTCGTACCCTAACCTCTTTCCATTTATGTGATCCTAATGACAATTTTAAGCAAAATTTGCTGTGATAGATTTGTGCTTCTACAAATTTCTTCGTACCCTAACCTCTTTTCATTTATGTGATCCTAATGACAATTTTAAGCAAAATCTGCTGTGATAGATTTGTGCTTTTACAAATGTCTTCGTACCCTAACCACTTTCCATTCATGTGATCCTAATGACAATTTTAAGCAAAATCTGCTGTGATATATTTGTGCTTTTACAAATTTCTTCGTACCCTAACCTCTTTTCATTTATGTGATCCTAATGACAATTTTAAGCAAAATCTGCTATGATAGATTTCTGCTTTTACAAATTTCTTCGTACACTAACCTCTTTCCATTCATGTGATCCTAATGACAATTTTAAGCAAAATCTGCTATGATAGATTTCTGCTTTTACAAATTTCTTCGTACCCTAACCTCTTTCCATTTATGTGATCCTAATGACAATTTTATGCAAAATCTGCTATGTGATAGATTTGTGCTTCTACAAATTTCTTCGTACCCTAACCTCTTTCCATTTATGTGATCCTAATGACAATTTTAAGCAAAATTTGCTGTGATAGATTTGTGCTTTTACAAATTTCTTCGTACCCTAACCTCTTTCCATTTATGTGATCCTAATGACAATTTTAAGCAAAATCTGCTGTGATAGATTTCTGCTTTTACAAATTTCTTCGTACCCTAACCTCTTTCCATTTATGTGATCCTAATGACAATTTTATGCAAAATCTGCTATGTGATAGATTTGTGCTTTTACAAATTTCTTCGTACCCTAACCTCTTTCCATTTATGTGATCCTAATGGCAATTTTAAGCAAAATCTGCTGTGATAGATTTCTGCTTTTACAAATTTCTTCGTACCCTAACCTCTTTCCATTTATGTGATCCTAATGACAATTTTATGCAAAATCTGCTATGTGATAGATTTGTGCTTTTACAAATTTCTTCGTACCCTAACCTCTTTCCATTTATGTGATCCTAATGACTATTTTAAGCAAAATCTGCTGTGATAGATTTCTGCTTTTACAAATTTCTTCGTACCCTAACCTCTTTCCATTGATGTGAGCCTAATGACAATTTTAAGCAAAATCTGCTGTGATAGATTTCTGCTTTTACAAATTTCTTCGTACCCTAACCTCTTTCCATTTATGTGATCCTAATGACAATTTTATGCAAAATCTGCTATGTGATAGATTTGTGCTTTTACAAATTTCTTCGTACCCTAACCTCTTTCCATTCATGTGATCCTAATGACAATTTTATGCAAAATCTGCTATGCGATAGATTTGTGCTTTAACAAATTTCTTCGTATCCTAACCTTCTTCCATTCATGTGATCCTAATGACAATTTTATGCAAAATTTGCTATGTGATAGATTTCTGCTTTTACAAATTTCTTCGTACCCTAACCTCTGTCCATTCATGTGATCCTAATGACAATTTTATGCAAAATTTGATATGGGATAGATTTCAGCTTTTACAAATTTCTTCGTACCCTAACCTCTTTCCATTTATGTGATCCTAATGACAATTTTATGCAAAATCTGCTGTGATAGATTTGTGCTTTTACAAATTTCTTTGTACCCTAACCTCTTTCCATTCATGTGATCCTAATGACAATTTTATGCAAAATCTGCTATGCGATAGATTTCTGCTTTTACAAATTTCTTCGTACCCTAACCTCTTTCCATTCTTGTGATCCTAGTGACAATTTTATGCAAAATCTGCTGTGATAGATTTCAGCTTTTACAAATTTCTTCGTACCCTAACCTCTTTCCATTCATGTGATCCTAATGACAATTTTATGCAAAATCTGCTATGATAGATTTCAGCTTTTACAAATTTCTTCGTACCCTAACCTCTTTCCATTTATGTGATCCTAATGATAATTTTATGCAAAATTTGCTATATGATAGATTTGTGCTTTTACAAATTTCTTCGTACCTAACCTCTTTCCATTCATGTGATCCTAATGACAATTTTATGAAAAATCTGCTATGTGATAGATTTGTGCTTTTACAAATTTCTTTGTAACCTAACCTCTTTCCATTCATGTGATCCTAATGACAATTTTATGCAAAATCTACTATGCGATAGATTTCTGCTTTTACAAATTTCTTCGTACCCTAACCTCTTTCCATTCATGTGATCCTAATGACAATTTTATGCAAAATCTGCTGTGATAGATTTCAGCTTTTACAAATTTCTTCGTACCCTAACCTCTTTCCATTCATGTGATCCTAATGACAATTTTATGCAAAATCTGCTATGATAGATTTCAGCTTTTACAAATTTCTTCGTACCCTAACCTCTTTCCATTTATGTGATCCTAATGACAATTTTAAGCAAAATCTGCTGTGATAGATTTGTGCTTTTACAAATTTCTTCGTACCCTAACCTCTTTCCATTTACGTGATCCTAATGACAATTTTATGCAAAATCTGCTATGTGATAGATTTCTGCTTTTACAAATTTCTTCGTACACTAACCTCTTTCCATTCATGTGATCCTAATGACAATTTTATGCAAAATCTGCTGTGATAGATTTGTGCTTTTACAAATTTCTTCGTACCCTAACCACTTTCCATTGATGTGATCCTAATGACAATTTTAAGCAAAATCTGCTGTGATAGATTTGTGCTTTTACAAATTTCTTCGTACCCTAACCTCTTTCCATTTACGTGATCCTAATGACAATTTTATGCAAAATTTGCTATGTGATAGATTTCTGCTTTTACAAATTTCTTCGTACACTAACCTCTTTCCATTTATGTGATCCTAATGACAATTTTATGCAAAATCTGCTGTGATAGATTTGTGCTTTTACAAATTTCTTCGTACCCTAACCTCTTTCCATTCATGTGATCCTAATGACAATTTTATGCAAAATCTGCTGTGATAGATTTCAGCTTTTACAAATTTCTTCGTACCCTAACCTCTTTCCATTCATGTGATCCTAATGACAATTTTATGCAAAATCTGCTATGTGATAGATTTGTGCTTTTACAAATTTCTTCGTACCCTAACCTCTTTCCATTCATGTGATCCTAATGACAATTTTATGCAAAATCTGCTTTGCGATAGATTTGTGCTTTTACAAATTTCTTCGTACCCTAACCTCTTTCCATTTACGTGATCCTAATGACAATTTTATGCAAAATCTGCTATGTGATAGATTTGTGCTTTTACAAATTTCTTCGTACCCTAACCTCTTTCCATTCATGTGATCCTAATGACAATTTTATGCAAAATCTGCTTTGCGATAGATTTGTGCTTTTACAAATTTCTTCGTACCCTAACCTCTTTCCATTTACGTGATCCTAATGACAATTTTATGCAAAATCTGCTATGTGATAGATTTGTGCTTTTACAAATTTCTTCGTACCCTAACCTCTTTCCATTCATGTGATCCTAATGACAATTTTATGCAAAATCTGCTATGTAATAGATTTGTGCTTCTACAAATTTCTTCGTACCCTAACCTCTTTCCATTTATGTGATCCTAATGACAATTTTAAGCAAAATTTGCTGTGATAGATTTGTGCTTTTACAAATTTCTTCGTACCCTAACCTCTTTCCATTTATGTGATCCTAATGACAATTTTAAGCAAAATCTGCTGTGATAGATTTCTGCTTTTACAAATTTCTTCGTACCCTAACCTCTTTCCATTTATGTGATCCTAATGACAATTTTATGCAAAATCTGCTATGTGATAGATTTGTGCTTTTACAAATTTCTTCGTACCCTAACCTATTTCCATTTATGTGATCCTAATGACAATTTTAAGCAAAATCTGCTGTGATAGATTTCTGCTTTTACAAATTTCTTCGTACCCTAACCTCTTTCCATTTATGTGATCCTAATGACAATTTTATGCAAAATCTGCTATGTGATAGATTTGTGCTTTTACAAATTTCTTCGTACCCTAACCTCTTTCCATTCATGTGATCCTAATGACAATTTTATGCAAAATCTGCTATGCGATAGATTTGTGCTTTAACAAATTTCTTCGTATCCTAACCTTCTTCCATTCATGTGATCCTAATGACAATTTTATGCAAAATTTTCTATGGGACAGATTTCTGCTTTTACAAATTTCTTCGTACCCTAACCTCTTTCCATTTATGTGATCCTAATGACAATTTTATGCAAAATCTGCTATGTGATAGATTTCTGATTTAACAAATTTCTTCGTACCCTAACCTCTTTCCATTCATGTGATCCTAATGACAATTTTATGCAAAATTTGCTATGTGATAGATTTCTGCTTTTACAAATTTCTTCGTACCCTAACCTCTGTCCATTCATGTGATCCTAATGACAATTTTATGCAAAATTTGATATGGGATAGATTTCAGCTTTTACAAATTTCTTCGTACCCTAACCTCTTTCCATTCATGTGATCCTAATGACAATTTTAAGCAAAATCTGCTATGATAGATTTCTGCTTTTAAAAATTTCTTCGTACCCTAACCTCTTTCCATTTATGTGATCCTAATGACAATTTTATGCAAAATCTGCTATGTGATAGATTTGTGCTTCTACAAATTTCTTTGTACCCTAACCTCTTTCCATTCATGTGATCCTAATGACAATTTTATGCAAAATCTGCTGTGATAGATTTCAGCTTTTACAAATTTCTTCGTACCCTAACCTCTTTCCATTCATGTGATCCTAATGACAATTTTATGCAAAATCTGCTATGATAGATTTCAGCTTTTACAAATTTCTTCGTACCCTAACCTCTTTCCATTTATGTGATCCTAATGATAATTTTATGCAAAATATGCTATATGATAGATTTGTGCTTTTACAAGTTTCTTCGTACCTAACCTCTTTCCATTCATGTGATCCTAATGACAATTTTATGCAAAATCTGCTATGTGATAGATTTGTGCTTTTACAAATTTCTTTGTAACCTAACCTCTTTCCATTCATGTGATCCTAATGACAATTTTATGCAAAATCTGCTATGCGATAGATTTCTGCTTTTACAAATTTCTTCGTACCCTAACCTCTTTCCATTCATGTGATCCTAATGACAATTTTATGCAAAATCTGCTGTGATAGATTTCTGCTTTTACAAATTTCTTCGTACCCTAACCTCTTTCCATTCATGTGATCCTAATGACAATTTTATGCAAAATCTGCTATGTGATAGATTTCTGCTTTTACAAATTTCTTCGTACCCTAACCTCTTTCCATTCATGTGATCCTAATGACAATTTTAAGCAAAATCTGCTATGATAGATTTCTGCTTTTACAAATTTCTTCGTACCCTAACCTCTTTCCATTTATGTGATCCTAATGACAATTTTATGCAAAATCTGCTATGTGATAGATTTGTGCTTTTACAAATGTCTTCGTACCCTAACCTCTTTCCATTTATGTGATCCTAATGACAATTTTAAGCAAAATCTGCTGTGATAGATTTCTGCTTTTACAAATTTCTTCGTACCCTAACCTCTTTCCATTTATGTGATCCTAATGACAATTTTAAGCAAAATCTGCTGTGATAGATTTCTGCTTTTACAAATTTCTTCGTACCCTAACCTCTTGCCATTTATGTGATCCTAATGACAATTTTATGCAAAATCTGCTATGTGATAGATTTGTGCTTTTACAAATTTCTTCGTACCCTAACCTCTTTCCATTTATGTGATCCTAATGACAATTTTAAGCAAAATCTGCTGTGATAGATTTCTGCTTTTACAAATTTCTTCGTACCCTAACCTCTTTCCATTTATGTGATCCTAATGACAATTTTATGCAAAATCTGCTATGTGATAGATTTGTGCTTTTACAAATTTCTTCGTACCCTAACCTCTTTCCATTTATGTGATCCTAATGACAATTTTAAGCAAAATCTGCTGTGATAGATTTCTGCTTTTACAAATTTCTTCGTACCCTAACCTCTTTCCATTCATGTGATCCTAATGACAATTTTATGCAAAATCTGCTGTGATAGATTTCAGCTTTTACAAATTTCTTCGTACCCTAACCACTTTCCATTAATGTGATCCTAATGACAATTTTAAGCAAAATCTGCTGTGATATATTTGTGCTTTTACAAATTTCTTCGTACCCTAACCTCTTTTCATTTATGTGATCCTAATGACAATTTTATGCAAAATCTGCTATGTGATAGATTTGTGCTTCTACAAATTTCTTCGTACCCTAACCTCTTTCCATTTATGTGATCCTAATGACAATTTTAAGCAAAATTTGCTGTGATAGATTTGTGCTTTTACAAATTTCTTCGTACCCTAACCTCTTTCCATTTATGTGATCCTAATGAAAATTTTAAGCAAAATCTGCTGTGATAGATTTCTGCTTTTACAAATTTCTTCGTACCCTAACCTCTTTCCATTTATGTGATCCTAATGACAATTTTATGCAAAATCTGCTATGTGATAGATTTGTGCTTTTACAAATTTCTTCGTACCCTAACCTCTTTCCATTTATGTGATCCTAATGGCAATTTTAAGCAAAATCTGCTGTGATAGATTTCTGCTTTTACAAATTTCTTCGTACCCTAACCTCTTTCCATTTATGTGATCCTAATGACAATTTTATGCAAAATCTGCTATGTGATAGATTTGTGCTTTTACAAATTTCTTCGTACCCTAACCTCTTTCCATTTATGTGATCCTAATGACAATTTTAAGCAAAATCTGCTGTGATAGATTTCTGCTTTTACAAATTTCTTCGTACCCTAACCTCTTTCCATTGATGTGAGCCTAATGACAATTTTAAGCAAAATCTGCTGTGATAGATTTCTGCTTTTACAAATTTCTTCGTACCCTAACCTCTTTCCATTTATGTGATCCTAATGACAATTTTATGCAAAATCTGCTATGTGATAGATTTGTGCTTTTACAAATTTCTTCGTACCCTAACCTCTTTCCATTCATGTGATCCTAATGACAATTTTATGCAAAATCTGCTATGCGATAGATTTGTGCTTTAACAAATTTCTTCGTATCCTAACCTTCTTCCATTCATGTGATCCTAATGACAATTTTATGCAAAATTTTCTATGGGACAGATTTCTGCTTTTACAAATTTCTTCGTACCCTAACCTGTTTCCATTTATGTGATCCTAATGACAATTTTATGCAAAATCTGCTATGTGATAGATTTGTGCTTTTACAAATTTCTTCGTACCCTAACCTCTTTCCATTTACGTGATCCTAATGACAATTTTATGCAAAATCTGCTATGTGAAAGATTTCTGCTTTAACAAATTTCTTCGTACCCTAACCTCTTTCCATTCATGTGATCCTAATGACAATTTTATGCAAAATTTGCTATGTGATAGATTTCTGCTTTTACAAATTTCTTCGTACCCTAACCTCTGTCCATTCATGTGATCCTAATGACAATTTTATGCAAAATTTGATATGGGATAGATTTCAGCTTTTACAAATTTCTTCGTACCCTAACCTCTTTCCATTTATGTGATCCTAATGACAATTTTATGCAAAATCTGCTGTGATAGATTTGTGCTTTTACAAATTTCTTTGTACCCTAACCTCTTTCCATTCATGTGATCCTAATGACAATTTTATGCAAAATCTGCTATGCGATAGATTTCTGCTTTTACAAATTTCTTCGTACCCTAACCTCTTTCCATTCTTGTGATCCTAATGACAATTTTATGCAAAATCTGCTGTGATAGATTTCAGCTTTTACAAATTTCTTCGTACCCTAACCTCTTTCCATTCATGTGATCCTAATGACAATTTTATGCAAAATCTGCTATGATAGATTTCAGCTTTTACAAATTTCTTCGTACCTAACCTCTTTCCATTCATGTGATCCTAATGACAATTTTATGCAAAATCTGCTATGTGATAGATTTGTGCTTTTACAAATTTCTTTGTAACCTAACCTCTTTCCATTCATGTGATCCTAATGACAATTTTATGCAAAATCTGCTATGCGATAGATTTCTGCTTTTACAAATTTCTTCGTACCCTAACCTCTTTCCATTCATGTGATCCTAATGACAATTTTATGCAAAATCTGCTGTGATAGATTTCAGCTTTTACAAATTTCTTCGTACCCTAACCTCTTTCCATTCATGTGATCCTAATGACAATTTTATGCAAAATCTGCTATGATAGATTTCAGCTTTTACAAATTTCTTCGTACCCTAACCTCTTTCCATTTATGTGATCCTAATGATAATTTTATGCAAAATTTGCTATATGATAGATTTGTGCTTTAACAAATTTCTTCGTACCTAACCTCTTTCCATTCATGTGATCCTAATGACAATTTTACGCAAAATCTGCTGTGATAGATTTGTGCTTTTACAAATGTCTTCGTACCCTAACCACTTTCCATTCATGTGATCCTAATGACAATTTTAAGCAAAATCTGCTGTGATAGATTTGTGCTTTTACAAATGTCTTCGTACCCTAACCACTTTCCATTCATGTGATCCTAATGACAATTTTATGCAAAATCTGCTGTGATAGATTTGTGCTTTTAAAAATGTCTTCGTACCCTAACCACTTTCCATTCATGTGATCCTAATGACAATTTTATGCAAAATCTGCTGTGATAGATTTGTGCTTTTACAAATTTCTTCGTACCTAACCTCTTTCCATTCATGTGATCCTAATGACAATTTTATGCAAAATCTGCTGTGATAGATTTGTGCTTTTACAAATTTCTTCGTACCCTAACCACTTTCCATTCATGTGATCCTAATGACAATTTTATGCAAAATCTGCAGTGATAGATTTGTGCTTTTACAAATTTCTTCTTACCTAACCTCTTTCCATTCATGTGATCCTAATGACAATTTTATGCAGAATCTGCTGTGATAGATTTGTGCTTTTACAAATTTCTTCGTACCCTAACCACTTTCCATTCATGTGATCCTAATGACAATTTTAAGCAAAATCTGCTGTGATAAATTTTTGCTGTTACAAATTTCTTCGTACCCTAACCTCTTTCCATTTACGTGATCCTAATGACAATTTTATGCAAAATCTGCTATGTGATAGATTTCTGCTTTTACAAATTTCTTCGTACACTAACCTCTTTCCATTTATGTGATCCTAATGACAATTTTATGCAAAATCTGCTGTGATAGATTTGTGCTTTTACAAATTTCTTCGTACCCTAACCACTTTCCATTGATGTGATCCTAATGACAATTTTAAGCAAAATCTGCTGTGATAGATTTGTGCTTTTACAAATTTCTTCGTACCCTAACCTTTTTCCATTTACGTGATCTTAATGACAATTTTATGCAAAATCTGCTGTGATAGATTTGTGCTTTTACAAATTTCTTCGTACCCTAACCACTTTCCATTGATGTGATCCTAATGACAATTTTAAGCAAAATCTGCTGTGATAGATTTGTGCTTTTACAAATTTCTTCGTACCCTAACCTCTTTCCATTCATGTGATCCTAATGACAATTTTATGCAAAATCTGCTATGTGATAGATTTGTGCTTTTACAAATTTCTTCGTACCCTAACCTCTTTCCATTCATGTGATCCTAATGACAATTTTATGCAAAATCTGCTTTGCGATAGATTTGTGCTTTTACAAATTTCTTCGTACCTAACCTCTTTCCATTCATGTGATCCTAATGACAATTTTATGCAAAATCTGCTGTGATAGATTTGTGCTTTTACAAATGTATTCGTACCCTAACCACTTTCCATTCATGTGATCCTAATGACAATTTTAAGCAAAATCTGCTGTGATAGATTTGTGCTTTTACAAATGTCTTCGTACCCTAACCACTTTCCATTCATGTGATCCTAATGACAATTTTATGCAAAATCTGCTGTGATAGATTTGTGCTTTTACAAATGTCTTCGTACCATAACCACTTTCCATTCATGTGATCCTAATGACAATTTTATGCAAAATCTGCTGTGATAGATTTGTGCTTTTACAAATTTCTTCGTACCTAACCTCTTTCCATTCATGTGATCCTAATGACAATTTTATGCAAAATCTGCTGTGATAGATTTGTGCTTTTACAAATGTCTTCGTACCCTAACCACTTTCCATTCATGTGATCCTAATGACAATTTTAAGCAAAATCTGCTGTGATAGATTTGTGCTTTTACAAATTTCTTCGTACCTAACCTCTTTCCATTCATGTGATCCTAATGACAATTTTATGCAAAATCTGCTGTGATAGATTTGTGCTTTTACAAATGTCTTCGTACCCTAACCACTTTCCATTTATGTGATCCTAATGACAATTTTAAGCAAAATCTGCTGTGATAGATTTGTGCTTTTACAAATGTCTTCGTACCCTAACCACTTTCCATTCATGTGATCCTAATGACAATTTTATGCAAAATCTGCTGTGATAGATTTGTGCTTTTACAAATTTCTTCGTACCTAACCTCTTTCCATTCATGTGATCCTAATGACAATTTTATGCAAAATCTGCTGTGATAGATTTGTGCTTTTACAAATGTCTTCGTACCCTAACCACTTTCCATTCATGTGATCCTAATGACAATTTTAAGCAAAATCTGCTGTGATAGATTTGTGCTTTTACAAATGTCTTCGTACCCTAACCACTTTCCATTCATGTGATCCTAATGACAATTTTATGCAAAATCTGCTGTGATAGATTTGTGCTTTTACAAATTTCTTCGTACCTAACCTCTTTCCATTCATGTGATCCTAATGACAATTTTATGCAAAATCTGCTGTGATAGATTTGTGCTTTTACAAATGTCTTCGTACCCTAACCACTTTCCATTCATGTGATCCTAATGACAATTTTAAGCAAAATCTGCTGTGATAGATTTGTGCTTTTACAAATTTCTTCGTACCTAACCTCTTTCCATTCATGTGATCCTAATGACAATTTTATGCAAAATCTGCTGTGATAGATTTGTGCTTTTACAAATGTCTTCGTACCCTAACCACTTTCCATTCATGTGATCCTAATGACAATTTTAAGCAAAATCTGCTGTGATAGATTTGTGCTTTTACAAATGTCTTCGTACCCTAACCACTTTCCATTCATGTGATCCTAATGACAATTTTAAGCAAAATCTGCTGTGATAGATTTGTGCTTTTACAAATTTCTTCGTACCTACCTAACCTCTTTCCATTCATGTGATCCTAATGACAATTTTATGCAAAATCTGCTGTGATAGATTTGTGCTTTTACAAATGTCTTCGTACCCTAACCACTTTCCATTCATGTGATCCTAATGACAATTTTAAGCAAAATCTGCTGTGATAGATTTGTGCTTTTACAAATGTCTTCGTACCCTAACCACTTTCCATTCATGTGATCCTAATGACAATTTTATGCAAAATCTGCTGTGATAGATTTGTGCTTTTACAAATGTCTTCGTACCCTAACCACTTTCCATTCATGTGATCCTAATGACAATTTTATGCAAAATCTGCTGTGATAGATTTGTGCTTTTACAAATTTCTTCGTACCTAACCTCTTTCCATTCATGTGATCCTAATGACAATTTTATGCAAAATCTGCTGTGATAGATTTGTGCTTTTACAAATTTCTTCGTACCCTAACCACTTTCCATTCATGTGATCCTAATGTCAATTTTATGCAAAATCTGCTGTGATAGATTTGTGCTTTTACAAATTTCTTCTTACCTAACCTCTTTCCATTCATGTGATCCTAATGACAATTTTATGCAGAATCTGCTGTGATAGATTTGTGCTTTTACAAATTTCTTCGTACCCTAACCACTTTCCATTCATGTGATCCTAATGACAATTTTAAGCAAAATCTGCTGTGATAGATTTGTGCTGTTACAAATTTCTTCGTACCCTAACCTCTTTCCATTTAAGTGATCCTAATGACAATTTTATGCAAAATCTGCTATGTGATAGATTTCTGCTTTTACAAATTTCTTCGTACACTAACCTCTTTCCATTTATGTGATCCTAATGACAATTTTATGCAAAATCTGCTGTGATAGATTTGTGCTTTTACAAATTTCTTCGTACCCTAACCACTTTCCATTGATGTGATCCTAATGACAATTTTAAGCAAAATCTGCTGTGATAGATTTGTGCTTTTACAAATTTCTTCGTACCCTAACCTCTTTCCATTTACGTGATCCTAATGACAATTTTATGCAAAATTTGCTATGTGATAGATTTCTGCTTTTACAAATTTCTTCGTACCCTAACCTCTTTCCATTCATGTGATCCTAATGACAATTTTATGCAAAATCTGCTATGCGATAGATTTGTGCTTTAACAAATTTCTTCGTACCCTAACCTCTTTCCATTTACGTGATCCTAATGACAATTTTATGCAAAATCTGCTATGTGATAGATTTGTGCTTTTACAAATTTCTTCGTACCCTAACCTCTTTCCATTCATGTGATCCTAATGACAATTTTATGCAAAATCTGCTATGCGATAGATTTGTGCTTTTACAAATTTCTTCGTACCTCACCTCTTTCCATTCATGTGATCCTAATGACAATTTTATGCAAAATCTGCTGTGATAGATTTGTGCTTTTACAAATTTCTTCGTACCCTAACCACTTTCCATTCATGTGATCCTAATGACAATTTTATGCAAAATCTGCTGTGATAGATTTGTGCTTTTGCAAATTTCTTCTTACCTAACCTCTTTCCATTCATGTGATCCTAATGACAATTTTATGCAGAATCTGCTGTGATAGATTTGTGCTTTTACAAATTTCTTCGTACCCTAACCACTTTCCATTCATGTGATCCTAATGACAATTTTAAGCAAAATCTGCTGTGATAGATTTGTGCTGTTACAAATTTCTTCGTACCCTAACCTCTTTCCATTTAAGTGATCCTAATGACAATTTTATGCAAAATCTGCTATGTGATAGATTTCTGCTTTTACAAATTTCTTCGTACACTAACCTCTTTCCATTTATGTGATCCTAATGACAATTTTATGCAAAATCTGCTGTGATAGATTTGTGCTTTTACAAATTTCTTCGTACCCTAACCACTTTCCATTGATGTGATCCTAATGACAATTTTAAGCAAAATCTGCTGTGATAGATTTGTGCGTTTACAAATTTCTTCGTACCCTAACCTCTTTCCATTTACGTGATCCTAATGACAATTTTATGCAAAATTTGCTATGTGATAGATTTCTGCTTTTACAAATTTCTTCGTACCCTAACCTCTTTCCATTCATGTGATCCTAATGACAATTTTATGCAAAATCTGCTATGCGATAGATTTGTGCTTTAACAAATTTCTTCGTACCCTAACCTCTTTCCATTTACGTGATCCTAATGACAATTTTATGCAAAATCTGCTATGTGATAGATTTGTGCTTTTACAAATTTCTTCGTACCCTAACCTCTTTCCATTCATGTGATCCTAATGACAATTTTATGCAAAATCTGCTATGCGATAGATTTGTGCTTTAACAAATTTCTTCGTACCCTAACCTCTTTCCATTCATGTGATCCTAATGACAATTTTATGCAAAATCTGCTGTGATAGATTTGTGCTTTTACAAATTTCTTCGTACCTAACCTCTTTCCATTCATGTGATCCTAATGACAATTTTATGCAAAATCTGCTGTGATAGATTTGTGCTTTTACAAATGTCTTCGTACCCTAACCACTTTCCATTCATGTGATCCTAATGACAATTTTAAGCAAAATCTGCTGTGATAGATTTGTGCTTTTACAAATGTCTTCGTACCCTAACCACTTTCCATTCATGTGATCCTAATGACAATTTTATGCAAAATCTGCTGTGATAGATTTGTGCTTTTACAAATGTCTTCGTACCATAACCACTTTCCATTCATGTGATCCTAATGACAATTTTATGCAAAATCTGCTGTGATAGATTTGTGCTTTTACAAATTTCTTCGTACCTAACCTCTTTCCATTCATGTGATCCTAATGACAATTTTATGCAAAATCTGCTGTGATAGATTTGTGCTTTTACAAATGTCTTCGTACCCTAACCACTTTCCATTCATGTGATCCTAATGACAATTTTAAGCAAAATCTGCTGTGATAGATTTGTGCTTTTACAAATTTCTTCGTACCTAACCTCTTTCCATTCATGTGATCCTAATGACAATTTTATGCAAAATCTGCTGTGATAGATTTGTGCTTTTACAAATGTCTTCGTACCCTAACCACTTTCCATTCATGTGATCCTAATGACAATTTTATGCAAAATCTGCTGTGATAGATTTGTGCTTTTACAAATTTCTTCGTACCTAACCTCTTTCCATTCATGTGATCCTAATGACAATTTTATGCAAAATCTGCTGTGATAGATTTGTGCTTTTACAAATGTCTTCGTACCCTAACCACTTTCCATTCATGTGATCCTAATGACAATTTTAAGCAAAATCTGCTGTGATAGATTTGTGCTTTTACAAATGTCTTCGTACCCTAACCACTTTCCATTCATGTGATCCTAATGACAATTTTATGCAAAATCTGCTGTGATAGATTTGTGCTTTTACAAATTTCTTCGTACCTAACCTCTTTCCATTCATGTGATCCTAATGACAATTTTATGCAAAATCTGCTGTGATAGATTTGTGCTTTTACAAATGTCTTCGTACCCTAACCACTTTCCATTCATGTGATCCTAATGACAATTTTAAGCAAAATCTGCTGTGATAGATTTGTGCTTTTACAAATTTCTTCGTACCTAACCTCTTTCCATTCATGTGATCCTAATGACAATTTTATGCAAAATCTGCTGTGATAGATTTGTGCTTTTACAAATGTCTTCGTACCCTAACCACTTTCCATTCATGTGATCCTAATGACAATTTTAAGCAAAATCTGCTGTGATAGATTTGTGCTTTTACAAATGTCTTCGTACCCTAACCACTTTCCATTCATGTGATCCTAATGACAATTTTAAGCAAAATCTGCTGTGATAGATTTGTGCTTTTACAAATGTCTTCGTACCCTAACCACTTTCCATTCATGTGATCCTAATGACAATTTTATGCAAAATCTGCTGTGATAGATTTGTGCTTTTACAAATGTCTTCGTACCCTAACCACTTTCCATTCATGTGATCCTAATGACAATTTTATGCAAAATCTGCTGTGATAGATTTGTGCTTTTACAAATTTCTTCGTACCTAACCTCTTTCCATTCATGTGATCCTAATGACAATTTTATGCAAAATCTGCTGTGATAGATTTGTGCTTTTACAAATTTCTTCGTACCCTAACCACTTTCCATTCATGTGATCCTAATGACAATTTTATGCAAAATCTGCTGTGATAGATTTGTGCTTTTACAAATTTCTTCTTACCTAACCTCTTTCCATTCATGTGATCCTAATGACAATTTTATGCAGAATCTGCTGTGATAGATTTGTGCTTTTACAAATTTCTTCGTACCCTAACCACTTTCCATTCATGTGATCCTAATGACAATTTTAAGCAAAATCTGCTGTGATAGATTTGTGCTGTTACAAATTTCTTCGTACCCTAACCTCTTTCCATTTAAGTGATCCTAATGACAATTTTATGCAAAATCTGCTATGTGATAGATTTCTGCTTTTACAAATTTCTTCGTACACTAACCTCTTTCCATTTATGTGATCCTAATGACAATTTTATGCAAAATCTGCTGTGATAGATTTGTGCTTTTACAAATTTCTTCGTACCCTAACCACTTTCCATTGATGTGATCCTAATGACAATTTTAAGCAAAATCTGCTGTGATAGATTTGTGCTTTTACAAATTTCTTCGTACCCTAACCTCTTTCCATTTACGTGATCCTAATGACAATTTTATGCAAAATTTGCTATGTGATAGATTTCTGCTTTTACAAATTTCTTCGTACCCTAACCTCTTTCCATTCATGTGATCCTAATGACAATTTTATGCAAAATCTGCTATGCGATAGATTTGTGCTTTTACAAATTTCTTCGTACCCTAACCTCTTTCCATTTACGTGATCCTAATGACAATTTTATGCAAAATCTGCTATGTGATAGATTTGTGCTTTTACAAATTTCTTCGTACCCTAACCTCTTTCCATTCATGTGATCCTAATGACAATTTTATGCAAAATCTGCTTTGCGATAGATTTGTGCTTTTACAAATTTCTTCGTACCCTAACCTCTTTCCATTTACGTGATCCTAATGACAATTTTATGCAAAATCTGCTATGCGATAGATTTGTGCTTTAACAAATTTCTTCGTACCCTAACCTTCTTCCATTCATGTGATCCTAATGACAATTTTATGCAAAATTTTCTATGGGACAGATTTCTGCTTTTACAAATTTCTTCGTACCCTAACCTCTTTCCATTTATGTGATCCTAATGACAATTTTATGCAAAATCTGCTATGTGATAGATTTGTGCTTTTACAAATTTCTTCGTACCCTAACCTCTTTCCATTCATGTGATCCTAATGACAATTTTATGCAAAATCTGCTATGCGATAGATTTGTGCTTTAACAAATTTCTTCGTACCCTAACCTTCTTCCATTCATGTGATCCTAATGACAATTTTATGCAAAATTTTCTATGGGACAGATTTCTGCTTTTACAAATTTCTTCGTACCCTAACCTCTTTCCATTTATGTGATCCTAATGACAATTTTATGCAAAATCTGCTATGTGATAGATTTGTGCTTTTACAAATTTCTTCGTACCCTAACCTCTTTCCATTCATGTGATCCTAATGAAAATTTTATGCAAAATCTGCTGTAATAGATTTGTGCTTTTACAAATTTCTTCGTACCCTAACCTCTTTCCATTTATGTGATCCTAATGACAATTTTATGCAAAATCTGCTATGTGAAAGATTTCTGCTTTAACAAATTTCTTCGTACCCTAACCTCTTTCCATTCATGTGATCCTAATGACAATTTTATGCAAAATTTGTTATGGGATAGATTTGTGCTTTTACAAATTTCTTCGTACCCTAACCTCTGTCCATTCATGTGATCCTAATGACAATTTTATGCAAAATTTGTTATGGGATAGATTTGTGCTTTTACAAATTTCTTCGTACCCTAACCTCTTTCCATTCATGTGTGATCCTAATGACAATTTTACGCAAAATTTGCTGTGGGACAGATTTCTGCTTTTACAAATTTCTTCGTACCCTAACCTCTTTCCATATATGTGATCCTAATGACAATTTTATGCAAAATCTGCAATGCGATAGATTTCTGCTTTTACAAATTTCTTCGTACACTAACCTCTTTCCATTTATGTGATCCTAATGACAATTTTATGCAAAATCTGCTGTGATAGATTTGTGCTTTTACAAATTTCTTCGTACCCTAACCACTTTCCATTGATGTGATCCTAATGACAATTTTAAGCAAAATCTGCTGTGATAGATTTGTGCTTTTACAAATTTCTTCGTACCCTAACCTCTTTCCATTTACGTGATCCTAATGACAATTTTAAGCAAAATCTGCTGTGATAGATTTGTGCTTTTACAAATTTCTTCGTACCCTAACCTCTTTCCATTTAAGTGATCCTAATGACAATTTTATGCAAAATCTGCTATGTGATAGATTTCTGCTTTTACAAATTTCTTCGTACCCTAACCTCTTTCCATATATGTGATCCTAATGACAATTTTATGCAAAATCTGCAATGCGATAGATTTCTGCTTTTACAAATTTCTTCGTACACTAACCACTTTCCATTGATGTGATCCTAATGACAATTTTAAGCAAAATCTGCTGTGATAGATTTGTGCTTTTACAAATTTCTTCGTACCCTAACCTCTTTCCATTTACGTGATCCTAATGACAATTTTATGCAAAATTTGCTATGTGATAGATTTGTGCTTTTACAAATTTCTTCGTACCCTAACCACTTTCCATTGATGTGATCCTAATGACAATTTTAAGCAAAATCTGCTGTGATAGATTTGTGCTTTTACAAATTTCTTCGTACCCTAACCTCTTTCCATTTACGTGATCCTAATGACAATTTTAAGCAAAATCTGCTGTGATAGATTTGTGCTTTTACAAATTTCTTCGTACCCTAACCTCTTTCCATTTAAGTGATCCTAATGACAATTTTATGCAAAATCTGCTATGTGATAGATTTCTGCTTTTACAAATTTCTTCGTACACTAACCTCTTTCCATTTATGTGATCCTAATGACAATTTTATGCAAAATCTGCTGTGATAGATTTGTGCTTTTACAAATTTCTTCGTACCCTAACCACTTTCCATTGATGTGATCCTAATGACAATTTTAAGCAAAATCTGCTGTGATAGATTTGTGCTTTTACAAATTTCTTCGTACCCTAACCTCTTTCCATTTACGTGATCCTAATGACAATTTTATGCAAAATTTGCTATGTGATAGATTTCTGCTTTTACAAATTTCTTCGTACCCTAACCTCTTTCCATTCATGTGATCCTAATGACAATTTTATGCAAAATCTGCTATGCGATAGATTTGTGCTTTAACAAATTTCTTCGTACCCTAACCTCTTTCCATTTACGTGATCCTAATGACAATTTTATGCAAAATCTGCTATGTGATAGATTTGTGCTTTTACAAATTTCTTCGTACCCTAACCTCTTTCCATTCATGTGATCCTAATGACAATTTTATGCAAAATCTGCTTTGCGATAGATTTGTGCTTTTACAAATTTCTTCGTACCCTAACCTCTTTCCATTTACGTGATCCTAATGACAATTTTATGCAAAATCTGCTATGCGATAGATTTGTGCTTTAACAAATTTCTTCGTACCCTAACCTTCTTCCATTCATGTGATCCTAATGACAATTTTATGCAAAATTTTCTATGGGACAGATTTCTGCTTTTACAAATTTCTTCGTACCCTAACCTCTTTCCATTTATGTGATCCTAATGACAATTTTATGCAAAATCTGCTATGTGATAGATTTGTGCTTTTACAAATTTCTTCGTACCCTAACCTCTTTCCATTCATGTGATCCTAATGACAATTTTATGCAAAATCTGCTATGCGATAGATTTGTGCTTTAACAAATTTCTTCGTACCCTAACCTTCTTCCATTCATGTGATCCTAATGACAATTTTATGCAAAATTTTCTATGGGACAGATTTCTGCTTTTACAAATTTCTTCGTACCCTAACCTCTTTCCATTTATGTGATCCTAATGACAATTTTATGCAAAATCTGCTATGTGATAGATTTGTGCTTTTACAAATTTCTTCGTACCCTAACCTCTTTCCATTCATGTGATCCTAATGAAAATTTTATGCAAAATCTGCTGTAATAGATTTGTGCTTTTACAAATTTCTTCGTACCCTAACCTCTTTCCATTTATGTGATCCTAATGACAATTTTATGCAAAATCTGCTATGTGAAAGATTTCTGCTTTAACAAATTTCTTCGTACCCTAACCTCTTTCCATTCATGTGATCCTAATGACAATTTTATGCAAAATTTGTTATGGGATAGATTTGTGCTTTTACAAATTTCTTCGTACCCTAACCTCTGTCCATTCATGTGATCCTAATGACAATTTTATGCAAAATTTGTTATGGGATAGATTTGTGCTTTTACAAATTTCTTCGTACCCTAACCTCTTTCCATTCATGTGTGATCCTAATGACAATTTTACGCAAAATTTGCTGTGGGACAGATTTCTGCTTTTACAAATTTCTTCGTACCCTAACCTCTTTCCATATATGTGATCCTAATGACAATTTTATGCAAAATCTGCAATGCGATAGATTTCTGCTTTTACAAATTTCTTCGTACCCTAACCTCTTTCCATATATGTGATCCTAATGACAATTTTATGCAAAATCTGCAATGCGATAGATTTCTGCTTTTACAAATTTCTTCGTACCCTAACCACTTTCCATTCATGTGATCCTAATGACAATTTTAAGCAAAATCTGCTGTGATAGATTTGTGCTTTTACAAATTTCTTCGTACCCTAACCTCTTTCCATTTATGTGAACCTAATGAAAATTTTATGCAAAATCTGCTATGTGATAGATTTCAGCTTTTACAAATTTCTTCGTACCCTATCCTCTTTCCATTTATGTGATCCTAATGAAAATTTTATGCAAAATCTGCTGTGATAGATTTGTGCTTTTACAAATTTCTTAGTACCCTAACCACTTTCCATTCATGTGATCCTAATGACAATTTTAAGCAAAATCTGCTGTGATAGATTTGTGCTTTTACAAATTTCTTCGTACCCTAACCTCTTTCCATTTATGTGAACCTAATGAAAATTTTATGCAAAATCTGCTATGTGATAGATTTGTGCTTTTACAAATTTATTCGTACCCTAACCTCTTTCCATTCATGTGATCCTAATGACAATTTTATGCAAAATCTGCAATGTGAAAGATTTCTGCTTATACAAATTTCTTCGTACCCTAACCTCTTTCCATTCATGTGATCCTAATGACAATTTTATGCAAAATTTGATATGGGATAGATTTCAGCTTTTACAAATTTCTTCGTACCCTAACCTCTTTCCATTCATGTGTGATCCTAATGACAATTTTACGCAAAATTTGCTGTGGGACAGATTTCTGCTTTTACAAATTTCTTCGTACCCTAACCTCTTTCCATTTATGTGATCCTAATAAAAATTTTATGCAAAATCTGCTATGTGATAGATTTGTGCTTTTACAAATTTATTCGTACCCTAACCTCTTTCCATTCATGTGATCCTAATGACAATTTTATGCAAAATCTGATATGCGATAGATTTGTGCTTATACAAATTTCTTCGTACCCTAACCTCTTTCCATTCATGTGATCCTAATGACAATTTTATGCAAAATCTGCTGTGATAGATTTCAGCTTTTACAAATTTCTTCGTACCCTAACCTCTTTCCATTCATGTGATCCTAATGACAATTTTATGCAAAATCTGCTATGATAGATTTCAGCTTTTACAAATTTCTTCGTACCCTAACCTCTTTCCATTTATGTGATCCTAATGATAATTTTATGCAAAATTTGCTATATGATAGATTTGTGCTTTTACAAATTTCTTCGTACCTAACCTCTTTCCATTCATGTGATCCTAATGACAATTTTATGCAAAATCTGCTATGTGATAGATTTGTGCTTTTACAAATTTCTTTGTAACCTAACCTCTTTCCATTCATGTGATCCTAATGACAATTTTATGCAAAATCTGATATGCGATAGATTTGTGCTTTTACAAATTTCTTCATACCCTAACCTCTTTCCATTCATGTGATCCTAATGACAATTTTATGCAAAATCTGCTGTGATAGATTTCAGCTTTTACAAATTTCTTCGTACCCTAACCTCTTTCCATTCATGTGATCCTAATGACAATTTTATGCAAAATCTGCTATGATAGATGTCAGCTTTTACAAATTTCTTCGTACCCTAACCTCTTTCCATTTATGTGATCCTAATGATAATTTTATGCAAAATTTGCTATATGATAGATTTGTGCTTTTACAAATTTCTTCGTACCTAACCTCTTTCCATTCATGTGATCCTAATGACAATTTTACGCAAAATCTGCTGTGATAGATTTGTGCTTTTACAAATGTCTTCGTACCCTAACCACTTTCCATTCATGTGATCCTAATGACAATTTTAAGCAAAATCTGCTGTGATAGATTTGTGCTTTTACAAATGTCTTCGTACCCTAACCACTTTCCATTCATGTGATCCTAATGACAATTTTATGCAAAATCTGCTGTGATAGATTTGTGCTTTTACAAATGTCTTCGTACCCTAACCACTTTCCATTCATGTGATCCTAATGACAATTTTATGCAAAATCTGCTGTGATAGATTTGTGCTTTTACAAATTTCTTCGTACCTAACCTCTTTCCATTCATGTGATCCTAATGACAATTTTATGCAAAATCTGCTGTGATAGATTTGTGCTTTTACAAATTTCTTCTTACCTAACCTCTTTCCATTCATGTGATCCTAATGACAATTTTATGCAGAATCTGCTGTGATAGATTTGTGCTTTTACAAATTTCTTCGTACCCTAACCACTTTCCATTCATGTGATCCTAATGACAATTTTAAGCAAAATCTGCTGTGATAAATTTTTGCTGTTACAAATTTCTTCGTACCCTAACCTCTTTCCATTTACGTGATCCTAATGACAATTTTATGCAAAATCTGCTATGTGATAGATTTCTGCTTTTACAAATTTCTTCGTACACTAACCTCTTTCCATTTATGTGATCCTAATGACAATTTTATGCAAAATCTGCTGTGATAGATTTGTGCTTTTACAAATTTCTTCGTACCCTAACCACTTTCCATTGATGTGATCCTAATGACAATTTTAAGCAAAATCTGCTGTGATAGATTTGTGCTTTTACAAATTTCTTCGTACCCTAACCTTTTTCCATTTACGTGATCCTAATGACAATTTTATGCAAAATCTGCTGTGATAGATTTGTGCTTTTACAAATTTCTTCGTACCCTAACCACTTTCCATTGATGTGATCCTAATGACAATTTTAAGCAAAATCTGCTTTGATAGATTTGTGCTTTTACAAATTTCTTCGTACCCTAACCTCTTTCCATTCATGTGATCCTAATGACAATTTTATGCAAAATCTGCTATGTGATAGATTTGTGCTTTTACAAATGTCTTCGTACCATAACCACTTTCCATTCATGTGATCCTAATGACAATTTTATGCAAAATCTGCTGTGATAGATTTGTGCTTTTACAAATTTCTTCGTACCTAACCTCTTTCCATTCATGTGATCCTAATGACAATTTTATGCAAAATCTGCTGTGATAGATTTGTGCTTTTACAAATGTCTTCGTACCCTAACCACTTTCCATTCATGTGATCCTAATGACAATTTTAAGCAAAATCTGCTGTGATAGATTTGTGCTTTTACAAATTTCTTCGTACCTAACCTCTTTCCATTCATGTGATCCTAATGACAATTTTATGCAAAATCTGCTGTGATAGATTTGTGCTTTTACAAATGTCTTCGTACCCTAACCACTTTCCATTTATGTGATCCTAATGACAATTTTAAGCAAAATCTGCTGTGATAGATTTGTGCTTTTACAAATGTCTTCGTACCCTAACCACTTTCCATTCATGTGATCCTAATGACAATTTTATGCAAAATCTGCTGTGATAGATTTGTGCTTTTACAAATTTCTTCGTACCTAACCTCTTTCCATTCATGTGATCCTAATGACAATTTTATGCAAAATCTGCTGTGATAGATTTGTGCTTTTACAAATGTCTTCGTACCCTAACCACTTTCCATTCATGTGATCCTAATGACAATTTTAAGCAAAATCTGCTGTGATAGATTTGTGCTTTTACAAATGTCTTCGTACCCTAACCACTTTCCATTCATGTGATCCTAATGACAATTTTATGCAAAATCTGCTGTGATAGATTTGTGCTTTTACAAATTTCTTCGTACCTAACCTCTTTCCATTCATGTGATCCTAATGACAATTTTATGCAAAATCTGCTGTGATAGATTTGTGCTTTTACAAATGTCTTCGTACCCTAACCACTTTCCATTCATGTGATCCTAATGACAATTTTAAGCAAAATCTGCTGTGATAGATTTGTGCTTTTACAAATTTCTTCGTACCTAACCTCTTTCCATTCATGTGATCCTAATGACAATTTTATGCAAAATCTGCTGTGATAGATTTGTGCTTTTACAAATGTCTTCGTACCCTAACCACTTTCCATTCATGTGATCCTAATGACAATTTTAAGCAAAATCTGCTGTGATAGATTTGTGCTTTTACAAATGTCTTCGTACCCTAACCACTTTCCATTCATGTGATCCTAATGACAATTTTAAGCAAAATCTGCTGTGATAGATTTGTGCTTTTACAAATTTCTTCGTACCTACCTAACCTCTTTCCATTCATGTGATCCTAATGACAATTTTATGCAAAATCTGCTGTGATAGATTTGTGCTTTTACAAATGTCTTCGTACCCTAACCACTTTCCATTCATGTGATCCTAATGACAATTTTAAGCAAAATCTGCTGTGATAGATTTGTGCTTTTACAAATGTCTTCGTACCCTAACCACTTTCCATTCATGTGATCCTAATGACAATTTTATGCAAAATCTGCTGTGATAGATTTGTGCTTTTACAAATGTCTTCGTACCCTAACCACTTTCCATTCATGTGATCCTAATGACAATTTTATGCAAAATCTGCTGTGATAGATTTGTGCTTTTACAAATTTCTTCGTACCTAACCTCTTTCCATTCATGTGATGCTAATGACAATTTTAAGCAAAATCTGCTGCGATAGATTTGTGCTTTTACAAATTTCTTCGTACCCTAACCACTTTCCATTCATGTGATCCTAATGACAATTTTATGCAAAATCTGCTGTGATAGATTTGTGCTTTTACAAATTTCTTCTTACCTAACCTCTTTCCATTCATGTGATCCTAATGACAATTTTATGCAGAATCTGCTGTGATAGATTTGTGCTTTTACAAATTTCTTCGTACCCTAACCACTTTCCATTCATGTGATCCTAATGACAATTTTAAGCAAAATCTGCTGTGATAGATTTGTGCTGTTACAAATTTCTTCGTACCCTAACCTCTTTCCATTTAAGTGATCCTAATGACAATTTTATGCAAAATCTGCTATGTGATAGATTTCTGCTTTTACAAATTTCTTCGTACACTAACCTCTTTCCATTTATGTGATCCTAATGACAATTTTATGCAAAATCTGCTGTGATAGATTTGTGCTTTTACAAATTTCTTCGTACCCTAACCACTTTCCATTGATGTGATCCTAATGACAATTTTAAGCAAAATCTGCTGTGATAGATTTGTGCTTTTACAAATTTCTTCGTACCCTAACCTCTTTCCATTTACGTGATCCTAATGACAATTTTATGCAAAATTTGCTATGTGATAGATTTCTGCTTTTACAAATTTCTTCGTACCCTAACCTCTTTCCATTCATGTGATCCTAATGACAATTTTATGCAAAATCTGCTATGCGATATATTTGTGCTTTAACAAATTTCTTCGTACCCTAACCTCTTTCCATTTACGTGATCCTAATGACAATTTTATGCAAAATCTGCTATGTGATAGATTTGTGCTTTTACAAATTTCTTCGTACCCTAACCTCTTTCCATTCATGTGATCCTAATGACAATTTTATGCAAAATCTGCTATGCGATAGATTTGTGCTTTTACAAATTTCTTCGTACCTAACCTCTTTCCATTCATGTGATCCTAATGACAATTTTATGCAAAATCTGCTGTGATAGATTTGTGCTTTTACAAATTTCTTCGTACCCTAACCACTTTCCATTCATGTGATCCTAATGACAATTTTATGCAAAATCTGCTGTGATAGATTTGTGCTTTTGCAAATTTCTTCTTACCTAACCTCTTTCCATTCATGTGATCCTAATGACAATTTTATGCAAAATCTGCTGTGATAGATTTGTGCTTTTACAAATGTCTTCGTACCCTAACCACTTTCCATTTATGTGATCCTAATGACAATTTTAAGCAAAATCTGCTGTGATAGATTTGTGCTTTTACAAATGTCTTCGTACCCTAACCACTTTCCATTCATGTGATCCTAATGACAATTTTATGCAAAATCTGCTGTGATAGATTTGTGCTTTTACAAATTTCTTCGTACCTAACCTCTTTCCATTCATGTGATCCTAATGACAATTTTATGCAAAATCTGCTGTGATAGATTTGTGCTTTTACAAATGTCTTCGTACCCTAACCACTTTCCATTCACGTGATCCTAATGACAATTTTAAGCAAAATCTGCTGTGATAGATTTGTGCTTTTACAAATGTCTTCGTACCCTAACCACTTTCCATTCATGTGATCCTAATGACAATTTTATGCAAAATCTGCTGTGATAGATTTGTGCTTTTACAAATTTCTTCGTACCTAACCTCTTTCCATTCATGTGATCCTAATGACAATTTTATGCAAAATCTGCTGTGATAGATTTGTGCTTTTACAAATGTCTTCGTACCCTAACCACTTTCCATTCATGTGATCCTAATGACAATTTTAAGCAAAATCTGCTGTGATAGATTTGTGCTTTTACAAATTTCTTCGTACCTAACCTCTTTCCATTCATGTGATCCTAATGACAATTTTATGCAAAATCTGCTGTGATAGATTTGTGCTTTTACAAATGTCTTCGTACCCTAACCACTTTCCATTCATGTGATCCTAATGACAATTTTAAGCAAAATCTGCTGTGATAGATTTGTGCTTTTACAAATGTCTTCGTACCCTAACCACTTTCCATTCATGTGATCCTAATGACAATTTTAAGCAAAATCTGCTGTGATAGATTTGTGCTTTTACAAATTTCTTCGTACCTACCTAACCTCTTTCCATTCATGTGATCCTAATGACAATTTTATGCAAAATCTGCTGTGATAGATTTGTGCTTTTACAAATGTCTTCGTACCCTAACCACTTTCCATTCATGTGATCCTAATGACAATTTTAAGCAAAATCTGCTGTGATAGATTTGTGCTTTTACAAATGTCTTCGTACCCTAACCACTTTCCATTCATGTGATCCTAATGACAATTTTATGCAAAATCTGCTGTGATAGATTTGTGCTTTTACAAATGTCTTCGTACCCTAACCACTTTCCATTCATGTGATCCTAATGACAATTTTATGCAAAATCTGCTGTGATAGATTTGTGCTTTTACAAATTTCTTCGTACCTAACCTCTTTCCATTCATGTGATCCTAATGACAATTTTATGCAAAATCTGCTGTGATAGATTTGTGCTTTTACAAATTTCTTCGTACCCTAACCACTTTCCATTCATGTGATCCTAATGACAATTTTATGCAAAATCTGCTGTGATAGATTTGTGCTTTTACAAATTTCTTCTTACCTAACCTCTTTCCATTCATGTGATCCTAATGACAATTTTATGCAGAATCTGCTGTGATAGATTTGTGCTTTTACAAATTTCTTCGTACCCTAACCACTTTCCATTCATGTGATCCTAATGACAATTTTAAGCAAAATCTGCTGTGATAGATTTGTGCTGTTACAAATTTCTTCGTACCCTAACCTCTTTCCATTTAAGTGATCCTAATGACAATTTTATGCAAAATCTGCTATGTGATAGATTTCTGCTTTTACAAATTTCTTCGTACACTAACCTCTTTCCATTTATGTGATCCTAATGACAATTTTATGCAAAATCTGCTGTGATAGATTTGTGCTTTTACAAATTTCTTCGTACCCTAACCACTTTCCATTGATGTGATCCTAATGACAATTTTAAGCAAAATCTGCTGTGATAGATTTGTGCTTTTACAAATTTCTTCGTACCCTAACCTCTTTCCATTTACGTGATCCTAATGACAATTTTATGCAAAATTTGCTATGTGATAGATTTCTGCTTTTACAAATTTCTTCGTACCCTAACCTCTTTCCATTCATGTGATCCTAATGACAATTTTATGCAAAATCTGCTATGCGATAGATTTGTGCTTTAACAAATTTCTTCGTACCCTAACCTCTTTCCATTTACGTGATCCTAATGACAATTTTATGCAAAATCTGCTATGTGATAGATTTGTGCTTTTACAAATTTCTTCGTACCCTAACCTCTTTCCATTCATGTGATCCTAATGACAATTTTATGCAAAATCTGCTATGCGATAGATTTGTGCTTTTACAAATTTCTTCGTACCTAACCTCTTTCCATTCATGTGATCCTAATGACAATTTTATGCAAAATCTGCTGTGATAGATTTGTGCTTTTACAAATTTCTTCGTACCCTAACCACTTTCCATTCATGTGATCCTAATGACAATTTTATGCAAAATCTGCTGTGATAGATTTGTGCTTTTGCAAATTTCTTCTTACCTAACCTCTTTCCATTCATGTGATCCTAATGACAATTTTATGCAGAATCTGCTGTGATAGATTTGTGCTTTTACAAATTTCTTCGTACCCTAACCACTTTCCATTCATGTGATCCTAATGACAATTTTAAGCAAAATCTGCTGTGATAGATTTGTGCTGTTACAAATTTCTTCGTACCCTAACCTCTTTCCATTTAAGTGATCCTAATGACAATTTTATGCAAAATCTGCTATGTGATAGATTTCTGCTTTTACAAATTTCTTCGTACACTAACCTCTTTCCATTTATGTGATCCTAATGACAATTTTATGCAAAATCTGCTGTGATAGATTTGTGCTTTTACAAATTTCTTCGTACCCTAACCACTTTCCATTGATGTGATCCTAATGACAATTTTAAGCAAAATCTGCTGTGATAGATTTGTGCTTTTACAAATTTCTTCGTACCCTAACCTCTTTCCATTTACGTGATCCTAATGACAATTTTATGCAAAATTTGCTATGTGATAGATTTCTGCTTTTACAAATTTCTTCGTACCCTAACCTCTTTCCATTCATGTGATCCTAATGACAATTTTATGCAAAATCTGCTATGCGATAGATTTGTGCTTTAACAAATTTCTTCGTACCCTAACCTCTTTCCATTTACGTGATCCTAATGACAATTTTATGCAAAATCTGCTATGTGATAGATTTGTGCTTTTACAAATTTCTTCGTACCCTAACCTCTTTCCATTCATGTGATCCTAATGACAATTTTATGCAAAATCTGCTATGCGATAGATTTGTGCTTTAACAAATTTCTTCGTACCCTAACCTCTTTCCATTCATGTGATCCTAATGACAATTTTATGCAAAATCTGCTGTGATAGATTTGTGCTTTTACAAATTTCTTCGTACCTAACCTCTTTCCATTCATGTGATCCTAATGACAATTTTATGCAAAATCTGCTGTGATAGATTTGTGCTTTTACAAATGTCTTCGTACCCTAACCACTTTCCATTCATGTGATCCTAATGACAATTTTAAGCAAAATCTGCTGTGATAGATTTGTGCTTTTACAAATGTCTTCGTACCCTAACCACTTTCCATTCATGTGATCCTAATGACAATTTTATGCAAAATCTGCTGTGATAGATTTGTGCTTTTACAAATGTCTTCGTACCATAACCACTTTCCATTCATGTGATCCTAATGACAATTTTATGCAAAATCTGCTGTGATAGATTTGTGCTTTTACAAATTTCTTCGTACCTAACCTCTTTCCATTCATGTGATCCTAATGACAATTTTATGCAAAATCTGCTGTGATAGATTTGTGCTTTTACAAATGTCTTCGTACCCTAACCACTTTCCATTCATGTGATCCTAATGACAATTTTAAGCAAAATCTGCTGTGATAGATTTGTGCTTTTACAAATTACTTCGTACCTAACCTCTTTCCATTCATGTGATCCTAATGACAATTTTATGCAAAATCTGCTGTGATAGATTTGTGCTTTTACAAATGTCTTCGTACCCTAACCACTTTCCATTCATGTGATCCTAATGACAATTTTAAGCAAAATCTGCTGTGATAGATTTGTGCTTTTACAAATGTCTTCGTACCCTAACCACTTTCCATTCATGTGATCCTAATGACAATTTTATGCAAAATCTGCTGTGATAGATTTGTGCTTTTACAAATTTCTTCGTACCTAACCTCTTTCCATTCATGTGATCCTAATGACAATTTTATGCAAAATCTGCTGTGATAGATTTGTGCTTTTACAAATGTCTTCGTACCCTAACCACTTTCCATTCATGTGATCCTAATGACAATTTTAAGCAAAATCTGCTGTGATAGATTTGTGCTTTTACAAATGTCTTCGTACCCTAACCACTTTCCATTCATGTGATCCTAATGACAATTTTATGCAAAATCTGCTGTGATAGATTTGTGCTTTTACAAATTTCTTCGTACCTAACCTCTTTCCATTCATGTGATCCTAATGACAATTTTATGCAAAATCTGCTATGCGATAGATTTGTGCTTTTACAAATTTCTTCGTACCCTAACCACTTTCCATTCATGTGATCCTAATGACAATTTTAAGCAAAATCTGCTGTGATAGATTTGTGCTTTTACAAATTTCTTCGTACCTAACCTCTTTCCATTCATGTGATCCTAATGACAATTTTATGCAAAATCTGCTGTGATAGATTTGTGCTTTTACAAATGTCTTCGTACCCTAACCACTTTCCATTCATGTGATCCTAATGACAATTTTAAGCAAAATCTGCTGTGATAGATTTGTGCTTTTACAAATGTCTTCGTACCCTAACCACTTTCCATTCATGTGATCCTAATGACAAATTTAAGCAAAATCTGCTGTGATAGATTTGTGCTTTTACAAATTTCTTCGTACCTACCTAACCTCTTTCCATTCATGTGATCCTAATGACAATTTTATGCAAAATCTGCTGTGATAGATTTGTGCTTTTACAAATGTCTTCGTACCCTAACCACTTTCCATTCATGTGATCCTAATGACAATTTTAAGCAAAATCTGCTGTGATAGATTTGTGCTTTTACAAATGTCTTCGTACCCTAACCACTTTCCATTCATGTGATCCTAATGACAATTTTATGCAAAATCTGCTGTGATAGATTTGTGCTTTTACAAATGTCTTCGTACCCTAACCACTTTCCATTCATGTGATCCTAATGACAATTTTATGCAAAATCTGCTGTGATAGATTTGTGCTTTTACAAATTTCTTCGTACCTAACCTCTTTCCATTCATGTGATCCTAATGACAATTTTATGCAAAATCTGCTGTGATAGATTTGTGCTTTTACAAATTTCTTCGTACCCTAACCACTTTCCATTCATGTGATCCTAATGACAATTTTATGCAAAATCTGCTGTGATAGATTTGTGCTTTTACAAATTTCTTCTTACCTAACCTCTTTCCATTCATGTGATCCTAATGACAATTTTATGCAGAATCTGCTGTGATAGATTTGTGCTTTTACAAATTTCTTCGTACCCTAACCACTTTCCATTCATGTGATCCTAATGACAATTTTAAGCAAAATCTGCTGTGATAGATTTGTGCTGTTACAAATTTCTTCGTACCCTAACCTCTTTCCATTTAAGTGATCCTAATGACAATTTTATGCAAAATCTGCTATGTGATAGATTTCTGCTTTTACAAATTTCTTCGTACACTAACCTCTTTCCATTTATGTGATCCTAATGACAATTTTATGCAAAATCTGCTGTGATAGATTTGTGCTTTTACAAATTTCTTCGTACCCTAACCACTTTCCATTGATGTGATCCTAATGACAATTTTAAGCAAAATCTGCTGTGATAGATTTGTGCTTTTACAAATTTCTTCGTACCCTAACCTCTTTCCATTTACTTGATCCTAATGACAATTTTATGCAAAATTTGCTATGTGATAGATTTCTGCTTTTACAAATTTCTTCGTACCCTAACCTCTTTCCATTCATGTGATCCTAATGACAATTTTATGCAAAATCTGCTATGCGATAGATTTGTGCTTTAACAAATTTCTTCGTACCCTAACCTCTTTCCATTTACGTGATCCTAATGACAATTTTATGCAAAATCTGCTATGTGATAGATTTGTGCTTTTACAAATTTCTTCGTACCCTAACCTCTTTCCATTCATGTGATCCTAATGACAATTTTATGCAAAATCTGCTTTGCGATAGATTTCTGCTTTTACAAATTTCTTCGTACCCTAACCTCTTTCCATTCATGTGATCCTAATGACAATTTTATGCAAAATCTGCTATGCGATAGATTTGTGCTTTAACAAATTTCTTCGTACCCTAACCTCTTTCCATTTACGTGATCCTAATGACAATTTTATGCAAAATCTGCTATGTGATAGATTTGTGCTTTTACAAATTTCTTCGTACCCTAACCTCTTTCCATTCATGTGATCCTAATGACAATTTTATGCAAAATCTGCTATGCGATAGATTTGTGCTTTAACAAATTTCTTCGTACCCTAACCTCTTTCCATTCATGTGATCCTAATGACAATTTTATGCAAAATCTGCTGTGATAGATTTGTGCTTTTACAAATTTCTTCGTACCTAACCTCTTTCCATTCATGTGATCCTAATGACAATTTTATGCAAAATCTGCTGTGATAGATTTGTGCTTTTACAAATGTCTTCGTACCCTAACCACTTTCCATTCATGTGATCCTAATGACAATTTTAAGCAAAATCTGCTGTGATAGATTTGTGCTTTTACAAATGTCTTCGTACCCTAACCACTTTCCATTCATGTGATCCTAATGACAATTTTATGCAAAATCTGCTGTGATAGATTTGTGCTTTTACAAATGTCTTCGTACCATAACCACTTTCCATTCATGTGATCCTAATGACAATTTTATGCAAAATCTGCTGTGATAGATTTGTGCTTTTACAAATTTCTTCGTACCTAACCTCTTTCCATTCATGTGATCCTAATGACAATTTTATGCAAAATCTGCTGTGATAGATTTGTGCTTTTACAAATGTCTTCGTACCCTAACCACTTTCCATTCATGTGATCCTAATGACAATTTAAAGCAAAATCTGCTGTGATAGATTTGTGCTTTTACAAATTACTTCGTACCTAACCTCTTTCCATTCATGTGATCCTAATGACAATTTTATGCAAAATCTGCTGTGATAGATTTGTGCTTTTACAAATGTCTTCGTACCCTAACCACTTTCCATTCATGTGATCCTAATGACAATTTTAAGCAAAATCTGCTGTGATAGATTTGTGCTTTTACAAATGTCTTCGTACCCTAACCACTTTCCATTCATGTGATCCTAATGACAATTTTATGCAAAATCTGCTGTGATAGATTTGTGCTTTTACAAATTTCTTCGTACCTAACCTCTTTCCATTCATGTGATCCTAATGACAATTTTATGCAAAATCTGCTGTGATAGATTTGTGCTTTTACAAATGTCTTCGTACCCTAACCACTTTCCATTCATGTGATCCTAATGACAATTTTAAGCAAAATCTGCTGTGATAGATTTGTGCTTTTACAAATGTCTTCGTACCCTAACCACTTTCCATTCATGTGATCCTAATGACAATTTTATGCAAAATCTGCTGTGATAGATTTGTGCTTTTACAAATTTCTTCGTACCTAACCTCTTTCCATTCATGTGATCCTAATGACAATTTTATGCAAAATCTGCTATGCGATAGATTTGTGCTTTTACAAATTTCTTCGTACCCTAACCACTTTCCATTCATGTGATCCTAATGACAATTTTAAGCAAAATCTGCTGTGATAGATTTGTGCTTTTACAAATTTCTTCGTACCTAACCTCTTTCCATTCATGTGATCCTAATGACAATTTTATGCAAAATCTGCTGTGATAGATTTGTGCTTTTACAAATGTCTTCGTACCCTAACCACTTTCCATTCATGTGATCCTAATGACAATTTTAAGCAAAATCTGCTGTGATAGATTTGTGCTTTTACAAATGTCTTCGTACCCTAACCACTTTCCATTCATGTGATCCTAATGACAAATTTAAGCAAAATCTGCTGTGATAGATTTGTGCTTTTACAAATTTCTTCGTACCTACCTAACCTCTTTCCATTCATGTGATCCTAATGACAATTTTATGCAAAATCTGCTGTGATAGATTTGTGCTTTTACAAATGTCTTCGTACCCTAACCACTTTCCATTCATGTGATCCTAATGACAATTTTAAGCAAAATCTGCTGTGATAGATTTGTGCTTTTACAAATGTCTTCGTACCCTAACCACTTTCCATTCATGTGATCCTAATGACAATTTTATGCAAAATCTGCTGTGATAGATTTGTGCTTTTACAAATGTCTTCGTACCCTAACCACTTTCCATTCATGTGATCCTAATGACAATTTTATGCAAAATCTGCTGTGATAGATTTGTGCTTTTACAAATTTCTTCGTACCTAACCTCTTTCCATTCATGTGATCCTAATGACAATTTTATGCAAAATCTGCTGTGATAGATTTGTGCTTTTACAAATTTCTTCGTACCCTAACCACTTTCCATTCATGTGATCCTAATGACAATTTTATGCAAAATCTGCTGTGATAGATTTGTGCTTTTACAAATTTCTTCTTACCTAACCTCTTTCCATTCATGTGATCCTAATGACAATTTTATGCAGAATCTGCTGTGATAGATTTGTGCTTTTACAAATTTCTTCGTACCTAACCTCTTTCCATTCATGTGATCCTAATGACAATTTTATGCAAAATCTGCTATGTGATAGATTTGTGCTGTTACAAATTTCTTCGTACCCTAACCTCTTTCCATTTAAGTGATCCTAATGACAATTTTATGCAAAATCTGCTATGTGATAGATTTCTGCTTTTACAAATTTCTTCGTACACTAACCTCTTTCCATTTATGTGATCCTAATGACAATTTTATGCAAAATCTGCTGTGATAGATTTGTGCTTTTACAAATTTCTTCGTACCCTAACCACTTTCCATTGATGTGATCCTAATGACAATTTTAAGCAAAATCTGCTGTGATAGATTTGTGCTTTTACAAATTTCTTCGTACCCTAACCTCTTTCCATTTACTTGATCCTAATGACAATTTTATGCAAAATTTGCTATGTGATAGATTTCTGCTTTTACAAATTTCTTCGTACCCTAACCTCTTTCCATTCATGTGATCCTAATGACAATTTTATGCAAAATCTGCTATGCGATAGATTTGTGCTTTAACAAATTTCTTCGTACCCTAACCTCTTTCCATTTACGTGATCCTAATGACAATTTTATGCAAAATCTGCTATGTGATAGATTTGTGCTTTTACAAATTTCTTCGTACCCTAACCTCTTTCCATTCATGTGATCCTAATGACAATTTTATGCAAAATCTGCTTTGCGATAGATTTGTGCTTTTACAAATTTCTTCGTACCCTAACCTCTTTCCATTTACGTGATCCTAATGACAATTTTATGCAAAATCTGCTATGTGATAGATTTGTGCTTTTACAAATTTCTTCGTACCCTAACCTCTTTCCATTCATGTGATCCTAATGACAATTTTATGCAAAATCTGCTATGTGATAGATTTGTGCTTTTACAAATTTCTTCGTACCCTAACCTCTTTCCATTCATGTGATCCTAATGAAAATTTTATGCAAAATCTGCTGTAATAGATTTGTGCTTTTACAAATTTCTTCGTACCCTAACCTCTTTCCATTTATGTGATCCTAATGACAATTTTATGCAAAATCTGCTATGTGAAAGATTTCTGCTTTAACAAATTTCTTCGTACCCTAACCTCTTTCCATTCATGTGATCCTAATGACAATTTTATGCAAAATTTGTTATGGGATAGATTTGTGCTTTTACAAATTTCTTCGTACCCTAACCTCTGTCCATTCATGTGATCCTAATGACAATTTTATGCAAAATTTGTTATGGGATAGATTTGTGCTTTTACAAATTTCTTCGTACCCTAACCTCTTTCCATTCATGTGTGATCCTAATGACAATTTTACGCAAAATTTGCTGTGGGACAGATTTCTGCTTTTACAAATTTCTTCGTACCCTAACCTCTTTCCATATATGTGATCCTAATGACAATTTTATGCAAAATCTGCAATGCGATAGATTTCTGCTTTTACAAATTTCTTCGTACCCTAACCTCTTTCCATTTATGTGATCCTAATGAAAATTTTATGCAAAATCTGCTGTGATAGATTTGTGCTTTTACAAATTTCTTAGTACCCTAACCACTTTCCATTCATGTGATCCTAATGACAATTTTAAGCAAAATCTGCTGTGATAGATTTGTGCTTTTACAAATTTCTTCGTACCCTAACCTCTTTCCATTTATGTGAACCTAATGAAAATTTTATGCAAAATCTGCAATGCGATAGATTTCAGCTTTTACAAATTTCTTCGTACCCTATCCTCTTTCCATTTATGTGATCCTAATGAAAATTTTATGCAAAATCTGCTGTGATAGATTTGTGCTTTTACAAATTTCTTAGTACCCTAACCACTTTCCATTCATGTGATCCTAATGACAATTTTAAGCAAAATCTGCTGTGATAGATTTGTGCTTTTACAAATTTCTTCGTACCCTAACCTCTTTCCATTTATGTGAACCTAATGAAAATTTTATGCAAAATCTGCTATGTGATAGATTTGTGCTTTTACAAATTTATTCGTACCCTAACCTCTTTCCATTCATGTGATCCTAATGACAATTTTATGCAAAATCTGCAATGTGAAAGATTTCTGCTTATACAAATTTCTTCGTACCCTAACCTCTTTCCATTCATGTGATCCTAATGACAATTTTATGCAAAATTTGATATGGGATAGATTTCAGCTTTTACAAATTTCTTCGTACCCTAACCTCTTTCCATTCATGTGTGATCCTAATGACAATTTTACGCAAAATTTGCTGTGGGACAGATTTCTGCTTTTACAAATTTCTTCGTACCCTAACCTCTTTCCATTTATGTGATCCTAATGAAAATTTTATGCAAAATCTGCTATGTGATAGATTTGTGCTTTTACAAATTTATTCGTACCCTAACCTCTTTCCATTCATGTGATCCTAATGACAATTTTATGCAAAATCTGATATGCGATAGATTTGTGCTTATACAAATTTCTTCGTACCCTAACCTCTTTCCATTCATGTGATCCTAATGACAATTTTATGCAAAATTTGATATGGGATAGATTTCAGCTTTTACAAATTTCTTCGTACCCTAACCTCTTTCCATTTATGTGATCCTAATGACAATTTTATGAAAAATTTGCTATATGATAGATTTGTGCTTTTACAAATTTCTTCGTACCTAACCTCTTTCCATTAATGTGATCCTAATGACAATTTTATGCAAAATCTGCTGTGATAGATTTGTGCTTTTATAAATTTCTTCGTACCCTAACCTCTTTCCATTCTTGTGATCCTAATGACAATTTTATGCAAAATCTGCTGTGATAGATTTCAGCTTTTACAAATTTCTTCGTACCCTAACCTCTTTCCATTCATGTGATCCTAATGACAATTTTATGCAAAATCTGCTATGATAGATTTCAGCTTTTACAAATTTCTTTGTAACCTAACCTCTTTCCATTCATGTGATCCTAATGACAATTTTATGCAAAATCTGCTATGCGATAGATTTCTGCTTTTACAAATTTCTTCGTACCCTAACCTCTTTCCATTCATGTGATCCTAATGACAATTTTATGCAAAATCTGCTGTAATAGATTTCAGCTTTTACAAATTTCTTCGTACCCTAACCTCTTTCCATTCATGTGATCCTAATGATAATTTTATGCAAAATTTGCTATATGATAGATTTGTGCTTTTACAAATTTCTTCGTACCTAACCTCTTTCCATTCATGTGATCCTAATGACAATTTTATGCAAAATCTGCTGTGATAGATTTGTGCTTTTACAAATGTCTTCGTACCCTAACCACTTTCCATTCATGTGATCCTAATGACAATTTTATGAAAAATTTGCTATATGATAGATTTGTGCTTTTACAAATTTCTTCGTACCTAACCTCTTTCCATTAATGTGATCCTAATGACAATTTTATGCAAAATCTGCTGTGATAGATTTGTGCTTTTACAAATTTCTTTGTACCCTAACCTCTTTCCATTCATGTGATCCTAATGATAATTTTATGCAAAATTTGCTATATGATAGATTTGTGCTTTTACAAATTTCTTCGTACCTAACCTCTTTCCATTCATGTGATACTAATGACAATTTTATGCAAAATCTGCTGTGATAGATTTGTGCTTTTACAAATGTCTTCGTACCCTAACCACTTTCCATTCATGTGATCCTAATGACAATTTTATGAAAAATTTGCTATATGATAGATTTGTGCTTTTACAAATTTCTTCGTACCTAACCTCTTTCCATTAATGTGATCCTAATGACAATTTTATGCAAAATCTGCTATATGATAGATTTGTGCTTTTACAAATTTCTTCGTACCTAACCTCTTTCCATTCATGTAATCCTAATGACAATTTTATGCAAAATTTGCTATATGATAGATTTGTGCTTTTACAAATTTCTTCGTACCCTAACCTCTTTCCATTCATGTGATCCTAATGATAATTTTATGCAAAATTTGCTATATGATAGATTTGTGCTTTTACAAATTTCTTCGTACCCTAACCTCTTTCCATTCATGTGATCCTAATGATAATTTTATGCAAAATTTGCTATATGATAGATTTGTGCTTTTACAAATTTCTTCGTACCTAACCTCTTTCCATTCATGTGATCCTAATGTCAATTTTATGCAAAATCTGCTGTGATAGATTTGTGCTTTTACAAATGTCTTCGTACCCTAACCACTTTCCATTCATGTGATCCTAATGACAATTTTATGAAAAATTTGCTATATGATAGATTTGTGCTTTTACAAATTTCTTCGTACCCTAACCTCTTTCCATTCATGTGATCCTAATGATAATTTTATGCAAAATTTGCTATATGATAGATTTGTGCTTTTACAAATTTCTTCGTACCTAACCTCTTTCCATTCATGTGATCCTAATGACAATTTTATGCAAAATCTGCTGTGATAGATTTGTGCTTTTACAAATGTCTTCGTACCCTAACCACTTTCCATTCACGTGATCCTAATGACAATTTTATGAAAAATTTGCTATATGATAGATTTGTGCTTTTACAAATTTCTTCGTACCTAACCTCTTTCCATTAATGTGATCCTAATGACAATTTTATGCAAAATCTGCTGTGATAGATTTGTGCTTTTACAAATGTCTTCGTACCCTAACCACTTTCCATTCATGTGATCCTAATGACAATTTTATGAAAAATTTGCTATATGATAGATTTGTGCTTTTACAAATTTCTTCGTACCTAACCTCTTTCCATTCATGTGATCCTAATGACAATTTTATGCAAAATCTGCTATGTGATAGATTTGTGCTTTTACAAATTTCTTTGTAACCTAACCTCTTTCCATTCATGTGATCCTAATGACAATTTTAAGCAAAATCTGCTGTGATAGATTTGTGCTTTTACAAATGTCTTCGTACCCTAACCACTTTCCATTCATGTGATCCTAATGACAATTTTATGCAAAATCTGCTGTGATAGATTTGTGCTTTTACAAATGTCTTCGTACCATAACCACTTTCCATTCATGTGATCCTAATGACAATTTTATGCAAAATCTGCTGTGATAGATTTGTGCTTTTACAAATTTCTTCGTACCTAACCTCTTTCCATTCATGTGATCCTAATGACAATTTTATGCAAAATCTGCTGTGATAGATTTGTGCTTTTACAAATGTCTTCGTACCCTAACCACTTTCCATTCATGTGATCCTAATGACAATTTTAAGCAAAATCTGCTGTGATAGATTTGTGCTTTTACAAATTTCTTCGTACCTAACCTCTTTCCATTCATGTGATCCTAATGACAATTTTATGCAAAATCTGCTGTGATAGATTTGTGCTTTTACAAATGTCTTCGTACCCTAACCACTTTCCATTCATGTGATACTAATGACAATTTTAAGCAAAATCTGCTGTGATAGATTTGTGCTTTTACAAATGTCTTCGTACCCTAACCACTTTCCATTCATGTGATCCTAATGACAATTTTATGCAAAATCTGCTGTGATAGATTTGTGCTTTTACAAATTTCTTCGTACCTAACCTCTTTCCATTCATGTGATCCTAATGACAATTTTATGCAAAATCTGCTGTGATAGATTTGTGCTTTTACAAATGTCTTCGTACCCTAACCACTTTCCATTCATGTGACCCTAATGACAATTTTAAGCAAAATCTGCTGTGATAGATTTGTGCTTTTACAAATGTCTTCGTACCCTAACCACTTTCCATTCATGTGATCCTAATGACAATTTTATGCAAAATCTGCTGTGATAGATTTGTGCTTTTACAAATTTCTTCGTACCTAACCTCTTTCCATTCATGTGATCCTAATGACAATTTTATGCAAAATCTGCTGTGATAGATTTGTGCTTTTACAAATGTCTTCGTACCCTAACCACTTTCCATTCATGTGATCCTAATGACAATTTTAAGCAAAATCTGCTGTGATAGATTTGTGCTTTTACAAATTTCTTCGTACCTAACCTCTTTCCATTCATGTGATCCTAATGACAATTTTATGCAAAATCTGCTGTGATAGATTTGTGCTTTTACAAATGTCTTCGTACCCTAACCACTTTCCATTCATGTGATCCTAATGACAATTTTAAGCAAAATCTGCTGTGATAGATTTGTGCTTTTACAAATGTCTTCGTACCCTAACCACTTTCCATTCATGTGATCCTAATGACAAATTTAAGCAAAATCTGCTGTGATAGATTTGTGCTTTTACAAATTTCTTCGTACCTACCTAACCTCTTTCCATTCATGTGATCCTAATGACAATTTTATGCAAAATCTGCTGTGATAGATTTGTGCTTTTACAAATGTCTTCGTACCCTAACCACTTTCCATTCATGTGATCCTAATGACAATTTTAAGCAAAATCTGCTGTGATAGATTTGTGCTTTTACAAATGTCTTCGTACCCTAACCACTTTCTATTCATGTGATCCTAATGACAATTTTATGCAAAATCTGCTGTGATAGATTTGTGCTTTTACAAATGTCTTCGTACCCTAACCACTTTCCATTCATGTGATCCTAATGACAATTTTATGCAAAATCTGCTGTGATAGATTTGTGCTTTTACAAATTTCTTCGTACCTAACCTCTTTCCATTCATGTGATCCTAATGACAATTTTATGCAAAATCTGCTGTGATAGATTTGTGCTTTTACAAATTTCTTCGTACCCTAACCACTTTCCATTCATGTGATCCTAATGACAATTTTATGCAAAATCTGCTGTGATAGATTTGTGCTTTTACAAATTTCTTCTTACCTAACCTCTTTCCATTCATGTGATCCTAATGACAATTTTATGCAGAATCTGCTGTGATAGATTTGTGCTTTTACAAATTTCTTCGTACCCTAACCACTTTCCATTCATGTGATCCTAATGACAATTTTAAGCAAAATCTGCTGTGATAGATTTGTGCTGTTACAAATTTCTTCGTACCCTAACCTCTTTCCATTTAAGTGATCCTAATGACAATTTTATGCAAAATCTGCTATGTGATAGATTTGTGCTTTTACAAATTTCTTTGTAACCTAACCTCTTTCCATTCATGTGATCCTAATGACAATTTTATGCAAAATCTGCTATGCGATAGATTTCTGCTTTTACAAATTTCTTCGTACCCTAACCTCTTTCCATTTATGTGATCCTAATGATAATTTTATGCAAAATTTGCTATATGATAGATTTGTGCGTTTACAAATTTCTTCGTACCTAACCTCTTTCCATTCATGTGATCCTAATGACAATTTTATGCAAAATCTGCTGTGATAGATTTGTGCTTTTACAAATGTCTTCGTACCCTAACCACTTTCCATTCATGTGATCCTAATGACAATTTTATGAAAAATTTGCTATATGATAGATTTGTGCTTTTACAAATTTCTTCGTACCTAACCTCTTTCCATTAATGTGATCCTAATGACAATTTTATGCAAAATCTGCTGTGACAGATTTGTGCTTTTACAAATTTCTTTGTACCCTAACCTCTTTCCATTCATGTGATCCTAATGACAATTTTATGCAAAATCTGCTGTGATAGATTTCTGCTTTTACAAATTTCTTCGTACCCTAACCTCTTTCCATTCTTGTGATCCTAATGACAATTTTATGCAAAATCTGCTGTGACAGATTTGTGCTTTTACAAATTTCTTTGTACCCTAACCTCTTTCCATTCATGTGATCCTAATGACAATTTTATGCAAAATCTGCTGTGATAGATTTGTGCTTTTACAAATTTCTTCGTACCCTAACCTCTTTCCATTTATGTGATCCTAATGACAATTTTATGCAAAATCTGCTGTGACAGATTTGTGCTTTTACAAATTTCTTCGTACCCTAACCTCTTTCCATTCATGTGATCCTAATGACAATTTTATGCAAAATCTGCTTTGCGATAGATTTGTGCTTTTACAAATTTCTTCGTACCCTAACCTCTTTCCATTTACGTGATCCTAATGACAATTTTATGCAAAATCTGCTATGTGATAGATTTGTGCTTTTACAAATTTCTTCGTATCCTAACCTCTTTCCATTCATGTGATCCTAATGACAATTTTATGCAAAATCTGCTATGTGATAGATTTGTGCTTCTACAAATTTCTTCGTACCCTAACCTCTTTCCATTTATGTGATCCTAATGACAATTTTAAGCAAAATTTGCTGTGATAGATTTGTGCTTTTACAAATTTCTTCGTACCCTAACCTCTTTCCATTTATGTGATCCTAATGACAATTTTAAGCAAAATCTGCTGTGATAGATTTCTGCTTTTACAAATTTCTTCGTACCCTAACCTCTTTCCATTTATGTGATCCTAATGACAATTTTATGCAAAATCTGCTATGTGATAGATTTGTGCTTTTACAAATTTCTTCGTACCCTAACCTCTTTCCATTTATGTGATCCTAATGACAATTTTAAGCAAAATCTGCTGTGATAGATTTCTGCTTTTACAAATTTCTTCGTACCCTAACCTCTTTCCATTTATGTGATCCTAATGACAATTTTATGCAAAATCTGCTATGTGATAGATTTGTGCTTTTACAAATTTCTTCGTACCCTAACCTATTTCCATTTATGTGATCCTAATGACAATTTTAAGCAAAATCTGCTGTGATAGATTTCTGCTTTTACAAATTTCATCGTACCCTAACCTCTTTCCATTGATGTGAGCCTAATGACAATTTTAAGCAAAATCTGCTGTGATAGATTTCTGCTTTTACAAATTTCTTCGTACCCTAACCTCTTTCCATTTATGTGATCCTAATGACAATTTTATGCAAAATCTGCTATGTGATAGATTTGTGCTTTTACAAATTTCTTCGTACCCTAACCTCTTTCCATTCATGTGATCCTAATGACAATTTTATGCAAAATCTGCTATGCGATAGATTTGTGCTTTAACAAATTTTTTCGTATCCTAACCTTCTTCCATTCATGTGATCCTAATGACAATTTTATGCAAAATTTTCTATGGGACAGATTTCTGCTTTTACAAATTTCTTCGTACCCTAACCTCTTTCCATTTATGTGATCCTAATGACAATTTTATGCAAAATCTGCTATGTGATAGATTTCTGCTTTTACAAATTTCTTCGTACCCTAACCTCTTTCCATTTATGTGATCCTAATGACAATTTTATGCAAAATCTGCTATGTGATAGATTTCTGATTTAACAAATTTCTTCGTACCCTAACCTCTTTCCATTCATGTGATCCTAATGACAATTTTATGCAAAATTTGCTATGTGATAGATTTCTGCTTTTACAAATTTCTTCGTACCCTAACCTCTGTCCATTCATGTGATCCGAATGACAATTTTATGCAAAATTTGATATGGGATAGATTTCAGCTTTTACAAATTTCTTCGTACCCTAACCTCTTTCCATTTATGTGATCCTAATGACAATTTTATGCAAAATCTGCTGTGATAGATTTGTGCTTTTACAAATTTCTTTGTACCCTAACCTCTTTCCATTCATGTGATCCTAATGACAATTTTATGCAAAATCTGCTATGCGATAGATTTCTGCTTTTACAAATTTCTTCGTACCCTAACCTCTTTCCATTCTTGTGATCCTAATGACAATTTTATGCAAAATCTGCTGTGATAGATTTCAGCTTTTACAAATTTCTTCGTACCCTAACCTCTTTCCATTCATGTGATCCTAATGACAATTTTATGCAAAATCTGCTGTGATTGATTTCAGCTTTTACAAATTTCTTCGTACCCTAACCTCTTTCCATTTATGTGATCCTAATGATAATTTTATGCAAAATTTGCTATATGATAGATTTGTGCTTTTACAAGTTTCTTCGTACCTAACCTCTTTCCATTCATGTGATCCTAATGACAATTTTATGCAAAATCTGCTATGTGATAGATTTGTGCTTTTACAAATTTCTTTGTAACCTAACCTCTTTCCATTCATGTGATCCTAATGACAATTTTATGCAAAATCTGCTATGCGATAGATTTCTGCTTTTACAAATTTCTTCGTACCCTAACCTCTTTCCATTCATGTGATCCTAATGACAATTTTATGCAAAATCTGCTGTGATAGATTTCTGCTTTTACAAATTTCTTCGTACCCTAACCTCTTTCCATTCATGTGATCCTAATGACAATTTTATGCAAAATCTGCTATGTGATAGATTTCTGCTTTTACAAATTTCTTCGTACCCTAACCTCTTTCCATTCATGTGATCCTAATGACAATTTTATGCAAAATCTGCTATGTGATAGATTTCTGCTTTTACAAATTTCTTCGTACCCTAACCTCTTTCCATTTATGTGATCCTAATGACAATTTTTTGCAAAATCTGCTATGTGATAGATTTCTGCTTTTACAAATTTCTTCGTACCCTAACCTCTTTCCATTTATGTGATCCTAATGACAATTTTATGCAAAATCTGCTATGTGATAGATTTCTGCTTTTACAAATTTCTTCGTACACTAACCTCTTTCCATTCATGTGATCCTAATGACAATTTTATGCAAAATCTGCTATGTGATAGATTTCTGCTTTTACAAATTTCTTCGTACCCTAACCTCTTTCCATTTATGTGATCCTATTGACAATTTTATGCAAAATCTGCTATGTGATAGATTTCTGATTTAACAAATTTCTTCGTACCCTAACCTCTTTCCATTCATGTGATCCTAATGACAATTTTATTTAAAATTTGCTATGTGATAGATTTCTGCTTTTACAAATTTCTTCGTACTCTAACCTCTGTCCATTCATGTGATCCTAATGACAATTTTATGCAAAATTTGATATGGGATAGATTTCAGCTTTTACAAATTTCTTCGTACCCTAACCTCTTTCCATTTATGTGATCCTAATGACAATTTTATGCAAAATCTGCTGTGATAGATTTGTGCTTTTACAAATTTCTTTGTACCCTAACCTCTTTCCATTCATGTGATCCTAATGACAATTTTATGCAAAATCTGCTATGCGATAGATTTCAGCTTTTACAAATTTCTTCGTACCCTAACCTCTTTCCATTCATGTGATCCTAATGACAATTTTATGCAAAATCTGCTATGATAGATTTCAGCTTTTACAAATTTCTTCGTACCCTAACCTCTTTCCATTCATGTGATCCTAATGACAATTTTATGCAAAATCTGCTATGTGATAGATTTGTGCTTTTACAAATTTCTTTGTAACCTAACCTCTTTCCATTCATGTAATCCTAATGACAATTTTATGCAAAATCTGCTATGCGATAGATTTCTGCTTTTACAAATTTCTTCGTACCCTAACCTCTTTCCATTCATGTGATCCTAATGACAATTATATGCAAAATCTGCTATGATAGATTTCAGCTTTTACAAATTTCTTCGTACCCTAACCTCTTTCCATTCATGTGATCCTAATGACAATTTTATGCAAAATCTGCTGTGATAGATTTGTGCTTTTACAAATTTCTTCGTACCTAACCTCTTTCCATTCATGTGATCCTAATGACAATTTTATGCAAAATCTGCTGTGATAGATTTGTGCTTTTACAAATGTCTTCGTACCCTAACCACTTTCCATTCATGTGATCCTAATGACAATTTTAAGCAAAATCTGCTGTGATAGATTTGTGCTTTTACAAATGTCTTCGTACCCTAACCACTTTCCATTCATGTGATCCTAATGACAATTTTATGCAAAATCTGCTGTGATAGATTTGTGCTTTTACAAATGTCTTCGTACCATAACCACTTTCCATTCATGTGATCCTAATGACAATTTTATGCAAAATCTGCTGTGATAGATTTGTGCTTTTACAAATTTCTTCGTACCTAACCTCTTTCCATTCATGTGATCCTAATGACAATTTTATGCAAAATCTGCTGTGATAGATTTGTGCTTTTACAAATGTCTTCGTACCCTAACCACTTTCCATTCATGTGATCCTAATGACAATTTTAAGCAAAATCTGCTGTGATAGATTTGTGCTTTTACAAATTTCTTCGTACCTAACCTCTTTCCATTCATGTGATCCTAATGACAATTTTATGCAAAATCTGCTGTGATAGATTTGTGCTTTTACAAATGTCTTCGTACCCTAACCACTTTCCATTCATGTGATCCTAATGACAATTTTAAGCAAAATCTGCTGTGATAGATTTGTGCTTTTACAAATGTCTTCGTACCCTAACCACTTTCCATTCATGTGATCCTAATGACAATTTTAAGCAAAATCTGCTGTGATAGATTTGTGCTTTTACAAATGTCTTCGTACCCTAACCACTTTCCATTCATGTGATCCTAATGACAATTTTAAGCAAAATCTGCTGTGATAGATTTGTGCTTTTACAAATGTCTTCGTACCCTAACCACTTTCCATTCATGTGATCCTAATGACAATTTTAAGCAAAATCTGCTGTGATAGATTTGTGCTTTTACAAATTTCTTCGTACCTAACCTCTTTCCATTCATGTGATCCTAATGACAATTTTAAGCAAAATCTGCTGTGATAGATTTGTGCTTTTACAAATGTCTTCGTACCCTAACCACTTTCCATTCATGTGATCCTAATGACAATTTTAAGCAAAATCTGCTGTGATAGATTTGTGCTTTTACAAATGTCTTCGTACCCTAACCACTTTCCATTCATGTGATCCTAATGACAATTTTAAGCAAAATCTGCTGTGATAGATTTGTGCTTTTACAAATGTCTTCGTACCCTAACCACTTTCCATTCATGTGATCCTAATGACAATTTTATGCAAAATCTGCTGTGATAGATTTGTGCTTTTACAAATGTCTTCGTACCCTAACCACTTTCCATTCATGTGATCCTAATGACAATTTTAAGCAAAATCTGCTGTGATAGATTTGTGCTTTTACAAATGTCTTCGTACCCTAACCACTTTCCATTCATGTGATCCTAATGACAATTTTAAGCAAAATCTGCTGTGATAGATTTGTGCTTTTACAAATTTCTTCGTACCTAACCTCTTTCCATTCATGTGATCCTAATGACAATTTTAAGCAAAATCTGCTGTGATAGATTTGTGCTTTTACAAATTTCTTCGTACCCTAACCACTTTCCATTCATGTGATCCTAATGACAATTTTAAGCAAAATCTGCTGTGATAGATTTGTGCTTTTACAAATGTCTTCGTACCCTAACCACTTTCCATTCATGTGATCCTAATGACAATTTTAAGCAAAATCTGCTGTGATAGATTTGTGCTTTTACAAATTTCTTCGTACCTAACCTCTTTCCATTCATGTGATCCTAATGACAATTTTATGCAAAATCTGCTGTGATAGATTTGTGCTTTTACAAATGTCTTCGTACCCTAACCTCTTTCCATTCATGTGATCCTAATGACAATTTTATGCAAAATCTGCTGTGATAGATTTGTGCTTTTACAAATGTCTTCGTACCCTAACCACTTTCCATTCATGTGATCCTAATGACAATTTTATGCAAAATCTGCTGTGATAGATTTGTGCTTTTACAAATTTCTTCGTACCTAACCTCTTTCCATTCATGTGATCCTAATGACAATTTTATGCAAAATCTGCTGTGATAGATTTGTGCTTTTACAAATTTCTTCGTACCCTAACCACTTTCCATTCATGTGATCCTAATGACAATTTTATGCAAAATCTGCTGTGATAGATTTGTGCTTTTACAAATTTCTTCTTACCTAACCTCTTTCCATTCATGTGATCCTAATGACAATTTTATGCAGAATCTGCTGTGATAGATTTGTGCTTTTACAAATTTCTTCGTACCCTAACCACTTTCCATTCATGTGATCCTAATGACAATTTTAAGCAAAATCTGCTGTGATAGATTTGTGCTGTTACAAATTTCTTCGTACCCTAACCTCTTTCCATTTAAGTGATACTAATGACAATTTTATGCAAAATCTGCTGTGATAGATTTGTGCTTTTACAAATTTCTTCTTACCTAACCTCTTTCCATTCATGTGATCCTAATGACAATTTTATGCAGAATCTGCTGTGATAGATTTGTGCTTTTACAAATTTCTTCGTACCCTAACCACTTTCCATTCATGTGATCCTAATGACAATTTTAAGCAAAATCTGCTGTGATAGATTTGTGCTTTTACAAATGTCTTCGTACCCTAACCACTTTCCATTCATGTGATCCTAATGACAATTTTAAGCAAAATCTGCTGTGATAGATTTGTGCTTTTACAAATTTCTTCGTACCTAACCTCTTTCCATTCATGTGATCCTAATGACAATTTTATGCAAAATCTGCTGTGATAGATTTGTGCTTTTACAAATGTCTTCGTACCCTAACCACTTTCCATTCATGTGATCCTAATGACAATTTTATGCAAAATCTGCTGTGATAGATTTGTGCTTTTACAAATGTCTTCGTACCCTAACCACTTTCCATTCATGTGATCCTAATGACAATTTTATGCAAAATCTGCTGTGATAGATTTGTGCTTTTACAAATTTCTTCGTACCTAACCTCTTTCCATTCATGTGATCCTAATGACAATTTTATGCAAAATCTGCTGTGATAGATTTGTGCTTTTACAAATTTCTTCGTACCCTAACCACTTTCCATTCATGTGATCCTAATGACAATTTTATGCAAAATCTGCTGTGATAGATTTGTGCTTTTACAAATTTCTTCTTACCTAACCTCTTTCCATTCATGTGATCCTAATGACAATTTTATGCAAAATCTGCTGTGATAGATTTGTGCTTTTACAAATTTCTTCGTACCCTAACCACTTTCCATTGATGTGATCCTAATGACAATTTTAAGCAAAATCTGCTGTGATAGATTTGTGCTTTTACAAATTTCTTCGTACCCTAACCTCTTTCCATTTACGTGATCCTAATGACAATTTTATGCAAAATTTGCTATGTGATAGATTTCTGCTTTTACAAATTTCTTCGTACCCTAACCTCTTTCCATTCATGTGATCCTAATGACAATTTTATGCAAAATCTGCTATGCGATAGATTTGTGCTTTAACAAATTTCTTCGTACCCTAACCTCTTTCCATTTACGTGATCCTAATGACAATTTTATGCAAAATCTGCTATGTGATAGATTTGTGCTTTTACAAATTTCTTCGTACCCTAACCTCTTTCCATTCATGTGATCCTAATGACAATTTTATGCAAAATCTGCTTTGCGATAGATTTGTGCTTTTACAAATTTCTTCGTACCCTAACCTCTTTCCATTTACGTGATCCTAATGACAATTTTATGCAAAATCTGCTATGTGATAGATTTGTGCTTTTACAAATTTCTTCGTACCCTAACCTCTTTCCATTCATGTGATCCTAATGACAATTTTATGCAAAATCTGCTATGCGATAGATTTGTGCTTTAACAAATTTCTTCGTACCCTAACCTTCTTCCATTCATGTGATCCTAATGACAATTTTATGCAAAATTTTCTATGGGACAGATTTCTGCTTTTACAAATTTCTTCGTACCCTAACCTCTTTCCATTTATGTGATCCTAATGACAATTTTATGCAAAATCTGCTATGTGATAGATTTGTGCTTTTACAAATTTCTTCGTACCCTAACCTCTTTCCATTCATGTGATCCTAATGAAAATTTTATGCAAAATCTGCTGTAATAAATTTGTGCTTTTACAAATTTCTTCGTACCCTAACCTCTTTCCATTTATGTGATCCTAATGACAATTTTATGCAAAATCTGCTATGTGAAAGATTTCTGCTTTAACAAATTTCTTCGTACCCTAACCTCTTTCCATTCATGTGATCCTAATGACAATTTTATGCAAAATTTGTTATGGGATAGATTTGTGCTTTTACAAATTTCTTCGTACCCTAACCTCTGTCCATTCATGTGATCCTAATGACAATTTTATGCAAAATTTGTTATGGGATAGATTTGTGCTTTTACAAATTTCTTCGTACCCTAACCTCTTTCCATTCATGTGTGATCCTAATGACAATTTTACGCAAAATTTGCTGTGGGACAGATTTCTGCTTTTACAAATTTCTTCGTACCCTAACCTCTTTCCATATATGTGATCCTAATGACAATTTTATGCAAAATCTGCAATGCGATAGATTTCTGCTTTTACAAATTTCTTCGTACCCTAACCTCTTTCCATTCATGTGATCCTAATGACAATTTTATGCAAAATCTGCTGTGATAGATTTCAGCTTTTACAAATTTCTTCGTACCCTATCCTCTTTCCATTTATGTGATCCTAATGAAAATTTTATGCAAAATCTGCTGTGATAGATTTGTGCTTTTACAAATTTCTTAGTACCCTAACCACTTTCCATTCATGTGATCCTAATGACAATTTTAAGCAAAATCTGCTGTGATAGATTTGTGCTTTTACAAATTTCTTCGTACCCTAACCTCTTTCCATTTATGTGATCCTAATGAAAATTTTATGCAAAATCTGCTATGTGATAGATTTGTGCTTTTACAAATTTATTCGTACCCTAACCTCTTTCCATTCATGTGATCCTAATGACAATTTTATGCAAAATCTGATATGCGATAGATTTGTGCTTATACAAATTTCTTCGTACCCTAACCTCTTTCCATTCATGTGATCCTAATGACAATTTTATGCAAAATTTGATATGGGATAGATTTCAGCTTTTACAAATTTCTTCGTACCCTAACCTCTTTCCATTTATGTGATCCTAATGACAATTTTATGAAAAATTTGCTATATGATAGATTTGTGCTTTTACAAATTTCTTCGTACCTAACCTCTTTCCATTCATGTGATCCTAATGACAATTTTATGCAAAATCTGCTGTGATAGATTTGTGCTTTTACAAATTTCTTCGTACCCTAACCTCTTTCCATTCTTGTGATCCTAATGACAATTTTATGCAAAATCTGCTGTGATAGATTTCAGCTTTTACAAATTTCTTCGTACCCTAACCTCTTTCCATTCATGTGATCCTAATGACAATTTTATGCAAAATCTGCTATGATAGATTTCAGCTTTTACAAATTTCTTCGTACCCTAACCTCTTTCCATTTATGTGATCCTAATGATAATTTTATGCAAAATTTGCTATATGATAGATTTGTGCTTTTACAAATTTCTTTGTAACCTAACCTCTTTCCATTCATGTGATCCTAATGACAATTTTATGCAAAATCTGCTATGCGATAGATTTCTGCTTTTACAAATTTCTTCGTACCCTAACCTCTTTCCATTCATGTGATCCTAATGATTATTTTATGCAAAATTTGCTATATGATAGATTTGTGCTTTTACAAATTTCTTCGTACCCTAACCTCTTTCCATTCTTGTGATCCTAATGACAATTTTATGCAAAATCTGCTGTGATAGATTTCAGCTTTTACAAATTTCTTCGTACCCTAACCTCTTTCCATTCATGTGATCCTAATGACAATTTTATGCAAAATCTGCTGTGATAGATTTCAGCTTTTACAAATTTCTTCGTACCCTAACCTCTTTCCATTCATGTGATCCTAATGATTATTTTATGCAAAATTTGCTATATGATAGATTTGTGCTTTTACAAATTTCTTCGTACCTAACCTCTTTCCATTCATGTGATCCTAATGACAATTTTATGCAAAATCTGCTGTGATAGATTTGTGCTTTTACAAATTTCTTCGTACCCTAACCTCTTTCCATTCATGTGATCCTAATGATTATTTTATGCAAAATTTGCTATATGATAGATTTGTGCTTTTACAAATTTCTTCGTACCCTAACCTCTTTCCATTCTTGTGATCCTAATGACAATTTTATGCAAAATCTGCTATGATAGATTTCAGCTTTTACAAATTTCTTCGTACCCTAACCTCTTTCCATTTATGTGATCCTAATGATAATTTTATGCAAAATTTGCTATATGATAGATTTGTGCTTTTACAAATTTCTTTGTAACCTAACCTCTTTCCATTCATGTGATCCTAATGACAATTTTATGCAAAATCTGCTATGCGATAGATTTCTGCTTTTACAAATTTCTTCGTACCCTAACCTCTTTCCATTCATGTGATCCTAATGACAATTTTATGCAAAATCTGCTATGATAGATTTCAGCTTTTACAAATTTCTTCGTACCCTAACCTCTTTCCATTTATGTGATCCTAATGATAATTTTATGCAAAATTTGCTATATGATAGATTTGTGCTTTTACAAATTTCTTTGTAACCTAACCTCTTTCCATTCATGTGATCCTAATGACAATTTTATGCAAAATCTGCTATGCGATAGATTTCTGCTTTTACAAATTTCTTCGTACCCTAACCTCTTTCCATTCATGTGATCCTAATGATTATTTTATGCAAAATTTGCTATATGATAGATTTGTGCTTTTACAAATTTCTTCGTACCCTAACCTCTTTCCATTCTTGTGATCCTAATGACAATTTTATGCAAAATCTGCTGTGATAGATTTCAGCTTTTACAAATTTCTTCGTACCCTAACCTCTTTCCATTCATGTGATCCTAATGACAATTTTATGCAAAATCTGCTGTGATAGATTTCAGCTTTTACAAATTTCTTCGTACCCTAACCTCTTTCCATTCATGTGATCCTAATGATTATTTTATGCAAAATTTGCTATATGATAGATTTGTGCTTTTACAAATTTCTTCGTACCTAACCTCTTTCCATTCATGTGATCCTAATGACAATTTTATGCAAAATCTGCTATGCGATAGATTTCTGCTTTTACAAATTTCTTCGTACCCTAACCTCTTTCCATTCATGTGATCCTAATGATTATTTTATGCAAAATTTGCTATATGATAGATTTGTGCTTTTACAAATTTCTTCGTACCCTAACCTCTTTCCATTCTTGTGATCCTAATGACAATTTTATGCAAAATCTGCTATGATAGATTTCAGCTTTTACAAATTTCTTCGTACCCTAACCTCTTTCCATTTATGTGATCCTAATGATAATTTTATGCAAAATTTGCTATATGATAGATTTGTGCTTTTACAAATTTCTTTGTAACCTAACCTCTTTCCATTCATGTGATCCTAATGACAATTTTATGCAAAATCTGCTATGCGATAGATTTCTGCTTTTACAAATTTCTTCGTACCCTAACCTCTTTCCATTCATGTGATCCTAATGATTATTTTATGCAAAATTTGCTATATGATAGATTTGTGCTTTTACAAATTTCTTCGTACCCTAACCTCTTTCCATTCTTGTGATCCTAATGACAATTTTATGCAAAATCTGCTGTGATAGATTTCAGCTTTTACAAATTTCTTCGTACCCTAACCTCTTTCCATTCATGTGATCCTAATGACAATTTTATGCAAAATCTGCTGTGATAGATTTCAGCTTTTACAAATTTCTTCGTACCCTAACCTCTTTCCATTCATGTGATCCTAATGATTATTTTATGCAAAATTTGCTATATGATAGATTTGTGCTTTTACAAATTTCTTCGTACCTAACCTCTTTCCATTCATGTGATCCTAATGACAATTTTATGCAAAATCTGCTGTGATAGATTTGTGCTTTTACAAATGTCTTCGTACCCTAACCACTTTCCATTCATGTGATCCTAATGACAATTTTATGAAAAATTTGCTATATGATAGATTTGTGCTTTTACAAATTTCTTCGTACCTAACCTCTTTCCATTAATGTGATCCTAATGACAATTTTATGCAAAATCTGCTGTGATAGATTTGTGCTTTTACAAATTTCTTTGTACCCTAACCTCTTTCCATTCATGTGATCCTAATGATAATTTTATGCAAAATTTGCTATATGATAGATTTGTGCTTTTACAAATTTCTTCGTACCCTAACCTCTTTCCATTCATGTGATCCTAATGACAATTTTATGCAAAATCTGCTGTGATAGATTTGTGCTTTTACAAATGTATTCGTACCCTAACCACTTTCCATTCATGTGATCCTAATGACAATTTTATGAAAAATTTGCTATATGATAGATTTGTGCTTTTACAAATTTCTTCGTACCTAACCTCTTTCCATTAATGTGATCCTAATGACAATTTTATGCAAAATCTGCTATATGATAGATTTGTGCTTTTACAAATTTCTTCGTACCTAACCTCTTTCCATTCATGTAATCCTAATGACAATTTTATGCAAAATTTGCTATATGATAGATTTGTGCTTTTACAAATTTCTTCGTACCCTAACCTCTTTCCATTCATGTGATCCTAATGTTAATTTTATGCAAAATTTGCTATATGATAGATTTGTGCTTTTACAAATTTCTTCGTACCCTAACCTCTTTCCATTCATGTGATCCTAATGATAATTTTATGCAAAATTTGCTATATGATAGATTTGTGCTTTTACAAATTTCTTCGTACCTAACCTCTTTCCATTCATGTGATCCTAATGTCAATTTTATGCAAAATCTGCTGTGATAGATTTGTGCTTTTACAAATGTCTTCGTACCCTAACCACTTTCCATTCATGTGATCCTAATGACAATTTTATGAAAAATTTGCTATATGATAGATTTGTGCTTTTACAAATTTCTTCGTACCTAACCTCTTTCCATTCATGTGATCCTAATGACAATTTTATGCAAAATCTGCTGTGATAGATTTGTGCTTTTACAAATGTCTTCGTACCCTAACCACTTTCCATTCACGTGATCCTAATGACAATTTTATGAAAAATTTGCTATATGATAGATTTGTGCTTTTACAAATTTCTTCGTACCCTAACCTCTTTCCATTCATGTGATCCTAATGACAATTTTATGCAAAATTTGCTATGTGATAGATTTCTGCTTTTACAAATTTCTTCGTACCCTAACCTCTGTCCATTCATGTGATCCTAATGACAATTTTATGCAAAATTTGATATGGGATAGATTTCAGCTTTTACAAATTTCTTCGTACCCTAACCTCTTTCCATTTATGTGATCCTAATGACAATTTTATGCAAAATCTGCTGTGATAGATTTGTGCTTTTACAAATTTCTTTGTACCCTAACCTCTTTCCATTCATGTGATCCTAATGACAATTTTATGCAAAATCTGCTATGCGATAGATTTCTGCTTTTACAAATTTCTTCGTACCCTAACCTCTTTCCATTCTTGTGATCCTAATGACAATTTTATGCAAAATCTGCTGTGATAGATTTCAGCTTTTACAAATTTCTTCGTACCCTAACCTCTTTCCATTCTTGTGATCCTAATGACAATTTTATGCAAAATCTGCTGTGATAGATTTCAGCTTTTACAAATTTCTTCGTACCCTAACCTCTTTCCATTTATGTGATCCTAATGATAATTTTATGCAAAATTTGCTATATGATAGATTTGTGCTTTTACAAGTTTCTTCGTACCTAACCTCTTTCCATTCATGTGATCCTAATGACAATTTTATGCAAAATCTGCTATGTGATAGATTTGTGCTTTTACAAATTTCTTTGTAACCTAACCTCTTTCCATTCATGTGATCCTAATGACAATTTTATGCAAAATCTGCTATGCGATAGATTTCTGCTTTTACAAATTTCTTCGTACCCTAACCTCTTTCCATTCATGTGATCCTAATGACAATTTTATGCAAAATCTGCTGTGATAGATTTCTGCTTTTACAAATTTCTTCGTACCCTAACCTCTTTCCATTCATGTGATCCTAATGACAATTTTATGCAAAATCTGCTATGTGATAGATTTCTGCTTTTACAAATTTCTTCGTACCCTAACCTCTTTCCATTCATGTGATCCTAATGACAATTTTATGCAAAATCTGCTATGTGATAGATTTCTGCTTTTACAAATTTCTTCGTACCCTAACCTCTTTCCATTTATGTGATCCTAATGACAATTTTTTGCAAAATCTGCTATGTGATAGATTTCTGCTTTTACAAATTTCTTCGTACCCTAACCTCTTTCCATTTATGTGATCCTAATGACAATTTTATGCAAAATCTGCTATGTGATAGATTTCTGCTTTTACAAATTTCTTCGTACCCTAACCTCTTTCCATTCATGTGATCCTAATGACAATTTTATGCAAAATCTGCTATGTGATAGATTTCTGCTTTTACAAATTTCTTCGTACCCTAACCTCTTTCCATTTATGTGATCCTATTGACAATTTTATGCAAAATCTGCTATGTGATAGATTTCTGATTTAACAAATTTCTTCGTACCCTAACCTCTTTCCATTCATGTGATCCTAATGACAATTTTATTTAAAATTTGCTATGTGATAGATTTCTGCTTTTACAAATTTCTTCGTACCCTAACCTCTGTCCATTCATGTGATCCTAATGACAATTTTATGCAAAATTTGATATGGGATAGATTTCAGCTTTTACAAATTTCTTCGTACCCTAACCTCTTTCCATTTATGTGATCCTAATGACAATTTTATGCAAAATCTGCTGTGATAGATTTGTGCTTTTACAAATTTCTTTGTACCCTAACCTCTTTCCATTCATGTGATCCTAATGACAATTTTATGCAAAATCTGCTATGCAATAGATTTCAGCTTTTACAAATTTCTTCGTACCCTAACCTCTTTCCATTCATGTGATCCTAATGACAATTTTATGCAAAATCTGCTATGATAGATTTCAGCTTTTACAAATTTCTTCGTACCCTAACCTCTTTCCATTCATGTGATCCTAATGACAATTTTATGCAAAATCTGCTATGTGATAGATTTGTGCTTTTACAAATTTCTTTGTAACCTAACCTCTTTCCATTCATGTAATCCTAATGACAATTTTATGCAAAATCTGCTATGCGATAGATTTCTGCTTTTACAAATTTCTTCGTACCCTAACCTCTTTCCATTCATGTGATCCTAATGACAATTATATGCAAAATCTGCTATGATAGATTTCAGCTTTTACAAATTTCTTCGTACCCTAACCTCTTTCCATTCATGTGATCCTAATGACAATTTTATGCAAAATCTGCTGTGATAGATTTGTGCTTTTACAAATTTCTTCGTACCTAACCTCTTTCCATTCATGTGATCCTAATGACAATTTTATGCAAAATCTGCTGTGATAGATTTGTGCTTTTACAAATGTCTTCGTACCCTAACCACTTTCCATTCATGTGATCCTAATGACAATTTTAAGCAAAATCTGCTGTGATAGATTTGTGCTTTTACAAATGTCTTCGTACCCTAACCACTTTCCATTCATGTGATCCTAATGACAATTTTATGCAAAATCTGCTGTGATAGATTTGTGCTTTTACAAATGTCTTCGTACCATAACCACTTTCCATTCATGTGATCCTAATGACAATTTTATGCAAAATCTGCTGTGATAGATTTGTGCTTTTACAAATTTCTTCGTACCTAACCTCTTTCCATTCATGTGATCCTAATGACAATTTTATGCAAAATCTGCTGTGATAGATTTGTGCTTTTACAAATGTCTTCGTACCCTAACCACTTTCCATTCATGTGATCCTAATGACAATTTTAAGCAAAATCTGCTGTGATAGATTTGTGCTTTTACAAATTTCTTCGTACCTAACCTCTTTCCATTCATGTGATCCTAATGACAATTTTATGCAAAATCTGCTGTGATAGATTTGTGCTTTTACAAATGTCTTCGTACCCTAACCACTTTCCATTCATGTGATCCTAATGACAATTTTAAGCAAAATCTGCTGTGATAGATTTGTGCTTTTACAAATGTCTTCGTACCCTAACCACTTTCCATTCATGTGATCCTAATGACAATTTTAAGCAAAATCTGCTGTGATAGATTTGTGCTTTTACAAATGTCTTCGTACCCTAACCACTTTCCATTCATGTGATCCTAATGACAATTTTAAGCAAAATCTGCTGTGATAGATTTGTGCTTTTACAAATGTCTTCGTACCCTAACCACTTTCCATTCATGTGATCCTAATGACAATTTTATGCAAAATCTGCTGTGATAGATTTGTGCTTTTACAAATTTCTTCGTACCTAACCTCTTTCCATTCATGTGATCCTAATGACAATTTTAAGCAAAATCTGCTGTGATAGATTTGTGCTTTTACAAATGTCTTCGTACCCTAACCACTTTCCATTCATGTGATCCTAATGACAATTTTAAGCAAAATCTGCTGTGATAGATTTGTGCTTTTACAAATGTCTTCGTACCCTAACCACTTTCCATTCATGTGATCCTAATGACAATTTTAAGCAAAATCTGCTGTGATAGATTTGTGCTTTTACAAATGTCTTCGTACCCTAACCACTTTCCATTCATGTGATCCTAATGACAATTTTATGCAAAATCTGCTGTGATAGATTTGTGCTTTTACAAATGTCTTCGTACCCTAACCACTTTCCATTCATGTGATCCTAATGACAATTTTAAGCAAAATCTGCTGTGATAGATTTGTGCTTTTACAAATGTCTTCGTACCCTAACCACTTTCCATTCATGTGATCCTAATGACAATTTTAAGCAAAATCTGCTGTGATAGATTTGTGCTTTTACAAATTTCTTCGTACCTAACCTCTTTCCATTCATGTGATCCTAATGACAATTTTAAGCAAAATCTGCTGTGATAGATTTGTGCTTTTACAAATGTCTTCGTACCCTAACCACTTTCCATTCATGTGATCCTAATGACAATTTTAAGCAAAATCTGCTGTGATAGATTTGTGCTTTTACAAATGTCTTCGTACCCTAACCACTTTCCATTCATGTGATCCTAATGACAATTTTAAGCAAAATCTGCTGTGATAGATTTGTGCTTTTACAAATTTCTTCGTACCTAACCTCTTTCCATTCATGTGATCCTAATGACAATTTTATGCAAAATCTGCTGTGATAGATTTGTGCTTTTACAAATGTCTTCGTACCCTAACCACTTTCCATTCATGTGATCCTAATGACAATTTTAAGCAAAATCTGCTGTGATAGATTTGTGCTTTTACAAATTTCTTCGTACCTAACCTCTTTCCATTCATGTGATCCTAATGACAATTTTATGCAAAATCTGCTGTGATAGATTTGTGCTTTTACAAATGTCTTCGTACCCTAACCACTTTCCATTCATGTGATCCTAATGACAATTTTATGCAAAATCTGCTGTGATAGATTTGTGCTTTTACAAATGTCTTCGTACCCTAACCACTTTCCATTCATGTGATCCTAATGACAATTTTATGCAAAATCTGCTGTGATAGATTTGTGCTTTTACAAATTTCTTCGTACCTAACCTCTTTCCATTCATGTGATCCTAATGACAATTTTATGCAAAATCTGCTGTGATAGATTTGTGCTTTTACAAATTTCTTCGTACCCTAACCACTTTCCATTCATGTGATCCTAATGACAATTTTATGCAAAATCTGCTGTGATAGATTTGTGCTTTTACAAATTTCTTCTTACCTAACCTCTTTCCATTCATGTGATCCTAATGACAATTTTATGCAGAATCTGCTGTGATAGATTTGTGCTTTTACAAATTTCTTCGTACCCTAACCACTTTCCATTCATGTGATCCTAATGACAATTTTAAGCAAAATCTGCTGTGATAGATTTGTGCTGTTACAAATTTCTTCGTACCCTAACCTCTTTCCATTTAAGTGATCCTAATGACAATTTTATGCAAAATCTGCTATGTGATAGATTTCTGCTTTTACAAATTTCTTCTCACACTAACCTCTTTCCATTTATGTGATCCTAATGACAATTTTATGCAAAATCTGCTGTGATAGATTTGTGCTTTTACAAATTTCTTCGTACCCTAACCACTTTCCATTGATGTGATCCTAATGACAATTTTAAGCAAAATCTGCTGTGATAGATTTGTGCTTTTACAAATTTCTTCGTACCCTAACCTCTTTCCATTTACGTGATCCTAATGACAATTTTATGCAAAATTTGCTATGTGATAGATTTCTGCTTTTACAAATTTCTTCGTACCCTAACCTCTTTCCATTCATGTGATCCTAATGACAATTTTATGCAAAATCTGCTATGCGATAGATTTGTGCTTTAACAAATTTCTTCGTACCCTAACCTCTTTCCATTTACGTGATCCTAATGACAATTTTATGCAAAATCTGCTATGTGATAGATTTGTGCTTTTACAAATTTCTTCGTACCCTAACCTCTTTCCATTCATGTGATCCTAATGACAATTTTATGCAAAATCTGCTTTGCGATAGATTTGTGCTTTTACAAATTTCTTCGTACCCTAACCTCTTTCCATTTATGTGATCCTAATGACAATTTTATGCAAAATCTGCTATGTGATAGATTTGTGCTTTTACAAATTTCTTCGTACCCTAACCTCTTTCCATTCATGTGATCCTAATGACAATTTTATGCAAAATCTGCTATGCGATAGATTTGTGCTTTAACAAATTTCTTCGTACCCTAACCTTCTTCCATTCATGTGATCCTAATGACAATTTTATGCAAAATTTTCTATGGGACAGATTTCTGCTTTTACAAATTTCTTCGTACCCTAACCTCTTTCCATTTATGTGATCCTAATGACAATTTTATGCAAAATCTGCTATGTGATAGATTTGTGCTTTTACAAATTTCTTCGTACCCTAACCTCTTTCCATTCATGTGATCCTAATGAAAATTTTATGCAAAATCTGCTGTAATAGATTTGTGCTTTTACAAATTTCTTCGTACCCTAACCTCTTTCCATTTATGTGATCCTAATGACAATTTTATGCAAAATCTGCTATGTGAAAGATTTCTGCTTTAACAAATTTCTTCGTACCCTAACCTCTTTCCATTCATGTGATCCTAATGACAATTTTATGCAAAATTTGTTATGGGATAGATTTGTGCTTTTACAAATTTCTTCGTACCCTAACCTCTGTCCATTCATGTGATCCTAATGACAATTTTATGCAAAATTTGTTATGGGATAGATTTGTGCTTTTACAAATTTCTTCGTACCCTAACCTCTTTCCATTCATGTGTGATCCTAATGACAATTTTACGCAAAATTTGCTGTGGGACAGATTTCTGCTTTTACAAATTTCTTCGTACCCTAACCTCTTTCCATATATGTGATCCTAATGACAATTTTATGCAAAATCTGCAATGCGATAGATTTCTGCTTTTACAAATTTCTTCGTACCCTAACCTCTTTCCATTCATGTGATCCTAATGACAATTTTATGCAAAATCTGCTGTGATAGATTTCAGCTTTTACAAATTTCTTCGTACCCTATCCTCTTTCCATTTATGTGATCCTAATGAAAATTTTATGCAAAATCTGCTGTGATAGATTTGTGCTTTTACAAATTTCTTAGTACCCTAACCACTTTCCATTCATGTGATCCTAATGACAATTTTAAGCAAAATCTGCTGTGATAGATTTGTGCTTTTACAAATTTCTTCGTACCCTAACCTCTTTCCATTTATGTGATCCTAATGAAAATTTTATGCAAAATCTGCTATGTGATAGATTTGTGCTTTTACAAATTTATTCGTACCCTAACCTCTTTCCATTCATGTGATCCTAATGACAATTTTATGCAAAATCTGATATGCGATAGATTTGTGCTTATACAAATTTCTTCGTACCCTAACCTCTTTCCATTCATGTGATCCTAATGACAATTTTATGCAAAATTTGATATGGGATAGATTTCAGCTTTTACAAATTTCTTCGTACCCTAACCTCTTTCCATTTATGTGATCCTAATGACAATTTTATGAAAAATTTGCTATATGATAGATTTGTGCTTTTACAAATTTCTTCGTACCTAACCTCTTTCCATTCATGTGATCCTAATGACAATTTTATGCAAAATCTGCTGTGATAGATTTGTGCTTTTACAAATTTCTTCGTACCCTAACCTCTTTCCATTCTTGTGATCCTAATGACAATTTTATGCAAAATCTGCTGTGATAGATTTCAGCTTTTACAAATTTCTTCGTACCCTAACCTCTTTCCATTCATGTGATCCTAATGACAATTTTATGCAAAATCTGCTATGATAGATTTCAGCTTTTACAAATTTCTTCGTACCCTAACCTCTTTCCATTTATGTGATCCTAATGATAATTTTATGCAAAATTTGCTATATGATAGATTTGTGCTTTTACAAATTTCTTTGTAACCTAACCTCTTTCCATTCATGTGATCCTAATGACAATTTTATGCAAAATCTGCTATGCGATAGATTTCTGCTTTTACAAATTTCTTCGTACCCTAACCTCTTTCCATTCATGTGATCCTAATGACAATTTTATGCAAAATCTGCTGTGATAGATTTCAGCTTTTACAAATTTCTTCGTACCCTAACCTCTTTCCATTCATGTGATCCTAATGATTATTTTATGCAAAATTTGCTATATGATAGATTTGTGCTTTTACAAATTTCTTCGTACCTAACCTCTTTCCATTCATGTGATCCTAATGACAATTTTAAGCAAAATCTGCTGTGATAGATTTGTGCTTTTACAAATGTCTTCGTACCCTAACCACTTTCCATTCATGTGATCCTAATGACAATTTTATGCAAAATTTGCTATATGATAGATTTGTGCTTTTACAAATTTCTTCGTACCTAACCTCTTTCCATTAATGTGATCCTAATGACAATTTTATGCAAAATCTGCTGTGATAGATTTGTGCTTTTACAAATTTCTTCGTACCCTAACCTCTTTCCATTCATGTGATCCTAATGATAATTTTATGCAAAATTTGCTATATGATAGATTTGTGCTTTTACAAATTTCTTCGTACCCTAACCTCTTTCCATTCATGTGATCCTAATGACAATTTTATGCAAAATCTGCTGTGATAGATTTGTGCTTTTACAAATGTATTCGTACCCTAACCACTTTCCATTCATGTGATCCTAATGACAATTTTATGAAAAATTTGCTATATGATAGATTTGTGCTTTTACAAATTTCTTCGTACCTAACCTCTTTCCATTAATGTGATCCTAATGACAATTTTATGCAAAATCTGCTATATGATAGATTTGTGCTTTTACAAATTTCTTCGTACCCTAACCTCTTTCCATTCATGTGATCCTAATGATTATTTTATGCAAAATTTGCTATATGATAGATTTGTGCTTTTACAAATTTCTTCGTACCCTAACCTCTTTCCATTCATGTGATCCTAATGATAATTTTATGCAAAATTTGCTATATGATAGATTTGTGCTTTTACAAATTTCTTCGTACCCTAACCTCTTTCCATTCATGTGATCCTAATGATAATTTTATGCAAAATTTGCTATATGATAGATTTGTGCTTTTACAAATTTCTTCGTACCTAACCTCTTTCCATTCATGTGATCCTAATGTCAATTTTATGCAAAATCTGCTGTGATAGATTTGTGCTTTTACAAATGTCTTCGTACCCTAACCACTTTCCATTCACGTGATCCTAATGACAATTTTATGAAAAATTTGCTATATGATAGATTTGTGCTTTTACAAATTTCTTCGTACCTAACCTCTTTCCATTAATGTGATCCTAATGACAATTTTATGCAAAATCTGCTATATGATAGATTTGTGCTTTTACAAATTTCTTCGTACCCTAACCTCTTTCCATTCATGTGATCCTAATGATTATTTTATGCAAAATTTGCTATATGATAGATTTGTGCTTTTACAAATTTCTTCGTACCCTAACCTCTTTCCATTCATGTGATCCTAATGATAATTTTATGCAAAATTTGCTATATGATAGATTTGTGCTTTTACAAATTTCTTCGTACCCTAACCTCTTTCCATTCATGTGATCCTAATGATAATTTTATGCAAAATTTGCTATATGATAGATTTGTGCTTTTACAAATTTCTTCGTACCTAACCTCTTTCCATTCATGTGATCCTAATGACAATTTTATGCAAAATCTGCTGTGATAGATTTGTGCTTTTACAAATGTCTTCGTACCCTAACCACTTTCCATTCACGTGATCCTAATGACAATTTTATGAAAAATTTGCTATATGATAGATTTGTGCTTTTACAAATTTCTTCGTACCTAACCTCTTTCCATTAATGTGATCCTAATGACAATTTTATGCAAAATCTGCTATGTGATAGATTTGTGCTTTTACAAATTTCTTTGTAACCTAACCTCTTTCCATTCATGTGATCCTAATGACAATTTTATGTAAAATTTGCTATATGATAGATTTGTGCTTTTACAAATTTCTTCGTACCTAACCTCTTTCCATTAATGTGATCCTAATGACAATTTTATGCAAAATCTGCTATATGATAGATTTGTGCTTTTACAAATTTCTTCGTACCCTAACCTCTTTCCATTCATGTGATCCTAATGATTATTTTATGCAAAATTTGCTATATGATAGATTTGTGCTTTTACAAATTTCTTCGTACCCTAACCTCTTTCCATTCATGTGATCCTAATGACAATTTTATGAAAAATTTGCTATATGATAGATTTGTGCTTTTACAAATTTCTTCGTACCTAACCTCTTTCCATTAATGTGATCCTAATGACAATTTTATGCAAAATCTGCTATATGATAGATTTGTGCTTTTACAAATTTCTTCGTACCCTAACCTCTTTCCATTCATGTGATCCTAATGATTATTTTATGCAAAATTTGCTATATGATAGATTTGTGCTTTTACAAATTTCTTCGTACCTAACCTCTTTCCATTAATGTGATCCTAATGACAATTTTATGCAAAATCTGCTATATGATAGATTTGTGCTTTTACAAATTTCTTCGTACCCTAACCTCTTTCCATTCATGTGATCCTAATGATTATTTTATGCAAAATTTGCTATATGATAGATTTGTGCTTTTACAAATTTCTTCGTACCCTAACCTCTTTCCATTCATGTGATCCTAATGATAATTTTATGCAAAATTTGCTATATGATAGATTTGTGCTTTTACAAATTTCTTCGTACCCTAACCTCTTTCCATTCATGTGATCCTAATGATAATTTTATGCAAAATTTGCTATATGATAGATTTGTGCTTTTACAAATTTCTTCGTACCTAACCTCTTTCCATTCATGTGATCCTAATGACAATTTTATGCAAAATCTGCTGTGATAGATTTGTGCTTTTACAAATGTCTTCGTACCCTAACCACTTTCCATTCACGTGATCCTAATGACAATTTTATGAAAAATTTGCTATATGATAGATTTGTGCTTTTACAAATTTCTTCGTACCTAACCTCTTTCCATTAATGTGATCCTAATGACAATTTTATGCAAAATCTGCTATGTGATAGATTTGTGCTTTTACAAATTTCTTCGTACCCTAACCACTTTCCATTCATGTGATCCTAATGACAATTTTATGAAAAATTTGCTATATGATAGATTTGTGCTTTTACAAATTTCTTCGTACCTAACCTCTTTCCATTAATGTGATCCTAATGATAATTTTATGCAAAATTTGCTATATGATAGATTTGTGCTTTTACAAATTTCTTCGTACCTAACCTCTTTCCATTCATGTGATCCTAATGACAATTTTATGCAAAATCTGCTGTGATAGATTTGTGCTTTTACAAATGTCTTCGTACCCTAACCACTTTCCATTCACGTGATCCTAATGACAATTTTATGAAAAATTTGCTATATGATAGATTTGTGCTTTTACAAATTTCTTCGTACCCTAACCTCTTTCCATTCATGTGATCCTAATGATAATTTTATGCAAAATCTGCTGTGATAGATTTGTGCTTTTACAAATGTCTTCGTACCCTAACCACTTTCCATTCATGTGATCCTAATGACAATTTTATGCAAAATTTGCTATATGATAGATTTGTGCTTTTACAAATTTCTTCGTACCTAACCTCTTTCCATTAATGTGATCCTAATGACAATTTTATGCAAAATCTGCTATATGATAGATTTGTGCTTTTACAAATTTCTTCGTACCCTAACCTCTTTCCATTCATGTGATCCTAATGATTATTTTATGCAAAATTTGCTATATGATAGATTTGTGCTTTTACAAATTTCTTCGTACCCTAACCTCTTTCCATTCATGTGATCCTAATGATAATTTTATGCAAAATCTGCTGTGATAGATTTGTGCTTTTACAAATGTCTTCGTACCCTAACCACTTTCCATTCATGTGATCCTAATGACAATTTTATGCAAAATTTGCTATATGATAGATTTGTGCTTTTACAAATTTCTTCGTACCTAACCTCTTTCCATTAATGTGATCCTAATGACAATTTTATGCAAAATTTGCTATATGATAGATTTGTGCTTTTACAAATGTCTTCGTACCCTAACCACTTTCCATTCATGTGATCCTAATGACAATTTTATGAAAAATTTGCTATATGATAGATTTGTGCTTTTACAAATTTCTTCGTACCTAACCTCTTTCCATTAATGTGATCCTAATGACAATTTTATGCAAAATCTGCTATATGATAGATTTGTGCTTTTACAAATTTCTTCGTACCCTAACCTCTTTCCATTCATGTGATCCTAATGATTATTTTATGCAAAATTTGCTATATGATAGATTTGTGCTTTTACAAATTTCTTCGTACCCTAACCTCTTTCCATTCATGTGATCCTAATGACAATTTTATGCAAAATTTGCTATATGATAGATTTGTGCTTTTACAAATTTCTTCGTACCCTAACCTCTTTCCATTCATGTGATCCTAATGATAATTTTATGCAAAATTTGCTATATGATAGATTTGTGCTTTTACAAATTTCTTCGTACCTAACCTCTTTCCATTCATGTGATCCTAATGACAATTTTATGCAAAATCTGCTGTGATAGATTTGTGCTTTTACAAATGTCTTCGTACCCTAACCACTTTCCATTCACGTGATCCTAATGACAATTTTATGAAAAATTTGCTATATGATAGATTTGTGCTTTTACAAATTTCTTCGTACCTAACCTCTTTCCATTAATGTGATCCTAATGACAATTTTATGCAAAATCTGCTATGTGATAGATTTGTGCTTTTACAAATTTCTTTGTAACCTAACCTCTTTCCATTCATGTGATCCTAATGACAATTTTATGTAAAATTTGCTATATGATAGATTTGTGCTTTTACAAATTTCTTCGTACCTAACCTCTTTCCATTAATGTGATCCTAATGACAATTTTATGCAAAATCTGCTATATGATAGATTTGTGCTTTTACAAATTTCTTCGTACCCTAACCTCTTTCCATTCATGTGATCCTAATGATTATTTTATGCAAAATTTGCTATATGATAGATTTGTGCTTTTACAAATTTCTTCGTACCCTAACCTCTTTCCATTCATGTGATCCTAATGACAATTTTATGAAAAATTTGCTATATGATAGATTTGTGCTTTTACAAATTTCTTCGTACCTAACCTCTTTCCATTAATGTGATCCTAATGACAATTTTATGCAAAATCTGCTATATGATAGATTTGTGCTTTTACAAATTTCTTCGTACCCTAACCTCTTTCCATTCATGTGATCCTAATGATTATTTTATGCAAAATTTGCTATATGATAGATTTGTGCTTTTACAAATTTCTTCGTACCTAACCTCTTTCCATTAATGTGATCCTAATGACAATTTTATGCAAAATCTGCTATATGATAGATTTGTGCTTTTACAAATTTCTTCGTACCCTAACCTCTTTCCATTCATGTGATCCTAATGATTATTTTATGCAAAATTTGCTATATGATAGATTTGTGCTTTTACAAATTTCTTCGTACCCTAACCTCTTTCCATTCATGTGATCCTAATGATAATTTTATGCAAAATTTGCTATATGATAGATTTGTGCTTTTACAAATTTCTTCGTACCCTAACCTCTTTCCATTCATGTGATCCTAATGATAATTTTATGCAAAATTTGCTATATGATAGATTTGTGCTTTTACAAATTTCTTCGTACCTAACCTCTTTCCATTCATGTGATCCTAATGACAATTTTATGCAAAATCTGCTGTGATAGATTTGTGCTTTTACAAATGTCTTCGTACCCTAACCACTTTCCATTCACGTGATCCTAATGACAATTTTATGAAAAATTTGCTATATGATAGATTTGTGCTTTTACAAATTTCTTCGTACCTAACCTCTTTCCATTAATGTGATCCTAATGACAATTTTATGCAAAATCTGCTATGTGATAGATTTGTGCTTTTACAAATTTCTTCGTACCCTAACCACTTTCCATTCATGTGATCCTAATGACAATTTTATGAAAAATTTGCTATATGATAGATTTGTGCTTTTACAAATTTCTTCGTACCTAACCTCTTTCCATTAATGTGATCCTAATGATAATTTTATGCAAAATTTGCTATATGATAGATTTGTGCTTTTACAAATTTCTTCGTACCTAACCTCTTTCCATTCATGTGATCCTAATGACAATTTTATGCAAAATCTGCTGTGATAGATTTGTGCTTTTACAAATGTCTTCGTACCCTAACCACTTTCCATTCACGTGATCCTAATGACAATTTTATGAAAAATTTGCTATATGATAGATTTGTGCTTTTACAAATTTCTTCGTACCTAACCTCTTTCCATTCATGTGATCCTAATGACAATTTTATGCAAAATCTGCTGTGATAGATTTGTGCTTTTACAAATGTCTTCGTACCCTAACCACTTTCCATTCATGTGATCCTAATGACAATTTTATGCAAAATTTGCTATATGATAGATTTGTGCTTTTACAAATTTCTTCGTACCCTAACCTCTTTCCATTCATGTGATCCTAATGATAATTTTATGCAAAATTTGCTATATGATAGATTTGTGCTTTTACAAATTTCTTCGTACCTAACCTCTTTCCATTCATGTGATCCTAATGACAATTTTATGCAAAATCTGCTGTGATAGATTTGTGCTTTTACAAATGTCTTCGTACCCTAACCACTTTCCATTCACGTGATCCTAATGACAATTTTATGAAAAATTTGCTATATGATAGATTTGTGCTTTTACAAATTTCTTCGTACCTAACCTCTTTCCATTAATGTGATCCTAATGACAATTTTATGCAAAATCTGCTATATGATAGATTTGTGCTTTTACAAATTTCTTCGTACCCTAACCACTTTCCATTCATGTGATCCTAATGACAATTTTATGAAAAATTTGCTATATGATAGATTTGTGCTTTTACAAATTTCTTCGTACCTAACCTCTTTCCATTAATGTGATCCTAATGACAATTTTATGCAAAATCTGCTATATGATAGATTTGTGCTTTTACAAATTTCTTCGTACCCTAACCTCTTTCCATTCATGTGATCCTAATGATTATTTTATGCAAAATTTGCTATATGATAGATTTGTGCTTTTACAAATTTCTTCGTACCCTAACCTCTTTCCATTCATGTGATCCTAATGATAATTTTATGCAAAATTTGCTATATGATAGATTTGTGCTTTTACAAATTTCTTCGTACCCTAACCTCTTTCCATTCATGTGATCCTAATGATAATTTTATGCAAAATTTGCTATATGATAGATTTGTGCTTTTACAAATTTCTTCGTACCTAACCTCTTTCCATTCATGTGATCCTAATGACAATTTTATGCAAAATCTGCTGTGATAGATTTGTGCTTTTACAAATGTCTTCGTACCCTAACCACTTTCCATTCACGTGATCCTAATGACAATTTTATGAAAAATTTGCTATATGATAGATTTGTGCTTTTACAAATTTCTTCGTACCTAACCTCTTTCCATTAATGTGATCCTAATGACAATTTTATGCAAAATCTGCTATGTGATAGATTTGTGCTTTTACAAATTTCTTTGTAACCTAACCTCTTTCCATTCATGTGATCCTAATGACAATTTTATGTAAAATTTGCTATATGATAGATTTGTGCTTTTACAAATTTCTTCGTACCTAACCTCTTTCCATTAATGTGATCCTAATGACAATTTTATGCAAAATTTGCTATATGATAGATTTGTGCTTTTACAAATTTCTTCGTACCTAACCTCTTTCCATTCATGTGATCCTAATGACAATTTTATGCAAAATCTGCTATGTGATAGATTTGTGCTTTTACAAATTTCTTTGTAACCTAACCTCTTTCCATTCATGTGATCCTAATGACAATTTTATGCAAAATCTGCTATGCGATAGATTTCTGCTTTTACAAATTTCTTCGTACCCTAACCTCTTTCCATTTATGTGATCCTAATGATAATTTTATGCAAAATTTGCTATATGATAGATTTGTGCTTTTACAAATTTCTTCGTACCTAACCTCTTTCCATTCATGTGATCCTAATGACAATTTTATGCAAAATCTGCTATGTGATAGATTTGTGCTTTTACAAATTTCTTTGTAACCTAACCTCTTTCCATTCATGTGATCCTAATGACAATTTTATGCAAAATCTGCTATGCGATAGATTTCTGCTTTTACAAATTTCTTCGTACCCTAACCTCTTTCCATTCATGTGATCCTAATGACAATTTTATGCAAAATCTGCTGTGATAGATTTGTGCTTTTACAAATGTCTTCGTACCCTAACCACTTTCCATTCATGTGATCCTAATGACAATTTTATGAAAAATTTGCTATATGATAGATTTGTGCTTTTACAAATTTCTTCGTACCTAACCTCTTTCCATTTAGGTGATCCTAATGACAATTTTATGCAAAATCTGCTGTGACAGATTTGTGCTTTTACAAATTTCTTTGTACCCTAACCTCTTTCCATTCATGTGATCCTAATGACAATTTTATGCAAAATCTGCTGTGATAGATTTCTGCTTTTACAAATTTCTTCGTACCCTAACCTCTTTCCATTCTTGTGATCCTAATGACAATTTTATGCAAAATCTGCTGTGACAGATTTGTGCTTTTACAAATTTCTTTGTACCCTAACCTCTTTCCATTCATGTGATCCTAATGACAATTTTATGCAAAATCTGCTGTGATAGATTTCTGCTTTTACAAATTTCTTCGTACCCTAACCTCTTTCCATTCTTGTGATCCTAATGACAATTTTATGCAAAATCTGCTGTGATAGATTTGTGCTTTTACAAATGTCTTCGTACCCTAACCACTTTCCATTCATGTGATCCTAATGACAATTTTATGCAAAATCTGCTGTGATAGATTTGTGCTTTTACAAATGTCTTCGTACCCTAACCACTTTCCATTCATGTGATCCTAATGACAATTTTATGCAAAATCTGCTGTGATAGATTTGTGCTTTTACAAATTTCTTTGTACCCTAACCTCTTTCCATTCATGTGATCCTAATGACAATTTTATGCAAAATCTGCTGTGATAGATTTCTGCTTTTACAAATTTCTTTGTACCCTAACCTCTTTCCATTCATGTGATCCTAATGACAATTTTATGCAAAATCTGCTGTGATAGATTTCTGCTTTTACAAATTTCTTCGTACCCTAACCTCTTTCCATTCTTGTGATCCTAATGACAATTTTATGCAAAATCTGCTGTGACAGATTTGTGCTTTTACAAATTTCTTCGTACCCTAACCTCTTTCCATTCATGTGATCCTAATGACAATTTTATGCAAAATCTGCTGTGATAGATTTCTGCTTTTACAAATTTCTTCGTACCCTAACCTCTTTCCATTCTTGTGATCCTAATGACAATTTTATGCAAAATCTGCTGTGACAGATTTGTGCTTTTACAAATTTCTTTGTACCCTAACCTCTTTCCATTCATGTGATCCTAATGACAATTTTATGCAAAATCTGCTGTGATAGATTTCTGCTTTTACAAATTTCTTCGTACCCTAACCTCTTTCCATTCATGTGATCCTAATGACAATTTTATGCAAAATCTGCTGTGACAGATTTGTGCTTTTACAAATTTCTTTGTACCCTAACCTCTTTCCATTCATGTGATCCTAATGACAATTTTATGCAAAATCTGCTGTGATAGATTTCTGCTTTTACAAATTTCTTCGTACCCTAACCTCTTTCCATTCTTGTGATCCTAATGACAATTTTATGCAAAATCTGCTGTGACAGATTTGTGCTTTTACAAATTTCTTCGTACCCTAACCTCTTTCCATTCATGTGATCCTAATGACAATTTTATGCAAAATCTGCTGTGATAGATTTCTGCTTTTACAAATTTCTTCGTACCCTAACCTCTTTCCATTCATGTGATCCTAATGACAATTTTATGCAAAATCTGCTGTGACAGATTTGTGCTTTTACAAATTTCTTTGTACCCTAACCTCTTTCCATTCATGTGATCCTAATGACAATTTTATGCAAAATCTGCTGTGATAGATTTCTGCTTTTACAAATTTCTTCGTACCCTAACCTCTTTCCATTCTTGTGATCCTAATGACAATTTTATGCAAAATCTGCTGTGACAGATTTGTGCTTTTACAAATTTCTTTGTACCCTAACCTCTTTCCATTCATGTGATCCTAATGACAATTTTATGCAAAATCTGCTGTGATAGATTTCTGCTTTTACAAATTTCTTCGTACCCTAACCTCTTTCCATTCTTGTGATCCTAATGACAATTTTATGCAAAATCTGCTGTGATAGATTTGTGCTTTTACAAATGTCTTCGTACCCTAACCACTTTCCATTCATGTGATCCTAATGACAATTTTATGCAAAATCTGCTGTGATAGATTTGTGCTTTTACAAATGTCTTCGTACCCTAACCACTTTCCATTCATGTGATCCTAATGACAATTTTATGCAAAATCTGCTGTGACAGATTTGTGCTTTTACAAATTTCTTTGTACCCTAACCTCTTTCCATTCATGTGATCCTAATGACAATTTTATGCAAAATCTGCTGTGATAGATTTCTGCTTTTACAAATTTCTTCGTACCCTAACCTCTTTCCATTCTTGTGATCCTAATGACAATTTTATGCAAAATCTGCTGTGACAGATTTGTGCTTTTACAAATTTCTTTGTACCCTAACCTCTTTCCATTCATGTGATCCTAATGACAATTTTATGCAAAATCTGCTGTGATAGATTTCTGCTTTTACAAATTTCTTCGTACCCTAACCTCTTTCCATTCATGTGATCCTAATGACAATTTTATGCAAAATCTGCTGTGATAGATTTGTGCTTTTACAAATGTCTTCGTACCCTAACCACTTTCCATTCATGTGATCCTAATGACAATTTTATGCAAAATCTGCTGTGATAGATTTGTGCTTTTACAAATGTCTTCGTACCCTAACCACTTTCCATTCATGTGATCCTAATGACAATTTTATGCAAAATCTGCTGTGATAGATTTGTGCTTTTACAAATTTCTTCGTACCTAACCTCTTTCCATTCATGTGATCCTAATGACAATTTTATGCAAAATCTGCTGTGATAGATTTGTGCTTTTACAAATGTCTTCGTACCTAACCTCTTTCCATTCATGTGATCCTAATGACAATTTTATGCAAAATCTGCTGTGATAGATTTGTGCTTTTACAAATGTCTTCGTACCCTAACCACTTTCCATTCATGTGATCCTAATGACAATTTTAAGCAAAATCTGCTGTGATAGATTTGTGCTTTTACAAATGTCTTCGTACCCTAACCACTTTCCATTCATGTGATCCTAATGACAATTTTAAGCAAAATCTACTGTGATAGATTTGTGCTTTTACAAATGTCTTCGTACCCTAACCACTTTCCATTCATGTGATCCTAATGACAATTTTATGCAAAATCTGCTGTGATAGATTTGTGCTTTTACAAATTTCTTCGTACCTAACCTCTTTCCATTCATGTGATCCTAATGACAATTTTATGCAAAATCTGCTGTGATAGATTTGTGCTTTTACAAATGTCTTCGTACCCTAACCACTTTCCATTCATGTGATCCTAATGACAATTTTAAGCAAAATCTGCTGTGATAGATTTGTGCTTTTACAAATTTCTTCGTACCTAACCTCTTTCCATTCATGTGATCCTAATGACAATTTTATGCAAAATCTGCTGTGATAGATTTGTGCTTTTACAAATGTCTTCGTACCCTAACCACTTTCCATTCATGTGATCCTAATGACAATTTTAAGCAAAATCTGCTGTGATAGATTTGTGCTTTTACAAATGTCTTCGTACCCTAACCACTTTCCATTCATGTGATCCTAATGACAATTTTAAGCAAAATCTGCTGTGATAGATTTGTGCTTTTACAAATTTCTTCGTACCTAACCTCTTTTCATTCATGTGATCCTAATGACAATTTTATGCAAAATCTGCTGTGATAGATTTGTGCTTTTACAAATGTCTTCGTACCCTAACCACTTTCCATTCATGTGATCCTAATGACAATTTTATGCAAAATCTGCTGTGATAGATTTGTGCTTTTACAAATGTCTTCGTACCCTAACCACTTTCCATTCATGTGATCCTAATGACAATTTTAAGCAAAATCTGCTGTGATAGATTTGTGCTTTTACAAATGTCTTCGTACCCTAACCACTTTCCATTCATGTGATCCTAATGACAATTTTAAGCAAAATCTGCTGTGATAGATTTGTGCTTTTACAAATTTCTTCGTACCTAACCTCTTTTCATTCATGTGATCCTAATGACAATTTTATGCAAAATCTGCTGTGATAGATTTGTGCTTTTACAAATGTCTTCGTACCCTAACCACTTTCCATTCATGTGATCCTAATGACAATTTTAAGCAAAATCTGCTGTGATAGATTTGTGCTTTTACAAATGTCTTCGTACCCTAACCACTTTCCATTCATGTGATCCTAATGACAATTTTATGCAAAATCTGCTGTGATAGATTTGTGCTTTTACAAATGTCTTCGTACCCTAACCTCTTTCCATTCATGTGATCCTAATGACAATTTTATGCAAAATCTGCTGTGATAGATTTGTGCTTTTACAAATGTCTTCGTACCCTAACCACTTTCCATTCATGTGATCCTAATGACAATTTTAAGCAAAATCTGCTGTGATAGATTTGTGCTTTTACAAATGTCTTCGTACCCTAACCACTTTCCATTCATGTGATCCTAATGACAATTTTAAGCAAAATCTGCTGTGATAGATTTGTGCTTTTACAAATTTCTTCGTACCTAACCTCTTTTCATTCATGTGATCCTAATGACAATTTTATGCAAAATCTGCTGTGATAGATTTGTGCTTTTACAAATGTCTTCGTACCCTAACCACTTTCCATTCATGTGATCCTAATGACAATTTTAAGCAAAATCTGCTGTGATAGATTTGTGCTTTTACAAATGTCTTCGTACCCTAACCACTTTCCATTCATGTGATCCTAATGACAATTTTATGCAAAATCTGCTGTGATAGATTTGTGCTTTTACAAATGTCTTCGTACCCTAACCACTTTCCATTCATGTGATCCTAATGACAATTTTAAGCAAAATCTGCTGTGATAGATTTGTGCTTTTACAAATTTCTTCGTACCTAACCTCTTTCCATTCATGTGATCCTAATGACAATTTTATGCAAAATCTGCTGTGATAGATTTGTGCTTTTACAAATTTCTTCGTACCTAACCTCTTTCCATTCATGTGATCCTAATGACAATTTTATGCAAAATCTGCTGTGATAGATTTGTGCTTTTACAAATGTCTTCGTACCCTAACCACTTTCCATTCATGTGATCCTAATGACAATTTTAAGCAAAATCTGCTGTGATAGATTTGTGCTTTTACAAATTTCTTCGTACCTAACCTCTTTCCATTCATGTGATCCTAATGACAATTTTATGCAAAATCTGCTGTGATAGATTTGTGCTTTTACAAATGTCTTCGTACCCTAACCACTTTCCATTCATGTGATCCTAATGACAATTTTATGCAAAATCTGCTATGTGATAGATTTGTGCTTTTACAAATTTCTTCGTACCCTAACCTCTTTCCATTCATGTGATCCTAATGAAAATTTTATGCAAAATCTGCTGTAATAGATTTGTGCTTTTACAAATTTCTTCGTACCCTAACCTCTTTCCATTTATGTGATCCTAATGACAATTTTATGCAAAATCTGCTATGTGAAAGATTTCTGCTTTAACAAATTTCTTCGTACCCTAACCTCTTTCCATTCATGTGATCCTAATGACAATTTTATGCAAAATTTGTTATGGGATAGATTTGTGCTTTTACAAATTTCTTCGTACCCTAACCTCTGTCCATTCATGTGATCCTAATGACAATTTTATGCAAAATTTGTTATGGGATAGATTTGTGCTTTTACAAATTTCTTCGTACCCTAACCTCTTTCCATTCATGTGAGATCCTAATGACAATTTTACGCAAAATTTGCTGTGGGACAGATTTCTGCTTTTACAAATTTCTTCGTACCCTAACCTCTTTCCATATATGTGATCCTAATGACAATTTTATGCAAAATCTGCAATGCGATAGATTTCTGCTTTTACAAATTTCTTCGTACCCTAACCTCTTTCCATTCATGTGATCCTAATGACAATTTTATGCAAAATCTGCTGTGATAGATTTGTGCTTTTACAAATTTCTTCGTACCCTATCCTCTTTCCATTTATGTGATCCTAATGAAAATTTTATGCAAAATCTGCTGTGATAGATTTGTGCTTTTACAAATTTCTTAGTACCCTAACCACTTTCCATTCATGTGATCCTAATGACAATTTTAAGCAAAATCTGCTGTGATAGATTTGTGCTTTTACAAATTTCTTCGTACCCTAACCTCTTTCCATTTATGTGAACCTAATGAAAATTTTATGCAAAATCTGCTATGTGATAGATTTGTGCTTTTACAAATTTATTCGTACCCTAACCTCTTTCCATTCATGTGATCCTAATGACAATTTTATGCAAAATCTGCTATGTGAAAGATTTCTGCTTATACAAATTTCTTCGTACCCTAACCTCTTTCCATTCATGTGATCCTAATGACAATTTTATGCAAAATTTGATATGGGATAGATTTCAGCTTTTACAAATTTCTTCGTACCCTAACCTCTTTCCATTCATGTGTGATCCTAATGACAATTTTACGCAAAATTTGCTGTGGGACAGATTTCTGCTTTTACAAATTTCTTCGTACCCTAACCTCTTTCCATTTATGTGATCCTAATGAAAATTTTATGCAAAATCTGCTATGTAATAGATTTGTGCTTTTACAAATTTATTCGTACCCTAACCTCTTTCCATTCATGTGATCCTAATGACAATTTTATGCAAAATCTGATATGCGATAGATTTGTGCTTATACAAATTTCTTCGTACCCTAACCTCTTTCCATTCATGTGATCCTAATGACAATTTTATGCAAAATTTGATATGGGATAGATTTCAGCTTTTACAAATTTCTTCGTACCCTAACCTCTTTCCATTTATGTGATCCTAATGACAATTTTATGAAAAATTTGCTATATGATAGATTTGTGCTTTTACAAATTTCTTCGTACCTAACCTCTTTCCATTCATGTGATCCTAATGACAATTTTATGCAAAATCTGCTGTGATAGATTTGTGCTTTTACAAATTTCTTCGTACCCTAACCTCTTTCCATTCTTGTGATCCTAATGACAATTTTATGCAAAATCTGCTGTGATAGATTTCAGCTTTTACAAATTTCTTCGTACCCTAACCTCTTTCCATTCATGTGATCCTAATGACAATTTTATGCAAAATCTGCTATGATAGATTTCAGCTTTTACAAATTTCTTCGTACCCTAACCTCTTTCCATTTATGTGATCCTAATGATAATTTTATGCAAAATTTGCTATATGATAGATTTGTGCTTTTACAAATTTCTTTGTAACCTAACCTCTTTCCATTCATGTGATCCTAATGACAATTTTATGCAAAATCTGCTATGCGATAGATTTCTGCTTTTACAAATTTCTTCGTACCCTAACCTCTTTCCATTCATGTGATCCTAATGACAATTTTATGCAAAATCTGCTGTGATAGATTTCAGCTTTTACAAATTTCTTCGTACCCTAACCTCTTTCCATTCATGTGATCCTAATGATAATTTTATGCAAAATTTGCTATATGATAGATTTGTGCTTTTACAAATTTCTTCGTACCTAACCTCTTTCCATTCATGTGATCCTAATGACAATTTTATGCAAAATCTGCTGTGATAGATTTGTGCTTTTACAAATGTCTTCGTACCCTAACCACTTTCCATTCATGTGATCCTAATGACAATTTTATAAAAAATTTGCTATATGATAGATTTGTGCTTTTACAAATTTCTTCGTACCTAACCTCTTTCCATTAATGTGATCCTAATGACAATTTTATGAAAAATCTGCTATATGATAGATTTGTGCTTTTACAAATTTCTTCGTACCTAACCTCTTTCCATTCATGTAATCCTAATGACAATTTTATGCAAAATTTGCTACATGATAGATTTGTGCTTTTACAAATTTCTTTGTACCCTAACCTCTTTCCATTCATGTGATCCTAATGATAATTTTATGCAAAATTTGCTATATGATAGATTTGTGCTTTTACAAATTTCTTCGTACCCTAACCTCTTTCCATTCATGTGATCCTAATGACAATTTTATGCAAAATCTGCTGTGATAGATTTGTGCTTTTACAAATTTCTTTGTACCCTAACCTCTTTCCATTCATGTGATCCTAATGATAATTTTATGCAAAATTTGCTATATGATAGATTTGTGCTTTTACAAATTTCTTCGTACCCTAACCTCTTTCCATTCATGTGATCCTAATGACAATTTTATGCAAAATCTGCTGTGATAGATTTGTGCTTTTACAAATGTATTCGTACCCTAACCACTTTCCATTCATGTGATCCTAATGACAATTTTATGAAAAATTTGCTATATGATAGATTTGTGCTTTTACAAATTTCTTCGTACCTAACCTCTTTCCATTAATGTGATCCTAATGACAATTTTATGCAAAATCTGCTATATGATAGATTTGTGCTTTTACAAATTTCTTCGTACCTAACCTCTTTCCATTCATGTAATCCTAATGACAATTTTATGCAAAATTTGCTACATGATAGATTTGTGCTTTTACAAATTTCTTCGTACCCTAACCTCTTTCCATTCATGTGATCCTAATGATAATTTTATGCAAAATTTGCTATATGATAGATTTGTGCTTTTACAAATTTCTTCGTACCCTAACCTCTTTCCATTCATGTGATCCTAATGATAATTTTATGCAAAATTTGCTATATGATAGATTTGTGCTTTTACAAATTTCTTCGTACCTAACCTCTTTCCATTCATGTGATCCTAATGTCAATTTTATGCAAAATCTGCTGTGATAGATTTGTGCTTTTACAAATGTCTTCGTACCCTAACCACTTTCCATTCATGTGATCCTAATGACAATTTTATGAAAAATTTGCTATATGATAGATTTGTGCTTTTACAAATTTCTTCGTACCCTAACCTCTTTCCATTCATGTGATCCTAATGATAATTTTATGCAAAATTTGCTATATGATAGATTTGTGCTTTTACAAATTTCTTCGTACCTAACCTCTTTCCATTCATGTGATCCTAATGACAATTTTATGCAAAATCTGCTGTGATAGATTTGTGCTTTTACAAATGTCTTCGTACCCTAACCACTTTCCATTCACGTGATCCTAATGACAATTTTATGAAAAATTTGCTATATGATAGATTTGTGCTTTTACAAATTTCTTCGTACCTAACCTCTTTCCATTAATGTGATCCTAATGACAATTTTATGCAAAATCTGCTATGTGATAGATTTGTGCTTTTACAAATTTCTTTGTAACCTAACCTCTTTCCATTCATGTGATCCTAATGACAATTTTATGTAAAATTTGCTATATGATAGATTTGTGCTTTTACAAATTTCTTCGTACCTAACCTCTTTCCATTAATGTGATCCTAATGACAATTTTATGCAAAATTTGCTATATGATAGATTTGTGCTTTTACAAATTTCTTCGTACCTAACCTCTTTCCATTCATGTGATCCTAATGACAATTTTATGCAAAATCTGCTATGTGATAGATTTGTGCTTTTACAAATTTCTTTGTAACCTAACCTCTTTCCATTCATGTGATCCTAATGACAATTTTATGCAAAATCTGCTATGCGATAGATTTCTGCTTTTACAAATTTCTTCGTACCCTAACCTCTTTCCATTTATGTGATCCTAATGATAATTTTATGCAAAATTTGCTATATGATAGATTTGTGCTTTTACAAATTTCTTCGTACCTAACCTCTTTCCATTCATGTGATCCTAATGACAATTTTATGCAAAATCTGCTATGTGATAGATTTGTGCTTTTACAAATTTCTTTGTAACCTAACCTCTTTCCATTCATGTGATCCTAATGACAATTTTATGCAAAATCTGCTATGCGATAGATTTCTGCTTTTACAAATTTCTTCGTACCCTAACCTCTTTCCATTCATGTGATCCTAATGATAATTTTATGCAAAATCTGCTGTGATAGATTTGTGCTTTTACAAATGTCTTCGTACCCTAACCACTTTCCATTCATGTGATCCTAATGACAATTTTATGAAAAATTTGCTATATGATAGATTTGTGCTTTTACAAATTTCTTCGTACCTAACCTCTTTCCATTTAGGTGATCCTAATGACAATTTTATGCAAAATCTGCTGTGACAGATTTGTGCTTTTACAAATTTCTTTGTACCCTAACCTCTTTCCATTCATGTGATCCTAATGACAATTTTATGCAAAATCTGCTGTGATAGATTTCTGCTTTTACAAATTTCTTCGTACCCTAACCTCTTTCCATTCTTGTGATCCTAATGACAATTTTATGCAAAATCTGCTGTGACAGATTTGTGCTTTTACAAATTTCTTTGTACCCTAACCTCTTTCCATTCATGTGATCCTAATGACAATTTTATGCAAAATCTGCTGTGATAGATTTCTGCTTTTACAAATTTCTTCGTACCCTAACCTCTTTCCATTCTTGTGATCCTAATGACAATTTTATGCAAAATCTGCTGTGATAGATTTCAGCTTTTACAAATTTCTTCGTACCCTAACCTCTTTCCATTCATGTGATCCTAATGACAATTTTATGCAAAATCTGCTGTGATAGATTTGTGCTTTTACAAATGTCTTCGTACCCTAACCACTTTCCATTCATGTGATCCTAATGACAATTTTAAGCAAAATCTGCTGTGATAGATTTGTGCTTTTACAAATGTCTTCGTACCCTAACCACTTTCCATTCATGTGATCCTAATGACAATTTTATGCAAAATCTGCTGTGATAGATTTGTGCTTTTACAAATTTCTTCGTACCTAACCTCTTTCCATTCATGTGATCCTAATGACAATTTTATGCAAAATCTGCTGTGATAGATTTGTGCTTTTACAAATGTCTTCGTACCTAACCTCTTTCCATTCATGTGATCCTAATGACAATTTTATGCAAAATCTGCTGTGATAGATTTGTGCTTTTACAAATGTCTTCGTACCCTAACCACTTTCCATTCATGTGATCCTAATGACAATTTTAAGCAAAATCTGCTGTGATAGATTTGTGCTTTTACAAATGTCTTCGTACCCTAACCACTTTCCATTCATGTGATCCTAATGACAATTTTATGCAAAATCTGCTGTGATAGATTTGTGCTTTTACAAATTTCTTCGTACCTAACCTCTTTCCATTCATGTGATCCTAATGACAATTTTATGCAAAATCTGCTGTGATAGATTTGTGCTTTTACAAATGTCTTCGTACCCTAACCACTTTCCATTCATGTGATCCTAATGACAATTTTAAGCAAAATCTGCTGTGATAGATTTGTGCTTTTACAAATGTCTTCGTACCCTAACCACTTTCCATTCATGTGATCCTAATGACAATTTTATGCAAAATCTGCTGTGATAGATTTGTGTTTTACAAATTTCTTCGTACCTAACCTCTTTCCATTCATGTGATCCTAATGACAATTTTATGCAAAATCTGCTGTGATAGATTTGTGCTTTTACAAATGTCTTCGTACCCTAACCACTTTCCATTCATGTGATCCTAATGACAATTTTAAGCAAAATCTGCTGTGATAGATTTGTGCTTTTACAAATTTCTTCGTACCTAACCTCTTTCCATTCATGTGATCCTAATGACAATTTTATGCAAAATCTGCTGTGATAGATTTGTGCTTTTACAAATGTCTTCGTACCCTAACCACTTTCCATTCATGTGATCCTAATGACAATTTTAAGCAAAATCTGCTGTGATAGATTTGTGCTTTTACAAATGTCTTCGTACCCTAACCACTTTCCATTCATGTGATCCTAATGACAATTTTAAGCAAAATCTGCTGTGATAGATTTGTGCTTTTACAAATTTCTTCGTACCTAACCTCTTTCCATTCATGTGATCCTAATGACAATTTTATGCAAAATCTGCTGTGATAGATTTGTGCTTTTACAAATGTCTTCGTACCCTAACCACTTTCCATTCATGTGATCCTAATGACAATTTTAAGCAAAATCTGCTGTGATAGATTTGTGCTTTTACAAATGTCTTCGTACCCTAACCACTTTCCATTCATGTGATCCTAATGACAATTTTATGCAAAATCTGCTGTGATAGATTTGTGCTTTTACAAATGTCTTCGTACCCTAACCACTTTCCATTCATGTGATCCTAATGACAATTTTAAGCAAAATCTGCTGTGATAGATTTGTGCTTTTACAAATTTCTTCGTACCTAACCTCTTTCCATTCATGTGATCCTAATGACAATTTTATGCAAAATCTGCTGTGATAGATTTGTGCTTTTACAAATTTCTTCGTACCTAACCTCTTTCCATTCATGTGATCCTAATGACAATTTTATGCAAAATCTGCTGTGATAGATATGTGCTTTTACAAATGTCTTCGTACCCTAACCACTTTCCATTCATGTGATCCTAATGACAATTTTAAGCAAAATCTGCTGTGATAGATTTGTGCTTTTACAAATTTCTTCGTACCTAACCTCTTTCCATTCATGTGATCCTAATGACAATTTTATGCAAAATCTGCTGTGATAGATTTGTGCTTTTACAAATGTCTTCGTACCCTAACCACTTTCCATTCATGTGATCCTAATGACAATTTTATGCAAAATCTGCTGTGATAGATTTGTGCTTTTACAAATTTCTTCGTACCTAACCTCTTTCCATTCATGTGATCCTAATGACAATTTTATGCAAAATCTGCTGTGATAGATTTGTGCTTTTACAAATTTCTTCGTACCCTAACCACTTTCCATTCATGTGATCCTAATGACAATTTTATGCAAAATCTGCTGTGATAGATTTGTGCTTTTACAAATTTCTTCGTACCTAACCTCTTTCCATTCATGTGATCCTAATGACAATTTTATGCAAAATCTGCTGTGATAGATTTGTGCTTTTACAAATGTCTTCGTACCCTAACCACTTTCCATTCATGTGATCCTAATGACAATTTTATGCAAAATCTGCTGTGATAGATTTGTGCTTTTACAAATTTCTTCGTACCTAACCTCTTTCCATTCATGTGATCCTAATGACAATTTTATGCAAAATCTGCTGTGATAGATTTGTGCTTTTACAAATGTCTTCGTACCCTAACCACTTTCCATTCATGTGATCCTAATGACAATTTTAAGCAAAATCTGCTGTGATAGATTTGTGCTTTTACAAATGTCTTCGTACCCTAACCACTTTCCATTCATGTGATCCTAATGACAATTTTAAGCAAAATCTGCTGTGATAGATTTGTGCTTTTACAAATTTCTTCGTACCTAACCTCTTTCCATTCATGTGATCCTAATGACAATTTTATGCAAAATCTGCTGTGATAGATTTGTGCTTTTACAAATGTCTTCGTACCCTAACCACTTTCCATTCATGTGATCCTAATGACAATTTTAAGCAAAATCTGCTGTGATAGATTTGTGCTTTTACAAATGTCTTCGTACCCTAACCACTTTCCATTCATGTGATCCTAATGACAATTTTATGCAAAATCTGCTGTGATAGATTTGTGCTTTTACAAATGTCTTCGTACCCTAACCACTTTCCATTCATGTGATCCTAATGACAATTTTAAGCAAAATCTGCTGTGATAGATTTGTGCTTTTACAAATTTCTTCGTACCTAACCTCTTTCCATTCATGTGATCCTAATGACAATTTTAAGCAAAATCTGCTGTGATAGATTTGTGCTTTTACAAATTTCTTCGTACCTAACCTCTTTCCATTCATGTGATCCTAATGACAATTTTATGCAAAATCTGCTGTGATAGATTTATGCTTTTACAAATGTCTTCGTACCCTAACCACTTTCCATTCATGTGATCCTAATGACAATTTTAAGCAAAATCTGCTGTGATAGATTTGTGCTTTTACAAATTTCTTCGTACCTAACCTCTTTCCATTCATGTGATCCTAATGACAATTTTATGCAAAATCTGCTGTGATAGATTTGTGCTTTTACAAATGTCTTCGTACCCTAACCACTTTCCATTCATGTGATCCTAATGACAATTTTATGCAAAATCTGCTGTGATAGATTTGTGCTTTTACAAATTTCTTCGTACCTAACCTCTTTCCATTCATGTGATCCTAATGACAATTTTATGCAAAATCTGCTGTGATAGATTTGTGCTTTTACAAATTTCTTAGTACCCTAACCACTTTCCATTCATGTGATCCTAATGACAATTTTATGCAAAATCTGCTGTGATAGATTTGTGCTTTTACAAATTTCTTCTTACCTAACCTCTTTCCATTCATGTGATCCTAATGACAATTTTATGCAGAATCTGCTGTGATAGATTTGTGCTTTTACAAATTTCTTCTTACCCTAACCACTTTCCATTCATGTGATCCTAATGACAATTTTAAGCAAAATCTGCTGTGATAGATTTGTGCTGTTACAAATTTCTTCGTACCCTAACCTCTTTCCATTTAAGTGATCCTAATGACAATTTTATGCAAAATCTGCTATGTGATAGATTTCTGCTTTTACAAATTTCTTCGTACCCTAACCACTTTCCATTCATGTGATCCTAATGACAATTTTAAGCAAAATCTGCTGTGATAGATTTGTGCTTTTACAAATGTCTTCGTACCCTAACCACTTTCCATTCATGTGATCCTAATGACAATTTTATGCAAAATCTGCTGTGATAGATTTGTGCTTTTACAAATGTCTTCGTACCCTAACCACTTTCCATTCATGTGATCCTAATGACAATTTTATGCAAAATCTGCTGTGATAGATTTGTGCTTTTACAAATTTCTTCGTACCCTAACCACTTTCCATTCATGTGATCCTAATGACAATTTTATGCAAAATCTGCTGTGATAGATTTGTGCTTTTACAAATTTCTTCGTACCTAACCTCTTTCCATTCATGTGATCCTAATGACAATTTTATGCAAAATCTGCTGTGATAGATTTGTGCTTTTACAAATGTCTTCGTACCCTAACCACTTTCCATTCATGTGATCCTAATGACAATTTTATGCAAAATCTGCTGTGATAGATTTGTGCTTTTACAAATTTCTTCGTACCTAACCTCTTTCCATTCATGTGATCCTAATGACAATTTTATGCAAAATCTGCTGTGATAGATTTGTGCTTTTACAAATGTCTTCGTACCCTAACCACTTTCCATTCATGTGATCCTAATGACAATTTTAAGCAAAATCTGCTGTGATAGATTTGTGCTTTTACAAATGTCTTCGTACCCTAACCACTTTCCATTCATGTGATCCTAATGACAATTTTAAGCAAAATCTGCTGTGATAGATTTGTGCTTTTACAAATTTCTTCGTACCTAACCTCTTTCCATTCATGTGATCCTAATGACAATTTTATGCAAAATCTGCTGTGATAGATTTGTGCTTTTACAAATGTCTTCGTACCCTAACCACTTTCCATTCATGTGATCCTAATGACAATTTTAAGCAAAATCTGCTGTGATAGATTTGTGCTTTTACAAATGTCTTCGTACCCTAACCACTTTCCATTCATGTGATCCTAATGACAATTTTATGCAAAATCTGCTGTGATAGATTTGTGCTTTTACAAATGTCTTCGTACCCTAACCACTTTCCATTCATGTGATCCTAATGACAATTTTAAGCAAAATCTGCTGTGATAGATTTGTGCTTTTACAAATTTCTTCGTACCTAACCTCTTTCCATTCATGTGATCCTAATGACAATTTTAAGCAAAATCTGCTGTGATAGATTTGTGCTTTTACAAATTTCTTCGTACCCTAACCTCTTTCCATTCTTGTGATCCTAATGACAATTTTATGCAAAATCTGCTGTGATAGATTTCAGCTTTTACAAATTTCTTCGTACCCTAACCTCTTTCCATTCATGTGATCCTAATGACAATTTTATGCAAAATCTGCTATGATAGATTTCAGCTTTTACAAATTTCTTCGTACCCTAACCTCTTTCCATTTATGTGCTCCTAATGATAATTTTATGCAAAATTTGCTATATGATAGATTTGTGCTTTTACAAATTTCTTCGTACCTAACCTCTTTCCATTCATGTGATCCTAATGACAATTTTATGCAAAATCTGCTATGTGATAGATTTCTGCTTTTACAAATTTCTTCGTACCCTAACCTCTTTCCATTCATGTGATCCTAATGACAATTTTATGCAAAATCTGCTGTGATAGATTTCTGCTTTTACAAATTTCTTCGTACCCTAACCTCTTTCCATTCTTGTGATCCTAATGACAATTTTATGCAAAATCTGCTGTGATAGATTTCAGCTTTTACAAATTTCTTCGTACCCTAACCTCTTTCCATTCATGTGATCCTAATGATAATTTTATGCAAAATTTGCTATATGATAGATTTGTGCTTTTACAAATTTCTTCGTACCTAACCTCTTTCCATTCATGTGATCCTAATGACAATTTTATGCAAAATCTGCTGTGATAGATTTGTGCTTTTACAAATGTCTTCGTACCCTAACCACTTTCCATTCATGTGATCCTAATGACAATTTTATAAAAAATTTGCTATATGATAGATTTGTGCTTTTACAAATTTCTTCGTACCTAACCTCTTTCCATTAATGTGATCCTAATGACAATTTTATGCAAAATCTGCTATATGATAGATTTGTGCTTTTACAAATTTCTTCGTACCTAACCTCTTTCCATTCATGTAATCCTAATGACAATTTTATGCAAAATTTGCTACATGATAGATTTGTGCTTTTACAAATTTCTTTGTACCCTAACCTCTTTCCATTCATGTGATCCTAATGATAATTTTATGCAAAATTTGCTATATGATAGATTTGTGCTTTTACAAATTTCTTCGTACCCTAACCTCTTTCCATTCATGTGATCCTAATGACAATTTTATGCAAAATCTGCTGTGATAGATTTGTGCTTTTACAAATTTCTTTGTACCCTAACCTCTTTCCATTCATGTGATCCTAATGATAATTTTATGCAAAATTTGCTATATGATAGATTTGTGCTTTTACAAATTTCTTCGTACCCTAACCTCTTTCCATTCATGTGATCCTAATGACAATTTTATGCAAAATCTGCTGTGATAGATTTGTGCTTTTACAAATGTATTCGTACCCTAACCACTTTCCATTCATGTGATCCTAATGACAATTTTATGAAAAATTTGCTATATGATAGATTTGTGCTTTTACAAATTTCTTCGTACCTAACCTCTTTCCATTAATGTGATCCTAATGACAATTTTATGCAAAATCTGCTATATGATAGATTTGTGCTTTTACAAATTTCTTCGTACCTAACCTCTTTCCATTCATGTAATCCTAATGACAATTTTATGCAAAATTTGCTACATGATAGATTTGTGCTTTTACAAATTTCTTCGTACCCTAACCTCTTTCCATTCATGTGATCCTAATGATAATTTTATGCAAAATTTGCTATATGATAGATTTGTGCTTTTACAAATTTCTTCGTACCCTAACCTCTTTCCATTCATGTGATCCTAATGATAATTTTATGCAAAATTTGCTATATGATAGATTTGTGCTTTTACAAATTTCTTCGTACCTAACCTCTTTCCATTCATGTGATCCTAATGTCAATTTTATGCAAAATCTGCTGTGATAGATTTGTGCTTTTACAAATGTCTTCGTACCCTAACCACTTTCCATTCATGTGATCCTAATGACAATTTTATGAAAAATTTGCTATATGATAGATTTGTGCTTTTACAAATTTCTTCGTACCCTAACCTCTTTCCATTCATGTGATCCTAATGATAATTTTATGCAAAATTTGCTATATGATAGATTTGTGCTTTTACAAATTTCTTCGTACCTAACCTCTTTCCATTCATGTGATCCTAATGACAATTTTATGCAAAATCTGCTGTGATAGATTTGTGTTTTTACAAATGTCTTCGTACCCTAACCACTTTCCATTCACGTGATCCTAATGACAATTTTATGAAAAATTTGCTATATGATAGATTTGTGCTTTTACAAATTTCTTCGTACCTAACCTCTTTCCATTAATGTGATCCTAATGACAATTTTATGCAAAATCTGCTATGTGATAGATTTGTGCTTTTACAAATTTCTTTGTAACCTAACCTCTTTCCATTCATGTGATCCTAATGACAATTTTATGTAAAATTTGCTATATGATAGATTTGTGCTTTTACAAATTTCTTCGTACCTAACCTCTTTCCATTAATGTGATCCTAATGACAATTTTATGCAAAATTTGCTATATGATAGATTTGTGCTTTTACAAATTTCTTCGTACCTAACCTCTTTCCATTCATGTGATCCTAATGACAATTTTATGCAAAATCTGCTATGTGATAGATTTGTGCTTTTACAAATTTCTTTGTAACCTAACCTCTTTCCATTCATGTGATCCTAATGACAATTTTATGCAAAATCTGCTATGCGATAGATTTCTGCTTTTACAAATTTCTTCGTACCCTAACCTCTTTCCATTTATGTGATCCTAATGATAATTTTATGCAAAATTTGCTATATGATAGATTTGTGCTTTTACAAATTTCTTCGTACCTAACCTCTTTCCATTCATGTGATCCTAATGACAATTTTATGCAAAATCTGCTATGTGATAGATTTGTGCTTTTACAAATTTCTTTGTAACCTAACCTCTTTCCATTCATGTGATCCTAATGACAATTTTATGCAAAATCTGCTATGCGATAGATTTCTGCTTTTACAAATTTCTTCGTACCCTAACCTCTTTCCATTCATGTGATCCTAATGATAATTTTATGCAAAATCTGCTGTGATAGATTTGTGCTTTTACAAATGTCTTCGTACCCTAACCACTTTCCATTCATGTGATCCTAATGACAATTTTATGAAAAATTTGCTATATGATAGATTTGTGCTTTTACAAATTTCTTCGTACCTAACCTCTTTCCATTTAGGTGATCCTAATGACAATTTTATGCAAAATCTGCTGTGACAGATTTGTGCTTTTACAAATTTCTTTGTACCCTAACCTCTTTCCATTCATGTGATCCTAATGACAATTTTATGCAAAATCTGCTGTGATAGATTTCTGCTTTTACAAATTTCTTCGTACCCTAACCTCTTTCCATTCTTGTGATCCTAATGACAATTTTATGCAAAATCTGCTGTGATAGATTTCAGCTTTTACAAATTTCTTAGTACCCTAACCTCTTTCCATTCATGTGATCCTAATGACAATTTTATGCAAAATCTGCTGTGATAGATTTGTGCTTTTACAAATGTCTTCGTACCCTAACCACTTTCCATTCATGTGATCCTAATGACAATTTTAAGCAAAATCTGCTGTGATAGATTTGTGCTTTTACAAATGTCTTCGTACCCTAACCACTTTCCATTCATGTGATCCTAATGACAATTTTATGCAAAATCTGCTGTGATAGATTTGTGCTTTTACAAATTTCTTCGTACCTAACCTCTTTCCATTCATGTGATCCTAATGACAATTTTATGCAAAATCTGCTGTGATAGATTTGTGCTTTTACAAATGTCTTCGTACCTAACCTCTTTCCATTCATGTGATCCTAATGACAATTTTATGCAAAATCTGCTGTGATAGATTTGTGCTTTTACAAATGTCTTCGTACCCTAACCACTTTCCATTCATGTGATCCTAATGACAATTTTAAGCAAAATCTGCTGTGATAGATTTGTGCTTTTACAAATGTCTTCGTACCCTAACCACTTTCCATTCATGTGATCCTAATGACAATTTTATGCAAAATCTGCTGTGATAGATTTGTGCTTTTACAAATTTCTTCGTACCTAACCTCTTTCCATTCATGTGATCCTAATGACAATTTTATGCAAAATCTGCTGTGATAGATTTGTGCTTTTACAAATGTCTTCGTACCCTAACCACTTTCCATTCATGTGATCCTAATGACAATTTTAAGCAAAATCTGCTGTGATAGATTTGTGCTTTTACAAATGTCTTCGTACCCTAACCACTTTCCATTCATGTGATCCTAATGACAATTTTATGCAAAATCTGCTGTGATAGATTTGTGTTTTACAAATTTCTTCGTACCTAACCTCTTTCCATTCATGTGATCCTAATGACAATTTTATGCAAAATCTGCTGTGATAGATTTGTGCTTTTACAAATTTCTTCGTACCCTAACCACTTTCCATTCATGTGATCCTAATGACAATTTTAAGCAAAATCTGCTGTGATAGATTTGTGCTTTTACAAATTTCTTCGTACCTAACCTCTTTCCATTCATGTGATCCTAATGACAATTTTATGCAAAATCTGCTGTGATAGATTTGTGCTTTTACAAATGTCTTCGTACCCTAACCACTTTCCATTCATGTGATCCTAATGACAATTTTAAGCAAAATCTGCTGTGATAGATTTGTGCTTTTACAAATGTCTTCGTACCCTAACCACTTTCCATTCATGTGATCCTAATGACAATTTTAAGCAAAATCTGCTGTGATAGATTTGTGCTTTTACAAATTTCTTCGTACCTAACCTCTTTCCATTCATGTGATCCTAATGACAATTTTATGCAAAATCTGCTGTGATAGATTTGTGCTTTTACAAATGTCTTCGTACCCTAACCACTTTCCATTCATGTGATCCTAATGACAATTTTAAGCAAAATCTGCTGTGATAGATTTGTGCTTTTACAAATGTCTTCGTACCCTAACCACTTTCCATTCATGTGATCCTAATGACAATTTTATGCAAAATCTGCTGTGATAGATTTGTGCTTTTACAAATGTCTTCGTACCCTAACCACTTTCCATTCATGTGATCCTAATGACAATTTTAAGCAAAATCTGCTGTGATAGATTTGTGCTTTTACAAATTTCTTCGTACCTAACCTCTTTCCATTCATGTGATCCTAATGACAATTTTATGCAAAATCTGCTGTGATAGATTTGTGCTTTTACAAATTTCTTCGTACCTAACCTCTTTCCATTCATGTGATCCTAATGACAATTTTATGCAAAATCTGCTGTGATAGATATGTGCTTTTACAAATGTCTTCGTACCCTAACCACTTTCCATTCATGTGATCCTAATGACAATTTTAAGCAAAATCTGCTGTGATAGATTTGTGCTTTTACAAATTTCTTCGTACCTAACCTCTTTCCATTCATGTGATCCTAATGACAATTTTATGCAAAATCTGCTGTGATAGATTTGTGCTTTTACAAATGTCTTCGTACCCTAACCACTTTCCATTCATGTGATCCTAATGACAATTTTATGCAAAATCTGCTGTGATAGATTTGTGCTTTTACAAATTTCTTCGTACCTAACCTCTTTCCATTCATGTGATCCTAATGACAATTTTATGCAAAATCTGCTGTGATAGATTTGTGCTTTTACAAATTTCTTCGTACCCTAACCACTTTCCATTCATGTGATCCTAATGACAATTTTATGCAAAATCTGCTGTGATAGATTTGTGCTTTTACAAATTTCTTCGTACCTAACCTCTTTCCATTCATGTGATCCTAATGACAATTTTATGCAAAATCTGCTGTGATAGATTTGTGCTTTTACAAATGTCTTCGTACCCTAACCACTTTCCATTCATGTGATCCTAATGACAATTTTATGCAAAATCTGCTGTGATAGATTTGTGCTTTTACAAATTTCTTCGTACCTAACCTCTTTCCATTCATGTGATCCTAATGACAATTTTATGCAAAATCTGCTGTGATAGATTTGTGCTTTTACAAATGTCTTCGTACCCTAACCACTTTCCATTCATGTGATCCTAATGACAATTTTAAGCAAAATCTGCTGTGATAGATTTGTGCTTTTACAAATGTCTTCGTACCCTAACCACTTTCCATTCATGTGATCCTAATGACAATTTTAAGCAAAATCTGCTGTGATAGATTTGTGCTTTTACAAATTTCTTCGTACCTAACCTCTTTCCATTCATGTGATCCTAATGACAATTTTATGCAAAATCTGCTGTGATAGATTTGTGCTTTTACAAATGTCTTCGTACCCTAACCACTTTCCATTCATGTGATCCTAATGACAATTTTAAGCAAAATCTGCTGTGATAGATTTGTGCTTTTACAAATGTCTTCGTACCCTAACCACTTTCCATTCATGTGATCCTAATGACAATTTTATGCAAAATCTGCTGTGATAGATTTGTGCTTTTACAAATGTCTTCGTACCCTAACCACTTTCCATTCATGTGATCCTAATGACAATTTTAAGCAAAATCTGCTGTGATATATTTGTGCTTTTACAAATTTCTTCGTACCTAACCTCTTTCCATTCATGTGATCCTAATGACAATTTTAAGCAAAATCTGCTGTGATAGATTTGTGCTTTTACAAATTTCTTCGTACCTAACCTCTTTCCATTCATGTGATCCTAATGACAATTTTATGCAAAATCTGCTGTGATAGATTTGTGCTTTTACAAATGTCTTCGTACCCTAACCACTTTCCATTCATGTGATCCTAATGACAATTTTAAGCAAAATCTGCTGTGATAGATTTGTGCTTTTACAAATTTCTTCGTACCTAACCTCTTTCCATTCATGTGATCCTAATGACAATTTTATGCAAAATCTGCTGTGATAGATTTGTGCTTTTACAAATGTCTTCGTACCCTAACCTCTTTCCATTCATGTGATCCTAATGACAATTTTATGCAAAATCTGCTGTGATAGATTTGTGCTTTTACAAATTTCTTCGTACCTAACCTCTTTCCATTCATGTGATCCTAATGACAATTTTATGCAAAATCTGCTGTGATAGATTTGTGCTTTTACAAATTTCTTAGTACCCTAACCACTTTCCATTCATGTGATCCTAATGACAATTTTATGCAAAATCTGCTGTGATAGATTTGTGCTTTTACAAATTTCTTCTTACCTAACCTCTTTCCATTCATGTGATCCTAATGACAATTTTATGCAGAATCTGCTGTGATAGATTTGTGCTTTTACAAATTTCTTCTTACCCTAACCACTTTCCATTCATGTGATCCTAATGACAATTTTAAGCAAAATCTGCTGTGATAGATTTGTGCTGTTACAAATTTCTTCGTACCCTAACCTCTTTCCATTTAAGTGATCCTAATGACAATTTTATGCAAAATCTGCTATGTGATAGATTTCTGCTTTTACAAATTTCTTCGTACCCTAACCACTTTCCATTCATGTGATCCTAATGACAATTTTAAGCAAAATCTGCTGTGATAGATTTGTGCTTTTACAAATGTCTTCGTACCCTAACCACTTTCCATTCATGTGATCCTAATGACAATTTTATGCAAAATCTGCTGTGATAGATTTGTGCTTTTACAAATGTCTTCGTACCCTAACCACTTTCCATTCATGTGATCCTAATGACAATTTTATGCAAAATCTGCTGTGATAGATTTGTGCTTTTACAAATTTCTTCGTACCCTAACCACTTTCCATTCATGTGATCCTAATGACAATTTTATGCAAAATCTGCTGTGATAGATTTGTGCTTTTACAAATTTCTTCGTACCTAACCTCTTTCCATTCATGTGATCCTAATGACAATTTTATGCAAAATCTGCTGTGATAGATTTGTGCTTTTACAAATGTCTTCGTACCCTAACCACTTTCCATTCATGTGATCCTAATGACAATTTTATGCAAAATCTGCTGTGATAGATTTGTGCTTTTACAAATTTCTTCGTACCTAACCTCTTTCCATTCATGTGATCCTAATGACAATTTTATGCAAAATCTGCTGTGATAGATTTGTGCTTTTACAAATGTCTTCGTACCCTAACCACTTTCCATTCATGTGATCCTAATGACAATTTTAAGCAAAATCTGCTGTGATAGATTTGTGCTTTTACAAATGTCTTCGTACCCTAACCACTTTCCATTCATGTGATCCTAATGACAATTTTAAGCAAAATCTGCTGTGATAGATTTGTGCTTTTACAAATTTCTTCGTACCTAACCTCTTTCCATTCATGTGATCCTAATGACAATTTTATGCAAAATCTGCTGTGATAGATTTGTGCTTTTACAAATGTCTTCGTACCCTAACCACTTTCCATTCATGTGATCCTAATGACAATTTTAAGCAAAATCTGCTGTGATAGATTTGTGCTTTTACAAATGTCTTCGTACCCTAACCACTTTCCATTCATGTGATCCTAATGACAATTTTATGCAAAATCTGCTGTGATAGATTTGTGCTTTTACAAATGTCTTCGTACCCTAACCACTTTCCATTCATGTGATCCTAATGACAATTTTAAGCAAAATCTGCTGTGATAGATTTGTGCTTTTACAAATTTCTTCGTACCTAACCTCTTTCCATTCATGTGATCCTAATGACAATTTTAAGCAAAATCTGCTGTGATAGATTTGTGCTTTTACAAATTTCTTCGTACCCTAACCTCTTTCCATTCTTGTGATCCTAATGACAATTTTATGCAAAATCTGCTGTGATAGATTTCAGCTTTTACAAATTTCTTCGTACCCTAACCTCTTTCCATTCATGTGATCCTAATGACAATTTTATGCAAAATCTGCTATGATAGATTTCAGCTTTTACAAATTTCTTCGTACCCTAACCTCTTTCCATTTATGTGCTCCTAATGATAATTTTATGCAAAATTTGCTATATGATAGATTTGTGCTTTTACAAATTTCTTCGTACCTAACCTCTTTCCATTCATGTGATCCTAATGACAATTTTATGCAAAATCTGCTATGTGATAGATTTCTGCTTTTACAAATTTCTTCGTACCCTAACCTCTTTCCATTCATGTGATCCTAATGACAATTTTATGCAAAATCTGCTGTGATAGATTTCTGCTTTTACAAATTTCTTCGTACCCTAACCTCTTTCCATTCTTGTGATCCTAATGACAATTTTATGCAAAATCTGCTGTGATAGATTTCAGCTTTTACAAATTTCTTCGTACCCTAACCTCTTTCCATTCATGTGATCCTAATGACAATTTTATGCAAAATCTGCTGTGATAGATTTGTGCTTTTACAAATGTCTTCGTACCCTAACCACTTTCCATTCATGTGATCCTAATGACAATTTTAAGCAAAATCTGCTGTGATAGATTTGTGCTTTTACAAATGTCTTCGTACCCTAACCACTTTCCATTCATGTGATCCTAATGACAATTTTATGCAAAATCTGCTGTGATAGATTTGTGCTTTTACAAATTTCTTCGTACCTAACCTCTTTCCATTCATGTGATCCTAATGACAATTTTATGCAAAATCTGCTGTGATAGATTTGTGCTTTTACAAATGTCTTCGTACCTAACCTCTTTCCATTCATGTGATCCTAATGACAATTTTATGCAAAATCTGCTGTGATAGATTTGTGCTTTTACAAATGTCTTCGTACCCTAACCACTTTCCATTCATGTGATCCTAATGACAATTTTAAGCAAAATCTGCTGTGATAGATTTGTGCTTTTACAAATGTCTTCGTACCCTAACCACTTTCCATTCATGTGATCCTAATGACAATTTTATGCAAAATCTGCTGTGATAGATTTGTGCTTTTACAAATTTCTTCGTACCTAACCTCTTTCCATTCATGTGATCCTAATGACAATTTTATGCAAAATCTGCTGTGATAGATTTGTGCTTTTACAAATGTCTTCGTACCCTAACCACTTTCCATTCATGTGATCCTAATGACAATTTTAAGCAAAATCTGCTGTGATAGATTTGTGCTTTTACAAATGTCTTCGTACCCTAACCACTTTCCATTCATGTGATCCTAATGACAATTTTATGCAAAATCTGCTGTGATAGATTTGTGTTTTACAAATTTCTTCGTACCTAACCTCTTTCCATTCATGTGATCCTAATGACAATTTTATGCAAAATCTGCTGTGATAGATTTGTGCTTTTACAAATGTCTTCGTACCCTAACCACTTTCCATTCATGTGATCCTAATGACAATTTTAAGCAAAATCTGCTGTGATAGATTTGTGCTTTTACAAATTTCTTCGTACCTAACCTCTTTCCATTCATGTGATCCTAATGACAATTTTATGCAAAATCTGCTGTGATAGATTTGTGCTTTTACAAATGTCTTCGTACCCTAACCACTTTCCATTCATGTGATCCTAATGACAATTTTAAGCAAAATCTGCTGTGATAGATTTGTGCTTTTACAAATGTCTTCGTACCCTAACCACTTTCCATTCATGTGATCCTAATGACAATTTTAAGCAAAATCTGCTGTGATAGATTTGTGCTTTTACAAATTTCTTCGTACCTAACCTCTTTCCATTCATGTGATCCTAATGACAATTTTATGCAAAATCTGCTGTGATAGATTTGTGCTTTTACAAATGTCTTCGTACCCTAACCACTTTCCATTCATGTGATCCTAATGACAATTTTAAGCAAAATCTGCTGTGATAGATTTGTGCTTTTACAAATGTCTTCGTACCCTAACCACTTTCCATTCATGTGATCCTAATGACAATTTTATGCAAAATCTGCTGTGATAGATTTGTGCTTTTACAAATGTCTTCGTACCCTAACCACTTTCCATTCATGTGATCCTAATGACAATTTTAAGCAAAATCTGCTGTGATAGATTTGTGCTTTTACAAATTTCTTCGTACCTAACCTCTTTCCATTCATGTGATCCTAATGACAATTTTATGCAAAATCTGCTGTGATAGATTTGTGCTTTTACAAATTTCTTCGTACCTAACCTCTTTCCATTCATGTGATCCTAATGACAATTTTATGCAAAATCTGCTGTGATAGATATGTGCTTTTACAAATGTCTTCGTACCCTAACCACTTTCCATTCATGTGATCCTAATGACAATTTTAAGCAAAATCTGCTGTGATAGATTTGTGCTTTTACAAATTTCTTCGTACCTAACCTCTTTCCATTCATGTGATCCTAATGACAATTTTATGCAAAATCTGCTGTGATAGATTTGTGCTTTTACAAATGTCTTCGTACCCTAACCACTTTCCATTCATGTGATCCTAATGACAATTTTATGCAAAATCTGCTGTGATAGATTTGTGCTTTTACAAATTTCTTCGTACCTAACCTCTTTCCATTCATGTGATCCTAATGACAATTTTATGCAAAATCTGCTGTGATAGATTTGTGCTTTTACAAATTTCTTCGTACCCTAACCACTTTCCATTCATGTGATCCTAATGACAATTTTATGCAAAATCTGCTGTGATAGATTTGTGCTTTTACAAATTTCTTCGTACCTAACCTCTTTCCATTCATGTGATCCTAATGACAATTTTATGCAAAATCTGCTGTGATAGATTTGTGCTTTTACAAATGTCTTCGTACCCTAACCACTTTCCATTCATGTGATCCTAATGACAATTTTATGCAAAATCTGCTGTGATAGATTTGTGCTTTTACAAATTTCTTCGTACCTAACCTCTTTCCATTCATGTGATCCTAATGACAATTTTATGCAAAATCTGCTGTGATAGATTTGTGCTTTTACAAATGTCTTCGTACCCTAACCACTTTCCATTCATGTGATCCTAATGACAATTTTAAGCAAAATCTGCTGTGATAGATTTGTGCTTTTACAAATGTCTTCGTACCCTAACCACTTTCCATTCATGTGATCCTAATGACAATTTTAAGCAAAATCTGCTGTGATAGATTTGTGCTTTTACAAATTTCTTCGTACCTAACCTCTTTCCATTCATGTGATCCTAATGACAATTTTATGCAAAATCTGCTGTGATAGATTTGTGCTTTTACAAATGTCTTCGTACCCTAACCACTTTCCATTCATGTGATCCTAATGACAATTTTAAGCAAAATCTGCTGTGATAGATTTGTGCTTTTACAAATGTCTTCGTACCCTAACCACTTTCCATTCATGTGATCCTAATGACAATTTTATGCAAAATCTGCTGTGATAGATTTGTGCTTTTACAAATGTCTTCGTACCCTAACCACTTTCCATTCATGTGATCCTAATGACAATTTTAAGCAAAATCTGCTGTGATAGATTTGTGCTTTTACAAATTTCTTCGTACCTAACCTCTTTCCATTCATGTGATCCTAATGACAATTTTAAGCAAAATCTGCTGTGATAGATTTGTGCTTTTACAAATTTCTTCGTACCTAACCTCTTTCCATTCATGTGATCCTAATGACAATTTTATGCAAAATCTGCTGTGATAGATTTGTGCTTTTACAAATGTCTTCGTACCCTAACCACTTTCCATTCATGTGATCCTAATGACAATTTTAAGCAAAATCTGCTGTGATAGATTTGTGCTTTTACAAATTTCTTCGTACCTAACCTCTTTCCATTCATGTGATCCTAATGACAATTTTATGCAAAATCTGCTGTGATAGATTTGTGCTTTTACAAATGTCTTCGTACCCTAACCACTTTCCATTCATGTGATCCTAATGACAATTTTATGCAAAATCTGCTGTGATAGATTTGTGCTTTTACAAATTTCTTCGTACCTAACCTCTTTCCATTCATGTGATCCTAATGACAATTTTATGCAAAATCTGCTGTGATAGATTTGTGCTTTTACAAATTTCTTAGTACCCTAACCACTTTCCATTCATGTGATCCTAATGACAATTTTATGCAAAATCTGCTGTGATAGATTTGTGCTTTTACAAATTTCTTCTTACCTAACCTCTTTCCATTCATGTGATCCTAATGACAATTTTATGCAGAATCTGCTGTGATAGATTTGTGCTTTTACAAATTTCTTCTTACCCTAACCACTTTCCATTCATGTGATCCTAATGACAATTTTAAGCAAAATCTGCTGTGATAGATTTGTGCTGTTACAAATTTCTTCGTACCCTAACCTCTTTCCATTTAAGTGATCCTAATGACAATTTTATGCAAAATCTGCTATGTGATAGATTTCTGCTTTTACAAATTTCTTCGTACCCTAACCACTTTCCATTCATGTGATCCTAATGACAATTTTAAGCAAAATCTGCTGTGATAGATTTGTGCTTTTACAAATGTCTTCGTACCCTAACCACTTTCCATTCATGTGATCCTAATGACAATTTTATGCAAAATCTGCTGTGATAGATTTGTGCTTTTACAAATGTCTTCGTACCCTAACCACTTTCCATTCATGTGATCCTAATGACAATTTTATGCAAAATCTGCTGTGATAGATTTGTGCTTTTACAAATTTTTTCGTACCCTAACCACTTTCCATTCATGTGATCCTAATGACAATTTTATGCAAAATCTGCTGTGATAGATTTGTGCTTTTACAAATTTCTTCGTACCTAACCTCTTTCCATTCATGTGATCCTAATGACAATTTTATGCAAAATCTGCTGTGATAGATTTGTGCTTTTACAAATGTCTTCGTACCCTAACCACTTTCCATTCATGTGATCCTAATGACAATTTTATGCAAAATCTGCTGTGATAGATTTGTGCTTTTACAAATTTCTTCGTACCTAACCTCTTTCCATTCATGTGATCCTAATGACAATTTTATGCAAAATCTGCTGTGATAGATTTGTGCTTTTACAAATGTCTTCGTACCCTAACCACTTTCCATTCATGTGATCCTAATGACAATTTTAAGCAAAATCTGCTGTGATAGATTTGTGCTTTTACAAATGTCTTCGTACCCTAACCACTTTCCATTCATGTGATCCTAATGACAATTTTAAGCAAAATCTGCTGTGATAGATTTGTGCTTTTACAAATTTCTTCGTACCTAACCTCTTTCCATTCATGTGATCCTAATGACAATTTTATGCAAAATCTGCTGTGATAGATTTGTGCTTTTACAAATGTCTTCGTACCCTAACCACTTTCCATTCATGTGATCCTAATGACAATTTTAAGCAAAATCTGCTGTGATAGATTTGTGCTTTTACAAATGTCTTCGTACCCTAACCACTTTCCATTCATGTGATCCTAATGACAATTTTATGCAAAATCTGCTGTGATAGATTTGTGCTTTTACAAATGTCTTCGTACCCTAACCACTTTCCATTCATGTGATCCTAATGACAATTTTAAGCAAAATCTGCTGTGATAGATTTGTGCTTTTACAAATTTCTTCGTACCTAACCTCTTTCCATTCATGTGATCCTAATGACAATTTTAAGCAAAATCTGCTGTGATAGATTTGTGCTTTTACAAATTTCTTCGTACCCTAACCTCTTTCCATTCTTGTGATCCTAATGACAATTTTATGCAAAATCTGCTGTGATAGATTTCAGCTTTTACAAATTTCTTCGTACCCTAACCTCTTTCCATTCATGTGATCCTAATGACAATTTTATGCAAAATCTGCTATGATAGATTTCAGCTTTTACAAATTTCTTCGTACCCTAACCTCTTTCCATTTATGTGCTCCTAATGATAATTTTATGCAAAATTTGCTATATGATAGATTTGTGCTTTTACAAATTTCTTCGTACCTAACCTCTTTCCATTCATGTGATCCTAATGACAATTTTATGCAAAATCTGCTATGTGATAGATTTCTGCTTTTACAAATTTCTTCGTACCCTAACCTCTTTCCATTCATGTGATCCTAATGACAATTTTATGCAAAATCTGCTATGATAGATTTCAGCTTTTACAAATTTCTTCGTACCCTAACCTCTTTCCATTCATGTGATCCTAATGACAATTTTATGCAAAATCTGCTATGATAGATTTCAGCTTTTACAAATTTCTTCGTACCCTAACCTCTTTCCATTCATGTGATCCTAATGACAATCATATGCAAAATCTGCTATGATAGATTTCAGCTTTTACAAATTTCTTCGTACCCTAACCTCTTTCCATTCATGTGATCCTAATGACAATTTTATGCAAAATCTGCTATGATAGATTTCAGCTTTTACAAATTTCTTCGTACCCTAACCTCTTTCCATTTATGTGATCCTAATGATAATTTTATGCAAAATTTGCTATATGATAGATTTGTGCTTTTACAAATTTCTTCGTACCTAACCTTTTTCCATTCATGTGATCCTAATGACAATTTTATGCAAAATCTGCTGTGATAGATTTGTGCTTTTACAAATGTCTTCGTACCCTAACCACTTTCCATTCATGTGATCCTAATGACAATTTTAAGCAAAATCTGCTGTGATAGATTTGTGCTTTTACAAATGTCTTCGTACCCTAACCACTTTCCATTCATGTGATCCTAATGACAATTTTATGCAAAATCTGCTGTGATAGATTTGTGCTTTTACAAATGTCTTCGTACCCTAACCACTTTCCATTCATGTGATCCTAATGACAATTTTATGCAAAATCTGCTGTGATAGATTTGTGCTTTTACAAATGTCTTCGTACCCTAACCACTTTCCATTCATGTGATCCTAATGACAATTTTATGCAAAATCTGCTGTGATAGATTTGTGCTTTTACAAATTTCTTCGTACACTAACCTCTTTCCATTTATGTGATCCTAATGACATTTTTATGCAAAATCTGCTTGTGATAGATTTGTGCTTTTACAAATTTCTTCGTACCCTAACCTCTTTCCATTCATGTGATCCTAAAGACAATTTTATGCAAAATCTGCTGTGATAGATTTGTGCTTTTACAAATTTCGTCGTACCCTAACCACTTTCCATTGATGTGATCCTAATGACAATTTTAAGCAAAATCTGCTGTGATAGATTTGTGCTTTTACAAATTTCTTCGTACCCTAACGTCTTTCCATTTACGTGATCCTAATGACATTTTTATGCAAAATTTGCTATGTGATAGATTTCTGCTTTTACAAATTTCTTCGTACCCTAACCTCTTTCCATTCATGTGATCCTAATGACAATTTTATGCAAAATCTGCTATGCGATAGATTTGTGCTTTAACAAATTTCTTCGTACCCTAACCTCTTTCCATTTACGTGATCCTAATGACAATTTTATGCAAAATCTGCTATGTGATAGATTTGTGCTTTTACAAATTTCTTCGTACCCTAACCTCTTTCCATTCATGTGATCCTAATGACAATTTTATGAAAATCTGCTATGCGATAGATTTGTGCTTTTACAAATTTCTTCGTACCCTAACCTCTTTCCATTTACGTGATCCTAATAACAATTTTATGCAAAATCTGCTATGTGATAGATTTGTGCTTTTACAAATTTCTTCGTACCCTAACCTCTTTCCATTCATGTGATCCTAATGACAATTTTATGCAAAATCTGCTATGCGATAGATTTGTGCTTTAACAAATTTCTTCGTACCCTAACCTTCTTCCATTCATGTGATCCTAATGACAATTTTATGCAAAATTTTCTATGGGACAGATTTCTGCTTTTACAAATTTCTTCGTACCCTAACCTCTTTCCATTTATGTGATCCTAATGACAATTTTATGCAAAATCTGCTATGTGATAGATTTGTGCTTTTACAAATTTCTTCGTACCCTAACCTCTTTCCATTCATGTGATCCTAATGAAAATTTTATGCAAAATCTGCTGTAATAGATTTGTGCTTTTACAAATTTCTTCGTACCCTAACCTCTTTCCATTTACGGGATCCTAATGACAATTTTATGCAAAATCTGCTATGTGAAAGATTTCTGCTTTAACAAATTTCTCCGTACCCTAACCTCTTTCCATTCATGTGATCCTAATGACAATTTTATGCAAAATTTGCTATATGATAGATTTGTGCTTTTACAAATTTCTTCGTACCCTAACCTCTGTCCATTCATGTGATCCTAATGACAATTTTATGCAAAATTTGATATGGGATAGATTTGTGCTTTTACAAATTTCTTCGTACCCTATCCTCTTTCCATTCATGTGTGATCCTAATGACAATTTTACGCAAAATTTGCTGTGGGACAGATTTCTGCTTTTACAAATTTCTTCGTACCCTAACCTCTTTCCATATATGTGATCCTAATGACAATTTTATGCAAAATCTGCAAAGCGATAGATTTCTGCTTTTACAAATTTCTTCGTACCCTAACCTCTTTCCATTCATGTGATCCTAATGACAATTTTATGCAAAATCTGCTGTGATAGATTTCAGCTTTTACAAATTTCTTCGTACCCTAACCTCTTTCCATTTATGTGATCCTAATGAAAATTTTATGCAAAATCTGCTGTGATAGATTTGTGCTTTTACAAATTTCTTCGTACCCTAACCTCTTTCCATTTATGTGATCCTAATGAAAATTTTATGCAAAATCTGCTGTGATAGATTTCAGCTTTTACAAATTTCTTCGTACCCTAACCTCTTTCCATTTATGTGATCCTAATGAAAATTTTATGCAAAATCTGCTGTGATAGATTTCTGCTTTTACAAATTTCTTAGTACCCTAACCACTTTCCATTCATGTGATCCTAATGACAATTTTAAGCAAAATCTGCTGTGATAGATTTGTGCTTTTACAAATTTCTTCGTACCCTAACCTCTTTCCATTTATGTGATCCTAATGAAAATTTTATGCAAAATCTGCTATGTGATAGATTTGTGCTTTTACAAATTTATTCGTACCCTAACCTCTTTCAATTCATGTGATCCTAATGACAATTTTATGCAAAATCTGATATGCAATAGATTTGTGCTTATACAAATTTCTTCGTACCCTAACCTCTTTCCATTCATGTGATCCTAATGACAATTTTATGCAAAATTTGATATGGGATAGATTTCAACTTTTACAAATTTCTTCGTACCCTAACCTCTTTCCATTCATGTGTGATCCTAATGACAATTTTACGCAAAATTTGCTGTGGGACAGATTTCTGCTTTTACAAATTTCTTCGTACCCTAACCTATTTCCATTCATGTGATCCTAATGACAATTTTATGCAAAATCTGCTATGAGAAAGATTTCTGCTTATAAAAATTTCTTCGTACCCTAACCTCTTTCCATTCATGTGATCCTAATGACAATTTTATGCAAAATTTGATATGGGATAGATTTCAGCTTTTACAAATTTCTTCGTTCCCTAACCTCTTTCCATTCATGTGTGATCCTAATGACAATTTTACGCAAAATTTGCTGTGGGACAGATTTCTGCTTTTACAAATTTCTTCGTACCCTAACCTATTTCCATATATGTGATCCTAATGACAATTTTATGCAAAATTTGATTTGGGATAGGTTTCAGCTTTTACAAATTTCTTCATACCCTAACCTCTTTCCATTCATGTGTGATCCTAATGACAATTTTATGCAAAATTTGATATGGGATAGATTTCAGCTTTTACAAATTTCTTCGTACCCTAACCTCTTTCCATTTATGTGATCCTAATGACAATTTTATGAAAAATTTGCTATATGATAGATTTGTGCTTTTACAAATTTCTTCGTACCTAACCTCTTTCCATTAATGTGATCCTAATGACAATTTTATGCAAAATCTGCTGTGATAGATTTGTGCTTTTACAAATTTCTTCGTACCCTAACCTCTTTCCATTCTTGTGATCCTAATGACAATTTTATGCAAAATCTGCTGTGGTAGATTTCAGCTTTTACAAATTTCTTCGTACCCTAACCTCTTTCCATTCATGTGATCCTAATGACAATTTTATGCAAAATCTGCTATGATAGATTTCAGCTTTTACAAATTTCTTCGTACCCTAACCTCTTTCCATTTATGTGATCCTAATGATAATTTTATGCAAAATTTGCTATATGATAGATTTGTGCTTTTACAAATTTCTTCGTACCTAACCTCTTTCCATTCATGTGATCCTAATGACAATTTTATGCAAAATCTGCTATGTGATAGATTTGTGCTTTTACAAATTTATTCGTACCCTAACCTCTTTCCATTCATGTGATCCTAATGACAATTTTATGCAAAATCTGCTGTGATAGATTTCAGCTTTTACAAATTTCTTCGTACCCTAACCTCTTTCCATTCATGTGATCCTAATGACAATTTTATGCAAAATCTGCTATGATAGATTTCAGCTTTTACAAATTTCTTCGTACCCTAACCTCTTTCCATTTATGTGATCCTAATGATAATTTTATGCAAAATCTGCTATGTGATAGATTTGTGCTTTTACAAATTTCTTCGTACCCTAACCTCTTTCCATTCTTGTGATCCTAATGACAATTTTATGCAAAATCTGCTGTGATAGATTTCAGCTTTTACAAATTTCTTCGTACCCTAACCTCTTTCCATTCATGTGATCCTAATGACAATTTTATGCAAAATCTGCTATGATAGATTTCAGCTTTTACAAATTTCTTCGTACCCTAACCTCTTTCCATTTATGTGATCCTAATGATAATTTTATGCAAAATTTGCTATATGATAGATTTGTGCTTTTACAAATTTCTTCGTACCTAACCTCTTTCCATTCATGTGATCCTAATGACAATTTTATGCAAAATCTGCTGTGATAGATTTGTGCTTTTACAAATGTCTTCGTACCCTAACCACTTTCCATTCATGTGATCCTAATGACAATTTTAAGCAAAATCTGCTGTGATAGATTTGTGCTTTTACAAATTTCTTTGTACACTAACCTCTTTCCATTTACGTGATCCTAATGACAATTTTATGCAAAATTTACTATATGATAGATTTGTGCTTTTACAAATTTCTTCGTACCTAACCTCTTTCCATTCATGTGATCCTAATGACAATATTATGCAAAATCTGCTGTGATAGATTTGTGCTTTTACAAATTCCTTCGTACCTAACCTCTTTCCATTCATGTGATCCTAATGACAATTTTATGCAAAATCTGCTGTGATAGATTTGTGCTTTTACAAATTTCTTCGTACCCTAACCACTTTCCATTCATGTGATCCTAATGACAATTTTATGCAAAATCTGCTGTGATAGATTTGTGCTTTTACAAATTTCTTCGTACCCTAACCTCTTTCCATTCATGTGATCCTAATGACAATTTTATGCAAAATCTGCTGTAATAGATTTGTGCTTTAACAAATTTCTTCGTACCCTAACCTTCTTCCATTCAAGTGTTCCTAATGACAATTTTATGCAAAATCTGCTGTGATAGATTTGTGCTTTTACAAATTTCTTCGTACCCTAACCTCTTTCCATTTATGTGATCCTAATGAAAATTTTATGCAAAATCTGCTATGTGATAGATTTGTGCTTTTACAAATTTATTCGTACCCTAACCTCTTTCCATTCATGTGATCCTAATGACAATTTTATGCAAAATCTGCTATGATAGATTTCAGCTTTTACATATTTCTTCGTACCCTAACCTCTTTCCATTTATGTGATCCTAATTACAATTTTATGCAAAATCTGCTATGATAGATTTCAGCTTTTACAAATTTCTTCGTACCCTAACCTCTTTCCATTTATGTGCTCCTAATGATAATTTTATGCAAAATTTGCTATATGATAGATTTGTGCTTTTACAAATTTCTTCGTACCTAACCTTTTTCCATTCATGTGATCCTAATGACAATTTTATGCAAAATCTGCTGTGATAGATTTGTGCTTTTACAAATTTCTTTGTACCCTAACCTCTTTCCATTCATGTGATCCTAATGACAATTTTATGCAAAATCTGCTATGCGATAGATTTCTGCATTTACAAATTTCTTCGTACCCTAACCTCTTTCCATTCTTGTGATCCTAATGACAATTTTATGCAAAATCTGCTGTGATAGATTTCAGCTTTTACAAATTTCTTCGTACCCTAACCTCTTTCCATTCATGTGATCCTAATGACAATTTTATGCAAAATCTGCTATGGTAGATTTCAGCTTTTACAAATTTCTTCGTACCCTAACCTCTTTCCATTTATGTGCTCCTAATGATAATTTTATGCAAAATTTGCTATATGATAGATTTGTGCTTTTACAAATTTCTTCGTACCTAACCTCTTTCCATTCATGTGATCCTAATGACAATTTTATGCAAAATCTGCTATGTGATAGATTTCTGCTTTTACAAATTTCTTCGTACCCTAACCTCTTTCCATTCATGTGATCCTAATGACAATTTTATGCAAAATCTGCTGTGATAGATTTCAGCTTTTACAAATTTCTTCGTACCCTAACCTCTTTCCATTCATGTGATCCTAATGACAATTTTATGCAAAATCTGCTATGATAGATTTCAGCTTTTACAAATTTCTTCGTACCCTAACCTCTTTCCATTTATGTGATCCTAATGATAATTTTATGCAAAATTTGCTATATGATAGATTTGTGCTTTTACAAATTTCTTCGTACCTAACCTCTTTCCATTCATGTGATCCTAATGACAATTTTATGCAAAATCTGCTGTGATAGATTTGTGCTTTTACAAATGTCTTCGTACCCTAACCACTTTCCATTCATGTGATCCTAATGACAATTTTAAGCAAAATCTGCTGTGATAGATTTGTGCTTTTACAAATGTCTTCGTACCCTAACCACTTTCCATTCATGTGATCCTAATGACAATTTTATGCAAAATCTGCTGTGATAGATTTGTGCTTTTACAAATGTCTTCGTACCCTAACCACTTTCCATTCATGTGATCCTAATGACAATTTTATGCAAAATCTGCTGTGACAGATTTGTGCTTTTACAAATTTCTTTGTACCCTAACCTCTTTCCATTCATGTGATCCTAATGACAATTTTATGCAAAATCTGCTGTGATAGATTTGTGCTTTTACAAATTTCTTTGTACCCTAACCTCTTTCCATTCATGTGATCCTAATGATAATTTTATGCAAAATTTGCTATATGATAGATTTGTGCTTTCACAAATTTCTTCGTACCTAACCTCTTTCCATTCATGTGATCCTAATGACAATTTTATGCAAAATCTGCTGTGATAGATTTGTGCTTTTACAAATGTCTTCGTACCCTAACCACTTTCCATTCATGTGATACTAATGACAATTTTATGAAAAATTTGCTATATGATAGATTTGTGCTTTTACAAATTTCTTCGTACCTAACCTCTTTCCATTAATGTGATCCTAATGACAATTTTATGCAAAATCTGCTATATGATAGATTTGTGCTTTTACAAATTTCTTCGTACCTAACCTCTTTCCATTCATGTAATCCTAATGACAATTTTATGCAAAATTTGCTATATGATAGATTTGTGCTTTTACAAATTTCTTCGTACCCTAACCTCTTTCCATTCATGTGATCCAAATGATAATTTTATGCAAAATTTGCTATATGATAGATTTGTGCTTTTACAAATTTCTTCGTACCTAACCTCTTTCCATTCATGTGATCCTAATGTCAATTTTATGCAAAATCTGCTGTGATAGATTTGTGCTTTTACAAATTTCTTCGTACCCTAACCTCTTTCCATTCATGTGATCCTAATGATAATTTTATGCAAAATTTGCTATATGATAGATTTGTGCTTTTACAAATTTCTTCGTACCTAACCTCTTTCCATTCATGTGATCCTAATGACAATTTTATGCAAAATCTGCTGTGATAGATTTGTGCTTTTACAAATGTCTTCGTACCCTAACCACTTTCCATTCACGTGATCCTAATGACAATTTTATGAAAAATTTGCTATATGATAGATTTGTGCTTTTACAAATTTCTTCGTACCTAACCTCTTTCCATTAATGTGATCCTAATGACAATTTTATGCAAAATCTGCTGTGATAGATTTGTGCTTTTACAAATGTCTTCGTACCCTAACCACTTTCCATTCATGTGATCCTAATGACAATTTTATGAAAAATTTGCTATATGATAGATTTGTGCTTTTACAAATTTCTTCGTACCTAACCTCTTTCCATTCATGTGATCCTAATGACAATTTTATGCAAAATCTGCTATGTGATAGATTTGTGCTTTTACAAATTTCTTTGTAACCTAACCTCTTTCCATTCATGTGATCCTAATGACAATTTTATGCAAAATCTGCTATGCGATAGATTTCTGCTTTTACAAATTTCTTCGTACCCTAACCTCTTTCCATTTATGTGATCCTAATGATAATTTTATGCAAAATTTGCTATATGATAGATTTGTGCTTTTACAAATTTCTTCGTACCTAACCTCTTTCCATTCATGTGATCCTAATGACAATTTTATGCAAAATCTGCTGTGATAGATTTGTGCTTTTACAAATGTCTTCGTACCCTAACCACTTTCCATTCATGTGATCCTAATGACAATTTTATGAAAAATTTGCTATATGATAGATTTGTGCTTTTACAAATTTCTTCGTACCTAACCTCTTTCCATTAATGTGATCCTAATGACAATTTTATGCAAAATCTGCTGTGACAGATTTGTGCTTTTACAAATTTCTTTGTACCCTAACCTCTTTCCATTAATGTGATCCTAATGACAATTTTATGCAAAATCTGCTGTGATAGATTTCTGCTTTTACAAATTTCTTCGTACCCTAACCTCTTTCCATTCTTGTGATCCTAATGACAATTTTATGCAAAATCTGCTGTGATAGATTTCAGCTTTTACAAATTTCTTCGTACCCTAACCTCTTTCCATTCATGTGATCCTAATGACAATTTTATGCAAAATCTGCTATGATAGATTTCAGCTTTTACAAATTTCTTCGTACCTAACCTCTTTCCATTAATGTGATCCTAATGACAATTTTATGCAATATCTGCTGTGATAGATTTGTGCTTTTACAAATTTCTTTGTACCCTAACCTCTTTCCATTCATGTGATCCTAATGACAATTTTATGCAAAATCTGCTGTGATAGGTTTCTGCTTTTACAAATTTCTTCGTACCCTAACCTCTTTCCATTCTTGTGATCCTAATGACAATTTTATGCAAAATCTGCTGTGATAGATTTCAGCTTTTACAAATTTCTTCGTACCTAACCTCTTTCCATTAATGTGATCCTAATGACAATTTTATGCAAAATCTGCTGTGATAGATTTGTGCTTTTACAAATTTCTTTGTACCCTAACCTCTTTCCATTCATGTGATCCTAATGACAATTTTATGCAAAATCTGCTGTGATAGATTTCTGCTTTTACAAATTTCTTTGTACCCTAACCTCTTTCCATTCATGTGATCCTAATGACAATTTTATGCAAAATCTGCTATGATAGATTTCAGCTTTTACAAATTTCTTCGTACCCTAACCTCTTTCCATTTATGTGCTCCTAATGATAATTTTATGCAAAATTTGCTATATGATAGATTTGTGCTTTTACAAATTTCTTCGTACCTAACCTCTTTCCATTCATGTGATCCTAATGACAATTTTATGCAAAATCTGCTATGTGATAGATTTCTGCTTTTACAAATTTCTTCGTACCCTAACCTCTTTCCATTCATGTGATCCTAATGACAATTTTATGCAAAATCTGCTATGATAGATTTCAGCTTTTACAAATTTCTTCGTACCCTAACCTCTTTCCATTCATGTGATCCTAATGACAATTTTATGCAAAATCTGCTATGACAGATTTCAGCTTTTACAAATTTCTTCGTACCCTAACCTCTTTCCATTCATGTGATCCTAATGACAATTATATGCAAAATCTGCTATGATAGATTTCAGCTTTTACAAATTTCTTCGTACCCTAACCTCTTTCCATTCATGTGATCCTAATGACAATTTTATGCAAAATCTGCTATGATAGATTTCAGCTTTTACAAATTTCTTCGTACCCTAACCTCTTTCCATTTATGTGATCCTAATGATAATTTTATGCAAAATTTGCTATATGATAGATTTGTGCTTTTACAAATTTCTTCGTACCTAACCTTTTTCCATTCATGTGATCCTAATGACAATTTTATGCAAAATCTGCTGTGATAGATTTGTGCTTTTACAAATGTCTTCGTACCCTAACCACTTTCCATTCATGTGATCCTAATGACAATTTTAAGCAAAATCTGCTGTGATAGATTTGTGCTTTTACAAATGTCTTCGTACCCTAACCACTTTCCATTCATGTGATCCTAATGACAATTTTATGCAAAATCTGCTGTGATAGATTTGTGCTTTTACAAATTTCTTCGTACCTAACCTCTTTCCATTCATGTGATCCTAATGACAATTTTATGCAAAATCTGCTGTGATAGATTTGTGCTTTTACAAATGTCTTCGTACCCTAACCACTTTCCATTCATGTGATCCTAATGACAATTTTATGCAAAATCTGCTGTGATAGATTTGTGCTTTTACAAATTTCTTCGTACCTAACCTCTTTCCATTCATGTGATCCTAATGACAATTTTATGCAAAATCTGCTGTGATAGATTTGTGCTTTTACAAATTTCTTCGTACCCTAACCACTTTCCATTCATGTGATCCTAATGACAATTTTATGCAAAATCTGCTGTGATAGATTTGTGCTTTTACAAATTTCTTCGTACCTAACCTCTTTCCATTCATGTGATCCTAATGACAATTTTATGCAAAATCTGCTGTGATAGATTTGTGCTTTTACAAATGTCTTCGTACCCTAACCACTTTCCATTCATGTGATCCTAATGACAATTTTATGCAAAATCTGCTGTGATAGATTTGTGCTTTTACAAATTTCTTCGTACCTAACCTCTTTCCATTCATGTGATCCTAATGACAATTTTATGCAAAATCTGCTGTGATAGATTTGTGCTTTTACAAATGTCTTCGTACCCTAACCACTTTCCATTCATGTGATCCTAATGACAATTTTAAGCAAAATCTGCTGTGATAGATTTGTGCTTTTACAAATGTCTTCGTACCCTAACCACTTTCCATTCATGTGATCCTAATGACAATTTTAAGCAAAATCTGCTGTGATAGATTTGTGCTTTTACAAATTTCTTCGTACCTAACCTCTTTCCATTCATGTGATCCTAATGACAATTTTATGCAAAATCTGCTGTGATAGATTTGTGCTTTTACAAATGTCTTCGTACCCTAACCACTTTCCATTCATGTGATCCTAATGACAATTTTAAGCAAAATCTGCTGTGATAGATTTGTGCTTTTACAAATGTCTTCGTACCCTAACCACTTTCCATTCATGTGATCCTAATGACAATTTTATGCAAAATCTGCTGTGATAGATTTGTGCTTTTACAAATGTCTTCGTACCCTAACCACTTTCCATTCATGTGATCCTAATGACAATTTTAAGCAAAATCTGCTGTGATAGATTTGTGCTTTTACAAATTTCTTCGTACCTAACCTCTTTCCATTCATGTGATCCTAATGACAATTTTAAGCAAAATCTGCTGTGATAGATTTGTGCTTTTACAAATTTCTTCGTACCTAACCTCTTTCCATTCATGTGATCCTAATGACAATTTTATGCAAAATCTGCTGTGATAGATTTGTGCTTTTACAAATGTCTTCGTACCCTAACCACTTTCCATTCATGTGATCCTAATGACAATTTTAAGCAAAATCTGCTGTGATAGATTTGTGCTTTTACAAATTTCTTCGTACCTAACCTCTTTCCATTCATGTGATCCTAATGACAATTTTATGCAAAATCTGCTGTGATAGATTTGTGCTTTTACAAATGTCTTCGTACCCTAACCACTTTCCATTCATGTGATCCTAATGACAATTTTATGCAAAATCTGCTGTGATAGATTTGTGCTTTTACAAATTTCTTCGTACCTAACCTCTTTCCATTCATGTGATCCTAATGACAATTTTATGCAAAATCTGCTGTGATAGATTTGTGCTTTTACAAATTTCTTAGTACCCTAACCACTTTCCATTCATGTGATCCTAATGACAATTTTATGCAAAATCTGCTGTGATAGATTTGTGCTTTTACAAATTTCTTCTTACCTAACCTCTTTCCATTCATGTGATCCTAATGACAATTTTATGCAGAATCTGCTGTGATAGATTTGTGCTTTTACAAATTTCTTCTTACCCTAACCACTTTCCATTCATGTGATCCTAATGACAATTTTAAGCAAAATCTGCTGTGATAGATTTGTGCTGTTACAAATTTCTTCGTACCCTAACCTCTTTCCATTTAAGTGATCCTAATGACAATTTTAAGCAAAATCTGCTGTGATAGATTTGTGCTTTTACAAATGTCTTCGTACCCTAACCACTTTCCATTCATGTGATCCTAATGACAATTTTATGCAAAATCTGCTGTGATAGATTTGTGCTTTTACAAATGTCTTCGTACCCTAACCACTTTCCATTCATGTGATCCTAATGACAATTTTATGCAAAATCTGCTGTGATAGATTTGTGCTTTTACAAATTTCTTCGTACCCTAACCACTTTCCATTCATGTGATCCTAATGACAATTTTATGCAAAATCTGCTGTGATAGATTTGTGCTTTTACAAATTTCTTCGTACCTAACCTCTTTCCATTCATGTGATCCTAATGACAATTTTATGCAAAATCTGCTGTGATAGATTTGTGCTTTTACAAATGTCTTCGTACCCTAACCACTTTCCATTCATGTGATCCTAATGACAATTTTATGCAAAATCTGCTGTGATAGATTTGTGCTTTTACAAATTTCTTCGTACCTAACCTCTTTCCATTCATGTGATCCTAATGACAATTTTATGCAAAATCTGCTGTGATAGATTTGTGCTTTTACAAATGTCTTCGTACCCTAACCACTTTCCATTCATGTGATCCTAATGACAATTTTAAGCAAAATCTGCTGTGATAGATTTGTGCTTTTACAAATGTCTTCGTACCCTAACCACTTTCCATTCATGTGATCCTAATGACAATTTTAAGCAAAATCTGCTGTGATAGATTTGTGCTTTTACAAATTTCTTCGTACCTAACCTCTTTCCATTCATGTGATCCTAATGACAATTTTATGCAAAATCTGCTGTGATAGATTTGTGCTTTTACAAATGTCTTCGTACCCTAACCACTTTCCATTCATGTGATCCTAATGACAATTTTAAGCAAAATCTGCTGTGATAGATTTGTGCTTTTACAAATGTCTTCGTACCCTAACCACTTTCCATTCATGTGATCCTAATGACAATTTTATGCAAAATCTGCTGTGATAGATTTGTGCTTTTACAAATGTCTTCGTACCCTAACCACTTTCCATTCATGTGATCCTAATGACAATTTTAAGCAAAATCTGCTGTGATAGATTTGTGCTTTTACAAATTTCTTCGTACCTAACCTCTTTCCATTCATGTGATCCTAATGACAATTTTAAGCAAAATCTGCTGTGATAGATTTGTGCTTTTACAAATTTCTTCGTACCCTAACCTCTTTCCATTCTTGTGATCCTAATGACAATTTTATGCAAAATCTGCTGTGATAGATTTCAGCTTTTACAAATTTCTTCGTACCCTAACCTCTTTCCATTCATGTGATCCTAATGACAATTTTATGCAAAATCTGCTATGATAGATTTCAGCTTTTACAAATTTCTTCGTACCCTAACCTCTTTCCATTTATGTGCTCCTAATGATAATTTTATGCAAAATTTGCTATATGATAGATTTGTGCTTTTACAAATTTCTTCGTACCTAACCTCTTTCCATTCATGTGATCCTAATGACAATTTTATGCAAAATCTGCTATGTGATAGATTTCTGCTTTTACAAATTTCTTCGTACCCTAACCTCTTTCCATTCATGTGATCCTAATGACAATTTTATGCAAAATCTGCTATGATAGATTTCAGCTTTTACAAATTTCTTCGTACCCTAACCTCTTTCCATTCATGTGATCCTAATGACAATTTTATGCAAAATCTGCTATGATAGATTTCAGCTTTTACAAATTTCTTCGTACCCTAACCTCTTTCCATTCATGTGATCCTAATGACAATCATATGCAAAATCTGCTATGATAGATTTCAGCTTTTACAAATTTCTTCGTACCCTAACCTCTTTCCATTCATGTGATCCTAATGACAATTTTATGCAAAATCTGCTATGATAGATTTCAGCTTTTACAAATTTCTTCGTACCCTAACCTCTTTCCATTTATGTGATCCTAATGATAATTTTATGCAAAATTTGCTATATGATAGATTTGTGCTTTTACAAATTTCTTCGTACCTAACCTTTTTCCATTCATGTGATCCTAATGACAATTTTATGCAAAATCTGCTGTGATAGATTTGTGCTTTTACAAATGTCTTCGTACCCTAACCACTTTCCATTCATGTGATCCTAATGACAATTTTAAGCAAAATCTGCTGTGATAGATTTGTGCTTTTACAAATGTCTTCGTACCCTAACCACTTTCCATTCATGTGATCCTAATGACAATTTTATGCAAAATCTGCTGTGATAGATTTGTGCTTTTACAAATGTCTTCGTACCCTAACCACTTTCCATTCATGTGATCCTAATGACAATTTTATGCAAAATCTGCTGTGATAGATTTGTGCTTTTACAAACGTCTTCGTACCCTAACCACTTTCCATTCATGTGATCCTAATGACAATTTTATGCAAAATCTGCTGTGATAGATTTGTGCTTTTACAAATTTCTTCGTACACTAACCTCTTTCCATTTATGTGATCCTAATGACATTTTTATGCAAAATCTGCTTGTGATAGATTTGTGCTTTTACAAATTTCTTCGTACCCTAACCTCTTTCCATTCATGTGATCCTAAAGACAATTTTATGCAAAATCTGCTGTGATAGATTTGTGCTTTTACAAATTTCGTCGTACCCTAACCACTTTCCATTGATGTGATCCTAATGACAATTTTAAGCAAAATCTGCTGTGATAGATTTGTGCTTTTACAAATTTCTTCGTACCCTAACGTCTTTCCATTTACGTGATCCTAATGACATTTTTATGCAAAATTTGCTATGTGATAGATTTCTGCTTTTACAAATTTCTTCGTACCCTAACCTCTTTCCATTCATGTGATCCTAATGACAATTTTATGCAAAATCTGCTATGCGATAGATTTGTGCTTTAACAAATTTCTTCGTACCCTAACCTCTTTCCATTTACGTGATCCTAATGACAATTTTATGCAAAATCTGCTATGTGATAGATTTGTGCTTTTACAAATTTCTTCGTACCCTAACCTCTTTCCATTCATGTGATCCTAATGACAATTTTATGAAAATCTGCTATGCGATAGATTTGTGCTTTTACAAATTTCTTCGTACCCTAACCTCTTTCCATTTACGTGATCCTAATAACAATTTTATGCAAAATCTGCTATGTGATAGATTTGTGCTTTTACAAATTTCTTCGTACCCTAACCTCTTTCCATTCATGTGATCCTAATGACAATTTTATGCAAAATCTGCTATGCGATAGATTTGTGCTTTAACAAATTTCTTCGTACCCTAACCTTCTTCCATTCATGTGATCCTAATGACAATTTTATGCAAAATTTTCTATGGGACAGATTTCTGCTTTTACAAATTTCTTCGTACCCTAACCTCTTTCCATTTATGTGATCCTAATGACAATTTTATGCAAAATCTGCTATGTGATAGATTTGTGCTTTTACAAATTTCTTCGTACCCTAACCTCTTTCCATTCATGTGATCCTAATGAAAATTTTATGCAAAATCTGCTGTAATAGATTTGTGCTTTTACAAATTTCTTCGTACCCTAACCTCTTTCCATTTACGGGATCCTAATGACAATTTTATGCAAAATCTGCTATGTGAAAGATTTCTGCTTTAACAAATTTCTCCGTACCCTAACCTCTTTCCATTCATGTGATCCTAATGACAATTTTATGCAAAATTTGCTATATGATAGATTTGTGCTTTTACAAATTTCTTCGTACCCTAACCTCTGTCCATTCATGTGATCCTAATGACAATTTTATGCAAAATTTGATATGGGATAGATTTGTGCTTTTACAAATTTCTTCGTACCCTATCCTCTTTCCATTCATGTGTGATCCTAATGACAATTTTACGCAAAATTTGCTGTGGGACAGATTTCTGCTTTTACAAATTTCTTCGTACCCTAACCTCTTTCCATATATGTGATCCTAATGACAATTTTATGCAAAATCTGCAAAGCGATAGATTTCTGCTTTTACAAATTTCTTCGTACCCTAACCTCTTTCCATTCATGTGATCCTAATGACAATTTTATGCAAAATCTGCTGTGATAGATTTCAGCTTTTACAAATTTCTTCGTACCCTAACCTCTTTCCATTTATGTGATCCTAATGAAAATTTTATGCAAAATCTGCTGTGATAGATTTGTGCTTTTACAAATTTCTTCGTACCCTAACCTCTTTCCATTTATGTGATCCTAATGAAAATTTTATGCAAAATCTGCTGTGATAGATTTCAGCTTTTACAAATTTCTTCGTACCCTAACCTCTTTCCATTTATGTGATCCTAATGAAAATTTTATGCAAAATCTGCTGTGATAGATTTCTGCTTTTACAAATTTCTTAGTACCCTAACCACTTTCCATTCATGTGATCCTAATGACAATTTTAAGCAAAATCTGCTGTGATAGATTTGTGCTTTTACAAATTTCTTCGTACCCTAACCTCTTTCCATTTATGTGATCCTAATGAAAATTTTATGCAAAATCTGCTATGTGATAGATTTGTGCTTTTACAAATTTATTCGTACCCTAACCTCTTTCAATTCATGTGATCCTAATGACAATTTTATGCAAAATCTGATATGCAATAGATTTGTGCTTATACAAATTTCTTCGTACCCTAACCTCTTTCCATTCATGTGATCCTAATGACAATTTTATGCAAAATTTGATATGGGATAGATTTCAACTTTTACAAATTTCTTCGTACCCTAACCTCTTTCCATTCATGTGTGATCCTAATGACAATTTTACGCAAAATTTGCTGTGGGACAGATTTCTGCTTTTACAAATTTCTTCGTACCCTAACCTATTTCCATTCATGTGATCCTAATGACAATTTTATGCAAAATCTGCTATGAGAAAGATTTCTGCTTATAAAAATTTCTTCGTACCCTAACCTCTTTCCATTCATGTGATCCTAATGACAATTTTATGCAAAATTTGATATGGGATAGATTTCAGCTTTTACAAATTTCTTCGTTCCCTAACCTCTTTCCATTCATGTGTGATCCTAATGACAATTTTACGCAAAATTTGCTGTGGGACAGATTTCTGCTTTTACAAATTTCTTCGTACCCTAACCTATTTCCATATATGTGATCCTAATGACAATTTTATGCAAAATTTGATTTGGGATAGGATTCAGCTTTTACAAATTTCTTCATACCCTAACCTCTTTCCATTCATGTGTGATCCTAATGACAATTTTATGCAAAATTTGATATGGGATAGATTTCAGCTTTTACAAATTTCTTCGTACCCTAACCTCTTTCCATTTATGTGATCCTAATGACAATTTTATGAAAAATTTGCTATATGATAGATTTGTGCTTTTACAAATTTCTTCGTACCTAACCTCTTTCCATTAATGTGATCCTAATGACAATTTTATGCAAAATCTGCTGTGATAGATTTGTGCTTTTACAAATTTCTTCGTACCCTAACCTCTTTCCATTCTTGTGATCCTAATGACAATTTTATGCAAAATCTGCTGTGGTAGATTTCAGCTTTTACAAATTTCTTCGTACCCTAACCTCTTTCCATTCATGTGATCCTAATGACAATTTTATGCAAAATCTGCTATGATAGATTTCAGCTTTTACAAATTTCTTCGTACCCTAACCTCTTTCCATTTATGTGATCCTAATGATAATTTTATGCAAAATTTGCTATATGATAGATTTGTGCTTTTACAAATTTCTTCGTACCTAACCTCTTTCCATTCATGTGATCCTAATGACAATTTTATGCAAAATCTGCTATGTGATAGATTTGTGCTTTTACAAATTTATTCGTACCCTAACCTCTTTCCATTCATGTGATCCTAATGACAATTTTATGCAAAATCTGCTGTGATAGATTTCAGCTTTTACAAATTTCTTCGTACCCTAACCTCTTTCCATTCATGTGATCCTAATGACAATTTTATGCAAAATCTGCTATGATAGATTTCAGCTTTTACATATTTCTTCGTACCCTAACCTCTTTCCATTTATGTGATCCTAATGATAATTTTATGCAAAATCTGCTATGTGATAGATTTGTGCTTTTACAAATTTCTTCGTACCCTAACCTCTTTCCATTCTTGTGATCCTAATGACAATTTTATGCAAAATCTGCTGTGATAGATTTCAGCTTTTACAAATTTCTTCGTACCCTAACCTCTTTCCATTCATGTGATCCTAATGACAATTTTATGCAAAATCTGCTATGATAGATTTCAGCTTTTACAAATTTCTTCGTACCCTAACCTCTTTCCATTTATGTGATCCTAATGATAATTTTATGCAAAATTTGCTATATGATAGATTTGTGCTTTTACAAATTTCTTCGTACCTAACCTCTTTCCATTCATGTGATCCTAATGACAATTTTATGCAAAATCTGCTGTGATAGATTTGTGCTTTTACAAATGTCTTCGTACCCTAACCACTTTCCATTCATGTGATCCTAATGACAATTTTAAGCAAAATCTGCTGTGATAGATTTGTGCTTTTACAAATTTCTTTGTACACTAACCTCTTTCCATTTACGTGATCCTAATGACAATTTTATGCAAAATTTACTATATGATAGATTTGTGCTTTTACAAATTTCTTCGTACCTAACCTCTTTCCATTCATGTGATCCTAATGACAATATTATGCAAAATCTGCTGTGATAGATTTGTGCTTTTACAAATTCCTTCGTACCTAACCTCTTTCCATTCATGTGATCCTAATGACAATTTTATGCAAAATCTGCTGTGATAGATTTGTGCTTTTACAAATTTCTTCGTACCCTAACCACTTTCCATTCATGTGATCCTAATGACAATTTTATGCAAAATCTGCTGTGATAGATTTGTGCTTTAACAAATTTCTTCGTACCCTAACCTCTTTCCATTCATGTGATCCTAATGACAATTTTATGCAAAATCTGCTGTAATAGATTTGTGCTTTAACAAATTTCTTCGTACCCTAACCTTCTTCCATTCAAGTGTTCCTAATGACAATTTTATGCAAAATCTGCTGTGATAGATTTGTGCTTTTACAAATTTCTTCGTACCCTAACCTCTTTCCATTTATGTGATCCTAATGAAAATTTTATGCAAAATCTGCTATGTGATAGATTTGTGCTTTTACAAATTTATTCGTACCCTAACCTCTTTCCATTCATGTGATCCTAATGACAATTTTATGCAAAATCTGCTGTGATAGATTTCAGCTTTTACAAATTTCTTCGTACCCTAACCTCTTTCCATTCATGTGATCCTAATGACAATTTTATGCAAAATCTGCTATGATAGATTTCAGCTTTTACAAATTTCTTCGTACCCTAACCTCTTTCCATTTATGTGCTCCTAATGATAATTTTATGCAAAATTTGCTATATGATAGATTTGTGCTTTTACAAATTTCTTCGTACCTAACCTCTTTCCATTCATGTGATCCTAATGACAATTTTATGCAAAATCTGCTGTGATAGATTTGTGCTTTTACAAATTTCTTTGTACCCTAACCTCTTTCCATTCATGTGATCCTAATGACAATTTTATGCAAAATCTGCTATGCGATAGATTTCTGCATTTACAAATTTCTTCGTACCCTAACCTCTTTCCATTCTTGTGATCCTAATGACAATTTTATGCAAAATCTGCTGTGATAGATTTCAGCTTTTACAAATTTCTTCGTACCCTAACCTCTTTCCATTCATGTGATCCTAATGACAATTTTATGCAAAATCTGCTATGGTAGATTTCAGCTTTTACAAATTTCTTCGTACCCTAACCTCTTTCCATTTATGTGCTCCTAATGATAATTTTATGCAAAATTTGCTATATGATAGATTTGTGCTTTTACAAATTTCTTCGTACCTAACCTCTTTCCATTCATGTGATCCTAATGACAATTTTATGCAAAATCTGCTATGTGATAGATTTCTGCTTTTACAAATTTCTTCGTACCCTAACCTCTTTCCATTCATGTGATCCTAATGACAATTTTATGCAAAATCTGCTGTGATAGATTTCAGCTTTTACAAATTTCTTCGTACCCTAACCTCTTTCCATTCATGTGATCCTAATGACAATTTTATGCAAAATCTGCTATGATAGATTTCAGCTTTTACAAATTTCTTCGTACCCTAACCTCTTTCCATTTATGTGATCCTAATGATAATTTTATGCAAAATTTGCTATATGATAGATTTGTGCTTTTACAAATTTCTTCGTACCTAACCTCTTTCCATTCATGTGATCCTAATGACAATTTTATGCAAAATCTGCTGTGATAGATTTGTGCTTTTACAAATGTCTTCGTACCCTAACCACTTTCCATTCATGTGATCCTAATGACAATTTTAAGCAAAATCTGCTGTGATAGATTTGTGCTTTTACAAATGTCTTCGTACCCTAACCACTTTCCATTCATGTGATCCTAATGACAATTTTATGCAAAATCTGCTGTGATAGATTTGTGCTTTTACAAATGTCTTCGTACCCTAACCACTTTCCATTCATGTGATCCTAATGACAATTTTATGCAAAATCTGCTGTGACAGATTTGTGCTTTTACAAATTTCTTTGTACCCTAACCTCTTTCCATTCATGTGATCCTAATGACAATTTTATGCAAAATCTGCTGTGATAGATTTGTGCTTTTACAAATTTCTTTGTACCCTAACCTCTTTCCATTCATGTGATCCTAATGATAATTTTATGCAAAATTTGCTATATGATAGATTTGTGCTTTCACAAATTTCTTCGTACCTAACCTCTTTCCATTCATGTGATCCTAATGACAATTTTATGCAAAATCTGCTGTGATAGATTTGTGCTTTTACAAATGTCTTCGTACCCTAACCACTTTCCATTCATGTGATACTAATGACAATTTTATGAAAAATTTGCTATATGATAGATTTGTGCTTTTACAAATTTCTTCGTACCTAACCTCTTTCCATTAATGTGATCCTAATGACAATTTTATGCAAAATCTGCTATATGATAGATTTGTGCTTTTACAAATTTCTTCGTACCTAACCTCTTTCCATTCATGTAATCCTAATGACAATTTTATGCAAAATTTGCTATATGATAGATTTGTGCTTTTACAAATTTCTTCGTACCCTAACCTCTTTCCATTCATGTGATCCAAATGATAATTTTATGCAAAATTTGCTATATGATAGATTTGTGCTTTTACAAATTTCTTCGTACCTAACCTCTTTCCATTCATGTGATCCTAATGTCAATTTTATGCAAAATCTGCTGTGATAGATTTGTGCTTTTACAAATTTCTTCGTACCCTAACCTCTTTCCATTCATGTGATCCTAATGATAATTTTATGCAAAATTTGCTATATGATAGATTTGTGCTTTTACAAATTTCTTCGTACCTAACCTCTTTCCATTCATGTGATCCTAATGACAATTTTATGCAAAATCTGCTGTGATAGATTTGTGCTTTTACAAATGTCTTCGTACCCTAACCACTTTCCATTCACGTGATCCTAATGACAATTTTATGAAAAATTTGCTATATGATAGATTTGTGCTTTTACAAATTTCTTCGTACCTAACCTCTTTCCATTAATGTGATCCTAATGACAATTTTATGCAAAATCTGCTGTGATAGATTTGTGCTTTTACAAATGTCTTCGTACCCTAACCACTTTCCATTCATGTGATCCTAATGACAATTTTATGAAAAATTTGCTATATGATAGATTTGTGCTTTTACAAATTTCTTCGTACCTAACCTCTTTCCATTCATGTGATCCTAATGACAATTTTATGCAAAATCTGCTATGTGATAGATTTGTGCTTTTACAAATTTCTTTGTAACCTAACCTCTTTCCATTCATGTGATCCTAATGACAATTTTATGCAAAATCTGCTATGCGATAGATTTCTGCTTTTACAAATTTCTTCGTACCCTAACCTCTTTCCATTTATGTGATCCTAATGATAATTTTATGCAAAATTTGCTATATGATAGATTTGTGCTTTTACAAATTTCTTCGTACCTAACCTCTTTCCATTCATGTGATCCTAATGACAATTTTATGCAAAATCTGCTGTGATAGATTTGTGCTTTTACAAATGTCTTCGTACCCTAACCACTTTCCATTCATGTGATCCTAATGACAATTTTATGAAAAATTTGCTATATGATAGATTTGTGCTTTTACAAATTTCTTCGTACCTAACCTCTTTCCATTAATGTGATCCTAATGACAATTTTATGCAAAATCTGCTGTGACAGATTTGTGCTTTTACAAATTTCTTTGTACCCTAACCTCTTTCCATTAATGTGATCCTAATGACAATTTTATGCAAAATCTGCTGTGATAGATTTCTGCTTTTACAAATTTCTTCGTACCCTAACCTCTTTCCATTCTTGTGATCCTAATGACAATTTTATGCAAAATCTGCTGTGATAGATTTCAGCTTTTACAAATTTCTTCGTACCCTAACCTCTTTCCATTCATGTGATCCTAATGACAATTTTATGCAAAATCTGCTATGATAGATTTCAGCTTTTACAAATTTCTTCGTACCTAACCTCTTTCCATTAATGTGATCCTAATGACAATTTTATGCAATATCTGCTGTGATAGATTTGTGCTTTTACAAATTTCTTTGTACCCTAACCTCTTTCCATTCATGTGATCCTAATGACAATTTTATGCAAAATCTGCTGTGATAGGTTTCTGCTTTTACAAATTTCTTCGTACCCTAACCTCTTTCCATTCTTGTGATCCTAATGACAATTTTATGCAAAATCTGCTGTGATAGATTTCAGCTTTTACAAATTTCTTCGTACCTAACCTCTTTCCATTAATGTGATCCTAATGACAATTTTATGCAAAATCTGCTGTGATAGATTTGTGCTTTTACAAATTTCTTTGTACCCTAACCTCTTTCCATTCATGTGATCCTAATGACAATTTTATGCAAAATCTGCTGTGATAGATTTCTGCTTTTACAAATTTCTTTGTACCCTAACCTCTTTCCATTCATGTGATCCTAATGACAATTTTATGCAAAATCTGCTATGATAGATTTCAGCTTTTACAAATTTCTTCGTACCCTAACCTCTTTCCATTTATGTGCTCCTAATGATAATTTTATGCAAAATTTGCTATATGATAGATTTGTGCTTTTACAAATTTCTTCGTACCTAACCTCTTTCCATTCATGTGATCCTAATGACAATTTTATGCAAAATCTGCTATGTGATAGATTTCTGCTTTTACAAATTTCTTCGTACCCTAACCTCTTTCCATTCATGTGATCCTAATGACAATTTTATGCAAAATCTGCTATGATAGATTTCAGCTTTTACAAATTTCTTCGTACCCTAACCTCTTTCCATTCATGTGATCCTAATGACAATTTTATGCAAAATCTGCTATGACAGATTTCAGCTTTTACAAATTTCTTCGTACCCTAACCTCTTTCCATTCATGTGATCCTAATGACAATTATATGCAAAATCTGCTATGATAGATTTCAGCTTTTACAAATTTCTTCGTACCCTAACCTCTTTCCATTCATGTGATCCTAATGACAATTTTATGCAAAATCTGCTATGATAGATTTCAGCTTTTACAAATTTCTTCGTACCCTAACCTCTTTCCATTTATGTGATCCTAATGATAATTTTATGCAAAATTTGCTATATGATAGATTTGTGCTTTTACAAATTTCTTCGTACCTAACCTTTTTCCATTCATGTGATCCTAATGACAATTTTATGCAAAATCTGCTGTGATAGATTTGTGCTTTTACAAATGTCTTCGTACCCTAACCACTTTCCATTCATGTGATCCTAATGACAATTTTAAGCAAAATCTGCTGTGATAGATTTGTGCTTTTACAAATGTCTTCGTACCCTAACCACTTTCCATTCATGTGATCCTAATGACAATTTTATGCAAAATCTGCTGTGATAGATTTGTGCTTTTACAAATGTCTTCGTACCCTAACCACTTTCCATTCATGTGATCCTAATGACAATTTTATGCAAAATCTGCTGTGATAGATTTGTGCTTTTACAAATGTCTTCGTACCCTAACCACTTTCCATTCATGTGATCCTAATGACAATTTTATGCAAAATCTGCTGTGATAGATTTGTGCTTTTACAAATTTCTTCGTACACTAACCTCTTTCCATTTATGTGATCCTAATGACATTTTTATGCAAAATCTGCTTGTGATAGATTTGTGCTTTTACAAATTTCTTCGTACCCTAACCTCTTTCCATTCATGTGATCCTAAAGACAATTTTATGCAAAATCTGCTGTGATAGATTTGTGCTTTTACAAATTTCTTCGTACCCTAACCACTTTCCATTGATGTGATCCTAATGACAATTTTAAGCAAAATCTGCTGTGATAGATTTGTGCTTTTACAAATTTCTTCGTACCCTAACGTCTTTCCATTTACGTGATCCTAATGACATTTTTATGCAAAATTTGCTATGTGATAGACTTCTGCTTTTACAAATTTCTTCGTACCCTAACCTCTTTCCATTCATGTGATCCTAATGACAATTTTATGCAAAATCTGCTATGCGATAGATTTGTGCTTTAACAAATTTCTTCGTACCCTAACCTCTTTCCATTTACGTGATCCTAATGACAATTTTATGCAAAATCTGCTATGTGATAGATTTGTGCTTTTACAAATTTCTTCGTACCCTAACCTCTTTCCATTCATGTGATCCTAATGACAATTTTATGAAAATCTGCTATGCGATAGATTTGTGCTTTTACAAATTTCTTCGTACCCTAACCTCTTTCCATTTACGTGATCCTAATGACAATTTTATGCAAAATCTGCTATGTGATAGATTTGTGCTTTTACAAATTTCTTCGTACCCTAACCTCTTTCCATTCATGTGATCCTAATGACAATTTTATGCAAAATCTGCTATGCGATAGATTTGTGCTTTAACAAATTTCTTCGTACCCTAGCCTTCTTCCATTCATGTGATCCTAATGACAATTTTATGCAAAATCTGCTATGTGATAGATTTGTGCTTTTACAAATTTCTTCGTACCCTAACCTCTTTCCATTCATGTGATCCTAATGACAATTTTATGCAAAATCTGCTATGCGATAGATTTGTGCTTTAACAAATTTCTTCGTACCCTAACCTTCTTCCATTCATGTGATCCTAATGACAATTTTATGCAAAATCTGCTATGTGATAGATTTGTGCTTTTACAAATTTCTTCGTACCCTAACCTCTTTCCATTCATGTGATCCTAATGACAATTTTATGCAAAATCTGCTATGCGATAGATTTGTGCTTTAACAAATTTCTTCGTACCCTAACCTTCTTCCATTCATGTGATCCTAATGACAATTTTATGCAAAATCTGCTATGTGATAGATTTGTGCTTTTACAAATTTCTTCGTACCCTAACCTCTTTCCATTTATGTGATCCTAATGACAATTTTATGCAAAATCTGCTATGCGATAGATTTGTGCTTTAACAAATTTCTTCGTACCCTAACCTCTTTCCATTCATGTGATCCTAATGAAAATTTTATGCAAAATCTGCTGTAATAGATTTGTGCTTTTACAAATTTCTTCGTACCCTAACCTCTTTCCATTTACGTGATCCTAATGACAATTTTATGCAAAATCTGCTATGTGAAAGATTTCTGCTTTAACAAATTTCTCCGTACCCTAACCTCTTTCCATTCATGTGATCCTAATGACAATTTTATGCAAAATTTGCTATATGATAGATTTGTGCTTTTACAAATTTCTTCGTACCCTAACCTCTGTCCATTCATGTGATCCTAATGACAATTTTATGCAAAATTTGATATGGGATAGATTTGTGCTTTTACAAATTTCTTCGTACCCTATCCTCTTTCCATTCATGTGTGATCCTAATGACAATTTTACGCAAAATTTGCTGTGGGACAGATTTCTGCTTTTACAAATTTCTTCGTACCCTAACCTCTTTCCATATATGTGATCCTAATGACAATTTTATGCAAAATCTGCAAAGCGATAGATTTCTGCTTTTACAAATTTCTTCGTACCCTAACCTCTTTCCATTCATGTGATCCTAATGACAATTTTATGCAAAATCTGCTGTGATAGATTTCAGCTTTTACAAATTTCTTCGTACCCTAACCTCTTTCCATTTATGTGATCCTAATGAAAATTTTATGCAAAATCTGCTGTGATAGATTTGTGCTTTTACAAATTTCTTCGTACCCTAACCTCTTTCCATTTATGTGATCCTAATGAAAATTTTATGCAAAATCTGCTGTGATAGATTTCAGCTTTTACAAATTTCTTCGTACCCTAACCTCTTTCCATTTATGTGATCCTAAAGAAAATTTTATGCAAAATCTGCTGTGATAGATTTGTGCTTTTACAAATTTCTTCGTACCCTAACCTCTTTCCATTTATGTGATCCTAATGAAAATTTTATGCAAAATCTGCTGTGATAGATTTCTGCTTTTACAAATTTCTTAGTACCCTAACCACTTTCCATTCATGTGATCCTAATGACAATTTTAAGCAAAATCTGCTGTGATAGATTTGTGCTTTTACAAATTTCTTCGTACCCTAACCTCTTTCCATTTATGTGATCCTAATGAAAATTTTATGCAAAATCTGCTATGTGATAGATTTGTGCTTTTACAAATTTATTCGTACCCTAACCTCTTTCCATTCATGTGATCCTAATGACAATTTTATGCAAAATCTGATATGCAATAGATTTGTGCTTATACAAATTTCTTCGTATCCTAACCTCTTTCCATTCATGTGATCCTAATGACAATTTTATGCAAAATTTGATATGGGATAGATTTCAACTTTTACAAATTTCTTCGTACCCTAACCTCTTTCCATTCATGTGTGATCCTAATGACAATTTTACGCAAAATTTGCTGTGGGACAGATTTCTGCTTTTACAAATTTCTTCGTACCCTAACCTATTTCCATTCATGTGATCCTAATGACAATTTTATGCAAAATCTGCTATGAGAAAGATTTCTGCTTATACAAATTTCTTCGTACCCTAACCTCTTTCCATTCATGTGATCCTAATGACAATTTTATGCAAAATTTGATATGGGATAGATTTCAGCTTTTACAAATTTCTTCGTACCCTAACCTCTTTCCATTCATGTGTGATCCTAATGACAATTTTACGCAAAATTTGCTGTGGGACAGATTTCTGCTTTTACAAATTTCTTCGTACCCTAACCTATTTCCATATATGTGATCCTAATGACAATTTTATGCAAAATTTGATTTGGGATAGGTTTCAGCTTTTACAAATTTCTTCGTACCCTAACCTCTTTCCATTCATGTGTGATCCTAATGACAATTTTATGCAAAATTTGATATGGGATAGATTTCAGCTTTTACAAATTTCTTCGTACCCTAACCTCTTTCCATTCATGTGTGATCCTAATGACAATTTTATGCAAAATTTGATATGGGATAGATTTCAGCTTTTACAAATTTCTTCGTACCCTAACCTCTTTCCATTCATGTGTGATCCTAATGACAATTTTATGCAAAATTTGCTATATGATAGATTTGTGCTTTTACAAATTTCTTCGTACCTAACCTCTTTCCATTAATGTGATCCTAATGACAATTTTATGCAAAATTTGCTGTGATAGATTTGTGCTTTTACAAATTTCTTCGTACCCTAACCTCTTTCCATTCTTGTGATCCTAATGACAATTTTATGCAAAATCTGCTGTGGTAGATTTCAGCTTTTACAAATTTCTTCGTACCCTAACCTCTTTCCATTCATGTGATCCTAATGACAATTTTATGCAAAATCTGCTATGATAGATTTCAGCTTTTACAAATTTCTTCGTACCCTAACCTCTTTCCATTTATGTGATCCTAATGATAATTTTATGCAAAATTTGCTATATGATAGATTTGTGCTTTTACAAATTTCTTCGTACCTAACCTCTTTCCATTCATGTGATCCTAATGACAATTTTATGCAAAATCTGCTATGTGATAGATTTGTGCTTTTACAAATTTATTCGTACCCTAACCTCTTTCCATTCATGTGATCCTAATGACAATTTTATGCAAAATCTGCTGTGATAGATTTCAGCTTTTACAAATTTCTTCGTACCCTAACCTCTTTCCATTCATGTGATCCTAATGACAATTTTATGCAAAATCTGCTATGATAGATTTCAGCTTTTACAAATTTCTTCGTACCCTAACCTCTTTCCATTTATGTGATCCTAATGATAATTTTATGCAAAATCTGCTATGTGATAGATTTGTGCTTTTACAAATTTCTTCGTACCCTAACCTCTTTCCATTCATGTGATCCTAATGACAATTTTATGCAAAATCTGCTGTGATAGATTTCAGCTTTTACAAATTTCTTCGTACCCTAACCTCTTTCCATTCATGTGATCCTAATGACAATTTTATGCAAAATCTGCTATGATAGATTTCAGCTTTTACAAATTTCTTCGTACCCTAACCTCTTTCCATTTATGTGATCCTAATGATAATTTTATGCAAAATCTGCTATGTGATAGATTTGTGCTTTTACAAATTTCTTCGTACCCTAACCTCTTTCCATTCTTGTGATCCTAATGACAATTTTATGCAAAATCTGCTGTGATAGATTTCAGCTTTTACAAATTTCTTCGTACCCTAACCTCTTTCCATTCATGTGATCCTAATGACAATTTTATGCAAAATCTGCTATGATAGATTTCAGCTTTTACAAATTTCTTCGTACCCTAACCTCTTTCCATTTATGTGATCCTAATGATAATTTTATGCAAAATTTGCTATATGATAGATTTGTGCTTTTACAAATTTCTTCGTACCTAACCTCTTTCCATTCATGTGATCCTAATGACAATTTTATGCAAAATCTGCAGTGATAGATTTGTGCTTTTACAAATGTCTTCGTACCCTAACCACTTTCCATTCATGTGATCCTAATGACAATTTTAAGCAAAATCTGCTGTGATAGATTTGTGCTTTTACAAATTTCTTTGTACACTAACCTCTTTCCATTTACGTGATCCTAATGACAATTTTATGCAAAATTTACTATATGATAGATTTGTGCTTTTACAAATTTCTTCGTACCTAACCTCTTTCCATTCATGTGATCCTAATGACAATTTTAAGCAAAATCTGCTGTGATAGATTTGTGCTTTTACAAATTCCTTCGTACCTAACCTCTTTCCATTCATGTGATCCTAATGACAATTTTATGCAAAATCTGCTGTGATAGATTTGTGCTTTTACAAATTTCTTCGTACCCTAACCACTTTCCATTCATGTGATCCTAATGACAATTTTATGCAAAATCTGCTGTGATAGATTTGTGCTTTTACAAATTTCTTCGTACCCTAACCTCTTTCCATTCATGTGATCCTAATGACAATTTTATGCAAAATCTGCTGTAATAGATTTGTGCTTTAACAAATTTCTTCGTACCCTAACCTTCTTCCATTCAAGTGTTCCTAATGACAATTTTATGCAAAATCTGCTGTGATAGATTTGTGCTTTTACAAATTTCTTCGTACCCTAACCTCTTTCCATTTATGTGATCCTAATGACAATTTTATGCAAAATCTGCTATGTGATAGATTTGTGCTTTTACAAATTTATTCGTACCCTAACCTCTTTCCATTCATGTGATCCTAATGACAATTTTATGCAAAATCTGCTGTGATAGATTTCAGCTTTTACAAATTTCTTCGTACCCTAACCTCTTTCCATTCATGTGATCCTAATGACAATTTTATGCAAAATCTGCTATGATAGATTTCAGCTTTTACAAATTTCTTCGTACCCTAACCTCTTTCCATTTATGTGCTCCTAATGATAATTTTATGCAAAATTTGCTATATGATAGATTTGTGCTTTTACAAATTTCTTCGTACCTAACCTCTTTCCATTCATGTGATCCTAATGACAATTTTATGCAAAATCTGCTATGCGATAGATTTCTGCATTTACAAATTTCTTCGTACCCTAACCTCTTTCCATTCTTGTGATCCTAATGACAATTTTATGCAAAATCTGCTGTGATAGATTTCAGCTTTTACAAATTTCTTCGTACCCTAACCTCTTTCCATTCATGTGATCCTAATGACAATTTTATGCAAAATCTGCTATGATAGATTTCAGCTTTTACAAATTTCTTCGTACCCTAACCTCTTTCCATTTATGTGCTCCTAATGATAATTTTATGCAAAATTTGCTATATGATAGATTTGTGCTTTTACAAATTTCTTCGTACCTAACCTCTTTCCATTCATGTGATCCTAATGACAATTTTATGCAAAATCTGCTATGTGATAGATTTCTGCTTTTACAAATTTCTTCGTACCCTAACCTCTTTCCATTCATGTGATCCTAATGACAATTTTATGCAAAATCTGCTGTGATAGATTTCAGCTTTTACAAATTTCTTCGTACCCTAACCTCTTTCCATTCATGTGATCCTAATGACAATTTTATGCAAAATCTGCTATGATAGATTTCAGCTTTTACAAATTTCTTCGTACCCTAACCTCTTTCCATTTATGTGATCCTAATGATAATTTTATGCAAAATTTGCTATATGATAGATTTGTGCTTTTACAAATTTCTTCGTACCTAACCTCTTTCCATTCATGTGATCCTAATGACAATTTTATGCAAAATCTGCTGTGATAGATTTGTGCTTTTACAAATGTCTTCGTACCCTAACCACTTTCCATTCATGTGATCCTAATGACAATTTTAAGCAAAATCTGCTGTGATAGATTTGTGCTTTTACAAATGTCTTCGTACCCTAACCACTTTCCATTCATGTGATCCTAATGACAATTTTATGCAAAATCTGCTGTGATAGATTTGTGCTTTTACAAATGTCTTCGTACCCTAACCACTTTCCATTCATGTGATCCTAATGACAATTTTATGCAAAATCTGCTGTGATAGATTTGTGCTTTTACAAATTTCTTCGTACCTAACCTCTTTCCATTCATGTGATCCTAATGACAATTTTATGCAAAATCTGCTGTGATAGATTTGTGCTTTTACAAATTTCTTCGTACCCTAACCACTTTCCATTCATGTGATCCTAATGACAATTTTATGCAAAATCTGCTGTGATAGATTTGTGCTTTTACAAATTTCTTCGTACCTAACCTCTTTCCATTCATGTGATCCTAATGACAATTTTATGCAAAATCTGCTGTGATAGATTTGTGCTTTTACAAATTTCTTCGTACCCTAACCACTTTCCATTCATGTGATCCTAATGACAATTTTAAGCAAAATCTGCTGTGATAGATTTGTGCTTTTACAAATTTCTTCGTACCCTAACCTCTTTCCATTTACGTGATCCTAATGACAATTTTATGCAAAATCTGCTATGTGATAGATTTCTGCTTTTACAAATTTCTTCGTACACTAACCTCTTTCCATTTATGTGATCCTAATGACATTTTTATGCAAAATCTGCTTGTGATAGATTTGTGCTTTTACAAATTTCTTCGTACCCTAACCTCTTTCCATTCATGTGATCCTAATGACAATTTTATGCAAAATCTGCTGTGATAGATTTGTGCTTTTACAAATTTCTTCGTACCCTAACCACTTTCCATTGATGTGATCCTAATGACAATTTTAAGCAAAATCTGCTGTGATAGATTTGTGCTTTTACAAATTTCTTCGTACCCTAACCTCTTTCCATTTACGTGATCCTAATGACAATTTTATGCAAAATTTGCTATGTGATAGATTTCTGCTTTTACAAATTTCTTCGTACCCTAACCTCTTTCCATTCATGTGATCCTAATGACAATTTTATGCAAAATCTGCTATGCGATAGATTTGTGCTTTAACAAATTTCTTCGTACCCTAACCTCTTTCCATTTACGTGATCCTAATGACAATTTTATGCAAAATCTGCTATGTGATAGATTTGTGCTTTTACAAATTTCTTCGTACCCTAACCTCTTTCCATTCATGTGATCCTAATGACAATTTTATGCAAGATCTGCTATGCGATAGATTTGTGCTTTTACAAATTTCTTCGTACCCTAACCTCTTTCCATTTACGTGATCCTAATGACAATTTTATGCAAAATCTGCTGTGATAGATTTGTGCTTTTACAAATTTCTTCGTACCCTAACCTCTTTCCATTCAGGTGATCCTAATGACAATTTTATGCAAAATCTGCTATGCGATAGATTTGTGCTTTAACAAATTTCTTCGTACCCTAACCTTCTTCCATTCATGTGATCCTAATGACAATTTTATGCAAAATTTTCTATGGGACAGATTTCTGCTTTTACAAATTTCTTCGTACCCTAACCTCTTTCCATTTATGTGATCCTAATGACAATTTTATGCAAAATCTGCTATGTGATAGATTTGTGCTTTTACAAATTTCTTCGTACCCTAACCTCTTTCCATTCATGTGATCCTAATGAAAATTTTATGCAAAATCTGCTGTAATAGATTTGTGCTTTTACAAATTTCTTCGTACCCTAACCTCTTTCCATTTACGTGATCCTAATGACAATTTTATGCAAAATCTGCTATGTGAAAGATTTCTCCTTTAACAAATTTCTTCGTACCCTAACCTCTTTCCATTCATGTGATCCTAATGACAATTTTATGCAAAATTTGCTATATGATAGATTTGTGCTTTTACAAATTTCTTCGTACACTAACCTCTTTCCATTTATGTGATCCTAATGACATTTTTATGCAAAATCTGCTTGTGATAGATTTGTGCTTTTACAAATTTCTTCGTACCCTAACCTCTTTCCATTCATGTGATCCTAATGACAATTTTATGCAAAATCTGCTGTGATAGATTTGTGCTTTTACAAATTTCTTCGTACCCTAACCACTTTCCATTGATGTGATCCTAATGACAATTTTAAGCAAAATCTGCTGTGATAGATTTGTGCTTTTACAAATTTCTTCGTACCCTAACCTCTTTCCATTTACGTGATCCTAATGACAATTTTATGCAAAATTTGCTATGTGATAGATTTCTGCTTTTACAAATTTCTTCGTACCCTAACCTCTTTCCATTCATGTGATCCTAATGACAATTTTATGCAAAATCTGCTATGCGATAGATTTGTGCTTTAACAAATTTCTTCGTACCCTAACCTCTTTCCATTTACGTGATCCTAATGACAATTTTATGCAAAATCTGCTATGTGATAGATTTGTGCTTTTACAAATTTCTTCGTACCCTAACCTCTTCCCATTCATGTGATCCTAATGACAATTTTATGCAAGATCTGCTATGCGATAGATTTGTGCTTTTACAAATTTCTTCGTACCCTAACCTCTTTCCATTTACGTGATCCTAATGACAATTTTATGCAAAATCTGCTGTGATAGATTTGTGCTTTTACAAATTTCTTCGTACCCTAACCTCTTTCCATTCAGGTGATCCTAATGACAATTTTATGCAAAATCTGCTATGCGATAGATTTGTGCTTTAACAAATTTCTTCGTACCCTAACCTTCTTCCATTCATGTGATCCTAATGACAATTTTATGCAAAATTTTCTATGGGACAGATTTCTGCTTTTACAAATTTCTTCGTACCCTAACCTCTTTCCATTTATGTGATCCTAATGACAATTTTATGCAAAATCTGCTATGTGATAGATTTGTGCTTTTACAAATTTCTTCGTACCCTAACCTCTTTCCATTCATGTGATCCTAATGAAAATTTTATGCAAAATCTGCTGTAATAGATTTGTGCTTTTACAAATTTCTTCGTACCCTAACCTCTTTCCATTTACGTGATCCTAATGACAATTTTATGCAAAATCTGCTATGTGAAAGATTTCTCCTTTAACAAATTTCTTCGTACCCTAACCTCTTTCCATTCATGTGATCCTAATGACAATTTTATGCAAAATTTGCTATATGATAGATTTGTGCTTTTACAAATTTCTTCGTACCCTAACCTCTGTCCATTCATGTGATCCTAATGACAATTTTATGCAAAATTTGATATGGGATAGATTTGTGCTTTTACAAATTTCTTCGTACCCTAACCTCTTTCCATATATGTGATCCTAATGACAATTTTATGCAAAATCTGCAATGCGATAGATTTCTGCGTTTACAAATTTCTTCGTACCCTAACCTCTTTCCATTCATGTGATCCTAATGACAATTTTATGCAAAATCTGCTGTGATAGATTTCAGCTTTTACAAATTTCTTCGTACCCTAACCTCTTTCCATTTATGTGATCCTAATGAAAATTTTATGCAAAATCTGCTGTGATAGATTTGTGCTTTTACAAATTTCTTCGTACCCTAACCTCTTTCCATTTATGTGATCCTAATGAAAATTTTATGCAAAATCTGCTGTGATAGATTTCAGCTTTTACAAATTTCTTCGTACCCTAACCTCTTTCCATTTATGTGATCCTAATGAAAATTTTTTGCAAAATCTGCTGTGATAGAGATTTCAGCTTTTACAAATTTCTTCGTACCCTAACCACTTTCCATTCATGTGATCCTAATGACAATTTTAAGCAAAATCTGCTGTGATAGATTTGTGCTTTTACAAATTTCTTCGTACCCTAACCTCTTTCCATTCATGTGATCCTAATGACAATTTTATGCAAAATCTGATATGCGATAGATTTGTGCTTTTACAAATTTATTCGTACCCTAACCTCTTTCCATTCATGTGATCCTAATGACAATTTTATGCAAAATTTGATATGGGATAGATTTCAACTTTTACAAATTTCTTCGTACCCTAACCTCTTTCCATTCATGTGTGATCCTAATGACAATTTTACGCAAAATTTGCTGTGGGACAGATTTCTGCTTTTACAAATTTCTTCGTACCCTAACCTATTTCCATTCATGTGATCCTAATGACAATTTTATGCAAAATCTGCTATGTGAAAGATTTCAACTTTTACAAATTTCTTCGTACCCTAACCTCTTTCCATTCATGTGTGATCCTAATGACAAATTTACGCAAAATTTGCTGTGGGACAGATTTCTGCTTTTACAAATTTCTTCGTACCCTAACCTATTTCCATATATGTGATCCTAATGACAATTTTATGCAAAATTTGATTTGGGATAGGTTTCAGCTTTTACAAATTTCTTCGTACCCTAACCTCTTTCCATTCATGTGTGATCCTAATGACAATTTTATGCAAAATTTGATATGGGATAGATTTCAGCTTTTACAAATTTCTTCGTACCCTAACCTCTTTCCATTTATGTGATCCTAATGACAATTTTATGAAAAATTTGATTTGGGATAGGTTTCAGCTTTTACAAATTTCTTCGTACCCTAACCTCTTTCCATTCATGTGTGATCCTAATGACAATTTTATGCAAAATTTGATATGGGATAGATTTCAGCTTTTACAAATTTCTTCGTACCTAACCTCTTTCCATTTATGTGATCCTAATGACAATTTTATGAAAAATTTGATTTGGGATAGGTTTCAGCTTTTACAAATTTCTTCGTACCCTAACCTCTTTCCATTCATGTGTGATCCTAATGACAAATTTACGCAAAATTTGCTGTGGGACAGATTTCTGCTTTTACAAATTTCTTCGTACCCTAACCTATTTCCATATATGTGATCCTAATGACAATTTTATGCAAAATTTGATTTGGGATAGGTTTCAGCTTTTACAAATTTCTTCGTACCCTAACCTCTTTCCATTCATGTGTGATCCTAATGACAATTTTATGCAAAATTTGATATGGGATAGATTTCAGCTTTTACAAATTTCTTCGTACCCTAACCTCTTTCCATTTATGTGATCCTAATGACAATTTTATGAAAAATTTGATTTGGGATAGGTTTCAGCTTTTACAAATTTCTTCGTACCCTAACCTCTTTCCATTCATGTGTGATCCTAATGACAATTTTATGCAAAATTTGATATGGGATAGATTTCAGCTTTTACAAATTTCTTCGTACCTAACCTCTTTCCATTAATGTGATCCTAATGACAATTTTATGCAAAATCTGCTGTGATAGATTTGTGCTTTTACAAATTTCTTCGTACCCTAACCTCTTTCCATTCTTGTGATCCTAATGACAATTTTATGCAAAATTTGATATGGGATAGATTTCAGCTTTTACAAATTTCTTCGTACCCTAACCTCTTTCCATTCATGTGTGATCCTAATGACAATTTTATGCAAAATTTGATATGGGATAGATTTCAGCTTTTACAAATTTCTTCGTACCCTAACCTCTTTCCATTTATGTGATCCTAATGACAATTTTATGCAAAATCTGCTGTGATAGATTTGTGCTTTTACAAATTTCTTCGTACCCTAACCTATTTCCATTCATGTGATCCTAATGACAATTTTATGCAAAATTTGATATGGGATAGATTTCAGCTTTTACAAATTTCTTCGTACCCTAACCTCTTTCCATTCATGTGTGATCCTAATGACAATTTTATGCAAAATTTGATATGGGATAGATTTCAGCTTTTACAAATTTCTTCGTACCCTAACCTCTTTCCATTTATGTGATCCTAATGACAATTTTATGAAAAATTTGATTTGGGATAGGTTTCAGCTTTTACAAATTTCTTCGTACCCTAACCTCTTTCCATTCATGTGTGATCCTAATGACAATTTTATGCAAAATTTGATATGGGATAGATTTCAGCTTTTACAAATTTCTTCGTACCTAACCTCTTTCCATTAATGTGATCCTAATGACAATTTTATGCAAAATCTGCTGTGATAGATTTGTGCTTTTACAAATTTCTTCGTACCCTAACCTATTTCCATTCATGTGATCCTAATGACAATTTTATGCAAAATTTGATATGGGATAGATTTCAGCTTTTACAAATTTCTTCGTACCCTAACCTCTTTCCATTCATGTGTGATCCTAATGACAATTTTATGCAAAATTTGATATGGGATAGATTTCAGCTTTTACAAATTTCTTCGTACCCTAACCTCTTTCCATTTATGTGATCCTAATGACAATTTTATGCAAAATTTGATTTGGGATAGGTTTCAGCTTTTACAAATTTCTTCGTACCCTAACCTCTTTCCATTCATGTGTGATCCTAATGACAATTTTATGCAAAATTTGATATGGGATAGATTTCAGCTTTTACAAATTTCTTCGTACCTAACCTCTTTCCATTAATGTGATCCTAATGACAATTTTATGCAAAATCTGCTGTGATAGATTTGTGCTTTTACAAATTTCTTCGTACCCTAACCTCTTTCCATTCTTGTGATCCTAATGACAATTTTATGCAAAATCTGCTGTGATAGATTTCAGCTTTTACAAATTTCTTCGTACCCTAACCTCTTTCCATTCATGTGATCCTAATGACAATTTTATGCAAAATCTGCTATGATAGATTTCAGCTTTTACAAATTTCTTCGTACCCTAACCTCTTTCCATTTATGTGATCCTAATGATAATTTTATGCAAAATTTGCTATATGATAGATTTCAGCTTTTACAAATTTCTTCGTACCTAACCTCTTTCCATTAATGTGATCCTAATGACAATTTTATGCAAAATCTGCTGTGATAGATTTCAGCTTTTACAAATTTCTTCGTACCCTAACCTCTTTCCATTCATGTGATCCTAATGACAATTTTATGCAAAATCTGCTATGATAGATTTCAGCTTTTACAAATTTCTTCGTACCCTAACCTCTTTCCATTTATGTGATCCTAATGACAATTTTATGCAAAATCTGCTATGTGATAGATTTGTGCTTTTACAAATTTCTTTGTAACCTAACCTCTTTCCATTCATGTGATCCTAATGACAATTTTATGCAAAATCTGCTATGCGATAGATTTCTGCTTTTACAAATTTCTTCGTACCCTAACCTCTTTCCATTCATGTGATCCTAATGACAATTTTATGCAAAATCTGCTATGATAGATTTCAGCTTTTACAAATTTCTTCGTACCCTAACCTCTTTCCATTCATGTGATCCTAATGACAATTTTATGCAAAATCTGCTATGATAGATTTCAGCTTTTACAAATTTCTTCGTACCCTAACCTCTTTCCATTTATGTGATACTAATGATAATTTTATGCAAAATCTGCTGTGATAGATTTGTGCTTTTACAAATTTCTTCGTACCCTAACCTCTTTCCATTCATGTGATCCTAATGACAATTTTATGCAAAATCTGATATGCGATAGATTTGTGCTTTTACAAATTTATTCGTACCCTAACCTCTTTCCATTCATGTGATCCTAATGACAATTTTATGCAAAATTTGATATGGGATAGATTTCAACTTTTACAAATTTCTTCGTACCCTAACCTCTTTCCATTCATGTGTGATCCTAATGACAATTTTACGCAAAATTTGCTGTGGGACAGATTTCTGCTTTTACAAATTTCTTCGTACCCTAACCTATTTCCATTCATGTGATCCTAATGACAATTTTATGCAAAATCTGCTATGTGAAAGATTTCAACTTTTACAAATTTCTTCGTACCCTAACCTCTTTCCATTCATGTGTGATCCTAATGACAATTTTACGCAAAATTTGCTGTGGGACAGATTTCTGCTTTTACAAATTTCTTCGTACCCTAACCTATTTCCATTCATGTGATCCTAATGACAATTTTATGCAAAATTTGATATGGGATAGATTTCAGCTTTTACAAATTTCTTCGTACCCTAACCTCTTTCCATTCATGTGTGATCCTAATGACAAATTTACGCAAAATTTGCTGTGGGACAGATTTCTGCTTTTACAAATTTCTTCGTACCCTAACCTATTTCCATATATGTGATCCTAATGACAATTTTATGCAAAATTTGATTTGGGATAGGTTTCAGCTTTTACAAATTTCTTCGTACCCTAACCTCTTTCCATTCATGTGTGATCCTAATGACAATTTTATGCAAAATTTGATATGGGATAGATTTCAGCTTTTACAAATTTCTTCGTACCCTAACCTCTTTCCATTTATGTGATCCTAATGACAATTTTATGAAAAATTTGCTATATGATAGATTTGTGCTTTTACAAATTTCTTCGTACCTAACCTCTTTCCATTAATGTGATCCTAATGACAATTTTATGCAAAATCTGCTGTGATAGATTTGTGCTTTTACAAATTTCTTCGTACCCTAACCTCTTTCCATTCTTGTGATCCTAATGACAATTTTATGCAAAATCTGCTGTGATAGATTTCAGCTTTTACAAATTTCTTCGTACCCTAACCTCTTTCCATTCATGTGATCCTAATGACAATTTTATGCAAAATCTGCTATGATAGATTTCAGCTTTTACAAATTTCTTCGTACCCTAACCTCTTTCCATTTATGTGATCCTAATGATAATTTTATGCAAAATTTGCTATATGATAGATTTGTGCTTGTACAAATTTCTTCGTACCTAACCTCTTTCCATTCATGTGATCCTAATGACAATTTTATGCAAAATCTGCTATGTGATAGATTTGTGCTTTTACAAATTTCTTTGTAACCTAACCTCTTTCCATTCATGTGATCCTAATGACAATTTTATGCAAAATCTGCTATGCGATAGATTTCTGCTTTTACAAATTTCTTCGTACCCTAACCTCTTTCCATTCATGTGATCCTAATGACAATTTTATGCAAAATCTGCTATGATAGATTTCAGCTTTTACAAATTTCTTCGTACCCTAACCTCTTTCCATTCATGTGATCCTAATGACAATTTTATGCAAAATCTGCTATGATAGATTTCAGCTTTTACAAATTTCTTCGTACCCTAACCTCTTTCCATTTATGTGATACTAATGATAATTTTATGTAAAATTTGCTATATGATAGATTTGTGCTTTTACAAATTTCTTCGTACCTAACTTCTTTCCATTCATGTGATCCTAATGACAATTTTATGCAAAATCTGCTGTGATAGATTTGTGCTTTTACAAATGTCTTCGTACCCTAACCACTTTCCATTCATGTGATCCTAATGACAATATTATGCAAAATCTGCTGTGATAGATTTGTGCTTTTACAAATTCCTTCGTACCTAACCTCTTTCCATTCATGTGATCCTAATGACAATTTTATGCAAAATCTGCTGTGATAGATTTGTGCTTTTACAAATTTCTTCGTACCCTAACCACTTTCCATTCATGTGATCCTAATGACAATTTTATGCAAAATCTGCTGTGATAGATTTGTGCTTTTACAAATTTCTTCGTACCCTAACCTCTTTCCATTTACGTGATCCTAATGACAATTTTATGCAAAATCTGCTGTGATAGATTTGTGCTTTTACAAATTTCTTCGTACCCTAACCACTTTCCATTCATGTGATCCTAATGACAATTTTATGCAAAATCTGCTGTGATAGATTTGTGCTTTTACAAATTTCTTCGTACCCTAACCTCTTTCCATTTACGTGATCCTAATGACAATTTTATGCAAAATTTGCTATATGATAGATTTGTGCTTTTACAAATTTCTTCGTACCTAACCTCTTTCCATTCATGTGATCCTAATGACAATTTTATGCAAAATCTGCTGTGATAGATTTGTGCTTTTACAAATTTCTTCGTACCCTAACCACTTTCCATTCATGTGATCCTAATGACAATATTATGCAAAATCTGCTGTGATAGATTTGTGCTTTTACAAATTCCTTCGTACCTAACCTCTTTCCATTCATGTGATCCTAATGACAATTTTATGCAAAATCTGCTGTGATAGATTTGTGCTTTTACAAATTTCTTCGTACCCTAACCACTTTCCATTCATGTGATCCTAATGACAATTTTATGCAAAATCTGCTTTGATAGATTTGTGCTTTTACAAATTTCTTCGTACCCTAACCTCTTTCCATTCATGTGATACTAATGACAATTTTATGCAAAATCTGCTATGGGACAGATTTCTGCTTTTACAAATTTCTCGGTATAATTTCCATTTATGTGATCCTAATGACAATTTTATGCAAAATCTGCTATATGATAGATTTGTGCTTTTACAAATTTCTTCGTACCTAACCTCTTTCCATTCATGTGATCCTAATGACAATTTCATGCAAAATCTGCTGTGATAGATTTGTGCTTTTACAAATTTCTTCGTACCCTAACCTCTTTCCATTGATGTGATCCTAATGACAATTTTAAGCAAAATCTGCTGTGATAGATTTGTGCTTGTACAAATTTCTTCGTACCTAACCTCTTTCCATTCATGTGATCCTAATGACAATTTTATGCAAAATCTGCTATGTGATAGATTTGTGCTTTTACAAATTTCTTTGTAACCTAACCTCTTTCCATTCATGTGATCCTAATGACAATTTTATGCAAAATCTGCTATGCGATAGATTTCTGCTTTTACAAATTTCTTCGTACCCTAACCTCTTTCCATTCATGTGATCCTAATGACAATTTTATGCAAAATCTGCTATGATAGATTTCAGCTTTTACAAATTTCTTCGTACCCTAACCTCTTTCCATTCATGTGATCCTAATGACAATTTTATGCAAAATCTGCTATGATAGATTTCAGCTTTTACAAATTTCTTCGTACCCTAACCTCTTTCCATTTATGTGATACTAATGATAATTTTATGCAAAATTTGCTATATGATAGATTTGTGCTTTTACAAATGTCTTCGTACCCTAACCACTTTCCATTCATGTGATCCTAATGACAATATTATGCAAAATCTGCTGTGATAGATTTGTGCTTTTACAAATTCCTTCGTACCTAACCTCTTTCCATTCATGTGATCCTAATGACAATTTTATGCAAAATCTGCTGTGATAGATTTGTGCTTTTACAAATTTCTTCGTACCCTAACCACTTTCCATTCATGTGATCCTAATGACAATTTTATGCAAAATCTGCTGTGATAGATTTGTGCTTTTACAAATTTCTTCGTACCCTAACCTCTTTCCATTTACGTGATCCTAATGACAATTTTATGCAAAATCTGCTGTGATAGATTTGTGCTTTTACAAATTTCTTCGTACCCTAACCACTTTCCATTCATGTGATCCTAATGACAATTTTAAGCAAAATCTGCTGTGATAGATTTGTGCTTTTACAAATTTCTTCGTACCCTAACCTCTTTCCATTTACGTGATCCTAATGACAATTTTATGCAAAATTTGCTATATGATAGATTTGTGCTTTTACAAATTTCTTCGTACCTAACCTCTTTCCATTCATGTGATCCTAATGACAATTTTATGCAAAATCTGCTGTGATAGATTTGTGCTTTTACAAATTTCTTCGTACCCTAACCACTTTCCATTCATGTGATCCTAATGACAATATTATGCAAAATCTGCTGTGATAGATTTGTGCTTTTACAAATTCCTTCGTACCTAACCTCTTTCCATTCATGTGATCCTAATGACAATTTTATGCAAAATCTGCTGTGATAGATTTGTGCTTTTACAAATTTCTTCGTACCCTAACCACTTTCCATTCATGTGATCCTAATGACAATTTTATGCAAAATCTGCTTTGATAGATTTGTGCTTTTACAAATTTCTTCGTACCCTAACCTCTTTCCATTCATGTGATCCTAATGACAATTTTATGCAAAATCTGCTATGGGACAGATTTCTGCTTTTACAAATTTCTCGGTATAATTTCCATTTATGTGATCCTAATGACAATTTTATGCAAAATCTGCTGTGAAAGATTTCTGCTTTTACAAATTTCTTCGTACCTAACCTCTTTCCATTCATGTGATCCTAATAACAATTTCATGCAAAATCTGCTGTGATAGATTTGTGCTTTTACAAATTTCTTCGTACCCTAACCTCTTTCCATTGATGTGATCCTAATGACAATTTTAAGCAAAATCTGCTGTGATAGATTTGTGCTTTTACAAATTTCTTCGTACCCTAACCTCTTTCCATTTACGTGATCCTAATGACAATTTTATGCAAAATTTGCTATGTGATAGATTTGTGCTTTTACAAATTTCTTCGTACCCTAACCTCTTTCCATTTATGTGATCCTAATGACAATTTTATGCAAAATCTGCTATGTGATAGATTTGTGCTTTTACAAATTTCTTCGTACCCTAACCTCTTTCCATTCATGTGATCCTAATGACAATTTTATGCAAAATCTGCTATGCGATAGATTTGTGCTTTAACAAATTTCTTCGTACCCTAACCTTCTTCCATTCATGTGATCCTAATGACAATAATATGCAAAATTTTCTATGGGACAGATTTCTGCTTTTACAAATTTCTTCGTACCCTAACCTCTTTCCATTTATGTGATCCTAATGACAATTTTATGCAAAATCTGCTATGTGATAGATTTGTGCTTTTACAAATTTCTTCGTACCCTAACCTCTTTCCATTCATGTGATCCTAATGAAAATTTTATGCAAAATCTGCTGTAATAGATTTGTGCTTTTACAAATTTCTTCGTACCCTAACCTCTTTCCATTTAGGTGATCCTAATGACAATTTTATGCAAAATCTGCTATGTGAAAGATTTCTGCTTTAACAAATTTCTTCGTACCCTAACCTCTTTCCATTCATGTGATCCTAATGACAATTTTATGCAAAATTTCCTATATGATAGATTTGTGCTTTTACAAATTTCTTCGTACCCTAACCTCTGTCCATTCATGTGATCCTAATGACAATTTTATGCAAAATTTGATATGGGATAGATTTCAGCTTTTACAAATTTCTTCGTACCCTAACCTCTTTCCATTCATGTGTGATCCTAATGACAATTTTACGCAAAATTTGCTGTGGGACAGATTTCTGCTTTTACAAATTTCTTCGTACCCTAACCTCTTTCCATATATGTGATCCTAATGACAATTTTATGCAAAATCTGCAATGCGATAGATTTCTGCTTTTACAAATTTCTTCGTACCCTAACCTCTTTCCATTCATGTGATCCTAATGACAATTTTATGCAAAATCTGCTGTGATAGATTTCAGCTTTTACAAATTTCTTCGTACCCTAACCTCTTTCCATTTATGTGATCCTAATGATAATTTTATGCAAAATTTGCTATATGATAGATTTGTGCTTTTACAAATTTCTTCGTACCTAATCTCTTTCCATTCATGTGATCCTAATGACAATTTTATGCAAAATCTGCTGTGATAGATTTGTGCTTTTACAAATTTCTTCGTACCCTAACCTCTTTCCATTCATGTGATCCTAATGACAATTTTATGCAAAATCTGCTGTGATAGATTTGTGCTTTTACAAATTTCTTCGTACCCTAACCACTTTCCATTCATGTGATCCTAATGACAATTTTATGCAAAATCTGCTGTGATAGATTTGTGCTTTTACAAATTTCTTCGTACCCCAACCTCTTTCCATTTACGTGATCCTAATGACAATTTTATGCAAAATTTGCTATATGATAGATTTGTGCTTTTACAAATTTCTTCGTACCTAACCTCTTTCCATTCATGTGATCCTAATGACAATTTTATGCAAAATCTGCTGTGATAGATTTGTGCTTTTACAAATTTCTTCGTACCCTAACCACTTTCCATTCATGTGATCCTATTGACAATTTTATGCAAAATCTGCTGCTGTGATGGATTTCAGCTTTTACAAATTTCTTCGTACCCTAACCTCTTTCCATTTATGTGATCCTAATGACAATTTTATGCAAAATTTGCTATATGATAGATTTGTGCTTTTACAAATTTCTTCGTACCTAACCTCTTTCCATTCATGTGATCCTAATGACAATTTCATGCAAAATCTGCTGTGATAGATTTGTGCTTTTACAAATTTCTTCGTACCCTAACCACTTTCCATTGATGTGATCCTAATGACAATTTTAAGCAATATCTGCTGTGATAGATTTGTGCTTTAACAAATTTCTTCGTACCCTAACCTTCTTCCATTCATGTGTTCCTAATGACAATTTTATGCAAAATTTGCTATGGGACAGATTTCTGCTTTTACAAATTTCTCGGTACCCTAACCTCTTTCCATTTATGTGATCCTAATGACAATTTTATGCAAAATCTGCTATATGATAGATTTGTGCTTTTACAAATTTCTTCGTACCTAACCTCTTTCCATTCATGTGATCCTAATGACAATTTTATGCAAAATCTGCTGTGATAGATTTGTGCTTTTACAAATTTCTTCGTACCCTAACCACTTTCCATTCATGTGATCCTATTGACAATTATATGCAAAATCTGCTGCTGTGATGGATTTCAGCTTTTACAAATTTCTTCGTACACTAACCTCTTTCCATTTATGTGATCCTAATGACAATTTTATGCAAAATTTGCTATATGATAGATTTGTGCTTTTACAAATTTCTTCGTACCTAACCTCTTTCCATTCATGTGATCCTAATGACAATATTATGCAAAATCTGCTGTGATAGATTTGTGCTTTTACAAATTCCTTCGTACCTAACCTCTTTCCATTCATGTGATCCTAATGACAATTTTATGCAAAATCTGCTGTGATAGATTTGTGCTTTTACAAATTTCTTCGTACCCTAACCTCTTTCCATATATGTGATCCTAATGACAATTTTATGCAAAATCTGCAATGCGATAGATTTCTGCTTTTACAAATTTCTTCGTACCCTAACCTCTTTCCATTCATGTGATCCTAATGACAATTTTATGCAAAATCTGCTGTGATAGATTTCAGCTTTTACAAATTTCTTCGTACCCTAACCTCTTTCCATTTATGTGATCCTAATGATAATTTTATGCAAAATTTGCTATATGATAGATTTGTGCTTTTACAAATTTCTTCGTACCTAATCTCTTTCCATTCATGTGATCCTAATGACAATTTTATGCAAAATCTGCTGTGATAGATTTGTGCTTTTACAAATTTCTTCGTACCCTAACCTCTTTCCATTCATGTGATCCTAATGACAATTTTATGCAAAATCTGCTGTGATAGATTTGTGCTTTTACAAATTTCTTCGTACCCTAACCACTTTCCATTCATGTGATCCTAATGACAATTTTATGCAAAATCTGCTGTGATAGATTTGTGCTTTTACAAATTTCTTCGTACCCTAACCTCTTTCCATTTACGTGATCCTAATGACAATTTTATGCAAAATTTGCTATATGATAGATTTGTGCTTTTACAAATTTCTTCGTACCTAACCTCTTTCCATTCATGTGATCCTAATGACAATTTTATGCAAAATCTGCTGTGATAGATTTGTGCTTTTACAAATTTCTTCGTACCCTAACCACTTTCCATTCATGTGATCCTATTGACAATTTTATGCAAAATCTGCTGCTGTGATGGATTTCAGCTTTTACAAATTTCTTCGTACCCTAACCTCTTTCCATTTATGTGATCCTAATGACAATTTTATGCAAAATTTGCTATATGATAGATTTGTGCTTTTACAAATTTCTTCGTACCTAACCTCTTTCCATTCATGTGATCCTAATGACAATTTTATGCAAAATCTGCTGTGATAGATTTGTGCTTTTACAAATTTCTTCGTACCCTAACCTCTTTCCATTCATGTGATCCTAATGACAATTTTATGCAAAATCTGCTGCTGTGATGGATTTCAGCTTTTACAAATTTCTTCGTACCCTAACCTCTTTCCATTTATGTGATCCTAATGACAATTTTATGCAAAATTTGCTATATGATAGATTTGTGCTTTTACAAATTTCTTCGTACCTAATCTCTTTCCATTCATGTGATCCTAATGACAATTTTATGCAAAATCTGCTGTGATAGATTTGTGCTTTTACAAATTTCTTCGTACCCTAACCTCTTTCCATTCATGTGATCCTAATGACAATTTTATGCAAAATCTGCTGTGATAGATTTGTGCTTTTACAAATTTCTTCGTACCCTAACCACTTTCCATTCATGTGATCCTAATGACAATTTTATGCAAAATCTGCTGTGATAGATTTGTGCTTTTACAAATTTCTTCGTACCCTAACCTCTTTCCATTTACGTGATCCTAATGACAATTTTATGCAAAATTTGCTATATGATAGATTTGTGCTTTTACAAATTTCTTCGTACCTAACCTCTTTCCATTCATGTGATCCTAATGACAATTTTATGCAAAATCTGCTGTGATAGATTTGTGCTTTTACAAATTTCTTCGTACCCTAACCACTTTCCATTCATGTGATCCTATTGACAATTTTATGCAAAATCTGCTGCTGTGATGGATTTCAGCTTTTACAAATTTCTTCGTACCCTAACCTCTTTCCATTTATGTGATCCTAATGACAATTTTATGCAAAATTTGCTATATGATAGATTTGTGCTTTTACAAATTTCTTCGTACCTAACCTCTTTCCATTCATGTGATCCTAATGACAATTTCATGCAAAATCTGCTGTGATAGATTTGTGCTTTTACAAATTTCTTCGTACCCTAACCACTTTCCATTGATGTGATCCTAATGACAATTTTAAGCAAAATCTGCTGTGATAGATTTGTGCTTTAACAAATTTCTTCGTACCCTAACCTTCTTCCATTCATGTGTTCCTAATGACAATTTTATGCAAAATTTGCTATGGGACAGATTTCTGCTTTTACAAATTTCTCGGTACCCTAACCTCTTTCCATTTATGTGATCCTAATGACAATTTTATGCAAAATCTGCTATATGATAGATTTGTGCTTTTACAAATTTCTTCGTACCTAACCTCTTTCCATTCATGTGATCCTAATGACAATTTTATGCAAAATCTGCTGTGATAGATTTGTGCTTTTACAAATTTCTTCGTACCCTAACCACTTTCCATTCATGTGATCCTATTGACAATTTTATGCAAAATCTGCTGCTGTGATGGATTTCAGCTTTTACAAATTTCTTCGTACCCTAACCTCTTTCCATTTATGTGATCCTAATGACAATTTTATGCAAAATTTGCTATATGATAGATTTGTGCTTTTACAAATTTCTTCGTACCTAACCTCTTTCCATTCATGTGATCCTAATGACAATATTATGCAAAATCTGCTGTGATAGATTTGTGCTTTTACAAATTCCTTCGTACCTAACCTCTTTCCATTCATGTGATCCTAATGACAATTTTATGCAAAATCTGCTGTGATAGATTTGTGCTTTTACAAATTTCTTCGTACCCTAACCACTTTCCATTCATGTGATCCTAATGACAATTTTATGCAAAATCTGCTGTGATAGATTTGTGCTTTTACAAATTTCTTCGTACCCTAACCTTCTTCCATTCATGTGTTCCTAATGACAATTTTATGCAAAATTTGCTATGGGACAGATTTCTGCTTTTACAAATTTCTCGGTATAATTTCCATTTATGTGATCCTAATGACAATTTTATGCAAAATCTGCTATATGATAGATTTGTGCTTTTACAAATTTCTTCGTACCTAACCTCTTTCCATTCATGTGATCCTAATGACAATTTCATGCAAAATCTGCTGTGATAGATTTGTGCTTTTACAAATTTCTTCGTACCCTAACCTCTTTCCATTGATGTGATCCTAATGACAATTTTAAGCAAAATCTGCTGTGATAGATTTGTGCTTTTACAAATTTCTTCATACCCTAACCTCTTTCCATTTACGTGATCCTAATGACAATTTTATGCAAAATTTGCTATGTGATAGATTTCTGCTTTTACAAATTTCTTCGTACCCTAACCTCTTTCCATTTATGTGATCCTAATGACAATTTTATGCAAAATCTGCTATGTGATAGATTTGTGCTTTTACAAATTTCTTCGTACCCTAACCTCTTTCCATTCATGTGATCCTAATGACAATTTTATGCAAAATCTGCTATGCGATAGATTTGTGCTTTAACAAATTTCTTCGTACCCTAACCTTCTTCCATTCATGTGATCCTAATGACAATAATATGCAAAATTTTCTATGGGACAGATTTCTGCTTTTACAAATTTCTTCATACCCTAACCTCTTTCCATTTATGTGATCCTAATGACAATTTTATGCAAAATCTGCTATGTGATAGATTTGTGCTTTTACAAATTTCTTCGTACCCTAACCTCTTTCCATTCATGTGATCCTAATGAAAATTTTATGCAAAATCTGATGTAATAGATTTGTGCTTTTACAAATTTCTTCGTACCCTAACCTCTTTCCATTTAGGTGATCCTAATGACAATTTTATGCAAAATCTGCTATGTGAAAGATTTCTGCTTTAACAAATTTCTTCGTACCCTAACCTCTTTCCATTCATGTGATCCTAATGACAATTTTATGCAAAATTTGCTATATGATAGATTTGTGCTTTTACAAATTTCTTCGTACCCTAACCTCTGTTCTTTCATGTGATCCTAATGACAATTTTATGCAAAATTTGATATGGGATAGATTTCAGCTTTTACAAATTTCTTCGTACCCTAACCTCTGTCCATTCATGTGATCCTAATGACAATTTTATGCAAAATTTGATATGGGATAGATTTCTGCTTTTACAAATTTCTTCGTACCCTAACCTCTTTCCATATATGTGATCCTAATGATAATTTTATGCAAAATCTGCAATGCGATAGATTTCTGCTTTTACAAATTTCTTCGTACCCTAACCTCTTTCCATTCATGTGATCCTAATGACAATTTTATGCAAAATCTGCTGTGATAGATTTCAGCTTTTACAAATTTCTTCGTACCCTAACCTCTTTCCATTTATGTGATCCTAATGATAATTTTATGCAAAATTTGCTATATGATAGATTTGTGCTTTTACAAATTTCTTCGTACCTAATCTCTTTCCATTCATGTGATCCTAATGACAATTTTATGCAAAATCTGCTGTGATAGATTTGTGCTTTTACAAATTTCTTCGTACCCTAACCTCTTTCCATTCATGTGATCCTAATGACAATTTTATGCAAAATCTGCTGTGAAAGATTTCTGCTTTTACAAATTTCTCGGTACCCTAACCTCTTTCCATTCATGTGATCCTAATGACAATTTCATGCAAAATCTGCTGTGATAGATTTGTGCTTTTACAAATTTCTTCGTACCCTAACCTCTTTCCATTGATGTGATCCTAATGACAATTTTAAGCAAAATCTGCTGTGATAGATTTGTGCTTTTACAAATTTCTTCGTACCCTAACCTCTTTCCATTTACGTGATCCTAATGACAATTTTATGCAAAATTTGCTATGTGATAGATTTCTGCTTTTACAAATTTCTTCGTACCCTAACCTCTTTCCATTTATGTGATCCTAATGACAATTTTATGCAAAATCTGCTATGTGATTGATTTGTGCTTTTACAAATTTCTTCGTACCCTAACCTCTTTCCATTCATGTGATCCTAATGACAATTTTATGCAAAATCTGCTATGCGATAGATTTGTGCTTTAACAAATTTCTTCGTACCCTAACCTTCTTCCATTCATGTGATCCTAATGACAATAATATGCAAAATTTTCTATGGGACAGATTTCTGCTTTTACAAATTTCTTCGTACCCTAACCTCTTTCCATTTATGTGATCCTAATGACAATTTTATGCAAAATCTGCTATGTGATAGATTTGTGCTTTTACAAATTTCTTCGTACCCTAACCTCTTTCCATTTATGTGATCCTAATGACAATTTTATGCAAAATCTGCTGTAATAGATTTGTGCTTTTACAAATTTCTTCGTACCCTAACCTCTTTCCATTTAGGTGATCCTAATGACAATTTTATGCAAAATCTGCTATGTGAAAGATTTCTGCTTTAACAAATTTCTTCGTACCCTAACCTCTTTCCATTCATGTGATCCTAATGACAATTTTATGCAAAATATGCTATATGATAGATTTGTGCTTTTACAAATTTCTTCGTACCCTAACCTCTGTCCATTCATGTGATCCTAATGACAATTTTATGCAAAATTTGATATGGGATAGATTTCAGCTTTTACAAATTTCTTCGTACCCTAACCTCTTTCCATTCATGTGTGATCCTAATGACAATTTTACGCAAAATTTGCTGTGGGACAGATTTCTGCTTTTACAAATTTCTTCGTACCCTAACCTCTTTCCATATATGTGATCCTAATGACAATTTTATGCAAAATCTGCAATGCGATAGATTTCTGCTTTTACAAATTTCTTCGTACCCTAACCTCTTTCCATTCATGTGATCCTAATGAAAATTTTATGCAAAATCTGCTGTAATAGATTTGTGCTTTTACAAATTTCTTCGTACCCTAACCTCTTTCCATTTAGGTGATCCTAATGACAATTTTATGCAAAATCTGCTATGTGAAAGATTTCTGCTTTAACAAATTTCTTCGTACCCTAACCTCTTTCCATTCATGTGATCCTAATGACAATTTTATGCAAAATTTGCTATATGATAGATTTGTGCTTTTACAAATTTCTTCGTACCCTAACCTCTGTCCATTCATGTGATCCTAATGACAATTTTATGCAAAATTTGATATGGGATAGATTTCAGCTTTTACAAATTTCTTCGTACCCTAACCTCTTTCCATTCATGTGTGATCCTAATGACAATTTTACGCAAAATTTGCTGTGGGACAGATTTCTGCTTTTACAAATTTCTTCGTACCCTAACCTCTTTCCATATATGTGATCCTAATGACAATTTTATGCAAAATCTGCAATGCGATAGATTTCTGCTTTTACAAATTTCTTCGTACCCTAACCTCTTTCCATTCATGTGATCCTAATGACAATTTTGTGCAAAATCTGCTGTGATAGATTTGTGCTTTTACAAATTTCTTCGTACCTAATCTCTTTCCATTCATGTGATCCTAATGACAATTTTATGCAAAATCTGCTGTGATAGATTTGTGCTTTTACAAATTTCTTCGTACCCTAACCTCTTTCCATTCATGTGATCCTAATGACAATTTTATGCAAAATCTGCTGTGAAAGATTTCTGCTTTTACAAATTTCTCGGTACCCTAACCTCTTTCCATTCATGTGATCCTAATGACAATTTCATGCAAAATCTGCTGTGATAGATTTGTGCTTTTACAAATTTCTTCGTACCCTAACCTCTTTCCATTGATGTGATCCTAATGACAATTTTAAGCAAAATCTGCTGTGATAGATTTGTGCTTTTACAAATTTCTTCGTACCCTAACCTCTTTCCATTTACGTGATCCTAATGACAATTTTATGCAAAATTTGCTATGTGATAGATTTCTGCTTTTACAAATTTCTTCGTACCCTAACCTCTTTCCATTTATGTGATCCTAATGACAATTTTATGCAAAATCTGCTATGTGATAGATTTGTGCTTTTACAAATTTCTTCGTACCCTAACCTCTTTCCATTCATGTGATCCTAATGACAATTTTATGCAAAATCTGCTATGCGATAGATTTGTGCTTTAACAAATTTCTTCGTACCCTAACCTTCTTCCATTCATGTGATCCTAATGACAATAATATGCAAAATTTTCTATGGGACAGATTGCTGCTTTTACAAATTTCTTCGTACCCTAACCTCTTTCCATTTATGTGATCCTAATGACAATTTTATGCAAAATCTGCTATGTGATAGATTTGTGCTTTTACAAATTTCTTCGTACCCTAACCTCTTTCCATTCATGTGATCCTAATGAAAATTTTATGCAAAATCTGCTGTAATAGATTTGTGCTTTTACAAATTTCTTCGTACCCTAACCTCTTTCCATTTAGGTGATCCTAATGACAATTTTATGCAAAATCTGCTATGTGAAAGATTTCTGCTTTAACAAATTTCTTCGTACCCTAACCTCTTTCCATTCATGTGATCCTAATGACAATTTTATGCAAAATTTGCTATATGATAGATTTGTGCTTTTACAAATTTCTTCGTACCCTAACCTCTGTCCATTCATGTGATCCTAATGACAATTTTATGCAAAATTTGATATGGGATAGATTTCAGCTTTTACAAATTTCTTCGTACCCTAACCTCTTTCCATTCATGTGTGATCCTAATGACAATTTTACGCAAAATTTGCTGTGGGATAGATTTCTGCTTTTACAAATTTCTTCGTACCCTAACCTCTTTCCATTCATGTGATCCTAATGACAATTTTATGCAAAATCTGCTGTGATAGATTTGTGCTTTTACAAATTTCTTCGTACCTAATCTCTTTCCATTCATGTGATCCTAATGACAATTTTATGCAAAATCTGCTGTGATAGATTTGTGCTTTTACAAATTTCTTCGTACCCTAACCTCTTTCCATTCATGTGATCCTAATGACAATTTTATGCAAAATCTGCTGTGATAGATTTCTGCTTTTACAAATTTCTCGGTACCCTAACCTCTTTCCATTCATGTGATCCTAATGACAATAATATGCAAAATTTTCTATGGGACAGATTTCTGCTTTTACAAATTTCTTCGTACCCTAACCTCTTTCCATTTATGTGATCCTAATGACAATTTTATGCAAAATCTGCTATGTGATAGATTTGTGCTTTTACAAATTTCTTCGTACCCTAACCTCTTTCCATTCATGTGATCCTAATGAAAATTTTATGCAAAATCTGCTGTAATAGATTTGTGCTTTTACAAATTTCTTCGTACCCTAACCTCTTTCCATTTAGGTGATCCTAATGACAATTTTATGCAAAATCTGCTATGTGAAAGATTTCTGCTTTAACAAATTTCTTCGTACCCTAACCTCTTTCCATTCATGTGATCCTAATGACAATTTTATGCAAAATTTGCTATATGATAGATTTGTGCTTTTACAAATTTCTTCGTACCCTAACCTCTGTCCATTCATGTGATCCTAATGACAATTTTATGCAAAATTTGATATGGGATAGATTTCAGCTTTTACAAATTTCTTCGTACCCTAACCTCTTTCCATTCATGTGTGATCCTAATGACAATTTTACGCAAAATTTGCTGTGGGACAGATTTCTGCTTTTACAAATTTCTTCGTACCCTAACCTCTTTCCATATATGTGATCCTAATGACAATTTTATGCAAAATCTGCAATGCGATAGATTTCTGCTTTTACAAATTTCTTCGTACCCTAACCACTTTCCATTCATGTGATCCTAATGACAATTTTATGCAAAATCTGCTGTGATAGATTTCAGCTTTTACAAATTTCTTCGTACCCTAACCTCTTTCCATTTATGTGATCCTAATGATAATTTTATGCAAAATTTGCTATATGATAGATTTGTGCTTTTACAAATTTCTTCGTACCTAATCTCTTTCCATTCATGTGATCCTAATGAAAATTTTATGCAAAATCTGCTATATGATAGATTTGTGCTTTTACAAATTTCTTCGTACCCTAACCACTTTCCATTCATGTGATCCTAATGACAATTTTAAGCAAAATCTGCTGTGATAGATTTGTGCTTTTACAAATTTCTTCGTACCCTAACCTCTTTCCATTTACGTGATCCTAATGACAATTTTATGCAAAATCTGCTATGTGATAGATTTCTGCTTTTACAAATTTCTTCGTACCCTAACCTCTTTCCATTTACGTGATCCTAATGACAATTTTATGCAAAATCTGCTATGTGATAGATTTCTGCTTTTACAAATTTCTTCGTACACTAACCTCTTTCCATTCATGTGATCCTAATGACAATTTTATGCAAAATCTGCTGTAATAGATTTGTGCTTTAACAAATTTCTTCGTACCCTAACCTTCTTCCATTCATGTGTTCCTAATGACAATTTTATGCAAAATTTGCTATGGGACAGATTTCTGCTTTTACAAATTTCTCGGTACCCTAACCTCTTTCCATTTATGTGATCCTAATGACAATTTTATGCAAAATCTGCTATATGATAGATTTGTGCTTTTACAAATTTCTTCGTACCTAACCTCTTTCCATTCATGTGATCCTAATGACAATTTTAGGCAAAATTTGCTATGGGACAGATTTCTGCTTTTACAAATTTCTTCGTACCCTAACCTCTTTCCATTTATGTGATCCTAATGACAATTTTATGCAAAATCTGCTGTGATAGATTTGTGCTTTTACAAATTTCTTCGTACCCTAACCTCTTTCCATTCATGTGATCCTAAGGACAATTTTATGCAAAATTTGCTATGGGATAGATTTCTGCTTTTACAAATTTCTTCGTACCCTAACCTCTTTCCACTTATGTGATCCTAATGACGATTTCATGCAAAATCTGCTATGGGATAGATTTTTGCTTTTAGAAATTTCTTCGTACCCTAACCTCTTTCCACTTATGTGATCCTAATGACGATTTCATGCAAAATCTGCTATGGGATAGATTTTTGCTTTTAGAAATTTCTTCGTACCCTAACCTCTTTCCACTTATGTGATCCTAATGACGATTTCATGCAAAATCTGCTATGGGATAGATTTTTGCTTTTACAAATTTATTCGTATTCTAACCTCTTTCTATTGTGATTTCCATGTGATGGAATGACGATTTTATGCAAAATCTGCTGTTTCTTTATTAATATTAATTGTTGTTATCCTAACCACTCTTTCAAATTTAATATTATATTTTGCTTGAGTAAGATTGTGTAATAACCTCAATTTTGGAAGGATCCTTTGATATACAACTGTGTCATTACTATAACCTCTTTGAATTCATAACCTAATTAGAACTCTTTGCATTTGTGTTAGCTGGAATAATTTTTGCTAATACCTACTTATTTGTTGTTATATTCTAACCTCATTCAGTAATGTCCTCTTGATCAAGATACTGTAATAAGCTGGCTTTTGGAAGGTTTTTTACTGCTACAAGTTTGTCGTTATCTTACCCTCTTTCCATTCATAACCTCCTAATTAGAATTTTTTGCATTGGTGTTAGCTGGAGGAATCTTTGCTAATACCGACTGTTCATCAATATTATCTGATAAATCAATGTTACCCATATAAAATAATGTATGTTGATCAGTTACCGTATTATATCAACTATAAGACGCACCCTTATTTTTCTTTAAGAAAAAATGTATCTTATAATCGATATAATACGGTAACTTATGAAAAGTGTCACAAAGAATAGAAAAATAATTTATAATCAGTGCTTAATCTTCGTGACTATTTTCCTCAATGGTGATAGTTACAGCTTTTAATTAAATAATTAATTTGTTTTTCTTTGCCTTTTTGCTTACGTTTTGTCCTGTGAAATGTATGTGATAATGTATTTTTGTTAAAATATTTTTTCCAACAATTACTACTAAATGAATACACTTCAATTTACTACCAAAATTATAAAACTATAAAAGATTTTTATAACTATTCAGTTGAATCTTTGAAAAGGTATTAGTTGCTTTTTAAATGATTTAACTTATTAAATAATATAAAATCTGTAACACTGATTTTAACTTTTATATTGTTTGCCTATTAAACTTTATTTTGATTGCATTTATTATTATACCCTATTTATAATAATACACACTGTATATTAAATAAAGGTATAATTTATTATTATTGTAATACAATTTTGGAAAGGATAGATAGCTAAACCTTTATCAGAGGCGCAGGCGAGTTTCCTTGATAGACCGTGCGATAGACGGACATTTTGTCATTTTTAAAAAGAGATCTGAACGAGTACTTTGTACATGTATTACAACTAATAATCTTAGTTATTAACATATTTTATAAGGCCATTCTATTTTATAGAAGGTATGTTAATGTTATCTTATTATCATACTTAAGTATTGTTTAATACTTTTTGGTCCGATGCCTAATTTTGAGTAATTTTGCATTTTAGATTTGACGTACTGTATGTAAGTCAGTAAATCAGAAAATTAGCAATTTAGCAGGTTTGCAAGCTAGCAAACATAATTAAATATTTTACTGCATCAACATACCGACTAAATTATCATCATCAATTATCACTTTTACAAGCCTACCTCTGGAAATTCGCCTGAGCTCAATAACCGACGGAAGTTCTCATTGGAATCCGTTGCAGAGACTCATCGTTGCTATTATTTGTCAATTGTACGGAAGCTATACGTTTACCAGTTAAGGAAGTCCAGATTCAGGTCAGACTACTCCAAATTTTGTTGTACCACAGATATGCAATCGCTTCCTGTGGCGATTATCGAATATCGATCAATCTTTATCATTCTAACGATTTAAACTTATTTTATAAAACTATACATATATTATCTTACTTTAATTATTTTCAAACTAATATAAATAGAGTTGCAATAACTACAAATGTAAACCTCAAATAGCTATTTTGGGTATTTTGGATAATAAATAAATTAATTATCTATACCTATCAATACGTAACTCTCAATAATGAAATTTATTTTTTACGCAATTATTTTTCAGTATTAAAATCATTAAATTTAATAACGCATTTATGATTATTTCATTTATAAAGTATAATAACTACCCAAATACTAACAATCCTATTTTCTTAGTTTTCAAACAGCGTAAAACTAAGTGGCGCCAAATAAAATTAAAATAAACATTTTTTTGTAATTAATGATTTGTGCCTTCAATGAACCCACGACCCAAGCCACCAGACGAAGAGCTGCCGTTAGCTGTAAGCCCGGAAGGGTTACAAATCTTCAAAAAGCATCAATTATGGAAAATAAATAAACATGATTTGTCTCGGCAAGGTCGACCTCGAGTAAACGAAGAAACCAGATTAGATGTGTTACTTGAAACTGAAGAAAATCTTCACCATTCTACAAGGCAGCTAGCCCTAAATAATAACGTGGACCACTCTTGTTGTGAAGTTGTTCAAGAAAGAGAAATATCATCCTTACAAAGTTCAATTGATTCACGAATTAAACGAGGATGATCCAGACCGCCGCTTGCAGTTTTGCGAAGAGCTAATGTTACGCTGCGATGAAGAACCCAATTTTAAAAAATATCCTTTTTTCTGACGAAGCCACTTTTTACCTGAATAGGACAGTACATCATCACAATTGCAGGTATTGGTCAAGAGAAAATCCTCACTGGACTCAAGACTCTCACAGTCAACGCCAAGGGAAATTAAATGTTTGGATTGGAATAATCAGATGGAGTTTAATAGGTCCTTACTTTTTGAAGGAAGCATTACAGCAGCACGTCATTTGGACTTTTTGCGGTTTGATTTAGTGCCAGCTCTGACAGCAATGTTTCCAAATGATCACGAAGCAAATGTATGTATGTTTCAACAAGATGGGGCGCCTCCTCACTTTGGAATAAACGTCCATCAATATCTTGACGCCACATTTCCTGGAAGGTGGATAGGACGTCGAGGAGCAGTTGAGTGGCCACCGCATTCCCCAGACTTGACTGCCTTACATTTTTTTTCTGGGGGTTATTTAAAATCTAAGATTTATTTAAATAGGCTAAATAATTTAGACGAGCTACGGCAAAGAATACGTGCTGAAGTGGAGCACATTACTCCTGAAGTCCTTGAGCGAAGTGTACAAAGTGTTTACACTCGTATCGGTCAGTGCCAAATGGTTGACGGAGAGCAATTTGAACACTTGCACTAAATTTTGTTTCTTTTTGGGGTTTAATTAAGATTTTCTTCGATTAAAGTTACATTTTTATTTCTTACGGTAAGTGTGTTATTTTCTCAAAAAAATAGTTATCTAAGGTACCAATTTTTTACACCATCATTTAAGCAGTTGGACCATCTATAACAACCAGCAAAAAAAATTGGGGTTGTCATTTAAAACAAAAGCCAATGATGACATCATTGTGCAAAAATACATGACGTCATAAGTAAAATTTTTATGTCATAAGGTGGCTAATTAAAAAATAAAATTGACCTGTCCGAGCGTTTTGCTTGAAAACATTAAGTAACGCAATTATGAATTTTGTTCCTTACTTTATCACCACACTGTATAAGTAGCTAGAATGATTTAAATCTTTTTTTAACATTAAAAATCATTTTGCAAAAGAATTAAATACTTTTTATTGATTTAAATCTATAAAAAGTATTTAAAGCTTTTGCAAAATGATTTTAAATGTTAAAAAATATTTAAATCTTAAAAAATTTATGATTTAAATACTTTACAGACAAGAGTATTTATAATTTAAATCATTGATTCGTCGTGACAGCTCCGCCTATGTATATCAAGACTTTTTAACTTGTTTTTTACTGTACTAGAAGACTTGTACGCAGTTGATTTAGAACACCCTGTATATTCACTATTACAATAAAAATTAATACACTTATACTATGGTTAAGGTTATAAGAAGTAATAAAGACTTTACCTTTGTTGCAGATTTATCAGATGCTGATGAAATTATGAAAAATGAAAAAGCAGATTAATTTAGTTAAATTTCAATATATTCAAGTTATTACATAATGTTACATGACAAAATATTTACATGAATAAAAAACATAGCCAATAATTCTTAACCACCATATATATACAGACTTTGGCATGCGTTCCTGAGGAAATAATAGTATGTACAGCTCTGATTGTATTAAAATATTATTTAAAAGGCCTACAGATGACTCACGTATTAAAAATAGAGCACAATACACATGGCAGCGCTAATCCTGTTATTTATTAATATTTTATTAATAACTAACAAATTAAAAAAAGAAAACGAGAAAATGCTAACTGTATAACAATTATTATTATTATTATTACAAAAAACGTGGAGCTGTAAAATAGTACGATACTAACTTTTAATAGTAATTCTTTTGATTTAAAATATTACACATAGATTTTTGACCATCGAATTGTATGATTTTTAAAATTTATTTTTCAACGGAGCGGCAACTATATAAGAGCCATTATTTTTGTGTATATTTTTTAATTTTTTATAATACAATAATATTGTGTTTGAACATTTTGCAGATATGTCCTACTTAAAAATTGTATTGCATAATTTGCACTTGAATAACGTTTAAACATTGAAAATCTATTAAAACACGGTTAGTTTTACACATTAACTACTGATCAATGTTTTGATTGTAAAAGTGTTCGTTTCTTTAAATGAGTTAGAGGTATCATTGATGCGTAGAAACTAAGACTAATATATTAACAATTCAATAATCTATAAGAAATAAAATGTTTTTAATTAACTGCACACTAATTTTACTAAGGGCCGGTCTTTCCATCTATCATTAAAGTTGTATTTAATTAAAGATAACTTTATTTTAATGTCAAGATTAATCTGCCTGGTAAGCAAATCTGTCTTTTCAACTACATTAAAGAGTGCATTAACAACTGAGAGGATAAATCTACATAATGAAACTTGGTAGTATTGTAAAAGAGATAGCCTGAATATTTGTGTGTGCTAGAGAAAGATAAATGAAAATAAAGCCGGGGTGATGTTTTGTCAACAAAAATATAACCTTACTTTTGTGAACTTATATTTGAACAATTATTTTTTAAAATAAGCAGTACAACATTTATAGATAATATCCTGTATGAACACTGGTAATTACTTGAAAATACAAATGACTTTGCATTAATTTTATTACTTAAAGATAGTTATTTCGAAATATATTTAAATGCTGGGTACTAACTTCTAGGTTTGAATTGGCAATTTTATTACCTATCAGAACGATGTGTCAGTGTTGTTTTTAACAAACGAAATCTGTTCATAAATTCTTGTTTATCCCAAACATTTACATTATCAGTATATGGTCATAATGTATACTGTTTTCTTTGTTGATTAATGAATAATTCTATTAGACCATTATCTAATATTAAATCGATGTTCTCAACCCCATCCATAATTTTTTATTATACATAGTATTTGCAATTTGAGATTGTGTAGAAAGGTGCACAAAATCATCTGATCATTAAGTTATCGGTCAGATAATCCTATTTATCTAGAGGATATAATTTAATTAGAGGTGAAAAGACACATTTCCAAGTTATAGGGAAGATAAATTTATTGGCCAGTTTAATGAGAGGTGGAAAGACCGGGCCTAAATGCGATTTAACTTTTGTGATTGCAAATTGGCGACAACACTAAGTTAAAAAATAATATGTGTAGGTTTGCTTCATTCCACCACCATATGCTGAGAAGATTTTTGATGGTAAAAATAGTTATAGACCATTTGGCCAACCAGAGGTCTTACGACATTAGTCACGTGATTTACTTTGTAAACAAGTTAAGATGAAAATGCCAATAATTTCTGACATTTCATTTTCAAAATTAGGTTAGGTTAGGAGTATTTGTGAAATGGTGTGTATTTTGGCTATGTAGTTGCAACTAAATAAAATATTTAGTGGGGGGGATATTTAAATCGAAATTAAAAATAGTGTACATTTTCTACTACAATAGGTGAGTGAACACCGTGTATCAATTCATTTAAAACAGTACACATTCAATTTTAGACATCTAAAATAATACAAAGTTTCAGTAATTATATAAAAAATTACATAATGAAAAAAATTAAATTAAAAACGTAAAGTTTTCATAGCTTTTGAAAAATGCGGTATCGCATACGTTATAGCTGCTTCTCCGTAGTATCAAAATGTAAAGACATACGCGATTAAATCTTTCAGGTAATTGGCATTGAGCTAGTATAAGAACATTGCTAAAAACGTAATGTATGGTTTGCGGCGTTTCCACATGTGATTCGGAACTTAACCTTAACCTTACAAATAAAAAAAAAATTTTTAAAATCTCTTAAAGCAGTGATAAATCTTGATTTTAAAATACACAGAGTGTTGACAATAAATATCTACTAGTTTATTTATAAAACTCATTTTAGCCATTACTGTGAACAGGTTTTTCAAATGCAAAGTTGATCAGGTTATTTTTAAAGAAAAGTACAAATAATTTGGTGCCCAAGCCTTGAAAAGATGTATGTGTGTTAGCAAGGGTCGAAGATAATGAATAAACTACGAATTCAAATAAATCAACAACAATCCGATTTATTATTCTACACACAGCAATAATCTATTGTATTCATAACAAACAATTAACTCTGTAACGTTTCTCCTCTCTTGTGCAGCGCTCGCAAGTTATCGGCCGCTCTTAACCACGCGTGTCCGCGTCTTTTGTATTGAGTCACCTCCTGGCTTATCGAGATACCGCTAAAATGTGTATTACAAAATCTAGCTGCAAACAAGATCCCAAATTCTTCAGCAATTTACTATTAAAAAGTATTATTAAAAATACCTGATTTATTTATACAAAATTTACAAAAAACAAAAACAATGAAAATATAACCTAACAAACAGGTGCGTTGACAGACAAATCAATGACAACATAAAGTAAACAACAAGCCAATGCCACAACGCTGGTCGCATCTGGCAAATGCACATTTTCAGCTAATCGCGTACAAGCTAGCAGTTATGACGTATACAGAGAGCAGGAAAATTACTCATTTAAATTTAAAGCAATTTTTAGGAATTTCTTTTATGCCTAAAACACAGCTAGAGGAAAATTATTTGCTGATATTCTGCTTTACTAGTAGGTGTTGACTGCAATAAAATTTAAAAAAAAAGTAATTCCTGTAGCCTATTGATATATCTCAAATAAAATAAAATTCTTAATTGAAATTTGTTTAATTTCTCTATTACAAACTTTAATATAGAAAACCAAATTTTTAACTAACAACTAACCTAACTTTCTTTATCAAAACAAAACCGTTTTCTCATTATATACTACTATTTGAATATATATAACACATCGTTCAATAAGTCCCGGGACTAACTAAGAAAAAAACATTTTTTTCGAAAAAACTTACTTTTATTCATCAACATAATTTCCTTCAAGGGCTATACAGTCATTCCACCGCTTTTCTAACTTTTCAATACCGTGCTTGTAAAACGATTTGTCCTTGTCCTCAAAATGAGCCTCAGTTGTAGATCAGCAAACAGCCAGTAGTCGCTCGTAGTCAGATCTGGAGAGTATGGTGGGTGGGGAAGCAGATCGAAGCCCAACTAGTTAATATGGCCATTGTTTTGACTGACTTGTGGCACGGTGCATTGTCTTGATGAAAAATGATTTTTTTCTTCTTCATGTGCGGTCGTTTTTTTGCGATTTCGTCCTTCAAACGCACCAGTAACTCAATGTAGTAGTCGCTATTGATGGATTTTCCCTGTTGAAGGTAGTCGATGTAAATTACACCTTGCGCATCCCAAAAAACTGACTTGCGTTTTTGGACGCTTCGGACGGCTTTCACCGGTTGCACGCCACTCAGATGACTGCCGCTTCGACTCTGGAGTGAAATGGTGGATCCATGTTTCGTCCATTGTCACATACCTACGCAAGAATTCCTTTTTATTGCGAGTAAGCAGTGACAAACAGCTCGTTGAATCGTCGACTCTTTGTTGCTTTTGTTCCATTGTGAGGAAACGCGGCACCCATTTGGAACAGACTTTTTTCATGCCCAACTTTTCTTGTAAAATCATCCACGCACTTCCAGTTGATATGTTCACCATCTCAACAATCTCACGAACTTTCACTTTGCGGTTATCCATCACGATTTTTAAAACTTGTTTCACATTTTCTGGGGTAATTGCTTCATTTGGCCTACCCGAGCGTTCCGCATCATTTGTATGCATGCGACCGCGCTTAAAGTCAGCATACCACCGGCAAATGGTTGTTTTCGACGAGGCAGAGTGCGGATAACGTTTTTCAATCCATTGCTGAGCTTGCATGGTATTCTTTCCCATTAAAAAGCAATGTTTTATCAATACACGAAATTCCATTTTGTCCATTTTTTTCTACAAAATGCAAAAGTAGCGTCAGTTTCACCACGGTAACTTTGCTGTTTATGATCCGATTGACGTGAAAATCAGACACGTGTCATTTGAAGGTTAGATCTTTCGGAAAACGAAGTCGAGTTGATATTACTAACGCCATCTGTGGGTTAGTCCCGGGACTTATTGAACGATGTGTTTTATATATATGTATATATCCTTTGAATAGCTTCTAAATTTGTTTGGTCTCTTCTTATATATTTAAACAACGTAAAACAACATGGTATAATTTCTGAAAGATATTTCGAGGCTTGTAACGATTATTGCAATATTACACGCCTACATATTTCAAAATTGAATCCAAATTAACCGGTATTTGTAGAAGCAAAAAATTGGTAAAGGTCAGTAATACATTGTTACATATATAGAATTAATGAAGGATACTAACTTTTTTCAAATATGTCGTATATTGCATCTTGTAATGCGAATCTTTGGTTATTGTCCAAGTCAGTAGTTGTCTTTTTTCTATTTCTAGCGGGATCTTCGGATCACTAATAAGAGGGTTACCGCTTTTAATAGTTGCAGATCCCACGCAAACGGCACTTTTGCGGATACCCAAAGTACTAGCTACCGTTTACAAATATTACTTTTTAGAAACAGATCATAAAATGAATTGTAAATTTAAAAATATTCTATTTTAAGACTCACTTTTCGTACTGCAGTTAAACATAATAAAGCCCAGAACTATTACGCTCTTTCTGAAAATAATTAATTAAAGAGGCTATCAAGTTTTTCGATTACACACTAAATGGTTTTGGCATGGTAAAAGAAAAAGGTAAAAAATAATATTAGCTCTCTAACGTTTAACTTGCCAAATTGTCAAAATATTTGCATTGATACAACAATGGGCAATTGATTTAGTTTCGAAGATGCAAATAAACGTTGTAATCGTAATACCAACATAAATTAGATTTCTCAGGTGTGGAAGTATTGGAATAGTTGCAAATTTATGTTGGTAACTAATTATGACGTAAGACTTCTGGTTGACCGAATGATCTATAATTGATTACTATACTTCATTTTTTTCTGTCAGTTTCAGTCCAGTTTACACAGCTAAGTTACTAGAAAATTAGCAGAATAACAGATAGGCAATCATGAAAATACAAGTGAAGCATTACTGCCTACCTTCAGACGGCACATTTAATAAAACAATCTTTCGTATTTTATCTGATAACAAAAAGAAAAATATTTTACGACAAAAAAATATCGAAAAAGTCTAAAAACAAAACTTATTTTGTACCAGTGTAAAACATCTTACTTTGGACCAATAGAATTATCGTATTACAAACTTCGCACTCTAGTTTGGGTCTAATAGAAAAACATTCATGGATTATTCATAAACTTTTTAAAATAATTACGTTTACAGTTGCAACTGTTGGAGGTTATCTTAATCATTTTAATGAAGGAGGAAGGAAAATGCAATCAAGATCCATCATCATGAATAGGTATTTATTAATTATATAGGGAAAGTTCCACTTAGGTCCCCACTAAATATGCTGCAGGCAACATAATAATAATAATAATTTAAACTTGCTCACATTCAATGCTTTATAACCTCTAAAAATAAATATCTTTAAATGCTAACATTTCAAAAGTTGTACCGCTATATGTTCTACTTATTGCACCACTCCTGTTTCACTCCCCTCAACCCCAAAAATCGCATTTTGGCTATATCTCGACTAGTGATTTCTCTATATGCCTTTATGCTGATAGAGCCCATTTTCAGGGACAAAAATTAGAAAAACTGAAACAATCGCCTTCTCTACCTATACTCTCCTGCTTTTCAACAGTAACTTTATATTAAACTTACTTTATATGGTCTCAGGGCCGGTGTAAGCTTTTGCGGGGCCGGGTTCAAAAATGCACTTAGCTTGAAAAACTTCTAAACACCATATTACATACTCATGTATTACGATAGAATCATACAGTATCCTTATACGAATTATGCGAAGTCTTTATTCGCGCGTTTTTCAAAGCACGAGTGACGAGTGATTCATTTGTCCGAATGTGTCAAAGATGACTTCGCATATCGAGTTTTGTACATTTTTTGAAACGAACTTTACTAATAAAAAAACATACCTAACCAAAATCTGTAAATAGTGTTTCGAATTCAAAGTAAACATAAAACCAAGTACATGCCAATAGATGGCGCTCGCACATTTGTCCGTGTAGTCATCTAGTCACCTAGGCCACTCTGGTCGATCAGATCATATTGGGACAGAGAAGGGTGATTTTTAATAACAGACAACCTAAAACCACATTTTACGTATTTGACATATTAGAGGTTTGAACTTTCAGAATAAGAAAAACTTTTTAAACTAAGCGTAGATTTGATTAAATTCAACATAGCTTAAAATAGTAAATAATCTCGCGCTTTTTTGCCCCAATATGGAGGCGTTTTGGGGTGCTCTGATCGACTAGCGCTGCCTAGGTGAGTAAATGTAGTGATTTTGTATCAGTGGATTATTAGCGATTACTAATCTTTTTTGTGATTTTTAATACCCAAATGCGAAAAATGGCATTATCTAAATTAAATTTTAGGTATAAATAAGAATGCCCCAACTGAACATTTCTTGACCAAGCTGGTGTCATTGTAACAAAATTTTGTGCTGATTCTGAACATGTCAATCATTTTTGTGATAAACACCACAAAGGCTCCAAATTTGGGATCAAAAGTAAAAAATGCTTAATCTCCATGGAAATGAATGAATCGAAATGGTAATTTACAATTACACAATTTAGCTAGGTTAGATTAGGTTTAGGTTAAGTTAGATTAGGTTTAGGTTAAGTTAGGTTAGGTTTAGGTTACTTTACTTTTTTTACGTTTAGGCTAAATTAGGTTGCAGCATGCGTCATTATCGCATGCCACATGTTGCTTAAATGTTGCCTCAGTGGAATTGCGCCTTAAGTTGTAACGCGGAACTTTATAGAACGCGGGGCCGGGTTCTGGGGAACACGCTGAACCCGCCTCGCGCCGGCCCTGTATGCTCTACACTAAGCTTCTATGTAATTTTTGCAAGGTATATTTTTGGATCCAATACGGCAGTTTGACATTTTCGTTGGATCAACTCCCATAAAAGTACTATAGGGGGTATCTAACAAAATGAGGTCAATATCGCGTAAGTCGAATTCGCGTAACTTGGGGTACAATTTTAAAATTTTTTCTATTTGTGTGTCCAAAAGAGATTTACTTGAATACTCGTGAACAAAACTTACAAATGGAATACAGTAATACGCCGAAGTTATGCGATAGGTGGGACCGACAAAGATCGCGTAAGTCGAATTCGCGTAACTTGGGTACAATCTTAAAATTTTAACTAATTTTTTCTATTTGTGTGTCCAAAAGAGATTTACTTGAATACTCGTGAACAAAACTTACAAATGGAATACAGTAATACGCCGAAGTTATGCTATAGCTCGGACCGACAAAGATCGCGTAAGTCGAATTCGCGTAACTTGGGTACAATCTTAAAATTTTAACTAATTTTTTCTATTTGTGTGTCCAAAACAGATTTACTTGAATACTCGTGAACAAAACTTACAAATGGAATACAGTAATACGCCGAAGTTATGCTATAGCTGGGACAGACAAAGATCGCGTAAGTCGAATTCGCGTAACTTGGGTGCAATTTAAAAATTTTAAATAGTTTTTTCTATTTGTGTGTCCAAAAGAGATTTACTTGAATACTCATGAGCAAAACTTACAAATGGAATACAGTAATACTCCGAAGCTATGCGATAGGTGGGACTGACAAAGATCGCGTAAGTCAAATTCGCGTAACCTGGTGTACAATTTTAAAATCTAAAATAATTGTTTCTAATTGTGTGTCCAAAAGAGATTTTACTTGAATACTCGTGAACAAAACTTACAAATGGAATACAGTAATACACCGAAGTTATGCGATAGGTGGGACTGACAAAGATCGCCTAAGTAGAATTCGCGTAACCTGGTGTACAATTTTAAAATCTAAAATAATTGTTTCTAATTGTGTGTCCAAAAGAGATTTACTTGAATACTCATGAACAAAACTTACAAATGGAATACAGTAATACGCCGAAGTTATGCGATAGGTGGGACTGACAAAGATCGCCTAAGTACAATTCGCGTAACCTGGTGTACAATTTTAAAATCTTAAATAATTTTTTCTATTTGTGTGTCCAAAAGAGATTTACTTGAATACTTGTGAACAAAACTTACAAATGGAATACAGTAATACGCCGAAGTTATGCGATAGATGGGGCCGACAAAGATCACGTAAGTCGAATTCGCGTAACTTGGGGTACAATTTTAAAATCTTAAATCAAATCTGTTTTTAGAACAGCTATTCAACAGTGATATCAACTTTAAAAAATAAGAGATGCGATTTTTAAAAATATCTTTTAGAATTAGGGATCAGAGTTTTCAATCTTTTTTAATATTAGTGATTAGACCCTTCCAAAATATTTATTAGTGATTAGATTTTTAAAATATTTGTGTGGGATTTTGGGGGTGGGTAACAAGCAGTGGTCGTAGCAGTCTGAGTAGTGTAAGCATAATGTTACATGTTTTTGATATTTTGGACGGTGTTCGATTTGGTCAAGCATTTCAACTTTTATTTACTAGACAGTTCAGCAAGTAAACCTAATTTTATAAAAATATTTGTTCAGTGCTCGAGTCTCGACAATTACATAAATAGAAAGCAAATGAGATTCTAAAAATACTCCAACAAAAAAACTTTGACTGTCGATTTTTCTTGCATCTACAAAATGACACCTCTAACGCTTTTCATACAGCTTCAAAATTATTAATCCAAGTAGGTTACCTATAACTCTTTTATCTTTTCTTTTTATAACAAAATAGACATTTTATAATTTAATTTTTGCTTCTATTTTAAATTGTAATGTTTTCTCTTTGTTTGGAACAAACAAAGAAAAAATATTTTCACCTACTTAGATGAAGAAGTAGCCCCATACTATCTTTTAAATTTATATTTACCCTGCCTTAATAACAATTTTTTAAATATTTGAGGGCACGACAATATAAAACCAACAAGAACTAGTATCTTTTTTTTAAAATAATTTATAAACAATTGTTTTTTGTTTAGCTAAAATTTTGACTCGATTATTTATATTGTGCAAGGGTCTCATTAAAAAAGCTATAAATGCAAAATATAACATCTTGACTTATTTCAGCAAGGTCGCACTGTATTTTTGACAGTTTCTTTAGTGCATTGTGTATATAATCTTTTGATATTTGGTCATGGGAATTAGATAGATAAACCAGTATATCAGTAAAGCTGCACTAAAACTTGTTAAACGAGATAAAAAGCATTTTACATGTAATAAAGTGTTTATGTTGCTATTTTGAATGAAAGCTATGAAACTAGCTTGGAAACTTGTGCACATCATTAAAATGAAACCCTTGCACATATTATAACACTCTCTAACTGAGTTGGCTATTCAACAAACTTGTCATCGAGCTCCTTGAATAGTCTTTTCAGTTATATAATTATTTAACTATCCGAGTTTAGTGCCGAATTCATGCAGAATATCACAAGCCATATCAACATTGTTCCTTGTAATGCCTAATGCTTTAATAACTGAATCTCTGGAATAGCCTTCGCTTACTAATTTCTTAATGTAGTCCATATTAAGATTTTCATAACAAACTGAACTATTATCGTCAGATGTTAATGGATTATACCTCTCTTTACTCTTTGGTGGCATATTTATTCTAATATTTTCATAAGTAGGTTCATGACTAATATTCTTTATAATATTTATTTGTGCATTACCAAAATTAGGTGTTGTATTTGATTTGGTTGGACATGGACTAGGTTGCGGAGATTTCCAATACTGACTTTGTTTACTATAACTTTTCGTATCCACATTATTAAAATCAGAAATTACAATTCCATATATTGTTTCAGGCGAACTCAACTCTACAACGTTGTCCGTTTCTAAACTACTGGTATCTCGATTAATTTCTTGCATTGAACTACTTTTTGTTATCCTCGGTAACAATGGTAATTGCTGAAGGACGAGTTTTGGTTCTTCGGTAGTGTTACACGAAGTTGTAGTACCATTTGTGCTAGTTATACCATTACGTGTAATATTTGAACTTGTTGTTGGTATCGTTTGTTCTAACGTGGGTGAACTTCTGCGTGGTGGAAGAGGCGGAGGTATCACATTTGTTGGTGTCATGCTTCGACGTATTAAACGTGGACTGCTACGTGGTGATATCATAGGACTTACTGCAGTCTAGAAATAAAGATTTATTGAACAATAAATAGGTAAACGTATTTGATAAAATTAAGATTTACCGAAATTTCAGTTCTTGGCGATAAAGCGAGAGCTTGTAGACTGCTTCCGCTACAATTCCATAAATCACTGCCATCCTTAAAAGAAATTATGATGATAAATGCAGAGAAGTGGAATAAAAACACTATGGATCTTTTTAAGTAAGCAAATAGCTTTCATTGTTGGTAACTTTCATTTTTTTAAGAAATAACTAGTTGTATATTAACTTAATTGTATAGGGATTGAGAAAATAAAAAGAATAATAATTATAATGAATAATCCTGTACATACATATTTCCGTGTGTCCCACGGATTGCAGAAAAAAACTTATTTGCAAATCCACGAAGGTTATGAAAACTTTGTATGATTTATAACAACAATTTTTGATGAATAGCTGATTGTTAATAAATAAAATGTATATCAGCCTTTAAAGAAACAACTTTTAACAATAATACTTTTACATATTTGTAATTAATTGTAAAGGATTTGCTTGAAAGTAAATGTTATGAATTGAAGTTAGGTATAAACGTGGTTGTCATGTCATATGCACTGACTAAAAGTATAGCTGTTTCTCTCTTACATCAGATAATTCTAATGATGTAGGTGTTTTAACCCAATTTTTAATGTTTTAATAGCCATCGTGGATCTATTAATAAATTTTACATGTATTACAGTGTATGTTCTGCAAGCTGTGGGACACACGGTATATGTATATATGCTTTTGTTTTGTCAAAACAAAACAGTAACATTTCTTTGTTGCGTTTGTTTCCTACAAAAACTTTTCTAAACTTTACCAACAACTTTTTAAAGCTATTTGCTTGTTAGATTTCAACTAAATTTATTTATTTTGTTTAACAATTCATGGCATAATTCACTGTTGGTCAATCATTAAATACATTCAGATGCTCAACAACTGAACCAAGATTATCCAGGATGGACTTTCTTTCAGTCGGTATAGCTTATATTTGACTTAACAAAGAAATTTGTGTCAAAAGATAAAGAGTTTAATTAATTAAAAACTAGTGAAGCCCAAGGCCAGATTTACATATAAGCAAAATAAGCCGTTGTTTATAGTGGTGGACTTGAGCCTAGTAGAGGCGAGCTTTCTCAGGGGTATAATACGAGGGTGGTTTGATAAGTCAGTGACTTTTTGAATAAATGATATTTATGTCCGATTGCATTATAAAGTACTGTTTATTGTATTGCTTTGCGGCAGTGAACTGGCTTATTATTGTACTCGTAAAATAAAGTGGTAGTAGTAAAATAAAGTATATAGTAGTAAAGTATGACAACTGTATATTACATGTGAAATTTTCTTCTGTCAAGAATAGATGTCAAATTTATAAACTGATTTTCTTTTGATAATTACCCAATTTTAGGAATCGAACATAAAGCTTTGTATGCAACTCTTACATAATCGGACCTTATAGACTCGCCCATTTTACTGGGCTTGTCTATAAAGTCCTACATTATGTACTTGTTACATAAATAGCTATTATTTCGAAAATAAGCGTTTTATTTCTCAACATAGTCTCCTTTTAGCTCGATACATTTAGTCCAGCATTTTTCCAATTTTTTTATTCCTTCCAAATAATAGGTTTTCTCAAGGCCCTCAAAATAGGCGTTTGTTTCAGTGATGACCTCTTCATTCGACCCAAATCTCTTACCGCCCAGCCATTTCTTCAGGTTTGGAAACAGGAAATAGTCACAGGGGGCTAAGTCTGGAGAATATGCTGGATGGGGTAGCAGTTCGTAGCCCATTTTATGGATTTTTGCCATGATGACTACACACGTGTGCATCCGTGCATTGTCTTGATGGAACAACACCTTTTTTTCGCCAAATGCAGTCGTTTCTGCTTCAAATCAATATTGAATCTGTCCAATAGCTCTGAATAATATTCGCCGGTGATCGTTTTACCCATTTCAAGGTAATCGATGTGAATGACACCACCAGCATCCCAAAAAACTGTGGCCATGACCTTGTTGGCTGACAGACCCACCTTGGCCTTCTTTACCAGAACTTTACTGTCTTGATTGTTCCTTGATCTCTGGTGTAGTGTGATGGATCCATGTTTCGTCTACGGTAACGAAACGCCGCAAAAACTCGTTCGGATTGCGGCTGAACATCGCCAAACACTCCTTTGAAGTGATCAAACGGTTGTGCTTATGGTAGAGTGTGAGCAATTGCGGCACCCATTGCGCGGATAGCTTTTTCATGTTCAAATATTCATGTAAAATGTGATGTACCCCCTCAGTTGAGATGCCTACAGCCTCAGCCACCTCACGCACTTTCATTCCCCGATCGTCCAATATCATTCCATGAATTTTATCGACGATTTCTGGCGTGGCGACCTCTTTTGGGCGACCTGAACGTTCGGCGTCACTTGACCTGGTACGACCACAACGGAACTCAGTAAACCACTTCTTAACCTTTGAAATTGATGATGCAGAGTCCCCATAGTATTTATCAAGCCTTTCCTTGGTTTCGGTGATGGTTTTTTTACGCAAAAAGCAATGCTTAATCAGCATACTAAATTCACTTATTTCCATTTTCGTTAAAATTCACGAGGTTGTTTGCTTTCAATGGCTGTCAAACACAAACTAAATGGCGCAGCCTTCTCAAAATTTTACAGTAGACTATTCATAGATGGCAGTTGATGGGAGCAGTGTTGCATTTAAAGTTACTGCGCGAGAAATTCAAAAAGTCACTGACTTATCAAACCACCCTCGTAATATTTATTATAAAGCTTGTATTACATTAAACTTTTTTCGTCTAGAAAACTTTGACAAGTTCTTGTACTAGATGAAATACTAAACTAGAAATTTGAATTTCCCGGTTCATGTTTATGCGATTATCAAGTTGCAGTTCATTTGTGCAAACTCGGCGAAAGTGACAATTCGTGATTACCAAGTTTGTAAAATATACAGCGATATTAATGTTTTCGTTATTTCACTTCCCTATTTTGCATTATTAGAAGGCATTTTTCATATATCAATCAAAAATATTTCTATTCGCATGAACGAACGAAACAGCAGGTAAAAATAAATATTATTAGGTTAGAAAATAAATATTTGTAAACAAACAAGAAACTGTACATAGTTGATAGCTCTGAGATTCGCTCCAGTGCGCAGGTCTAGTATCAAAACTTGGATGAGAAATAGGTTCGTACCTAGTTTTAAAACTAGTCTCAAACTTGAAAATTTGCATCCAAGTTTTTGATTTACACTATCAAAGTTTCTGCAAGTTCATCTAGTACAAGAACTTGTCAAAGTTTTCTAGACGAAAAAGTTTAATGTAATACAAGCTTAAGTAAGATATAATAAATATTAAACATCATTTCTATTACTTAGCGTATTTATAGTTAATATATTTTTTATGATTTAAATATTTATATGACTAATTAATTTTGTTCCTAATTCAAATAAAACAGACGAATTTTAAGAAATTTCATCAGAAATATTTCCAATTTCGATCCTAATACATTTAGGCAACCCAACAATCACCTGTGAGTGCAGCTAGTTTTCTAACTACTTATAGGAGTCTTATATAATTTGTCTTGTCAGTTTACACTCCCGTTGCATCATCGTCTAAACAGGACTTGAAAATATTTGTGTTGCGATTGTAGGAATTAAATAAATGCCGACGCATATTTTAAAAACTTAGAATTTTGGTTAAACACTAAATAACGAGTTTTGCATAGAAATACTTCAGCACAATTGCCACCGTACCATACTAAGACGTTGCAACAATGGCTTCTTACCGTATTAATGACCATAATAAAAATGATGTTAATGCTAGTTACGTGATGGCACATGTGGCCGCTTTCGAGATAACTGCAACGATTTAAACCTAAGAAAACGCTTTTTCTGACGTCATTCACTGTAATATTACAGCTGCTATATAACGGCACTGCTACCCTAGGAGACCCTAGTTCCAACTACCTTTTCCAAGAGCGTTTGGTAGGTCGCTCCAGTACACTACAATGGCTATTCATGAGTGGGTCGCACTTTGAACGACTCAATAAGGATTATTATATTGACTGATTACCATTAATGCACGTTTTTTTTTCTGGCATGAATAGTAACCTGTTGACACCTAGTAGTTTTTATTATTTCAAATTTTTGTATTGATAATTCAACACATTATTTATCAACCAATCAAATGTGTGTGCCAACAGCGTGCTGATCATAAAAAAGCAATAAAGAAGTGTAATTTATTATAAGGGCAATAAATCTACTGTATGGCTTAAACTATATTGGAATGTTACTATCTATTATCATCAGAATTGTGTCAAGTTTATATTAAAGACGATAGCTAGTTGACCAACAATAAATTAAGACCTCATAAAATGATCACAACAACTAAACATTAAATAAAAGAAAAACATGCATTTTACTGTGTATTCTTTTCAAGCAGTGATGCAAAAGCATAATATAATGTAATAAAAAAATTTAGCACATCCTACTTACCGTGCGGTTATTAAATAAAAACAAAAGCAGTGATAACAAAAACAAAGCACACAAACATATTTATATAAATTATTTGGAGAAAAACAAAAAACATTACACCACTTCATGCAGATATGTATGTGCATACATCACTAATTAAAATGAAAATTTTAAAAAATAATACGACAACCATTTTATAAATTGCTAACGTATATTTTTTAACTAATTTGAGATAAAATTATACATGATCAAAATTATTAATGGAAAAAATCTTAACACTTTAATAAATGTGATATTTGAAAAAATCTTTGTTTTTGCATTAATAATTTTGATTTAATTTCTTAAGAACGATAAAATCTTAATCTACACCTCTCATAATAATTGCTTATACAAGTCGCATTTATGATAATCACCAATCATCTAAAAAGGATTTAATGGTGGGATTTGGGCATGAATAAAAATGATTGTACTTATTATAATTAAAAGATTTTAAGAAATTTGAAAAGAATTGCATTTTTTTACAAGTAGCAAAAGCTTTCAGTTACAACAAAAATTATTACGATGGCATTGTCAGATTATTCAGGGTGCCAATAAACATCTGCGATCTCAGTATATCAGGAAATTAGCTACTTAGTGATGAGGGTTAGTATCATATAAGTTTGATGTTTAAGATTAACTTTTAATCAAATTTAACCTCAATTGTCCAAAAATATTCAAGTACATTAAATAGTCCAGATCACTGTCCATGTCTCCCCCAGTTGGGGATATTTCATAGCCCACTAGATTACAGCTGTTTATGGACACTCAGTATTTTAAAATTGTCGAAAATCTTGAAAAACTTAAAAATATAAGTCAACAAACAATTAATGATTACCATATACATTGTAAATATTTAAACCTTTTTCGTCTAAATCAAAATATAACCATGCTGAGAAAAGTCTTTCAGTGCTTATAAAATAATTAAGTACATACATGCAAATACAGTAGAGCCCGTCGTATAAAATGAACACACAAATGATTAATTTGTATTTGAAAAGTTAACATCTTACTAAAATTAATATAATTTCTTAAAAAAAAAAACTCTCTTCCAGACTCAATTGCATTTAAAATTTAAACAGTGACCAATAAAGCACAAAAACACAAATAAACGTGCAAAAAAACAATCCTCATCATTTCTTCTTTGAAATTCTATCATAACCCTAATAAACCATTATTATGATAATAACTAAAAATACTCAAAGTTTCTTCTCATTATTATTTTAACCTCCTTAACTTTACGAAATAAATAAAGCATTAAGCACACATATATAAAATATAAAATGTAATATTTAAATCATTAAGTAATAATACACGAAGAAGCACACAGCCCAATGCTATTCTGCATAATCATTCGTGCAATGCTCAGGTGATACCTCTAATTCTAAATCCTCATCGTCGATGTTTTGCGCCAACAAAATGGCCGCTTTAGATTTATTGTGCGATTTCTTCGGATCAAACGGATCTACTACTATTTGCTCAGTACCTTTGATTTCGGCTCTACAAAACGGGCAACCTTGACCTTCTGAATCCTGCAAATATTTAAAATTTTTTTATAAATTTATTATATTAATTCACTATTTTATTATATTACAATTTGCCAAGCAGTTAAACATGGCGTACAGAGTAAATGCCCACAGGGTTCAATTCGAACATCTTTATCGTTTTCTGCACAGATCTTACATAATTGAAACGTGCTACCCATTTCACAATATAATTCGTATTGCTCCTGCGTTACAGCTATGTGATCTTCTGGTGTTGGTTGAACTGCCCAGGAAAGATCTGGATTTACTGACCGACCATCAGGATACAAATAACTAGAAAAAAATAACAATAGAACATTAATTTATAAAATATCAAGATCTGATATAAAGAACAAGATAGATGAAAAACGGAAAAGGAAGAGATATGGTAACATTGGGCGCTAAAAGTATACAGTGTGGAAATAAACTAGCGGATAAATTCGATAACTTCGTTGAAATTAATTTTTTGGAAAAACTCTCGAAGGGGTATAGCGATTTTAATTACTTGATGTTATACTGTACCATTTCCAACTTGTTACGTCATTTGTTTTTAAAGTTATGACGTCATCAATATTTTTTTTAAATGACAACCTATATTTTTTTATTGTCGATTTCGGTAGTACTTTTTATTTTCTTTTCAACTATATACAATTTTCAATATGTTACATTTGAAAAAAATTGAGAAAAACTGCCCTAAAGTTCGAATATTAAAAATTCTTTAAATTTGCAAAATGAATCTAGTCACCATATAAAAAACGTTACGTTTAAAAAAAGTTGAGAGACAGTCTAAAATTTTAAGTAGACTAAAAAGAAACTAAACTGATTAACAAGAAAAAAACTCTAACAACAATAACATCAATTACAAAAATAAGCACAGAAATAACAGTGTTTTTCTTACATTAGATGTTCAAAATGACGACCCTGTACCATCTGACAATACCCAAGGAGATTATGAAATTCATTTCTCACATTCTGAAGAGTTTCAGGTAATATTAATCTAATCTCATGTCAAATGCTTTGCTTGAGATCTTCTAAATTATTGGGTGGATTTTTATACACTTTACTTTTTAAGTACCCCCATAGAAAGAAGTCTAATGGAGTTAAGTCAGGGGATCTAGCCGGCCATTCCATCGGACCTCTTCTGCCTATCCACCTTCCTGGAAAAACTTGGTGCAAATAACGTTGTACATTAATTGCGTAATGAGGCGGAGCGCCATCATGTTGTAACCAAACACTATTGTTTGGTAGCTCGGGATTATTTGGATTGGGAAATAATGCAGCTAATGCAGGCATCAGTTCCAATTGTAAAAATTGCAGGTATCTTTCTCCAGTTAAATTATTTGCAAAAAAAATGACCCTATGATTTGGTCACCAATAATCCCTGCACATACATTAAGCTTCAGAGGATGTTGTGTATGAGTTTCCTGCATCCAATAAGGATTTTCTCTAGCCCAATATCTACAATTCTGTTATTAACCGTACCGTTTAAACAAAATGTTGCTTCATCCGAAAATAAAATATGCTGGAAAAACATTGGATCGCGAAGACAAATTTCCATCATTTGGTCACAGAATACTTGTCTACGATCAAAGTCATCTTCTGCCAACTCATGAACCAATTGCAGCTTATATGGGTGAAATTTTTGAACTTTCAAAAATTTTAAAACTGAAGTGTGGCTTACGTCCAAAGCAATGCTTCTACTAGTTCCATGTGGATTGTTTTCAATTTCTATTAGCACATCAAGTTGTACATCTTCATTTAATGTCACCGGACATCCACTTTTTGGAAGATTCTTCACAACGCCATGTTGTCCTAATTTCTTTTCAATCCTATTAACTGTTGATTAACTTATGGGTTGATCCGGGTATGTTTCTCTAAAAAGTTGACACATTTCTTGATGTGTTTGAATTCTGTCGCCATAACCAATCATCATTATCAGTTCAATTCGCTGTTTCTCGCTCAATCGCGCCATTTCTATTAATAAAATAGTTTAATAAAGGTAAATTCTACTTTAGAACAAGAAAATAACATTTATTTTATTGTTTACTTCTAACAGCCGTAACTAAGGTTTTTGTTTTATACAGTGACTAGATTAATTTTGCAAATTTAAAGAATTTTTAATATTCGAACTTTAGGGCAGTTTTTCTCAATTTTTTTCAAATGCAACATATTGAAAATTGTATACAGTTGAAAAGAGAATAAAAACTACTACCGAAATTGACAATAAAAAATATAGGTTGTCATTTAAAAAAAATATCGATGACGTTTAAAAACAAATGACGTAACAAGTTGAAAATGGTACAGTATAGTGTCAAGTAATTAAAATCGCTATACTCCTACGAGATTTTGTCCAAAAAATTAATTTTAACGAAGTTATCGAATTTATCCGCTACTTTATTTCCACACTGTATATCAAGAAATGGTAGCTAGTAGAACAGAACAAATAGCAGATATTTATCAATGGAACTCTGTTAAAACAAAAATCGTAATAAAAATATCAAAAAATCAAGCCGAAACATTGCAAATAGATTTGCCTAGACAGCCAGATTAGAGATTAGGCTAGAGGTTACAATGCGTTCAAGATGAAACAATTTTGTTCATGTTAAATCAACTTTCTTAACATTGGTATCTTGTAAATGAAGCTTACAGTTCGTCAAACGTCAATTCTTGAAGAGTTTTGTTTAAACATTCAACCATTGTTCAAGTATGTAAATAATGAGGTTAAACGGCAGAACAGCTACGCTGAACTTCTCCTCATACTGTAAATTACATAAAGTACATAATTTTCTTTTTTAATGTTGAAATAAAGACATTATTAATTTGAATTTTTAGTAGATTTTCACTTAACCTTTTTGGCCGTTGCCTTTACAAAAGTAGCATTCAATATTATTATCTCCGTAGTACCTCGGCTCATTCAAAAATCTTCTCAAGATTTGTCTAACAAATAGAATGGGATGGTAATTTGACAATAATTTACATTTGTTGTAGGCTGATGTCTTTGAGTAAGTATTTCCACTGCAAGCATTTCTTCAATAATATGCAGAACAGTATTATTATCGAAATCGTCATCATACATTATATTTTATCGTAATTAATGCTATTTCTATACACTATCACTATTTAAGTAAATACGAAATTCATTCGTATTTACTTCTATTTGAGGTTACCTGTCAAAGGCTATTAAATTGAAGCTGGTTGAGACTTCGTGTTTAAACGATCAATGCAGTCTAGTCAACACAAAGCTCTGTAGAATGCTGCATGTGAATGCAGCATTTTATAGCTTTTTTCCCTGAATGCTCCCAATACCATGTGACATTCAATTTCGAGGTTATAATCCATGTCATCACATTGTTGCTAAATATTAATCTTAATCAAATATAAAAAATTATATTAGAATATTTGCTAGTTTTTTGCTTACTTTAATTTTTGTAATTTATAGCGTTTTCAATTCTCTGGAGCACTATGGATGTGCTCCACGAGCAAAATCCCTGTTCCGATTGATTTACCAAATCTGCAATTAATTGCACTCTATTAAGGGTCACTGCCAAGTGCTCTACGTTAATCCGGCAGCTAGTAAACTTTTTGCAAACCGTTTACAAACCATTTGTAAAGTTTTCAGCGTGAAACGTTGACTGTGGACATACCGCAAAATATACTAAACTTACTTTTGTAATTTTATAATGTCAAATTCTAAGCTTTACCTGTCACCAAATTACAAAAGTAATGTTAGGTATGTTCACAATGAATGCTTTAGATCCAACTTCAATTTCACATTTAATAAAACCATCGTTATAGCGATTGGTTTATATAGCAACCAAACTAGAAAAAATTAACATGTAAAATTTTACTGCTGGTTGTTAATATAATATTTTACTAGAATATTCTCTGCTCTCCGAAATTAATGGCATTGATTAAAATGGCAACTACCGGGTGGGGCAATAGTGTGGGGAAGTCCGATAGTTCCTAAACGGTAACAGCTAGAAAAATCGTTCTAATACGGATGTAAACAGTGGATAGAGGCGCATCTAGAGAAATTATTTTCAGATATACAGAGTGTTGCAGAAAAGTGTGGCACGCTTAAGGTAATTTTTTTTAAATAGAATGCCCCAAATATTTTTGCATATTTAACACCTCTCTTGGCAAGTTTATTCATATTTAAAATTTTAGCGCCATCTAATGACCGGTTTAGAAGTTATAAATTTATTTTCAAAAAAACTGAGTTTTACATTATCCCACTTAACAGTTTACCGCTTTTACGGCCGCAACTGTGAAGACGAATTTAAGTAGGGATTTTGTTGCAGGGGCTTGTAGGGTGCTCTTCTTTAAAAGAAAATGTACCCACCATGTACAGAGTGTTCAAAATTAATTTTTAAATTTAGAGAACTTCAAAGCTAAAATTCACAACTTTTTCAAATGGAACACCCTGTATATTTTATACCTTTGTGATGCAGAATTAAATAACGAACATTTTTTGTAGGTACGTCCCTATAGCTATCTGTAACTACTTTTGATTTATTGAGAAAGAACCGCAAGAAGTACACAATTAAAAAATTATTTATTTAAAAAATCAAGGTTTTTCAAATAAAACAAAAGAAGAAACTATAACAAATGCTCCATATGTTGCCCATTTGCATGGACACACATTTCGATGTGCCTGTGGAACGATCTTTGTACGTTTCTTAACATTGCCGGCGTGATACTTCTAAAAGCATGTATTATTCTATCCTTCATATTTTGGATTGTGGTTGGTGTCTCTGTATAAACAATTTCTTTCACATATCCCCATAAAAATAAATCCATTTTTGTAAGATCAGGAGATCTCGCAGGCCATTTAGTGGGTCCATTCCTTCCAATCCATTGATGTGGGTAGATATTATTTAGGTGGTCTCTTACTGCATGTAAATAATGCGGTGGAGCACCGTCTTTCCATTTCGGATCCTTTGAGGAAGATTTGCCAATAATTGTGGCAGATAGTTCTCCAAAAAATTAAGATAAATAGTTCCAGTTAATGTACCATCAAAAAAATGTGGCCCTATTACATGTTCTCCAATAATTTCCCCCAAACGTTTATGGACCATCTGTGCTGGTTATCAAGTTGTCTGAAAAAGTGGGGATTTTCTGTAGCATAATAACGGAAATTGTGCCTGTTAACAAATCCATTTTTATGAAACGTTGCCTCATCAGTGAACAAAACATTATTGAAGAATGTAGCATCGTCTTGCATTTATTTTACCTATGGCCCAATTACAAACTATAAACCTTTTAGAAAATCGTCATCAGTTAATTCTTGGTTAAAACTTATTTTTCTTTAAGATTCGACCAACAGAACGTCTACTTATTCCTACAGATGAACTCACTTCTCTCTGACTAACATGGGGATTCTCAATCGTTACCAGCACAACAGATAACTCATTTTCTTCGTTCACAACATTGTTAATCCGTTCACTTTTTTCATACTGTACATTGCCGGTCCTCACAAATCTATCGAGCAGGTTTTGAAAGCTGTGAACTTTAGGGAGCAGAAAACCTGTATCTTAATTTATCTAGTGATTTCTTCAGACCTTCGTTTCGTCATAAGTTTGAGGCCATTCGTAGCACTCTAAATATGAAACAAAAATTAAAAACACTAAGTAGGCCATAAAACACTAAATATTCAAAGTATACCATTTAAAAATGGAAAATTGCTGTCACATCTGGGGTAACCAAAAGTGCACCTAAAAATCGGGAGGGCAAGTTAAAATATGAAATTTTATGTTTATAATAATTATTCCGAGTTTGATTTTGACAGCTTAAAAATGAGAGGCAAAAAAAGGTTGCTAAATAGTGATCTCGTTAACATTAATTTTTGATCAAATGATAGCATACTATTAGTAATTAATTATTAGGTGAAGTAATATGTATTTCAAATATGGATTAAATCATTATTTTTAAATTTTAGTTGAAATCGAAAATGGTTGGTTGAAAATGCCAATTGTTTGGTTGGTTTTATATCCAATGACCAAATAAAATTTATTTCTGTACTTTACCATAATAATAATAATAATAATATTGAGTTGGTTAGTGTTTGTTTAACTGCACATTCTGGGTTTCAGGAAGCTTAAATTATAATTAAATTTGCTGCATCTAATAATCCTTATTGATAACATGGAATACATACTCACATAATCTTTAAGGCATTTAAGACTTCCAGAACCATCTTACATGAGCCAAGTCAGAATTATTCAATCAAGTTGAATATTAAATATCTATCGTAGTTATAGCTTTAATAATTCTGAATAGTTATTCTATCAAAATTGGTGAAGTCCATACTAATAAAAATCAGAAATGGTAACCTTAGGATTTATTAAGCATGTAGAATATCCAACAAAAATTATTAAACTTTATAAATGAATTTTGAATAATGAATAAAATGAAATGAATAAAAGAATTTTATAAATGAGTTAATACCATCAGTATATATTGTAGGCATTAAACTATCAGTTGGGAAAAGATTTTTATATATTATTGTGGTTTATATCCCTCCTAATTCGCCTGTTAATTTATATGAGGATCTTTTTGAAGCTGTATGCAGTCTTGACTATTTACTCGATGATGATAATGACTTAATCCTTTTGGGAGACTTCAACATCCCAAATTACATTAAGTACGTCAAAGGGGAACTTAATCAGTCTGGATCGGTGTCATCCGTAATAAATTTTATCAATTTTTTGGGCTTGACTCAGTACAATAATGTACTTAACATAAGTCAAAGAATTTTAGACCTTGTCATGAGTAGATCTGATATTCAAGTAATAAGATCGTCCTCTCCATTAGTAAAAATAGACAATTACCACCCGCCACTAGACATCACTATCAATATGACCGATAGTCCTGAGAATTTTCAGTCTAATAAACTTAGAAAACTTAATTTTAAGAAAGCAAACTTTCCTCTCCTTTATAATAGGATTCTAGAAACTGACTGGAGCTTCCTAGATAATTATAATAATGTAGATTCGGCATGCGAAGGGTTTTACAAAACGCTAAATCTTATATTTCAAGAAAGCGTCCCCACAACTGTTTTCAAAGGTTCCTCTTATCCAGCTTGGTTTAATGGGAGTATTATTAGGCAGTTAAAACAAAAAGAAAAACTACGCCGAGCTTATCGATCAACTGGTAACGCTGAATACTTTGAAAGATATAGAGATCTGCGTATTCAAATTAAAAAAGATACAGCTATATCACATTCCAACTTTGTGCAAAAAACAGAACTTGATTTACAGAGTAACCCATCACAGTTTTGGTCATATGTAAATAATATGCGTAACATCTCTTCTATACCAAGTTCTATGAGTTATCTGGGAACTCAGATATGTGACCCTCAACAATGTGTTAATGCATTTGCCTAATTTTTTAACTCGGCGTTTATTAAATCAACTGATTTTAATCTTGATGATGACTTGGGGGAAAATGTTAACACTCCGCTCCTTTTCCTTCCTATTATTTCTGAAGTTGATGTAATTAAAGCATTAAAAAAATCTAAATCAAAAATGACTACTGGCCCTGATGGAATTCCATCATTTTTATTAAAAGATTGTGCTATCGTTTTTGCTAAACCTCTAACTACCATATTTAACCTGGCCCTGAGTTCTCTGTGTTTTCCTAATGTCTGGAAAGAGGCTAAGATATGTCCTATATTTAAAAAAGGTGACAGGTCTGCTATTGATAACTATAGACCAATCACAATATTGTGTAATTTTAGTAAAGTTTTTGAAATGGTTCTATATGATGTTATGTATTCCCACATACAGTCTCAAATTGTCGACAACCAACACGGATTTGTCAGAGGTAGGTCCACTGTAAGTAATTCGGTTTGTATTACACAGTTTATTGCCCAAGCTCTTGACAATATTTCTCAGGTCGATGTCATTTATACTGATTTTTCTAAAGCTTTTGATAAGCTCGATCACGGTATTTTACTGAAAAAGTTGCATAATTTTGGACTAATTGATAATTTCGTTCTTTTTTTGAATTCATACTTATGTAACAGACGTTTAAAGGTTCAATACCGTGGTTTCAACTCTAACATATGAGATCATTGCAACTTCTGGGGTCCCACAGGGATCTGTTCTGGGTCCATTATTCTTTATAAATCACATCTGCCAGGGTATTGAATCACAAATGTTACTATACGCTGATGATTGTAAACTCTTTCGCAAAATAGACTGCCTTAACGACTGTAATTTACTTCAAAGGGATCTCTCTGAATTACATAGATGGTGTGATATGAATCTTTTGCCCCTTAATATAGAAAAATGTAGTGTGATGTCCTTTACCCGGAAAAAAAATTCTCTGGACTTTTCTTATGTCATCGACAGCATATGCTTAAGCAAAGTTACTGAATTTGAGGATCTTGGGATAACTTATGACTCCAAACTGACTTTCATTAGTCATATAAATAACACTATTTCTAAGAGTTACAAAATGCTTGGGTTTATTGTGCGAAACTCTAAATGGTTCACGGCAATAGACACAATGAAAATGCTTTTCAATTCATTTGTGAGATCAAAGTTAGAGTATGCCTCTCTTGTATGGAGCCCTGGATATAAAGTTCATATAGGCAATCTAGAGAACGTACAGAGACGTTTTCTTAAATTTTTATGCTTCAGTACCGACGGTGTTTATCCAATCTGTGGTATAGAAGAGGACACGTGCAGAGCTTGGAAATTCGTAGATGGTACCTGGGCATTGTATTCCTACATAAATTATTAAATAATATTATTGACTGCCCTTGTCTATTGGTGCAGATAAATCTGTATGTTCCTAGACTGCCCGTACTTAACGTAAACGTTTTTTATTTTTCAACACCACAATCAAATGTTCTTCTATTTTCACCACTTTACAGAATTTGCAATGACTTTCGAATGATTCAAAATGAAATTGATATATTTAGTTCCAACGCGGTAGCTATACGAAGGGCTCTATTACATTGAGACCTAAATTTTATCAGTGTAGAGTTGTGTGTATAAGCCTTTTAGTCTACTTTTTATGTTTCATTTCCTTTTGTTCCTGTTTTTGTTAATTAATTCTTTGTTATAACGTGCTTTGTAATATTTCCCATCCTGTAATAGGCTGCTAGCTGTTGGATGGTGTACAAATAAATAAATAAATAAATAAATAAATAAAATAAATAAATAAACAGGGAAAGAAATGCTGGAAAAATACTTGATAAGAAAACCACAGAAGGAAGAGATAGAAGATATAACTATATAAATGAAAATCTGTAGGAAATAATAAGTTAAAAGTACAAGAAATAGAAAAGATAGGAGGAAAAACTTTATCAAAGCAAAAAGTGAGGTAACAACACCACACAACAGCTAAAGTTTCAGACTTACAATCCTTCTCTGTATCCATCCAATAACGCTTGAATCAGACTTTTATTTTGAGGTATGGTCTGTAATATTTCTCCATCTGAAGTAACATAACCAATAGCCCACTGTCCTAACCTAGTACACGATAATCTAAATACATAACTTCCAGCCTTATTTATATATTTTTGTAAGCGCGCTTTGACTTCGTCGTACGTAAGAAATGCAACATAACCAGGATGCGTTACAGCTAAAATCTGCCAGTTGCGTAATAACGTAGCCCATGGCTGAAATAATCTGAAAACAAAAAAATTTCATAAGAAAAACAAATCGTATAAAATTAACATTGGACATACCTCGTAAAAACATCGAACTCAAAATTTGATATGTAATCGTTACACGTTAGATCTATTGTAGATTTTAGTGCCATCGCTTCTAGTCCTGAATTGATAGGATGTACTTGATTTAGTTCCTGCCTAAAGATCTTCCAGGGTACCAATGTACTGTAACAAAATATGAAATGTAACCAAAAGAAATGGACTTTAGTCCGACAAGAAAATAAAGAAATTAACACCAGCAATAAACAATACGGGCCGCAATGGCTGTTGCAGTATTGTTGAATGACCTGCTCGCAGTGGGTCATAAGTACGCGATTGCGGATACTTACGACCTTCTCCGGCACGTGATTGTAATGACTAATTTTTTCAATTTTTTGTCAGACTTGAAAGATTTATCAATAAATAAAAGTACTATTCCTAAATTATCTTTTACCCAAGGCAGGTGCCCAAACAGCTTTACCTTTGCAGAGAATTTTCGAAACATTAAATAAAATGCTAAATTTTATATTAAATCCTTGATATTTCATTTTATTTTTGTTTTGACTAGTATAGTCCGCCAACATTCTACCTTAATATTTACAAACTTTGAAGGTATACAAATCGATTTATTATAACAGAAAAACTTTTATACCTATGTGGGTGTATTAATCCGAGAGTTTGCGACTGCTTTTCCGCCTTACAAAACACCAACATTCATTTTCCGTTTTTCTGCGTATACTAATTGCGTCACACACGCATCAACCCTCGTGTTTTTCAATAATACCTACTATCTACTATTAGAGGCCCGTGTTGAACTAAGAGAGGCAGAAACAGGATGAAAGAGTTTAATAATATATTTTGCTACGCTATACATAACAAAAAAAGTACGCCTCCAAAATAGGGATGAATGATGTATTCTTTAGAGGCGGGGGTTTAATCTTCTTTACTGTGTTCGATCGTCTACTATAACATGAATAAATTATAAATTTAACAAGGAAATCGCGACTGGTATCATCCCCCGGGAATAATTGTATCGCTCGCTACCGAACAAATCGAGTTTGCTTTGCAATTGATACCGGGTTTCGCAGAAAATATAAATTAATAATAAATCTTGTCTTACGTCAGTTCGTCTTTGTTTTATATAGTTATTACACGTGGTCCTTGTTTATTTTGTTTCCATTTTCTGCATGAATTGCAAAAATGTTAGTTTAATAAAATCTCGCGTTGTACTTAATGAAAACAAATAAACGAACACTGAATAATATAATATAATAATAATTGCTACAACCCATAACCTGAAAACCCGACCCCAGAAGCTATAAACTTGTGCGGGAGGGAGGGGGCGATTATTATTATTACGTAGGCCCTACGTGCGTTGGGCCTACTAAATGGGTTGGAGTTTATTTTCTTCTTAGCGATCATGATCCGAATATCCAAGCTTAACTCTCTAGATCTTTATAATCTTATTAAATCCCCGATTTCTTTAAATTCCTCCACTATTCTTTACAATTCCGAAAAATTACGTAACAGTTTTTATATTTCTCATACAATTTCTTATCCAATTTCTTTAAATTCCCCAAGATCCTTATAATCTTATTAAATTCCCTTGCGATTTTTTTAATTCTTCCACTATTCTTTACAATTCCGAAAAATCCTTAACAATTTATTTAATTTCTCCAGCAATTTTTTATAATTCCATTAAATTCCTTCACAATTTCTTTAAATTTCCGGATACCCTTATAATTTTATTAAATTCCCACACAATCTCTTTAAATTCCTCCATTATTCCTTACACTTCCGAAAACCGTTTCCGTACTCCATTTCCCTCCATAATTTCTAATCATTCCATTACTTCGCGATTTCTTTGAATTCCCTGAGATCCTTATAATCTTATTAAACTCCCCCCCCCCACAATTTGTGTAAACTCTTCCACTATTCCGAAAACTCCCTTTATAATTTACTTCATTTCCCCTCACATTTCTTATAATTCCATTAAATTCCTTCACAACTTCTTGAAATTGTCCGAGATATTTCTTATAATTCCGAAAACCCTCTTCATAATTTACTTCATTTCCTCCACAGTTTCTTATAATTTCATTAAATTCCCTCACAATCTCTTTAAATTGTCCGAGATCCTTTAATCTTATTAAATTCCACACAATTTCTTTAAATTCCCCGAGATCCTCATAATCTTTAACTCCCCCCACAATTTATGTAACCTCCTCCACTATTCCGAAAACCCCCTTCATAATTTACTTCATTTCCCCTCACAATTTCTTATAATTCCATTAAATTCCTTCACAACTTCTTGAAATTGCCCGAGATATTTCTTATAATTCCTAAAACCCTCTTCATAATTTACTTCATTTCCTCCACAGTTTCTTATAATTTCATTAAATTCCACACAATTTCTTTAAATTCCCCGAGATCCTCACAATCTTTTTAAACTACCCCCACAATTTATGTAACCTTCTTCACTATTCCGAAAACCCCCTTCATAATTTACTTCTTTTTCCCTCACAATTTCTTATAATTCCATTAAATTCTTTCACAACTTCTTGAAATTGCCCGAGATATTTCTTATAATTCCGAAAACCCTCTTCGTAATTTACTTCATTTCCTCCACAGTTTCTTATAATTTCATTAAATTCCTTTAAAATCTCTTTAAATTGTCCGAGATCCTTATAATCTTATTAGATTCCCCACAATTTCTTTAAATTCCTTCACCATTACTTATAATCCCATTAAATTCCTTAACGATTTCCAGAGATCCTTATAATCTTATTAAATTGCCTCACATTTTTTTTTAAATTCCTCCACAGTTCCTTATAATTCCAATAAATTGCCTCATTTCTTTGAATTCTGCACAATTCCTTGTAAATTCTTGATAATTTGCTTGAATTACCAAACAAATCGAAAAACAAACAAATAAACACTGAATTTTCTTGTGAAACCTAAATTTGTCTAAAACAGACTGCATTAGGTTAAAGTGGGTTGAAGTTTATTTTATTTTTAGCGATAATAATGTAAATATTCAAATTTCTTATCTGCCCGTAACTTCCGAGATCCTTAAATCTTATTCAATTTCCGCACTATTCCTAAAAATCCCGAAATATTTCCTCATGATTTATTTCAATTCCGCCACAATTTCCTATAATTGCATTAAATTCCTTTCCAATTTCTTTAAATTCTCCGAGATCTCTATAACCTTACGAAATTCTCTCACGATTTCTTTCAATTCTTCCACTATCCTTATAATCTTATTAAATTCCCCCACAATCTCTTTAAATTCCTCCACTATTCCTTACAATTCCGAAAACCGTCTTCATAGTTTACTTCATTTCCACCACAATTTCTTATAATTCCATTAAATCCTTCACAATTTCTTTTAAATTCTCCGAAATCCCTTAATCTTATTAAATTCCCCACAATTTCTTTAAATTCCTCCACCGTTACTGTTTTAATTTCGAAAAACTCCCTAATATATTCAAATTCTCCTGCAATTGCTTATAATCCCATTAAATTCCTTAACGATTTCCAAAAATTCTTATAATCTTATTAAATTGCCTCACATTTTTTTAAATTCCTCCACTAAAAATAATATAAATGTAATTCCAATAAACTGCCTCATTTCTTTGAATTCTACACAATTCCTTGTAAATTCTTCATAATTTGCTTAAATTTCCAAATAAATCGGAGAACAAACAAATAATTACTGAATTCATCAACATGTTAACTTTATTTCAATTTTAGCGATAATAATGTGAACATTCAAACTTTTTATCTGCCCGTTACTTGCGAGATCCTTAAATCTCATTCAATTCCCTCACTATTCCTAATAATTCCGAAAAATTTCCTCATGATTTATTTCAATTCCTCCACAATTCCCTATATAATTCCATTAAATTTATTCACAATTTCGTTAAACTCTCCGGAGTCTTTATAAACTGATTAAATTCCCCCACAATTTCTTTAAATTCTTTCACTGTTCCTTACAATTTCAACCCCCCCCCTCCTAAGTCAATTAAACTACCCACAATTTCTTATAATCCCATTAAATTCCTTCAGGATTTTTTAAATATCCAGAGATCCTTATAATATTATTTAATGCCCTAATATATTTCTTTAAATTAAGCTTAAATTACCGAACAGATCGAGGAAAAACGAACACTGAATGTATAAAAATCATTTTTATGTGAAACCCGAATTTGCCTAAAAGAGTCTGAGTTAGATTAAAGTGGTCCAAAATTTATTTTCTTCTTAGCGATAATGATGTGAACATTCAAACTGTTTAACTTCTCAGGGATCCTTATAATCTTATTAAATTACCCACAATTTCTTTAAATTGCTCCATTATTATTTACAATTGCGAAAAGCTCCCTAATAATTTACTTAAATTACTCTACAATTCCTTATAATACCATTATATTCCTTTAGGATTTCTTTAAATTTCCAAAGATCCTTATAATCCTTTTAAATTCCTCCACAGTTCCTTATAATTCCAATAAATTGCCACATTCCTTTGGATTCTAAACAATTCCTTGTAAATTCCTGATAACTTCCTTAAATTTCGTACACAATTAACATTAAATTACTAAACAAATTGGAGATTTATCTGCCCGTAACTTCCGAGATTCTTAAATCTTATTCAATTCTCTCACGATTCCTCCACTATTCCTAACAATTCCGAAAAATCCCCTCATAATTTATTTCAATTTCTCCACAATTCCCCATTAAATTCCTTCGCAATTTCTTTAAACTCTCCGGGAGGGATACTTATAAACTGATTAAATTCTCCCACAATTTCTTTAAATTCCTTCACTAATCTTACAATTTCGAACCCCCCCTCTCATAATTTATTTAAACGTCCCACTATTCCTTATAATCCCATTGAATTCGGTTACGAATTCTTTAAATTTCCAGAACTCCACACAATCTTATTAGATTTCCTGATGTTTTTGAAATTCCTCCATAATTCCAATAAATTCTCTCATTTCTTTCGATTCCACACAATTCCTTATAATTTCCTTAAATCCCCTGCCCAATTAATCTTAAATTATCAAAGAAATCGTAGAACAAACAAGTGAACACTGAGTGTATAAACACCATTTTCTTGTGAAACCTGAATTTTCCTAAAACAGTCTGTGTTAGGTTAAAGTGGCAAGTTTATTTTCTTTTTAGTGATAATATTGTGAATATTTAAACTTTTTAACTGTCCGTAACTTCCGAGATCCTTAAAAATTTATAAATTCCTCCACTATTTCTTGCAATTTCGAAAAATTCCTTCAATTTATTTCAACTTCCCCACAATTTCATTAAATTTCTTTAAATTATCAGTAATCCTCATAATCTAATTAAGTTTCCACACAATTTCTTTAAATTACTATTGCTTATAATCTCGAAAATCCCTTCATAATTTATATAAATTCCCCAACATTTCCTTATAATCCTATTAAATTCTTTTACGATTTCTTTAAATTTCCAGATATTCTTACACTAATTTTTTTAATTTCCTCATGTTTTTTAATTCCTCCGCAGTTCCTTGTAATTCCATTAAATTCCTTTACAATTTCTTTAAATTCCTCGAGATTCTTATAATTTGATTAAGTTCCTTCATAATTTATTTAGATCCCTGCACAATTCCTTGTAAATTCATGCTAATTCCCTATAGAATTAACCTTAAATTACCGAACAAATCAAGAACAAACAAAAAAACACTGAATGTGTAAGCATCTTTTTCATATGAAACCTACATTTGCCTAATGCAGATTGTGTTAGGTTAAGAGGGTTGAGGTTTATTTCCTTCTGAACAATAACGATTTGATATTTAAAATCTCTCTAATAGTAACTGTGCTTTTGTTTCTCTGGTTGTCTGAAGTGGTAACGACCTGTTTATTGTTTTTCTCTACCACTTAAGAACCTCACCCAGGGCAGCTATAAAAAGAAAGATAAACAATATGGGAATGTATGTTGTAAACGGTACACCTATACTACTTGACCTGTCCATGAGTCCGTCGAAAAGGTTTGTTAAACACACGATATAATAATAGCAGTGTTTGTACGTTTTTGAGGCGTACAATTCTCTTCAGCTTCGAGATAGATCAATAAAACTTGATATGCACAGCTGTCAAGAAGTAAAATAAACTGTCATGTGTACGGAAGAAAGACACAAACAAAAAGCAGCCTGAAATTTACGTCGCAAGTAATTTGTGAACAGGTGCAAAGATTTTGAAGAGATTGCAAGGGTTTTATGTGGAAATATCTAGTTTAAATTTCCCCTCAAGTCCTTAAGTTCCTTCACGAATTCTTTAAGATCCTCATACTTTGATAAATCCCATCACAATTCCTTTAAATTCCTGCACAATACTTTCTTTGCTATTTCAATAAATTCTCTCATAATTTCTATAAATCCCTTACACTATTAAAATTCAAAAATAAATTTCTTTAAATTTCCCCACAATTCCTTATAATTCCATTAAATCTTTTCACGAATTCTTTAAATTCTTTGAGATTCTTATAATTTGATTAAATTCCTTCACAATTTCTTTAAATTCCCCATCTATTCCTTACAATTTCTTTAAATTCTTTCGCAATACATTTAAATTACCTCACTATTTATTAAATTTCCTCGTAATTTCTTTAAATTCTCATCAATTCCTTGTAAATTTCATACAAATTTACATGACTTTAATAATTTCTCTATGTCACGGGCGTTAATGATCAAATGTTCAATGTTTAAATAAGGATACTTTTGTTTTTTTATTAATACAAAATAAAACATTTTGTCGGCTAGAATAAAACGACAACTAAACGGATGGTAGTCTCATAAAGAAAGAAGGAGCGTCAAATACGGACGAACTTCGCTTTTTTTATATCTATGCCACTACAAGCTGTCATGGCCTTTTATAAATTACAGTTAGTGTTAATTCTTCGTTTCCAGTGATGTCTTCATACATGTTTATTAATGCTAAACGTGCGTTAGAGGTTAGACGACTTTTTAAGTTATGTGTTTGTTCGTTTAAGTTTTCACTTTTAATGATTTGAATTTTAAATAAGATTTTACTTTCATTTGTGTCATATCACTATTATCCAACACAAATATTACATTTATGCAAATGTATGAGAAAATTGTAGTTTTCACTTTATTGTAACGTAACATGTATAATAATACAGAGTATTATATTATGCTTTATACATAAAATATATCGTCATGTTATTTTCATGGGACATCGACGCAATCACATTCAACTGCAATTAAAATCTGCAAAGAGGAAAATGCTGTTGACATCCGCTTAAACTTGTGATTAACTTCCTGTTCTGTTAACGCCCACCACTTCAAGACGGAAATTAATAAAACTAATTTTACCTAGATGTACCAATACCTGTGAAATCTAAATTAACAACTAATAATAAAAATAAATAATTAATCCTTCCTTTTCTGATTCTTTTGATTAAGAAAATTAACATTTCAATTGGATCGAGGTCGAGGCATTATTTCTAAATTAAGGCATTGGAAAACTTTAAATAAGGATTTATTAAAAGTGTGCATGTGCAGGGGCGTAGCTGTAAAGCGCCAAAATTTAGAAATTTCTATCAAGACAAATCATGTTGGCCATGAATATAAAAACACCGAAAATCGTCATAAATGTTGTTTGTATCAATCAACATTTTAGTGTCATTTTTGCAATTAGCAACTTGATTTGTACGAAGAAATTTCCGGAAACTTTGAAACCCTACTCTAGAATGCGCTGGACATGTTTGAAACTTCAGTTTTTATTTTAAAATACTACTCCCAATTCCACTATTGCGTACAATACCAAGAAAATTTTCTATTAATTTATTTAAATTGCCTAACCCTACACAATGAATATAAGTTGACTCACAATTCCTTATAATTCCAATAAATTCCCTCATAATTTCTTTATGGCGCGGGCTTTTTTCTAAATAATCATTGAAATTTCAAATGTTTGCTTGAAATTCTCTCCCATTTCTCTAAATTCTACTACTTCTCCATACAATCCCAAAAAATGCCCTCATAATTTATTTAAATTCCCTAACAATTTTTTATACCTTCAATAAATTCCCTCATGATTTCTTTAAATTACTTGTAAATTCCTGATAATTTTCTTAAATTTTCTACAAATTTATATAATTTTAATAATTCATCATGCCGCGGGATTTAATGGTCAAATCTTTGAATCATTAAAACTGAGATTTCAAAGTTTTATTTGAAATTATGAAATTCAGGAGCTTCAAGACTTTGAATCATTAAAACTTTGAAATTTTAAAGTTTTGTTTGAAATTATGACATTCTCTCCCCCATTTCTTCTAAATTATCCCACTATTCCCTACAATTCCAAAAAGTGTCCTGATAATTTACTTAAATTCCGGCACAATTTCTTATAATCTCAATAAATTTCCTCATAATATATTTAAAATCTCTTCAATTACTTGTAAATTCCTGACAAATTTCTTAACTTCCCAACAAATTTATATAATTTTAATAATTCTTTATGCCGTGGGGTTTAATGATCAATTGTTTAACGTTAACAAGCAAAATTACAATTAACTTTTAAACCCCAACGTTTCTGAAATCTAAATTGTTATGAGTTTGGAGCTTCAAGACATTAAATCGTTAAAACTCCGAGATTTTAAAGTTTAGTTTGAAATTAAGAAATTCCCTGCCAATTCCTTTAAATTCTCCCACTATTCCCTACAATCCCAAAAAATACCCTCATAATTATTTAAATTTTCTCGCAATTTCTTATAATTTCAATAATACCCTCATAATTTCCTTAAATTCTCTTCAATTCCTTGTAAATTCCTGATAATTTTCTTGCAATTCCCTACAAATTTATATAATTTTTATAATTCTTTATGCCAGGGGTCAAATGTTTAATGTTAAGAAGCAAAATTACAACTAAGATCTAATCGCAAAAATTCTGAAATCTAAATTGTAATGATTTTGAAGCTTCGGGACTATAAATCATTGAAACTTTGAAATTCTTCAATTTAAAACCTGATTTCATGAATTTTAGTACTTCAAATCATGAGATTATTGAAAATGAATCTTTAAAGCTTTCGGTAATGTATTCAAAAATCTGACGAATGTGTGCAAATTTATCAAAACTATTTACAGATCGGCAGTGAGTGCAAGGGTGAATTTTGAGATATTCGGCCATTTAAATAGGCATTTTGAGTAAAATTCCAAGAGTTGCAATTAACTAGGACGGAGACGGAGATTTCGCAACTGTCCTTATTGGACATGGGATATGGGGGAGTTGTGTTTATTTTGGGCCCGGTTTCACCAACGCTAAATAAATCAATGAATAGTTTTCTATGAATAAAATTTAATCTCAGGTTAACTAAATTACTGTTTCACCAACACATTTGTAGACGTAGTTAGTTATTCGATGAATAAGGCGAAGTTCATTGTGAATGCGCCGTTACTGCTTACAAAATCTAGGGTCCCTAGACTGATTTCTAGGGGTATTTGAGTTGGACACCAATACAATTTAACCTGATTTTCGTTTGTTTATGTTCTATTTCTTTATGCAGTTTTGGTTTTAGGCTTGCTATTAGAAGATTGTTTGAATCAAGTAGCCATGCAGCAATTGTCTTAGCGTTAAAATTATGACGGTTCTTTACAAAGTTTCTTTATTAAAACTTTGAACTCTTGATTGTTATTTGTTTTTAAACTTTAAAAGCATGAGAGTATCTCCAAAATTTCAATTTTCGAAATTTTTTCTAGTAGGTATATTTGGTCTTAGAATTGTATACTCTTTCCAAATTCATCATAAAAACGAGTTTCCATTTAGAAAATCTTTGCTATTGCCATAATTCATAAACAAAACACAATTTAAAAATAACAATTCAACTAAAATATATCCCGTTTAACATAAAAATTGACGTATTCCACGTTTTCTTTTAACATTTAATAAAATATTTATGTCGATAGTTTCAGACTTTATTAGAATCGCATTGTATTGTATATATAGGTACAATATTTAAATTATTCTAACGCTCTCAATTTGTAGTAACTGTCTGTGAATTTAATATAAATACGGGGACAAACGTACTGTTTATTACTGTTTATTGGTTTCACTTTGAGGTTATGAATTTCTAAATAGTAATTTAACTGGAGATATTTCGTCAGTTAACTTATTTGTAGATTTAACCATTGAATAGTGCTATTCAGTGTTGGTGAAACGCAAAACATGGATTTTATTCAGAGATTAAAGTTATTCTATGAATAAGTAGCTATTTGTTGTTGGTGAAACCGGGCCTAGATAAATCACTTCTGACTGGAGATATGAAATGCTATAAAGATCAAATTATTATCATGTGAGCGAGATGAAGCTAATTCTGTGACGGAATGGCCAAAATTGTATGTAACATTTAAATAAACTTCGGCTACCTAACTAAACTGATAAACAATCAATTTTAATTCAGCAAAGAGTCACCAATACGACATTGAACGCCAACAATAATCCTACGCGAGAAAGACGGGTTTGAAAAAGTGTTAAGGTGGAGTTTTTCACACGACTTTGAGTTTAAATTTGAGTTTTGGATGAAAGTTTCTCCATTTCTGTTTTTTCGTGTTCTTTTAGGAACACTTGTGCCTTACAATGGCAGGGTACAAGACATTCCCCTTTTAACAATGGTTAAAGCGAGACCGCCATATTGCGACAACCCCTACAACAAAAGGCTTCACCAGAACTTTTTTAACCGCTTGAAATTCTTGCCCAGCCATCAGCGGTGAACTATTGACTATTAAACCATTAACCATTCTGAAGAAAGTCTTAAATTGCGTCACAATCTTTCATAATTTCTTTAAATTCCTCTATAACTCCTTATATTTCCATTAAATTCCCTACAATTTCTTTAAATTTCCCCGTAATTCCTTATAATTTCATTAAATCCCTTCACGATATCTTTAGATTTTCTGAGATCTATAATTAATTGGATTAAATTCCCACAAAATCTTTTTAAATTCCTCTATTATTCCTTACAATTCCAAACAACCCCCTCGTAATTTACTTTGTTTTTCTCACAATTCTAATAAATTCTCTCAATTTCTTTAAGTCCTTCACGATTTCTCCATCGAATTCCGTACAATTTCTTATTTCATTAAGTCCCTTCATGATTTCTTTAAATTTTCTAAGATCCGTATGATTTGATTAAATTCCCTAACAGTTTTTAAATTCTCCTATTATTCCTTGCAATTTCCTCGTAATTTATTTTTATTCTTTCGTAATTCCTTACAATTTCAATTCAACTCCCAAATTCCCTCATAAATTCAGCTTCCTTAAAATGTTAGTCCTGTAAATAGCACACAGCACAACGTCTACACTCAGCTAAGACTTTCAATTTGATCCAGACCTTTCATATCAAAAGGCAACAACACGACAGAAGCAGTACAAGATCGTGATTTGTCATCGCGATTACAGTCCAAATTATTGTAATAGTTGAGAAGTTCGGATGCACAGAATTCAAGATGCTTTGCAAGAACTCTGTCAAGGCTCCGCGCAATGCAGCAGTTTCTCGATACAATTTTTTTCCGTATACCTGGGTTTTCAGGAAATTACATACTAAATGTAAACAAACGAGCTACTTATATGGCTTTTCACGTAATAAATTCACATCCAAAAGCTACATATTTGCCCATGGACGATAAAAAACCACCATCGCTAAGTAAAAGCAATAACAAATTGTGAGACTCGTCCCCAGAACAAGCCAGCCCTAACTCTCTGCGGCCATCACGGTTATCTATTCAATTTCGGAAGCAAATTCATGAATGAAAAAAGATCATCGGTGTCATATTTATGCGGAAAGCAGTGGAGGTACAATCCTTCTATTGACGTGATGGCGGAAACACAGATTTAATCCCGAAAACGAGCGTTTTCCTCATCACAAGTGCCCCGCCCACCACGAATGAGAGAATAAACAACCAGAGCGACATCGACACTAAAAATGCTGATCTGGAACGGTTCACCCAACATTGAGACTTCGCTCAAAAGTGAACCTCAAAGACTTGACGATCACTGATTATAACTTTTCTTAATTCCAAATCGTGACTTTCTGCCGGCTGTAACTTGATCGCAACAAATTTAAGACGAATGTGGAAAAAATTCCAGAGAGAGCAACGTTACCTTCGACACCACAGCTGTGTATACGTTAGATATGGTAATGTAGGAGGCAAGAAGCTACCCACCTTTGTTAATTAAACACCGCCTTTATACATTACTTGACTAAATCTCAAACTAAATCCAGACTTCTATACCTGTAAACCTCCAAAACTATAAATCTCTACATATCTAAACCTGTAAATCATTAAACCTCTTCACCGCCAAAGCCCTAGACCTGTACACCTCTAAACCTATGGACCTCCAAACCTGTAGATCTCGAACGCTCTAAACCTTAAAAAAGCGTTACACCTGCAAACCTACGATGCTCTAGGCCTGTAAATATCTACGCCTGCAGACCTCTTCACCTTTAAACCCCTAAACCACCAACCTCTTGATTTCTAACCCTCCAAAGCTCTAGATTGTAGACATCTAAAGCACTAGACTTCTACCTCTAAAGCTGTTAATTTCCGAAATTCTGAACCTCCAAAGCTCTAGACCTGCAGACCTCTACTTCTCTAAAGCGGGTCTCTATACTTCTAAAGCGGCGAACCTCTAAATTTCTAGAACTCCGTGCCTAGCTGCCTCCCAAGCTGTAAACTCGAGGAGTCAACCACTCTTACAAAAAATGTACATGTATTGCCGAAATCCAAGATTTCCTCGCAATCTGTATGATTTTCGAGGATTGCCTTCGCAATCTCTGATTTCCAAGGATTGCGTTCACAATCTCTACGATTTCCAAGGATTGCTTTCGCAATGCCTATGATTTCCGAGGATTGTGGGATGATTTCTAGAATGCGATTGCTTCTTCATTAACGTGCTAATGTTAGAAAAGCGATTTTCAATGTGATTGCTAAAGATTAGAACAAAATCGATAGTATTTGTACTCGTTATTTTTTACAAGAACAGTATTATTAATTAAAATGTGTTTGTTAGGTAAATTCATTTATAAAGATATTACGAAAAAACTGAAAAATCGGCGGTTATAATTTTGTCATCGTTCCTTAGCAAATGATCGCAACTGGACATTACTTCACAAATAAAATGTTTCATTTTGAAACTATATACGATTATTAATTTTAACGTTACATAAGTAGAAAAAGATTTTTAGAGTTTTAACTAGTTTTGATTTCTTCTAAGACTTTTATACTCTTTTTCAATACCCATTTTGCCACGGCTTTTTAAACGAAATGGACTATCGCCTATTACACTATTTACAAATTGAAAAAAAAATCTATGCACTGGGTGCCACTATATTTTTCTTATTTACTTTGGCCCGCTAAACTCTAAAATCGCATTAAAAAAAATTTTATGGATACGTTTTCGAGTTATGAGTTTTTTAATTTTTTGTTTGTTTTTTTTCGGAGGTAGTTTGACTATTTGGAGCATATTTCGAGTTAGGAACCACCAATCTCGTCGTTCGGCAAATCAAATTAAAGATAATCAAATCACCGATAAATGTTACTAACATTGTTTTCCAGTCGCTTCAGTGCAATGGGCCAAAATATGACAAAAAAATGGGATTGTTTTATTTCTATTTCATTTTCTTTATGCCTTTAATTTTTTTATTTTTCCAACAGGCGTAAATATGTCTCTGAAGATTCATTTTCTTCATTCGCACTTGAATTTTTTCCCGGAGAATCTCGGTGACGTTAGTGGCGAACATGGTGAGAGGTTCCACCAGGAAATGAAGACCATTGAGCGGCGCTACCAGGGATTTTGGGATGAGAGAATGCACAAAATGGCTGTAAACTAGTGATTATTACATACATACAAGTTTTCCAAAAACAAAACAATTTTGAGAAAAAAAAACATTTTTTTCATTAAAAAATTCCCTATTGTTCTGTTAATCGTCTTTTTGATTATCCTTCAGTGCTTGACGGATAATCGAGTCCTACTGTAATTCGATAGGCCCATAAAAAAAATATATTTTTACAATATGCACATCCCCTTTTTTGGCCAAATATTAATACTCGTGTAGTTTAGATTTTAAAAATTTTATTTTAAATGTTTGATCATCTAAAACTTGCACTATGCGTCCGATGTACCATGTGTCACATGTAGTGATGGGAACTTGGGTGTCGAGTGTCGTGATACTGTTCGTGGTCGTGACACTTGAAGTGTCGCGACACTTCGTGTCGAACAGTATCGCTCTTATTAGAGTGTAATTCGAAGTTGCTTGATCATTCTTACAAAAAAATTAAAGGCAGATTTGTTGAACTGGCCAACAATCATTGAATAAGACGTACATATAAAACTATTTTGTTGTAGATTTTTTTAGTTAAAATTATAAATTCATGAATTATTTGCAAAACATTAATTTAAAAGCCGAAACCTGAAAAGTTGACGTTACGTCTCCGTGGTTCAATGGCAACCGTGGCTTGCTAAACCGCACGGGCTGGTGGAATGCAAGATCGAACCCCGTTACAAGCAAAACTTTTTTTTAAATTTTATTTGTCATTAATCTTTAATTTAACAACAATTTAAATAATTTGTTATTATTCTTTTATTCGAAAAACGTACAAGAAATAATAAATTAGAAATGAAAACTGACGATGCTTTTTCATACTGCATACTACAAAAACCAATTTTTACAATATTAGTTAATTCACACTCAAAATCCTGAAGATTTAAATACATTTAAAGTTTCAGTATTGACAAGTACTTATTTTACATTTTATTAATTTTAATTTGAAATAAATACGTAATGAGAATTCTTGAATTCATGTCTTATTAATTGGGTATCATTATTTTTTATTTGTAATGTATTATTTCTTGTACGTTTTTCGAATAAAAGAATAATAACAAATTATTTAAATTGTTATTAAATTAAAGATTAATGACAAATAAAATTTAAAAAAAAGTTATGCTTGTAACGGGGTTCGATCTTGCATTCCACCAGCCCGTGCAGTTTAGCAAGCCACGGTTGCCATCAGTGCTGCCGCGGCAAATTTTCGTCGTGTACTGAAATTCTCACTAAAAATGTACCGAATCCCTGGAAAATGTACGAATGGCGGGAAATTCAAATAAAAGCAATTTTTTTGTGTAACATATATTGTAAAACATGTCTTTTATTAATCAGAAAATACCAAATTATTGTTTACATTTATGAACTGTCAAATTGTAAAGTGTCAGTAATAATATTTGATGTCAGTTAGCGCAGACCTACATTTAATTTTCAAAGGCCTACTCTAATCTGAAATTTAAATGATCACTCGATATATATGATGTATTACTAAGGACTTACATTAATTATTTCTTAAAATTAATTAGATCTTTAGTTGGCTGCCAAGTATAACAAGTATCTTTATACCTACCTTATTTTTTATCCTACCGAGAAAGAAAATTGCAATTTTACGAAAGTTAGACTAGGATAACGAGAAACAAGTATTAGGGCTATTTAGTAAAAAAATAAATCTTATTATAATAAAATATATCTTATTTTTATGTTTTTGTTAATTATTTTAAATTTTGTTGATGTTTTTTTCCTAATTTCAGTATTTGATAACCTTATTCTTTTTTATTATTTCGTACTGAAATTGGCACTTTTTCCAGAAAGTAGTACTGACGTACCGAATTCAGTCAATTTGTACTGAATTCAGTACAATTGTACTGAAACGGCAGCACTGGTTGCCATTGAACTAGGCGTCACGTCAACTTTTCAGGTTTCGACTTTTAATAAGATTTAAATAATTCATGAATTTATAATTTTTGAAGAATTGGGATTGTTATTAAGGGTAATATTTTTGGACAGTACGTTAAAATATCTTATCTATCGATTGCAACTATTAATTTCACCGACTTTTATTCGAGAACGAACTATTTGGCATATTTCAGATTTCCCATACTAATTTCCTATAGCAAATGTTAGAACGAACACGGTGTATAAATAATTTAATGTCTTTTAATGTACTTAATGCATAAATATATAACCATAACAGAATTTACTCATATAATTGTTTTTTAATCCATAGTTTGCTTATGATTTATGTAGTTATGAATCTTGACAGCTTCTCGTTTCAATTGGATTACATTTACACTAGCGCATGCATGATGTAAAGGCGAAGAGTCGTTAAAGTATCATGAAGAGTCAACACTTCTGACGTCACATTGTTTCGACTCTCAAGTGTCGCGACACGCGGGTAGTGTCGAGAACCCATCACCAGTCACATGCACTGTCTGCCATACAGTTGGATCCATATGGAAAAGTTTTTAATATTCTGATTGGAAAAAGACATTGCGAGGCAATCACCTCTGCTTCCAAAAATACTTGCAATAAGCCATATCACAGTTGACAGGTGACATTTATATATTTATTCAATTTCTAATAATCTCGAAACAGATGGCACACGTTTTAAACAATCGTTTATTTAAACATTTTAATCATGGTACAATAGTATATTATTATACAAGTTGTATAAGACAGTCTCTTGTAGCACGAGTTTGGGACACGACGAGAGAAGCGAAGAGTGTTCCAAAGGAATGAGTGCTACAATATGTCTATAAAACAAGTATAATATACTATTTTTTATACTTTGCGACATTAGTTTGATAGAAATTGTAAATTCAAGCTATTAAAACATTGCATTACAATCTAGTGATTTTTGCGTTTAACATGTGTCAAAGCTATAATATGACTTTTCACGTTTTGTGAGGTTAGAATGTGTCAAAATTAAATGTGTTTATATGTAATATGAAACAAATGTTACCAATCTTACAAAACAAATAAGACCCCAGAAACGATGTTATAATAGCCTCTATTATGAAATCGTTTTCGGTGTCACAATGACCCCATTGTGATCGCAAAGTACAAAAAATTCAAGATTTTGGGTTACAAATTAGTCTTTAATTAGTACCAAGGTCCGTTGATGCATGCATATTTATATCCAAAGTAAAGGTTATCTCACCCATTTCCACTATTGGCTTTTGAAATGGGCTCAAAAATGGCGCCTTTTTGGCGGCAATTTTAATTTGTCATGAATTTGTCAAATCAAATATTTACATAACATACAGGACAGGTTACGAATATTTTAATTAAAACAAATCAATAATACAATGTACATATTAACTTATTAACAAATAATATTTTTAGGCATTCGAATTATCTTGTTATTGAGTAATATTAACTACTACTACTGAATAAAACCACGAAAACATTAACACATTAAAAAATGATGGTCTAAAATGGCGAAGATTTATTGGTTATATGAACAAAAGTTATATGAACAAAACAACAATAACAACTAAAGCGAGTATTTTTAAAACCTGAAGTGAATAGTGTCTCTGTTCCTTTTAGTATCTGCATGAGAATGTTTTGTAGTATTTCCTTTTAAAGTATATCGAGGCTCTCTCTTTCAATCCTTCCACACTCTTCAATTATTTTAGACTTTTCTTTAACATATCCAGTATTATTTGATTATTGTGTTTAGCAATTAGATGGCCTGTTTCCTTTATTGCCTTTAAAAGTTTTAATTTTTTTTATTAATCGCAACTACATTTATCTCTTCATTTAATTTTTTACGTTTCTTATTAACTGTAACTATATTAGAAACGTTAAATAACGTAGGAATTGCGTTTCATTTCAATATTTACCATTCATCTTTTCCTTCTTGTTTCAAATTGCATTTCTTCAAAATGGAACTAGGGGAAATGTAAGGAAATGGAAACGTAAGAGGAAATGTAAAAGAGTGTGTAATCTAAAGACTATCCTTTCTCTATGCTTAAATATTTTATATTTCTACATGTAATTTTATTAAGACTCAAACTTGCTTACTTTACATAATCTTGAGTATTCAGTAATTCCCAATTCTGACTTCTACGCATATCTATAACAAATTTGTCTTATTTTCCTAGCTTTTGGCAAAAGAAACAAACGTGCACCATTCCGGGAATTGCTAGAACAGTTTGGTGCACTACAACCAGTCATTTTTTGGGGAATAGACTTCGGCGTTTCACTTATGTCAGAAACTGACAGATCGAACTTGGGCTCAAATATGGCCGTCTCAACTTTGATGAGATGACCTATGTATGTGTACTAGGTATACATACACATGAATGGACCTTGATTAGTACTAATGACAGCTTAGGAAATTTTCATTTTTATGAAAGTTGATTGCTAGTTTGCTCTGCCAGTCTTGATATGTGAATAGCGACTATAGAGTTGTAGTTGCCGCTTTTGGCAAAAATACTGATAATAAGTATGAATAACTATCGAATTTCCCGCAAATTAATGATGGAACTACTTCTACTATGTTCGATTTCGACGACTGCGATGATGATTGCGGGATTGCGAAAGATTTCGCTGATTGCCAATAAAGATTGCGAGATTTCTGATGATTTCCTTGTGATTGCTAAGGATTGCGTGCGATTGCCGCCAAAATGTACATGTATTGCGGCGAGTGGTTGACCCCTCGTGTAAACTTTAAACCTCCAAACATCTAAACCAGTAGAACCTCTACACCTCTAAACCTGTAAATCTCCAAATCTCTAGAACTCAGTGCCTCTAAACCTCCAAAGCTTCTAGAGGCCAACAGGTCACTAGAACTCTATGCCTCCGAAGTTCGATACTCAGTGTTAATGTACTTTAGAACAATTCAGGTCAAAAATGTTGACTTTTGCGTCTTCCACCGGCCATTTCAACTTTGGTCTGATTACTCAATTTACTCTCTTGCTTAGATCTGTAGCGCCCAGAAAATTAAATAAAGAAATTAGATAGAAGAGATAAAGATACGAGATACTATGCGATTTTGGCGCGGGTATCCTCCATCGTGTTATTATTTACGAACTACGATACGGGACATCATTGCTTGAAATCTATCTTCGAGTTTAACCATGGCCTTGATAGGAACCCTGAAGATACTTCAGCAGACATAGAACAATCTCCTGACAATCAATTGTCAGGATTACCGAGCCAAATGGGAGAACCAATTACTTTAATTGTCTCGGATTCGATAGATAGAACTGATGGATCCGCACAAACAAAAAGTAAAAGTTTGTAACGTACAAACGGTTGGAATTTGAGATGTAGTAGAGACGAGGCCGAGGCAGAGAGACTAAAGTTGGAGGCTTGCTTGAGACAGAGAGTTATGTCAAAACTGACCGATGTCCTAGTTCAAAAACAATGTAAGATATCAACTGACATTGCATCAAGAAGTGTCATAAAACAATTAAAAATTTAATATGTTAAGAGGTCGGGCGAGATGTTTTTCTAAGTGTACCTCCCGTTTTTGGAAGTGGAAAACAGTTATTACTCTCCACTAGAGTTCCTAAATGAAAACTTCAACTGTGTTATTTTAGAGTTTAGGACACGGATGTCAAAATCTATCTCTTTCTAGACCAAAACTAAGCTGTCTGAAACAGAGATACTTTTTTCTCTCTTTTTATTTTAGTGACAACATTCAGCAGCTGTCACGTACAAATTTTAGGTTATGCTGTCATGTTTATTTTTATGCATGTAAAATTTTTTAATGTGCACATTATCATTTATTTATTGTTTGTAGAGAATTTTTAAAACTACTATAGTATATACATCAATTTTACGACAGTTTTTAATAAAGTATTAATTGTACCAAATTTCAGATTTATATAAATGTCATACTGACAGTTTAATTTATTAAAAAATTTTTCATTATTGCCAACCTTCTGATAAACATCTTCAAAATATGAAATGTCACTAGGAAAACTTGACAAGCGTGACTTAACTCGAAATAACACACAGCTCAGTTCATATTTAGGAACCCTAATCTCCACTAGCGTCCAATCACAGACAGAAAAAGCATAAGAGCGGACTGTAGGAGGAATGCTTAGCTTTTTTCGCGCTAAGAAAATGCAATTTCACATTTGGTTTGTTTGGTTCGTTGACAAGAGACGAGATATTCTTGCTACCATAAATCGAAGCGAGTTGTTTGATCAATTTTGATTCTCAATACGGTCCAATAATTTCGGGAATTGCTGTTTAAACACAACACATTCAAAGTTGTTTTTTTTTGACACAACTCATAAAAATCTATTTTCTTTTATATCTGCGTTATTTAAGGGCCAATTTGAACGTACTTTTTTGCATCGACTCGAATATAACTTTAAGTATGATTTAGATATTTCTATTTTTTACTTTCATTATCCTAAGGGATTCTACGCCACTGTGTGCATGTAATGGCTATTAAAAGAAAATCCCACGCAGAGGCTGATTAAACACGTCTAGCTGTTATCAAGTGTATAGATAAACCCAAACACGCGAGACGAGACCGGTGAATCATTCACGCTGTTCGTTTTCCCTGAAACAGCCTTAAAAAAAGCTAAAATTGGTCTGTGTAGTAAATTGACAAGCTCTAAATTGTGAATGGAGGGCAAAATATATAATACACACATTCACGCTCGCACACTCACGCAACGGATTTGTCCTTCTACTACGTCGACGGCGACGTCGTCGACGATAACAACGGAGGAGAGATCCTAAGTGAGGAGAGAAACGTGTATATTTTGGGATTCACGTAGTAGAAAAGTCCGAATCAATATTCCATTCATAAACGCCCACACGTACAGCCACGTTTACATGGCTGAAATTCATAGTCGTCTCTCTTTTAAAGGATTTTGACAATGGAAGTTTTGCAATTAACATAACGGCATTGAAATTGTCTTAATATGGCCCTGGACTTATATTTAGTTATAATAACGGTTTTAATGCAGCACGCCAACGCGATTAAAACTTATTAAATCGGTTCTCGTTCATTCATTCATTTTTTTTTTCTATTCGGGATTTTTCAATCTTTGCGAGAATTTAAGAATGAACAAAAAGGGAGGGAATTGAGAAAAATTAATCCCAATTATTGAATGAATTAATGATAGTAGGTGCTTTGGGGAATTAAAGTATTTGAATTTGCCGGATTGAATGGAATGCTGAATCATCAATTAGGAAATTAATTGGGTTTGAGAAGAGTGAGAGAGAGAAAGAAAAAATGAAAATGACCTTCATTTTTTATAAAACAGCCTACACGTGTTAAACAGGGAAAATTGTATTAAATATTTAAATTTACACCCAATAAACCGTACATTGGTTATTTAAACGTTTTTGTTTGAATGGCAAAGATTTATTATTTAAAAATGATCCGATTAAAATTGAACGGATTACGAAATAACGATAACAGTTTTAAGATTAGAATGAATCATTAATGATAAACGAGTGGAAAACCACTGATAAACAAAAGGTGAAAATATCTACTTTATGTAATCATAATAAACTAAATAAACAAATATGTCAAGTGCCAATAAGGTTCGTATAATACCGGATACCCAACGTAAATTATGCTTAAAAATTATGTATTGTGTATTATTATTTTGTGCAATAATAAAAAGTATACATTTCGTTTGAAAAAAAATTCTTAACTGTTTATTTAAAACATTAGGAAGTCAGGAAGTTTGTGGTTTATGATTTCGACGGCTCAGTTTGAAAAAAAATATGACCATCCAAAACTCTAAAATAGTTCGGATTGCAGAGCACCACTGTAGTGTTGAAAATGTATGGACTTTTTACTTACCTATTGAATCTAGAAGGTTATGAATTAGGGTATTTGCTGCTAGATTGATCAAATAGTACTAGCAAAATATGAATTTGTTCGTATTTTGTTTTTTCGCCATTATGGGACACCCTGTATATATAAAAAAATGATAACTTGAATTTTGGATTCAACGAAACAACTAACAGGTTTGGACTCAACTCGCACCAAAACCATCTAGGCTAAACCTTATGGGCTGTTTTACCATGTACGATACAGCTAAATCTGATTCAGTTTTCACCACACAACGGTCTACGAACCTTGATCCCAGCTAATGCCTTCTTCAACTCTTTGCAAAGATGTTCTGCTCCACATTTTCCATGGTATACTCCTTCCACTTAAAGCTTATTTTTCAATGTCATCTGAGCCTTTCCTTGGCGTGTGACGAATCTACTTCCATTTGCTCTTCTTTATTTAAATATACTTACATTCTTCTTCGGTATGGTATATTGCCATAGTTCTTTTTTTGTGCTGATGTTAGTAAGCCAAGTATTTTTAAGGTATCTACCTTTGAAGATGTGTAGGTTTTTTCATAATTTTCTCTGTGATTTTCTACGATTCAGTGACCTGCGTGAAGTTGGCACCCCCCATATAAGAATTTCGAGAAATAAACTATTGCATAATTTTGCCCAAGTTATGCCCAGTTTTGACCAATAGTTGTTTTATTTTACCCAGCTCCCCTTAACTCGTGAGTCAAAAGCCGAATTTCTATGGTGTAAGGTTTTTGGCACCCCCATATAAGAATTTCGAAAAAAAAACTATTGCACAGTTTTGCCCAAGTTATGCCTAGTTTTGACCTATAGTTGTTTTATTTTGCTTAAGCCAGCCCCCCCTTAACTCGTGAGTCAAAAACCCGGATTTCTATGGTGTGGCACCCCTATAAGCGATTGCAATAAAATTTATGAATGAGTCGCCGTGTTTAGATCAAGAAATAAGGTTGGGCAAAACTTGAAAACCCTTTGAACTACAAGGTTTAGAATTGTTAGTGAGTCTAAAGTTTTGCCCAAGATCAGAATTACTCCTACGACTTTCAAACAGAATCCGAGATATTGAATTTTACATTTATGAAAGAGTCACCGTGTTTAGATCAAGAAATAAGGTTGGGCAAAACTTGAAAACCCTTTGAATGCCCTCTATAAAGTTGAGAATTGTTAGTTAGTGAGTCTAAAGTTTTGCCCAAAATCAGAATTACTTCTACGACTTTCAAACAGAATCCGAGATATTGAACTTTACATTTATGAATGTGTCACCGGGTTTAAGTTAAGAAATAAGGTTGGGCAAAACTTGAAAACCCTTTAGATGACCTTTATGAGGTTTAGAATTATTAGGTAGTGAGTCAAAAGTTAATCGCAAGATCAGATATTGTTTAAAACGTGTGTAATGAGTTATAGATACCCTGTGATGCGTTTAGAACTCTGCATTCGCGAAGATCTCGTTTGGTTTATGTAAAAAAATAAGGTTGGGCAAAATTGGGCATAACTTGGGCAAAATGATGGCCTACTTTATTTTATTGCAATCGCTTATGGGAGGGCTACACCATAGAAATTCGGCTTTTGACTCACGAGTTAAGGGGGGCTGGGCAAAATAAAACAACTATTGGTCAAAACTGGGCATAACTTGGGCAAAATTAAGCAATAGTTTTTTTCTCGAAATTCTTATATGGGGGTGCCAACTTCACGCAGGTGATTCAGTGCCTTATAACATAATCAAACAGAATGAAGAATAGTTGAGATGCCCCTATTGATACCACTTTTTATAACTCATTCCGTCGCATCGTCTATGATCATTGCAAATAACAGAAGTGGTAAGATACAACCCTGTCTTACTCCGTGTTCCACTCAATTTTAATTAATTATTAGAGTGCTTATTTGATCTATACAGAATACTTTGAAACATGGGGGCCCCTAAGGGAGACCTTGTCACCAGGTAGTTATTTGATCTATACAGAATACTTTGAAACATGGGGGCCCCTATGGGAGACCTTGTCACCAGGTAGTTCCCTGATGTAGTCAAAAGTATGGATTATCTACTCTATACATTCTCAGTCAACTCTGGCCCCTGATAGTTCGAAGGGTTTGCCCTAGCCATGTTTGCACATACATATAGGTTCTCACATCCAAGACACCTACACGACCATGTGGTACATACTGGATCTCTACTTCAGACAGAGCCTACCAAGCATCAAATTGGTAGGTTGAGTAGACACACTTGGAATGGACTCGACCAGGCAGAGGTTGGTCCACATGCTGCACTATGGATAAAAGGATTTCCTAGTCCCCTAGTCCTAGGGGAAATAAGAGCACATCCTTGTTATGATACCTATCAGAGAGCTCTCCTTATGTGAGTATGGTCTGGTTTATGAATGCATTAACAAACAGTCCATTTTTGATTTTATCCCTTTTAGGGCATATTGAATATTAGATTTCTGACTCGGTTCCAGTGTGCTATCGCCTTTAAATAGTTCCAAAGAAATAAATCAAGTGGAATAAGGTCAAGGAGCCAGGCTGACCATTCCCGAGATCATATCCGCCAATTCATTTGTTGGGAAATACTTCATTCCCAGATTCACTCAGATATTGTCCGACGGGAATTGCAAAATGTGATGGAGCACCATCTTGTTGACTCCAAATATTTGTAATTTTGTTTTTTCAATTATTTAAAAATCTGTACAAAAACTAATAAAAAACCAAAAATCGTTTGGATATGTAGATCTGTAGATTTCAGAGCCCCCACCTCCATGAGATGTTGTGAGACGTCAATGTGTCTGAACGTTTTTGCTCAAAAGACAATCCAAAAAAAAAATATCTATCCTTTTGTCAGTTCCTGTTTATTTGTTTATGGAAATCACTTATTTGTTTATCTAATGTATATTTGGAAGGAAACAGATAAAACCCTATACCGAGTGTCCCAAAATATTATTTCCACACAATATCTCCTGTGTTTGAAAAGATAAAGAAATCAACCAAAAACTATTGTGAATGACCCTTCAGAAAACATCCTTGAACGATGGTTGCATAGCAACGTTTAAGAGATCATGGCAAGTTGATTAATTTTTCAAATTGCACTCTCTGTTTTTTTTTTAATGGAAATGTATTCTTCACTTCATTCTGCATATAAAATAAAATATGCATAAAATGCATGCTGGGTTAAAAAAATATTTTTTATAAATTGTACACTTCATATTCATTAACTAAATTATTTATTAAAAAAATATTATGATTGACTACTGAGGCGCTTTGAGGCCTGTGTAGAGTCCACAGGAGGTCATTTTGAACATTTGCTTTTAACTTTAAGATAGATTCAATGTATAACAAATATTTTTTTAAACCACTAAATGCATATTAGATAATTACGTACGGCATACTACTGCATGGAGAATAAAGAGAAGAATACATTTCCGTAAAAAAAAAACCGAGGGTGCAATTTGAAAAATTAATCAACTTGCCATGATCTCTTAAACGTTGGTATGCAACCAGTGTTTAAAGATGTTTTCTGAAGGACCATTTAGGGTCATTCATAATAGTTTTTGGTTGATCGCTTTATCTTTTCAAATAAGGCAGATATTGCATGTAAAGAGCATTTTGGGACACCCGGTATATACGGTGTGTTTTAGTTTACAGCTTATTACTCCTATATCTGCATTATTTATAATAGACCCAATTCCGAATTTTTATCAGGTATAGAAACCCTTAAAACAGGTTAGCAGGCAATTTGAAACCCCATTTATTATAATCCACCAGCCTACTATGATCAAAGATAAATGCAAATAATTGAAGAAACATAGTAGACCTTGATTAATCTGACAATTTTGGTTAAAAAGTGTTGAATAATAATCGTTTTAAATGCATTATTATTATAATTAAAAAATTATATGAAGTATTTAATAAAATACTTCAAATTAATTTTTCAACAACCAATAATTTTTCAAGATTTTCTAAAAATTTGGTTTTGGTGTTTCCAGGTATTATTTTTGGATCGTAGTAGGCTGTTGAATTATAATAAATGGGGTTTGTAATTACACGCTAATCTATATACCTGATAAAACTTTGATATTGATTGGACTATAAATAACAAAGACAGATAGGTGTCAAAATGCAAAGTGAAACACACTGTATATATATATTGTCAATCCTAAAGAAGTATGATTAATTATAGCAGCATTTTTGATATAATTTCTATGACAAAATACTTTTGAAATTGTTATCATAAGGAGTTTTCACCTGTGGATAAAATAATAATAACAATGAATGAATAGTGCAGTTAAAATGTTTACATTCTTGGACTGTTTAGAATTCTTTTACCGTCATATCACAGAAAATACTTACGTTAATTATAGACCATGAACAGGTATGACTTTTTTAAAAGTATCGCAAGAAGTTTTAATAAAAAAATAGAACAATGGTAACTCTTGCGAATCTAGCCAGCTTTGCTAGGTGCTAGTAAAGAAAAATTAAAAACATCATCTAGTAGGTCTTTGAATGTCAATTTTTTTAATGTAAATATAACCTCAACCTAAATTTAAAGATATATCTTTACACAGATTTGCTATAAATAGTACAAACAGTAGATAACACAAGAAAAATCTTAAAAAAAGTCAAAATAATAATTCCAAATATCAACGCCCACCCTTCAGACTTTATCAATAGTAAATAAAACATTGCACATCGTGGCAAATCCCACACAAACAAAGCAGTTCTCATGACAATTTTATTCTAGAAACCTTAAATGTTTTAAATTTTTTATAAAATTCATAAACCTCACACTTACGTATAGTAGACATTATAATACTTACAAATTGAATTTTATAAATAGCTCAACTTGTTTCTTGTATTCTTCGATATTAAAACATGACATTACAGGAGAAACAGGTGTGTATTTCTAGGTTAGCTAATTGTCAAAGTTTGACATTTAGGCCAATTAGTTGTCAAAGATTTTTAATACTAAATAAATAACTTAAAAGGCTTTTATTTAAATTTCAAAAAGTTAGATCATAAAAGATGTAAACCAACCTGTTCCCAAAGTTTGTCTTCCAAAAATCAGCAGCATCCGATTTGGTGATGCGAAATTGGTCCCCAGCAAATACTCCGTTGGGAAACAATGCCTTCAATTCACTCAACATATGACTAAACACTAAACTAAGCTTAGTTAAGTTCCGTCTATAATGAGAATTCTCATCGAACATTTTTTCTTTGCCCTCTTTAAAAAGTTTGATGGCTTGTTTACACTTACGCATTAAATTAATAATAAATATGTTAAAGAATTCGTTGGTATGAAGCACGTACATCTTGTCCTCGTATTTAGAATAAATAATTCTTAATTTTTGATAAGTGTCAGGTAAAATGTCCAAAATGAACGGGGGCGAATTTTTAAGGTTCATCTTTTGATGTTGACACAATTTCACAACTTTGTCCATTAATTTCCATGTTTTGTCTAATGTCCTTTTGTCTGTTGCGTATTTCGGTTGCGTCATCGCTTCGGAAAATGCACCCTGTAATTTTGAAAATATTGTTGAAAAGTTCTTGTGTTGAACTGGACGATTCCGGTTTGCCATTATTGCACTCGGAAATTATTTTATTTATATTTATTATTTAAGAAAACAATTATCGATTAACTAACACCATCGAACACAAAGTTTAATAAACACATGGTATTTTCACATTTTATTGCACCTGTTTAAATATTAAATACTTTAGATTCTATCGGTTTACTACGGAACCAACAGCTTCCTGACATACACAGTTGACATTTTGTTTCATTGATGTGAAGTTGGTGATTATGATGACGCAGGCGCTTCAATTAACAGTACAATTCTAGTGGTTTTTCGTTTTACTCTAGCTTTAAGAGAATTATGGAGGGATTTCATTATTATTCTGCTACGTGTGTAATAAAATTCTCCTTAAATGGTTTATATTTTAAAAATACTGATTTTATTTGTTTTCAAATTAATTGAACAAGTCATTCAAACAGAAGTTATCTACTATTGATACAAAATTGAGTTCAAATTAGAGAAAAAGATAAAAAAACAATAACAAACAGAGCTGCCATAACTCAACATGGATAAGATTTCAAAAGTTATTGAAAAATACACAATATTTCTCTTTCTGCAGTTGGTAGCATTGCTAATGACAGATTTTAAATTCAAATAATTATGCCACGTTTTTAAAATCAACCAAATGCAAGAGAATGCATAAAACAATATTTATAATAAAACCATAATGTAGGATTTTCATAATATAAGCAACTTGAAATGGAAAATGTATAAATACAATAATAACATTAATTTTTGTGTATTATTGTTTTATATGTAGGGGAGAAAGGGGCACGATGGAACGTTTGTGGACGAAGTAATTTCATTTTCGGTCAATATGTAAAAAAAACATTTTTGCTTTAGAATTTATTGTTTCCAGAAGCCAAATCCGTTCACCAAGAAAGAATGTTGTTGTGCAGCAACTGTTAAAAATTGTTTTCCTATTGAGCTTAAGATGGAAATTTTATAGAAATTATCTAGTGGTTTATTAACATCAGTTTGCTTGGTGACAGATGTCCCGTAAAAGATTGTATAAAATTAGATAATTTACTTTTTTAAAGTTATACTGATGTTGACGAGTTGAGCATATCAAGATCAGTTAGGTATTTACATTATATGAGAAGTCGCATATCAGTGAAGGATGATAGGCGTCTTGCCTAGCTAGTTATGATAGGCAGTTTGATACAGTGCAGTCATCGTAATTTCATATAATGACTAAACTCTGCACATTAAAGCAACATATTTATTTATTCTACACCGTGTATAGTTTTTATAACCATTATTTTATACACTCCAGAATTGCTTTAATTTAAAAGTATCCAATTTGTATTTAATTTCTAATTTAGCTTCTAGTTCCATTTTTGAAAACTAGGATTTCATCTTCTTTATCTCATGTTACAATTATTAAACTTTCGCATTTACTTTAGTCCTAACTTTACGCAATCCATTATTTCATTTGTTTAGATCTATAGTACATCGAATTACTAATAGACACTGCTACTATGGTTGCCTATGTTATTTACCACTGCTACCATAAAGGCGTGCAAAATTTTGCAACACTATTAAAGAAAATTTTAAATATAAATAAATCTGTCATTTTGTTTAAATTTCGAGGAATTGTTAGTAATTTTTAAATATATTATAATTTATTTCTTGGTATATAAAACTTAAAATATGCATAAACATTATTAAAAGTGGCTTTTGTATAGTACACCTTTATCGAATAATGCTTCTGAAACATTTCCAAATTACAAATGGAAGTTAAAATTCAAAACCTAAATTTGATCAATTTTTGGAAATTTTTTAGCCTCTAAAAAGAGCCTGACGTACAATTCTGAAGAAAATTCGTGATTTGTTTTTGCGCGAATCCCACAAGAGTAATTCAGATATTGGATAATTTACTCAACCTTTTGTAGTATGTAGTGTAGATTACGCAGGACCTTTCCTAATCAAAGAAATTAAGTTACGCAATAAAAAAATTATCAAGGTCTACACCTGGATATTCATTTGTTTATCTGTAAAGGCTGAACACGTAGAAGTAGTGTTTGATTTATCTACTGACGGTATCTTAAATGCATTCAAAAGATTTATTTCTCGGCGTGGCCTTTGTTTGTATGTATATTTGGACAACACCAAAAACTTTGTTGTTGCAAACAAAGAACGGAGTTCATTCAGTGCAAAACAAGTCAACAATCCACAATTTAAAAACTTTCTACTTGAGTATAAAATTACATGACACTGAAGTGTCATAAAGAATAAATTCCTTCACGCTCATTACATTTCGAACGTTTGTGGAATCGGCAGTTCATTTGATTCAACATCATCTTATAAGAATTATGCATGATCGTAAATTATCTTACGAAGATTTTTATTCGGCCGTTGTACAAATAGTCGATTTTAAACTTGCAGCCTTTGTTTACTCTTTTACGGAGGACCCAGAATATCTGGAAGTGTTATCCCCTGAATACTTCTTAATCGGAAGATTTTTGATGAATCTACCCAAGCGTCCAGTTTTTGACGATCAGTACACCCATCTTGGTGCCCAGAGCAGTAATTTTGATCTAGATGAGCGAAAGACTGCTTACAGAGCTTGCAACGACGTTCCAAGTGGAGATGCAAAGAAAGATTGCAGCCTAAAATAGGCAGCCTTGTACTCATCATGGAAGATAACTTACCTTCCACTTATTAATTAGATTATTCAAATTAGATGAATAGAAGAAGTATTCGCGGGTAACGAAAGGCTTAATGACAGTCGTCATAGTATAATACAAATATCAAGAGACGTCAGCAAATAATTTTTTTAAGAATATAGATTAAAATTAAACTTAAAGATAAAAAATACTTCAATTCTTCATCTAAACAAAGGTTTAAAGAAAACTCCACATCATCGATTGTACAGTTTATTTATAATAATTTACAGTAGTTAAATGAATATAAATGTAACACTAGAAACAGAAGTCAAACCAGAATTTTTAGGGAATTTGCCATTGCCATGCCATTGCCTTCCATTTGCCGGGGTTCGAACCCGGGTCCCTAGGTCGGTAGTCCCGCACGCGACTAACCAAGTCACAATCGCTCTCATTAAATTATTCTATTTCATTAAATTAAAGCATTCCAACATGATATTTTGTGTAGGTTTTCTATCTGCAGTCTTGGTGTTGTGCAGAATATTAATAACTTGCATAAACTTCAATACTTTTCGTTGTTTGAAAACCTAGAAAATGTTTACCACTTTAACAGAAACCATCATTGCCTAGATATTATTGATAACCTAATTTCAAAGTAGATGTTGGCACGATTCACACTAGGTATAACAATTTTTCAAGTTCCTAGTACTATTACAACACAAAAAGTCGCTAAATCTGGTTGCTTTTAGTTACCCTTCATGTAATGAATAGATTGCACTTACTCTTTAAAACATATTTTCAAAAGCACTTCATTAAGATAGTTCTTACTTTGAAAGTTCTCAAATTGAGTGTTGACAAAAAAATAGGAGTGTATAACAAAGCCCGTATAGTGCCTTTACTCAACTCGCAGACTTAGAGGACTCACCTATGGCTTGTCGTGGTACTTATCTACAAGTCCAGTAATAGTATATTACGTTATAAGTCCGGTAAACCCAAGTTTACAGTAGCGAGTTGAAAACGTTTCGGGACGAGGCGACGAAGGAGCCGAGTCTCGAATGTTGAAACGAGCTACTGTAATGGTTTACCGGAAGTATGACGTAAGGCGTTTTATTTCATACTGCCTCACATTGTTCATTTTTTAAAAAAATGCATTTAAAATTTTCAGTCCGGTAAAATTTTTTACCGGACTCAAATTAGATTTTCAGTCCGGTAAAATTTTTTACCGGACTCAAATTGGATTTTCAGTCCGGTAAAATTTTTTACCGGCCTTGTAACGTAATAATTCATTTACCGGACTCAAATGAGTCCGGTAAATACCCTTTTACCGGACAGTATGAAATAAAATATACATTCCAGACTTGTTACGTAAATATTAAATCGTAAAGAAACTTACGAGTATCTCTTGAAAAAGGATTAACAAACCGAAGCACGTGTAGAGATCAGTCTCCATAATTTATGGAAACATTTAAATACAACAGTTTTTCTTAAAACTATTACATACAATGTTTCACAAGAAGCCTACCGCGACTTCAATCTTTCTAATTAAATAACTATTGTATGTAATAAAAAATGATTTTTCTTTATTACATAAATTCTCTCCATATCTGAAATTATGGTACATTTGTATCTAATTGTGATACGTTGGTACAAGCTGTAAATTATGGTACAAGTATGTAGTACCATAATTATGATACAGTTGGCAACACTGTACCAACACCGACAATGTAGCATTTTTAAAATTGCAAAAGTTTGCTCCATTAATACAAACAATTTAAATGCTTTTTTTGTTGCATAAAATAAACAGTCTTTTGAGTATTCCTTCAAATTAACAAACTTTGACTAATAATAGTAGGTAACAGAAATTTTGGGGTTATGGGGAAATTGTATATTTTCCTAACTGAACTGTCACAAATAAGCCTACTAGGGCGTCGAACCATCTGATCACATGATATTTACTTTTGAGATTTTAATATGGTTTCTATGGTACCAAATATTTTGATTGGTTGGAACTTCCCTTTTTGTTTCGTGGATCCAACCAATAACAATTTAGAAGGTGTTTAGAAGGTCAACTCTTATATAAATGTATATACAGGGTCTCTAAACCGGTAGAGGGATAGGCGACGCCTAGCGGAATAACTAAGTAATAAACAAGGGTAAACTCTACTAAGAAGAAAACTACAACTGCCAAATAAAAGAAACTGTAAATTAAATAGTAATTTAAAATCGTGTCGTGGTGTTGGCTGGATGCGCCCGTAGCAAGCTGTCATTAGAGTCACTGCATCTAGTTACCTAGGACAGCTGGTCGATCAGAGTACCGCAAACCGGCGCCATATTGGGACAGAGAAGGGTGATTTTTAACAATGGACAAATTAAAACAACGTTTTACATGTTTGACATATTAGAGGTTTGATCTTTCAGAATAAGAAAAACCTTTTAAAGTAAACGTGGATTTAGTTAAAATCAATACAGAACAAATAATGAACAATTTCGTGCTTCGTTTGCCCCAATATGGCTGCGGTTTGCGTTACTCTGATCGACCAGCTGGCCTAGGTAACTATAGTGTATTCAAGATAACGAACAACTAAACAAATGAACATTTCAGATATTTCTATGGTTATATAAAGACGTTATTACACTAAAAAATATAAATATTTTATTCCACGATTCACGACCTGCTTTATCGGCATGTCAATTCACGCCAATAAGACAGGTTATGCCTTGATTTATTAAAAACCAAATCAATAACAAAAATTTATTATCTTTCTAGAATTAGTCAAGTTCTGAAAAGTCACTTATCATTATAAACGTTTATACGAATAATTCAAAAATTATATGAAAATTAACAAACGAAACTAAAATGACATGATATCATTTTTCAATATAGTAATTCTTTATTTTAGCACTTAGTCTCCCTCTTTTTGAATAGGTATCCATTATACAGGAAGCTTCCGTATTCCTCGAAAAAGAAATCTTTTGATTCTCGAACAGCTTCGACGACTTTACATTAGAGTAAAACTTTTGTCCCTCTAAAAATTCTTTTAAGGTTGCGAACACATGGAAATCTGAGAGAGCAAGCAGCAAGGTCTGCACTTTTTTAATTTTCCATTGTTACATTTTGAATCTCCTGTTTGATTTGTGTCCATATTAACTCGATTGGATTAAGTTCACAATGATAAGTAGTCACGAAACGGTTATCTCTTTACTCTTCGCCATCTCATCAATAGCACATGTATTGTATTTGTTTCGAGACCTTTTCGAAAATTCAAATCCAATAATCTTCAATAGTTTTTAGAATCTTAATCTAAAATTGGGTAAATCTTTGTCAGCATTAAAATCACGTAATATTTTGTCAATTGTAGGTATTTCGTTTTTAAAAAAGTACTGATGAACAATTTTGTAACTTGTGTCGGAGTCAATAAAATCAATAAACTTTTTTTCACTCTATTCTTTTTCAGCGACGAAAGGTTGCCTGTTTTTTGATATATGTATGCTTTGATGACTATATACACTGTTCCCCATGAAATACCTGCAAGAAGTGTTATGTATGTTCTATGAGATAATGATAAAAAACCTCTTACCTGCCACACTGCTGTTTGTTTTGCTATAGCTTTTAATTGTATTTTTGAATTATTTTTTAATAATGACGTATAAATGTTGAGAATCGTATTTTTATCATTTTTTGTTAAAGGACTTTTATGTTCCATTATATCTTTTGCAATCAACACACATAAATCTGTCAATAAGCAATTTTGACATTAGGTGAAAAATTGTTGAGTATTAAAACTGACTCAGTCATGGCCTATGAGCAGTGTTGTAATGTATCTAGATACAAGTATCTAGATACAGTATCTAGATACTTTTATGGTACCTAGATACCATATCTAGATACTTTCAAATTTTGTAACTGTATTTGGATCTAGGTACATTTTCTGTAGTATATAGCGTAGCTCTACGACCCAAGGAATACGGAGTATCCTCGGTTATAGACAAAAGTGCCAGTCAGCGAAGAATAGAAATGAAGTAAAAAATAATAATAATAGCTACTACCCATTACCTAGCGAACCAGGCCCCAGAAGCTATGAAGCTTGTGCGGGAGGGAGGGGCAATTATTACTATTATGCAGGCTCAACGTGCGGCTGCAGGACTTGACAGATGGTATAAGCACAAATGCCACATTTGTGTTACAGCTAAGGGAAACTGCAGAAAACCTTAACCAAATCTGCCGGTACCGGCAGTTGAACCCGGACTGCTTGGGTGAAAGACGTGCACGCAGTTCCCTACCACTACCAACACTTTAAACCGACAACATAATAAAACAAATTTTTTATTATGTAATTTCTTTAAAATCTACTAGATGATAGTCATCTCGTTAAACAATTAGAGTCACTACATCTAACCAGCCATGCCAAGTTGACGTATCAGTCTACCGTAATCAACACTATATGACAAAAGAAGTGTGAAATCTAATAATTCCTAAATTAAAATCGCATCTTGCGTATTTGGCATATTACAATTTGGGGTTGTTACAATGAAAACTATGTAGAGAAGTCTTTTAAACTAAACGTGGATATACTTAAATTCCATGGGGATAATAATAATTAACCATTTCGGGCTTTTCTCGCCCCAAAATGGCGTCGTTTGTGGTACTCTGATCAGCCAGCATGTCCTGGCTGACTAGATGTAGTGACTCTATAAACAATGGATATTATTACAGAATGATGATATTACCGATTGTGAAGTGTAGAAAAGTCTTTCAAACTAAACGTGGATATACTTAGATTCAATGGGGATAATAATAATTAACCATTTCGGGTTTTTCTCGCTCCAATATGGTGTCGTTTGTGGTACTCTGATCAGCCAAGTGATGAAACATTTTCTAGGTTTTCAAACATGAGAACTATTAGAGTTTATTCAAATTATTCATATTTTGCACTACACCAAGACTGAAGATAAAAGATCTACACAAATATCATTTATTTATTTATTTTATATTTTTATTAAAATATTAAGGCAAATTATATGTGAAAAGAACACCTAATAATTCTAAAAAGTGGAAAGGTTTGAATGCACACTGTATTATCTTTAGATACTGGTTTCTGCTTAATAATTATTCATTTTTAATATGTATAAAATTTAATAAATATATTGCTGTCCTAGACTAGTTCTGGAATTGAAGCTTAGTTAAATGACTATTTTCGGTACGAAAAATTGACTAAGAAGTTCTTATTTTCGGGGTGATTACAGTAAAACTAGTATCTACAAATGTATCTAGATACATTATGTTAGGATTTGTATTTGGATCTAGATACTTCACAGCAAAAGCATCTGTATCTGTATCTAGGTACATTTTTCTGATAGTAACTGTATTTGTATCTAGATACACAAAATAATATATCTGTTACAACACTGCCTATGAGATTATGTTAGTTCTGTTTATTTTGAGTTGTCGTTATTTTGAATACAGTATAGATGCAGTGACTCTAGCTGTCATTAAGAGACCCTGTATATACATTTATATAAGAGTTGACCAGACACAAATCAAATGTCATCCGTGATATTGGATCCAAAACAAATGAATTTTCATGGCAGAGTCGGTAATTAATTACCGAAACAAATGAATTCTCATGGCAGAGTCGGTAATTAATTATCGACTCTGCCATAAGAATTCATTTGTGTTGGATCCAATGTTACGGATGACAACTGGTCTGGTCGAGTCTGGTCAACTCTTATTATAGTACTATAAATATATAAATAAATACAATATATACAGGGTCTCTAGCTGTCATTTGTCTCTCAAGATTGAGGAAGCTACGGTTGGATTATATTATATTATTAATTTAATACAGTGTATACAACTTTTTATTAATAAATCAATTCAATAATAGCTTCAACAAACTGGTATTTGCACAGTAAGTGGGTTTTCATTGGAAGCTTAAAAACATTTTTTTTAATTTACTTTATCATTTATATAAATGTTTGTGCTAATGTAATAAAATCTTCCAGCTCAGTCCAACCCTCATGTTCTATTGGTGCTCCAGATAGCTCTAATAACAAATAATACTTGAAGTAGCAGTTTGAAATGATTAAATAAATTCTTGTTATGCCACAGCCATCGAGCTATAATTTCTGATACCTACAGTAATTATAGCAAAAGAGGATAAAAACACAAAGAAAGATAATACACTTAAATATTTTCATCATTACAAATTAGCTATTTGTTTGTAGTTAGTAACCAACTTAGTAAAGTAATCGTCAGCAAAATAAACGATACTACATCAAAGATTGTAAAAAACATCTACCTGTACATTTTTTCATATAAGGCAACATTTAATTTATACATGCATTCCTGTTATTAAACAATCATAATAAGTAATGTAAGCACTATAAAAGCACAATGAACAAAAATATACAGCAAGATGGGAGTGAGAAACCATTTGAATGTAATATTTGTAATTATAAATACTCGCATCCAGGAAGTTTGCAAAGGCACCTGCTCACTCACAGTGGTGAGAAAGCATTTGTATGTAATATTCGTAATTATAAATGCTCGGAAAAACAATATTTGAAACGGCATTTGTTTACTCATAGTAAACAATTGTTCAGAAAAAGGAAGTTTAACACGGCCCTTGCTTACTCATAGTGGTGATTAATCATTTGGATGTAATATTTGTAAATATAAATGCTTTCAAAAAGATAGTTTAAAACAGCACTTGCTTACCCATAATAGTGAGAAATATTTGTAGTAAGAAAGTAAATTTGCAAGAGCACCTGCTTACTTATAGTGATGATAAATTGTTTGGATGCAATATTTCTAATCTAGCAATAAAATAAATTTTTTCATTTACTACACCATTGTGAGCAGAGCTGTCATGAATCATGATTTAAATCTTTTGTGATTTCAATCATTATTTGAATGTATTTACTCAAAAATAAAACCCCCCTCGATTATAACCCTCCCTCCTATATTTTGGAATGAATTGGAATGGAATAATAAAAATATAAGTAATATAAAACTGAACAAATATGAAATTGAATATTTTTCAATTTTATCTTGATAGAAAATTCCGTTAGCTATGTTCATGACAAAAATTCTACCCTTCACCTCTTCGCGGAAACAATGCCTTTGTGGAAGCACCTTTACCTGAATTCCAGGAAAGCTTCTAGAATTTTAGGCAGTTCATTCAAGAGTTGGGATGTCACTACAATAGGTAATAAAATTTTGCACATTTACTAGAAAGATTAAGGTGCTACTATTGTTAACAATTAGGTATTTCTTCAGTCAGTACTATTAAAGACTTAATGAATTTCTTAGAAATGTTTTTGCCATCCCTGGGGTTTTCAGTAATATCAACCATTTCAGTTGTCAAGCTTAATTTGTAAACCCATTTTTAAACATTTATGACTAAAGCATCTGGACAATTCTGAATAAACATAATTAGGTAAGTGCAGTTTCCACTTATATCTGGTCACATCCTACAGTATTTCCAATGTTATTGTATTGTAATACAATCTTTTTAATAAATACAGGTAACCATTACTCAGTTACACTCATTGTTTTCACTTTTTATTGTATATATCTTATTATACCCGATTATAAGACCCGACTCGAATATAAGACCCTCCCAGATTTTAGAGCAAAAATCTAGCAAAAAAAAGAGTCTTATTTTCGAGTAAATACGGTAAATCTTTTGTCCAGTAATAATTTTTGATTTAAGATTTAAAATCCTTTTAGGAAGTATCTTTGATTTTCTTTCAAAAAAGATCAGATTTAAATATTTCAAAGTGATTTTAAATCATTTTTAAGGATTTAAATCTTTTCTAAATATTTAAATACTTGGAAACTATGAAATAAATACAGATTAGTTAAAAGTTTCACATTATTTATTAAATTATAACCTGACAATATTGTTTCGACAGCTAAGCTGTCATTATGAGAGGTAATATGAATATAAAAAAATAAATAAAGAAATTAAAGCTTCTAAACGAAATAAGTGAACCAGCAATGATGAAATTAGATCTAGCGCCTCTCTTCTCTTTTGTAATAGTAATTTACATGTTAAGTGCGGTAACAGACATTTTACAAATGAGTGCCGATTTTTGCTACCCGAGTGTGCGTAGCACACGAGGGGAAAGCAATCGGCACGAATTTGTAAATTCTGTTAACGCACGAATCATGTATTCTATTTTTTGCACGAATTTTTGAAATGTATTTTAAATTTACTACTTACGTAACTTTGAACTACTGCCAATTTCGATTAAAATGTGTTGAAATTTAACTAGAAGGCCATGACCATAATTTTTCACAACTCTGTCAATTTGCAAGTTTGGCGTCTCATTGTCTTTTATCAATTTCTTTTCATTGTTCTTATAAAAACGATGTGCGATAATGAAGGAATTTCTTTGACTCCCCCCGAGATTCGAGAAGTTGCGAATACGGTGGTGAATAATTTACTTCCTACAAAATCAAGAGATCGGTATGAAGGACAATACAAAAAATTTATAACATGGTGTGAAAGTAAACAGGTAACAAAATACTCTGAAAATTGCCTGTTAGCCTATTTCCAAGAACTTGGCGAAAAAAAATCATTATGGTCTTTGTACAGCATGTTAAAATCATGCTTAAATGTTAAACACAATATAGATATATCAAAGTTCCCCAAATTGATTGCGTACATTAAGAGAAAGACTGAACATCACGATCCTAAAAAATCCAAAGTTTTACAAGAACAAGAGATAAATAAATTTCTTAATGAGGCACCAGATGGTGAATATCTATTGATGAAGGTATAACTTGTCTACTTTTTGTAAGTCAAATTTTAAATTTCTTCTGATTTAGGCAGCACTAGTGATGGGAATTTCTGGAGCACTCAGAAGAGATGAGTTGTCTAAAATGTTGATGAGCCATGTCACCTTAAAAGATGATATTATGGTGGTTGATGTTCCGGAAACTAAAACATACAAATGTCGTTCATTTGCTATTTCTAAGCCAGAATGGGTAAATATTGTTCAAAAATACATCACTGTGCGAAGCCATGTCACAACTCAAAATCAAAGAGTATTTTATACTTACCGTAATGGTAAATGCATCAACTCACCAGTTGGAATTAATACCTTTGGTAAAATACCTTATCATATTGCAAAATTTTTAAAACTAGAGGAGCCTGAAAAATATACTGGACACTGCTTCAGACGCAGCAGTGCAACTTTATTGGCCAACAAAGGGGGCGACTTATTAATGATCAAACGCCATGGAGGTTGGCGTTCTTCGGCTGTGGCGGAGGGTTATATTGAGGATTGTGTCCAAAATAAAATTAATGTGGCCCAGACTCTGACTCTGACACAGTCTGGGTTACCATCTGCCCCCACATCTACGGTAACAATGCAGTCTTCATCTAGTTCATGTGTTTCTAATGCTGCTCAGTTTGCGGTTCCTGGGGTATCATTTGGAAGACTTGACAACTGCAGTGTAAATATTAACATAGTTAATAACAATAATTGTTGTGAGTCAGCTAAAAAAAATTGACATAATAGGTTATGTTTGTATGTTTTCATTCAGATTTTAGATAGATTACCTTTCATCATTAGTAATAAAGTGCTTCTATAAATTTTTTGGACTTTATTCACTTTATTAATAAAACAGTAATTAGTATTATGAATAATTATACATATTATTATCATTCAACAGTACGCGAGTAGGCACATTGCATGTATAACGGTAGGCACCGATGACCAGTGGGCAGTGACTAGTAGGTAACTTTCTCTCCGTCGTAGATCAAATGCTCTTTCTTTTAAATGTCATTTGCCAATTTGAATTAAAGGTTTTTTAGTGTTTTCAAACGAATTTTGCTTGAATAATTAGGTAAAGTACTATCTCATTAACTGAACTTTACCCCAATAAAACTGGATTTGTAGTGAGAGTCCTCATTAACGCAGTGTTTTTTGTGAGTTTTTGCAAGCACGAGTGCGCAATTTCAATTTTTCCATGCATGTATGCACATACTAGATTTGATGTTTTACATGTAGTGAGTGCAAAAAAGATTAAACTTCAGATTTGAGCAGCAATCTGGGTATTTTAGGTGTAGATAATTGCAAAATTTGCTTTGTACTTTTTCAAGTCTTTCTATATAGATGTTAAATTGAGGTGACCAGATAACTGACACATACTCTAAGTGACTTTTGTCCAGAGAGTTAAAGAGGCTCCTGGTCCTCGGGACCAGAAGTGCTTTAAAATCTCTTGAATTACGGAACAGAAATCCAAGATTTTTATTAGCTTTCTTTATAATATAATCTATGTGAGAGTTGAATAAGAGTTTACTATCAAAAATTACTCCAAGATCTTTAATCCCCAATTTCTTGGCTAGAAGTGAAGAGCCTATTTGGTAACTATAATCGATTGTATACCTGTTTCTGGAAAATGTAATAGAAAAACATTTTTGTGTGTTAATCTGTTCTCTAAGCAGTAGTTCTCAAGAGATTTTATATCTTGTTGGAAGTTTGAACAGTCCTGGAGGTTTTCAACTCTCATGAAAATCTTCAGTCATCTGCATACAGGAGAAATCTAGAATATTTAAAACAATTGGCAATGTCGTTAATAAATATAATGAAGAAGAGAGGCCCAAAATGGGACCCCTGTGGCACACCTGAAGTAGCTTCGTATGGCTCAGAACTAAATCCTTTTACAACTGCGATCTTCGTGATAAGTATGAAATAATCCAACGCAGAAGATTGCCAGAAATGCCGAGAACTTTAAGCTTCTTAATAAGTATAACATGATCTATTCTATTGAACGCTTTACTAAAGTCTGTGAACACCACGTCTACTTGTACACGTTCGTCCATAGCTGAAAGCACATACTGTGAGTAAAATATTAAGTTAGTATTTACAGATCTTTTCTTGAAAAAAACATGTTGTTGTGGAATGATACAGTGCTTAACAGAATTGAAAATGTAATCATGTACTATTAACTCGAAGATTTTACTGATTATTGAAAGCTTGGAAATTGGTCTGTAATTCTCAACATTACTTTTATTACAGGATTTAAATATTGGAGACACGTGAGTTACCTTCCATCTTTCAGGAAATGTGCCTTCAACAATTGATTTATTAAATATTAATGAAAGAGGTAAACTAATTGAATGTGCAGTATTCTTTATGAGTATCCCTGGTATATTATTCGGGCCAGATTCTTTACTAATATCAAGCGTATTCGCAATTTTAAACACTTGATGAGGTGTAATAAGAACACCACTTAAATTTAAACTAGAGAAAGAAGGTTCAAAATGCTCCTGAGCGCTAGAGGATTTTGTATAAACGGATTGAAAGAACTGAGAAAACAAATCACAGATACCTTCCCCAGAACTTGCTGTAACAGTTTCTAATTTGACAGTGTTTTGAATGTGATTGCCTTTTTTTTTTAGATACAAATTTCCAAAATTGTTTTGGGTTTTCCCCGATGTGTCTGTCAGTTCTTTCAACGTATCTATTATAAGCTTCCTTGATTAGTGTTTTTGGCCTGGATCTTAGCAAAGAGAACTGCCGGTAATAAGTTTTGTTTATACAGTACCAAAAAACTTTAGGAAACATCTAAAAATGACTTTAGAATATTTTAGAAACCATTAAAAACGTAAATAAAAAAAACAAAAAATAACGTCCCAGCCAGGGTTCGAAACCCCAATAGAGTCACGCCAAGAAAGAAAGAATATAGAGAATCAACGTATATATTTCTTGGATTACATTTGATAATGACAGCTTAGCTGTCGAAACAATATTGTCAGGTTATAATTTAATAAATACTGTGAAACTTTTTACTAATCTTTATTTATTTCAAGAGAGATTCCAGTTTATAGTGCTACAGGATATGACATATGCTCTCTGGCTTGTGATGAATTATAGCAAATGATTGGAGTAAATACTTTGCTCTGGAAGAGTCCACAATTAGTGAAATGATTATGGAGTGCAGTTGGAAATACATCCATAATCTTAAAAAAAAAACAAGTGTGCTGGCTTGCTAGATAATTATGCTTGGAACAGCAGAATTTCTCTAAATTGGAAAGTTCGACCGTTTCAACTATGGGTGTGTGTAATTTGTTAGTTTGGGGGACATATGGCCTAAGATGTTGGTTCCCCTGTAGTGTAGGTATAAATAAAAAACATTCTATTAGTTTTATTAGTTTATTTTTAAATATAAAAGTTAATTTAACATATACATGGCGATAAAAACTTCTTATTCAAAATTAATAAATTACAAATGCTCATGAACAGGTTGTTTATGTGCGAGGTACAATGTAACAATACTCGTTAGTGCACTAACAAGAAATATCACGTCAAACCACCTGTGGTAGAAATTAAATTGTAGATCACCCAATACTTGTGTTATAATTAGTCTATATTCAGCTGGCATGTTCATACGTAACAATAATATGGATGATACGAAATACATCCCCATTAGCTGAGCAAGCACTAATACTATAATATTGGAACTTTTACTAGATGAAATCTTATTGAAGAACTAAACACAGAAAAAAAAATTAAAATGATATTTAAAAAATTTCCAAATTCCTCACTTTAGTTAACGTAAGAAGTAATCCTCGAATGGATGTTACGACTATGCAGCCAACTAAAATAAACGAAATTTGTTGTGACCAAAAGCCTACGTCTATTTCAAGACCCATCCAGTGAACAGCAATCTCCATTCCTCTTGTGACTGGATCTTTTTTACCAACACGGTCAAAAACTATATTGATGGTGCACTGAAACATGTTCGTTGTTTAAACATAAGTATTACACAAAATAATAACATAACTTACAATGAAGATCTTCCACATACAATATAATGAGAAGAAATAACCTAAGAAATTAAAATATTTTCCCGTCCACGTTTTGGACCATTCCATGCGTTCTAACATATTATGGCTTTCATGTGCTTCTAGGAACAATTGTCGACTTAATTCTTCTAAACCAGCTATTTCTAATTTTAGCTGAGATATATCTGACAAAAAAAAATAAAAAATATTAAAACTAAATTAAATTTAGTGTAAATGTAGCATTAGGTTTTATTAGAGTTCCTCAATGAAAACTTTAAATGTGTTATTTTAGAGTTAGGACACGGATGTCAAAATCTGTCTCTTTCTAGGCCAAAACCAAGCTGTCTGAAACATATATACTTTTTTCTCTCTTTTTACTTTAGTGACAACATTCAGCAGCTATCAGCTATAAATTTTAGGTTATGCTGTCATGTAAAATTTTCTAATGTACACATTATCATTTATTTACTGTTTGTAGAGAATTTTTAAAACTATTATAGTACATATATCAATTTTTCGACAGCTTTTAATAAAGTATTAATTGTACTGAATTTCAGATTTATACTGGGTGGGGCAATAGTGTGGGGAAGTCCGATAGCTCCTAACCGGTAACAGCTAGAAAAATCGTTCTAATACGGATGTAAACAGTGGATAGAGGCCCATCTAGAGAAGTTATTTTCAAATATACAGGGTGTTGCACAAAAGTGTGGCACGCTTAAGGTAATTTCTTTTTAAATAGAATGCCCAAAATATTTTTGCATATTTAACACCTCTCTTGGCAGGTTTATTCATATCTAAAATTTTAGAGCCATCTAATGACCGGTTTAGAAGTTATAAATTTTTTTTCAAAAAAATCGAGTTTTACATTATCCCACTTAACAGTTTACTGCTTTCACGGCCGCAACTGTGAAGACGAATTTAAGTAGGGATTTTCTTGGAGGGGCTTGTAGGGTGCTCTTCTTTAAAAGAAAATGGACCTACCATGTACAGGGTGTTAAAATTAATTTTTAAATTTAGAGAACTTCAAAGCTAAAATTCACAACTTTTTCAAATGGAACACCCTGTATATTTTGTACCTTTGTGATGCAGAATTAAATAACGAACATTTTTTGTAGGTACGTCCCTATAGCTATCTGTAACCACTTTTGATTTATTGAGAAAAAACTGCAAGAAGTACACAATTAAAAACAATTATTTATTTAGTTGTCAAGTGTGTTGGTTGTTTTTGTTCAACAAAACATTAAATAATCTAGCAATTACTGTGCACGTATGCAAGACATACATTTCTCACAGTTATCGACCATTAGTGTTTAGTTCTAGTAGGTGTTTTAGTTTTTCAAAATGAATTTTAGTAATGAAGAACTTGTAGACATGACTTTTGTTTTGGGCAAGTCGGAAAGAAATTGTTTGCTTGCCCGCAGAATTTACCACCAACAGTATCCTGAACGGAGGCTCCCTAAAGTTCACAGCTTTCAAAACCTGCTCGATAAACTTGTGAGGACTGGCAATGAACAGTATGAAAAAAGTGAACGAATTAACAATGTTGTGAACGAAGAAAATGAGTTATCTGTTGTGCTGGCAACGATTGAGAATCACCATGTTAGTCAGAGAGAAGTGAGTTCATCTATAGGAATAAGTACCTGTTCTGTTGGTCAAACTTTAAAGAAAAATAAGTTTCATGCATATCACATTAAAATGCACCAGGAATTAACTGATGACAATTTTCTAAAACGTTTACAGTTTTGTAATTGGGCCATAGGTAAAATGCAAGACGATGCTACATTCTTCAACAATGTTTTGTTCACTGATGAGGCAGCGTTTCATAAAAATGGATTTGTTAACAGGCACAATATCCATTATTATGCTACAGAAAATCCCCACTTTTTCAGACAACTTGATAACCAGCACAGATGGTCCATAAGCGTTTGGGGGGAATTATTGGAGAACATGTAATAGGTCCACATTTTTTTGATGGTACATTAACTGGAGCTATTTATCTTCATTTTTTGGAGAACTCTCTGCCACAATTATTGGCAAACCTTCCTCAAAGGATCCGAAATGGGATGTGGCTTCAGCAAGACGGTGCTCCACCGCATTATTTACACGCTTATGAACGCTTCTTCTAGCTGTTACCGTTTAGGAGCTATCGGACTTCCCCACACTATTGCCCCACCCGGTATAATTGTCATACTGACAGTTTAATTCATTAAACCAATTTTCATGATTACCAACCTTCTAATAGTTTCAAAATATGAAATGTCACTAGGAAAATTTAACATGCGTGTCTTAACTTTAAATAACACAGAGCTCAGTTCATATTTAGGGAGAGCTCAGTTCATATTTAGGGACCCTAAATTTTATAACTTAACATAACCTTTAAAAATTTGACATTTAGGTTAGTTGTCAAACATTTACACTATGTGGTGACATGCTAAGTTAACTGCACTGGAAAATATTTGCCATTTTATAGATAATAGTAGTATGAAATACTAAGAGTTAACCCCTCTTAAGGACAAATGTCTTAACTAAATATGTAATTACTTTCAACGTTTCTATTTGATGTCACAGATGCAACAGATGATAGCATTCCCCAGATTCCTAATTTCTCTCTACTACCATCACGAGCCATTTTTGCTGATGATTGTTTCTTTGCAATAGCAATCCTTTTTTTCTTCATTACGATCATATCCATTGTTTGCATTAATCGTTTTTCTGTACCCGTCACATCAGCTGGCGAAACTTCTCTAAAAATATATAATCATAATTTCATGTGTATAAATGACATCCTTATAAACAATAATCATTCCACAACATACCAACCTAATAAAATATGCCATCGATGTATACGGATAATTAACTGCACCAAATCCAGACAGTATTGCCATTACTGTAACACCAATCACGCCAATACGAGAAACTAAATTATCCATAGATAATATCCCATGTTTGGGACTTGAAATTGGGAATGGTTCACCGATTTTCCAAAATATAAATAAAAAAATAAACCATACAAATATGGTTAAATATCTAACAAAATCAGCCGTTACTAAAATAAAGGGTTGATTTATTTAAGTTTATGATCTACATTAAAGCATGCTTACCAAAAGGAATATTGCTTATAGTACAATAAAATATATAAAATGGATTAAAAACGACTACCATAACTACTAATGAGTATAATGTTAAGTTCCAATAAAGATATCTGGAACTATAAATACATAAAATAAATAAATTATATTACAAATAAGGTTCACTTAAATACCTTGCTTCAAGCCAGCCTAAAATTTCGAATATAATAAGTTCAAACATTGTGCAGGATAATGCAAGCGTAATACAAAAAATAACCTGTACCAATACATGTCGTACTTCATAATCTTTAAATAGTTGCTTCACAAAGAAAAGCCAAGCACCAATAAAGAAGAAGATCTGAAAACAAAACGATCAAATAAAAAGACTGCAATTGTATTTATTTGCAGTTTTGTAAATTTACCTGCGATATTAGCATAACCAGACTTTCACTTAAAAAGTCCATTTTATATGGTTTACATCCTTAGTTATTTATGAAAAAATGTATTGTCTAATTAACAGTCCATTTAAATATTGGTAATTTACATGCTATGTGCACTTTACGGTTTTAAATTTTAGGTTAGGGCACGTCAGATGTAAATACGTCATTTTAGGGATTTTTGAGCATTCTCCACCATTACAAATTTGAATTAAGAAGAATATTTTACGGAAACAAAACTTTTTGATGGAATATATGATAATTAAGTGCAAAGACATTTAAGCGCAGAGAACTACTAATAAACGTTATAGATAACAAATTATTGTTATTTAAAGGTATAAATACATAATGATATGGGTTTTTCTTGCATGTTGAAAAGCCAAGTAACATTTCAAAAACTATTCGACAATTAGTGGAGTAACGCTAAGCAAAAAAAGAGCGTTATCTCGGAACCGGTCCAAACTACTTCGATTTGAATAATTTTTTTTTAAGTCTTGTAAATATAAAATACTAAAACCTTTACAAACTCCCGTTTGGAATTCCCGTTTTCTTCATTTTTGAGCAACTTTGGACCTCTAAGTCAGGGGATCTAACCGGCCATTCCATCGGACCTCTTCTTCCTATCCACCTTCCTGGGAGAACTTGGTGCAAATAGCGTTGTACATTAATTGCGTAATGAGGCGGAGCGCCATCATGTTGTAACCAAACGCTATTGTTTGGTAGTTCGGGATTGTTTGCATTGGGAAATAATGCAGCTAATGCAGGCATCAGTTCCAACTGTAAACATTGCAGGTATCTTTCTCCAGTTAAATTATTTGCAAAAAATGGCCCTATGATTTAGTCACCAATAATCCCTGCCCTTACATTAAGCTTTTGAGGATGTTGTGTATGAGTTTCCTGTATCCAACAAGGATTTTCTCTAGCCCAATATCTATAATTCTACTTATTAACCGTACCGTTTAAACAAAATGTTGCTTCATCCGAAAATAAAATACGCTGAGAATACATTGGATCGCGAAGACAAATTTCTATCATCTGGTCACAGAATTCTTGTCTACGATCAAAGTCATCTTCTGCCAACTCATGAACCAATTGCAGCTTATATGCGTGAAATATTTGAACTGTAATACATTCTACTTTGAATTTATAATAATTTTCAACAGTACACAGTCTTGCAAAAAATTCGCGTACACCTATTTTTGATTGTATTAATTAAAGTTAATTTTTCAGTTGTCAGTGTCAATCAGTTAAAATTATTTTGTTTTGTTTTCCTAATGACAGATTTATCCATCAAAAATGTAATGTCAAAAGTCATATAGGTCACGTTTACATAGCAAAAACTACATAAAAACTCGGTTACTTGATTTTTAAAGTGTATGCGATTTTTTTGCAAGCCAGTGTACGTATAATACACCTGGCAAATTTGAACGAGGTCCTGCTGCTTAGCGGGCGTTGTGTGTATATAAGTATGGGAATCTCTACGTCGTCGCGCGGATTACCTAAAGTTAAGCAAGGTTATGTAAAAAACAAAATTGCATAATTTCTAGTGTTGCCAACTGCTATGCTACTTACCAAAATATCCCTAACAAATTTTATTTAAAGTAATTTTTTTAATTATTTAATAACGAACTAACGCAAATAGAAAAAATAGTATAAAGTATTCGTTTCATAACACGTTTTAGCGCACTTGTCCTCATTAGAAAACTCCCCGCTACGCGGGACGTTTTCTAAACTCGGACGCGTGCGCTAAAAACGTGTCTTATGAAACTAATACTTTAATATACTATTATTTTATTGTTTACTTCCGACAGCCGTAACTAAGGTTTTTGTTTTATACGGTGACTAGATTCATTTTGCAAATTTAAAGAATTTTTAATATTCGAACTTTAGAGCAGTTTTTCTCAATTTTTCTCAAATGTAACATATTGAAAATTGTATACAGTTGAAAAGAGAATAAAAAGTACTACCGAAGTCGACAATAAAAAATATATGTTATCATTTAAAAAAATTATCGATGACGTCATTACTTTAAAAACAAATGACGTAACAAGTTGAAAATGGTACAGTATAGCGTGAGTAATTAAAATCGCTATATCCCTTCGAGATTTTTTCTAACGAAGTTATCGGATTTATTCGCTACTTTATTTCCACACTGTATTAAACCATGGTTTGTAAAGACTGGTTGCGCCGTAACTTTTGGCCAATGAGAGAACGCGGCGCGAATACGTCATCCAGAGTACTCATTTAAACAGTTTCTATATCATTTACACAGACGGGGCACCTATAACACGCATGGAAGATGTGAAATAGGTACCCAATGCAAATTCGTCATTATGATTAACGCTGTAAATGAATAAATTATATTGCCAAATAAAGTGATTACAATCATTTATCCGCATCAATTTGCTTTAAATTTTGTAGTTATAAAACAAAAACTCGATAATAATCTTTTATTAAAATATCGTTAAAAGACTTACAAGAATTAAAACACATATGTAATAGGTTTTGTAGAAATCTAATTTGAAAATTGTGTATGTATACTAATAGCATTATTTAGCAAAGGGAAGGTCATAAAGTAAAAATGTTAAGTTACGGTCTTCCTCATCTTCTTGGCTAATTTTCGTGATGGTTCACCACTTTTTCTTTTACCTACTTTCCCTTTTCTTTGGGAATTTAGATATTTTATCCTCATAAAAATCCTTTGTCGACTAAATGAATGGACCAACTTTTTGGGGATGTCTATTTTTTTAAATATATAATCTGTCGTTCTTCGAATAATGTTTTTCCACCTTTGTAACTGTCTTCATGGAGTTTTCTAAAGCGTTTCTCCATTTTGTGTACATTATGTAGCCATTGTTGCGAAGGCTGTATAAGGCCACCATATGACAAACTTTGAATCCACGAGGGGATGCTGTATGAATGGACTGTCAAAGCGGTATCGATGTTTTCTGTCCTAGTTCCTAAGTCAGGAAATTCGTTTTGATGCTTCTTAGCCAGATAACCTGCCACATACAGCAACCCATCCTTTTCTGTGACATCTGTCATTGATACTGTTGAAGCAGTACTATTGGAGCTTGTACTACTGGCAACATCAGAAATTTCCTCCTCTAGTGTTTCTGGTTCCTTGACGGTCAATTCACCAATTTTTGCTTGCTGAAATGCTTTGGCGACGACATATTGTTCTTCTTCCATTCCAGGAAGCGACTGAACATTGGCATGAGTCTGAACGATTCCTGGGTTCTTCCCCAAAAGTATCATGCGTATTCGGTATAAAGCATTTAATGGAGATGGATGGTCATGCAATCCTCCTCGAGTTCTCAGCTAAAAATAAGAGTATAAAAACATGTAAACATAATTATTATTAAAAGTAATAAGTACCAACCTGTGAAAAGAAATTTTCAAGGCAATCTTGATTCAGCCGGTGCGTTAATACGTAGGAAATATTGTATTTTTCTTTCAAATCAATGTATAAACTTTGGAGTGAATGACATGACATTATCACCCCTTTTTGAAATACTTGTAAAAAAGTTTCAGTTTTTCGTTTTTTTGAAATACAGCGCATCGAGCTCATTGTATCTATCATTTCATTTAAAGTTTCATTTTGAATTTCCAAATCTTTGCCATATGGATTCTTGCTTGGCACTTTGGGAAATGGAATATAAGAATTCATCACATCAAACCAATGATTTGTTAGTTGGAAAAATTTTGACACATTTGTAGCCAACTGTTTATCAGGTCCTGGCATATAAACTCGTAAAGCCGTGGCTGTTGTATTGGAGAAGAGTTGGGCTGCTAAAGCTACATTTTGGCGTTCCGCTTTCTCACACGTTAAATGTATGGTGGATAATTTATGGCAGGAGCTAATTTCTGTATTGGCACAAGTGACTAAAGCTGCAACTGGTTCCTTGTTGATGATACTCCCATCTTCAAGTTCAAAACCTCTATCCAAAAACCAATTTCGTATCAGTTTCAACAGGTGTGGGGCATCAGCAAAAAAGTAAATTTTTCCCTTGGTCACTGGATGTAAAATGTAAGTGGTACTACTGTCTATATTTAATTCTTTCCAAAGGCCTTGATTGCCCCCACCACAATCGGAAACACATGCCACTACGTTATAGTTAACAGTGCTTAGTTTTGTGATAATACTTTGCAGTAATGTACTGGTCATCTTTTTGTCAAAACCAAGAAACACTGGTTGTTTCCAATTGTCAAATAATCCACGAGCCATAATGACTTGTAGATACGAGTGAGGCCCCATTATCTCATCTTCTTTTTGATCATACTTATACACCGATGATACTTTTACCTCATCAAAAGATAAGACAGTTAATTTGTTTATTTCTGTCTTGGAACTTCCTGCAATACCCATTATTCTGACAACATCCTCCAAAATATCAGATCTTATGCTCATGTTTGCAGCCCAATGTTGTAACGTAGAAAGTCCAGGCCGAGGATAATGTATCTTCTCTCTTAGATAAATATAACATCGTTTACTAAAATATCTTAATGTAAACGCTTGAGCAAGTTCTTCGGTGGTCCATCTAGCTTTTGATTTCTTCTTTAGGAGAATATCTACTTGATTGCTGGATAGAAAATTGGCAAAAATGTCTTTCACTTTGGCTTCAAAGTCATCAGCTCCTGTTTGCCTTAAAATTTCCATCTGTTGAATTTTTTTCTGTAACATAACATTCAGCTTATCCTTTTCTTCTACTAATTTATGCAGTTTTTCTTTCTCTTGAATAACATCCTTCAACTGACGACGTAAAATATCTACTTCAGTCTCTGCACTAGTGGACGGTATGTTTTCTATTTCAGGTGGTACTATGTGAGGTGATTGGGGATCTGAAGATTTCATTAGTACTTCTACAACTTGTCTTTGTTCTTTACATTTAGCCCTTTGTACTCTTTGACTAGGCAATGCTTTTGATGTAGCTTGTGGCAATAAATACAACGATGGAACAGCTAAAAGTAGTTTATTAACGCAAATTCTTTTCTTACTATTATTTATCTACGTACCAGTTGTTTTTAATTTTTTGGGAGTAATATTCATGAGGTTCGCTTTTAGACTATCCTCATAATCATCATTGGTAAAATGTACACTGCAAATTCTTGACGTACTTGGGTTCCATTTATCTTTTCTATGACAACACCTTACCCATTTGTTTCTTATCTCTGCATTTTTAGGAAAATTAAAAAACATTATTTTTTCTCCCGCTTTTTTTGCTTTTATCATATTGCTCTTGCAAATAGCAACACTGCATCCAGTTCCAGGCATCTAATTAATATTGAAAACCACGATATTAATTAAGAGGAATATTATTACCTATTATCAACTCACTTTGCCCTTTGGCAGTCTTTTCGACTCTTGCTAATATAAAAGAAACAGATAACCAAAGGGACTGATCCTTGTGGTTGTAATTAATTGTCTTTGTTAACAACAACACTGATATTTAAACTCACTAATTAAAAAGAGAACATTTAAGAATGTTTTAGACAATCTAACAATCTTAGAACTCTAAAAAATCACTGGTAATCAACTTGAAAACCCAAGCAGGCACATGTAAACAATGACAGTCTATTGTATTGTGTACTCCGGATGACGCGCAATATGGCGGTATCTCCCACTCTCCAACAAGTTACGGCGCAACCAGTCTTTACAAACCATGGTATTAAACTAGTAAATATTTCATGAAATAGAACTTTCACCAATGGAAAGTACGAGCTAAACTAGTAACTGACATTTGACGGCGTATAAATCTTGATTGACGTTCAACAGATATTAATAATAGGTTAGATTAAATTAAGAGTGGATAATAATTTAGGGATTAACTTTGAAGTTATCAATAGGGACTATCGTTTAAGTTAATCCAGTTGTTGCATTTTAGTTGAACCAAAAGGACTATTGCATGAAAAGTCCCATTAGGCCAAACATTTACTAGACATGCACTAGACTAATAAAAGTCATGGACGTATATATTCCTCCAAGTGTATGACTGTACGTTGTTTAGTATATCTATGAAAAACAAAGTTTTTTTAATTAAAATAATTTCTAGTAGCTTAAACCTTCTGTTGCTTATGCGTTCCTGTTACAAAAGTGTTGTGCTGTCTCCAATATAGAGCATATAACCCGAGACTTCTATTAAGGATTTCGTTTTATCGTTCATTCATTTATTGTTATTGTTCATTCGCCCTTTTAAATACAAAGAATTTCCCGGTAATTGTTGGCTGGCCGCGAAAGTATAATTAATATATTGACTCCGAACTTAATCCCTTACTGGCTTAATCTATCACAGAACGCTTAAGCTATGACAGAATAATGCCTGATATACACAATGTCGTCCCTATGAAACTCACAGTGCACCTAGATGACAGAGTCAGCAAGGCCTACTCACTTAAAAACTGACCCTCCTAAGGCTCAATCCTTGCGCCACTAATGTTTGACCTATACACCAGCGATATATCACCGATCGTAGGACAAAAGTTTATTTACACCGACGATATCGCCTTAACAGTACATCACTGTAGTTACTCGATGCAGATTTCAAGAGCTTGGAGAAATACTTTAAATAATAGAAACTAAAACCAAATCCTACGAAAGCTATGGTCACGTTCTTTCACCTAACAAACCAAATGGTAAATTATTAAATCAACGTCAAATTTAGAGACCAAAAAATCGGATAGCCCATATCCCCATATGCTGACTCCCTAATCTACCAACAGCGTCTGAAAAATGCCGCAGGCAAAATAAATGCCAGAATCAACATCCTACTCAAGCTTGCGAATTCTTGCTGGAGAGCAGCAGACATATTAATAACTTCTGGCCTGGCCGTTGTATACTCAGCAGACGAATACTGCAGTGAATGATGTAGAACCGTGGAGTGTAGACACCATTATATAACACAACACCGAATCACCGAATATATAACAGTTAATACTACACGTATTGGTTTTCAAAGATTGGAGTTTCAATTATTTTTTTTAATATTTTTTAGGTTAGAGTTTAGAGGGACTTTGGAAAAAAATAGTATTAGGAACGGATTTTTTTCTTAATAAATTTTTAAAAATATTTACTGGGATTGGGAATTGACATTTATAGTTTTCAAAGTATTTTTTCAAATTAAGGTTTAGATTTTAAAAATATAATGAACAGGGAGAACATTCTCAACTGGCGGCAAAACCAGACGTCTACAACAGACCACAGTGTTCGAGGCGGCAACACAGAATACACCAGCGAGAATATTCGAGAGCGTTGTAGAACTTTTACAGGACATATATAAAGCCAACCGCATGAAGAGGAACCAGTTAATTAGATTGCGCTTAAGGTGTAATAATAATATAAATAAATATCTATGTAATATAAATATTGTAAGTTAATAAATAGCCTTTAAATAAATTAGTTTAAGTTCGTTAATAGTTTATAATTGTGTTTTTTTAATTAGTTAAGATTAAATTCTAGTCACTATTAATATTTTCTCTTCTTTAATATACTTTTGAGACAGCATCTTTAGTTTTACTTAAAAAGAATGTAACAATATTAAAATATTAAATTAAAAAGGTTTACTCCCTAATCCTAATCACGGATTGGCCAGAGGATTAATCCAGGGATTACCCAACCCTGATAGCCAATCAGTCAAATAAGATTTTAGATAAAAATAATTAGATAAGGTTTTTGACAAGGATTAGAAATTCGAAACTAACCTTTTGCAAAATATTTTTGGGACTTGGAAATTCAATTTTATTAAAATTTCTGCAATTAAAGATTAGATTTTTTAAAATGATTTTGGGTTTAGGGATTAACAATTAGATTTCTTAAGTGTTTGCTTGGAATTGATTTAGTGATTAACCAAAGTTGGGTACTATTACTCTAATTCTTGACAAGGATTTCGGGAGTAACCTTTTACAAATTATTTTTTGGGATTAGGGATTGTAACTTAAGTTTAAGAAAAATACGATTAGAGATTGGGAATTAGATTTTTTAATGTTTGCCTGGAATTATCGGAATTTATCAATTTAATACCTAATTCTAACCACGGATTAGTGATTAATCCAGGGATTAACTGACCCCAGTCAATTAGTCCAAGACTCCAATTTTTAACAATAATTAGGAGTTATTAAGAATTAAGTTTTTCAAAATATTTTTTGGGAATAGGTATTGAACTTTTTTTTTAATGTTGGGATCAGGGATTAGATATTTTAAAATTTTATGGAATCAGTGATTATAGGGATTAGATATCTTAAAAAATATGTTTGGGTTTAGATTTTTTGATTAATCAGGGATTACCCAACCTTGATAGCCAAATTAGTCAAACAAGAATTGGGTAATCTTTAAATAGTGTTATAGTTTTTCGAGAATTATCTCGGTTTTCAACTAAATAAAACTTGGCGGGTAGTACAGAGTTATTATAATCTTTTATTTAATTACACAACAAACTACTTTTAAAATACGATACAGAGGATGAATCTCAGAATGTACGCAAACGAGTTAGAATACATAAGATGTAACTTATATGACGTATAACTCCTGCAAGCATCGCTGTGCTGCACATTATCTATTTGTACACGCTTGTGTTAAAAAACGATCATCAGAACTTTCGTCTTTTCCGTCTTTCGTGGAGTTTTCCAGGTCACTCGCATCTAAAACTCTCCCGGGAGTCGTAACCCGTACTAGCTGTTCTTTATAGTAGTGTGTCCGGGAGACTCACTATGGCCGTCTCCGTTAAACGGCTCTATATCCAGTTTTGCAGAAGATGTAGGAGCAAAGTGTATAAGAAGTAAAAAGGGATGGGGAGAGCAGCCGACCGAAGTCCTTTACACAATACGTCACTGAAAAGGATGTTTATTAATAATAGATATGTTGTGATCGTACGACTAGACTAGATGATTCTTGCTTTAAAATTTGGCCTACTGTATGTAGTTGTTGCGGTCGGTTATTAAAAAGATTACGTATTTCAAGGCGAACGAAAGGACTCCAATAACATGAAAAAAAATACTTTGAGAAAGATCCTGCTAGTCTGATTGCGTGCGTCTCCTGTTACCTTTTGAAATATTGAATCCATTGATTTCAAATTCGGCCCAAAAATTCTTTACAGAAAATACTAATCCAGCTCCTAAACGACCACAATTTGACCAGTGACGGGATCTTTTTAAGGAAATATAAAGTATAAAAAAATCATGGCACCTTAACTTTAAAAATAAGAAGCTAAAATCTAACTGAAAAGTATTACTTGTATTTAAATACAGACACAAAAGCAAAATCAAACCAGTAGCGGGGCATTTTTAGGGGGTTAAAGTAAAAAATAACTCGTGGCATATGTGTATACTTTAAAAGCAAGAAACTCGCCTTCAACCGAAAATTATTTCTTGTGTTGAAATGCAGATACAGTCCATAAATGAGTGTAATCGAATCAGTGGATGGGCATTTCTAAGGGATTGAAGATGTATATGAAAAAGCAGTGAATATTTGTTCATATTTTGCCGCCCCTTTGGATTTGCTGCTCCGTGCGGCCGGGGCTATACAGCCCGTTTGTTAAATAGGTCAAAAAATTATCGTGTATGCAAGTTATGGGTAAATACAGCTGTCGTGATAACATCAATAATAATAATACTAATACATAATACTAATGGTAAGTAATTATTTAAAGTGAGAATTATAGATGAATAGTCTAAAAAGAGGGATTCCCAAGCACGTGGGCCGGCAGTTGTTGTTGTTTGTTATTATTCAAGATATGCTTAACAGAAAAGGGTTTTTAAATAATTTCTTACTTTGTGCTAGATGTTTTTCGATGCTTTTAACCTTCAAAATAGTGCCTAATATACGCGTGAAACAAATGAATATACATATATAATGTTTTTAAGTATTATGTAGTACATTGTCACTAAATCTATCAACATTCAGTTATAGAGTAGCTGTAATAAGAAGGTAACTATCTCAAGCTCAACTAAGGCCCACATCATAAGACTGTCACTTGTTTCTTACGTCAAAATAAGATTTGGTTCGTTGGGCACCTAATCAACTGACGCTTGCGGTTTTAAGAGAATTTATTTTTTTACGGCAAAACAAAAAATTGTTTTGGCTCTTGTTTTTAAATTAGTGAAAAAAAATTAATTGTTATAGGATGTATCAATCCTTTTTGGCGAGGTTTCAATTAAGCTTGTACTCTACTTGATTAAACATTGTTATCATAAGATTTCATCTGAATCCTTACAAAAATAAACACATCCGCTGATTTTATTGCGCTAGAAACGAAGAACTCAACTAAACTTAACATAATAAAGATGATGAAATATAAATTAAACACATTTCGCAATTTGTGTGTGCACGATAATACAACTTATCTTTTGTAAAGGTTAAAATGTTAAAATATCACTCAATTGGTTTTCTGGAGAGAATCCAAAATTGGAAAAAAAAGTTTATATGATTGGAGAAAATGAGAATTCCAGAGACGTCAAAAATAGAAAGTCAAATTGGAATAACTTAACAAGAGACAAAAATGAAATAGTTCAAAAAATGGCCTCAAGATCTTTCAAATATAAAAATTTTGCACGGTCATTTTTTTTCTTAATTCTCACTTTAAATAATTACTTACCATTAGTCATACCTACCTGCTACTTATTACTTCGGAATTTGAAAGGTTACTTGCATCAATGAACCGGGAAAAACGAACCCCCAGGTGAACACGAGATGAATCAGTATATTTGTTTCATTCTAGAATCTCCAATAATCAAAATTTGTTAAAGTTGCGAAGGAATTTTAAATTTCCAAATTGGCGCCACTTCTGAGAATTTGGTTAGAATAGTTGAAAATCACAAACTTTTTTGTTAATTTTCTAGAGAGGGGGGGCAATAAAAAAATTCAATTAAAAAAGAAGAGAGAAAGAGCAATGTAAAAAGCAAGGATACAAATAAAATGATAATAGGCGGAGTTTAATCAATGTCATGACGTCACCAATAGATTGTAATAAAACTGGCGACCAAGTTATTGCTCTACAGTGGTGTTTTATAGTTCGTAATTCGCATATTCTTTTTTTTTGTGAATTACTACATTACTGAGGTTATTTCCTATTTAAGTGCCGGAAGATTAATTTAAAAAATTAAATCAAACAGCAATTGTTTCATCATTAGGGGAGCTTTTCGAAGGAAAAAGGTACGATTCGGTAATAAGAACACTACCAAGAAGGTTCCCTCTTTTTGATTTTTACTTTTTCATGAATTGGAATAAATAAGATCAGCGTTATTTATTATTGCATAGTCATTTCATTTTGCAACATTATTATTAATGTTTATTAATTATGTTTTTTTTTGTAATATGTTAAATTAATAATAATTATATTAAGCAATTATTACTCTTTTTTAATGCTAATTCTTGTTCTTTATTGTGCAGAAGTTCGTGATCTTGGTATAAATTTAATTTTGAAAAAATGAAGGAACACGCAACTAATGGAATTAGAGAAGAAGATAAACAAATTGTGCCATGTTGCAAAGGTGAGTGTTATAATTAATAATTAAATGAATGGATTATTAGCATTTATAATTAATTGAAACAAATTCATAAAACTTACTTAATGTGTGTTAATTTTTACAATACCGGTTTGTAGGAAGTTACAATAAATGTTAATATTATTAATTTCAATAATGTAATGCAATCTAATATTTAATTCTTTGTTGCATTAACACACTTATTAGTTATTACTTAAAAATAGGCTTTAAATTAAATAATTATTGTAATGTATAATAAGTAATGTGGTAATATTACTTAGTAATATTACTAAAAGTATATCCTATACATTTTTTCTTAAAGTGATTAGTTTGCGCGCATTTCTAGCAGTTGCGCTAGTTACGGAATATTTAAGAATTTTTCACTTTATACAACTGTTTACGAGGGGATCTTACAGCTGAGGAATCATCGATTATTTATTGACTGCAAGTATAATCAAAATAATGTATTGACATTCTCATATTTTAGTTTAAAAATGTTTCATTTTTTACTTTTAATTTTTTGTCACAGCTTTTGAATAATTTTTTATAGGAAATGCCTGACCCACCACGGCCGTTGCGTAAAAACTACCCCACTATAAGAAAAAAAAAGTTTTTTAGGAAATTTGATGCTCTCCCAATCTCATTCAGCGTTTTTGCCATAAAACGCACTCCAAACGAAGTATTTCGAAAATGATTATTTTTGGCGCCATTTTTTTAAGTGCTGATAGACGCTACTGTATATTATATATTTTCTTGTTGCACAACGGACTTACCTATGAACTATACCTATTTATTGGACTGTAGGGAAATTTTGTTTTTTTTATTTTAATTGTCCTAGCACTTTTAATCGATTTAGACTGAGATTGGCAACAGTTTTGAAACAAGTTTTGTTTTAAATATTTTCAGAATTTAAGTTTGGCAGCTCTACATCAGTCCCTGGATGCAAATACGAATTTCTTAATTTACCTACATTCTAACCTCAAAGCACATCAATGTCATTATTTTCTTATTTAGTCAAAACTTGTTGAATGAGCATACACATCGCTACAAAAGTTTTGGTTCAAATACTATCATTCGGGAGGGACGTAAAGGTGATACGAAATAATCTATTTTTAATAGTAGTAAGAGCCTCACTTACTTATTGTTGTTTCTTTATTGCGTACCTGAAGTTTGCTGACATAATTCTAATTAAGGCTAACAAAATTATCTAACGCAGCCTTGACCTTTTTTCGGTCCTTTTAATAATAATCATTGTTTTGTCCGTAATAAACATATCAAAGATAAGAAATAGGTATTATCTAGAAAGAATAAACATCTTTTTAGAATTGAATCTGAAATTAGGCAAAATTTACAATCGTTTCTTAACCATACTTAATGTAAAATCAGGCGTTTAGATTAGGTAGACGTTTTTAATTGGATGTTCTTGTTACCAAAGCACTTGAGAAAAAAAAATGTAAGTGTATCAGCTGTTTTTTTTTCTTGTAAAAGAAAATTATTCTAAGACCAATTGTAATTAATCATTCCATACGATTGCTTTTATCTTCATAACACTTTAAGTACCACACGTGCCGGTAATGCTCTTACATTTTTGACATGGTAGTGGCAAACATACCATTGAGGTCCTAACAAGTTGGATTATTTTTGACAATCTGAGCGGTTTTATCTTGAAGCTCTATAACATCATGACAGTTTATACCCACTGGATTTAATCCTTTTTATGGTAGGTGTTGTTAAAAATTTGACATCTAAAATTTGAGATCTTTCAATATCCGAAAGTTTCGATTTTATAGCTTAAAGCTTTATAGTTTAAAAATGTAAGGTTTCGGTGCTTTAACGATTGAAGTTTCACAGCTGTGTCATTTTCAAACATTCGGAATTGTATGATTGCAAAGTTTCAGGATAACAAAGCTTCATAATGTATATAAGGGGAGTCGAATCGTATTCTCAGATTTCCAAGTAGCCCCAAGGGATCAAAGTTATGAAGTGTCAAAGTCAAAGTTTAACATAAAGGTTTATGGAAAATCCATTAAAATCTAGAGACCAGTAGATTTTAATGAGTTTTGAAGGTTTATTTACCTAACTTAATCTGTAACCTAACCTAGCTTCCTCCATAACCTAAATACTAACTTAACCTAACCTCTGCTTAACCTTAAGTTAAATTAGCTTAGCTTAGGTAAGGTTAGGTTAGGTATATAACCTAAACTCATTAAAATTCAATGGCCTATAGACTTTAATGGATTCCCATAGACATCTATGTTAAACTTTGACCCCTAAACGTTTGACCCCTAGAGCAGATTTGCTGTGGGGGGGGGGTAATGGCTTCCTTTTAGTTTAAGCAATCAATTGATATCTCTCTATCTTATGAACAGTGACGAGATGTCCCGGAAACGGATCTCGAGCCTCCAAATCAATAACTCAGAAAATCCATTAACAGCAAATGTTTCCCTAAATATGTCCCTGTGAAGTGCAGTTAGAGTGTGTGCAAGTGCCAATATCTTTCCAATCTATATCTATTCATATCTATTGATATCTATCCGATTTCAAAGGAGAGATTTGTTTTTTTGAATCGGAATCGATTAAACAATTTCACATTACTAACTTAGGTTAAGTTAGGTTAGGCCAGATTAGGTTATATTAGGTAAAGTTTATTTACCTAACCTTAAGTTAGATTAGCTTAGCTTAGGTTAGATTAGGTGAATAACCCTTCTAACCTTGCCTAACCTAGTCCTGTAACCTGACCTAGTCTCTAACCTAACTTACAATCTACGTAATTCTAGGTTACATTAACTTAGCTTAGACTAGGTTAGGTAAATAAACCTTCTAAACGGATTAGAATACATTGGACTATAGACTTTAATATATTTCTGTAGACTCATAATTTTACAAATTTTATGCGTTTTATACAACTTATACAGCTTATTGCCTAAGTTGCTTGGATATTTGACTGTCACAGATTAATGATTTAGAACATATTTTCCTTAACAACATGTAGTTGCTTCTTGATAGTTTTTGAGAAAATCGCATATTAAATTTTAAGTACGCCCATTGTACTCACATTACATTAAAAATAAAAATACGAAACAAGTAAAAAAAAAGTTTTTTAAAAGTAAATGATAATGCAGATTATTACAGTTTATATTTACTAAAAATTAGATTAAGAGAAATACAAAGCAGGCAGAAATTTTTCAATTAAATTATATAATTTTATCAAACTGTAATTTTTTAAATTGCTAATTCACCGTGGTGGCAACCAATCATCAGCGTTTTTAAAAGTAATATACAGGGTTTCTAATAGTTTTCATATTGTAGCGCAATCTGTCGAGTCATGTACTAACTATTTGAATAAATAACACGGCCTGCACGATTTAAGAAACAAACGTCTCTTATGCGACCGGTCGCGTTGGGAAAATTTCTGTTTTTGACGGCTTTAGTATAGTGGCGCCATCTGTCGAGTTCTGTAGTGATTATTTTAATAACTAACAAGTTTAATAAATTTAAAAATTTCGTTTGGCTCTATTTAATTTAATTTTTATAATTTCTAATTAATGATATACAGTTTTTCCATTTAATCTTTACACACACGTCATAGATTTTATGCGTACGAATTAATAAACAAGAATTTCTAATAAAATCAATGACTAGTTTCATATTTTTGACATTTTTGCCAAGTTCACAATCATTAAGTGTCGTAAACTTTCGGATAACCTACAATTTTTAATAAGTTAGTTGTTTCAAAAAATAGTTCAAATTGTTCCAAAACTAAAATGAAATTTTTCGAAAATTTTAAATTATCTCTCTTACTTCATATTGCTTTTTGTGCGACCTTTCAATTTTTAGAACTGTTAAACAGCAAAATTTTATAGAATAAATTTGTAATTACAAATAAAAATTATTTCGGTTTTAAAATATTCATAATGCTTTTAGCGCCATCTCTCGAGAAAGCATTGCATTACCACCTAAAAAATGTACTTTATCCTTTATTCTTTATTATCTCACGTAAGTAATAAGGATGTGAACATATGAATTGTCTTTAATAGCTACACATAATTGATGACGTGTGGGTAAAGATCGAGTGGAAGAACTGTAGATACATTCCAGCTCTATTGTCCAAACTCTATCCAGTTTGTTAGAAAAAACCTGTTTTCAAGTTCTCAATTTGTTATAAAAAAAATAATAATTATCTTAACCGGTCGACTGACGAGGCTTTGAGATATTTTCCTTTTTTGTTTGTTTTGTCCAGTTGAATTTCCTTTTCGTTTTTTAGGTTATACGATATAACATTATAAGGTTACATAATATAAAATTATTTGCTGATCAATTGGAACGCGCCAAAGATTGATTTGCACTTTCACGGTATTTTATTAAAAGTAATTATGCGGTAGAATGTGGTGGATATGTTGCAATATGGTCTAATCATCAGTACAGTAAACATATTATTACATATTACAGAATCTATGAACGACATTTCAAAATTATAAAAGTATTCTATTAAATAAATTATCCATCTAAAGTATTCTACTTTAAATTATCATAAATATTAAGATGAATATTAAATTTATATCTGTCAAAATTACAATCACCATTAAAACACAACACAGCAAAAACAACCATTAAAAGCTACGTCATCAGCTACCGCATATCGACGAAATTGCGATGTAGTACGACGCCATCTATATTTATTGGCGCGTCCCAATAGTGCTTATATGTTGACATCAGGCAAGTAAAAAAAACAAAAAAAAATACAAACAGTGTTGCCGTTATACTAAAAATACCCTAAAATTACAGAAATAATATTTTTCCAAATTGATCATACCTTATAGAAGGTATTTTTGAAAAGTTATGATTGTGTTAATTGACCTATTCGCTTGTATGTTCTTGAATGAGGCAATGCTTTGATGGATGTAGTAACATGGAAGATTAAGAATGCAATTTAAAAAACAGTAATAAATGATAATAGTTTGCAAATAAAGTACATCACCACAGCTCATACTATTTGTTAACTAAAAGGAATTCTTCATTATATTTTAAAACCAACGCAAATAATGAACTTTGTTTCATGTAAACAACAACGCATGAAGTCTTTTTTCTGGTATGGCAACAGTAAGAATACGATTATTTGTTATCGCAAAATTATTAAAACTTAATCTTGAGGTTTTTTCTTTCTTTTTATCACTTGCAGATACATTATGTTGTCTTTTAAAACAATTGCTCATTTATTATTATTACTTCTTAGAAACCCTAAAGGAAGTAAGACGCTAATGTCAATAATAAATTAAACATTACTCACAAAGAGGATTATGCAATAAGTAATAATGAAAATATAATTTAAGTACTTATAAGCAAAGAGCGTTTAATTAAAAAGTTTAAAAGCCATTTTCATTCAAGGAGCAACTTTTTTTTGTCTAAATCGGATTTAATTATTCCACAAATTCCGGAAGTTTCATGTATACGAGGAAACGAATCGTTGAGGACGGAAGTTTATATGAAATGCGTTCAATTACCTCAATGTCGTTAGAACGACAAATTGAACCTTGACTTACATTATTTTTATGAGTATAATAAGAATTGCTACAGTTTAATATCAATTAGTTTAAGAAATAATAAAAATCGAATTCTTGTAAATACGGTTCTGATACGATTGCGAGAAGGAGGAAAAGTGGAAATTACGGGTTGCTATCGTTTATGACAGCTGTCTCCAAGAGGCCCTTTGATCTTTAACTGGATTAATTTCCTGATTGTAATTGCTGATTTCATTATTATGATTATTATTAATTATTCTTATCTGTAATATTATAAACTGATAGTTTGGTATTTTTTATTTATTATTATTATCAGTGAGTCGATCTAAACTAGACGTATTTTATAATGTTTACAAGACTTCGTTTACGTTTTTAAAAATCCCTTGTTTAGATTTCCCGCTATCAGCAAGTTTTTGTTTTTCTAAAAGCATTGCTATTTAACATAAACTTAACATTATTAGATTAAATAAGAAATTTTCAAATTTATGGTTCATTATTTGATCGAAAAAAAGAATTTAGAAGAATTATAAGTAAAAGTAATAATTTAAAGAAAGAAGATAATAATATAACTAATTAAACATAAGATGGGTTAATAAAAAGTGTCATGAAGTAATTTAGACAAGCATTCTTCTTTAACCCAAAATGTACATTTAGGCATTTTGACATTACACCATGCAACATTATTGTCAATCGTTTTGCGGGGACTTACACTTACATTTTAAACTATTTCTTTCTGTTTCTGCAGATGCAAGTAGAAACTCCAGTTTAGTATAAACAAAGTAGAGGAAAGACTCATTTCATTTTTGGACTTTTTCGAAATAGCCTTAGGTAGGTCAAAGAAGCGCAGCAGTATATGGCCGGTTCTCGTACTCACAAGATGTGAGTTCCCGAATTAATTATACTGAAAAAGTTCCTCTTTTCCCTAATAGAGAGGACTGCTTATAAATCATGGTTAGAGTCACTGCATCTAGTTACCTAGGCCAGTTGGTCGACCAGAGTACCGCAAACCGCCGCCATTTGTTCTGTATTGAATTTAATCAAATCCACGTTTACTTTAAAAGGTTTTTCTTGCTCTGAAAGATCAAACCTCTAATATGTCAAACACGTAAAACGTGGTTTTAATTTGTCCATTATTCAAAATCATCCTTATCTGCCCCAATATGGCGGCGGTTTGCGTTACTCTGATCGACCAGGCTGACCTAGGTGACTAGATGCAGTGACTCTAATCATGGTTATAGACTCTCTATTTCAAATAGTAGCGACACAATGGAGCAAACCTAACACAAACTTTAATAAAGATAAAGTTACTAACATGCATACTGTTAACTCAATTTAGTTAAACGTTGTTTAAAGATAACAATTTCATAAGTTTATAATATATTAATATGAACGTTTTTACAGAAGATGTCCATTATCAAATTAATGTTATATTGTGAATATTTTTGTTCATGACTATCCAATTAAACCTAAGATTTATTGTAAAACCGAGTTTCAAATCTGGTAACTTTCAATGTCGCCAACATAGTTCTGGTGCATTTGCTCCAGATCAATCGTTGTCGCTACTATTTGAAAATAAAGGGGCTATAATCATGGCCAATAAATATAATCTACAGTATCTGTCACTTTGACTCTATATTGTTATGCATAATTGTGGAGATTTGTAACTTTAAAAGTTGCATTGATAAGGTTTCTCCCCAGTATGTACACGTTCATGACCTTTTTTGATTAGATTATGTCACAGATAAGAAAACAGAACATAGAATGCATGCCAAAAGTTCGCGAAAAGCCGAAAGCCGGGTTCATTACTGCCGAGAAGTTTTCGTGAAGTTGCGTACCTGGTGCTGTATTTTATGTTCAATATAATTTTTCTTTTTGTGCAATTTTCTGTTTTCGCCCCGTAACAGCAAAATATTTCTGTAAAAGTCGCTTCTTCTTATCTTGTCATCTAATATTGCCTTATCGATTTTTGTGACTGTTTTTCTTGAAGCTCATTAACTTTATAGACACTATTTATTATGACTTTATAACATTTGCTCTGCTGGTACTAATTCGCACAACGTGCAGAAGGTGTCTTTGTTTAGGTTTCGTGGCCTGACGTCGCTATTAACAGTCTTGCTGTTAATTCTGGCTTATTGATTTATCTATATTTGAATTACCTCTCTACATTCCGTTGCAGTTATTTTTTTAATTACTTGTAATTTAAATGATGATACAATTGAGACCAGATACATAAATAAACGAATGCTGCCAAACTCAAAAACAACCGCTAGGGGGTGTTATGCAAAAAAGTTGTCACTCTGGTAACAATAATATGTGTACAGACACCATACATTTATGTTGATAAGTTGATACGGGTTCAAATTTCTTGCCTTAAGTAGATTTCTAAATTGTCCACTCCCGCCGGTATTATAGGGTTTGTTATGTTTGTGAGTAGTTATGATCAAAATGTTAATCCGAGGCCAACATATATCGATCTCAATAATAATTATAAATCAACCAACCCTTCCTCCATAATTATGTGCCACAATAAAAAATTACATCGCAGGAAGGAACATTGGCAAAGCACACGAAAACATTCTGTTGAAAGGACCGGGTAGTGTGTGTATTTCATAATTAATGTAATTAATTTGCTTCCAATAAGTGCTCAATCCAAATAAAATCTGCTCATAATTAGGACGTTTCAAGAAGTTTCGAAAACTTAGAAGAACTACTTTCTGAGTAGTCTCCTTTGAAAAATAACTTATTGAAATGAAAGTTTAAAATTAGTTTTTTACATTTTAAAGCGACTGGGATTCATAGAGTCACTACATCCAGTCACGTAGGCCGCGCTGGTCGAACAGAGTACCGCAAAACGCCGCCATATTGGGGCAGAGAAGGGTGATTTTTAATAATGGACAAACTAAAACCACGTTTTACGTATTTGACATATTAGAGGTTTGATGTTTCAGAATAAGAAAAACCTTTTAAAGTAAACGTGGATTGGATTAAATGCAATACCGATACAAAGATGAACAATTTCGTGCTTCTTTTGCCCCAATATGGCGGCGTTTTGTGGTACTCTGATCGACTAGCGCGTCCTAGGTGACTAGATTTAGTGCCTCTAGGGATTTATAGAGTCACTCTATATTACTTATAAGAGTTGAGCCAACGCGAATGTAAATCCGCCATTTTGGATCCAAAAATATACATTGCAAAAATTATTGGTTATGTTTGCCTGGCAAATGTCAAATGTTTCATAATCTGACATTTATTTCATTATAATTTACCATAGCTTAATTGAATTGATTAATATAATAAAATTCCTAAATAGAGTAATATATATTCATATTTTATTTGCAAAATTGAGAAAAGAAGAAACTACTCTCAGCTACAAAAAAATTGTTAATGCCTCTTGTGCTCTAGTAAGTCAATCTCCATTTGGATTATTTCTGTAAGAAAAAACTTGAAAAGCAGTGAAAATATTTTGCTTTATTAAATCGTTTTATTTCAGAGTTATTACTCAGTAACATGTTTTGCATATTTTATTAAATGGGACGACTAAGAAATATATTTTTAACTTCAAACTGCCGACTGATAAGTTTTTTGTAAAGAATTCTCTACCACCTATTCCACTAAAGTCTTCGCAAATGTATGGCATACATTCAGGCAATAATATTTTTGTGTTAAATAAAGTTATAGAATAAATAAGAGATAGCTATTCTGGAACGTGGAGTAAATGCATAATTAGAAGCAAGACTCCATATTACTAGTGAATTACAACTTGTACCTATCGAGATCAATCATGCAAAACTAAAAGATCTTCAAGCCCTTTGTGAAGTATTATCTAATCGAGAACATCTTGGTTTCTATAATATTCTGGACACCAATGAAGAGTGATTACACATATTTTTTCTTTCTTTTGTTTAAAAAAGTATATATTTTAATTTTTTTTAAATCTGCCAGACCGATATATTCTGATTAAAATGTATCTTATGATTAATAAAAAAATAACAAATCAGTTTTGCAAAGTTTCGTCAAAAACCACAGATTTTTGAACTGTGTAAGAATGTTTCATAAGCTGCACATAGTTCCAAATAATAAAAATTCTGACCTTACATTAGTTTTTGGTCCTCCTAAGAGTTATAGTTTTTTGACAAATGCCGTGTTTGACATCAAGCCTTCAATTGCAATTTATATTTCTTAAAAACTTGAAGAGAAATGCATAGAAATTCTTCGATTTACTAAATATCATATTATTTGTCAAATTAAGGGCGATCTTTTCACCACCTTGTAACTTTATTTGGCAGTTAATTGTTATGGATACAATTGTAGAAACAGTTGTAACCATAGTAAGTAATTTCCACATACATTTATGAGGAAGTGAAAAACCTGTCCTATTATTACATAATTTTGTCAAACTTCGTGTTTTTAAATTGGCATTAGTGCAAATGGATCCAATCAATAAGCGTCAATTCCCGCGTTGGCCGAAATCTTATAAGTAATATAGAGTGACTCTAGGGATTCATAGAGTCACTGCATCTAGTTACCTAGGCCAGCTTGTCGACCAGATTACCGCAAACCGCCGCCATATTCGGGCAAACGAATCACGAAATTGTTCATTATTTGTTCTGTATTGAATTTTATCAAATCCACGTTTACTTTAAAAGGTTTTTCTTATTCTAAAAGATCAAACCTCTAATATGTCAAACACGTAAAACGTGGTTTTAATTTGTCCATTATTAAAAATCACCCTTCTCTGCCCCAATATGGTGGCGGTTTGCGGTACTCTGATCGACCAACTGGCCTAGGTGACTAGATGCAGTGACTCTAGGGATTCAAAGTGCTTCCTGACATGTATGTAAGTATTATCTAAGTATGAAATAAATAAAGATTATTAAAAGTTTCACAGTTTTATTAAAATATACCTGACAATATTGTTTCGACAGCTATGCTGTCATTATCAAAGGTAATATAATTATAAACAAACACGTCGCTAAGGTAGATACAAAATAGGTAACTAGATAAAATAATAATAATAATAAAAATTAATAATAAAAATCATAATTAAACATCTAATACTTCCAGTAACGGAGAATTACTGAGCTCAAGTTGTTCATTCATTAAAGGTACCCTGAGTTTGTGTTTGTATATCTCAAAGGCTTCTAAAATGTCTAATTTGCGTTTGTTATTACAAAAATGTAGGAATTTAATATTATTTTGAGGAGTCATTGTGTGATTTTGTTCTAAAAGGTGTTTGGCGTAATTCGATTTTTCAGGATGTTTATTTTTGTAATGACGTACGTGTTCTTTATATCTTATGTCAAAATTTCGAAGTGTTTGTCCAATATATACCGAACTACAAAAAGAACAATTTAAACGGTAAATGCCCGATTTCATGATATCATGTGTTCTGTCTTTAGCATTAAATAAAAATGAAAAAGTGTTAGTGTTGGTTTTAAATGTTATTTTATAATTGTTGGTTTTTCTTAGTATATGTGCAATTTTTTCTGATATTTTGCCAAAATATGGTATAGATATGTAATTTGTGTCTTCTGTTTGATTGTCAATAAATCAAAATAATTACATATCTATACCATATTTTGGCAAAATATCAGAAAAAATTGCACATATACTAAGAAAAACCAACAATTATAAAATAACATTTAAAACCAACACTAACACTTTTTCATTTTTATTTAATGCTAAAGACAGAACACATGATATCATGAAATCGGGCATTTACCGTTTAAATTGTTCTTTTTGTAGTTCGGTATATATTGGACAAACACTTCGAAATTTTGACATAAGATATAAAGAACACGTACGTCATTACAAAAATAAACATCCTGAAAAATCGAATTACGCCAAACACCTTTTAGAACAAAATCACACAATGACTCCTCAAAATAATATTAAATTCCTACATTTTTGTAATAACAAACGCAAATTAGACATTTTAGAAGCCTTTGAGATATACAAACACAAACTCAGGATACCTTTAATGAATGAACAACTTGAGCTCAGTAATTCTCCGTTACTGGAAGTATTAGATGTTTAATTATGATTTTTATTATTAATTTTTATTATTATTATTATTTTATCTAGTTACCTATTTTGTATCTACCTTAGCGACGTGTTTGTTTATAATTATATTACCTTTGATAATGACAGCATAGCTGTCGAAACAATATTGTCAGGTATATTTTAATAAAACTGTGAAACTTTTAATAATCTTTATTTATTTCATGATTATGGAGTTCCACAAAATAAGGCTGGAAACAATAAACAACAATATTATCTAAGTACTTCATTAAATAATTCCATTGTTGTCGATGCTAATACCGATAATAAAAATAAAAAATAATATTAGTATATTATTAATAAATTTAACTCTGTTATTATATGTACAAATACAAGTTCAAGTATCAAGTGTCAACTTATAAAGTGCATTTTCATTAATTAAGATAATTTGTAAAAGTACTACACTTGAAATAGATGTATTAATAAACAATTATAAAATACAGATTTAATTATTATCTATAAGAATTAAGAGGTCTAATTATAGAGAAATTCCGTTCCGATCAAAGATAACCTTTCCCACAGAGTTATCAATCGAATTACTAGAAATTTGTTGGAATGAGTAAATAATTAAATATAACCGACAAGATATTGCTCTTTCTTATTTGACCTAAAAAATGTACGCCAAAAAGCTAAATTGTTTCTAATGAACACGGTAATGATTGATTTGCAAGAGTGGTACTAGCTTTTGAAACAATTGTTTTTAAGCTTGACAGTTTTGATTTCAAGGTTAGTGTTAAATATGTAAGTTTAAAAAATTAAAAGCATTCAGTGTTAAATATTTGTTATAGGCATTATAAAATATGAAAATATAGATACTGTTTTATAATTAGAAATTTTCGCTGGTAAAACAAGGCCAATCTTTATTGTTAGCATCTTACATTTTAACCTTAAATTGAAAACTGTCAAGCTTACAATAAACAATTGCTTCAACAACTCGTACCAATGTTCAAAATAAATTATTTTGCGTTCCATAGCCGCCCACTGAAAGACTTTCATTTGAATCTAAAAATACTCTTCTAATTTTAATAATAATTCAACAAAAAAAGGGGGTGAAAAAATTAATCTCGCGGCAAATTATAAACACAACAGGAATAGCAATAAGATTTACATAAATATTCTCGACTTTCGAAGCTTCTTTTTATAAATACGCATGTGAACTTAACGTAAATAATAAAACATTCCCTTTTTACCCTATTTTTTAATTTTTAACATCAAGGTTGAATTTTGCGCTATTTCAAAAATAAATATCAATATATTAATTCGTAATAATATATTCGAACAAGGTTGCGTTGCACTAGTTCATTCTTCATTTCCACGTTTTCTTTCTCTTTTGTGCCTTTTCAAATACCGGCAAATAATTAAAGTGGGAATCCCTGTTTGAGCGTGAGGAGGCTCCACGAAGCCAGATGAAAAGCGAGCACTTTAACCTCACCGGGGAAACACTTGACGTTAAATAATAACAGTGAAATGATTCACTGTAATTGGTGGTTTAAAGCTTAAGAACAGTGGCGTAGTTAGAAGAAAAATATTACGAGTAATATATTTTATTCCAACAAACAAGATAAAATATTCTCAGGCTATTCTTCCTTTTGGTTCCTTCTGGAGTTGAGACACAGCACATATAAAATTTTCAAAAACCAAAAGTTTATAATCTAAACTATAACTTAACCTAACCTAACCTTCTCTGCGAATACTTTGGAGCCTGTACACAATATCGTATATGTACACAATTACACATATGTTGTGTTCCAATATCAGCAAGAACCAAAACGAAGGGTAGTCGATTTTCCAAAAGCGCAATAGTTCCTTAGTATCAACGCTTAACAGTGGCAGCTGTTAGGTTTTCTGCTTGAGCAATCAAAGTATAGGCATCAGTGACCGACTGGACCATATCTACTAATAAAAATAGTTTCCATTTTGGCAGTCACTAAAATATCTATATATTCTCGTCTTTAGGTATAACTAGAGTTCCTCAATGAAAACCTTAACTGTGTTATTTTAGAGTTAGGACACGGATGTCAAAATCTATTTCTTTCTAGGCCAAAAGTAAGCTGTCTGAAACAGAGATACTTTTTTTCTCTCTTTTTACTTTAGCGACAACATTTAGCAGTTATAAATGTCAGTTATAAATTTTAGGTTATGCTGTCATGTTTATTTTTATGCATGTAAAATTTCTTGATGTGCACATTATCATTTATTTACTGTTTGTAGAGAATTTTTAAAACTACTATAGTACATATTATCAATTTTATTGTTCCAAATTTCAGATTTATATCATTGTCATACTGACAGTTTAATTTATTAAATCAATTTTCATGATTACCAACCTTCTAATAAATAGTTTCAAAATATGAAATGTCACTAGGAAAACTTCACATGCGTGTCTTAACTCTAAATAACACAGAGCTCAGTTCATATTTAGGAACCCTAGGTATAACTAGTAGCTTGTTTATTCATTTTGGAAATTTAAAGCACTTCATCATACTCTTTGCAATCAATTTATTAATAATCAAGTTCTTGTTTGTTATTCTTATATATTTTAATAACTTTTCATTAGACAAGTTAATAAAATCTTCATTACATATTATATACATTATTAACGTAATATGCCTGCGCACCTTTACGCTTGAAATCTACGCCTATGGTAAAATGGGAAATACAGCATGCCCCTTAACACCAATGATAGGCTATAAATTACTTTTTTCGTATCCTTTTATTTTCTTTCTTTTATACTCTTCAAGTTAGGGCACCGACCACCAACGGTGTACAGGAGCGAGATCTAGATACCTAACTAATAAGGCGGTGGTGGAATTTCCCTGCACTTCATGTATACACTGGGAATTTGCCTTGCTGCAGGCAGTTAGTTACTACATTATTTGCAGTATTTTTAAACCGTATGGTTTATTTAACTCCTTTGCTTAACTTTATAAGTGAACTTTAATTCACGTAGGTATGATTTTTGAAACTCTCATATCAATAGCGACTAGATTGTGCTTTAAATTAGGTATAGCTCAACCGATTAGAACACAATTTGAATCTCGAAAATTTTAATACGTAAGTTTATCGTATTTACATTTTAAAGCTATTATTAAGTCCTAAAGGTTGAGTTAGATTCTAGGTAGTGTGAGTTCGTGATAGTGCCCCGTCTTGTTGGAAATACCGTTGCATCAATTCGTCGTTATCTAACATCTCCATAAGTACTATCCATACTATCAATAGTTGTTTGATAAGATATCAGTTGAATATTGGCATTGAATGTAGATGAAGATATTATTGAATATAATCCTTCTTTTACTCGCAGCTGTCCAGGCTACATTTTTTGGGTTTAGTAGAATTTAATAAAAATGAGATTGGGTTGAACGCTACTACATTTTTATATTTTAAAAATTAAAGTAAAAAATGGAAGAAAACTTCATAGAGGGCTTCGCATTCTTGTTTTTTGGCTGGGATCGTAGACATCGGATCGATTTTGTAATGTTTTCATAATGCTAAAAAAGACACTCTTTGATTCTGTAGATGCAATACTTTAGTGTATTTTGGGCAAGGGGTTCTAAACTCTTCTCCAGTTACGTCAGCGCTAAAGAGCTTACAGTATTGATTTTGAGGTCTGTAAAGACTGGTTTTGCAAGTATGATTTTGCTGTTGCTCGTTTGTTTTTACATAAAATGGTCAATTGTTTCTTGCGCTCCTAACCGGTGACATGGGGATTTTCCAGACTGCACCATATCTGATACAATTTTCACTACATTTGCGGATTTGGTTTTGTTGATAAAGTGATTCTTCCCTGTCAAAATAAATGATTCAACTGTCAATATCGTTTTCTAACTTATTATAACAATCAGAAATGCATTTTTGTACTTAATATGACTTTCAATGCATATTATGAACAATCTGTTTGTGCGAAATAATATCCTGGCCTAAAATTATTCATTAATCTAGTCAGGCTTGGAAAATACCTTAAACACCACAACCATAGCCAACTGCCTGCGAACTAGTATATTGACAAAAACCGCATCCTTGAAACTTCCACTTAATTAAATCGCTTCAACCCTCTGTTCTGTTTAAAAAAATACATTTTATTTTTTAGCTTTTGAGGTTAAACATCAAATGCGGATAATTAAAAAATTAGGTAACGCCCAAATTATTTTTAAAACGGCACACACAAAACCCATTATATTCATCCCCTTAAATCAATTTATCTTAAGCCACATCTGACATGCCATTAAAATCCAATCCAGCAATAAATTAATGTTCTCATTAATTATCCAAACGTCGCTTGGTTCGTTGATTCATTATTTATGACGTAACAAGAATTTTCAAATTTTGTCGGTCATTGTTGAAAATCGCCTGCATGCCACTACGTCATCAAACAACCACCGGGGGAATTTTTAAAATCCCATTACGAATAAGGATTAAATGAAACATACTTAACCTAAAGGAATTTATGTTTAAGGAAATCATTAGTATTGCAAATTTTTCAATTACTATCTATAAATATTTCTTTTACTAACAAGTTTCTTATTATTAATAATGGTCAAACAATGAAACACACAAAGAACGGTAGCGGTTATAGGTTAGTTAGGTGTAATTACTCCCAAGGTTTTCTAATAACATTACCAATTAATTATAGTTATAAAGAGAATGCGTTCTTGTGATTTTACATTTTTATCATACAAACCGCTCTTTTTTGCTTATTTTTTTCTATAAAAATACCAATAACCTAGTTTTGCAATAAAAAAAAACCAAACCAATGCGGTTCCGAATGGAAAAATTCACAGAAAAAAGAGAGTATATTAGAACAAAGATCAAACCTTATTAGTCAAAAGTTATTTGTTTTAATTATGGCTCGTAGACTATGAAAACCTGTTCGTTATGATAATTACATAGTTTATTTTTTACAATTTTGTACTATTAGACGAAATCATTAAGTGAAAATTTCGTTGTGAGGCGCAACTTTGCGTGATTTCAAAATTTTTAATTGATGTTTTTTTTTCTATGTGCATGGAGCACCATTTCGCACAATTAGTGTGACGTCATTTTAGTAGCGTAAATTGATTTTTAGACCCAAACACATGTATTTGGATCTCAATCCTGAATTACAACAGTAGAATATCGAACTGAGAGGAGAGCAGTAATATATATATATAAATTTCTGTTCAATCGTCTACAACCCCCCCCCCCCTGCCCCAATAGATGCAAACGGGTGTCAGATTTGTCAGATCACGGGAGTGATTAGAAAAACTGCTAAAACTAATTACAATGTCAAGTACAATCTATTTTACGGTTTGCAAAAAATAATTAACAAAAAACATCAAACGTTCTTGTGCTTTGTAGAAAAACTGGCGCGGATTTCTTTGTGTTTTTTTTGTAATCCGTTAAAACTATTAATTTATTGCATCAGATTGTTATGATGTGGTATTTGAATTGATTGGATTTGGCCACTTTGTTTCTGTGGTTGGCAACTGAAATTATTCCAATCGGTTTTGCTTCGAATAGTTTGTTACCTTAGAATATAAAACTTTAGGATCGAGCATAATCATCTACCACATACAACCGGGATGGTGTCTGAATATGGCGGAGTAGGTGTTTTGGTTTTGCAATTGGATGTTTCCATTGGCTGTTCTCGCTGTCTCGATATGCGCATATAAACAACATAACCTCAATTTTAAAATATAGTGTTTTGAAATTAATCATAGAATATAGGTTTTATATTTAATATTTTAAACAAACGAATACTTATGCTTATGAAATGTAATTCGTATTTGTCGGAGTTTGAAAATAACAATGAATACCATAGAAACCAAACTCTTCTAAAAACCAGATTTAGGTGATGGTGTCTAATGACGGCCAGTGTGACGTCATATCTTTCGCTTTTAAAGCTTATTGAGCAGGGTAGTTACGCTCTTTGCTACAGTTTTATATTCTAAGGCTTTTACTTATCCGGAATTTGAAGAGTAGGGTAGGGACAGTAGGGTCGTGGGACGTTTTTTAGCAACTGGAAGTGTAATCAAACGTAAATCGTATAATCGTATAACTTTAAATGGTAAGTAGAGGGGAGGCAGTAGAGCTAATTTACCTTGACAAGTATAGGTCAAAAGCGAAGTTTTCCAGAAAATTAATTTTAAAGTTTTTTGGATTTTTGGATTCGGTCCTGACCGTGGATCCTTTTGGATCCAAAATTTAGTAAACTTTAAAATTCATTTTCTGGAAAACTATTCGTTTTTGACCTATACTTGTCAAGGTGAATTAGCTCTACTGCCTCCCCTCTACCTACCATTTAAAGGATTACCTTTATTTCTAAATCACCCTGTCTATGGCAAAGGATGGAACAAAGACCAAATAGGCCTTTGTGAACTTTATCTGTACAAATTTGTTTCAAATACGTTGAGGTCATGAAAGATCTACATTCTTTATTATCAGAAATGCGTATTTTTTTCTCGACTTGTGGAAGCTATAAATTTGTATACGTGTGGATTATAATATTTTTACAAAGAGCATTCTATAACAAAATCAATAAGTAATTGAAGCATCTTGATAGAAAGTATCGCGGTAGTACTAGATTAATAAATTTTATCCTTAACTTGCTGCATCGGTACCCGGGGACCTATACATAATGACAAAAAAATGCCCCCTTGAAGTAAAGCAAATGCTATTTTGTCTTGCATATTGTTTGGAAAAAATGTAATGCTAGAAAAGTTAATTAGAGTCTTCGCTCTGGTACGCTACTGATTAACAAATAAACATCTATAATATGTATTTCCTTGCTTCAATGATACCATAGGCGCCCGGAAGGGGGGCAAGGAGGGGCTCTTGCCCCCCTGGAAGTTGAACAATTTGAATTTTATTGAAAATTTTGTATAACATGTCGTTTTTTCTAGGCTTGCCTCCCCTAGCATGCCGTTTATTCTAGACTTGCCCCCCCCATAGCATGTCGTTCATTCAAGGCTTGCCCCCCCTGGGAAAATTTCTGCGGGCGCCTATGAATGATACAATTCTTAATAACATCAAATACTTCAAAAATTGGCAGTTGTGTCTCGATTATTTATCTTGCATTTAAAAATAAGTCTTGTTTGCGAACATCTAGGTTAGTGGTGTTAAGGATAATATAATTTAGTTAAAAATCAAGATTGCTGATATTATTTTTTAATATATTTGTTTGTTTGTTTTTTATAAAAGTTTCTGACATTTAACTAACCTTTAAATAATTTATAGCACTAAACCTCATTTACAGTATGTAAATTATAAAAAAAAGCGTTAACTTGATTAATGCTGGTGTTTCCATTTTTTGGCCACCACTGAACCTAATGCCGAAAACAATGACTAATTATACAGGGTGATTCAGAAATAACTTATATCCTTTAAATCAGGGGTTTCCAAAGTTTTGCCTAGTGGGCCAAATAGTGAATTCCAAAATATTTGGCGGGCCAAAAAAAACTTTTATGGAAAAATATGTCCAAATCGATAAAACACAAGGGAAAGATTTATACTAATTTTATAACACAATCGTTTTTATTAACTTTTTATTACAAACTATTACACATTTCAAAAAGATTAAACAAAAACAACTACTTAAGTAATTCCAAATTAAAAAAAAATAATTGCAAATAAAAATTAAAAAATAATAAATATATCAAACTGAAGTGCACAAGGCCGTATTCAAGGGGGGGTTTAAGGAGTCTGAATCCCCTCGAAACTAACAAATACTAATAAATGAACAAAATAAAATTATTAACATTTATTAAAATAACAAAAGCAAAGCAATAAGATGAACTTAAATGCATCGTCTAGATTTCAGAGGCAAGGATCTCTTATACAGCCGTCCACGTTGCATAAATTTTTGTTTTTGACAGCTTTCGTATTGTGGCACCATCTGTCGAGCCTTGTAATAATTATCTCTATAAATTAAGGTAAGTACTCACAGCAGCGGATCCGCAAGCGGATGTCATATGATTGGTCGATTTGAGTCAAATCGACTCAAACCGACCAATCGTGTGACATCCGCCTGCGGATCCGCTGCTGTGGGTACTTAGCTTAATAAGTTTTATAAATTTAATCTAGAACCCCCCCCCCCCCGAACATAAAATTCTGACTACGGCTTGTGCAGTTGTTCTTTTCTTTTAATATCATTGAGCTTTGGTTCTAAGTCGGTTGGATGTATTCTTATCACCGCTTGTAAATGTTCATCAGTTAATTTTGATTTTAATTTGAACTTAATACTCATATTGAGAAAGTTTTGTACAATCAAGATATATTACATATAAAATTTAGTATTTTTTAACTGAGCAATTTTTAATTATAATATGATAAAAATCTTTTTTTTTTGTAAAAATGTAAATTATCTCTATGAATTCAAGATCGCGGATGTCTGACATCGCGGGCCACATTTTTAGGGTTTTAGGGCCGCATTTGGCCCGCGGGTCGCACTTTGGGAACCCCTGCTTTAAATGGTAAGTAGAGAGGAGGCAGTAGAGCTACTTTACCTTGACAAGTATAGGTCCAAAACGAATAGTTTTCCAGAAAATGAATTTTAAAGTTTAATTAATTTTGGATCCAAACGGATCCGAGGTCAGGAACGGATCCAAAATTCGTGAATTTGTATCCTTCAGTATCTATCCTTCATTATCCTTCATTAATTCTACATAGAAATAAAGGTAATCCTTTAAATGGTAGGTAAAGGGGAGGTAGTAGAGCTAATTTACCTTCATCCAAAAGGATCCAAGGTCAAGACCGGATCCAAAATTCAATAAAACCTTAAAATTAATTTTCTGGAAAACTATTCGTTTTTGACCTATACTTGTCAAGGTAAATTAGCTCTACTGCCTCCCCTCTACCTACCATTTAAAGGATATCAGTTATTTCTCAATCACTCTGTATATTCATTTATTTAATAAAATGATGAGGGTTGGCCATGCTTTTTTTGACAAAAGTGTCACCGCTGTTGTGATTTGTATTATTTTATGTTTGTATAACCTACTTAAGCAAATTTTTAACTCAGTGTTGCCTGATGTCCAATCATTACTATATTTTAAAATAAATTAGTTATGAAAATAAAAAATTAAGAAACTTCTAACAGATATTTATTACTTATTTCAATTTTTTTTACTTTATTCCATAATAAAAATGCGAAGAAAATAAAATCTATTACAAAATTTTTCATTGCCACATATAAATATTCTAAAAAATGGCAACGCTGTTGCTCTTAAAAATTCTTAACCTTACAGTTTATGATGATATTATCCAACACTATACCTGGTGAAATCTACCAAAAAGTCATGGCCATCCCTCATTTTTTACAAACTGGATGAATTATATGACTTATGAAGATGAAGATATTTGAACAAAATTTGAGATGTAGATAGAACTGTATATTTATTTTCATGCCACGTAAAAATTCATTTTAAGACCAATGGTTCCCTAGAAAAAGTATTGTAATTTATATAAATTAATTTATTAAATTAAATAATAATAATAATAATTGCTACAATCCATAGCCTGGAAACCAGGCCCCAGAAGCTATAAGCTTGAGCGGGAGGGAGGGGGCGATTATTATTATTACGTAGGCCCTAAGTGCGGCTGCAGCCGACTTACAGATGGAACAGCGCAAATCCCACATTTGTGTCACAGCTAAGGAAAACTGCAGAAAACCTTTACCAGATCTGCCGGCACCGGGAATCGACCGCGGGCCGCTTGGGTGAAAGTCCAGCACTCTAGACATTACACTACCAAGGCTGTGATTATACTATATAAATGTTGATAATCATAAAGCGAGAGCACATATTACCGCAATGCTGACGAAGAGGTGCATCTTTTTAAAGCACGTATCTAGTAAGGCGGATCTCCGCTACTCCGCGGACTCGGTTGACTTTTTTTAAATTTTTTTTTGGTAGTCTGTTCATTTTTGATAAGACAAGAATTTTATTTACAGTATCACTATTTATTGTGCAAATATTATCTTACGTGAAATCTTTATAGTAGTAAAAATACAAATAAACAATATCTTTTTAATAACTGAAAAACTGAAAGGCATTCTCTGCAAAACTGAGAAGTGCAAAAGAAAGTCAATTTTATAACTCGTAGGAATTCCAAGCAATTTTGTCGCCATTTATGGTTTATACGATAATAATAAATTCTTATTTTATCAAACAATTAATAACTTGAAACCAAATACTTATTCATTATAAAAAAATCGAGCAATTAAGTACAAATTTATATACTATACAGTAATGCAATAAGTAATATTGAGTATCCCCAAAATGCATAACTAGAATGTTATTCATAGGCAGGTAAAATAAGGATAATAAATTATTTTACAAACCATAGACTCCCAAGGACCCAAGACTTTTGGGATACTTGTTATTTATTTTATCTCTTATTTTTATAATAATTAAGGATTTAAAGCTGGAGCAATAATCGTAAAAAAACTATAATATGTCGCCGTTTCGGATAACCGAACTACTATAAGAACTTTCATTGGACGGTTGAATTATCAATCTCTATCATGCAATAGTTACCCCGTGGTATGATGTGGTGTCACTGTAACTGCCAGAGTTAGCCGTTATCAATTATTGTTAGAGACACATTCTTGAATTACAGAAGTTAATTCAAGAAAGCGTTTCTTTTCAGCAAGATGGAGCAACTCTACATATAGTGGAAGCTCAAGCTGGTTGAATTCGAGGCTTTTTGTAAAAAATCTGGGCTTGTTAACTGTCACTTAGGTTTATCTACATGTATGTTCTTGATTACTTTTTTTTTAATTCTTATTGTGTATTCTTTACTTGTTGTGTAAATAAATTAGTACAGTTCAGAACGTTTTTAATGTTAAAATTAATTAACGCGATGTTACGTTGTTTTCCAATACATTCAAATTTAAAGACGGGAGATTAAAAAATGGGCCATTAAATACTGAACATCCTTCGTATACCACGCAGTTTATTGATTTAAAACGGCAATCACAGAGAACTCCTCCGGAAAACAGAAAGTCATAGAAATTCGCCAATTTCAATGGACAATGATAATATGATGACAGATTTGACTAAACTTTTATCTACGTATACTATTTTTTTAATTCCTAGAGATTGGAACGGGAATTTCTAAGTTCCTACATCTTTTCCATAACTACGTAAATAATTCTTTTAATAACCACTTATAAAATATTCCTTTTAAGCTTTTCTGGAGACGATCGATGACATCATAACATTGTAATATATTTGATAACATTGAAATATCAATGAGAGCATTATTCAAAATCACAATTAAAAATCAATTTTCTTCACTTGAACACCTTAATTAACAGAAATGACTTTTTTTAAGTTAAATAGTGATAGTAACTCGTTCGCTAATATAATGTAAAAAAGAGGGAAGGCCATACTACAACAACTATTTTCATTATCTCTATTATTGATTATAATTTCCTTAATAAGGCGTGTGCTTATTATTATTTGTTGTTGTTGATACGGAAAAGAAACATGTTTAAAACAAACATTTAATTAATTAAACTCTTAATCCTAATAAGGTATGTGTATTGCTCGATTCAATCAAATCCTTCATAAATATATTTCGATCGCTCAATTAAAGGACACAATAGAAAAAATCCATTATTTCCTAAAAATCTTTGTGGTTACCCATTTATTATGCATGCGGAGAATGGGAAAAACTTTTTTTGTAGACACTTTTTCCTTAATTAACAGTGTCACCTTAACCTAATATAATTACGTCAATGGTATGCATTTTCAAAGAAACTACAAGGAGGAGCTATCTCTATAGACAAACACACACTATCATATTCAACATTATTGAATTTCCTGTGCTCCTCCTATACAAAAACCCACTACTGTGTCACTGCTTTTCCTATAATACCAAACTCTATATAAATTCTCGTTCTCCTCGAAAAGCGCCAGTTCACTTCAAGCAAGGTGTGCGGGTACGTGTAATAATTTTGAAAGTGAAACCACTCGACACGTGATCACTATCCACGGTCACTATCGTTAACAAGGATTTTTAATCAGTTGTGCTAGTAGCTATACGCGAAGTTTTTTAGTGTGTGTAACAAATTAATAAAAAAATGGAAACTAAAGTAATTGCACAAACTAATGGGGAACAACAAAAGGCGTCCAGACGCCCTCGTCCTTTAATTAGTCGAGCTTGGTCTGAAAACTTCGATGATGTTGAAGTGCCTGGAACTCCAAAAACACCACGTACTTCCACCACACCAGGTTCGTTAACACAAATCTAAATCTATCGAAAAATATTATGAGTTATTAAATTTGTAAGGCTTTTCGCAAAAATGTGCAAAAATTTAAATTTTTAAAATCAAGTTTATTCGCCCCCCTCTCAAATCAAAAAACGCAAGAATTTTTGAAAACGTTTCACAAAACATTATATTTTTAGGTTTTTGCGAAATGTATTATTAATCCGCCCCTGTCCAATAATAAATTCTTTGAAACCCAGTTTAACAACATTAAAAAGGTTAGGAAAGGTTTTCAAACTCATAAAAACCAATCACTACTTAGGATTCAAGATTTCTTTAATTTATACTAACACGTCTGTATTATCAAAAATTTAAATAAAATACATCTGACTGGGTTTGTGAGTGTAAGCCCCGATTTGGGCTACGATACGGGCCTGATCTCAAAAATTTAAATAATTCAAATAATTTCTGTTGGTAATGAAATGAACGGTCTTGAAAGTTACTAATTATCGTATCCGGATCTTTATAATATATTCTTTAAAAAGTTGTACAATAAAATATACACTTAAATTAACACTTAATGCTGACCTGTTCTTTTACAACAAAATCTTATTTTGATAACTATTTTATTAATTCATATGAAATTGTAAACGGACAATAAAATTAAAAAGTTTAAGGCTAACATAAATAATCTACTAATAGGCACTAATAACGCCTTTTTTTGTCTTTCAGGACATGAAAAGTGCACGTTCCACCATGACTTAGAATTAGATCACCGACCACCAACCCGAGAAGCCATGCTTCCAGAAATGGCACGTTCCTACAGATTACTTTTGGCTTCCTTGGGTGAAAATCCCGACAGACAGGGTTTGCTGAAAACTCCTGAAAGGGCGGCCAAAGCTATGCTGTTCTTTACTAAGGGATACGATCAGAGTCTTGAAGGTATGTATGATTATTCTATGTTATGTACTTGCATTTCTACTTTTTAATCTCCTTAAGTTAACATCCTTTATTCAAAGATCGTAGTGATACTTTTTGTGCAACAGTGCGTAGAGATGGACTTTACGCACTTAAAACAGTGTAAAGTAAAATCTTACGCACTAGACACATCTATTGCATTCTAGACCAGCATATCTGAAACTATTGTCACTTGGACCCCTTTTGAATCCAGAATATTGTTATAGTCACTCACTTCTTTTTTTCGTAACCAATAAGAGTATAAACACGCCGTATGCATAATATATTAAGCAAAGATCAGAGAGGGTTAAGATAGGAAACTGGCATAAGAGCACTATGTAAAAAAACGACTACGCTTTTTGTGGTCCGATTTCCCCGGAGGCGTTATATGTCGCAATATTCGCCACAATATCATGGCCATTGATATTGGCTGACGGCGGACATGAATGAAGTTGGTCATGATAATATGACTGGCGTCGAATTTAGAACAGTAGATGTCACAACAATCGCTACAATATCATACAATATGGATGGCTCCAAATTCAGGGAAAAGAGTATATGACTAAAAATAATTACTCCTATTTAATTTTCAAGATTATCTAAGGGCCGGTATTATAAAACTTTTTACTTCCTAGATAAAATTTACTTTGAGAGTAAATTAATTTATTCTGTCAATTTGTATATGAAATTGACAGAACAAATGAATTTACTCTCAAAGTAAATTTTATCTAGGAAGTAATATATATTATGTAATTAGGAGATCAAGCGATACGTTAAATCCGAAAAGATGTATTATAACGCCGAGGCGCCAGCCGAGGCTTATAACATCTTCGAGGATTTAAAGAAGCTTGATCTCCGTATTGCATAAGTTGTTTTATTTTATTTCATATTTCAGTCCTAATTTCTCCCTTTTTTAAATTCATCCGAACTTATTGTGTAATGAAGCAAGTTGCCTTGTCTGTGTCATCATACGCGTAACCAAGGAGATAAAAAGCAGCATGTCACGTGTGGCTGTTATGCAACATCAATAGTGTATTAAGTATCAAGAACAGTAAGGACAGTTTACCGATCGACGACAATGTTTGACGACGACATATTGGAGGAGATCGGTAAACTCCTTACCGTTTGAGATGCTTATACTATTTTTTGTACGACCATTATGAATACAAAGGTATTAACTAAGGAAATATCCCCGAAAAAAATAGATTTAAGATAATTTATTTTTGCCCTGTATATCCACCAAACATTAAGTAGGTTTTGTCGTTACCATGGATACGTTTGTAATTACTATTATTTTTGAATGTCACTATCACTATATTTGTCAAACTCGTGAGAATGAGTGAATCTGAAAACGAATATAATTGGGATATTGAAGAGGCCTGAGCAAATTTAAATAAACAACATACATTTTTTTAAATAGTCCAATTATTTAGAAAATAAATGATTTATCGCGAAAGAGACATCTAAAGATCATGCATTTATTTTATAAATTACATATAATTTACTTACCGTTCTGTTTTGGACAGAACTGAACGGTAAGTAATTACTTACCGACGCGTTTTTGCTTAGCAACCAGTAAATATAACCTACTGTTCTAAAACCAAGTATGGTAAACAATCCGAAATAGCATGGTCGTACAAAAATGATTTTTACGTTGCCAACAACAACGGAGATCAAGAACGTCTTGAACTCCGGTGTCATTGACAACGGAGATCAAGTGATACTTTATTTTACTAATTGTAGTATATAAACAATTGTTTGAAATACGAAATGAAATAAAAAGTTTTATAATACCGGCCCTAAAGGAAATAAATCTACTGGTTTGTTTATAGACATTATAATGACTGTATAATATAGATTATACACAGAAATAATGCTGTTTCGCCTTTAATAATTTGGTTGTATGACAAGATTTAAACTGTTCTGATATAAAATGCTCGCTACATATCCTGAAATCCTTTTTCGTACTGCTACTTTCTACATATTTTAATAAATCTACCCGTGCAGCGAACTTAATCCATTTCTTTGCACTGAAACAAACAGGAAAAGTAGTCCTGAAGAGCAATAATGAATACAACCAAAAGATACTTACATATTTACGTCTTTTGGCAACGTTAAATAAGTATGTTATGTTGAGGATGTTTATTTTTATTTTTGCGGGAATTTTTCACTACGCAACACGAGACCATTTTTTTCTTTCAATTTCGAGACCAAATCTTACCCAAAACAAAAAACTACTCAAAATCGTGCTTTCAAGATGATTTTTTTTGACAGTACAAGTTTTTATTTAGTTTTTATAGGTGATGTTACCAATGGTTACCAAAAAATGACAAACAAATACACATCAATTACTTTTTTACCGATTAACTTGCTTTCCCCTGAGACTATAGATGGCAATACCAACAAGATCGTCGCTTAGCTTCATATCTTAACCTTTTCTAATCTTTGGTATTAAGCAAATTCATTATTTGAAAAACATCTTGCTGTATATAATAAACAAACTTTCTTGGAGATTACAAATTACAACAAACTTAAAAATGGTATCGGCGTTGTTGCCGAATTTATCATTTTCTTGCATTTGATTCCAACTTAAATTTTTAACAGAACACTTAAGTGTCACATTATTAAACAGTACTCTTTAAAACAAATTTAGCAATATGCAGGTTGTTGGATGTATCCATAAGAAAACTTATTCAGTGTTTTATCCAGTGTTTCATTCAGCGGCCCTAGTGAGATAAATAGTATCTCGTTTTCTGTTCGCACAAGACTCATGTAAGTTGGGCTTGATGAAATTTTGCTTTCGTAGTACCATTAGCAGAAAATTCAGTTTCGCATTTAAGTAGGTTGTTATAAATGGCAACAATATTGAAATTTCTCCTTATGGCAGTTCTCAGTAGTCGCCTCATACACCGCAATAAAATCTTGCAAATGTTGCAAAAGCAACTTTCAAGATAAAATCCGAGTTTAAGTCAATAACATTCGTACTGCTGCGATGTGAAGTTTTGCGGATTTTGGCCATCGCAAATGCGTTTTTAGCCCATTCATAGGTTATTAGATTTTTTGGTTGCTCATCTGGAAAATACTCCTTGGCCGTATGAAGCAATTCAGCAGTACTGTAGTTGCGGGAGCTGTTGAGTTAGCTCTTGAGGGCAATCTACTTATTTAATTAAGATCAAATAAAACATAAACTTATTTTGATTTAAGGATATTTATTCGACTTGTTTTTTTTATTCTCGTTGCCTAGTATCATTCCGTAACTACGTAATGAATGCAAGTTGTGAGCCATTCACAACAGTACTTTCAAGTTTTAGATAATCTCGTGAAAGTGAAAAAACATCAAGATCGCAGTCCTTAATTGATTCTATCCAAAATTGCAACTTCTTTTTGAATGCACTGGTTTTGCCATCGGAAATAAAATTTTATTTCTGTACTTCTCTCTTATTGTACTTCTTGCTACAATTTGATTGGTCGTCATTTTCACCTATGCTTTAGCTACCTTACCTTTACCCGTATGCACGAAGTTCGCATATCCGATGCGTAATGCAAAATGCATGTCATCAGTGAAACAGCCAATACAGTGTTGCCAGTTTTAAATCTTAGCTGACGAATTGGTGGACGTTAATTCATTGTCAATTTAAGAATTTCCTATTAGTATTTTAACATATCAGATGTAGATTTTTCTTCCAAGGAATCCGCGGATCGCAGTTTAAGAAACGCTAGTCTAGAGCAATTTCAGATTGTGTCTGATTTCTTTATCCTTTGCCAAGGACAAGTCTGATAGACAAATTTTCCAAAAATAATAGCAATAGCTTGCAATTAAAAAATTAATATCTTAGAAAATCTACTATCCTTCTTTTTATAAGTAAACGGCCTGTTGCAAAAGGGTTACGACGCAAATTCTTGACTCGTTCGAAAGCTTTATCAGCTACCATGATGAGGGATCAGCTACCATGATGAGGGATCAGCTACCATGGGGGGATGAGCTTGAGCGCTTGAACTGCCATGATTCATCGCCAGCTAGGCACAAAAGCACGATCAGTAATCCGTGACATTTTAGAGGTTGGTAAAGCTTTCCAATGAGTCCAAGAAAAGGTGGGATCGTCTGCCAAAAAATTGCCTGGGATCCTTTTTGCAAGAGACCGTCTTTCTGGAAATAATTAATAATCTCATTGCGCTCGGCTAATCTTAAACAATTAATATTTTATTAATTAGATAATTAGCGGATTTAGATAAATTTACGTTATGTAAATATTACGTATTTCTGCTAATGATGATTTAAGATGAGCTTGCATTTTTGTACACTATTATCTAGATAATCTTTAAATCAAAAATAATTCGTTCGATTTTAAAAATTTTTAATAAAAGCGCTCAAGGAAACTAATCCACTTTATAAATTGGGATTTTTAATATTTGGGATTTTACAATTTGGGAATTGTGCCAGGGATTTTCTAAAGTAATTATGTAATGTAATTAACATTTTTTTTGTAATATTTCATATTTTAAATTTGTCTGTTAATTTATTATTTATATAAATTCGTAGAATAATGTATTTTAGTATTTTTACTATTAAATTGTTAATGTTGAGTTTTTCTGATTGGATATTTAATCACTGGGATCAATTGATTGTCAATCCATCCGTAGGTAACTTTGATCGATTACTTTTTGGCGCGCTCTTTGTCTTTTGAATTAAATCATAGATCCTAACCTAAGAAAAATAATAAAAATAAATGTTTATCAACTATAATGAGCCTATTAATCGATATCTATTGCAGATAAAAGACAGGAGATGATTCAGAATAATTAAAATTCTATTTATTAATTTTCTAAAAAGAAAAATTTTTTAAATTTATTCGCCGAATAATTTTTGACGCAATTAATAGGAACTTCCAAAATTTGCAACAATTTCAAGCTCTTGCATCATATTTGGTATTTATTGTTTCTGTAAGTGTTGATCTGTTTTCATTTTATTTAATAAAGCACGTAGTATTAGTTCATACAATACAGAAAAAACGTTAAAGAGTAAATCTGACCCAACCCATTTTTACTTATGTAGCTATACTAATTGGCTTTTTAAGATCAACTTTTTTACAAAATTGATTTACTTATTATGATGTAATAATAATTTGGATTAATTAATACAAACTACAAAAAATATAAATTCCCAAATGTACTTCCCCCCCCTGCATTTAACATCAGCAAAGAAAAGCACGTTGGTGATGGCAATCATGATCGATATCAACTCGATTAGTCGCAATAATTATGTCTCGCTATAATTGGAAGCTGGATAGCTTTAACTAAATTAAACGTCGTTGAATACACTAGTGACTAGTTGAATTACAGGGGCTGATGTTCAGGAGACCGCTCCACCTCCACCAGCAACGTCTGTGAATGAACAAGTGGAAAAGCTCTGAAAGGAAACTCCTCTTTCGAGTAGATAGAAGCACTCGGAGTGTTGCTAATTTCCTGTAGGACTAATTACTGTGAAGAGAAGAAGGGTGGAAACCTTTTAACTTTTTGATCACTCTCATTAATGGTGTAATAAATCTAGTACAATCTTTTATTGGAACGGCTGAATGAGAAAAATACACACGTACCTATCCAGACAGTATCATGTTACTAACTTGAGTAACGCCTGACATCACTTTATTAATAATTACCAGTTATAAATGCAACTGAAATTACTAAAATGTGTATAACTTACCAATACGAATTTAATTTTCAATTCTAAGATTAAATGCTATAGTAGACGCGATTCGTATGCAAGCACATGTGCATTAACAGACATACCACTAAGATACATACTGTTGTATTTTTTAATATATTAGATTTTTATCTAGAAAAAACATAACCTAAAATCTCAACTGCTCTATCTTTTATCAAAAAGGAAATTGTGTACAATAATATTCTCATGCTGCCTCTATAATCTTAGAAGCTGAAATGAAGCTATCCTTTTGGAATGGAAACATTCTATATATGTTCTCTCTTTTTAATAATTTTCAAAATTCGCGGTCTACTCTGAATGAAACAAGAATTGAAAGTTGAAAGGTACTGAGAAGTCTTTAAGCGACTAATTTAATTGATGCTTGTTTTGACCCTTTGAAGGTTGTGCTGCATATACTCTCTCAAGTTCCATCTCCCAACAATTGGGACGCTGCTGCAAATATTTACCTACGCTCTATAGGGATTTTCTTAAAACTAGCTAATAAGTAGTTTATAAGGTCACTGCGCACTGCTTTATTAGCAAAGCTTATAGCATAAGCTTTATATAGGTTTTATCGTGGATCTGCCCTCTCGGGAAAATACAGGATCGGCGAAGTCTATATTTTTGGTCGTAAATGGAAGTACAGACTGGGCAACGACTCAGTGTCGGCTTTAATTTTTAACCTTTGCTGATTAATAATGATTCATCATGCGCAAACGGTATAGCACCAACATCAGCATCCTCCACTTATAGAACACGATATAGAAGTTATAAACCCATTGTCTCAATCAACTTTGACTATTTCGTCAAATTTATTTGCAAGAATAGTAAATTTTAAAAATATACAAGGCAAATGGTACACATTTTATATATTTATTTTGAAAATATTGGAAATAATGCACCATAAGAAGTTGTATAAATCTTTTAAGGTTTTTTTTATAAATCTTGTTCTGAAATTGTTTGAATTTTTTTCAATTAAGGCGCGCAGAGACTGCTGCGCACTCCAACGGATTTAATTAAAATTAGTTATGTACTGAGGTTCATTGTCACATTGAAGTCTTGGAGGTTATGTTATAAATAGAGTCACTACATCTAGTCACCTAGGCCGCGGTGGTCGATCAGAGTACCGCAAGTGGCCGCCATATTGGGGCAGAGAAGGGTAATTTTTAATAATGGACAAATTAAAACCACGTTTTACGTATTTGACATATAGAGGTTTGATCTTTCAGAATAAGAAAAACTAGATGTAGTGACTCTAGTTATAAATAGAGACCCTTCAATTAGAGTCTGGCCAATGCATTGCCACAGTGCCCGCCATTTTATATCGCAATATTTTTGATATAATATTTTGATTTTAACGTCCTAATTTTAATGCTAAATAATGTTTTATATACATAACCTACTATTTCATATTTTTTAATTGAGCCAAATATAGTTCACATGCGTGCAATATTTGACCGTGTAACCATTTCTGTACTTTTCAAATTTGGCGCCACGTGTTGTGATGTAAGATGGCTGCCTTGGCCGGACTCTAATTGAAGGGTCTCTAGTTATAAATAGAGTCACTTCATCTAGCCAGCCAAGTCACGTTGGCTGATCAGAGTACCGCAAACGACGCTATTTTGAGAGCGAAAAAAGCCGGAAATTGTTAAATATTATTATCCCGATTGAATTTAAATAAATCCACCTTTAGTTAAAAAAGGACAGCCCGAACTTGTAATATACCAGATACGTAAGATGCGATTGTAATTTACGAATTACTAAATTTCAGACTTCCTTTGCCCCAATATGGCGTCGATTGCGGTACTCTGATACGCCTTTCTTGGACTGGCTGGCTAGATGTAGTGACTCTAGTTATAAATGTTGTACAACTCCATCTATATTTACAATCCGGTTCTAATTTTGTACAATCGTCTTTTTTTCAATTTCCTCCATTGTTGTTTAAGGGCGCTCTTAATTTTTAATTTTTTGACCAAAGTCCAACAGAAATAAAACTTATAAAGCTTGTACAAAGACTTTTTCTTTGCGAACACGTACAAACAATGAAAAATTGACTTTTACAGAATAAACCTTGTCATAATGACTTTCAACAGAATTTCATTAAGTTGAGTTCATCATAACATTAAGTTTTGTCACGCACTTTCCATCAACTTTCAAAATGAAAAAGTTACAAATCTCGAGCTTATTTCTTTCTCGTTTAGTTTGAACCTTCATGCACCACGAAAAGTGAAAAACATTGATAGGCGATAATTAAATCAATTGCAAGATGTCTTTAGAAAATTCTTTTTGCTGAACGTCAAATTAAGATAACTTTAAAAAAGCCAAGAAAAATAAATCTCAAGACAATGAGAAACGACTATAACAACGATGATTGAGCTGTAATAAGGGGGACGTCGGATATGGCATTTTACCCTTGGGAGTGCTATACTGTATCGTCTCCATAGTCACGGCACGAAGGAAATCCAACTCCTTCATAAAAACCTCTCGGGGAGACTTTTCAATTGGAGGAAGAAATCATTTTAACACCATTGGACTAAAGTATCTCTTATCGAGCATAAATGATGTAATGCTGTTTTTGTATTCTTTTTTGCTCCAGTTATCTAAAAAAAAAACGGATTATAATAAAAATGTAATGTCTAGGTTAAAAGTGAGTGTAACAAGTGTTTGCGAAACAACAGGTTTCAATTTCTTGCATTTATTAAGTTTACCAGTGGCGGCGCTCTTTTTTTCAAAAAAGTCTTACAAATGGTTATTCCCCAATTTTTCAAAGTTAATATTGGAAAAACCACAAACTTGATCGTTTAATTTTTAAATAGCGGATGTTATCGATTTGAAAATAATAATAACCAAGAGAGCACACTCGTCAAGTCACAACACATAACGTATTGGCGTTGACAGCGAGGATCAGCTTTAATGAAAATATGTCAGAGACTCTGACAATGATGATAATAATAATAATAAAACGTGCACGATTTTATCCCCATTGCTAATAATTACCTCTTTTTTAATAAGATACGCGCAATTATAATAATTATTACAAAGTAAGGGATTGATGAAGGGTGAGGTTATAAAAGTACTTGGGTTGCGAAAAGAAAAAAAAGAAGTGGCCGAGACCTTCTGTGGTTTCCGGAGCTTAAAAGCTTGAGCGCTCTTGTATAATACATAACCTTTTTGCTCCATTGCGAAAAAGCGGCGCTTGTACGTAATTTCCTTTATCGTTCCCCTTGAATTGTCCGGATAAAGAAATAAAACTAATTAAAATCATTATTTTATTTAATTATCAATCAAGACGATTAAAAATTTCTATTTTAACTAGAACGAGTTTCTTTTAGAATCTCACTAAAAGCACTTATAGATTTTGCCGCTTACAATTCCCAATGCTTCAACTATCCTTACATTCAGAAACTTCTACTGTATTAAATTATAAGGGAATTTCATTTGAAAGTCTTAAATACTGATTTATTAGGATTTATATTCATTCTATGACCCCACTAGAATCCTGATAAGGGCATAAATTTATTCTGCTTAAATTCGTTTCCTCTCTTCATCTAGAACAGTCTTAGTACATAAACTAAAGATTGTTTTTTTTTCTTTTACAGAGGTACTGAATGATGCCATATTTGATGAGGATCATGATGAAATGGTGGTCGTAAAGGACATCGAAATGTTCTCAATGTGCGAACATCACCTCGTTCCTTTCTATGGAAAGGTTTCTATTGGATACCTTCCATGCGGTAAAATATTGGGCTTAAGCAAATTGGCTAGGATCGTTGAGATTTATTCTAGAAGACTTCAAGTACAAGAAAGGCTTACTAAACAAATTGCTGTCGCTGTTACTAAAGCTGTACAACCTGCTGGAGTTGCTGTGGTCGTTGAAGGAGTGTAAGTATTCTTTAGATAACTTTTTAGCTTAACTTAACTCCTCTAAAACAGTTAGCACAAGTTTATTTAACACTACAATACACAATTTTCATTCTTATTCAATACAGAAGATGAGTTTTTCTTTTTTCAACTTAGTGTGCATTGGACAAACACTTAGAAATTTCAACATAAGATACATACAACACATACTGATATAATGCATGTTATTTAAAATATTCTATTGATTGATAATTCTATAAGCAGATTTTTAATTTTATTAATTATTTTTCAGGCATATGTGTATGGTGATGAGAGGTGTCCAAAAAATCAACAGCAAAACTGTAACATCCACCATGTTAGGAGTATTCAGAGATGATCCCAAGACCAGAGAAGAATTTTTAAATCTGGTCCATTCCAAATAAATCTAGCTTTATATTTTGTAATTATTATTACTTTCCGAAATGTTTATTTTTTTGGAAAATTAATATTTATTTTTTCATTATATGTATGTACTTAGAAGTATTTTAGTTCTGTAATAAGAACTTTTTTTTTGTTTAAGAAAGACACAAAACATTTTATGTTATATAAGGAACGATGACAACAAAAATGTGGACCATAAAGTTATTAGTAAATAAGTAGATGTGCTATTTTATAATATTTTTACGATAAGAAATAAAGAAACGGATTTTACATTTTAATATCATCGCTATATTATATCTTGCCAAAATTTGGTGTGTTCAGATATATTTTTGTGAATATATTTATTATAATATATATTTTTAGTAATTTATTGTACTGTGATAAGTGAAATGAGATAATTTACAAAATTTTGTATACTACCCTGAGATAAAAATAGGAATATTTTATACAGGGTGTTTTTTAATGTTAAAAGTTTAGTATAATGTTAATATTTAAGGATTTAGTTAAATAATACGTATATTTTAACAGTAAGATATTTTATTTTTGTGTAGGTAGTTTACAGAAAAAAATATGATGTAGTTGATATTAAGATTTTATTTAAGAGAAGAAATTATATACGATACTATTATTGCTGTTAATGTGAACAGTATTTATAAATTATAATATGCTTATGAGAAGATATGTATAATATGAGAATTATGCATGTATATTAATTAAATGTTAATGTTATCGACAATCTGTAACATGGGACTCAAGATATTACAAAATAAAGCATTTTGAAAATCACACTGTTTTTTGTTAAAATCATAAGAAACAAGCTCCACTAAATCAAATAAATTATGTCGATTTTGCTCTGGAGTTCTTTTAATTTTAAATTAATAATATTTTTAGTCTAAAGTTTTTAATTGCTATTTTAATCCTTGAAGTAAAGAAGCACGCAATCTTTTAAATATAGGCAACCATTCTAACTCAAAGCTCACTCAAGTGTTGCTTCCTTGTTAAATAGGTCCAATAGTGTATTACATGTTGAGTTGGTAAAGGACATCTTTACAAGCCAAGCGATATTGTTCGCTTGGTCAAGTTGTCGAGGTCAAACAATGTCGTGAGGCTTGGAAACCTTACCAACAAAACATGTATACTATTTTATTCACAATCATTAGACTTAAATAATCAAAATAAAAAATAATTCTAAATTTTAAAATAAAACTTCTGTAAACTGTCTCAATAAATTTCAATCAGCCATCTATCGACCAAATGAGATTTTAAGTAAGACTTCATTGTTCGCCGCTAGATAGCAATGTACGCTCTCAATATTTTAAAATTGGAAATTAATTAATTGCATCGTATTTATTAAATATAAAATACGAAAAATTAAAAATAAAACTAATAATAAATAAAAAAAAGATATTTTTAACATTAAATACATATTTATAAAATCCTAGATTTAAATCGGAAAAATGTCTTATTTTAAATTATTTACAAATAAAAGCTGAACAAGAATTTACGGGTCAGTTTTACAGATATGTGCAGGAAATTGTTAACCACTGTGCTATTGCTATAGCAATATTTTACTTTCCAAGGTTTTTACAATTATAGAAATGTACATATTGCAATATGGTTGTAAATAAAATCTTTTATTTCCACTGTCTATGTAAATAACACTTTATAGGCATTTATGGTAACTAAGTAAATGAGTAATTACAACTCCAGCCCTGTAAAGCTTTACGGGTTCCTAAAAGAGACCTGTAATGGAAACTTTTTGTTGCTTAACCACAACACCATGACAACGTCTACCTACCGTTGTCCTACCGCCTTTGATTACAAAATGTATAATATTAATATAATTTATATAAAATATACAATAAATTAAGAAAGAAACCGCTTATGAAGGTGGAAATAAAACTTTGTACGCGGCACGCTTTGCAATTAATCTTTACTGGACTCACTGGATTATGAAGGCTCATTCCTAAGTGGCTCGCCCCACAACTTTTCAGCTCGCCCGTAAAGATTAATTTACAAAGCTCGGCACGTAATAGTTATTTATGTCCGGTCGGGCAATTATGACCTATTTAGTGTCCTGTTTTTAGAGCGCAAGTTGCTAAATTCGAGCTCTAGGGCTCTAAAACTTTTTAGAGCTTGCTAGAAAAATAGCTACCCTTGTTACGCCGTCTCCATTGTCACAACAGTAATTATATACCATTGCACTTACCTACTTGAAGTTTTATCACTGCACCTACCTACTTGAAGTTTTGCACTTTTTAAATTATTTTTATTTTAAAACTAAATATTAATTTAAACTTAGGCCGGACAAACTAGCGTATGCCTTTCGGGCTTAATTAGTGTTTTAGAGCCCTTTATCGTCTTAGCGCCTTCGGCTTTCGCCTCAGTCGCTAACTGACTCTGCGAGCTCTAACACACTCAATTAAGCCCTTAATACATAATGTACTATTATGGTATACTGACTCGTAAACATAATTATGTTTATTGAGCTCTGTCTCTAGGGGTAAAGATTCTTTTTACGGGCTAGCCCGTTATGAATCCTGTAAAGATTATTACGGGTTCTTTATCATCAATACCATAGCTATGTATTAAACATACTCGTAAAGTTCTAAGTAATGGTCTAGCAATGTAAATAACTATTACATTGCAAGACCATTACATAGAAGTTTACGTGCGAGCACAGTACCTAACAAGCGAGCGATTAGTGGGCTTGTTATTCGTGCAAGCATGTAGGGTTCATGTAACGGTCGAGCATTGTACAACATTTTATGGTATACTGATTCGTAAATTTTTAATAAACAGTTCTTTTATTTACTGAAGCAGTACATCACAATACGTAAGATTTATATATGAATGTTTTAAAAAAATAAATGCTATGGTATTGATGATAAAGAGTCCGTAATAATTTTTAAAGTATACTGACTAGTAAACATTTGTTTATTGAGCTCTGTCTCCAGAGATAAAGATTCTTTTTACGGGCTAGCCCGTTATGAAACCCGTAAAAATTATTACAGGCTCGTTTATCATCAATGCCACATAGCAATATATACATATTTATTTTAAATATTCACATACAGTCTGATTTAAAGCGCCCTGCTTTGTAGCAACTTTATTTTCGGACAGAAATGGTATAAACCCTATATATTATTAAATGGCAAAAAGTTCTCTGGTTCTGGTTCAGAAAATTTTGTATTTAGTAAATCGGCGTGTGCGTGATGACGTCATCAAACTTTTTTAAATTACATGATAGGTATTTTTTTAATGAGATCGATAGAGTATTGTGTTCTCTTTTGAACCATAATAAATATTCATACTCTTACTACAGGAAATTTTTAAGAAAAACGTGAAAAATTATTTATGACTAGTAGGCTGTGATTTCTGGTTCTTCAATTAATAATTAACAGAATTATCTAGCAAGCTTAGGTGAATTGAAAAGAAATTTCTCGGGGGTGGGTCTATAAAAATTCCGAATCTAAATATGTACTTAGATTTTCGCATAACATAGATTTTGATATAAATGACCTAAACTATTTAAAAAAAGTCGGGGTTGGGTCCTTCCCGTTAGCCCCCCCCCCCCCAAATATGCCACTGAGTTATTCTGATGGTCTTTAATTTTTAATTAGGAAAAATGCAGAACAAAACAGTACAAAAATAAATAATCAATAGAATAAATTAAAAAACAGTTCAGAACTCCACTAATAGATAGAGAGCCGCAATAGGAAATCATTGATCTATTTCTTACCATCCCAGAAAGTATTAATCATTTCATATCGAACACGAAGAACAAGAATAGGACCATAAGAGATTTGCATCTCAGTCGCCCTGCAAACGGCGCTCGTTATTAGCTATGTTCGATGACGTCATCACGCTCACGACGATTTAGTAAATACAGAATTTTCTGAACGGAGCCTCTAGAGCTTGCAAAATTCGATCGCAGCCTGATCAGTGACTTCCATGTAATCCAATCTTCCTTCTTGTAGGGAGGAATTTATAAAGAAGTTTTATAAAGAAAACGCTTCCTAGATTTCACCCAAGCAATAGTCGATGAGAGAGTTTCGGTTTCTTTTCGGCAAACACCAAATACGCACTGCACTTAAGAGATGCCATCTTAAACAGCTTGCAATGATGCGGTAGATTTCATCAGTTAGTTTTGTCCACTAGCTTGGTATTTGTTGGGGCGTTAGATATTTAGTTAAAGTACCCATTTTTTCTAAGTCGGCTTCGGTCGATATATTGTCATAAATTTGTATACGTATGTCGTTTTGTTTTTATGAACTGTCAAGATAATTATTTTGTCAATGTAACAAGTATAATAGAAGTTTCTATTTAAAGGTGTTTTTATACTTGATTTTCAAAGTTTATACAGTCCACAAGAGCTATCAGTATTATACCACACGGGGCAAGCATATCCAGCCGTTGAGCTAAGCACGTAGTGCCTATTAGTTTGCGCACAATTTTGTTTTGTATTTTGGTCATTAAGTTCTTAATCTAGAGTTACTTACAGATATTTGGGCGTCGCGCAGTGTTCTAATGTGGTACCTTCCCAAGTTTTTGAATGCCTGTTTATATTTTAGGTGGAATGCGCAAGTTGGGTTTATATACATTGGGCTTAAGCTAATTCTCTTTATAATAGGTGGTAAGTTTCCAAAAAAGCTTTTGGGCATCTTTTTCTTTGTCCGGTTTTAGGATAGCTATGATTCGAGTTCCTCGAAAGTTCTGGAACTTTGACGGACTTGATACAGTTATACATTAGATCTGCTAGCCATGCTCTTGCTACAGGTCTAAACTTCTTTATATGACGTGTTGCATGTTGTAATAAAGCCATATTCTCTACATTTGGCGAGACCCAGAGGTCACAGAAATAATCATAGACCTCTATGTTGTGATGCATTTTTTTAATTCGCTTAATCAGATCTTTAAAACGGCATGCGTATTGTAATGGAACAATTATTTAAATTTTGGGATAGCTTGAAGGTCACAGGAACCGCTACACGTTCATCATGCGCATACATATTTTTAGTACAGGTTACATAGTTAATGTATTCGATGAAATTTTGCCAACGATATGCCACTTAGTGGGCGTTGTAGTGGAACCATTTTTTGATCTTTATCATAACCTGGAGGCCACTTTTGATCTTTATCGTAACCTGGTGGTCACAAGAACGATCACAGACCCACCATATGTCACATATTCTAAACCTATGCAATGAGATTTCTCCAACGATATGTCGCTCAGCATCTTTAAGTTTGGGTAGCGGAAGAAAGGGCAGCCTGACGCGCTTGGTGCAATCGACCTTTTTTCCCGCCAATGGTGAAATGCAAAATTAAAAACTGGTCTACCATTTTTACTTCTGAATATTGGCTAACCTTACTGATCTAGTTACTTTAGTTTAGTAACTAATTATAATGGCAACAACTTTGGTATGATTAAACGTCATATATAAACAAAAAGTGCATAAAGATACCTCTGATTGATAGACTTTTGTGAGCCCTAAAGCTACAAATAAAAAGTATGTATAATATTAGGCTTTTAAAACGGCTTTTAAAGTAAGATTTAAACTTTTTTTGTATCCTTAATGGAAAACTGTAACTTGAATAGGTAGATATTAATAAAGTAAACTGCTATTTTAATCGTTAGCAACACTTTAATCGTTAGCAACAACACTTTACTCGTTAGTTATTTTATTTATTTTGGTAAATGTTTACTGTACAATTAGTTAAATTATGAAAAGATAGTCCACTTGAGGTGGCTCTCGTTGATAAATCGACGCTTGAAGAAGTTGATTGAAACTGTTGTTCCAAATCTATTTGCTGTTGCTCCATCAACTTAATCAATTTAGGAGACGGGGGGTGATGCTTTGACATGTTCTGTTGATGATTCAAAGTACTGAAGATCTTTTTTGATGTTTGAATTTTATTTGTGATAGAGTCTTCAATATATCCTTCGGCGGAAGAAGTTGAAATCCATCCCCCAAGTCTTTTCAAATCGGAAATACTACCTCCGTGATCAACTAACAACGTAGCTGATGTCCTACGCATGCAATGACCTGTATAGCCGCTAGCTTCTGGAAGTTTTAAATATTCAGCTATTTTCCTTGGCATTCCGTAAAATGTGTTGATACCCACTGGTTGCACTGTACACTTGCCCTTTCGGTAACAAATAAAAAATCGGCGATGACTAATATTCTCTGGTCTTAATTTCCGATACTGCTTATACAATTCAATTCCATTAGCTTCGGAAGTTATAGTGAAAACTCGTTTTTTCTTCGTCTTTGTATTACGTAATGTTACGAGGACAACCGATTCCGTCTCTTCTATATCGTCAACTGTCAGTGATCGCAATTCTTCACTGCGGCATGCACCATTTAGAGAAAAAATTAAAGCCACTTTCAGAAATAAAAATGAATCATTTGAAGCTTCATTCAAAAATGTCAAGACATGCTCAGACGTCAAAACTTTTGACTTTTTGGGTTCGTACTTTTCATTTTGTTTCTTCAGAAACGCAATTAATTTTCTATATTTTGAAATATCTAAACCTTCGTGTATTTGCAAGGTGCTTTTAATCATCGAATAAGTCGACCACAAGGATGATGCCTTTAGAATCTTGGACTGCAAAAAAGATGCAAATAATTGAAATGTATTTAAAAACACATCAAACTATTTATTATACCTTTCCAAAAAAGAATGCTAACAAAATGTTTTCATCAACACCTTCCACGTGTTGACTTACTCTCCATTCACAAAACTGGTTATAGCACTTTTCATATTTCTCCCGTGACTTTGTTGGTAGCAAATTTAACGTTGCTTCGTTGGCGGCCTCCACAATTTCACGATTTTCACTCGCAAAATCTTCACAGAAACTTTCTGATTCCATTTTCTGTCAGAATTTTCACTGTTTATTTATGGTTACCATGTTTTCGCACAAGCCACTATGACAGTAATTTAAATAATTTACACATAATAATGATTATTGCTTTCATTCTTCATTTTCCATTAAGGATACAAAAAAATAGCATGTTTTACGCGTCAGAAAAGTGAATTTTCTAGCTCGTGAAAAGTTAATTCACTCGCTTCACTTCGTTCGCTCGTGAATCAATCTATTTTCACCTCGATAGAAAACAATCACTTTTCTTTACTTGTAAAACAATCTACTATTATCTGGCTACATCACCACTAAAAATAATTACGGTATTTATTTTTGACGTTTTTTAGCGGCTGCGTATAACATTAACAACTACCCTCAGGCTACTTGTACAGTAAGACCAATTGAATCACAAGAAATATTTCAGATTCACTACCAATATTAAAAACAAAATAGTAGACCGGCGATGGTAGCGCTCGTTTGATGAAAAGATCAATTTAAAGTCTAACTTCGCCTACAAACAGCTATATAGTCATTTATTTTTATGATTCAGTATTATTAGGTATTTAGTTTGTAATTAATATTATGATTCGTTTTTGTTTTTATTTATTATAATATTATAAATGAAATATATTAAAAAGCCATAAATTTGATTATATAATTGGATACCTACATTAAAATTGCTATATTATGAATTTTAGTGATTTTTGGATTATTCCTTCTTGCTTTCTAATAAAATTCAAAACTTTTTTTTATGTGAAAGTTGCAACTTTTGCGATATTTACATAATGGTAAACAGTGGAGTAACCTTACTTGACGGTGTGGGGTTCAAAGCAGGAAAGATTGAAATACAACGATCAGATATATATTTTTTTCGGTGAAACAAACAAGAAACATTTCAGTTCTACTTAAAGCTTTACTTCTACTAAAATAAACAAAACGTTAAATTTAACTAAAATAACATTAACAAAAAAGTACGTCTGAAATAAACGAAAAATATTAACATTAAATAAAATAATCAAAACAACAACTGATTTGCTGTATTGAAAAGAATAACCCATTTTAAAAGATGAATACTAAGTAATAAATGCGCCTGTAAATAACAAAAAACTAAGCCGCTGCCTAATAAATGTACAGTTGCGATCATTTGCTAAGGAACGATGACAAAATTATAACCGCCGATTTTTCAGTTTTTTGTACAATGTACGCTGTAACTCGACCTGATTTATGAACTAGGCAATTAAAATATTAAAGAATGGAATGTTCTTGAATGCCATATAATTAATTTTCAATTACATTGTACAAAAAAACTAGAAAATTGGCGGTTATAATTTTGCCATCGTTCCTTAGCAAATGATCGCAACTGTACAAGCTGCTACGGCCAACTATCGGCGCCTAGTGTGACGACACAGCCACACTTGCTAGGCGCAGGACCGTAAGGTTTAGTTGAACCTGTTTTATCTTCATATTCGTTCAGTATCTATCTTTTTACGTTACATGAATAATCGCTATTCGCTACACTATTTAATCTTTGTTGGACCACAGTATTGGCAACAGACGTTTTTTATTAGAATATAAGAATCTAAAAACTATATAACATTTATTTATTTATGTAATTTTTAAATTTCTTATACATTAATAAAACAATTTGTCGCTACCAATCGACATAGATTTACCCTTGTATACAAGCGAGACTGGCTGGCGCCTACAGGGGCGGATTGGCCAATCGAGAAAATCCCGAGAGGCCGTTGCATAAACGAAATCCGAGGCCTATGGTCTCTCAATAGATACAGATATTATAAAAAACTTTATTTTTCATTGTAGTAAAAAATATTTCTTAGCGTTTATGAGTCGGCAGGTAGTAAACTTTATTGCTTCACCCTATTGCGGTACAGTGTACTTGTCAGTTAAAGTTGGGAATCCGGGATATAATCTTTTCTTATAAGAGTTTATAATCGTGAAATTATCTTTTTTAACTTTAATTTAAGAATGTGTAGTAATACTTAAAAATCCAGGTTGTTTTCACATGTGTTTCAGATTTCAGTGGCCGTCCGGCCGGCTTTTCACATAAAAATAAAACATTTATCAAACCTAAAAAAGCGATTGTGGCCTCGAAATCTGGAACTGAAACTCCCTATAATTTATGAAATGAACTTCCTTCATTGGCCCTTTTGGTCTTCCGACAAACAAACACAACACGTGCACTGTACCGCAAAAGGTTCAAGCAATAAAAGTTTGCGATTTTCTTTTTTAAATATTGGGCACTTTTTTGACTTGTTGCAAATGTCTACAGTTTTCCCAATTATACCAGTTTTTAATACTATATTTTTACAAATCTCCTACCATTGAATGGCTTGTTTCCTTTCGTGAGATTTTCCCAGCTTTATTTCGATTTCTTGAGGTTATTTCCCAACATTATAAATAAATTCTGAAAGTCATTGATTGAAAGCTTACAGGGAATCTTTTGTAATTATTAGAATTATTGTAATTTGATGTTAGCTGTTATCATATGTTAATTAAATTTAATTTACCTTCTTTAAGTTACGCCAATCTTTAATTTAAGTTATAAATTTGTTCTTACATTGTCTCATTTGCAAGTGTCGTACAAACGAACATTTTTTAAACTAATAAGTAAATTATAGTAAATCGTCAGAAACATCTGACGATAGCAGCTGAAGATGAATTCGAAGCTTTTTTAATAACATCCACCGAAAAAACCTAACCTTACAATCCTCATTGGTCACTTTGGCAGGTATCACCAAACCTGAGTTTTAAAGACTCGTTTTCTAGTAACCTAACCTAACCTAACTTAACCCAACTTAACTTAACCTAACCTAAGCTGACAATCCTCACTGGTTACTTTGGTGTGTATCACCAAATGGTGCAGGGTGTTTTACAAACTCGTTTTCTAGTAACCTAACCTAACCTAACCTAACCTAACCTAACCTAACCTAACCTAACCTAACCTAACCTAACCTAACCTAACCTAACCTAACATAACATAACCTAACATAACATAACATAACCTAACCTAACCTAATCTAACCGATTAATTAACATAAAGTAATTTAACCTAACCAAAGCTAACCATAGGCGTAGTGAGTTTCAAAATCTTGTTTTTTACTAACCTAACCAAACCTAACCTTACAATTCTCATTGGTCACTTTGGTAAATATCGCCAAACCTGTGAGTTTCAAAAACTCGTTTTCTACTAATCTAATCTAACTTAACCTAACCTAATAACAAATCCTCGTTGGTTACTTTGGTGAATATTGCCCAACGGTACAGTGAGTTTCAAAACCTCGTTTTCTACTAACCTAACCCAACCTAAATTGGTTAATTTAGGTTGGGTTAGGTTAGTAGAAAACGAGGTTTTGAAGTTAGGTTTAACAGTGTCATGAAACTCACCAAAAACACCACTGATTTAAATGTAGTACTATTGATTTCCAATGAAAAAAGTTTATCCCATAGACTTAACATAGGGAGCTGAAAGTGGCGTAACTTTTGAACAGGATATTTCCGCACCTTGGGACTAGTGTCATTCGACTCAAGCTGCATAGAAAGGGTTGCGTTAAACTTCTTTTCTGTCCTCTAAAGTAAATCAGCCTAATATTTTATTTTGCGTTTTAGAATAATATTTTATGTTGTTTTACAACATTTTGCTATGTGTTTTGCCATTTTTATATTTTATAACTGGTTTTTTATATGGTTTATGTTCATTAATAAATATGTTTTTTTTGTGTATTTGCATCCCCCCTTCTATTTTTTCCTGGCGACGCCCATCATCTTAATTTAAGTAGTATTGTAAAAAATCGATATTTTAATTATTTCTTATTTTAATTATTATTTTTAAACAAAATTTAAGAAACTTTTCTTCGTTTTTTATTGCTTTCATGGTAAATTGTATAAGCAAATAATCTACCTACGGCTTGTGCAATAAAACGTGAGGCCTGTGCAGTTCAATTTCCCGGGCCGGTGAAACGTTCGCCTCCAATCTCTGCTGATAATGTTGAGATATTTTAATCCGCGAGGATGGGGGGGGGCTGGTTACGCCACTGCTGGTAAATATACATATAGTATAATTTACCTAATAGCAACTGTACGTCATTAATAATTAATTATTAAATAATGAGACTTTCAGTTGCATAGTGCAGTACGAATAGATCAATTTAAAGATAAATCATTTGTTCTTCTGATGATAATAATAATAATAGATATTTATGTGTAATAGCCAGAGTGGTGCGGTCTACAATAATTATTTAATTAAATATAATTGTAATCCTTAAGAATCGTACTATAACAAATGTGGCCTTGGGAAAGGTTGTCGTTATATTTTATTAGAAGATTAATTTCAATATGTATAAACCTTCGCTTTGTAACTTTTTGTTGGGGTTGGCACTAGGTAAAAAAAATTTAAAGATAATAGACAAATGCATAATCGGGACGCGCAAATAAATATAGATGGTGTTGTACAACATAGAAATGTAGAGTCACTGCTGCGCTGGTAGATCAGAGTACCTTAAAACGCCGCCATATTGGGGCAAAGAAAGGTGATCTTTAATAATGGACAAATTAAGACGACATTTTATGTATTTGATATATTAGAGGTTTGAACTTTCAGAATAAGAAAAACCTTTTAAACTAAACATGGAGTTGATTAAATTCAATAAAGATCAAAATAATGAACAATTTCGTGTTCCTTTTGTCCCAATATGGCGACGTCTTGTGGTACTATAACGTAGATAACCTTCAGTAATATATTTGATAGCGACGCAAAACGTCAGGCTATTGATCATAATTCTTAGAACTTAAATAGTATATTAAAGGATTAGTTTCATAAGATGCGTTTTTAGCGCACGCGTCCGAGTTTAGAAAACGACCCGCGAAGCGGGGAGTTTTCTAACGGACAAGTGCGCTAAAACGCCTTATGAAACGAATACTTTATACTATTTTTTATACTTGCGTCGTTATTTCGTTAATTATTAAAAAATAAATTATTTTTAAATAAGATTTGTTAGTGAAATTTTGTTAAGTACTTTTGACAGTTGGCTACACTGAAAATTCAACTTCAGCATTTGTTATTTAAATTGTTTTATTTTTATAAAATTAATTTAGTTTCTGTGACAAGAAGGTAAAATGGTCAGATATTCTCTCCCTCCATCTTATTAAAAAGAATTAACTTATCTTAATTAATCTTAATCTTATTAAAATATTGGAATTTAACCATATTGATAGATTTATAACAACTGCAGAAAATAACCAACATTTAGCTATGAAAGTAAGTAAAATTTTGTGCTAAATACTTTCAATTTTTAATATATTTCAATTATTTAAGGTTGCGTTAATAATGGGATTCTGTGGTGCCTGCCGAAGAGATGAATTGACCAACATGTTATTAGACGATATTGTGGTCAAAGATGATGTGTTCACTGTGACTGTAACAAAAACGAAAAATAAAGTTCGAAGAGAATTCTTAATTACAGAGAAACTGTGGATTGATTTAATTAAGCAATATTTGAGCCTAAGGCCTAAGAAAATAAACCACAGGCGGTTTTTTATAACCTACCGCAATGGAAAATGTATTTCTACTCCTATCGGTATAAACACCATGGGAAAATTTCCTTTTATTATTGCCACTTATTTGCATTTAGCCAACCCGAAGCTTTTTACAGGTAATTGCTTTCGACGTTCAAGTGCTTCCCAATTGGCAAACAAAGGTGGCGATTTAATAACTATAAAACGGCATGGAGGTTGGAAGTCTTCAGCTGTGGCTGAGAGCTGTATTGATGCTTCAGTTAAAAATTGGAGGTAGCTGAATTGCTATCTAATAAGCCATGTACTTCCACTTCAACGGCTCAAGTGGTAATTGACCAGTCTTCCACTGCTTCATTTTTACATGAAGAATCACACACTATTAGTGGAGCAACCAAATAACGAGTCAACAAAACATTGTTGAGGGGCAAAATTTACCTTCATTTAAGATTAATGCCCAGGACACTTCTGCTGTTACAATCAAAGTGTATAATAACTGTACTTTTAATACAAAAGATGTATAAAGAATAATTTGTGAATTTATTAAATAATTTATAATTTAATTAATTTATTTTGTGTATGTTTATTTTATATTTTAAAAGTTTTGCATTTTATCACATAACAACATAACCGCACTTTTAAATATAATAAGTTTGACATTTAAGAACAGCTGTTAGGTGCTACCAACTTAAAAAACAAAATTTTACTGTTTCCAGTACTCTAATAAATCTCATTAGGACACGCAAATGCATGTCCTAATGGAGTTCATTAGGACACGCAAGTATAAAAAAACTGTTTATTTAAAATTATTTAATTTTTAAATGCTCCGTATAAGCTTTACTAATAAAAGTACCTTTGTTTTTTTACATGTACTTTTATAAACGCACAGAATGAAGCTTTCTCAAATAAATAATTGCAAAAGGAAACCTCTATTCCTTGGAAGATCCCTGGAAAACTGGTCCACTACTATGGCTAACTTGTTTGCTTGCGCGTATCAAGTTAACTGCTGTCTACGTTCTGAACGGCGGCTTTTAATATTTGCCGACAGCCGGCCTACGGGTTGTTATTGTACTGTATCGTTATTACCAGCATGCAATGACGATGACTATCGACAAGGCTCGGCGAACTGATCGTAGTGTGTGCGCTATTCGATGCTAGACTAACAACACCAAAGTGCCGACAATCGAGTGAACATGTATTTTTTTATGCTGTGGTAGTACATTAACAAATCTAGTATAATTTTTTTGACACTGGTCAACTGGTATTTGGTTTCCTTGTTTTTTCTTGTTATGACGGGAGATATCCGTCAACTGTTTGTGGTAACAATTTCAGGGAATTATAATTTTGGATTTTCGTTATCCTTGAATAGGATATACGTATGTCCGAGCATCTGTTAATTAGCGAATTATCGTTTTCTGAATCTCATCTCTTAAACCGGGCGCCTAGAGGCTTTCCGTATAACAACAACCCGTTGGACTCTATATAAGTTGAGAAATACATAAGTTTTGATATTATAAAGCTTGCCAGATCAAATTTTTGGTAATCCCCCATCATAGCAGTTAGAGTCAATCCATACGAAGTAATGCAGTACTGGATAATCTTTTGTGGATTATCTTTTGATTGAAATATGGCAGCCATATTTGTTTCGTTTCGTTTCACTTTTTTGATGTAAACGTAAATCTTGTTATCTCAAGAAGGGTTGGTCTTAGAGACATGCGGTAAAAACCATTGTATTGCTCACATATCGGACATTTTTGAATCTAAACATAATTTTTGTATCATGCTTACTTATGGATGTGGCTCAACGCGAACTTTTTACGTTTTAACGTTTAATTTGCAACACGAACTGAGTGAATTCTGAAGACAAGCATCGCCGAGGATTTCCTGGGAGCAATGAACGTCCGCATCGTGACTCGCAGTAGCACTGTACACCACGCATCAGTAAGCGAGAGATCACGTATTACATTTTTACAAATTCGCGTAGTAAGCGAGCCCACAGGTATTCAAATAGATCCTGTGTACTTACACGAATCTACGAAGGAAAAAAAGGAGCTAATGGAAACTGCAATCATCATAGCTGCATTGTAACAAATATTATTTTTATTTTATTTGCATTTTTTGCAACATTGGATTTCAAGAATGATTTGTTGAAGACACTAATGGTCGAGATACCAATATTTATTCAATAACAAACCAAGACCAAAAGTTCATAACACACAATGGTACTGCAACCAAGAACCGAAACTATTATTAAGATACCAGTTCAGACTACCTTAGAAGAAGGATTTCTGGAACACACCAAATTTGGAGAAAATCTAGAAATGCCAACAATTTATATAAATATACAAAAGGAATATACAGTACTACAGTACGATCATCAACAAAAGTAACCAACCACAAACAATACGCATAGAAAAACCGTTTCTAGTGTTCGAGGTTATATCTAACGTCAACAATAACCACGTTAGAATGGACTACCGAAACGATGAATAGAAAACACTAATAAAAAACTTATGCGAAGAATATAAAGACATCTTCCATGTAGAAGGCTTACCTTTAACTTTTATCAATGAAATTGAACACAAGATCCGCACGATAGACGATCAGCTAGTTTGTGTAAAAAATTATTTCCAGCTATACATCGAGCAGACGTGAAAAAACAGGTGAATCGCATGCTAGAAGACAACATCATTCAACCATCCAGTTCGCCTTGGTCGTCACCTATCCGGATCGTGCCCAAAAAGCTAGACGCATCGGGAAAAGCCAAATGGAGACTTATAGATTATCGGAGGCTCAATGGGAAGACAGTTGACGACAAGTTCCCCATTCCAAACATGTCAGACATTTTAGAAAAACTTGGTAGATGCCAGTACTTCTCCACATTAGATCTCACTAGTGGCTTCCTTCAGATAGAAATGGACCATACAGACATTTAGAAAACTGCATTTTTAACTGACGGACACTTAGAATTGAAAAGAACGCCATTAGGTTTAAAAACCTCAACGTTCCAACTACTTGTGAATAACATCTTGCGAGGCTTAAATGGTGAAATATGCTCAGTATACTTAGACGGCATAATTATCTACTCTACATCGCTTCAAGAACACATCCACAATCTGCAAAAAGTTTAAGAGAAAACAATTTGTAAATTCAATTACACAAAAGCGAATTTTTACGCAAAAAAAGTACAATACCAATAGAACACATAATCACGCTATAAGAAGTACAACCAGATCCCAAAAAAACAAAAGCCATAAAGAAAAAAGAAATCAAGAGCTATTCGGGACTACTGGGATATTACAGAAAATTGTACCAAAGATTTTGCTAAGTTGACAAAACCCCTGACGGCTTGTTTAAAGAAGAATGTCAAAGTTGTACACTCCACAGGATTTATAAATGCTTTTCAAAAGTCTAAAGAAGTACTCGTCAATAATATATCTGATATATCCAGATTTTAGTCAATCGTTTATCCTAACGACCGACGCCTCAAATGTAACATTACGCGCAGTCCTATCGCAGAAAACTCCACAAGGAGAAAAAACCCGCATCTAGAACACTCAACTAAACGGAAACCAAATATTCAACCATAGAAAGGGAACTTCTTGCCATAGTATGGACAACAAAATATTTCAGACCCTACCTGGAAATATATGGAAACAAGTTTACAATTCATACCGACCATAGACCACTGCAATGCTTAAGCTTTCTGCGTGAGCCAAACCTAAAATTAGCCCGTTGGAAATTAAGACTGCAACAATTTGATTATGAAGTAAAATATAAAAAAGGTACAGAAAATAGAGTAGCCGATGCATTATCAAGGATCGAAATAAACCCCTTAACGATTGAAGACCTTTGAATTGTTAAGAGAAATAGAGAGAGCCGATAGTTTCTAAATCAACATCAGAAACTATCTACGTTCTAGAGATATCACCTTTGGACTTAGACGATCTCATCACATACACAATAATCGACATCAACGATCGCAATTTGCGAAGACCCTTTGGAAGCCAAAAAGCATCAACTAATATTCCTTGAAGTCCACGATTGCCCCTTATCACCAAAGATAGTCAAGAAAGAAGACAACAGGGTTTACGGCATACAAATTCAAAGAAACAATCCACAACAACTAAAGAAAATACTAATAGAATACTGCAAACCCAACATAAAATACTACTGTTGGTTCCCCACAGAAGACATAAAGGCAGCCTGCAATATAACACTTTTAACAGAATTAAATAATACAGATGCAACAAACGAATACAACACATTTTGGACCCAGAAGAAAGAGAAACCATACCCAGAAATTATCACGAAACTGAAACCAACCATAGAGTAGTAGACGGAACAATAGCTGCTTTAAAATACTGTATTATTGGAAAAATCTTGATAATATTGTCAGAGAATATATAAAAAACCGTCAAGTATGTGCTATTGATTTCATAATGATCTAGGACAGCACGGCTAATATGATGCTATTTTTTATTTTATCCTATACATTTACATTGAAAAAAAATAGCATCATGTTATCCTTGCGGTCCTAGATCATTATGAAATTAATAGTACGAAAATAAAATATGAAAGACATCCGGTAAAAGTATCTTTGAATATCACCCCTACAGCAGAGAAACCCATGGGGCCATGGAGATAATATTTGTAGATATATTTCAAATCGATAATTCTAAATTTCTTACCATCATCGACTCTTTTACAAAAGTAGCACAAGTTTACTTCTTAGAAACTAGAAATGCCACAAATGACATACCAACGAAGATACACTCTGATCGTGGAACCGAATTCGACAGAATCATACAAGAACTAGCAAGATTACACAAGATAGAGTGCACTATTCAACCGCTTTTAATCATAATTCGCAAGGAATGATTGAACGGCTACACTCTAGGCTAATTGAACATTACAAAAAGATTAACTTAGAAAAGAAAGATAATTCCAAAGAGAGTATAAGTTATGCTATCTTGGCTTACAACAATACAATACATTCGACGACACATTTTATCCCTTTTGAACTTATTTTAAGACATACTAATTCCAGAGACCCATATGATATTTATTATGAAGAACAATATTTCCAAGACTAAGTCCCGTCAAGAAAAACAACCCCATACGTACGTGAAAATAAGAGAAAAACTACCGGGTGATTTTTTAAATTTCTGATCTAGAAAGCCATGACATAATTTTAAAACAAAAGATGCGGAAAACGTAGGGCGTAGTTTGAATCGTTCGATTTGTCACAACTGTCAGATTTCAAAAATGTTGACATAAACATAACCTACTCCAGTGTTGTTCTCGCTTTTGCCGTCTTTGTGCTTCACTGTTTCCTCGTGTTTTGAATTCCGTTTCGCCAGTTATTATCTCGGTTATTATCAAAAATCAGTCTTTTTCAAGACTAACCTTTCGTTTGTGATTGAACGCTTAGTTTTCAACGTTATTTTGGAGTGTTTTTCATCACAACAAAATGGTGTTCACACAGGAACAAAAAACATTTATGATCGAAGCTTACTTTCGTAATGGTCATCAAGTTAATGGTCAATGGGTGTATGAAGCCGGAGCATGTCTTCGGGAGTTTCAAGAAAAATTTCCAGATCTTGCGGTGATAGTGCTTATTAGAGTGTTCGAGAATATGAAGCGCCGAGTTAATTTGTGTATAGATGCTGAAGGTCAACATTTCCAACAGTTGTTGTAAATTTTGAATAAATATTGTGTTAACAATGTAAATTGTTATAATTGTGAATAAATCTTGCTATTTCTTAAATCCAAGGAATAAAAATTGAAGCGAGTTGAAACCATAACCTAAACTTCTCAAGTCAATAATCACATCGAAATTGCACTTAAACTCGCAATAAAATGCACACTTTGGTAAAAGCATGTTTCGCAAATGATCACTGTTTAAATATTTATCAATTTGTTTAATAAATGTAAAAGTAAGTAGTCAATTTGTCACATAAATGACATTTGGAATAGCAGTGTGATCAACGCTACGCCCTACGTTTCGGTGACCTTCGATACGGCGTAAAAATCACGACTTACTAGATCAGAAATTTAAAAAATCACCCGGTACAACTAGACAAAGAGAAAACAATCAATGAACGAAATAAAACAAGGAAAGAAATTTATTTTAAACTTGGGGATACAGTTTTTGTCAATACACATGCGAGACTTAAAAATCGTTCCAAATTTGAAGGATCTTATGTAAGCGAAGCTATAACCCCACTTTCTACGTGCACTTTGAAAGATGTAAAAACCAACAGGTCAAGAGAAGTGCATACAAACGATTTACGTCTATCTTCTGTTGCAGATATGCAACATTCCATTTAGCCATTTCGTTAGAAAAACCCAGAATCACCAATCTAGAGCACAACCCAGGCATACATATACTATCACCATCCAGGTACAGCGAAATTACAACAATCCTAATAGACCCTGATTAAAATCATCAACTTTCAACCTGCACTGGTATTCACAACTGCAAAGAGATAATCAAGCATTAAAAGAAAATGTGCAAACGACGAATAGCTTTAAAATAGTATATTAAAATACAAGTAACAGAAGGCCTTTCATTCCAGCACGAGTTCCAAATTCGGACACGAGCGCGTATAGCGCGAGTGGCCGAAGGAACGAATGCTGGAACGGCCTTCTGTTACGAGTGTTTTATACCATTTTCTCTGTTTCGGATTGTATTTACATTATTTATTTATAGATTTTTTTTTAAATATACATTAAGGGATATTTTGATAAAATGACGTAGTCGCTTGGTAGCACTGATTTATATTTGACATTTTTGACTTTTGCAAGATTTGAATTGAAAAATTTGCTAAATTAGAAAAAACACAATTATCTGTGGGCAAAATGTCAGATGAAGAACTGCAATCTACGCCACCAGAATTGCGAGACGTGGCCTCCAACGCCATAAATAATTTACTACCAGATAAATCAAAAAGCATTTATGAAAAGGAATATGAAAAATTTATGGCGTGGTGTTCAGATAAGGGGGCCACTATTATTACAGAAAATGTGTTAATTGCCTTTTTTGACGCTATGAGTAAAAATTATAAATGCTCTACTATGTGGAAGACTTATTCCATGATAAAGTCAATGTTAAATATTCGTCAAAATATTGACATCTCCAAATTCTTAAAATTGCAATCACTTTTGAAAAGATGTTCAACGGGATATCAACCAAAAAAGTCGAAGATATTGGAATATGCTGATATTGAAAAATTTATTAAGGAAGCACCTGATGTTGATTACTTGGCAGTTAAAGTTATCCTACTGATCGGTTATTCAGGCGCATGCAGGAGACAAGAGCTAACTAATCTTCAAGTAGATGATATTGAATATAAAGCCGAATCAGTATTTATCAACGTACCAAAAACAAAAACAAATTGTCCAAGATTGTTTGCAATAACATGTAAACACTGGATTGAACTTATTAAAAAATATGCCGGCTTAAGACCAGGTCATACTACCCATAAACGATTCTTTGTGTATTATCGGCAAGGCCGTTGTACAGTTCAGCCCATGGGAATCAATAAAATAGGTGAAATCCCAAGAATTATTGCCAAATACTTGCAGTTACCAGATCCTGAAAACTATTCTGGGCACTGTCTTAGAAGGTCGTCTGCATCACACCTAGCAAATAATGGCGGGGATTTAATTACCCTCAAACGCCATGGCGGCTGGAAAAGTTCCAGTGTGGCTGAGGGGTATGTAGATGCATCCAAAAAGAAGAGGCTTGAGGTGGCGGCAATGTTGTCTAACCAGTCGGAACCTTCATGTTCTGCTTCAATAGCAAGTGCTGGACCTTCAACTTCAAGTGCTGGACCTTCAGCTTCAAGTGCTGGACTTTCAACTTCAAGTACTGGACTTTCAACTTCAATTTCTAGACCTTCAACTTCCAAGAATCAGGAAATTAATTTAACTGAAGGAGACAGTAATATCGTTTTGAATTCCCAAGAAAACATCCCTGGTATTTCAATTAAGGGAGGCAAAAATGCTACAATTTCTATTAAAATTTATAATAATTGCACATTCAATAAGGAAAATTAATTTAATTATTTATGTTACAAATCATTATACATTAAATTTCACTAAAAATCCAATGACCCTTCATTTTGTCCAGTCTGTCTTACTGCAGCAGTCTTTAACTTACGATGAAGTATTTCAATATTGCATTATTACACAAATTTCGAAGCATGCCCCTACAAAGTTTTCCCTGTATCAAACACTACTGAACTTTTGTTAAAGAATTACATTGCCTCTGTAGAGAGGGGCACATAATAATTTCAATAAGTATATTAAAAATTCATTAATACGATTAATTAGTTTAGAGTTCAAGGTTAGGTCATTTCACGAAATTTCTTTACTTCAGATTCGTATATATTGTCCATATTCGATGACTACATTTTACTTCGTCTGAAAATTCAATATAATTTATTGTAAATAATATCGTAAAATTCAAATAATCTCACCTGTTAGTTTTAACATTTCTACTGAAAAAACTAGAAAAAACGAACGGCCGTGTCAACTGTCAGCAATGTCAGCTGTCCAAGTGGAATCAGGGGCACCAACCTACTTCTACTAAAAGAGAAAGTTACCAAAAATCGTTTGAGAATGGAGTCCATTCTTACACGAAAATGCGTGCTAGAAAACGTTGTTCTAATACCGAAACAGAGAAAATATAAAACAGAACTTCATCACCACCTAACCATCATAGAATTTACTATGAATGAGATTCAGAGAAAGATTAATTAATTATTTTTACGACCCAGAAGTAACCGAGGAGCAATAGACGGACTAGGCAGTATTATCAAGTTCATTACGGGAAATTTCGACGCCCAAGACGGAAAAAGATTCGAAGACATTATTCGAGCATTTAAAGAAAACCAGAAAGACTTAGAGCAAATAGTTAACACGCAAGCCTCCCTAATGAGAAAAAAATCGAGGTATTTAACGAAACCCTTACGAAAATCAGCAATCAGATCACCGTCGAAACCAAACGAATACAAACATACGTCAAAAGGACAGAACAACGCGAAATGCAAATGTATTCATTCGTCAATCTCCACACCACTCAAATTCTAATTTCATCATTGTTGGACTTATACCTACATCTATTTTCAACGCTAGAAGATGCTATAACTTTTGCAAAAGTTAGCAATCATGCATCATTCAATAATTGATCCTAAAGATCTAAGAGGCCATCAAACATTTTATCTTACCTTGCAAACCTGTCCATCGGTATCAACCGTTAAACGAAAGAATCGTTACTATAAGAGCGTATCAAAAGGGAAACCTAACCTTTCTAATCGAAGTACCCTTAATCATAAATCAAATATACCAATACTACCTGTAAAACACGATTCTCTTTATCAAATAATAATACCTATAGTAAACCTTACCTCCTGCACTCCGAGCATAATAAAATGTTAACTAAAGAACAGTGCGAAGAAATCAGCACGCAAGAATATTTCTGCCAGAAACCAGACATCATCACCGCTCCTACCTGTGAAAGTAAATTATAGTAAGTTTCGTGAGAAACAACACTTGTGTAGTGAAAAGGTTTGTTCTAACAAAATTCAAAGTGCAACAAATCAAACAAGATATGTGGTTATTAGTGACACCTCAAGAAATAATAGGGACATTTAGGTGTAAAGCTAGAGACTTTAAATATCCTTTCTTAGGAACTTATGCAATTCAATTACCTTATGTATGCTCTTTATTTTTAGAAAACCAAATATTTACAACAAACGTAATGTCTACAAAAATTTCTAATATTGTTACGTTGTACCTAATATTAGTATTATAATAAGAATAATGATTTTCCAATTGATATTAAGATTAAAGATTTGCATTTATCTCTAGAACAGGTAAACCTGAATGATATTAACGATGTATCAAAACAATCCGGTCATTTAGCGCATCGTCAATTACCTGTGCAAGATAATATTCTATCACATGCTTCTTTAGGATTAATTGTTTTATTATAACTTTTATTATTATTTTGTTATCTGTGAGTTTTGGTGTTTTGTTTAGATTCCATTTTTATTAAAAGAACACTTTCACACCTGAACCAGTGGTGCAAGATCACCACTTCGATACCGTGCACCCCTAAAAGTTTCTTCATCGGTTTGGAGGAGTTAACGTACCGGATACACCCTTAGGTCGTGGGGTCAGATGATATGCATTCAAAGCAGGAACTACTATTTTATATCTTAATTATTTTGTTTGTTCACCAAAACTCTCGTTTGATAACCGATTTTATATATACATATAAAAAACTAAATCATTTCAGTTATTACGTTATTTTTAGGTTTTAACATTGCTATAGGCTAATGAAATAAATAAATAAATATTTTTTATTATTTAATTCATACGTGTTATCTTAATTTGCGTTAAAAATTTTGTAACTGCCGCATTTTATATTTACCAACAATACAATAGTTTATTTTTATAGCTTCGTTGCTATGACAATCACAACCTAAACCCCCTCCCAAACACATGATTTTTGCAACAAATTACAATTTTATTCGGAATCATATGGTAATATGTGCATTCCTAACCGCCTCAGAGGGTGGGAAATTAACCATTCCTAACTTACTTTTAATTCCCTCTCTTGGTCAGGAATGTAATCATTCCCTACCTGTTATCCCTCTCTTGGTCAGGAATGTGATCATTCCCGACCTGTTGTAAGTTCGTAGTTTGCTCGGTAGAGGGCGGGTGCATTATTAGGTCAAGTTTGTCACTTCAGTTGTCAGTTGTAAATAATTATTATTTGTTAAAAAATATGATGATTCCGAATAAAATAGTATACAAACCTCGGCGGGACGTTTCCTCCTGTCTCGAGCATTAGCTCACCTCGGGCCTGGGCCCTCGGTGAGCTATCTTAGCTCTCGACAGGAATGAAACACTTCCCGCCTCGGTATGTAATCTACTATTATTATATTAATCATATTCTTATTTCTTTTTTAAATGTTATATAAATATAAATGGTATCCCAAAAAACTTTGTGTGTTATGCGTCCTCTAGTAACAGTCTTTAAGGGCGCGCTTTAATATTTCGACCTTACTCTTAAATTTAATTTTTGTGGCATTGTGACACCGAAACCGATTTCATAATAGAGGCTATTATAGCATCGTTTTTGGAGACTATTTGTTTTGTAAGATTGGTAATATTTTACCTCACAAGACGTGAAAAATCAATTTATAGTGTTACCACATGTTAAACGCAAAAGTAACTAGATTGTAATGCAATGTTTTCAATAGCTTGAATTTACAATTTCTATAAAATTAATGATGCAAAGTATAAAAAATAGTATATTATACTTATTTTATAAGACGTATTGTAGCACTCGTTCCTTTGGAACACTCCTACAGCTTCTCTCGTGTCCCAAACAACTCGTACTACAATCAGTGATGGTAACCTCCCAAATATATATTTCCCTACAACCTGTTAAAAGTTTCCCTACATTTCCCCTACGCAGAATTAAAAATTCCCTACATTTTTCCTACCGAGATTTAAAACATCCCGCCACTGGGTAACACCAAGTAATAAAGAATTAAATTAATAGGAAGTAGTAGGAAATAAATTTATGAGATGAATGATATAAGCATTTATTTCTTTTTAACAATCCTAGTAGATATTACATGTTTTTGCTTATGATCATGAAATTAGTATTTTCTTTTTAACAATCCTAGTAAATATTATTATTGCTTATGATCATACAGCACATGAGCACTCATAAGAGATGAAAGAGAAGTTATATCACATTGATATTTGGTACAGTCACTGTCTCTGCTTTTTAAGAAGCTTCGTATAATACAAATGGAATTTAGAACTTCATGGGAAAGTTTATTTCTTTTTTTGGTTTTAATATCACTTACATCGGAAAAAATGCGTTCAGCATCAGCGTTTGCATGTGGCAGAGTCAAGCATTTTCTACTTAAAATACTTAAATTTGGAAATACTGGTTTGTCTTCGAAATTTTTGAGGCTTGAAATATCCCACCAAAATTCTTCAATACTTTTTTTCATATAAACATTGAAAAGGCATGCCTCGCCACTCTAAAATTGTCTCATTTAAATCAACATCACATTTTTTACACAACTCAGTGAAATCTATGCATCGGTTTTTATTGTTTAGGTCTAAGGCCACGTTTGGATTTAAGAAACAGAGGTTTTTAAAGAAACCATCTTCATTAATAGGAAGCCTCTTTTGAATTTCACTAGCAGCTACTATGTAAAAATTAAGACAATCCAGTCTTATTTGATGAGATTCATTCTTTGGTATTTGATTTAACAAGTTATTACACTCAATCCCTAAAAATATTTCACTTATATCTAGATAATTTGATGGATCATTAACATTAACAGCCACATTTAATTTTTCAGATTTTAAAAAATTTTGTCCTAATGTAAAAAACAACTTTTTTGATGAATTGTGCAATTCACTAACTAGTGGCTTTTTAGACTGAAACAATGTATTTAAAGAATTAAAGTAATTCAATACATACTTTAAAAATAACAGGTACGCCTTATTGCATAAATTATCTAAATCAATGAGGATTGATTCAGCAGATTTCAGTTTATCATCTACGACCGCCACACGAAAAAACTTGCTAATACTTCCCAGTTTTCCAAGACACGAGTGACACATTGTTGCAGAGATAACCATCTTGTTGAAGAGAGTTTTAAAATTTTCTTCTTTTGCACATTGAAGTAATCTTGAATCTGTTCAAGCTGTGCACATCTCTTGGAACTGCCAGATAAGTATGTTGAAATCTGTCGTAACAAATCTTCAGGAGCTCTTGGTAAACTTAGACAAGCCTTATTTGCTATTATGGCTGAGGTATGGCATATACACTTTATTATGGTAGCATTTGAGTTTTCAGCTAATAATCTTGAGGCAAACGAATTGTGAGAACCCTGCATAACACTTGCGCCATCGCTAGCAAATCCAATTACATTTTTTATTGGGATCTCAGCTTCAGTTAGTACATTTTTAAAATATTTGTATAAATTTTCAGCAGTACAGTCCTTTGAGTCTAATTTTATTAAATCTAATAATTCAGTCTTTACATCACCACTGGTAGGGTAAACATACCTAACTAAAAGGCACATCGTTTTATTCAAACCGATATCTGTGCTCTCATCTATCAGTACTGAAAAGTCCGTCACTTTCAATATGTTGATGAGATCTTGCCTTATCTTACTGGAAATGACGTTTTTAATGATGCTAGTACACTTCTTCCGACCAAGCGTTGCTTCTTTTATAATTTTTGAGTCAGGTACTATATCCTTCAGAAGTGGAATCAGGTGATCTACTATTTGTATGGCGACGTTATGCTCTGCAAAGAACATACTTAGTCTTATTTCAAAATTTTGAATTTGTTTTCGTTCTTCAAGATTCTTCTTTCTAGTGAAGTAATTTTGCATTTGTTGGTTAGATGTAATTACTTTTATTTTCTTCTGATGTCGTTTTCCCTTAGAGTGTTTTAATAATTCTGATTTGCCACACACTAGATCACAACTACAGGCCTTGCATCTGCAACTATATTTCTTGTTAGGGTTTGGTTCAAGCCAACCTTTGAACTCAGGCAATTGAAGCCAGTCATTTAAAAACTTTTGTTTCCTGATTTTGTATGTAGGTTTCCTAGTTTCCGTATCACTATCAGTACTAGAGTTGGAGGTATCTGAATCTTCTGCATTATTTCTTTTTTCGCTTTTTATTAATCTTAGTACTACAGTCCTACAATGGAAGAGTATAAAGTTAATTAACATATAAGACAACCTATTTTTTCAAATTTACCATCATTAGGTGTATATAAATCAATTTTTTCAAACTCAAACATCAGTTTACACTTTACGTTCGTCTGTCAACTGTCAAGTGTCACGAAGTACGAAGTCACGAACCAGAGTGAACACAGAGTGAAAGCGCTACCAACCTGATTAGTCATTTTTCCCCTACAAAATCTTCTTTAAAAAAATTCCCTACAAAATCCCTACAGTCTAAAATTAAGTGCACTTTTCCCCTACAATAGGGAAATTTCCCTACAGTTACCATCACTGACTACAATAGACCGTCTTATACAACTCGTATAATAATAACGGGTGTTTTTTTAAATTTGGCGTCCTAGTTAGCTATGACTATGAGTTTGTTGTGAATAGACCACTATTTTTCAAATGTCAAAATGTCAAAACTTAAAAGTGAGGTTAGGTTTAGATACACTGCGGCATGGCGACATTCAAAGGTGCGTTCACAATCGAACTCTCATTGCTTGCTCTGACGCCAAATTTAAAAAAACACCCGTTATTATACTATTAAAGAGAACTTATGACATAAATAACTTATTTTTTCAGCGTAAATGCAAAGGATAAAATAATAAGTAAAAATAGCATCATATTAGCCTTGCTGTCCTAGTTCATTACGAAAACAGTACTGAACGCTTCAGGACCTGAATATTCTAAAGAATGATCATAATTATTATTTTCAAGTACATTATTCAAATTTCCCACCAGAGAAATCCTCTTTAAGTGGAAATGTCGCACATGCTCAAATCATATGTTTGAATTATATAACCTAGAAAATCTAACAAACACGCCGCTCATTCACAACACGTGTTTATACTCATCATGTGTGACTACGGTAAGACCTCTATATCATTTGCGTATTTTTTGCAAAATTTCAAATGGAGAAATGTATAAATTTGCTTGAAAAAACCTCTTAAAAGTCGTTGACTGCATATCCTTGTAAAAAGAATTTTTTTTATTTGATTAACATAAATAAACCGAACGCATTGTTTGAACGACCTCATTACTGTTAAGTACGTTGCATTTTGTAGATATATCATTATTAAAAACAAGCTTATTAAAATAGTTTCCAGAAGTAATCATAACAAACTTCGCCATTGTATGTAAATAAAGTCCTTTATCACATTCTAACCTAAAAATTGTATTTATAGAAGCACCAGTCAAAGAAAAGAAGAAGAAGAAATCTAAATCTTTAGGAGAAATTCAGAAATCCAATGAGTTTCATGTAGAACCATCAGAAAAGGCTCCAGTTTTGGACACATCAAAATGGCCATTACTTCTCAAGGTACCTTTAAGACTAATTTATCTATTTGCATAATACTAAATACGCTTATTTTAGAATTTCGATCGTCTGAATGTGCGCACAAATCACTACACACCTCTACCATTCGGTTCCTCGCCATTAACACGCAACATACAAGAATACATCCACGCAGGTTGCATAAATTTAGACAAACCAAGCAATCCGAGTAGCCACGAAGTGGTAGCTTGGATAAAGCGTATACTTAAGGCTGAAAAGACCGGCCATTCTGGCACACTTGATCCTAAAGTTACAGGTATATTAAAAAAAATCTATAAATTATTTAATGCCAAATTGTTTTGATGTTGGTGTTGAATAATATTTTATAGATACATTTTTATTTTTAAGGCTGTTTGATTGTATGCATTGATCGTGCAACACGTCTAGTTAAGTCACAGCAAGGTGCCGGTAAAGAATATGTGTCCGTTTTTAAATTACATTCAGAAGTTGATGGGGGTGCTACTAAAGTGATTCAAGGTCTCGAAAAATTGAAAGGTGCCCTATTTCAGAGGCCTCCGCTTATTTCTGCTGTTAAGAGACAGTTGCGTGTCAGAACTGTTTATGATAGTAAACTTCTCGATTATGATGAATCTAGAAATACCGGTATGTTTAAATTGTCTGGCGGCTTTATTTTAAATAGGAATTTGTGTTGATTGTTTTTGTTATTACAGGCGTATTCTGGGTTAGTTGCGAAGCCGGTTCATATATTCGTACTATGTGTGTTCATCTTGGTTTAGTCCTCGGTGTTGGTGGTCAAATGTTAGAATTAAGACGTGTACGTTCTGGTATACAAAGCGAATACGATAGTATGGTTACGATGCATGACGTACTGGACGCTCAGTGGCTGTATGAGAATCATAAAGATGAAAAGTATTTGCGTCGAGTGATTAAACCATTAGAAAGCTTACTTATAGGACATAAAAGGATAATCATGAAAGACAGTTCGGTAAGTTTCTTGCGATGTTGAGGTTATGTAAACATCAATTTTTTGACATTTCAGATTATGTTTATGTAAACATCAGGTTTTGACATTTAAGGTTATGTTATTTACAGCGTTTTAATTTTTAGGTAAATGCTGTTTGTTACGGAGCAAAAATCTTATTACCAGGTATTTTAAGATATGAAGATGGAATTGAATTAAATGAAGAAATTGTAATCGTAACGACAAAAGGTGAAGCCGTAGCACTTGCGATAGCTTTGATGACCACTTCAACAATTGCCAGTTGTGATCATGGCGTGGTTGCTAAAATTAAGCGTGTTATTATGGAGAGAGATACTTATCCAAGAAAATGGGGATTAGGTCCACGTGCTAGTAAGAAAAAATCGTTAGTATCTCAAGGCTTACTAGATAAATATGGAAAGCCTAATGAAAACACACCGAGAGAGTGGCTCAACAGTTATGTAGATTATTCGTAAGTAGTTTTTTCAATTTTTACTATATTAATAATTGATTTAAATTTGTTTCATAATAAAGAGTTAAAAAAGAACCAGGAGATGATACAGCTAATGTGAAAGAAGAAGATGAAGAAGGACCAAGCAAAAAAAGAAAAGTTAGTACAAATTTGGATTCTTCAAATCCAGCAGATACTACGATGGATACTAGTCATAAAGAAAAGAAGAAAAAAAAGAAGAGGAAAGTAGAAGCCGAAGAACAAACTGATACATCTGAACAGGCTATTGTTAAAGAAGAAGCCGTTGATGGTGCTGCAAATACAGAAGAGGTATGTTTGATTTGTAAATGTTTACTAATAATAATCATTTGTATTATGTAATTGTTTTTATTTGCAGGTTCCAAAGAAAGAAAAGAAGAAAAAGAAAAAGAAGGAGAAAGCAGAAGCTGAAAGTGATTAGAATTCCTGTGCATTTTATTTTTGTTAAGATATATTTGTTAAGATTTAACAAAACCTATTTTTAAATAAATATCATGTTTGAATTAATTTTATAATAATTACAATATTCGGTACACATCATTTTATTATGTCGACTATTGATAGTTGTAAGTTCAAAACAAATTTTCTTATATTACATGGAGTTAAACATATTTTGCAATTGTTAATAAAGATTAAGTAATTCATAGTTCCTACTATTTATTTCCAATCACATCAAGGTACTATGTCATACACTCGTATTGATCAAAATCTGTAATTGCTTATGTTATTAGGGAAGGTTCAAGTATTATGTAAGCATCATTTTGTTGATTTTGAAACCCCACCCCCTCCCTTTGTAAGGAAAAATCAGAAAATCACAGAGTCCCCCCTCCCCCAAGGGATAAGACGTAAGTTTCTTTGGGTTTTTTTATTAGATATCAAAAATTATAGAAATCAAATTTCTAAGGTTAATGAACTATTTTTTATTTATTTTTTAAATTGAATAAATAAAATTTATAAAGCGATATTTCTTTCAAGCTGGAAGAACAAAGTAATCAAAAGAAAACTTTATAACAAATGTGACAAATTTTATGACATTCGTTTGTTTCAATTTGTTTTGAGTCGAGGTATGGGGATTCCCCAAACATCGTCATCTTAAAGTCGACAACTTTGTACTGTTGCGACGGCACAGAGAATTCACGTAATTGAAAATGTGTTTTGTTTATAAAGAATTATAAACAAAATTGGTATAAAAGTAATTTTAATGATTTCAAGTATTTGAATATTTAATAAAAAATTATTCATTTTGTAATTTCTATCTTACGTGAGATTTTTTTGTCTCCCCCTCCCACTCCCTTTGTCAGCAAGGGTAAGGACAAATCGAACCCCCACCCCCTAAGCCTGCTTACGGAATAATTGAACGCCCCCTTAGTTGTAATATTATCTCAAAAACAGATTAATGTACATCTGAAAAAAACCGATGGAAATAAAAATGCGTTGTTTCATATTAGATGAATTCACGAATGGTTTGTTGAAGATTCGATTACATCGAACTCTCAATCGCTGGATTCACAAACTTGCTCTGTGTTATTTTAGAGATAGAACACGGTTGTCAAAAGCTATCTTTAGGTCAAAACAATTGTCTGAAACGGAAATATTTTTTCTCTTTTTAATTTAGTGACAAATTTCAGCAGCTGTCAGTTATAAATATTAGGTTATGCTTTATGTTGTGTTTATTTTTATGCATGTAAAAGGTTTAATGTGCACATTATCATTTATTAACTATTTGTAGAGAATTTTTAAAACTACTATTGAACATATATCAATTTTATATCTAATATTTTAGGAGCTTTTAATAAAGTATTAACTGTACCATGGCAGACTAAAGTCTGCCATGACTGTACCCAATTTCAGATTTATATAATTAATTATTGCCATATCGACAGTTTAATTTATTTTTCATGATAACCAACCTTCTAGTAAATGGTTTCAAAATATGAAATGTCACTAGGAAACTTTGACATGCGTGACTTAACTCTAAATAGCACATAGCTCAGTTTACGATGTTTAGGAACTCTATCATAGAGTAAGTACAAAATGGGTCATAATATGCTTTCTTGAGAGCAGGAACGAATCCATGGAGGGTGGGTGTGGGAAGCTCCCCCCAAAGTTAATAATTTTGAGGAAGAGTTGGCAATTTGTGTTTATAGGCCACTTATAGAGTCAAGGAAAATGTGTCGAAAATAATTTAATTTTCCTTTTAATAATCCTTGAACACAATTTGCAAATTGTACATAGTTTACGAAATGTGAAGCCGTACAAACAGTTTTGATTTATTGATCAAAATACAAACGGCAATCTATTTACTATTTACATGGCCCAATATATAGTGTGAGTATAAAGTAAAGCATACAAAATATATTTTCTTTATGGGTAAGTATATTGAAAAATTCTAAAACACGTCGATTTTCTATATTAGAAATACACATTCTTATGTTGAATTAATTTTCCAGCATTGATTCATTTCAAAGTTGACGTCTGTCATTTTTTTTAAATGAAAACCCCCCAATTTCTTTCATGATTTCCCTAATCGTGTACAATAGGATGGTTCAACAAAAAAGCAAAGTCGGAAATCTTATGCTCTCACCCCCTAGGATTATTGTATATCGAAAAAAAGGTACCCCTATTTTTTTATTTTGAAATTGGACGATGTTTAGGGGTGCTCAAACCCCTTAAAGTTTCCTATGTATTTTATATGGGAAAAAACACGTTTTCGTAGATTTGGTATAGAATCCTAGAAAATAAGTATTTTTCAACCGGACTACTCTGTTTCTCCTCAGAAATGTTCAGAGAATGACATCCAATAATTTATTTGTTAAATTTCTTATATTAACTATTTTTTACAGACTTGCAAAAATCCCATAAATGGAAGAAACACGGAAAGATTTCTCTGAACATTTCTGAAGAGAAACAGAGTAGTCCGGTTGAAAAATATTGATTTTCTAGAATTCTCTACCAAATCTATGAAAAAGTGTTTTTTTCCCGTATAAAATACATGGGAAACTTTAAGGACTTTGAGGCACCCCTAAACATCGTTCGATTTCAAAATAAAAAAATAGGGGTACTTTTTCTTCGATATACAATAATCCTAGGGGGTGAGAGCATAAGATTTCCGACTTTGCCATTTTGTTGGACCACCCTAGTGTACAACTACTAAATACTAATGTATACAAGTTCTCACACCTTACATAAGAATGTTTTTGAGAAAAAGGAAAGCTCATGAATGTCAAGTACAGAAGGTTTTCGATGTAGTGACTGATCACGTGTCCATTTTTACGAAAAAATACATAGATTGCGGATAAATGAGGATGATGGCGATGTTCCAAAATCAAACATTCGATTCCAAGAAGATGGGGAGCCACATTTTGGAACTGTAGTGATGTATTTAGTCTCGATGTATGTAGGTCGCCGAGGACATGTTTGATAGCCTGCTAGATTTCCGAATATAACTCCTCTACATTTAAAAAAAAATGATGTAAAAGTTTCAAAACAAATGAATGAGGGAAAATTAATTTAACATAATTTTTCAATAAACTTTCCCATAAAAAGAATATGAATTCTATGCGTTACTTATGCTCACACTGTATATATATCATACTATACGTTTGTAATTTTGCATCTGAAGTCACCAAATAATGCAGTTGACTTAAGATTGATAGCAGCAATTACAAAAAAAAACCGTATGTAAATCTTTTTAAATAAAAATAAGATTTGTGTAAAATGCTAGTTTTTATTCATATAACGTTAGGTACAAATAAAATTACTGCCTTACTCGTAGTTGATATTTTTATCGTAATAAGTTGGAAATTTTAAGGTTAGTACCCCCCCCAAAAAACTCTTGAAGTTCGTCCCTGATAATACATATAATGAGTGAGTGATAACACATCATAAGTCTCGTGAATGTTGATGTAGTTAACTGCTATTCTCTTCAGAATGAAGAAATAAATTAAATCAGGAATCTTATTCATATGTGTAGGTTGGCTTACTGGCGGATTGATATTCACATTTGGCTATCCCTAGAGCCTTGCCATTCTTCATGAGCTTTATTTCTCCATATGTAGGGTTGTGCACTTCATTTCTTAATTCTGCTCTTTGTGGTTCATCTTCTGGTACTATTTGGGGAGACTTTCATAATTTAAGATCTTTTTAAAATAGTTTTTCCATATACGTAGTTGCTCCTTTTAATTTGTGACTAGAACACTTTTATCAATTTTTAATTGGAGCGCTTCTGTGATCTTTGTGATAGCTTTCTTATACTGTCTTATATAATTCTCTCATGTCTTTACTGACGTCTATCTCTCCTTCGTTTGGATTTATCTTGTCTATTTAGGAGCTTATACTGGTCCTATGCATTTCTATTTTTTTTATTTTCGCAAATTCTTCCGTTCAGCTATTTACTTTGTTCAATTGTATCCCAGATATATCTTTCGTGCTACCCTTCTGGTCCTCTTGTCATTCCCAAAATTTCTTTCCTAGTCTGTGTTTTTTATGTTTTCCCAGCTTTCATTTATTATCATTACTATTACTATAATAAACTCTTCTTTAGGTTCCACTTTGTTGTCTGTCTACTGTTCCTCTTCTAAGTTCAGAGATTTAGTCAAATTAATCCCAAGAGTAGGCGACCATCCATGGCTACATCAGCCCCTCTCTTATTTCTAGCATCTAAGAGTGTGTAGCTGAACTGATAGTCTATCTGATTTTGCGTCCTCTGATCCGGTGAGACCCACGTCACTTTATATACTAGCTTGTTTTTTGAAAAAGCATTCTCCCTATTTGTAGACCGTACTTACCAGAAGTTTATGTGCTCTATGTTGCTATTATTTACCTTGGCATAAGTCACCCATCATTAACACTAAATCTCCTCTTTTAATGTTTGATGTAGTTGGCTATGGAGAGCTTCCTTGTTCTCTGTGTGGTTTGCTTCTGTTGGCGCATAGCATTGTTTACAATCCAATCTGCTGTTATAATTCGGTCAAATACAGGTGTTTAATTTATTAAAGCTTTATTATTTTATTGGTCAAAATTATCCCGACTCCTGACCATCTTCTTTGTTTGGCATCCCTGAATATAGAAATGTATAATTGCTGGCCAGTACCATTCCATCTCATTTCACTAACTCCAAGTATTCCAATGTTATAATTAATCATCCCGTTCACCGTTTGAGAGACCTTTTTCTTTTGTACATTGTCTAATTTTTGATCCGTGTTCTTTTCTATAGGTTTGTCATTAATAAGTCAGTCCGGTTTCTATTTCTTGTTGTTGGTTTGAAGGTAGATTTCTCGGAGGTATCAGGTTATCAGCCTAGACTTCCAAGGTCTGATGGGTAACGCTGCTACCTTCGGCCTCAGATTCAGACAGTAGCCTCCTATTACAAACGCAGTAAGCAGAGTCTTATTTATGTGATTTTTTAGACATGTTTGGTCTCCGATAACGAATGGTCAATTATGACGTTATAATGACGTCATACCAGTATGAGGAATGTAGACCAAATTTCTTTAAAAATGTAAAGTATAAGACCCGTTTTACAGGTTCGTTTTAAATCTACTTTTTTCAAATGAAGGTTTTATTGCAGAAGTAGAAATAAGTAGGTCATTAATAAGCGGTCAATAAAACGTAATTTAAATGTGAAGTTTTATCATTATATAACGTTTTCTGTATGTCATAAAACAACTTATTTTTCACGTCGTTAAATGACGCCTTTGGGCTGTGAGCTTTACCCGTCTCATTAACATCATTATAACGTCAGTTCAAAGATGAAAATGACGTAATGACTGACTAATAATCGACGTTTAAATGACGTTACTCTGTTTACTGGGAAGTAATCGCCTAGTATTTGAAAAATCCTAAAGTAATCATTTTTATTTAAGGAGGCGTTATTGGCGCAAAATATTAGCGTCGAAATATAGCTCACGTCTTTCATTCAGTTTTCTTTTAATAATCGTTTTTTTAGCAAGATAACGTTTGATGTCGATTGCTAAACTGTTAAGGTAGTGTGGATCATAGTTTGTAAGGAGTAGATATCTAAAATAAATTTTATAATCGTAGTCAAAGATCGCCAATTTTGTAGAATTAACATTCTCTAAAAAATAACCAAACTAAACAATAATAAATTTTTTAAATTAGGTTATGTTTTAAAAAAATTTTTAAATTAGGTTATGTTTTAAAAAATCGATAAATGCTGATTCTATCGTACTATTTAGTGCTATTGAGTGCTATTTGGTACTAATATGTGCTCTATCGATAGGGAATATATTGGAGATTTATGTAGGTCATGTAAATACTGACCTACTTTAAAAAAAATCGATAAATGCTATTTCTATCATACTTAAGTGCTTAGGCCCGTAGGGCACATTATCCTAGTAATCATTCTAAACAGGATGTAATGCGATTTTTAAAAAATAATTGTATATTACATATTTTATGCTTGAAACAAAAATATAAGATTTTTAGCTGGGTTACCAAAGCATTGCCATTGCTTTAGTTTAGCCATTGTGTTAGAGGGGGTGCTGCCACTAATAAGCTACTCAAGGGAGGCGGGAAAAAAATATATGCGTTCGTTCGAGTTTTTTGGTAACAGAGAATTAGTTGCATTCTCGTAATAAAAAGTTGTAAAAACACAAATTAATAAGAAAACCAACTACTAGTAATTAATAAATAATTATTAAGAATCAACTATTAGTAACTAGCAATTACTAAAAATCTCTAAAATAATCTTCGATTGTGTACTTGCTGTAATACTGTAGTGTAAAACAATACACAAACGCTGTTTATTACCAATCTATCTATCCCTTATAAATACTGCTTGTACACAAATGTTAAGTCCTTTCTCTTTAGAAATTAAATATTTCAGTAACTACTTTCAAGATCTTATAATCCTCTGAATAATACCGAAATCATGTATTTGCTACCTGTTAATTTATTTGATCCCTAACTATTCGGAATTGTACCTGAAAGTGAATTACCAGATCCTTTAAGAAACACATGTTGCTAGGTTGCTACATTCTATTCAAAACTGGAAGAAATTTGATAATGACCTAAGATTCTATTCATGCGAAGCAAAAGAGCACCATAGTCGGTTTGGAAGGTGGTCACTTTTTAGGGTACAATAACTAAACTGCAAATTATGACACGAGTAACCATGCTAGATGTCTGTGGATAATATCAGTGAAAAGAGCGGACTTTCTAATATATAACCCCTATAATAGGTCCCTTTTTTCGTCCGCGGTCACATATTACATCTCTAGGGCTACGATGGCTATAAGGATATGAAATAATTAATAATATGGATTAAATAATAGTTGAAGGAATAAATGAAAATTAATAAAACTAAAATTAAATATATAACTATTTTATTAATCGGTTTCTTTACTTCGTTTGTTTCTTTATAAGATAAACTACACCCGGACAATAACTAATGACTAATTACTTAATGAATAACGGGATTTGGTAGTGCAAACAACCCTAAATTCAAATATTATATACTATGTAACTGCCCAAGTACCCACACAACTGAAAGAAGTAGAAATATTTGTATTTATTACAGAGATGCGCCAAACCAGAGCCAAACCATTTGTTATATAACTTGTAATTTATGTTCATTTTGTTATTTTGCTAAAAAGATTGTTATACAGTAAGCGCCGCTTCTTAAAATCACGTTCGTACACGACATTTTTGAGTCAATTAAGCGGCCTTTGTATAAAATATATATTTATGTGATTTAAAGGAATTTATGAATCATAATAGTTAGTAGGTTAGGTAGTATGTATTTTTGTTCGAACTCAAATTTTCCAAATTTAAGCAGATTCTTCGAAACAAGATTCTTCCGGAAATAAATAAAAGGGAAAAGATCCGTTATAATCCTATTCATTCAAAGCGGCACGTTCAATAAGTATTGTAGATAAATGTAAAATCTCAACCCTAAGATGGCAGGGCAGGTAGTAAAGAAACTGTTAGTAAATACAAAAGAAGTTTTGTATGTTATTAATTTTTTTGTTTAATGATGTAAATCCGGCGAATATTTTAGTGAATTTAGTGATTCCAATAAACGGAAAATTTTATAAATAATAAAATTATGAATTATTATTATTTTTAAAATACTTTAATTATTAATAATTTTAATAACAATAGTATAATCACAAAATAAAATATTTATTCAATTTGTGCAGAAAAACAGGGAGATTAGTTAAAAAAAGAAAAGCCCAGAGAAGACAATTTCTAAATTTAAACATGGCTATTTAAAAAAAATAGTATCGACATCTGTTGAAGGGTAGAAATATTATGCTTTGGAAAGTAAATCTTTTTGTTGAAAAGTAAATAACATTTTCATTACTAACCAAAATTTAGTACTCATGATTATAAATTTGTTGTAGGGGGCTTTCATTTCTGCCCTTAAATTATTCCTTGGCATTTAAAAATTAAAAATTTCAGTTAAACTTAAAATATTTTGAAAGTTCACGCATGTCTGGCAACACTGTGATCAGAGAACTGCGATGCGATCAAATAATGTTTCTATTTACGTTTTCAAATTTTAATTTTAAAGAAATTAATTCCGTTTTGCGGACCGTAGCGCCATCTTTCGGTGTTTATAGTTTCTGAAGCTTCCTATTATTAACACTGGCGGCGATAACGCGCCCTTAACGTATATCTTGGTGGCCAGTATATAGTAGTAACAACGAAGTTGTTAGTTTTTTAGTAAAACTTTCCACAGGTGTTGTTTATGTTTCAGGAGCTTTGTAGCTTAAAAGTTCCTTATAGTATTTTAAATTTTCTTTAACTATCACAGCTGATATCCACTCCTTGCTGTGTTATTAGGGTGAATCATGGTATAAGTTATACCTTTATATTTTTAAATAGCTTTGATGAGTGAAGTGTTTCTGAAACCTAAACATACATCTCATCTATGTCCCCATAGAAATTAGTTTTGATGCGGACTATAATTATGCAGAAGCGTTAAGGGCGGTTAAATAATTATTTTTGATCACTTGGTATAAAGAAATGTACAGTCTGAAATATTATTTGCAAAAATTATTTTCTTTGGTAATATCAGGTCGCTTAAAAATATAAACTGACGATCCATTACAAAGTTTATGAACAGATGCATTATAATTAGACTTTTATTGCAAGACTCATCTAAACATAAACGTCTTTTTATGGCCCAAGTACCTCTTTATGGTCAGGCGGGCAATAACGAAACGTCAATTAAATGTCAGAAGTTTTTTTGTAGAACTTGATTGGTTCTTAATATAATTTGTGTCAATATTTTGGAATAGTAACTATAGTAACGTACTTCGTCTAAGCACATAAGTATACGCACAGCGGCTTGATGTACCTACCTACGTACTCATTTAATTATATTTTTACACAATAATAGATAAGACATAAAAACTTAATCTGTGCATAAAATAGTTTATGCACAGATGCATTATAATTAGACTATTATTGCAAGACACATCTAAACATAAACGTCTTTTTATGGCCCAAGGGCCTCTTTATGGTCAGACGGGCAATAACGAAAAGTCAATTAAATGTCAGAAGTTTTTTTGTAGAACTTGATTGGTTCTTAATATAATTTGTAAACTTATCACCAATGAAAATAAACTGAAATTAAATATTTTGGAATAGTAACTATAGTAACAAACTTCGTATAATCACATAAGTATACGCACAGCTGCTTGATGTATCTACGTACTCATTTAATTATATTTTTACACAATAATAGATTTGACATTAAAAACTTAATCTGTGCATAAAATAGTGTATGTATAGCGGGCATAACTTGCTTTTAGGGCCCTACAGCCTTTTCCTAGCCCTCGGCTGACGCCTCGGGCTAGAAATAACGCTTCTGGCCATAAAAGCTTCATTATGCCCTTAATACATAAATAACTATTAATTTATAGAGTAATATTTAAAATATAGAATTGTAATTTTCTATGCTATAAACATCTTTAAACAAAGTGAAAGTTATTTTTATTTAAAATGTTAATTTTTATATTATTTATCACTGGTTATACTACTAAAGTCCAGTTTCAATAATCAACCTTGACCGTATAAAACTAGTTTATCAACTTTGTTAGATCTCTTCATACTATATATATATATTTATACTATAAATATCTCAATTGATGATAGCACTAAAATAAATATTTCACTCTAAAACTTCCTTTTCCATGCAGCCTGTAGCAATTGGGTGATCTAAAGGTAACTAGTTTTTAAACATTTTAGTATAAAAATAATTAATTTCTAAAGTATATATTTTTATTTAATGACTTAGCTTATTACAGAACCTGAGAACTTCTAAATTGAGCAAATTCTTTGTAAAAAGAACAATTTCAGATTTATAATTTATTGTTGCAGATAAAATGGTTTCCTTATCTTTAGGTTTTTATGGCTTGGCATTGCAGTCAACTATGGTGTTTTGATACAGAAGGGTATGCAGCTCTTCGATACAGTCTGTTTCGTTCGTGATATTCTCCAAGTCGAACACATATCTCGAGAATTGCTCGAAACATATAAAAAGCTTATCGTTGTTTTTAGTAATATATGCAATTACTGCTTCTAAGAAAACTGTAAGTAAAAATATTTCTACTGCATATTAACGAAAGCTGCATAAATTGTTTTACTAAACTTTTCATGTCATAGATGTTCGTCTTAGAGGATACCAAGAACGGACCAGATTGTATTGAAAAGTAGTTTACTACACAAAACTATTTTACGAATCTATGATAAGCAGAGCTGATAAATCAATATAGCCTTTAATCATTTCGGTCTGTGGCAAACTGGATATTGTGCAAAGTGCTTGTGAAATATATTTGAACAATTTTCAGTATATTACAGACTGAAATGTGTTCATCATTATTTGCTTCAAAGGCTTATAAATACGTAACAAATATCAAATGTTTAATTTGTGAATTATATATTTTAATTTAATTACTTTTTTCTTATACATAGTTAAACTATTTATAATAAATAAACTAAATTGTACACAGTCTTTTTGTCGTATTGTATTTAACAGTTCCTTTAGGATGGTGTAAAACTGCCTGCTCCTTTGTGGGCAAGGAGCTACACATTAATAGTGACAAGGGGGTATTGAGGATACGGATAGGGAAAGCCTTCGGAAGTGAAGATCTCCATATCATGATCATGGTGACCTGAAACAGATGCATCGGGTGCTTGTGCATTTACTTCCTCTGTTCGAATTTTTTGCATTCATTTTACACACCGTTATGATATACAAAATCATCAAAAGAGTATGTATTGATTACATGGTGACATTAGTTTGAGGATAGTTAGGGATTTGTATACGTTAAGTTTAATAGCAGACCTATACCTTCTGTAAGCACTATTCAGAAATATGCACAAAAATTCAAACGATATTGGGCTAAGGACACCCCTAGGATTAATATTTCTCTCAGAACTCAGTATCCTCAAAAAAAATTAATCTGGGCTGGAATTCTTAATAACACAATTATCGGTCCATTTGAAATGAAAAGAAATTTAAATTCAGAAACATAGTATTTGGACTTATTAGTAACTAAGGTAGAACCTGCAATATAGTGGCATGATAAAATCTGGTTCAACAAGACAACTGTCCCGGGAATTTCGGTTTAGAAGTTAGAAATGTTTTAAATGATACATTTCCAAATTGTTAGATTGATAGTCGTGTGGTGCTATAAATTGTCCAGCAAGATCTCCTGATTTAGCACCTTGGTACTTTTTCTTGTGCGGCCACCTTAAAAGTAAAATTTACAAGAGACCCTTGATCTTAATAGTTATCTTAATCAGAAAAGCTAATGGGAATTGTTAGGAATTAAAATATTAGGAAATTTATTAATTCATGTAATTTTATTTTTAAAGTCCCTTCGGTGAGACTCATCAATGCTTATCAATACTTTCTTATTTTTGTAAAACATACATACAAGCACGAATCATGCTAATAATACATTGAAATGCTTGAAATGTCTTCAGCTTAATCTATCATTATCTATACCGGGTGGAGCAATAGTGTGGGGAACTCCGATAGCTCCTAAACGGTAACAGCTTGAAAAATCGTTCTAATACGGATGTAAACAGTGGATAGAGGCGCATCTAAAGAAATTATTTTCAAATATACAGAGTGTTGCAGAAAAGTGTGGCACGCTTAAGGTAATTTTTTTAAATAGAATGTCCCAAATATTTTTGCATATTTAACACCTCGCTTGGCAGGTTTATTCATATCTAAAATTTTAGAGCCATCTAATGACCGGTTTAGAAGTTATAAATCTTTTTTTAAAAAAAATTAAGTTTTACATGATCCCACTTAACAATTTACCGCTTTCACGGCCGCAACTGTGAAGACGAATTTAAGTAGGGATTTTGTTGCGGGGGCTTGTAGGATGCTTTTGTTTAAAGAAAATGGACCCACCATGTACAGGGTGTTCAAAATTAATTTTTAAATTTAGAGAACTTCAAAGCTAAAATTCACAACTTTTTCAAATGGAACACCCTGTATATTTTGTACCTTTGTGATGTAGAATTAAACAACGAACATTTTTTGTATGTACGTCCCTATAGCTATCTGTAACCACTTTTGATATTGAGAAAAAACTGCAAGAAGTACACAATTAAAAAATTATTTATTTAAAAATCAAGGTTTTTCAAATAAAACGAAAGAAAAAACTATAACAAATGCTCCATATGTTGTCCATTGCATGGACACACATTTCGATGCGACTTTGGAACAATCTTTATACGTTTCTTAACATTGCCGGCGCGATACTTCTAAACGCATGTATTATTCTATCCTTCATATTTTGGATTGTGGTTGGTGTCTCTGTATAAACAATTTCTTTCACATATCCCCATAAAAAAATTCATTTTTGTAAGGTCAGGAGACCTCGCAGGCCATTTGGTGGGTCCATTCCTTCCAATCCATTGATGTGGGTAGATATTATTTAGGTGGTCTCTTACTACATGTAAATAATGCGGTGGAGCACCGTCTTGCTGAAGCCACATCCCATTTCGGATCCTTTTCGCCAATAATTGTGGCAGATAGTTCTACAAGAAATGAAGATAAATAGCTCTAGTTAATGTACCATAAAAAAATGTGGCCCTATTACATGTTCTCCAATAATTCCCCCCCAAACGTTTATGGACCATCTGTGCTGGTTATCAAGTTGTCTGAAAAAGTGGGGATTTTCTGTAGCATAATAATGGAAATTGTGCCTGTTAACAAATCCATTTTTATGAAACGTTGCCTCATCAGTGAACAAAACATTGTTGAAGAATGTAGCATCGTCTTGCATTTTATCTATGGCCCAATTACAAAACTGTAAACGTTTTAGAAAATCGCCATCAGTTAATTCCTGGTGCATTTGAATGTGATATTCATGAAACTTATTTTTCTTTAAGATTCGACCAACAGAACTCCTACTTATTCCTACAGATGAACTCACTTCTCTCTGACTAACATGGGGATTCTCAATCGTTGCCAGCACAACAGATAACTCATTTTCTTCGTTCACAACATTATTAATTCGTTCACTTTTTATTAAGTTCTTCGTTACTAAAATTCATTTTGAAAAACTAAAACACCTACTAGAACTAATCGCTGATGGTCGATAACTGCGAGAAATGTACGTTTTGCATACGTGCACAACAATTGCTAGATGCTTTAATGTTTTGTTTAACAAAAACAACCAGCTCACTAGACAACTAAATAAATAATTGTTTTTAATTGTGTACTTCTTGCAGTTTTTTCTCAATAAATCAAAAGTGGTTACAGATAGCTATAGGGACGTACATTCAAAAATGTTCGTTATTTAATTCTGCATCACAAAGGTACAAAGTATACAGGGTGTTCCATTTGAAAAAGTTGTGAATTTTAGTTTTGAAGTTCTCTAAATTTAAAAATTAATTTTGAACACCCTGTAAATGGTGAGTCTATTTTCTTTTAAAGAAGAGCACCCTACAAGCCCCTGCAACAAAATCCCTACTTAAATTCGTCTTCAAGTTGCGGCCGTGAAAACGGTAAACTGTTAAGTGGGATAATGTAAAACTCAATTTTTTTGAAAAAGAATTTATAACTTCTAAACCGGCCATTAGATGGCGCTAAAATCTTAGATATTAATAAACCTGCCAAGAGAGGTGTTAAGTATGCAAAAATATTTGGAGTATTCTGTTTAAAAAAAAATTACCTTAAGGGTGCCACAATTTTCTGCAACACCCTGTATATTTGAAAATAATTTCTCTAGATGCGTCTCTATCCACTGTTTACATTCGTATTAGAACGATTTTTCTTCTGAGCTATCGGACTTCCCCACACTATTGCCCCACCCGGTATATACATTAGTTATGGTTTTATACATCAATTACATAATAGTAGAGTGCCCAGTGGGGTAAAAACGTTTCACCTTGTGGGGGTTTTGAGAGTAAAAGCTGGGATTAGTTGTATTCGATAGCTTATAATTAATTTTTCTACCAGAAAAAGTTGGCCGAAAATTATTCTGTGCAAAAGGGCACAATTTATAATTTTTGAATTATCTATCGTAAGTGATGCACCCTTATCAAAACAATTTTTTCATGTAGGTTCGTAGGTAAAGTTTGTAGCCGTTTTTCTAAAAAAAATTAAACAAATTTTTGCAAAGCATTGGGTGTTACGGGAATTCTAAACTTTAAATGCCTGAAACTTTATTTCGGATCCTTCAAAATTTAATTAATTTCAGGGTACTGTCACGTTTATTAACTCATATCTGATAAACAAAACCTTTAATCAAAAAAAGCCTTTCTTATAAAATTGTAGAAGCGATCTTTCGCTTCCAACAGTGTCACTTTTATATTTTTAAAGATTACAATAGTTCTCAATAAAATCTAACAAACACAATTTAAAGTTACCTCATCACAACAGTCAAAGTTAGATGTACTTTCTCTCAAATTATCGTTTTAAAGAAAATTAAACAAAATTTATAGGAATAGGAATGAAAAAATACCCACATGCCACGCTCTGCGGAAAGGAGGGGATTTAAATTGTTTGCGTTATACCTAAGACTTATTTTTCCCCGTTTATCACAACGTGAATTGAAGGAGCTAGCGAAAACAATTTGGAGCCATTTAAGGAAAAACTATAGAGCGCTATTCAACTTACAAGCGCATAGGCTCTCAATAAGACCCAGATGTTAAAAAAAATTAAATGTAATGCTGTACCCATACTATTATGTTCTGCTGCTGTAACAGCCTGTCTGTTGTTCTCCATACAATTTAAATTGTCGCGATGTGAGGACCGTCGATAACCCGCGTGCACGTCTGTCTACCCTGCGCGCTTCAGTTCCCCATGTTCTTGGGCTAAAAATACACTTAAGAATTCATTTCGTTTTTTTTAAATTACTTAATAGGTGCCTAATGTAAGTTTATTTTAATTAATTTACATAATACGTTTAACTTTTATGCCTAGATATTTCCCCCATCCAAATCTGGTACCAGGTACCAGTCAGAAGGCTGAGAACTATCGATTGATGTCAAAATCAGCTCGAAAAATTGGAACGGTAAACTCAAGTCTAGCCCTAACTTTTTATTTTTAACCATAATACATGCTCAAAAAAATCAAGATTGCCAGGTTTGGGCTCAATTTCTATAGGTTGCACTTTGGCACAATGCTAAGAAATCTGGTTTTGGTACGAGCTACAACATATCAAAAATTTAGGTTTTTTTTAACCGAAGGCCAAAATACATTCATATTCTGCCATGCTCTTTATAGTTACATTATGGTAGACAGGACCGGCGCGAGGCGGGTTCAGCGCGTTCTCCGAAACCCGGCCCCGCGCTTTAGAAGACCGCGTTACAACTTACAAATACGCGCGCTTTTGCTGCTGCTGTAGTCACACCGATGTTTCTGTATCACTTAACGACTGGCAAAGAAAACTCCTACCATTGAACCTACCTAAATTTTGATGCCGTAATTAAAAACGGTCGGAAAAATACTTTTTTAAACTCACCACTTTCAAAATGACATTTGCGAATGTAACAGTTAAACGCTGCAAAAAAAGATGCAAAAATTTGGTCCTTTTAGGCTCTGTAAAAATAATTTGACTTGATAATAATGAAATTTGAAACAATGAAAAACAATTCCCTAACCAAACAATTTTTTGCACAAATTGCTGACATCTTAACGGTAATTTAATGCTAATTCCGAATATGTAAATTATTTTTGGGATAAACGCCCCTAAGCTTCCAAATCTGGTTATTACCAAACTAAGCTCTACAAAAATTGCTACTACCTAACCAAAACGCTATGCAAAGCAAATTCAGCAAATTACAAAATTTGGCAATCATAGAAACTTAATATAATTATTATTCATTTCTATGTAGATTAAGCTTTTTTTCTCTTTTAATCCCCAAAGGAGGCCCAATCAGCATTTAAGTAGCAGTAACTGAGATCGGAACTTTGATTGAGTAGTTGTTACGTAACTACAACTAAATTTATGACTATATAGGTTTAATTTCTTTAATTCGGAATATTTTAGTAATTGTGTAGTTGTTTCTACTATTTATTGGAACTATGTAGTTTCATTACTTCTGAGTAACTATTAAAGTATGTGTATTGCCACTTAGTATACTTACTTTAAAGTCGTTGCAACTTCAAAGTGGTATTATGATTGTAGCAGTAACTTGCCCGAAGCTACTTTAAAGTTTTTAAAACCTTACAGTAGTATTGAATGTAAAACTTACGTTTTTGCTACCCAGGAGAATCACATTAAAGTAATTTTTCGTAAACTACTCCATCTCCATATTTACTTGTAAAATGTTGGATTAATCAATAATCATTAATCAATTTGCAATTTGTGATGAAGTTGGCAACATTTATTTGAAGTGATGTAACTAACCAATCCTGGCCCGTCCTCTGGGCGACCGTCAGTAACACTTGAGTCGGCTTGGAGGATACACGTCTTCTACACTCTATGCATTGTGTATGTAATTCGCCCTGCTCACTCAATATTAATAAAGTTAATTAATGACAATAAATGAGTATCTTTTATTTAAACACATAAAAGAACATAACAGGAATAATATAAAAATGGTTTCTATCATGTGTATCAACTTATAAGTATTTCGTGTATATTTAACATATTTTATTAAGACATTTTTTTACTAAAAAATATATTTAAAGAAGGCGCGTTGTTATTTTTCGATCTATCATCATCATATTTAACAGAAAAGTTGCAATGGTTTATAATTTTGGTGTACTGGGATGACCAAATAAACAAACATTTCATCGCTCTTTGTATTAAGTACGTATTACAAATAAACTGGTAATTCATTTTGGGACACGATCCAGCATTATATAGTATAGAAAATGATAGAATATTTGTTAAGTTGCAAGAGCAAGAGAAAGCAATCACGCGACACGATGTGTCAAAGAGAAAAGAAGTTCCACGAAACTAGCAATTACTACGCCGCTACGTACCTGCTACCCAAAAATTGTTCCCCATTTTGGTTCCAGGCACGTAACAAAACCGTAGCAATTACGTGCTTGTGACTACTGGCAAAAACTTAATAGTTCCACCGGTAGTTGCTGGTACGTAGCGATGACTAAAAATGCTGCTTGGGGGATCCAAAATCCGCCTTTAGGGAGTTCGCCCCAAAAATGATTCACATATTCAGAATCAGTATTTTTATAATACCTAACCAAACCTAAACCCACCCTAACATAAACCTAACCTAACCTATCCTAACCCTAACCTAACTTAACTAAATTGTGTAATTGTAAATTATACAATTTGGCAATCATAGAAACTTAATATAATTATTCATTGCCATGGAGATAGGGTATTTTTACTTTTGATCCCCTAATTTAGGGCATGTAGGGCGTTCGCCCCAAAAATGGCTTACGTGTCGTCTTCAGAATGACTGTAAAATCTCCGTTAAAATGACATTAGTTTGGTCAGACATTAGTTGGCAAGAAATGCTTGGTGGTAGAATTTTTTATTATACCTAAAATTTTATGTAAAAATGAAAAAAAAATTAAGTATTAGACATCACAAAAGAAAGATTAGTAATCGCAATCGCTAATAATTCCATAATTTGAGATATAGCCCCTTTATTTTCAAATAGTAGTGACGATTCATCTCGTCGCTGGAGCAAAAGTATGTTGGTGTCATTGGAAGTTACCAGAGTTGACATTTCGTGTTACACTAAATCTTAGGTTTAATAATCATCATGCACAAAAATATTCACAATTTAACATAAATTTGATAACGAACATTCATGTTATGTAAAAACGATCATATTAATGTAATGTGCAACTACGAAATTGTAATTTTTAAACAAATTTTTGTTAGAATGACGAAACAATATGCATGTGGTAATATTTTTTTTATTAAATTTTGTGCCTGGTTTGCTCCACGATGTCGCTACTATTTGAAATAGAGGGGCTATAATTTGAGAAATTTGCGAACGTCATCTATTGGCAACAAGAGAATGCTGTCTACTTGGCACGGTCTCCTCGATTTGTGAGAGACAAAGGTCTCTTACACGGCCGTTCGCATTTGTAGTTCCAGGCATTATTTCTGTTTTGAAGAGGGCGCCACAATACGAACATCCAGGTTGCGTATTCTCAAACTTTCCCTCGAAATATTACATTACTATACCCGGTTGCAAATTCTCAAATAAAACATAACCTCTGTTAAAATTCGAACTTGCATATTGTAATAAGTTAATATTAATGTTGAAATTCGATTATAAAAATGAAAAATCGTAAAGACAATTCAACAAAAGAACCAAACAAAGCCTTCTGTAGAATCTGATGAATTAAAGCAACAATTCAGTGACAGTTACAAAATCTTGGCTTGTAAAATGTATTTTTTATATTAATTTAATTTAAAATTGTGTAAAGAACAGGCACAAGCTATAAACTTCTTTGTTCTGCACACTGTATAATTGATTGTCCGAAATAAATAAATAAATGAAATTCAGTAATATTTTAAACGTGAAGAATATTATGTTTAAAACTTTCTTATTTATTAATTTATTATGGTTATAAATAAATTGACTAATAATGCAAATGAATAAATGCAACGAAACCGGTTGGTTCATCAAATAATAACTAAATTATTAATGCTAATATTTATTAAAAATAAACAAGATGCAATCTAGATTGCGCGCCAATATTGCTTAATCACTACAAAACTCGACAGATGGCGCCACAATACGTAACCTGTCAAAAATCAGAAATTTTTCCAAAGCGACCGGCCGTCTAAGAGACGTTCGTCTCTCAAATCGAGGAGGCCGTGCTACTTGGTTTTATGTTTACTTTGAATTCGAAACAGTATTACAGATTTTGGTTAATTATGTTTTTATTGTTAAAGTTCGTTTAAAAAAGACTCGATGTGCAAAGTCATCTTCAACGCATTCGCGCTCAAATTAATGCGCGAATAAAAACTTCGCGTACTTCATAAATAACTTTAATGTTACTCTATGATCCTACTGTAATAGGTAATAATGTGTTTTTTTAAACCAAGCGTATTTTTTTAACCCAACCCCGCAAGTAGGTAATATAATAACTGTTTCATTTATTTTCAAATCGAAAATTCGAGAAAAAAACTGATACATTCTGAAATTTTAAAACTTAACTTCCAAACTTTAGTTAATTACTACGATTTCTACAAGTCTTTTTATAATTCTCTCAGATATTACCTTTGAACGACTGATGTTACTGTATTCCGCATTCACATTCCGGTTCCGTACATTTAATTTCCGATTATTTACTATCCGTACTCGATTCTTATCTTTGTTTTGCTTTTGTTTTCAATCCAGAAATGTCAATCGAGTAGCTGTCATTGAACTCGGAAGCAAATAATCGTGTTTAATAAACAGAAATGACTTCTGTGCCATACATATTGGCTATTCCAGATATTGCATTAGAAAAAATATTGTCCTTTTTATCCTACGATGAGATAGCTAAACATCGTCTGGTAAGTACATAAATGTTAACAATTATTAAAGGTTATAAGTTTTAATTTGAGGTCTACATTATGGAATATTTGTTCATAAATTTTGAAATAGATAATGAGCTTGCATTAAGATAAAACCATTATAAAATGGTTTTATCACAAAGATCAATTAAAATTATTGTATTTCATATGTCCTTGAGATGAAATGTCAGGTTGACAGATGAGCTTTCTTGGTTATGTTGGCCATCGTGCGGTTGAAAAATGTTGGATAAAAAGGCGGGCTTTTATCTTTTTGTGTGAGATTTTAGTTTTTGTATTGCAAATTAAAGGATTGACGAACTAATTTAATTCAGAAGCTTTTTTAAAGTTGTTTAATTTATAATAATGTTTATGTGATTATAAATATATAATCTTATTTACCTAACCTAAAATATTTAAAGAAATAGTTTTAAAAAATGAGTGAAGAAAACCTTTTAGATGATCTCTTATTAGCTGCTATAGGAGAAATCCCTGAAATTGAAAGAAACGATTCCGGTAATAAACAGAAACCTAAGAGCTCTGCATTATTACATTCAGGAGATACTGACTCATCTGATGATGAAGACAACCGTGATTTTGAAAATAAAAAATATAATGAATCGGGGAGAGAAATAAAACAATTATTGAGTTTATCAAAACCAGAAATCAATCGAGAAGTGTCCACCATTGCGAATAATATTAATTCATCATGGAAATCTAAAGTTGTTACAACCCCTACAGTCCCAAAGCCTCCAACAGTATCTAAAACACAAACAAATTCTGATTCAATTTTTGATATGCGAGTGATAAATCCAGTAGTTTCCAGTAAAGTCCTCGAAGATCGCATGGTTGGGCGTGAATTCATTCCAATGTCTAGATTAAAAATGTTTGTTCGAAATGTACCGCAAGATAAAGACTGGGTTGTTGCTGGTGTGTTAGTACATAAAAGTGGTACAAAGACTTCTCAAAAAGGTAAAAATTTTTGTGTGTGGACTATAAGTGATTTAAAAAGTGATTTAAAGACTGTTGGTGTGTTTTTGTTTGGAAGCGCTTATAAAGAATTATGGAAGACTGTCGTAGGTACTGTTATAGGTGTGTTAAATCCTGCGGTCATGGATGTGAAGGAGGGTTGCAAAGATGAAGCTACTTTAAGTGTAATGACTCATCAACGGGTAATGATGATAGGTCAGTCAAAAGATTTAGGCACTTGTAAGAGCTTCAAAAAGAGTGGAGATAAATGTACGGCTTTTGTAAATGTAAGCGTATGTGAGTTTTGTTTGTATCATGTGAGGCAAGAATATCAGAAATGTAGTAACCAACGTTTGGATTTGCAAGCAAATTTTAGTGGCGGAGGTCTGACGGCTTTGAGGAATAAAGTATTGGGGAAAGATCAAGTGTTTTATGCAGGGAAATTGTACACCTCGATTCCAGCTAAGAAAAATAAAAAGCAAGTAGCGAAAGATGAAGGAAGATTACAAACACTTGCTGAGTATCCAACAGGAAAGTCGAAAATCTTAGGGAAGAATCCAACGACGAAAAAAGCGCAGCAGCGTGCTGCACAGCTAGACTTAGCTAGAGGTCAAAGAAAGAAGGATTTAGAAAGGTTAAGACAATTGGGAATTGATAGAGATTTTGTTCTTGATGGGTCGCAACCAGTCACATTTGATAGAGATGTCTCGAGTGATATTACTGTTGAAGACTCCAAAAGTTTAGCTCTGAGCGTTATTAACAAACTGAAGATGAATAAAAATAATAATACGGAGGGTACTAAAGAGAACTCTACATTAAAATCAAATAAATTTGAAGAAATCGATCTAAATTTAGATTTTAAAAAACAAACTACTGCTAAAATAGATGATATGCAAGTACAAAAACAAAATATAAGCTCTCTTAAAGTTTCCAAGCCAAGCAAACTTGATAGCATAGACTTAAATGTAAATGTCTATGATGCCAAACAAACAAAAGAAGTACAAAAACAATCGGTTACAAACATAATGCCATCTTCTCCTTTTCTCAATCACACCCCAATGTTATCCGGCAGTTCCAAAAAAAAGATTGATTTAAGTCTGCCAGTAAAACAAAAGCGAGCAGTTAAAGCAAAACGAAACGCTGTAGCTTGGGTCCAATCGAATGGTCCTATAAAAAAGGAGGATCCGAACAATACACGTGGATCAGACAAAGGTAAAAAACGTGCTATAGAAGCTTTAAATGATCTGGACGTTGGTAAACTTCTAGAAGTTAAAAAATCTAAAATTGATGAAAACGAATTCTTTTCTGAACGATTTAAGAAAATGATGGCGGCTACTTCTAAACATATGGATTTATTAGAACAACGCGACAATGAAGAGCAAGAGAAATATTTCAATAAATTAGAAATGAAAGAGAGGATGGAAGAAAAGATGTTGACCACTTATAAAATGTCCTGTAAAGCTGTTAGATGTCTTAAGTGCAAATATACAAATTTTTCTGCATCAGATTTGTGCAAGGCTGAGAAGCATCCTTTGAAAGTTTTTGATGCCGTTAAGAGGTTCTTTAAATGTGGGAATTGTGGTAATAGGACGGTTTGTTTGTCTTTAATACCTACCAGTGCATGCAAGAATTGTAATAGCTCTAAATGGGAGAAGACGAGTATGATGAAGGAGCGAAAAGTTGAAATTATGGCTCCGAAGTTGTCAATTAGGGGTGGCGAACAAACGTTTGTAAATTCTGTTGCAGCTAATGCTAATTTGGATTTATTGGTACCTGATGATTAATGGTTAATTTATTTATCTGTAGTGTTTGCATGTTGTGGATTTTAATAATGAAATAGAATTATTTAGTATATAGGTTCATTTTATGACTATTGTAATTTTTAATAAATAAAAATAAAATGCTATATATTCTGTTGTACTAATTTGAAAAAAAAAATAAAGAGTCAATTACAATAAAGAATTTCTCTGAACTCTTGACTGTGATGTTTTGATGATGAAGCAAAAACAACCAGGGTAAAGGAAATTATCACTAGCGAATGAAAAAAATTCGATTCTTTTCTTATTTTGTCATTTGTGAACGAATTTTATTCATTCACAAACGAATGCAAAATCAACTGTCTCAAAAAAATTCCATTCTTGAATACGTACAAGCCGAAATGAATCATTCATTTTCAGTCCTTATACTTACTACTTATAGTTCATACTACTCTGCAGTTTTATTTATTATATTAAATCAACTTCTCGCCCCATTCTCGCGTTCTATAAGGGCTAGAGAGATGGGCTTGGGCTCATTCGACGTGTAATTTGCCGAGGATAATGCACGACCGAAAATTTTTTAAATTAGGTTATGTTTTAAAAATTTGTAAATTAGGTTATGTTTTAAAAAATCGATAAATGCTGATTCTATCGTACTATTTAGTGCTATTGAGTGTTATTTGGTACTAATATGTGCTCTATCGATAGAGAATCGATTGGAGATTTATGCAGGTCATGTAAATACTGACCTACTTTAAAAAAAATCGATAAATGCTATTTCTATCATACTTAAGTGCTTAGGCCTGTAGGGCCCATTATCCTAGTATTAACTATGGTAATGAAATAAATATTACTTCCACTTGTTTAGAGTGTGAAAAGAATTTAAAGGGAAATGTATTATTAACTTGAAATATTAAACGGCATTATGCTAACTTACCTAATAGGGTGGTTCTTATTTGGGTCATGTTGGAATTTCGGTTTTGCCGGGTGCCCGTTTGATTTCAAAAAAAGAACTGAAAATTTTAAGACCAATACGAACTTCCTATCTCTATTCTAATCATTCGCTGTAACGAGGAGAAGTTTCCCATTTAAAATACATGGGTTTTTTCAATTCTTATGCATATATTTGACCACTGAACACCTTCCAATAGGAATACACTAACACTGTTTTTACGGCAATACCTCATTTCAGAAAAATGTTAATTATCACCAGAAAAATGTTTAATTACCATGGCGAAGGAATAATTTGTAATAAGAATTTAATTTGTTTATTATAAATCCCTTATTGTTTATAAGAGTATCATGTTTGATAATCATGTTAATAACTTTTAAAAAATCTTTTTCTTTCTCGTGTCCTTCTGCCCTTTCAGGCATCGAATCTTTTAAAAAATCAAAAATTTTATAAAATCAATTAAATGACAATAGGAAAATTCATATTAACATTAAATATCTAACCACTGATTGGCTGACTTCACGAATTTTGTCTCAGTAGGTAATACATACATGATGACGACCGGAGCAAAAATGGTTACGATTAAGGATAATGAATGGGAAATAGGAAAATCAAAAATAAAAAGCAATAAAAATAAAAAGAAAGATACAAAATTCAGAATAGCAACTTGGAACATTAAGACTTTACTGCAGCTGGAAAAATGAGTGAGATTGTAGGAATAATGGAAAAGTATAAGATTGATATTATAGCATTACAAGAACTAAGGTGGGCTGAGAAAGGCGAAATCAACAAAAAGAACTATACCATGTTCTGGAGTGGAGGAAAGAAACAAGGTAGAAATGGCACAGGTTTTATAATAGCTCAAAAGCAAAAGAATAACATAATGAAATTCGAAGCAATAAATGATAGATTATCAAAACTTAGAATGAAGGGAAAATTAGCTAACACTACATACCTCTGTGTATATGCACCAACCGAAACAGCAGAAATTGAAGATAAAGAGAAATTCTACGAAGATCTACAAAACGAGTGTGAAAAAACACCAAAACATGATACACTGATAATAATGGGGGACATAAACGCCCAGATAGGAAAAGAAGACTTATATAGCTTTAGTAGCAGAAAAAAATACAATACATAACCAATCCAATGACAATGGAAACAGAATATGTAATTTAGCAGCCGCAATGAACCTTTTTGTTGTTAGTACAAAATTTCCACATCCAGACAAACATAAAATAACCTGGAACCACCCAAACCAAACATCAAAAAGCCAAATTGATCACATACTAATAAGAAAAGATAGACTCAAAAACGTGCAAGATGTAAGATCATATAGGGGAGCGAACGCGGATACAGACCACTTTTTACTAATAGCAAGCATTAAAGAGACAAAAAGTTCAGAAAGAGATAAAGCCCAAAACAGCAAGATGAGCAAATGGAACACACAGAAAATAAAAGACCCAAAAATGCAAAAAAAACGAAGAAGGAATAACACAAAAATTTCAACACCAGCAAAACATTGGCGAATCCTCAGTTGGAATCGAAGGCCAATGGTCTAAAATAAAATTTAACATACTAACAACCGCAGAAAGATGTGTGGGAAGAGAAAATAAAAAGAGAAATAAAGAATGGTATGATGAAATATGTAAAGAAGTCATTGAAATAAAGAATAAAACATGGAGGAAATGGTTACATTCAAGAGAGGAAGAGGATAAAAAAGCATATAAGGAGGCGAACTCAGCACCAAGAAATACCTGCAAGCAGAAGAAAAGAAAATGGTATGAAAATAAATTACAAAACATGCAAACAGACTATAACAATAAAAATACGAGACAATTTTACCAGAAAATAAAACAAGAAAAGAAAAACTTTAACATAAGAACAAGAGGTTTCAAAGACCCAGAAGGAAAAACAAGATATGAAGCTAAAGAAATTCAAAATATATGGAAAAACTACTACAAACAGCTGTTTACAAATGAAAATCAAATAAATATAGTAGAATCAGAAGCTATAAACATAAACCATTCAACCATTGTTATTCAAAAATAACAAAGCACCAGGATGCGACGATATTATAATAGAACACATTAAATATGGAGGTGATACACTACATAAAAAAAATTCACGAACTGATATGCACGATATGGAAGGAGGAAAGGATGCCAGAGGAGTGGAGAAAAGGGATAATTTTTACAATCTATAAGAAAGGAGATATCGAAGAATGTGCAAATTACAGAGGAATAACGCTATTGAATGTAACGTATAAAGTTCTGTCGAAAATAATTAATAACAGATTACAAGAATACTCTGAGAAAATAATTGGAGATTATCAACAAGGATTTCGACCTGGTAGATCAATGACAGATGCCATCCACATACTGCAACAAATACTAGAAAAAGCAAATGAATATAATATAACACTTCATATTTTGTTTATTGACTTTAAGCAAGCTTTTGACAAGGTGAAAAGGGCAAGTATAAGAGAAGAAATGTTATGCAGAGGGGTCCCGAAAAAAATAGTAAACTTAGTTGAAATGACTTTAAAAGATACAATGGCAGCAGTAAAACTTAGAAATTAAACAACTGACAGTTTCAAGGTAGAAGAAGGGGTCAGACAAGGAGATATGTTAACAGCAACATTATTCAACTTAGTCCTAGAAAGCGCAGTCAGAAAAACAGATGTAAACGGTACGATAAATAATAAAAATGTACAAATTGTTGCCTATGCAGATGATGTGGCGATCATAAGTAGAACAAAAGAAGGTCTAGAAAGTGCTTTAGTAAGATTAGAAGAAGAAACATCAAAAATAGGGTTAAAAATCAGTGAACAGAAAACAAAATACTTAAAGTATAGTAACAGTGCTAAGGGAAATAGGGAACCATTAGTGATTAAAAATTATAAATTTGAAGCGGTCCAAACATTTAAATACTTAGGTACAACAATTTATAATAAAAATAACAGTGCTAGTGAAAAAACAAAACATAAAATACAAATGGGTTATAAAGCATATTATGCAAATAAAAAACTGTTAAACACTAAACATTTAAGCAATAATGCAAAGCTGCAAATATATAAAACTAATTAGACCTGTAGTAACTTACGCAACAGAAACATGGACGCTAACGAAGAAAGAAGAAGAAGACCTACGAATATTTGAAAGGAAGATATTACGAAGATTACTGGGGCCAATAAAGAATGAACAAAATGAGTACAGACCGAGAATGAATTTTGAGTTAGTGAACCAAATGAAAGGCAAAGATATTGTTACATATATTAAATCGCAGAGGATAAAATGGCTAGGTCATGTAATGAGGGCAGACAAAAAAAGAGCAATAAAAGCGGTAACAGAATGGAAGCCAACAGAGAGCAGAAAAAGAGGAAGACCCAAAACGAGATGGCTGGAGAATGTAGAAGAGGACCTAGTTACGCTTGGAGTAAAGAATTGGAGGGAAAAATGCATGAACAGGAAAGAATGGATGAAAATAGCAGAAAATGTGAGGACCAACAGAATCCTGTAGATTGAAAAACACGAAAATATGGGAATTAATCCATCCCAAGAAAAGGATTTAGAAAGCTTTAATTTAAGCAGCCATAACTGCTTGCGGTTACAGTGCTTGATATATAGGTAATACATAAATGGATACTGCTTAGTGCTTATAGTCCAGTGCTTAAAGATGAAAAGCACTGAATTAACGCAATTTAACCATTCTCTTGCGAAATTCTGGAATTAAGATGGTGTATGTGTGTACATAAAAATAAAAAAAGATTACACTCATAACAGGGTAGCTTAGCCCAAAAGAATTAGACTAATGGTCCAAAAAAACGTTTTTTTTTTTAATATCTCCGAAAGTTTTACACTAATTCTGTTACGACCTTATTGTCGCTTTGTTTTCTCTTATAGTGAATAAATACGTTTTGGACTGTATCTATTTATTGCATACATTTTACATTCATTTGTAACCTTAATATTTTTAATTATGGGAAACACACCACAAACACGACTTCGCTCTAACTTGTTCATGCCCTGTCTACCCTTCTCTGCGCCTGCAGTGTCTCTCCTCAGAGACTGGCGGGAACAAACTAGAATTTGAAGTTAACAAATTCATCGCCGAAAAATTTACATGTACCGAACTGTCTTTTCGTCGAAGTGTGCCTGCGCCCAAGTGTCCTGGCGCCGAAGTGTCCTTGCGCCAAACTGTCCCCGCGCCGATGTGGTCGCTCCCAAATGTCCTAGACTTTTACAATAAAACAGGATGCGACGATATTATAATAGAACACATTAAATATGGAGGTGATACACTACATAAAAAAAATTCACGAACTGATATGCACGATATGGAAGGAGGAAAGGATGCCAGAGGAGTGGAGAAAAGGGATAATTTTTACAATCTATAAGAAAGGAGATATCGAAGAATGTGCAAATTACAGAGGAATAACGCTATTGAATGTAACGTATAAAGTTCTGTCGAAAATAATTAATAACAGATTACAAGAATACTCTGAGAAAATAATTGGAGATTATCAACAAGGATTTCGACCTGGTAGATCAATGACAGATGCCATCCACATACTGCAACAAATACTAGAAAAAGCAAATGAATATAATATAACACTTCATATTTTGTTTATTGACTTTAAGCAAGCTTTTGACAAGGTGAAAAGGGCAAGTATAAGAGAAGAAATGTTATGCAGAGGGGTCCCGAAAAAAATAGTAAACTTAGTTGAAATGACTTTAAAAGATACAATGGCAGCAGTAAAACTTAGAAATTAAACAACTGACAGTTTCAAGGTAGAAGAAGGAGTCAGACAAGGAGATATGTTAACAGCAACATTATTCAACTTAGTCCTAGAAAGCGCAGTCAGAAAAACAGATGTAAACGGTACGATAAATAATAAAAATGTACAAATTGTTGCCTATGCAGATGATGTGGCGATCATAAGTAGAACAAAAGAAGGTCTAGAAAGTGCTTTAGTAAGATTAGAAGAAGAAACATCAAAAATAGGGTTAAAAATCAGTGAACAGAAAACAAAATACTTAAAGTATAGTAACAGTGCTAAGGGAAATAGGGAACCATTAGTGATTAAAAATTATAAATTTGAAGCGGTCCAAACATTTAAATACTTAGGTACAACAATTTATAATAAAAATAACAGTGCTAGTGAAAAAACAAAACATAAAATACAAATGGGTTATAAAGCATATTATGCAAATAAAAAACTGTTAAACACTAAACATTTAAGCAATAATGCAAAGCTGCAAATATATAAAACTAATTAGACCTGTAGTAACTTACGCAACAGAAACATGGACGCTAACGAAGAAAGAAGAAGAATACCTACGAATATTTGAAAGGAAGATATTACGAAGATTACTGGGGCCAATAAAGAATGAACAAAATGAGTACAGACCGAGAATGAATTTTGAGTTAGTGAACCAAATGAAAGGCGAAGATATTGTTACATATATTAAATCGCAGAGGATAAAATGGCTAGGTCATGTAATGAGGGCAGACAAAAAAAGAGCAATAAAAGCGGTAACAGAATGGAAGCCAACAGAGAGCAGAAAAAGAGGAAGACCCAAAACGAGATGGCTGGAGAATGTAGAAGAGGACCTAGTTACGCTTGGAGTAAAGAATTGGAGGGAAAAATGCATGAACAGGAAAGAATGGATGAAAATAGCAGAAAATGCGAGGACCAACAGAATCCTGTAGATTGAAAAACACGAAAATATGGGAATTAATCCATCCCAAGAAAAGGATTTAGAAAGCTCTAATTTAAGCAGCCATAACTGCTTGCGGTTACAGTGCTTGATATATAGGTAATACATAAATGGATACTGCTTAGTGCTTATAGTCCAGTGCTTAAAGATGAAAAGCACTGAATTAACGCAATTTAACCATTCTCTTGCGAAATTCTGGAATTAAGATGGTGTATGTGTGTACATAAAAATAAAAAAAGATTACACTCATAACAGGGTAGCTTAGCCCAAAAGAATTAGACTAATGGTCCAAAAAAACGTTTTTTTTTTTAATATCTCCGAAAGTTTTACACTAATTCTGTTACGACCTTATTGTCGCTTTGTTTTCTCTTATAGTGAATAAATACGTTTTGGACTGTATCTATTTATTGCATACATTTTACATTCATTTGTAACCTTAATATTTTTAATTATGGGAAACACACCACAAACACGACTTCGCTCTAACTTGTTCATGCCCTGTCTACCCTTCTCTGCGCCTGCAGTGTCTCTCCTCAGAGACTGACGGGAACAAACTAGAATTTGAAGTTAACAAATTCATCGCCGAAAAATTTACATGTACCGAACTGTCTTTTCGTCGAAGTGTGCCTGCGCCCAAGTGTCCTGGCGCCGAAGTGTCCTTGCGCCAAACTGTCCCCGCGCCGATGTGGTCGCTCCCAAATGTCCTAGACCGTTTTTTTTAAGACCACAATAAAAATTAGTATGTTAGAAAAACTAATGTTACTTATATAACCTTCAAGGCCACAAAAACTATTCCAAACTTTTTCTGGAACTTCACGGGATTGCAAAAAATGTATGTTAAAATCCGCGGAATTACCGGAAGAATCCCCAGAAAGTTCACTATAAATGGAAAATTTTACTTTACTTATAAATAAAATTCGGTTCACTTTATTAGGAAGTTCATTATAACCGGTAAAAATATATATTAATCTTATGGAAAAATCTTTCGGTACTTGAAGTAGCGTTCACTATATCCGAACTCCACTGTATTTGAAATATACTGCTCAACAAATGAACTGGACCATTGCTTGAACAGGTCACGCCTTGCTATTTTTTATTATTTTTTTATTGTTGATGTACATTTTTGTGCAATCTCGCATATAAAATTTTGAAGGACAACCATCACTTACCATAATTTTATAGACATGACTACTCAGGATAGTGTAATAACTACCCATTTAGCAAGGTCTGCCTCGCTCTGGTGATTACTAATCGGGAGATAACCTAACCTTGAACAATATACAAACCTAACCTCATCCGTCATTGAAAAACTACTTTAGTTCTTTCTCTCTTCTTCCATCTAGTTACGAAAAGTTCTGCCTACTTCCTGATCTATCCGCACCTACCCCCACTCGTTTACCTTGTTAGAAAAATAAATGATATTTGATAAAATTCTTTATTATGCAACATAAACTGAGCGATACTTGTCGGGGAAAATCCGAGGCTTTTGGAGAAATGCAAATATAATGATTTATCTACCATACTTGTCAGTACCAACTCGGATCCTCACCCTGACTAATATTTACAAATTCACATTAAGGGCGCGTTATCGCCGCCAGTTTTCATAATAGGAAGCTTTATTAACTATAAACACCTAAAGATGGCGGTACGGCCCGCAAAACGGAATTTATTTATTTAAAACAAAAATTTGTGCTCACAGTGTTGCCAAACATGCGTGAACTTTCAAAATATTTTAAGTTTAACTGAAATTTTTAATTTTTAAATGTCAAGGAATAATTTAAGGTAGTTGAAATCAAAAAGGGTAATATAAAACTGCTAAATATCTTTAAAAATATTAGTTGTTCTTGCTGGTTTTAAGAAAAGAAAAGTATTACTATATTAAAATATTGAAAATATATATTCGTTTTAAGAAATTAATCAGGACTAACTAAGAGTGAAATAGTTTATTCAAAAATTAACCGTCACATACTCTCAAGTAAAGAAAAACAACATTTACTTCGGGAATTTATTAAATAATAATTAAAAGATTAGGAAAGTTAAATTATTTTTAAATGTCCCGCGAATATTACCACCCAACGCTTCCTGGTGCAGAAAGCATTCAACTGAAAATGACTGATTTTCGTGCTGCCATATTTAAATTTTCGCGCTGTGTACATCTATTTTATTTCAATCAATACTAAATAAGCAAGCAAAAACATTTGTCGATTTTTGTAGATTTTGCTATTAAACAGTGATATAATGGCTGTATTATGGATATTTTAAAAAAAATGTTAATTCTACAAGATTGGCTATGTTCGACTACGATTATAAAATTTATTTTAGATATCTACTCCTTACAAACTATCATCCACACTACCTTAACAGTTTAGCAATCGACATCTAACGTTATCTTCCTAAAAAAACGATTATTAAAAGAAAACTGAATGAAAAACGTGAGCTATATTTTGACGCTAATATTTCGCGCCAATAACGCCCCCTTAAACACACTTTACTAGGGAGGATTCTATAATTTGTACGGTTAATACATTGAGAAGTTTTTCGTAATCTTAACATTCATATAATTAAATTTCATTGCATTACTTTCTTAGATATGTTCAAAATTCAACCAAATTGGTGGAAAACTCCTCACAAGAGGATTTCTACAAGTCGAAAGAAGACATAATGGAATATACAAACGAATGAAATCCATGCTGCCGAGACGTGAATCGGAACGCAGGGCACATCCATTAGCACGCCATTGTGATATATTATCAGCAGTCGAAACAAGGCTCAGCATGCTTTCAATGACTTATCTGAAATACATGGGAAGCAATGTCTGCTGTTTCATACCCGGCAAGGTATATTTTTCTCCCCTTTCAACATCAAATCAAACTGACGAGATTTTCTTTGTCGTAGGTTTTAGATGAGATTGATCGTATTTTAACATTAGTGGAAAATGTTGATCCGCCACCAAGAACACATGAATTACTTCAGGAACTACGAGATATCAGCAGTATGGCTTTGGAGCATTTTGATGAAGTTATTTTGCCACGTTTGAAACCAAAATTTGAACGGACAACTTGTAAGCTAACCAAAGAAAATATTTAGGAAATTCTTTTGATTAATAAAAAATTAATAGATTTCCAGGTTACATCAACATCAAAATCTTCAAAGATTCCAATTGTTCAGCAAGTGTTCGCAGATGAAATTCATAAGGTCAGGAAACAAACTAAATTCAATAAACATCAGATCTCTTCGGTATTGGTAATATTAAAGAAATTTGGTGCCAAGGTAAGTTTACTTGATCAAGTAAAATATAGTGTGATGGAATGCTTAGAAACTATAGATTTTCTACACATTATAAATTTTATTTTTACAGTTCAGTAGACAGTCGAAACTGCTACGTGAGAAAACAATCAAGATTCGTGAACAAGAACGCAAACTACAAGAGCAAGCAGCAAAACTTCAAGAGCAAGAAACATCAATTGCAGATTTGAAGAAGCATGTCGATGAATGGGATCAAAAGTTCTCGGATCTAACAGCAGAACTTATACGTGCTCGTGAAGATCTAATCTCAAAATCTATACAATCGCCTGTTTCCAGCCCAGTACCCAACAGACCAGACGTAGTGCGTTCCATTAGAGTTAAGCCACGTTCAGCACTGCCAAAATATTTCAACTTGCTGCCACATTTGGAATTGGAACGCAAACGTAAAAATGAATCATTCTCGGAGGTACCATACAAAGTACCTCGGGTTTTATCATTGTCTAACATTTCTGATGACATCTATAATAAAATAAATGACAATATTACAAGCAATATATCAAAGAATATTACTGATAGTTTGAATAAGACAAATGATAGTAGTGGTAATACTCCAAATATGAATGATGGAAAAGAAAAGGGATTTACCAATAGGAAGGAAGGATTTGGGCCATTTTTGTCAAATTCTATTGAGAAGATTCTCAACACACCAATTAATAGTATTAAATCTCGCAAGCGTAAAATAAGTGATGATATCGATTTAAAATAAAGAAAGCAATGTAAATGAAAGCTATGAATGATCTGTTTTTATCTTCGAATTTACATTTTGTTTTTTAATATTTAAATAGTTAATGAATAACAGTAGCTTTAGTTGCATGTGATTTCTAAGTTTTTGCCGTTTCTGTTTTATATTATTAATTTTAAATTATATAAATAGTAGAGAATAATATGTTTAATTATTTATATGTATAATGTATGAGGAAATATACTTTTTTTTAAGTTAAGAATGTTAATGTTGATGTTTGTATGTCTTGAAATGCAATAAAATATATTTCTTTGCGGTTTGAATATTTTTACATGCTCTTTTATCCCTTTCTGCTCGACATTTAAAGCTGATCCAGTTTGTCTGAATTTGCAAAACCCACTCGTAAACATAAGGAACACTCCTGCGATGAATCTCAAAATGAATATGGAAAAAGCTGCTGTTGTGCAACTACATGGTCGTGTTCATGTAATATGAAAGCACCTGGTTCAACAGACTACAAACAGATCTACAATAATAATCTTCTTCTTCTTCTTCTTTCTCTTTTCCTGGTGCCCTTTCAGGCGTCGGATTGCGGGTCCAGTCCTTTTCCAACCCATTCCTTCCATGCTTTCCTGTCCTACAATAATAATCAAATAGTGCATTTTGATCAATCTTAGTGCCTATGTTAATATGACGAATCAACCTACACATCCAAAGGCATAGCTAGCGCCTGTGTGTAATATGACGTAATTAACGTAAATTAAATATGACGTTATATGAACGTTGGAATGAAATTTACTAATAAAATATAGGTTATATTTTTAATCAACCATTTTTTTTTACTACCTTGCACATGGGCGCCACAAACCCCCAGCTACGTCTGTGTATACATCCCCACGCTTTACAGTGCTTGGGATTGCTACATCAGAATAGTATTTATATGATTTCATTTTCGAATAATAAAATAATTGAAAAAACAAAGGATTTTATACTCTATTTATGCTTCCAAGATTTGATCACGAAAATATAACTGGTGTAGTTTTCTCATTATGTACAAATTTTTGGGATAAAAGACTTTACTAATCAAAGAATGTAGATGTGTGATATGAGAGTGCTAGTTCAAATTAAATTTCCGATCAGTATTGGATAATTTGGTAAATATAAAAAATATATACATAAACCCTACTTCAGACCCCTTTTTATCATGTTAAGATAATCCCGAAACTAATCAATATTTTAATATGAAATAAATTTACTGTCTCCAGCCTTAGTTTGTGGAACTCAGAGGCGTATTAAGCAAGACAGGCGCCCAAAGCCCGCAACGTTTTGCGCCCCTTTCAGTTACGAATTTTTGTTCTTATGTACGAAGTAAGCGCCATAAATTCTCGGCCTAATATAGAAAAAATAAACTTTGTAAAATATAATAATTTTTATTTTTCAATATAATCTCCCCTAATGTCAATACACTTATTACAACGTGGAATTAATAATTCAATGCCCTTGTAAAGATAAAATCTGAAGTTTTTCCTACAAAATGTTCAATTACAGCTGCTTGCAACTCGTTCTTGTCCTTAAAACGGCGTTCCCTAAGGTTTTTCTTTAAATTGGAAAATAAATAATGGTCACTAGGAGCCATATCCGGACTGTACGGTGGATGATCCAATGCTTCAAATCCGCATTCGCGAATGGCAGCTTGTGAAAATGCGGCAGTATGAACGGATGCACTGTCGTGTAAATCTAACACCTCTTGTCAATTTTCTTCGACGTTTTTCACGAATATTGTTTCTCAGTTTATGCAATAAAGACCCATAATATGTACTGTTAACAGTTGTATTGCGTTCTTTAAAATCAATCGGTAAAATGCCGTCACAATCCCAGAATATTGTTACCATAACTTTCTTTGTCAATCGAACGACTTTCGCCTTTTTGGGACGAGGTTCATCGGGTCGCCGTCATTCCATCGATTCCCTTTTGGATAGTGGATCATAATACAGAACCATTGTTTCATCTCCAGTGACGATGGACTCCAAGATCGGCTTTGGGTCGTTTCCACACAAATGGTCCTGAAGAATTCAGCGAACACTTGTTACCGAAATGTCAGATATCAGTGCTAACTCTCCTTAAATTTCAAACGGCGATCTTCTAATACCATTTCTTCAATGATTGCAACTTTTTGAGGCGTTACCGCTTCAATTGGCCTACCGGTGCGCTCATCATCTTCAAGAGATTCCTGCCCCAAACGGAAACATTTTGACCACTTTTTTACAGTGGAATATGAAGGAGATAATTACCATAAACGTTGTTTGATTTGATAAGGCGTGTGCCCCTTGCCCCTGCGCCTTCTGTTAAAAATTTAATGACCGTGCGGTACTCAATTTTCATGCACTCGTCACGATGCTTGAGTGGCTACTAAAATCTATTACACTTCTAGCCGTAATATATACAGTGTAGGCCTCTTACATGTTCAACTATGACGCAACCGAGCTTGAACATGTTGGTACCTGTAGAAGCCTCCGGGCCGAGAATTTATGGCGCTTACCTCGTAATTTGACATTAAATTTAACAGCCCTTGAACAATCTTTCGTTCCTGAATAATATCTTATTTAAGTTACTTGTACGATAAATAACTATTTCAGCTTTGCTATTGCTATCCATAAACTAATATCGGATATTTCATAATAATAATTACCATCGACTTTGGCATGTAGTATATTTTTTACTCGATTTTTACGTAATTCACTACGAATTTTTCCATTCAATACTTTGTTAGTCACGTACAAATCTTTTTATATTTGCGTGTCCTAATGAAGGCATTAGGACACACATTTTGCGTGTCCTAATGAAATTTTTTAGAATACTTTAAATAGTAACATTTTATTTTAAGTTGATATCACTGTTAGACAGCTGTTCTTAGAATGTCAAACTTATCTTATTTACGCAGTGAACTCTTATAACTGGAATGCAACGCTTGCAATACTAGTCTTGCAGGCCACAAATGGGCCGAATAATAAAAAGCCCTGTTAAGGGCGTAACGGTTTTTACTTAATTATTAACGAAATTGTAAATTTTGATACTGTCATCATATGGGATGCATTGCGTTGTGTATGTGCAATAACTCACGATAAACTTAACGTAATAAAATTCAGTTTTATAAAATTATATATCTTTACCTTATAAGTTATAATATCCAAAAGATCCAATGAATAATTATTTTTGTTATAAAAAATCATTCTTTGCTGAAAATACTATTGAATTTATACCTCATTAATTTCTTTAACAAATAAGGTATTTATGTCGGATTGCATTATAAAGTACTGTTTATTGTATTGTTTTGCGGCAGTGAACTGGTTTATTATTGTACTCGTAAAATAAAGTGATGGTAGTAAGATAAAGTATATAGTAGTAAAATAAAGTATGACAACTGTATCTTACATGTCAAATTTTCTTCTGTCAAGAATAGATGTCAAATTTATAAACTGATTTTTTTATAATTAGCCAATTTTAGGAATCGAACATAAAGCTTTGTATGCAACTCTTACATAATCGGACCTTATAGACTCGCCCTTTTTATCGGCCTTGCTCGCTTGGCCATAAACTGGGCTTGTCTATGATGTCCTACATTATGAACTTGTTACATAAATAGCTAATTATTCTATGAAATGCAATATAATTATTCTTATTTCATCCAAGTTTGTAATTCATTAAGTAGCAATTATTTATGTCGCAAATATATTGGCATACATTCTACTTTGAATTTATAATAATTTTCAACAGAACCTATAATACACCGTCCTAGCAAATTTGAACGAGGTCCTGCTGCTTAGTAGCGGCCCGCTGCTAGCGAGCTTTGTGTATATGAGATAAGAATGAGAATTTCTACGTCGTGCGGATTAAGCGAGGTTATGTAAAAAAATAATTGCATTATTTCTAGTGTTGCCAACTGTTATGCTACTTACCAAGATATCCCTAACAAATTTTATTTAAAACTAAGTAATTTTTTTAATTATTTAATAACGAACTAACGCAAATAGAAAAAATAGTATAAAGTATTCGTTTCATAAGACGTTTTAGCGCACTTGTCCTCTTTAGAAAACTCCCCGCTACGCGGGTCGTTTTCTAAACTCGGACGCGTGCGCTAAAAACGTGTCTTATGAAACTAATACTTTAATATACTATTTGATAATGGAATAAATTTTGCAATGGTCTTTTACTCTTTTGGTAACAACCATCTCTCTAAGAAACCTATATTAAATTCAGAATATTATTTGCAATTTTTGAAACAATCGTTTTTATATCAACATCTAAATCTTTAGATTTTACAGCTTTATTTGTTTCATCATATTTATATCAAGATGTATCTGGATACCAGCATAATTGTGATACTGAAGTATCCGATACATCACCTAAAAATTCAACCAAATTTGAAATTAAATTATCAACACCAACATAATTTGTTTCTTCTATTAGTAGTAGTGTCTTTTCATAGAATAATCTTACTGTTTATGCAAGTTATAATTCACACGTGAACGAACATTCACGATTGTGTGAAAAGGTTTAGTTGGCTTTGGCTACCATATTTAAATTAAAAATAGTTTGCAACGATATAAAACAAATTTGAGTTTTTTTTTTATTCGAGTTGGTTTTTTGATAATAGAAAAGTTTTCCTAATTGATATAAATCAATTTAAATGTTATATTGAATAACAAATCGGTGTTAAGATAGTCGAGATTTTGAATTTAAAAAACAATTGGAATTCAAACAGGGGTCTAATAGGCAGAATTGTGTTACGAGGGTGGTTTGATAAGTCAGTGACTTTTTGAATTTCCCGCGCAGTAACTTTAAATGCAACACTGCTCCCATCAACTGCCATCTATGAATAGACTACTGTAAAATTTTGAGAAGGCTGCGCCATTTAGTTTGTGTTTTGACAGCCATCGAAAGCAAACAACCTCGTGAATTTTAACGAAAATGGAAATAAGTGAATTTCGTGTGCTGATTAAGCATTGCTTTTTGCGTAAAAAAAACCATCACCGAAACCAAGAAAAGGCTTGATAAATACTATGGGGACTCTGCACCATCAATTTCAATAGTTAAGAAGTGGTTTACTGAGTTCCGTTGTGGTCGTACTAGCACAGGTGACGCCGAACGTTCAGGTCGCCCAAAAGAGGTCGTCACGCCAGAAACCGTCGATAAAATCCATGGAATGATATTGGACGATCGGAGAACGAAAGTGAGTGAGGTGGCTGAGGCTGTAGGCATCTCAACTGAGGGGGTACATCAAATTTTACATGAATATTTGGACATGAAAAAGCTATCCGCGCGATGGGTGCCGCGATTGCTCACACCCGACCATAAGCGCAACCGTTTGACCACTTCGAAGGAGTGTTTGGCGATGTTCAGCCACAATCCGAACCAGTTTTTGCGGCGTTTCGTTACCGTAGACGAAACATGGATCCATCACACTACACCATAGACCAAGGAACAATCAAGACAGTGGGTTTCTCCGGGTAAACGTGCACCAAAGAAGGCCAAGGTGGGTCTGTCGGCCAACAAGGGCATGGCCACAGTTTTTTGGGATGCACGCGGTGTCATTCACATCGATTACCTTGAAGCAGAAACGACCGTATTTGGCTAAGAAAAAAGTGCTGTTCCATCAAGACAATGCACGGGTGCACACGTGTGTAGTACCCCATCCAGCATATTCTCCAGATTTAGCCCCCTGTGACTATTTTCTGTTTCCAAACCTGAAGAAATGACTGGGCGGTAAGAGATTTGGGTCAAATGAAGAGGTCATCACTGAAACAAACGCCTATTTTGAGGGCCTTGAGAAAACCTATTATTTGGAAGGAATAAAAAAATTGGAAAAACGCTGGACTAAATGTATCGAGCTAAAAGGAGACTATGTTGAGAAATAAAACGCTTATTTGCCGAAATAAATATCTTTTATTCAAAAAGTCACTGACTTATCAAACCACCTTCGTATTTTGGACTTAATTGGGGCCCCATGATTGGAAATTTGGGTTAGGAATATACGAAAACCAATTGAGAGCATATACTAAACATATTAAGGTTTTTAATATCTTAGATTTCTCGATTTTTTCATCACATTGTTGTTGATTGATTATACAGTCCATTTAGTTAGCAAGTTAATTGACAAATTCAAATTTGTCTTTCGAGAATTCAGAAGGAAACACTTACATAATCAAAATCATTTATTCCATTATTTGATATAGTTGCATAATTATTTGGATCGTTGTTAATTTCAGATTTAACAAAAATATAAGCACCTGGTAAATGTTTCCACTCACTTATTTTAGTTTCAACTGTATAATGTTCAAGTTCTCATAAATTTATGTTACTTTAGTATGTTTAATGTTTCATTGATTCCAGTGATTTTCAATGTATTTTTTTAAAGCCCTTCTCTTCTATAAATAATAATAATAATACCTTGTATCAAAAATGAGCAGATCCTGCCTTGTTGTTTTAACAATTTCTCTTGTTAATAAATTGTTTCTGTACTTTTCAAGGCAGTTCTTAACCGTATTAATTTTAAAAACTCAATTTAGAGTTTTCTTTTAAAACTTCATAACAATCGCTAATCTGGACATAAGGTGGTTTTCTTTGGAGCAAGTTATATAATAAGAAATTAATCTATTGTACTATAAGTAAAAGTTTTCTAATGTTTATTAAGCTTATCAAAAATAAAATACATTGCTGATTGACTATATTCTTCGATTGCAGAAAAGGAAGTAATACTAGTAAAAGGTATCAACAAGAATGAAAATGTGGATAATAAAAAGAGTATACAAATAAATATAATATGTAATCTACATATCACAACATTTATTATTCTATTATAATAACATCATCGTCCGAAGAATCTTTTTTGTCGGCTGTCTCGTCTTTCGTTTTCTTTATAACACTTACAGATAAAGGCATATTAGGAGGCAAATTGAAATTAGAACTACTACCAGTAGTACTAATTTCTGTTTTCTTTTTAGGTGCCACAGACTTTTGGCTACCAAAAGCTGTTTCCCGTTGTTGTAGTTGTTCTGATGATTGTAAGATCTTGGGCGGTGGTAACTAAAATATTACAACGAAAAACATTATTTTTGAGCTTGCACGTGAGTTGAACTTACCTTTAGTGTAGAACTAAGTTATTTTTGTTTAATTTCAAATCTACATTTCTAAACTAATCAATCTGTCACACCATGCTAGGAAAACTAATAATCTAAATTTAATTCTACAAACTGATCATCAACGACTTCTTAATCATTACCTGACTAATAGAAATCCCAGAATCCAATGGAAATGATGGTAGATTAACAACATGCGGTATACTACTAGGTTGAGAAGAGAAGTTTGATGTCAACGGTTGCTGATTTTTACCTTGTTTGTTGCTATCATTACTTTTTCCATCAGATGCGAAAGACAACTTGTTGATGCTGTGTTGTTTTTGTTTGTCTGCTAGTTTTTCTTGTAATGTTTTACCCGTCGGTGGTATCACTAATGGTGTTGTGGTGGGTAGAATGGTTTGTGTTACGGGTGTTATGGTAATACTTGGCCTGTCGTTGAGCATACTTGCTGCTTTCCTGTAATCATCTTGGTGTGTGGATGGTGGCAGTTTCTGAGAAAGTTTTTTGTCCTGAAAACCAGAAATAATAGTATATTATTATATGAGTTGTGTAAGACGGTCAATTGTAGTTGTTTGGGACATGACGAGAAAAGCAAGAAGTGTTCCAAAGGAATGAGTGCTACAATACGTCTTATACAACTAGTATAATATACAATTTTTTCTATCTTGCGTCATTAGTTTTATAGTAATTTGTAAATTCAAGCTATTACAAAGGCTGCATTACGTTAATATATGGTAACGCTATCAAATGACATTTTGTGAGGTTAAAATGTGTTATACTACTGTGTTTCCTAAAAGACGTTGCAAGCCATAACTCCATTATTTATGGTCCGATTTTGATAAACCAAAAGCCATATAAAAGGGTTCTATAAGTACTACAAAACAGTCTAAGTATAATTTTTTTTCTACGCCAACTTTAACGTTAGCGATAGTAAATTTTTTACACAATTTTTTTTATTTAGTCTAAAGTCCGTTTGCCGAGACCTGTCGCACACTTGAAGTTAGCTGACCCTTGAAGCTTCATTTACGATGATGCACGTTTGCGTACCGTCTGCGCTTAACCACAGTATACTACTGGTTTATATCTAGTAGTTTCATTCCCTGTTTTTTTTGGTCACATAATTTCTACACGCATAATCGACTAAAAATAGTATCATATTAGCCTCGCTGTCCTAGATTATTATGGAATCATTAGTACATACAAACTTCTCTTTTAATAATAGATTTCTAAGCCTTTGAGATATACAAACACAAACTCAGGGTACCTTTAATGAATGAACTTGAGCTCAGTAATTCTCCGTTACTGGAAATATTAGATATTTAATTCTGATTATTATTATTTTATCTAGTTACCTATTTTGTATCTACCTTAGCGACGTGTTTGTTTATAATTATATTACCTTTGATAATGACAGCATAGCTGTCAAAACAATATTGTCAGGTTGTATTTTAATAAAACTGTGAAACTTTTAATAATCTTTATTTATTTCATGCTTACATTAAAGTTGGCATAGAAAAAAATTACACCTAAACTGTTTTGTAGTATTTATAGAACCACTTTATCTGGTTTTTGCTTGCAGCCATAACTCATATAAAACAAATGTTACCAATCTTAAAAAAACAATTTCCAAAAATGATTTAATAATAGCCTCTATTATTAATAATAATTGTTATTAAATGGTTTTCAGTATCACAATGAGCCTATTGTTAACGCAATATAGGAAAAATTATGTGTAGTTCATTGTTTGTGATGGTGGTAACATGACAAGTGACATAAAATATTTTACAGTTAACTGTTTTGATTTTTGAAAATTTAAAAACATCTGTTTGAATAAACAGATATTACTTGAAAATATTTAAACTTTATTTGTTAACAATAGAGGCTGCCTGTGTATTTAAAATGTGTTGTTGAAATGATAAAAGTTTTGATAATTTTTGACATCAAATATTTTCCAAAAGAAATCCTCAGTTGGTCATAGTTCAGTATTGAAATAGTAGTTTAGAAATTTGTATTAAATTTAGTTTAATTAGCTTTAAATTTTGTATTTTTAAATGTTTGTATTTGTAAATTATTATTTTATTTGGAAGCAATTAGTCAAGTTGTGCTACATATTGAAAGATAAACAGATAATAACAGTTTAAGGCATAAGAGGAGAAAATTTATTTCTCAGAATTACAAAATGAAATATCGATAGTAGGTGAATTGCAATTTTGTAGGTGTGTGTTTTGTATAGTGAGAAATAAAAGGGTTTACTTAAACTGTTGTTAAATGCCATTAATGCACATGACATCAGCATTTTATTATATTGTTATCATTATGTGAGGATTGTGTTAATAGCTGTGAATTCATTTTAAACAAGGTGTGGATATTGGTATTTGGGTAATAGTTTTTTAAATTTTTATGTTTTAATTGGCTATGAAACATTCACTGTGAAGATACTGCAAAACATACCTAACCTTACTTTTTGCAGATATATGTCCTGTCAGAGTCAAATTGCAATATGTCATCTGTCTTCTATTTGTTACAAAAGTAAGGTTAGGTATGTTTTGCGATATGTTTACAATGAACATTTCACAGTCAACTTCGATGACAAATTAAAAAAATAATAACCCATTATAAGAAATGTGGCTTATATTGTCTCTTGGGACATAAAAATGTATAAGTATTGAGGTAACTATGTGATACTTAGTTAACTTTTTTTTTGTAACTCTTGCAGTTTTCAAGATAAGGTATAAGGTCATGCTATGTGAGCCACACTGTGCAGGTCTTCGTTTTAATAGATGCTTTTTATGGAAACAAATTTGTTGCGAAGGATTATCCACAAGCAACCTAAATAAAAAGTATGGTTCTGTAGAGAATCCTGCCTATAGTCAATTTGTATTATTTTCAATATAATCTTATATCGTTACACCATATACTGAGGGGTAAAAGTAATAAAATCCATAAAAAGATATAGATTAAATTGAAAAGCCATAACTGCAAATGAAAACAATTTTGTTTAGTAGTGTATAGATTACCAAATCTTTCTTAAATGGCAACATAGTATTTTTAATTTACATCAATAATAATGAATTTTTGCATTATTTTTACCCCATGCTGTATAGTATCCTATCATATCTGGAATTGTTCAAAATTAACTATTAGCAATCTGTTATCATAGTAAATGGTAAATCAATAAAAAACAGCAATTGCATTATATAAATGACCTTATTAACGCCATCTTAGTACCAAACTGCATTAATCCAAACAACAACATTTACGAGCTATAATCCGAACAAACCTCTTTAATCCGAAATCCCCTTTGATTCGATCAAGTCCCTTTAATGTAAACAAGAGAACGCTATGTACTATTGCGATATAATTGTCAAGGTAAGTTTTTCCTGTTTAAATTGGACTTTCTCTGTAGTCTCGCTTCCATTGGTGTAATGTGCCAAAATTCTTAAAAACCCGCCTACTTTATAATTCAATCGTACCAATTATTTATCTCGCGATAGTACATACTAAAATTGAATATGTAGAGTTCTTGGGAGGTAAATATTATAAATGAGATTATAGTAGGTTGCTGACGTGATTTGTTGGCTGATACTGTTACAAGCCATCGGGTGTAGAAAAATTCTATAAAGATCAATAAACACTTTTATTATTTTTGTTTATTGTTTCCAGCCTTACTTTGTGGAACTCCATAATCATGAAATAAATAAAGATTAGTAAAAGTTAATATGAATTTACCTTGCATTTATAGGTTCGGATTAAAGAGTTCTAATGTATTTTTATGTGTTCAACATAAGTTAAAAAATATTTTTATCTAAAACCTTCTTTGGCTATTTATTTATTTCACTTTTATTATTATTTATTAATATAAAGAGCAATAAAAATCCTGAATGTAGTAACTGATACCATCACAAAAGCGCCCTAAATAGTTAGATGTTGCAGTTTTGCCGCAATTGTTTATGTAATGACATCATCTACCTTAAAACTTTTTTAAATTTTGTTACTATACACAATTTGTATACAAGTTGTCCATATCTGATTTATTTTTATTATTTTTAACGATTGATTTAAAACATGGTGTTGGTAAATTGACAGTCACCGATATAAAGAAAAACAAAACTAAAATCCTAGAATGTCTCATCTACTGACAAAGGTACAGAAAATAGAAAAAAATACTGAAATTAAGATCAAAAACTGCAAGTACACACTATGGAGGAGAAAAGAGAAAGAAATATTTTAAAGCAAAAAAGTTACTGCTTTTTTTTTTAATAGAAATGAAAAGTTTGTTATAAAATTAGTAAATTATATAAGTTAAGTTCTTTATAATAAAGTTTCATGGCATAACGCAATGTTTATATTTGTATATACAGTAATCCGAATTCCTCGTTAATATGAATTTACCTTGCATTTATAGGTTCGGATTAAACAGTTCTAATGTATTTTTATGTGTTCAACATATGTTAAAAAATATTATTATCTAAAACCTTCTTTGGCTATATGGCTAATAATATTAAATTATATTTAAAATTGGGTAATCCCTAGATTGATAATTGCCAATCCGTGATTAGGGATTAAATCATTTCCTAATCAGAATCTCCAATCCCAAGCAAATATAAAAAAAAATCTAATTCCCAACCCAAAAAATATTTTGAAAAAGTTCTATCCCCAATTCCTAATAAAAAAAATCCAATCTTCAACCCTAATCCCAAAGAAATACTTTTAAAAATTCAATCCCCAATTCCTAATCGCAAATAACATTTTTAAAAATCCAATCTTCAATGCCTAACCCTAAAACATATTCTGAAACAGCTTAATTAACCTTTTCTTCGTGCCAATGGTGAAATACAGAATTAAAAAACGGGTCTACCTTTTTTGCTTCTGAATATTGGGTAACCTTAGTGCTCTAGTTACTTTTAGTTTAGTAACTTATAATGGCAACAACCCCGATATGATTAAACGTCATATATAAACAAAAACTACATAAATATAACCTCTGATTGATAGAAGTTTTGTGAGCCCTAAAGCTACAAATGAAAAGTAAGTAAAGTATTAGGCCTTTAAAACGTCTTTTAAAGTCAGATTTAAATTTTTATCTGGTGACATCAACACTGAAAATAATAACGGTATTTACTTTTGCCGTTTGTTGTGGCTGCGCATTACATTAACAACTACCTTCAGGATACTTGTTACAGTAAGACCAATAGAACTACAAGAAAGATTCCAGATGTAGCACTCGTTTCATGAAAAAGTCAATTCTCAATCTCTAATCCTCAGCAAAAATTGAAGGATTACACAACCCTGAGTTTAGGAGATATCAAGGTTATGACCAATCATGTGCATTTACCTAAACTTACCTTTATTTAATGATTTAATCCAATGATTTTCTGTTCAGTTAATAATGCATACAATTATTAATATTTAATATTTATAATAGGCATATTACATTACATTGTTGCTGTCGACTTTTATTATTTCGCATTTGTTTCGCTTAAGTTTCTAATTTTGGCATTTTAAGATTTTAAAAATTATAACATAACCTGTAAGATAAGTGTAGGTGTATGTACTTCATCCAAAATAATACTTAATTATCTTTTGTCTTAAATCTGTTTTTGCAATTCTTACAAATAATTGTTACAAATAATTTGATTCTTGAGATTCCTTAAAATTTGTATTTTAAAAGTCTCAAAATTACAGAAATTAAGACATAAGATTAGTCACGGTGATCAGGAAGGGAGAAGAAGTTCGATGAAAATGTCCGGGAAAACGGCTAATGCAGAAAGTTTCCGTATCATCTGGACATTAAAAATTCGCAAAGTTCAAAATCCTATCAGATCCTTCTTCCGAATTATCAACAATTTGATATATGTAAAAACGAATTCCCCAGAGCTTCGACTGCCCATCGGTCGCTCGAAGTTCTCAGCTCACCTATTCCATATTGTGGGCCCAAGTCACGTTCGTTCAATATTATTAGGTTCTTCCGAGTCTTATCTTGAAGATAATTTGGGGCAAACGCTATTATTTAATTTGTTAAAAACAATTTACAAATGAAAATTTGACTTTCAGGGTGCAAAAGTTCGAGAATTTTAAAAACTAATTCTTATATAGGATTGAGTGTCAGATAGTATTATCTAAACCAGAAATTAAATTATTTGTTAAACAAACAATTCAGAAATTGTTTAAACAAAATACTGCAACCTCAAAATTTTCTACTCAGGCTATAAAGATAATGGTTTTGAGGGTCTCAACGCTCTATATATCCAGTAAGTTTTTGCCATGAAAAACTATTATAACTTTCAAGAATTTAAAAACACCACGTTTGGCTTTACCCAGAGCCAACGACGGGGACGTAGTGGTTTACTGGCTCCATTTTTAATACTTTTTTGGATTTTTTTTTATTGTTTTTTTTAAATTTTTTTGGATTTTTAATTTATTTAATTTTTGTTTTTTTATTGAAAATTGGACTTTTAGAAATAATAAAAAGAAGAAACATACATCACATGTGTATTTAGAGGTGCAGGGAAGAAAATCAATGACAGCCTTTAATAAGTTGGTTGAATATGTAGGATGGTGAATGTCTGCCACCTTGTAGCGGCCCCAGAACTTTAGAAAATTGTGATGGATAGCCTCTCCGCTTTGCTTGGACCAGAATCCCAAACCTTTATCATTTTCAATTAATGATAAGCATTCTTCTAAATGATCGAGAAGGACATGGATTTTCAAGGTGCGGGATAGGTTTTCTATAGCATCCAAAGACTTTCTCAATTCTTTCACATGGTCGCCAACCAAGGGACCAACTTGACCAGAAGTAAAACTGCAATTTACAACCTTGTTCATCGCTTTAAATGCAGCAATGTAAGGTATTATTTTAAAAATACCTACATCCTTATAAATTTGTGGATCGTTCAGTTTATCAGCTTCTTTTAGAAGCTTTCTACAAGCGTTCCCTTCGAATGCGTTACCGTGATAATATTTCGAAATTAGATGTAATTTTTTTGGCCATAACAGGGCTTTTTCTTCGCCTACCAGTTTGACCAATCCTTGCCAAAAGAGATGGTTGACGAACCCTTGTAATAGATGAAGCTCGGGAATTAGGTATTTTTGCAGAACAGAGGTATAATCTTCTTCAGATATAAGAGGAGGATTGACAGTGCTATGAGAGTCTTTACTAAATTTCTTTTTTTGCCCCACAAGACAGTATTGTTCATAATCAGCTCTCAAGCTTCCAAATGTCCTCAAGTTTGGGCGGGCTTCTACTTCAAAATCGTCGCTCGAACCTGTGTGGGAGTTAGTATTAGGGACATTCTGAGATGTTGAAGACTCTCTCCTCAATTGCTGTAATGAGATGTAACAATAGGGACAGGGATAGGTTGCTGTTGCAGTTTGCTGGCCGTTTATAATTAATAGCAGTTTGAAGTCTGCGACGAATTTGAATGGAATATCATTAATCCCAGTCAACTCAAATAATAGCTTCATGTTTTCGTAAGATTCCTTGATCTGAGGTACTAAGCATAGCATTATCAATTTATCCACACTAGTGAGTTTACCTCTTTTAGTTACCTTGCCACCTCCAGCAGGATAAGAAGAGCTTTTTCTCTTTCTTGGTCCATTTGAGCTGCCTGATGAAGATGGCCCTTCTTCTGAAGTGGGACCGTTGTCCTCATAATTGTCAAGAGAACAATTTTCAGGGAGGATGGTCAAACTGATTTTAAAAAAACCTTGTCCTCCATCTGCCATAAGTTTGATTAGAAAATTCCCTTCCAGTTTTCTGTCCTCTCTAACTGCTTCGAGAAGTGCTCCAGCATTTGAGAATACAACAGGTCGAAGTTCTTTAGACATATTCGCCTTACCTTCACATTCAAATTCAAACGAGTCTACTTTGTAAACGTCCCCCAACACCTTCGATTGCTCTGAGGTATGTTTCAAATAATTCTTCGGGACAGAAAATCTCCCTGTAGTGGTTCTCAGAAAGTTTGTTATTGTTCTCATCTGGTTACTTGAACAACCAAGTGTTACCCGTAAATCATCCAACCGGGTTTCTTCAAAAGCAACTTTTTGATCGTCGCAGGAATTAACAGCTAATCTAAATTTCCGTCCACCCGTAGACATAGTCAAATTAACGTTTGACCCTTTTCGCACACTTTCTTCTTCAGAGGTACATTTTGTCTTTATAAGATCAGTAGCAACCTGCTCTTGGGTTTTCTCCGGGAGCTTTTCAATAATTTTCATCAAATTATCTCGGCCAATCCGCTGCAAACATTTCCCGCATAGGTGCAAATGATCTGAGGATTTTTTTGGTTTTATCCCTTCGAATGAGGACGGTTCTTTCTCAGGAGATTTATAACTTTTGGATACATCGACCTTATTAACAATGTTTCTGAAATGGCCTCTTCCTTTTTGAGTTTTGACATGTCCTCGGAATCTAGCTGTCGAACAAATGTAACAGTTACAGGTTTCGGAAGAGCGTGTAATGGGTTGTAAAATTATATCAGCGTAATTAGGCATACATGGCAATTGTCTTTTATAAATCTCCTTGTCATATTCTCGTAGTGTTAATCTACAAGATCCACAGATTGACAAAGGATATTTCTCGTCATTCTGATTAAAGTGAGTCGATAAGAACTGTTTTATCAGTTTTTCTAGGTTGTCATTGATGACAAAAGAAGATTCATGGGTAAATACAATTTTTCTACCACATGGGGCACATATTTTTTTTCTATTATCTTCATGGGTGCAGATACTAGTGGGATTCATTTTGAAGGACAAAATGATATGATCATCACCGATTATCTGTGTTTCCTATATATATACTTCACGTCGTTTTTCGCTTGCGAGAGGACTTTTTTCCATCATGCGCCACCTATCGGAAATCTTCAAAACAGATATTCGAATTGAGCTTCGGAACCCGCAGAACCATTTACCTTTGTAGCCTGATAATATTCAAGTGAAAATTTTGAGATTGGAATATTTTGTTTAAACAATTTCTGAATTGTTTATTTAACAAATAATTTAATTTCTGGTTTAGATAATACTATCTGACACTCAATCCTATATAAGAATTAGTTTTTAAAATTCTCGAACTTTTGCACCCTGGAAGTCAAATTTTCATTTGTAAATTGTTTTTAACAAATTAAATAATGGCGTTTGCCCCAAATTATCTTCAAGATACGACTCGGGAGAACCTAATAATATTGAACGAACGTGACTTGGGCCCACAATATGGAATAGGTGAGCTGAGAACTTCGAGCGACCGATGGGCAGTCGAAGCTCTGGGGAATTCGTTTTTACATATATCAAATTGTTGATAATTCGGAAGAAGGATCTGATAGGATTTTGAACTTTGCGAATTTTTAATGTCCAGATGATACGGAAACTTTCTGCATTAGCCGTTTTCCCGGACATTTTCATCGAACTTCTTCTCCCTTCCTGATCACCGTGTAGTCTTGAAGCTTTGAAAAATAAAATTTGATCCGAAAGCTCTAGATATACCGAAACTTGATGCGTAACGTTAGGTGTTTACGAAAATTAAATACGCTCAATCAGATCACTTTTTAATGTTAATAATAATGACAGAAATAGTAATCTGATCAACCTGATTCAATTTTCCTAATGCCTACTGATCGTAAGTTACATATATGACACTTATATGACCTCTCAACCCGCTGAGGTAATACTGGGATAGACATGAATACAAAAAGATACATATATTAAAATAAATTTTATCAACTACCCAGTGGTACAAGATTTTAAGGTTAAAATGGTTCGAGTTAATTCTACTGCCATACGAAGATATTTTTGATGATTGAAATGGTTATTTACATTATTAAATAGCAAAGCGAAAAAACAAGTAGTTAAAACAAACAAGTTAAAATCACATTAAAATATAAGTAAAAAATCAAATCAATAGTTTGTAAACATAATCTACTAGTGTTATAATTAAATCAGTAAATATGCCAAACTATCCGATCATGCAAAAAATAGATTTCATCAGGTATCACAAAAACCAGTAGTGTAGTTAAATTAGATCAAAAACTTATTAATTAGAGAATGCTACTTTATATGAACATATGTCCTTCCTTCCGAAGCATGATTATCTCTGAAACAGCTCAATATTTTAAAGCTCGGTTTTCCAGAAATGAATTTTAGGTTTCTGGTATCATAAGATTTGTCTCAATTTTTAAATATTTTTTACATACATAACATTACACAACCTAACAGTAAATTTGGTTAGTTTGTTTGATTTATTTGGGTTGGTTTTGTTAATTAATTTTATTAATTATATGTGACAGCTGACGTAACCTAAAAATGAACTTCATCAGCTCATCAATAAACTCATCAAGACGATGACTCTAACATGTTTTATTAAGCAACAAATCTAGAGAATCATATAAATAACATAATAAATACGAGATTGTGAGAATGAAAAAAGAATTCCACGAGAGTTAATAAAAGATGATGTGAAGTATTTACGAGGTAAGCGCCATAAATTCTCGACCCGGCAGGCTTCTACAGGTGTCAACATGTTCAAACTCGGTTGCTTCATAGTTGAACATGTAAGAGGTCTACACCTTTTATATTACGGCTAGAAGCGTAATAGATTTTAGTAGCCACTCAAGCATCGTGACGAGTGCATGAAAATGTCGCAGCTAACGAAAATTGAGTACCGCGTGGTCATTAAATTATTAATAAAAGAAAACAAAGTTTAGACAGCGTTTACGGTGATTTATCTCCTTTATATTTGGCCAATTGAAGCGCTAACGCCTCAAAAAGTTGCAATCATTGAAGAAATGGTATTAGAAGATCGCCGTTTGAAAGTTAAGGAGTTAGCAGTGATGTCTGACATTTCGGATACAAGTGTCGCCGAATTCTTCATGACCATCTGGGTATGAATAAAATTAATGCAAGATGGGTACCGCCTTTCTGCTGTTCAACGTCAACGTCGCGTCGAATGTGCGCGCTCGTTTTTAAACTCGTGTGGAGACAACCCAAAGCCGATTTTAGAGTCCATTGTCACTAGAGATGAAACAATGGTTCTGTATTATGATCCTCTATCCAAAAGGTCTATCCAAAAGGGAATCGATGGAATGGCGGCGAGTCGATGAACCTCGTTCCAAAATGGCGAAAGTCGTTCAATCGACAAAGAAAGTTATGGCAACAATATTCTGGGATTGTGACGGCATTTTACTGATTGATTTTACAGAACGAAATAGAACTGTTAACAGTACATATTATACGTCTTTATTGCATAAATTGAGAAACAATATTCGTGAAAAACGTCGAGGAAAATTGACAAGAGGTGTTCGATTATTACACGACAACGCACCCGCCGTTCAGACTGCCGCAATTTGCTTTGAAGCATTGGATCATCCACCGTACAGTCTGGATATAGCTCCTAGTGACTATTATTTATTTTCCAATTTAAAGAAAGACCTTAGGGAACGTCGTTTTAAGTACGAGAACGAGTTGCAAGCAGCTGTAATTGAACATTTTGAAGGAAAAGCTTCAGATTATTTTTACAAGGGCGTTGAATTATTAATTCCACGTTGTAATAAGTGTATTATTATTACATTAGGAGAGATTATATTGAAAAATAAAAATTATTACATTTTGCCAAGTTTATTTTTTCTATATCAGGCCGAGAATTTATAGCGCTTACTTCGTAGTTTCTTGAAAAGTGAAAATTTCTCCGCTATTATTTAATAAGTCGTAAGTGTTCCAGGACAAATGCAGTTGTGGAACAAATTTATTCTCACATATCATAACTCATCACAAATGTGTTGTAGGCAGATGAAAATCAAAAATTACAGTGCAAATAAGCTTGAGATTTTAAGAACAGCTGTTCAATTTTAAAAAATAAAATGTTTCCAGTATTCTAAATATCTTTTTCTATTTGCGTGTCCAGATGTACTATACTCTCAAGTATCAAGTAAATTTGTTATAAAAAAAAGACAAAAGTAACTTTTAGGTGACATTTGACAGTGAACATAACCTAAAAGTACATTTTTATCATTTTGCTTGATTTATTAGATGACTTGGTCGTACTACATCAAGTACCATGAGTGAAAAAAAAAAGAAACTAGAGCAGGCCATGACCAAGCTATTAAGGTTGGTAACATGTCTTTCGCCTACTATGATCGAATGTAGGTACTATGAACTGCGCAAATAAATAAAACGAACTGCCAAAACTCTAACAGTAAATTAGTTTCATATAATCAAGTTTCATTGATTTTCCGCTTTCTGTTCTTAAATAACAATAATAATAAATTAAGAATTTTGAGAAGCAATGATACCAACCTTCAGAACATGGCCTTCTCAAATTTCTTTTTTGTTTAATTGAATGGTCTTAGTAAACCTGCTAGAAAACATAGGTTATGTCAACAAAATGTTGCTGGAGCACACATCTATCTGAAGCTTTTCAATATTTTTTAATGCAATTTCATTGAACTTGGCTTTTACTACTTTGTTACATCCATCTTGGGATAATTTACTTTACTTGAAAAAATTCAATTACTTTTAAAGAGTAGTTGATATTTGAAGTACAGCTGATTTCAAATAAATATTTGAAGTACAGCTGATTTCAAATAAATCTAGGACAGCTGGCATTCCATAGTATAAATGTTGCTTTTTCTTTTTCTTGATGTTTAATACATTTTATGTAGTTACCTATGAAAATATAATTTATAGCCTGTTTTGCACATTAAAAATGCAAAAACACTGATTACAAGGAATTAAACACTGTAGCCAATCATAGTTTATATTTTCATAAAAAAAGGAACAAAAGTTCACTAAAATCGTATTTTTTCACAGTATCACCATCAAGGAGCTGCAAAAAAAATGTTTCCGAAAATTCTTTTATAATTCAAATGTCAAATGAGCATAAACTGTAGAGTGACTGTGTCCTAAAACACAACTTCTCTCTATAACTATTTGAAAGTTGTATTTGTCATTTAAATCAAAAACTATTACTTTTATTGTCATAGGTGGCTGCAACCCTTCAAGACACCCATTAGAAACAGTGGTAACAGTAAAAGTTTCAATTCAAAGCGTACTAACAAATAAAAGCCTATTGTTGCACTAAATGGCCTAACATCAAGAATTTGTAAGTGTAGTACACTCAAGATATATACAGGTCTGGTAGAGCAGCTCGCCGCCATTTTGTTGGAGCTAATTGCTAGTTTAAAAAGAAACACTAGATTGCAGCATCATATCAAGATCTGTCAATAAATTGTCATCAATCTGACAATTCTGAAGTTTTTTAAAATTCGAATTTCTTGTGCAAGTTATTTGTCTTATTTTAACTTTAGTGTTAGCTTGTTGCGTTATTTTGACTTTAGTGTTAGCTTGTTGCTGTGTTTTTTTTCATTTTAAGTGGCATTTATTACCACTGTGAAAAATGAAGAAGTGTAAATTTTGCGGCTTATTGAAACTTTTAAAGGAAGATTTGGCCCTCTTTCACGTACCAAAGGTAAAATGTAAATTAATATTCGATTTCAAACAGGGTTTATATTTGTAACATTATTTTATAGGATACGAATAAGCGTAACAAATGGACTATGTCTACGGGCACAATTTTAAACAAAAATGACTTCGTCTGCATGAAGCATTTTGAAAAGAGGTTTGTGAGGGAATAATTGCAAGTGATGAATTTTAAAACACAATTCACATTAAAACAGAAATTAATAAATAATAATAATAATTAACTACACTAATGTATTTCTAAACACGTGGCATTCGTGGCAAATGATAGATACATAACCTAAAATTAAAATTTGTGTCAATTTTTGAAGTACCTTGGTAAGGTTGCGCCATCTATTTTCCACAAAGTAAACGGCTTACTAGCTCTCATTTTTGACACAATTATTTACATTGAAACATAGGCAAGCTGTTCTACCAGACGTCTATATATCTTGAGTACACTGATGAAGTTGGCAATAATTCTTTATTATGAATTCCAATCATTAGAAGATATCATCAGAGCTAGTTATTGGGACGTGCCATAAAATATAGATGGCGTTGTACAGCAACAAAATTAGACAAAATAATATTGATATGCAACCAATGAGAGATGCATGGTTTAGTTGTAACATAACCTTCAAACCTTCCAATATGATAATTATCCTACCGCATAATTAGATTTAATAAAATTCCACTAGAATACAAATCAATCTTTGATGTATCTCAGTAGTTTGCAAAAAATGCGTTGTAGATTAATTTTTACAAAAAAAACTGTGGATAATACAAAAAAACGACTCCGACAGATTTGAATAACCTTTAAAAAATATTAAAAATTGAACATTTGCCTAATAGGTTATGTTGATGCATAGACAAACTGTTTTCCAGTCAGGTTTTTTTTTAATAAATTTTTAATATAAGCCAACGTCAATTTAATCTTTAATTCATATCCAAAATCAATTTGTCTTTTTGATTCTTAAGATGTGCAAAAACAAAAAATTTGGAATTTTGAATAACAACATTTTCAAAATTAATAAAGCAATTAATTTATTTTATACATTAATTTCTCACAAGAATAAATCAATATGCAAACTCTCAAAGCAAACCACTATCATTTAACTATTTATAGCTTTATGGCATACCTCTATATTCACCTTTGGCGGTTCGGGCGGCTTCGGTTTAAAACTACTAGTCGATGGTAGATTCTTATTGAATCCGCCAGCTATAGTATAAGTCGACTTCATTGGTTTCATACTTGGTTTATTAATTGTACTTTTGGCAGCTGTGGTAATAGTTGTCGGTTTAATCATTTCTTCAAAATTCCAATTCGTCGAAGCCATAGTTTGACTGGGAGTGCTACTGCTAGCGCTGCTACTGCCACACTGGTCTATCAATTTTTTCAAAACATTTGGATTTACAGTGCTCAAACTCTGAGTTAACTGACTCATAGCCAACGGACTCATTCCTGAAGTCATCATTTGCGTAAACATCTGCATCATCTGATTAGGACTATTATTTAATAGCGGCGATCCTGCATTACTAGCAGTAGTAGTTGTAGTAGAAGACGGACGCGTAAATTGGCCCAAATTCATTGCATTCATTTGACTTAAAGCATTATACTGTCTTAATAATTCTTCTTGATATTTCAACATGTAATTCATGGCATTCTGATCGTACATCATACTCGCCCATGGAAGTGAACCTGATGAATGAATTGGACTTCTTCCTCTTGGAGACCTGGTCATGCCTGGTTGTTTCGGCCCTGGTGGTCTACCACGCGGCCTTCCTAATGAAGGACGCTTTAATGGCTGATTGGTTGTTAGTGGTACTGCATTAGATGGTGTAGGTAAGACAAGAGGCTAGAAATTCAATAATTAAATTTTATTCAATGGGAAAACCACAAAAGTTTACCGTTCCTGAAATGATTTGTGCTGGTGCCGGGGGTGTGATGTTTTGTTTTTGTTGATGCTGTTTAAGCTTTTCGGCTGCCTTATGTTGTTGGCAAAACTTAACAGCTAAATCTAATACATTTACATTTTCTGGAATCTACAAATGGTAATGTAATAATTAAAATAATTAACTAATGTTAGTTTTAAACCTTTTCTTTCATGAATTTCCTATAAGCATCTCCGAGCATGCCAGAAAAGACTAACTCTTTTTGTGGATTGTATTTTTGGACACGCTGATACGATCTGAATAGATCCAAAACAAGTTTTTGTATGGCACTAGTGCTGTTGAGATTCTTAATTTGTGCTTTTAATGATTGAATGCATAACGATCCAGCTTGCTCCGATAGTTGTTCACGATCACTATGCTTAATATAAACCCTATAAAAACATAAACGTCATACTGGAAATTCTTTCTAAAGTATAACCTTACTTATCTGCATCAGGTATACGTTTTAGTTGTAAACAGACATCTAGCAACATTTTGTGGTCATTATTATGACGTAAAACTTGCAATAGGATACCAACGCAACGATTCATATGTGCAGCTAACGAACCAGGGCGATCAATTTCGCTTGATGGGATACGCCAAACACCCTTTTAAAAGTCAATAAATTAATTTTATGGGTTAGGGTCAAAACATCACAAGGTAAAAGATATCGTAAAGGACGAAATGCCACAAAAGAAAACTTTACCGCTGATTTAACTGCCCAGATGTCTCCAATCATCAACCGGCAGGGTCCAAACATTGATTTTAGTTTTTTAAATCTATTTGTCCCTTACAATTCTTTTATGATGTTTTGACAGAATAAATTTAATTTGTGAGTGTAAACAAAATCACATAATCAACTTACGTTAAAGAAATTGTTAGTTTTATGATCCGAAAACAGACCATTAACGAAAGACCCGCTTTTACATTTATATTCGCCCAACAGTAACTGCTTGCATTTACTAACGTCCTTCTTAGTTTTATAATGAAAATACAAATGAACAAGACGATATAAAGCTTTGTAATTCTGTGGAAACCTTATTATGCATTGTTCAAGGCCTACAAGAAAATGCAGGCATATAACGATTAATTAAATAAAAACTATTTTTAATCTTCCTACCAGCTATACAGCGATCGACTAAGCTCAGAACTTCTGAATCAGCAAGATTTCCTGTACTGCTCACATCTGAAGAAGTACTTGATGATGAAGAACTTGAATCGTCACTATCAGAATCTGAGCTAGAACTATCGCTTGAAGAAGAGGAAGCTGTTGACGTTTCATCTATAGACTTCTAAATGATCAAGTATTAGCTTTATTTCATTCGTGTTTTATTGGTATACATTTATTTTAGTGGACACGACCAACAATGTCTACACGTATGTGATACCCACCCAACAAGAGGAGTCTGTTGAAATCACTTTCAATCACTGACAGTGTTGTTATAATTTTTTATGATTTTCCAATCTAATAATGTGAAACATGAATCAACCGAACCTGCCATAACCTAACCTAAAACATAACATAACATAACATAACCTAACCTAACAATCTAACATAACCTAACCTAACAATCTAACATAACCTAACCTAACAATCTAACATAACATAACATAACCTAACCTAATAATCTAACATAACATAACCTAAAGATCTAACATGACATAACCTAACTTAACCTATAATCTAACGTAATATAACATAACCCAACCGAATAATTTAACATACCTAACATAACCAGAGTTTCAATTTTCCAAAAATTTCATTGCTGGAAAAATTAGTAATGTAAAATTTTATGACAGCGGCCTACTCAATTCCTTTTTTTTTTTTTCGAAAAACCATCAATAATTCTTATTTTGCAACAAATCTCAGTAATGTTACAAGGTAGACCCTACAAACCCTATATTGGCAAAAAGCTCTTAAAAAATGCCATGCAATGGTGCAATAAAATATAGGGTGTTCCATTTGAAAAAATCGAGTTATTGATATTTGTAATTTGCCATTTTCAAAAAATCATAGTAGGCGTTGGAACGTCGCCTACGAGTTCGCCTAGATCTCAAAAGATGCGCTAAAGTTTAAGGAATCGACTAGAAAAGAGTTGGTTAATTAATTGTGAATGGTTCTGAAGTTATGAATTCTTCTATGGGTCTATGCACGACACCATTTTGACACATTAAATTGACATGTCAAAAACTATTGCAGATAGGTCTAAAAAACTGGATGCTTTATATCCAAAATCTAGTGGCGAATCCAAAAATGTAACAAAAATGGGGGGTTGCCATTTAAAAAAACAGAATCTATTTGTGCATTTTATTTTGGAACATGCTGTATATAAATAGAAATATTTTTAGAATGCGCCGCATTGTCGGCTCTATCGTTTAAGAAAAAGAACAACTCGATAGCTTGGATAGAAACAAAGTTATGGAGCTTACGCACCCCTGGGTCACCCTGTATATATAGGGCTTTTACTTCATTATATGCGTTACATTTTCGGAAGCTTGTAGCTTCTTAACAAATCACTTCTGGTGATTAAAAGCAGTATCGCTAGACTCCTCTCATCGAATGTTTTCAGAATATATACATATTCACATCATCGGTCGTGTCCACTAAAGTTATTCCGTTGTATCTTAAGCTTACATTATTATCATCTTCAACTTTGCTTACAGAAACCTTATCGACACTTTCAGCAGGGGATGGTTTACTTTCTCTATCTATCACATTCTCTGATTCAGCCGGTTTTACATCTTGATCACTTTTCACTTCTGATTCAACGTTTGTAGCATCTGAATCAGTATCCATAGGCATTTGCTCTTTATTTTCCATAGTTTGAAGCATTAAGTCATCCATCAGGTCTTGCACATTCTTTACTTTTATTGTTGGAGTATTGACGTTTACTAAATAATTAAAACTTATTTAGAAAATCTAGGATGACGATATCATATAACCTACCTAAACTTTTCATATAGCTCTTCTCATCATCTGTATCTGATAACATAATAACATCTTTCTCTTTATTTACTTCCGTTTCAGCTTGTTCTTTAATTTCTACTTGAGTTATTAAATCTTCTACACATTTAGCGATTTCTTTCTGAAAATCATCTTTTTCTTCAACTTCTTGATTGGCGTTTAGTTTTTCTGTTTTAATAGGAGTCGAGACAACAAGTTTCGTTGAGGTTTCATATAATTTAAATGTATCCAAGCATTTCTTGAACATTTTCCCAACACTGTTTAAGATGGTTTTGCCTTCGTGAAGTTCTAAATATTTTAAAATGGCTGCATGTATTCTATAATGAATTTCTAAAGCTTCCACGGAAAGATGTTGTGGGTTGTGGTAATTGATTTTTTCAGGGTACTGTGCATTGTTTTCGTTCAATAAAGCTGCTGCCTAAAAATAATACACATACCAAAAGCATATGATAAATTATAACTGCAGGTTGAAGTCTTGTTGGAGGTTGTAATTTAAACCACGTCTTTTATATAATAAAGCCAATACCACAGGTGGTAATCTGAAACTTACTGTTAGGTAATGCTGTAAATATTCAACAGGTTCTTTTCGTCTTTTTTCAGCAACTTTCCCCAACATGTAATGGTGTAACCAACGTTCATCTGCTTCTGTTTGTTCAGGTTGATATAGATCTAAAGCTTTTGTAAAACTAACACCTGCACTGCCTAGATAACTTTCTTTTTGATTTTCTAATACTTCAAACCTTAAAGAAAATTTATGAAGCTTATGCTAAATAAAGATTTATTAAATACAGATTAACAAGTCTATTCTGTTCATTATTGGGCAAGAATAAATATAATGGTCTGTCCTGACAAGCCTATGAAGATTTGAGAGATATCTTTTACTAATAGTTGTTCTCTGCGCAGCGCTCCTCAGTATTATTGATTTATTTCTGATCTGTCTCCTGAATACTTATTGTGATGGTATATAGCCCATGACACTCCCAGGATACCAAGAAATGCGTTAGTCAAAGTTTCTTTAATTCGTATTTTTGGAGATTACGTTGAACGTGCAGGAGAGCAGACACTGCCTTTATAAGAAATATAAATAAAAAAGCTCATATATCACATAAGGAAGTTGTTTTACGAATACTCGTACTTTCTAGGGTTGGGTAATTCCTGATTTGTTGATCACTAAACCATGATTAGGACTTAAAAAAAAATCAATCTATAATCACCAAACCCAAGAAAATATTTTTAAAAATTTATTCCCCAATCTTTAATCCCAAACAATATCTTGAAAAGATCTAAGCTCGGATCCCTAATCACAAAAAATATTTTGAAACAGCCTAATCCTTAGTCCCTAATCGTAAAAAATATTTTTTTAAATTCAATCCTTAACCGATAAACAATATTTTTAAAAATCGAATCCTTTCATTTCTAATCCCAAAGAATATTTCTAAAAATTTGATCTTTAATCCCAAAAAAATATTTGTTAAAATCCAATCCCTAATCCCAACATTTTTTTTCTTTCATATTCATTCAGATTCGGATTCATATTCATGATAGTAAAACTCGGCCAGCCGACCCCAGAGTAAAGAGAGTAGCAAACACGGTAGATGGTATGTAGCAATAGTGCATTATTTGGTTAACATAAGGGGGTAGTAAGTAAACCTGATATCAAATTTTGATATATAATGTGTTTAATCGTTTGTTTGTAATGTTTTTCAAGTAGGAGTGTTGGGATGTGCACGTAATTAATTCAATTCCGTTTATTTAAAAAACTCTAATTTTCTTAAATATTTTAAATTAAATTTTTCTTTAAAAACTTTTAAAATTTAATTTTAGCAAATGTGTTGAAATTTGGGTATTTTTTACATATATTATGAAAAGTTATAAAAATTAAGTGTTATGAGAAAAAGCAAAAACAAACATTTCAAAACACAGAAAAAAATGACAGACAACTGAGAAGCCTTAGTTACGATTAAACAAATGATAGAGATGTTTGGGCCGGCACACCAAAAAGCGTGGATATCACGCGTAGAAGACAAAGTTGACTGGCAGGCATTATTATTACAAATGTTAATTATAATTAACCAAACCACAGACAACAAACAAAGTTCAACCAAATTAACTGTCCCTCATTATTGTACAAGTTCTCTGATAGAACTCTGGTACTTTGATGTAAACATCATTTCGGTACAGTACAGAGTAACAAAAATATAATGATTTGGGTTTTGATTCCAGTGCTTGCTTTCAAAGATTAAGGGTCTGTGTTTTGGTAAAATTACAAAACATTGGTTCTTTTGGTTTTTCAGATTCTTTTTCCGATTCTCTCTATGCCACTAGTTGAAGGCCTTTAATGAGAAGTACACAATGTCATCGATATGCAATAAACTAAACTTTGTACTGGCAGAGTTAATATTTGTTTAAAGATCAGCATGTCACCTAGCAGCTTCCAAGCACTCATAACGAATAGTAATCATGTTATAACATGTGAAGATCACATGACTTCAATGCACTTTACAAATCCTGCACAGTCAACCTACCAAAGCAGTCGTCTTTTAAAGAAAAAATTTAGGAATGCTCAATGCATTGTTTTAGTTTTAACTTTTGAGAAATTTCTGTCAGAGAACTTAGAAAATAAAAACTTTTTCAGTTCCAGCTCCGATACTGGTACTTACTTTTTCGATGAATGAAAAAATAAGGGTTCAGGTTCTAGTTTGACACAAAATACCAGTTCTTGCAATTGAGATATTGGATGCAAAAGATATTTATAAATAAGAGATAAAATCCTGAGGTGATTTTGGTTTGTTCATCAAACAGAGCAGAGAATATTTGTCTCAAGTGTAGATTAGACATCTTCATTTTTATGTCTGCTAAGTAGTACATCTACACATTGTAGATTGTACAATAATTATAAATTATTGAAACATATTTTACACAAATAACTGCAGAGCATAGTATCAGCTCAGGGTTGTTGCATACGTGTAAAAACATAAAAAGTTCACTAATTGATGCATCTCATTTAACTTTATTTTGGGTGGCCTTATGGGTAAGATTTCTAACCTCAAAACTTGACAGTTAGCAAAAATAGTAGAATTAATTATGATTGTATAAACTGATGTTTTGTGTGTGTTTTTTTTAATTCTATAGGCTTTATTTATATTCTATAGACAATACAGCTAGACTTGTACCATAATTTATAAAACAAAAACTTACTTTTCCATGCTGAAAGTATCTGATTCATATTTAAGCAGCCTCGAACAAAACGAATGCACCATGTATTCAAAGGCTCCAAACTCAATCCATAATGTAATATGATCCGGCGTTATAGTAAGTGACTGCTTAAAACATACCCTAGCACTTTTCGCCTTATCTAAAAATTCAGCCTCGCTTTTAAATCGTTCACAATGGTTCAGTTTACTCTCTAATTGACTAGCGTAACCTAAAGCCAGATCTGCCCAAGTATCCAACCGTAATGGATTAACACAAATATCCAACAAGAAATATTTAACGCTACGTCCTATTTCGTTCTGTTTAAAATAATAATCGCCCAATAAATAATAAGCAGCACGTATTTTGTTTGGGAAACCAATAGGTGATGGTAAATCGTTGGTGTTTCCGTGAACAAATTCTGATGCTTTAGATGTTAGATGTTGTGGATTGCAGTCCACTGGTACAAGGGCTATGATTCGTTGTAACAACTGTTCCAAATCTGATGAAATCGATATTGATTTATATGAATCAAATTCGGGTAAACGATCAGGACAGAAGAATTCATATAATTGTTGAGCACGTTCCCATATTAATGGTAGAGGATTTACATTGTGGTCAGCTAAATGTCTTGACACCTGCAATAGCATTTTTAATTTATTAAAGTCATTTAAAAAAAATTAATATAACCTTATTCTTCTTACTAGGATGTTGATAAAGACAAAAAAATGCCTGTTCCAAATGTATGTCTAATTTATCACGTAGATGTTCAAAAATAGGTGTATCTAGCCTATCTAAAATCTTATCGATTATAAAATGTAAAAGTTCGCCTTGAGATGTAAGGCACCAGCCTTTGGGACCTAAAAACAACACAAATGTTCATTTCTAGCAGATTCAGATAGTATCAATAATCAGACCTAAAAATTCATGAGCGGAAAATAATACTGCTATTGAAGGAGGCACTTCTTTATCTTTACTCGAGTGACTAATTCCGTTTTCGGAGAAGTTACTTGATCTTCGTTTTTTCCTTACGTGACTAACCACACGCTTTGCTTGTTCTCTATGTTCTTCCCTATAAAAAAAAATTGATTACTAAAAATTGGTTTTATATAGAGGCGATTAACCTCAGTAAAGCGTAATGCATCACAATCCATGGTGTTACTGATCCTAATGGAAGACTTTGAGCGTTTTCATTATTTAATTGACGGCACACTATACGGCATAAACTTTCTATCAGTCTGCTTCTTTGTTCTTCTAGTAAAGTATCCACTAAAATAAGTGTAAAATTATTTATTATTGTGTATTTTAATTTGTGTGACACGTTTTTAGCGCACGCGTGCAAAAGAGGACAAGTGCGCTAAAACGTCTTATGAAACGAATACTTTATACTATTTTTTCTATTTGCGTTATTGTTATTAAATAATTAAAAAAATTACTTAGTTTTAAACAAAATTTGTTAGGGATATTTTGGTAAGTAGCATATCAGTTGGTAACACTAGAAATTATGAATTGTTTTTTACATAACCTCGCTTAATCCGCGCGACGTAGAAATTCTCATTCTTATCTCATATATACAAAGCCCGCGGGCCGCTACTAAGCAGCAGAACCTCGTTCAAATTTGCCAGGTGTATTATACGTACTGTTGAAAATTATTATAAATTGAAAGTAGAATATATGCCAATATAGTTGTGACATAAATAATTCCTATTTAATGAATTAAAAACTTGGATGAAATAAGAATAATTATATTTCATTTCATAGAATAAATTCTTTATTTGTCAAAGAAATTAATGAGGTATAAATTCAATAATATTTTCAGCAAATAATGATTTTTGTTAACAAAATAATTATTCATTGGATCTTTTGGATATTATAACTTATAAGGTAAAGATATATAATTTTATAAAACTGAATTTTATTACGTTAAGTTCATTAATAATAAAGTAAAAACCGTTACGCCCTTAACTTATTATTAACTTATTTATTATTCGGCGCATTTATGTGACCTGCAAGACTAGTTTTGCAAGCGTTACATTCCAGTTATGAGTTCACTGCGTAAATAAGATAAGTTTGACAATTTAAGAACAGCTGTCTAACAGTGTCTAAAATTTAATGCGTGTCCTAATGAAGCCATTAGGACACACAAATATAAAAAAATTAATTGTAGGTTTTTTGGTAGCATTATCAAGTTTGTTTTAATTTTTTATATATTTTTTTTAATACATGACATGACAAACTAATACTAAATGTGAGGTTACTGGTTATTTTGTTCAATAACTTTGTTAAGCCAACAGGTTAACAACGGTGCATGGTTGACATCATCCGTGATTGGATAGCAAAAATGTATGTTTGTAACCAAATGTTGCAATTGCAGAAAGCTATAAAATAAACTTAACCTTGAAACTACACAGTTTATAATTTCAAAATGCACAAAAACACACCCAACTGACTGACGTTTTATTCATCCTCTTATAATTCAGCGCTCTCCAAAGCTGGTTACAAATGGTATTAACGCATAAGATGTCACCGTGTAAATGTGAAAATTGGAATATCAACTGCTTTGTTAACAATTCACCGCAAAACAACGCTTCAAATATGATTAGACTTGTTATAAAAAAATGACAAATGTAACTTTTAAGTTATATGTGGCACCTTATATAACTTAAGTGTAGTACGTATACGGTTGGGTTTGTTCATCAATGGATGAATCAAACAACTTCTTTCTTAAAGCATTCATAGCGATGTGCATACATTTGACAGCTGGCACTTGTTTTGTGGTGTCAGTTAAATTTATTAACCTAAACTAGTGAGCAAAACAACCTAAAAGTTTATAGAAAGTGTTGTTCACGCATAACCGTTATCATAAACAAAGTTATGTACTTAACCTCACTACTTGAAAACACGAAGCAACTTTTCCAGTCGACAGATGTGACAACGCTAGATAATAACAAGCTGCCATTGGTGTAAACTTACTCCTTACATAAACGTAAATTTAGTCAGCTGTCACAAAAAAAGGTGTATTAAGATTGGTAACAATTCTTTCACCTACCAAGATTGTACGCATAGGCACCATCAACTGCACAAATAAATAAGCAAACTGTCAAAAATTAACCTAACCTCTACAAATGACATTGACTATAAATTAAAAAAATATGAGAAGTAGTGGTACCAACTGTCTTAAATTACTTTTTTATTTAATCACACAATATTGGTAAACCATAAACATCCGTCTTACGATAGTTTATTGACTTTCAATATTGTTTAACGATAAATTCGAAGATTTTAGGTTATGTTCACAAGTACTCTAACCAACAAATTCCGTTATTGTGTACTATTTTCAGTTAATTATCCTGACAAAATATACTATCTGTTCCGCCATACAGACAATCTTCAAACAGTTTATATAAATCGGATAAATAAATGTAAATGCTTTAAGTCCATCGTCACAGATACATTCTAATCAATATTCTGTTTATGTTACTAATAAAAACTATTAATTAAAAATACGTTTTTTTCAAAAAGGAGCTCTAGTTGACATTTATGAAACTTACTAATAATCACAGTTTCTTCTTTAATAATTTCATGTAGAATAGTTAAACAGTTATTTAGAACCATTTCCCATTTATCTTGGTCCTTGGATAGTTTTACAAAATGTGCAACAGCTTCATGTAAACATTTCTCTGTCCAAATGAAACATTCCGTTTTATCTATTTTCCAAAGGGAATCCATCAACATTCCTAACTGGGCAGGTCGTCCCATTTTCCCAAACGTCGGCGGATTTCCAACACATAAAAATGTAGTTTGTAGAACTTCAGCTACTTCTATATAACATTGTCTATTATAAAGCTGCTCCAAATGACTTAACGAATCAATCCTATAATAATATACTTGTTATAGTATGAGTAGTTTATTTTTCAGAAATAAAAACTTACATTTCAAGATGTTTTAAAACTTTACTCGTAATTTCAGAACTGACAAAAGCATATTTTCCACAATTAGGAAACAATAGCTTAAATTTAGTTTCAGTCTTTTCTTCTTCTGATGTAATAACTTGCTGCACCTTTGAAAATTAGAACTTCAATCAATAAATGTACAATTTAAACTAGTTAGAATTTTACCAATTGCAGTGCTCGAATTGCTAAAACATTCTCTGATGCATTTCTGTATATATGCGCTCTTAACCAATGAACACGTATAAAGAATAATGTATGATCATCTCCCCATTCATCTTCCCATGCACTTATAAGTTGCAGAAATGTGAGTGATGTTGGATGAACGACTTCGTCGAATTTCACTTCCCTATTTAAAAATCAAAAAGTTATCTTTGAGGATTTTTGACGAGAATTAACAATAAAATATGTTACATGCAAGGTTGGATATTCATTCACCAATTCTTGTCATAGGGATTCTGGATTATTTTTTTCAATATATTTTTTTGATTCAGGGATTGACTTTAAAAGAAAATCCGGGTACAGGAGTTAGGGATTGAGTATTGGGTTTTTAAAAATATTTCTTTGAGATTAGGGATCAAACTGGAATTTTTTAAAATATTTTGGGATTAGAAATTGAGGATTGAATATTTAATAGTTTGTGGAATTAGGGATTAAACGATTTTTTAAAAATATTTTTTGGATTGGAGGATTGGGGAGTAGATCTTTTCAAAGTATCTTTTAGGATTAGGGATTGGATTTTTAAAAAAGTTTTTGATTGAGGATTGGATTTTTAAAAATATTATTTGGTGTTCGGAATTCAGGATTGAATTTTTAAAAATATTTCTTTGGGATTAGAAATTGAGAGTTGGATTTTTAAAAATATTTTTCAGGATGGGGCCTAAGGATTTTCACTTTTTTCTTAGGATTCAGGATTAGATCTATTCAAAATATTTGTTTGGGATTAGGATTGAGGTTTGGATTTTTTTAAATACTTTTTGAGATTAGAAATGGAATTTTTTACAGATACATCTCACTATTTAAATAAATAGTTTTAGGATTTTTTAATTCAACAATATTTAATTTTAAGCCAAAAAATTAAATTTTGAATTTCAAAAAGCAAATTTACTTACTTTGTATTTATTTGGTAAAGAAACAATTCCCCATACAACAAGGTAGCAAGTGCATCATTTCTTTTTTCCATGAATGTTGCTGAAGTTCCCCATAGTGCTGGATGTTCAAAGTGTTCTCTAAAAACATGAGGTTATATATAATATAAAATCATTCAGTTTTTATTTTATCTTGTTACCTATACATAGCATATGCTTCAATGTATACTGAGATTAATTTTGAAGGCCACTTAAGTTGCCACATTGAAGTCAAACTATGCACTAACTCTTCAATTAATGATACAGCATCGCAACATTCCCACTTTTTTGTCCAAAACTTTAATACATCATCTTTTTCACATTGTGAACCAAAATACTCTTCCTTACTATTAGAAAAACATAAGTTGCATTTAAAACCACTACAAAATTAAATAAGGGGTGATTTTGAAAGTGCTTCTCCCCTTGCTAAATCATTGCTTTTTCAGATAAAAGCGCCAGATTTAGAAAACACTTATCATCGTATTGGAGGTGAACTGACCTAACCCACACCACACCTCTAATACGATGATATAAGATGCCCATTTGCATTTTTTGACATAAGAAACAACTTTCCATCATTTCCGATTTCACCCAAAGTGAACTCAACTTGTGATTTTTAACTAAGACACCCTGTATATTTGCAGTGATTAAATTAAGTTAAAAATCAAAAATTGAGGTAACTTCTGGTGAAAACAAAAATTATAAAAAAGTTTATTCTTATACTATAAAAAAATGCAAAAGGGTTTCTTATACGTGCTTTGCAAATGTAACACTTGTATCTTAAAAGACAATGATTTGGAAAGGAGGAACCACTTAAAAAAACACCCAGTATATAATCTTCTTACCTGGTATCAGATGGGTTTGGAGAATGTATCGGTGATAAACCGGTTTGTGTTTCAGTAAATATTTTATAAATATTATCTACATTAGTCATAGAATCTTCATTATTGTTATATTTTTCATTTTGTAGACCATTAGGCCTAATGTAACACAAAAGAAAATCATAAACTATAATTTTAATTATTTCTATCACAACTTACAATAAACGGGAAGGGATTATTCTTTTAAGCGCATCCTCAATAGTTAAATCTTTTTCTGATTTACCCTTTTTAGCTGACTTACGTTTACTATGCCATCCCCAAACTTGTAAATCTAATAACAAATCTCTACGTCTTTTGGTACCTCTTTTCTTATCAGTCTTTTGTTCAGAATTATTTTCTTCCTGATCCTCAGTGTCTTGATCCATCTTAAAGACATACAAAAACATTAAAATACATTTAAAACATCATAATTTTATTACATCATCATTATCTTCTGCTTGACTACTATTTAGATTTTCTACACCAGAATCGTTAACATCACAGTTATTCTCACTATTCGTAGACATTCTTCTTTCAAAGTTTTGTTCACTTGTGTCGACTTGCATTTCACCAACATCTGGTGGTTGTGGTAGTTTTGGTTCGGGAGGTTCTGCATCTTTGCTTTGACTTTCTGTTAATTCGGTAACACTAATTATTTCTGGCACGACTAGTTTTTCTACAACAGTTTGGCTCATACATTTTGTTAGATCGACTGTACAGAAGTGACTCTAAAAATTGTACATAGACAAATATTAAACTTCTCGAACAATTATAGTTCTGATTGTACTCTACTTGCCAAATGTGCTTTGAATTAATAATAATAATATTAATAAGTGGAAATAAATTACGACATAGAATGATAACACTTTAATATTGATAAAATTTATATGAAGTAATGGTTATAATCAGGGGCAACCAAGATCTTACTAAATGGGTAGTTAAGTGCACAATTTCGTGTAGTCTAATGTATAGGTATATAAAATTATGGCGATTTCAGGTTTTTAAACTGTAATAAAAGATAAAAAGTAAACCAACTGTTCAATAATTTTTTATCATATATTACTGTAAGTTTTACACAATTTCGTGTAATTGTATGTACACTACCGGTCATAAGTATTTGCCCACCTATACTTTTGAGTAGTTTTTCTATGTTTATTAACTTTCAAGCGATTTTGTTAATAATTCTGAAGATAATTGAGGATGACTTGTTCGTGGATTTTTAGAAACAAATGTTACATCGAATTTTAAACAACTATTGTACTAATTCTCATTTTAGCCATAAAAATAAAATATCAATTTAGTAATAACATTTTTCAATGGGAACTTTCTGTAACGCACAAAAAATTGTTCAGCATCACCCCAAGTTTTAAGATTTGTTCCGGACCACCTGAAAATCATAGAACCAAATTTCGCAACCCAAGCATAATCTAACAATTTAAATCTTAAGACCTTTTTTTTAAATTTCAAGCAAGTTTTTTAATTTATTTAGTTTTTTTTTATTTCACGCCTACACTATGGGGGAACCAACATCTAAGGTCATCTGCCCCCCATCTAACATGCAATACGAATATACACATCCATAGTTGAGGTAGCAGAATCTTCCAATTAAAAAAATCCCGGCGCCCCAAGTGGGGTTCGAACCCACGACCCTTGGAACACGAGTGATGCACTGACACCACTCGTCCACTGCCGGCCCTCAATTTATTTATTATTATTAATTTAAATTTATGCAAGTACAGTCAAATGGTGTAAATCCAATTCTCGCCTACCATTTTATTGTCAGAAATATATTTGTGCAAATCGACAATACTGTGAGCTAAAGACAACCAAGTAAAATCCTCTAAAGGTGTTGGTAATGGAATGCATGGTAATGGTTTGGCTGCTAAAGACTTCTCCACTTCATTAATACGATCACACAACTTTTGTACGTCCTCCATACACCTTTTCTCATCGTCTTCATCAACTGGCACATTTAGATTTGGCTCTAAAACACTAAACGCAATACATTATCATTATAGACAATCAAAGATTAGTACATTACAAACTTACTAATCGGGATTATATAATGTATAATACTGTCTTGTGCCTGAATTAGATTCATAAATTTGTTTTCTTAATACAAGGCCCCTTGTATAATCAGGATCTAATACTAAAGCCTTGGTTATATACACTAGACATCCTACGGTATCTCTAATTGCATATAAAAGTACGATTAACTGATCCAGACAAGGCCAATGAGATTCATTACATTTTAAACCCTTAAAATAAATTTTATGCTTAATAATAAATAAAAAAATTCATTTTTGTATTCGTTTTGTCAGATACATAACCTAATTTTACAACAGTCAAAGTTAACCTCAAAATTTACAAATAAATTAATGCTTTTTATAATTCTGTGTAGACAAATACAAAAAAAAAGTTCAATAGCATTAACTGCCAATTTTCAAGCTATTGCCTTCTTTTAAAGCACTCTGCTAACATGTCATGCTTTAAATCGCAGCCTTAAGCCTAAAGATTGACGTGACAGCACTCTTAACAAAAATAATTATTTTAAGTTATCTTTTTACCTGTGAAAATGCATACACAGCTTGTCTAAATCTATCTAATTTTAAAGCTAAAACACCTATTTTATACCATAGGGTAACATCAGTCCGATCTAATTCTGAAGCCTACAAAAAAAATTTAGTGATAGAATTATTATTATGATGATGCAACGCATAATTTTTTTCTTTACCGTTAAAAAATAATCCAAGGCAACTTTAATATCACCTCTTTCTTTTGCATTACTACCAAGATTAATATAACAGGAATATTTAAGTGTTGACATAGTTTTCGGTAGTCCGCCTTGAGTTTCCAGCTGTGGGATATTTTCTTCAAGTAATTGTTGCAAGACAGCTTCGGATTCCTCAAGTTTACCGTTACAGCGAAGGCGTAATGCATTATTGTATAAATCCAAAGCAATTTCTTCCTTTTGTAATAAAAAAATAAACAAATAAAATTGCTCAAGAATCAGTGTAAAAAAATTAAAATTATCACCTGAGCTTCCTTTCTAATAGTGGGAGCATCTTCGTCTGATAAGGAATCACGATTTAGGGATCTTATTTTTAACATTTTTGTGCAATTATTCTTTTTTTTTGTTGATATGCGTATTTACATATTTTACTGAAAAATAAAATTAAAAAGTCCGGTTTTTGAGGTTATGTTGATAAATTAAAAATCTGTGAGGAAGCGTTCAACGTCCAGTCATTTGAAATGCGTTCCAAAGCGACTGACGTAAAACACATGTAAATTGTATGAAAGCAAAGAAAAAATAGCTGTATAACTGGTTGCCTATGTGTGCGTAATGCTTTTACTTATTTTCAAATGCAACATAGAGAATAGTGTACATGTTGCATTTTAATAGCGCTGTATATGTCAGATAAATAATTGGTATAGCAGATTCCCGTTATTTAAATACGATTTTCACCAGTGGCTTGCAGGATTTTGTAATAGAAATATGAAATTTGGAATTGCCGTTATCAAAGTCACTTCAATATGGCAAGATTTTTAAAATTCCCCTTACTTTAAAAAGTCTACTCTCTCAAGCCTTATCTCATGGATCTCCATAATCATTAAATTAAATAAAAATAAAAAAAATTAAGTATTCAAAGTTTCACAAGATTTATTAAGTATTTTATACAATTTATCGAAACATTTGTCAGATTATAAAATACTTAACAAATCTTGTGAAACTTTGATTAATCTTTTTTTTTTAATTTCATAACTAAAAAGTTATTATGAAATAAATAAAGATTAATAAAAAGTGTCGCAGATTTTATTAAATTATAACCTGAGAATATTGTTTCAACAGGTAAGGTAAAGCACAAAGTAAGGCTGAAAACAATAAATAAAGAGTTACTTTTTAATTGAAATGCGCCAATAAATATTGGAGGCATTGTACAGTAACAAAATAACGTCAATATGCGGTAAAAGTATACTGCCAACTATGTAGATCTCTTTTAATTTGGGGTTAATGGCATTAACACCATTTTGAATGTTATTGGCGCGCGCCAATTTAGGTTAATAGCTTGTAAATCGAACTTATAAATGCGGAATATTGGCAAATTATGCTTATTTTATTATTTAAAATAAAATATTGTAATTTACTTACCTTTTGGTGGATGAATTTATGAATAAAATAACCAATAATAATGCTACACAGGTTCGTCAATGGTGGCCACAATAAAAAAAATTATAAACATGAAAGCCAGTCTCGGTGGATTAGTGGTTTGCATGTTTGCTTCATAATCCAAAGATCGCAGGTTCAATCCCCGGCCGAGCTGGTAATTTTTCATAGCGGAGAAAAATTTAAAACGCCTTCTTTTCGGATAGGAAGTAAAACTGTAGGTTCCGTGTCAATGCGATGTTTGGCACGATAAAGATCCCTACTGGGAGTGGAAGTCCCCCAGATTCGGTGAAATTCTAGTAGGGTCGGCCAAAGGATCATAGCAATCGGTGCCATGAGGTACGAAGGATGCTCCGCCATCCTGATTCCTCGCCCAAAAATAAATAAATAAATAAAATACAAACATGAATTTATTTTAACATAAAATAAATAATTCTTTAAATTCTGTAAATAAAATTTAAAAGAAAAGTTTTGGTGGCAATTGAAAATTTGTAAATTAACGTTATGGCTGTTGAAGTACTTATTAATCTAAAATGTAATAACTGACGTTTTGGAGGTCACGTTTTATAAACAAAGGTATCGAACCATCATATTTTGTCGAAAGTGTCAAACGTACAAATTACAAAACAAAAGTTAAGATTTCTGTTAACTTATGCTGCGTTCGGTATTTCAACTCTTTTACTTAATTACAATATTATTTACAACAATTGATACTATGAAAACAGAGCTCTTCGAGTAAATAAATCTGAAATACCGAACGCGGCTTTTAATACAGCATGACCAACAACACACGTTGCTAGTTTCAATTCCTAAATTGTTTTTTATCTCTCTCATAAAATTTTATCTGTTTCAATTTGGGGGAACATTATGAACTCGTTAAGTAGCTTCTGTCTGTGACGACTCCTGGATACTTACAGAACACCACTGTAACTTATTGAACAATTTTGAGCTTTTTAAGATAAATCTCCATTTATTTATGTATCAATTATTTATATTTATTAATAGTATTGATAAATAAATTGATTATTATTTTTGTTAATCAAATTACTTAGTTATTTTTATATTTACAGATACATCTTGGTGATTTAATGGAAGCGACCTATTGTGTACCATCAAATTTTGTCTCGTTATGAACCATGGACGCATAGCAGACAAAATTTAATGGCGCCTCTTGTGGTGTGGTGTGCAAATAAACCTAACATTTCTAACATATCTGGAAAGTAATTAAAAAATCGGCATTGTAACGAAAGGTTGAATAGTTTAGATCAATTATAAAAGTTTATATATTCTAGCAAAACGGTAATAAACCACCGTTTAACAGAGATAGTGCTATTTTTTAATTAGATACAGGTTTTTCACCAAAAAATCATTTCTTAGTTGCACACCCATCTGTGAAGGTGGAGCTTCAAAAATGTCCCCTATTTTCATATGGAAAAGTACGAGGTCTGGCTATTAAATAACGAGACTGCGCGCACAGAAGACGTCCTAGAGGGGTAGGGGAAAAACGAATGCAGCGTTGGATAGCTGGAAGTGTCTACTATGCCAGTACGAAAACACGTTTTTGTCGCTGTAGTAGTATTTTTTCTATAGAGGTTAGAAACGAACGTGTTTTTTTCTCGTGCCGATAAAAAAGTGTGACAAAAAACAAGAGCAATGGATCGATGTGAAATTTCTCGTTGAATTAAAGAAACTCCGACTGAGTGCTATAAGTTGTTGAAAGAGGCTTATGGTGAGAATTCTCTATCTCGTGCGCGTGTTTTCGAATAGTATAAACGGTTTTCTGAAGGCCGATAGAGCACCGAAGATGACAAACGTCCAGGTCGACCTGTCTTTGCTTCAACTCCGCAAACAGTGACCAAAATCAAAGAATTTGTGCTCGGAGATTGTCGTAGGAGCATTCGGATGATTGCTGAGACTGTAAACGCCGATAAAGAAACTGTCAGAAAAATTTTACATGACGAGTTGAACATGAAGAAAGTTTGTGCGAAGTTGGTCCCAAAAAATTTGACCCCTGAACAAAAGCTCGTCCGTCAACAGATTTGCTCAGATTTTCTTGAGACTTTAGATGAAGAGCCTGAATTGATGGAAAACATCATCACTTGCGATGAAACATGGATATTCCAATACGATGTTGAAACTAAGCGGCAATCCATGCACTGGAAAACTCCTGCATCGCCAAGAATGAAAAAAGCAAGGATGTCGAAATCAAAATTTCAAGCCATACTAAACGTTTTTTTTCGACATCAACGGCATCGTGATGACTGAATGAGTGCCACAGGGTAAAACTGTAACCAAACTTACTATTTGAAAGTTTTGGCAACACTGCGAGAGCGAGTTCGTAAGAAACGACCGGAGTTGTGGAAAAACAAGTCGTGGATCTTGCACCAGGACAACGCACCTGCCCATAACGCGCTGTCTGTGAAGCTTTATTTAGCCGCTAGAGGCACTCCAGTGCTCAAACACGCGCCGTACTCGCCTGATTTAGCACCCTGTGATTTTTTCTGTTTCCGAACATCAAGTCTGCCTTAAAAGGAACTCGGTTCGAGTCGATCGAAGTGGTGAAGCGAAAATCGGCAGAGCTCCTAAATGCTCTTACAAAAGAAGACTTCCAGCATTGCTTTGATCAACGGAAAAAACGAATGAAACGGTGTGTGGGGAGGGGAGGGGAGTACATTGAAGGGGAGCATTCGATTGTAGAATAATTTTTAAAATAAAACTCTTTTTCATAAGCAGTCTCGTTATTTAATAGCCAGACCTCGTATATGGAGTTCCCGGTATTAATAATATTAAAGTATTTGCTATTATCCATGCATTTTTAAAAAATGGGAGGGCTAGTCAAGAAACTAAGAATTTTACAACTAAATATTTATTATTTTTTTCAGTATTTATTTTGTTTATTCCTAGTATTAAACACATAAAAAGAATAAACTGTGTTTAAAATTGGTAACCTTATTATCAAGCATAAAGATTCTAAGAAAATGGCAACGCTGTTTTGCTGCCTTGTGATTGTCAACATTTCTAACCTTACCATTTGTGATGTTACCAAACACTCTACAGAGTAAAATCAGCCAAGAAGTCATGGCCAACCCTCATCTTTTTACAAAGTGAATGAATGATGCTTGAAGAAATGTTTCTGCAACCACTTGTATAAATCTTGAAATATTCCTCAAAGGAATAAGCAAATTACACTAGATAATCACAGATCCAAATAGTAACTTTTTAACATGCACAACCAAGTTGATAAATGTTCTTTCAAATTTTCTTTGTTGGAAATGATACAGTCTGTTATTGTAAAACTTTGCTACCTCTATTTAGATTAAAATTTTAGTAGATACGTAATTAAATACATATTTTATAGCTTTTGAAGATATTTGATGTTAAAAACCATATTAATAAATAAGAATAAAATAAGCTAATTAAAGAATTAACGCAGAGAATATAACGGTATTAGCAGTGTTGTAATGTATCTAGATACAAGTATCTAGATACAGTATCTAGATATTTTTATGGCACCTAGATACATATCTAGATACTTTTAAAATTTTGTAACTGTATTTGGATCTAGGTACATTTTTTGTAGTATCTGTATTATGCAGATACTATTTCCATATTTTTATAACTTTATAATACAAAAACTACCATAAATGATGTATGGAATTTTATGTTTGAAATAATGTAATAATAATAATAATAGCTACTACCCATTACCTAGCGAACCAGGCCCCAGAAGCTATGAAGCTTCTGCGGGAGGGAGGGGCGATTATTATTATTATTATTCAGGTTCAACGCGCGACTGCAGGACTTGACAGATGGTATAAGCACAAATCCCACATTTGTGTTACAGCTAAGGGAAACTGCAGAAAACCTGAACCAGATCTCCCGGTTTCGGCAGTGAATCCGGGCCGCTTGGGTGAAAGACGTGCATGCAGGTCCCCACACTACCAAAGCTTTAAACCGACAACATAATAAAACAATTTTTTTATTATGTAATTTCTTTAAAATCTACTAGATGATAGTCATCTCGATAAACAATTAGAGTCACTACATCTAATCAGCCATGCCAAGTTGACGTATCAGTGTACCGCAAGCGAAACTATATGGCAAAGGAAGTGTGAAATCTAATAATTCCTAAATTAAAATCGTATGCTTATTTGGCATATTACAATTTGGGGTTGTCACAATAAAAACTATGTAAAAAACTCTTTTAAACTAAACGTGGATATACTTAGATTCAATGGGGATAATAATAATTAACCATTTCGGGCTTTTTTCGCCCCAAAATGGCGTCGTTTGTGGTACTCTGATCAGCCAGCATGTCCTGGCTGACTAGATGTAGTGACTCTATAAACAATGGATATTATTACAGAATGATGATATTACCGATTGTGAAGTGTAAAGAAGACGCATTCTTCCAATGCGTTGCCAACTCTGTACCATAATTTACAGCTTGTACCAACTTGGTACGTTGGTAGATATGAGGTTAGTTGGTGGTAGGATGGTAGATAAAAATTCTTTATTACATGTTGTGATTATTTAATATTTACGTAACAATTTTGGAATGTATATTTTACTGGACTTGTAGATAAGTACCACGACAAGCCATAAGTAAGTCCTTTAAGTATGCGAGTACAGTAACAGCCTTGGTAATGTAATGTCTAGCGTGCTGGACTTTCACCCAAGCGGCCCGAGATCGACTCCCGGTGCCGGCAGATCTGGTTAAGGTTTTCTGCAGTTTTCCTTAGCTGTAACACCAATGTGGGATTTGCGCTGTTCCATGTGTAAGTCGGCTGCAGCCGCACGTAAGGCCTATGTAATAATAATAGCCCCCTTCCTCCCGCACAAGCTTGTAGCTTCTGGGGCCTGGTTTCTTGGGCCGGGTTATGGGTTGTAGCAGTTATTATTATTATTATTTTTATTATAGTAAAGACACTATACGGGATTGTTACACACTCCATTTTTTTCTGTCAACATTCAATTTGAGAACTTTCAAAGTTCTAAAGAACTATCCTAATGAAGTGCTTTTGAAAATATGTTAAAGAGTATAAGTATAATCTATTCGGTTACATGAAGGGTGACTAAAAGCAACCAGATTTAACGACTTTTGTGGTGTAATAGTACTCGGAACTTGGAAGATTGTTGTAGTGTGAATCGTACCAACACTTACTTTGAAATTAGGTTATCAGAAATAATATCTAGGCTATGATGGTTTCTGTTAAAGTGATGAAACATTTTCTATGTTTTCAAACACTGAAGACTATTGGAGTTTATTCAAGTTATTAATATTCTGCATAACACCAAGACTGAAGATAAAAGATCTACACAAATATCATTTATTTATTTTATATTTTTATTAAAATATTAATGTAAATTATATGTGAAAAGAATACATAATAATTCTAAAAAGTGGAAAGGTTTGAATGCACACCGTACTTATCTTTAGATACTGGTTTCTGCTTAATAATTATTCATTTTTAATATCTATAAAATTTAATAAATATTGCTGTCCTAGACTAGTCCTGGAATTGATGCTTAGTTAAATGATTATTTTCGGTACGAAAAATTGACTAAGAAGTTGAACAATATGAATGAACAAAGTTAAAAAATGGACTGTATTACAACAAAAATTGGGAGCAAACTGTTAACTGAATGTTGAGCGGACTTACCTGACGTTTCGATGAGCTATTCGACGATATAAGGATGCTCTATCGCCATATACTGTCTGCTCTAGCGCCTTCAATAACTGACCAATGCACAAAATACACCACAAGCACTTGTATTTCCAAATTATCAGCAAAATTAGGCACACAAAGGTAAAAGTAATGTTTTGACCTCTTTCAAATTTCAATTGTTTTTTCGAAGTGGCTTTTATGTAGCCCACTCAACAACAAAAAACGTACAAAATTTTGTATTCAAAGCCGAACGTTGTTTGTAACCAAGAAAAACTAACTAAAACAGCGATTTGTCTTAACATACCGCCCACCAACGTTTATTCAAATTAACTTTAAGACGATGGCAGTGGGCATAATTTTACAAAAGGTCTTTTGAGAAGACCTGCCGCGGTCTTTACCGTCGCAACTCTGGCAACATTGTCAACCCCAGTATGTAGCTTTACAATTCGACTAAGCTTCCATTTTAGAGGAGGACTATTGTCCTCCTTAATCAAAACTAGTGAACCTATGGTTATGGATGGTTGTTTATCATTCCACTTATGACGCTGTTGAAGCGTATGCAGGTATTCTAGGCTCCAACGACGCCAGAATTGTTGATGGAAGCGCTGCAATAACTGCCATCTTGATAGTCGATTTAAGGCAAGATTTTCAAGATCCTCATCAGGTGGTGCACTTAACGGCTCCAAGGTTAAGAAATGACCCGGAGTAAGAGCCGTCAAGTCATGGGGGTGGGAGCTTGCTGCACAGAGAGGGCGCGAATTTAGAACAGCCTCAATTTGAGTCAATAATGTTAGTAGTTCCTCATATGTCAACACCTGCTCCCCAATAACCCGAATCAAATGAGATTTAACCGATTTAACTCCTGCTTCCCATAATCCTCCAAAGTGCGGAGCAGCAGGAGGGTTAAAATGCCAACTGATAGTTTCAAGGCTGGCTTCCTCTAGAGCATATGCAGAGAGAAGTTTGTTCGCCCCAACAAAATTTGTTCCACAATCACTATACAAATGGGAACATCGGCCACGACGGGATATAAAGCGTCTCAACGCTGCGACGAATGCTTCAGAGGAGAGATCAGACACTAATTCCAAATGTAAAGCTTTAGTAGACATGCATACAAAAACGCACATGTAAGCTTTCTGGCTCTTGACACCGCGACGCTTACTTAACGTGACAAACACAGGCCCAGCGAAATCCACACCAGTGTGGGAAAAGGGTTTTAACTGAGAGACTCGAGCCCTTAGTAAGTCACCCATTAGAGGTTCAATAGGAGTAGGCTTGGCCCGAAAACAACGATAACAACGAGAAAGACAATGTTTAATTGCTCTCCGTGCAGAGAGAATCCAAAATTGTTGTGCTAACAAATAATTCAATGTTTGTAGGCCAGGGTGCAAATGGTGCCGATGATAATATTCTATTATCACTTCGGTAAGTCTGTGTGACCGTGGAAGCAACATGGGGTGTTTAGCTTGCTCGGAGAGGTGAGAATGACGAAGACGTCCGCCCACCCTGACGACACCATCTTCATCTACGAAGGGACATAATTTACGAAGTGGTTTCGAAATTCCTTTATTTTTACGAATATTTGCGATGTCTTCTTCGAACACGATAGCTTGAACCGATTTGACAATTGCGATAGTGGCATTGTAAAGTCCCATATGCGAAAGAGGGCCACGTAGTTTATTAGAAGGTAATTTAAGATTGCGAATGAACCTCAAACAAAATGCTACAGTCCCCTGAACTTTACGAAATGACGACAACTTTTCAAGTAAGCTGCCTGTTCAATTTTTACGGACTGTGGAGAGCATAACTGCGACCTTTTCTTCGGATGACAAGTCTGCTTCACTGTTAGAGACGCCAATCTGATCTGGCCAGTCATTAACGGGTAGCGTGAGCCAAGTGGGACCCGCCCACCATGACGTATGCGTTACCAGCTGAAGAGGCAAGAGACCACGAGAAGCACAATCCGCTGGGTTTTCAATGCCTCGAACATGTTGCCAAAGCTCTGGAGAAACCCTTTCTGTATGTGGGAAACTCTATTGCTCACAAAAGTTTTCCATCTGTGCGGTGACGATTTTATCCAATTTAAAACAACAGTTGAGTCAGACCATGCAAATATTTTAGAAATTTCAATAGAATTCCGTAAGGTGTTGACAACAAATTCAACGAGGTTCGAAAGAAGTACCGCAGCACATAACTCCAACCGAGGTATAGAGACTCGTTTCAACGGGGCGACCTTTGATTTTGCACAAACAAAAAATACCCTAATTTGATTATCAGTAACGACACGAAAGTAAGAAACAACAGCATAGCCTAGCTCCGAGGCATCGCAAAAGGCATGTAATTCACAAGTACGAAAATTATCTATAACGAAACGACGAGGAATGCGAAGTTTAGCAAGAGAAGGCAACTCAGATTTATACTGAAGCCATTTGTCAATGATATCTTGAGGTGGTTTTTCGTCCCAAGTCAACCCTAAAGTCCACAGCCGTTGAATGAGGTTTTTTGCAAAAAAGACAAGGGTGTCAAAATTCCCAAAGGATCATAAATTCGAGCAATTTCTGAAAGTATGGTTCGTTTTGTACAATCATTATCCAAAGCCTGAACTTTATAAGAAAATGTATCCTCTTTAGGGAGCCAACAAAGTCCTAAGATCTTAACAAACGAGTCCAAATCGAATGAATATGACGTTTCAGATGACGATTCTAAAAATTCTTCAGAATTACTTGCCCACTTATGAAGCACAAATCCACCTCGCTCGAACAAACCAATAAGTTGACTCTGGAGGTTAATTGCGTCCTCCAGGGAACTACAGCCAGTCACAATATCATCAACATAGATATCTGACAACAAGATTTTTGATGCCAATGGAAAGTACTCTTGCTCATCTTTGACTAATTGAATGATTGTTCGAAGAGCTAAGAAGGGTGCTGAGCAAACACCATAAGTCACAGTATTCAATTCAAATTGTAGTATGGGTTCATTTTGAGAAAATCTCCAAAGTATGCGTTGGTATTTTCTGTGCTCAGGGTTAATGACGATTTGACGATACATTTGTCTAATATCTGCAGTAAGTGCTATCTTATGAAAACGAAAATTGAGCAGAATACTTACAATGTCCTTTTGAAGTTTAGGGCCTGACATAAGTGTATCATTAAGGGAAATGTTGTTAGAAGCCTTCATCGACGCGTCAAATACCACTCTTAACTTAGTAGTTGTACTGTCTGGCTTCACTACACAATGGTGAGGAATGTAATATTGATCTGATGACTTATGAGAAGGAAAAACGAGAGACATATGACCACTATCGATGTAATCCTTCATAAAATCGCAATACGACTGGTACAAAGAGGGATTCTTAACTAATTTTGATTCAATAGCCAGAAAATGACGAAGAGCGAAATTGTACGAATTACCAAACTCAGGGTGCCGTATACGAAAGGGAAGGTCAACTATATAGCGACCTTAACTAGTACGAGATGTTGTTTTTGAAAATATCTCTTCGCAACATATATCTTCAGGCGAAGAATGTTTAATCGAGGGAATTTCTTCTAATTCCCAAAACTGTTTTATCGAAGTGTTCAACGAAGCGTCGATAAAAGTGCAAAAGGAAGACAGAGTAGACGTGCGAGTATTACAATCGACTCTTCCCATCAGGAGCCAACCAAAAACGGTATTTACAGCCGTTAGTTCGCCTATACCTCCAATCTTAATACCATCCATTATAATAAGGGAAAATATCTCTGACCCTAATAGCAGATCCACATCACTAGGATGTCCAAAATGAGGATCTGCAAGTGGAAGACCTTGAATATGTCTCCACTCATTTTTGCCTATGGAGATTGAAGGCACACAAAGGTAAAAGTAATGTTTTGACCTCTTTCAAATTTCAATGTTATAATTCTTTAATGCTGACAAATTTTCAGAAAAGCAATTTAGCAAATGACGTAATGAATGCACGGAATCATTTGCTTTAGGGGCATTAAAGATCGAGTTCCAGTAGCAAGTAGCCAAAATACGTTTATTTTCGTACCTATCTATCAATAGATCAAACGCAATTTGATAGTTTTCAGAAGTTAATGACAAATTCTTTATTAGGTTTAAAGGTTCCTTTGACAATGTTGATATCAAGTATTGAAATTTGTCAATATCTGAAAGTGAGTTATTATTATGGATTAACGATCTGAAAATATCAATATATGTAGGAAAATCTCTATACTCTCCAGAGAATTGTTTTAACGAAATTTGAGGAAGTTTCAAATTACTTGGATATGAACTGCTTGAACCAGAAATATGAACTGTTGGTTTTTCGGAACACAGTAAATATGTACCATTAATTTGGCTATACACGTCTTGAATATTCGCCGTGACTATACTTAATGTTTTTAGAGATTCTTCAGTTTCCGAATCCAGTTTTAGTTTATTATAGGCTAATTCATATTCATTATACATTTTTCGTGCAATATCAGCTTTTGCAAGAAATACAAAATGCGTATAGAATCCTTTCTCAGAAGTAGTAGCTGCTTGAGCATTTTCAAGAATGGGACCCAAAAGTTTCAAGGTTTGTTCCCCAAGCGTTACAACCTTCTTCGACATTTGGAATAGTTAAAATAAATATATACAAGGCAACAAATTACTACTCAAACCCAAGTAAAGATATCAACGCACACACGTCAAATCTATACAATGACAACTGTAGGTTAAGTGTTAATTTGCATTTATCAACGTGACAACTTTATTATTGATTGTCAAAATTCTAAAATTGATACAAAATAACTATGTAAGTAACAACTGATGTCAGGTTAATTTAAAATTAGCTAGTCTTCCAAATGTTTTCAGCGATTGGAGCCAAGAATATGTAACACACCGAAAAGTGCGACACGACAAAGTATTGAATGGAAGCTAGGTGGTGCAAAAAGCAAACAACAGACTGGACTACTACGTGCGTTATCAAGGAGGTGCAAAATTGGGCAATACCACCTTGTCAACGCAAGTAAGTAAGTAAAACGCGACTTTTCGAGTTTAAATTACTAAATATTATTACGAAGCAAATGTAAAGCTGGCTACAAACAAAGTATCCCGCGAAGAAGGACCAATGAACAAAGTTAAAAAATGGACTGTATTACAACAAAAATTGGGAGCAAACTGTTAACTGAATGTTGAGCGGACTTACCTGACGTTTCGATGAGCTATTCGACGATATAAGGATGCTCTATCGCCATATACTGTCTGCTCTAGCGCCTTCAATAACTGACCAATGCACAAAATACACCACAAGCACTTGTATTTCCAAATTATCAGCAAAATTAGGCACACAAAGGTAAAAGTAATGTTTTGACCTCTTTCAAATTTCAATTGTGTTTTCGAAGTGGCTTTTATGTAGCCCACTCAACAACAAAAAACGTACAAAATTTTGTATTCAAAGCCGAACGTTGTTTGTAACCAAGAAAAACTAACTAAAACAGCGATTTGTCTTAACAGAAGTTCTTATTTTCGGGGCGATTACAGTAAAACAAGTATCTACAAATGTATCTAGATACATTATGTTAGGATTTGTATTTGGATCTAGATACTTTACAGCAAAAGCATCTGTATCTGTATCTAGGTACATTTTTCTGATGGTAACTGTATCTGTATCTAGATACACAAAATAATGTATCTGTTACAACACTGGGTATTAGTAAAAATAGCAATAAAGAAATTACAATTCTTTCTTGAAATTACGGAACGCACTTTAATTGTTGAATTGCTCTACCGGCTGCATTTGGAGGGATTTCCTAATAATTTAAAATTAAATTTTTTTAAGTGCCAAATAAATCATTTTAGTTAGTTGATTGCAGTTGCTGATATCGTAATATTTCTTTTTTTTTAGATTAACGCATTTTGATTAACAATCAATGCAAATTAACCATGAAATGAATTTAATGTTTGCTTTTATTGTATTGTTTACATTGTTACCATTCGCAACGAAAAATATTTTTTATATAGAAAATAAATCTACATTATACATTAATTACTTATTAAAAAACAATCCAAATTGCTGCGTTTAAAATTAATTTCGTCATTTCTAAAATTGCGAAAATCCGCGGAAAATCTCTTCGGCAAACTCAACAATATCTTTTTAAACCGAGCACGTGGGCTTGAAACAATACTTTTAGAAGAGAATTTTCTTAACGTTTTTTCCAATTGACGTAGCATGTGGAAGTGAGAAAGCTGTAAGAAGCTTTGAAGCAATTTATTATAGAGCAGATGTCATATATGGTTGGTTAAGCATGCATGGTGGTTAAAATTACTAAAATAAACTACCAGCAAACACTTTAGTGTAGGTCTTTCAGCGAACTAGATGGGTTTTTGGTCTGAGCTAATTTTAAAAATCGGACGCAACTAGTGATTTATTTTAATTATGGAGCTACACTGAACAGAAATATTATTAATTTGGACTGGGAGAATTTTTAATTTTTAGTGAATCTTGTAGTGGAGTGAAATATAGTGCAAATATGTACAAATGGACTGTTTTGTATATCTTCTTTTTTGGATTTTCTCTTCAAGGTAAGATTGTGGGAATCCCAAAAATGAGATTTTTTGGAGGGACTTTTTTTCATTTGGTGTTCAGCTTTTTCAAGACGATTTTGGGAATTGCATATTCAGTGACTATATATGGTTTTGCGTACGAATTCCGTGAAAAAGAAAAAATGCTAACAGATGGACGGATGTATGAAGAATAACAGATATACATATTTCCGTTGGCACGTGCTGAAGTGTGACGTGCATTTTGTGTTTATAAAACGGAAGTTCAGTTATTACATCCAACTGACCCTTAACAATCCTTGACTAAAAAAGGATATAAAATATTTTCTGTAGAAATCAAGAAAAAAGCCCCCTCTAATGAAATTTGAAACCTCAAATCTCTCAAGGCTTGATAACACCATGCGCTAATGAAATGTAATTTAATATTCTGTAATAGGATAAATAGGGTCCTCTTTATTGTTGTCCAAAGAAATATTCAACTGCTAGATATCTCTAATAATAAACTAACAACAGAAGGAAAATGACTAAATGTTTATTTTAAAACACATGGGGCATTTTTTATCTGTGATTTCATTTGATCTACTAATATTTATATTATCATTTCGCTTTGGTCTTAATCTTTTGGTAAGCTATGAGAATTTTTTCCGGAAAAAATTGCGATGAGTAATGTTATGCTTCAGTTAATATATATTCCCTTCGATTTGCATGAGGGATTTTTTTGAAATGCGTTGATTATGATTGTTATTATTATGCAATTTAATAAATTCGTGAGTTATGGGAACTGAACATTCTTAGACTTTACGTAAATTTAGAAATTTATTATTATTAGTTATTTTTGGAAAGTTTTCAAAATGATTTCTACTTATATATAAACGTGTCTGTTGCATAGGTATATATGAAGATTTTTTGAATGAGTTCCTCAATAAACATTTAGAAAGCCAAGCAAATGAATCATCAAAATAATTTTTTATAATTTACTAACAATAAAGCTTGATTATTACGGTTTCTCTTGTATGCATAATAAATTCCAAAATTGGATCATCCGAACTTTTTAAATTATTTATAAGAAGTTCTTTTTCCATAAATATTTCATTTTGAAACACTTAAAAGAGTCGTTTGTTGCAATCTCTTTTGAAGTAGCCAAGGTTTGCACAGTTAATACAAATAATGTATGACTAGTAGTGATCAACTTACAAAACAATAATGACGATAAGGCGTTTATTTTGCTTATTACATCCGTTAATCAGAAGTTTCTATTCATAAATATTTATGAAATACAGACAATAGTTTATGGTTATGGTTTAATAATACTTTTCTGGAAAAATAAGCACAAAACACCCATGCAGGCATTTGGTGAATGTTATTCTTCTTAGCAGAAACCAGACATTTTGTTTTGATCAAAATACTCCTTTTTATATACTTCAATGACTTCATATTATACGATATCAATCTAAACGCTCTTATTACATCTACGGATTTCTTGAAGAAATAACACTGTATTAAAAGTCAGATCGCCATTTATTGTTCTGTAATCTTAATTCAAGTGCAAAACTGGCAATTGACACTATACGGATAGAGACAAGCAGACTAGTGTTAAATTAAGATATGAAGTAATTTGAAATTCCTCACCGAGCCGAAATGAAACTAATATTAAAATAGATGTTAACATACATAAGTTGAGTAGTATAAAGTGTTTTTTACTGTATTTTAGCCGGAGCGATTATCCAGGGGCCTTCTCAAGATACAGCCCTCTGCTTAAGTAGTTCCAGTTAAACAAATTTTTGTCTTTTCCTAACTCCCAATAAAGTCATGTAGGGCCTTTATGGATGTATTCTCCCCTCCCCCCCGTCCTTCGCACCCAGTTGATCTACATTATTTTTCTCAGGACTTTTTAGGAATTAACACTCAATCTAAAATGCAATTCTATAAATCTTTAGCTATCAACTCGTCAAATAATCAACTTTTGAAATTAGTATCTGAATTTCTAATCCGTTCTACTCTATATTTTATTGTCGTTTTTTTAAGGTCGAATACAGTCTAATCGGCCAATACATTCCTGATCGATGATCCGCTTGGCCCTTTGCCTAACTTTTCTTCTAAGATATAAACTGTGTTACTTACGCTTACGTGCATTCACTAGACACGTTGATTTAAAATAGTGCAGAATGCAGTTGGCTTTGTTGTTATCATTTCTGGGAGGACAATGCCACTGTAATTTTTCTTTAAATGAGCAACCATGCCAAATTACCTAACATTCCCCGATTTTGAATCGGGGTAGTTAATATAAAGCAAATGATAGACTTTTATAGTAGTATGTGAAACAAAATAAGTAATGAAGACATTTTAAAGCCATAAAAGTTAAACAAAAAAGCTTTCAGTTGCATTCAATTGTTTTGAATGCAATAAGCACTTCAATGTTGTTGCTTTTATTTTGGCGTATGGTATTTTGGCCCCTTTTTAATATTATCCACTGCTGTCCTTGGCAATTGTCCATTGACATTGTTGTGACTGTTGTTCTTGGACTAATTTAAACTCTAATGAGGTATTTACCTTTTTTTATGTCTAGTACTTTGTAGAATAAAAGAGTGCTTTAGAGAGAGCTTTTAGATGGAATCTCTTGTTACTTTAAGAACTGCATTGGTATTGCAAATTGATACCACAGCTTTTGGTTCGTTAAAAAAAGAGCTTTTACAAAGATTAAGTCTAAGTATTAGGATTTAACGCAGAATTAGTCAAGATTTACCAACTTCAGGCTTAGAATAGACTAGTAAGGGCGGGTTGTATAAAAACAGCTTAACTTTAAACTAGGATCAATATTTTAGACAGCGATTGTTCTGACAATCGTTACTGCAGCAACTGAGCCAAGTTTAAAGTTAAACCACAGTTATACAACTCGCCCTAAGTAGAATATGATGTTAGTTAAGTTAAGTTAGAGACTACGCTATAAGTTAGATTAGGTTGATTAAGTGTCTAAGATTAGAAGTCAGAATTGATTTGTAAGTTAGGTTAATATATGCGATGCATAGTTTTATATCGTGATATAATTAGAAGTGATCTGAAAACAAATACAATATGATGCAGCGATACTTTGCTCTATCCCACCAGAAAATAGGTTGGCTAAGGATAGGATAAGTAGGTTTTGACTAGCTTAGATTGCGCTAAAAGTCAGATTAGGTATAACGCGAAATTAATAATGAGCCGCTTTTCATGCCATTTAGATTTAGGGCAGAAGTAGCCATGATGTCATAGAGTGACTGTTTTGTAAATAAAATTAGAAAGTTGATCAGGAAAAATGAGGTACTGTAATGATATTGCTATTCATACAATAACCACAGTCAATCATTACATACATATCCACCAGGAATGCATTGAATGCTAGGGATATTGCCATAGCAACAATAATCAACAAGTGATAAATAAACATTTCATACAAGCACACTTCTATTATTACGTGTCCTGATACTACAAAGATATACCGTCTAAAATAGTGTATCTACCGTAAACCACAATCTAGAACAGTATACTATAGTACGGAGCCGAACTTGTTTACAAACGGGTGGAAATTACTTTTTGTAGATTTTTTATCACCCACAAAAATACATCTCGATTTTTTCAAGGTATTGAATAATGTCGCCATACACACGTAGGTATGCATTTAAGTTATGTATTTAGTACCTCAATTCGTGAAGATTCCGTGAGTGAAGATTCCGTGGACAGCACAATACTCAGGAAACCTTCTTTACAGTATACGAATTGGGAACACAAAATAGTGTCCATTTATTTCAATTAGAGCTGGATTGCAAAGCGATTTAAATGGCATCGATATGCAGTAGGTGATAACGTACGCGATGACGTACTCGACGCAATTTCTAATTTTAACATAATTTCTAATCCCCAATATGGCACTGACCCCCTCGCACAATTATAAGTGTTTTAATAAAATTCTGCTAGACCGCACATCAATCTCTCGCGCGTATCAATGCAAAGCAAATCAGGTTACGATAACACTACCTGTACATCTGGCATTTGCTTCTGTCAAATATATTTCTGATTTGTTCGCAGAAGTCACAAGTTTAATAATTGCCAATTTATGAAAACCGTATCATCCTCAGTAATACAAACTGAGGTTTGTGAGACACTTCGATTACGCGAATGCGGACGTTCAAAAGATCCAACAGTCATTTCAAGTTTCCAGTTACAATTTTAAATCTGTTGATTTAATCCAAAGCATTTTTTGCAAGTGAGTCATGAAGAATATTGCTAAAATACATCGGAATTGCAACCAAGTCAATGGCGTTTTAACATTTTTTTAAAATTTTTCTGCTAGCATGCTATCGCTGGAATAGCAGTCCAGACTTTTTGATGTTTGTTTCTTCTTGCGCTTTTTGTCTTTCTCGTTCCTGGTATGCAAGCCCTCATATTTGTAAGGGTAGTTCTCAGACCTAACTCTTGTTTTTGGTTTGTTTTTGTTTTCGGTGTTATTAATGTCATAGTTGGCTATGATTGGTTGTTTTCTGTGCAAGTTGGTCTAACACACTTATACAAGGTTTTCATTCCAGAGCACGTTGTTTCCACCCACCTTCTCTGCCACTAAGATGTTATTGCGTCAGTTATTTCTTTTGTTGTGGTTCTTGCTTTCAGAATTTCTTCCAGCTTTTAGAGTCCCCTTCCCCTAACCAATGAATGGCAGCTCTTGTGTTGTTCGTATTTTCAATCTAACCAGCTAATTCCAGCCACAACTGACAGAACATCCAATGATGTTCTATATGCGTCGATTGACCAGTTATTGGTGGAGTCGATAGTCTCACACGCTGGCTGCTTATGCAACTATCGACTCTAAGACCGCATTGAGGTACAGTTAGTTTTAGTGAAATGTCGTACACCTTTTTTCGTAGTTCTTTAAGTGGCACTTTAAAAAACTCAAGCACATGATCAGTTGATTTTTGGAAATGTACTACATGTACATTTCATTGAAATTGTACACCCTTATGCAATTTAATCGCTGTCTATGTTCCTTTGCTAGACTAGCAATACCTTGCACAGTTGATGTAGCCCTCCTGCAGACAGCCTCTTTTGTTTTCTCAGTCTACACTAGATGTTAAGGCACCTCACAGTTTGGTTCGCCTCAAGAGGCGCCCTTGAGAACTTCCACCACAAGCCATGCGCAATGCCATACGTTATTTCTGTACCAAGCAACTCGAGTAACTCCTCAACAACGTACCAGAACATGGAACTGCAGACTGATTCCTGTGGGCGGCGGAAGACGAGATTCCGCCTGAGCTGTCCCAGTCAGCCTTCTTTTTGGTCTGAAAGTAATACATGTTTGTACCAGCAGCGTGCGATGCATACGAAACAGTGGAAGAAGCCGCGATACGACGTAATCACTATCACACTCGTACGTAGTGTGTATAAGTGCAAAAGCGGATACTCATATAGCGACTGCTTCCACTGTTTCGTATGCACTGCACGCTGCTGATCTGTACGTATCCTCTGGATATAGTAAAGCATATTAGGTTATGATCGTTGACTTTCGTTATGTTGTTCTAGAACTCTCCAATCCGCGAACGTGCATGCGCTCTTGCTTGGTAAGGGTTCCGTTAAAGTTAGTCTCCATTCTAACCTGTTTTGGAACTCGGGGTTGGTTCTCAACCTCCATTTCCAATTCTTGATTCAGTGCAGACTTCGTATCTGCAATGACCACCACTAGAAGATTTCTGACCTGAACGACTTCCGGGACCGGAAACGTACATCGTTACGATGTTTTGCTTAGACAGACGGTAAGAGATGCAACCTCCTCCAATTTGCTGAGTGTAATACTTATCTCAATGGAATTGTGTATTGACTTGGAATCTCTTGGACTGGAGCACGAACCAGAGGGTATTGCCTCTACTCCATCGAAACTTCCATTTCTTTACCTCGGAAGTTTTCTCTCTTTTTCTCTGTCATCTTTTCTTGGTCTTCTGTCCTATTTGTTCGGTTACTGGGTCGTCGTCTGTTTGGACTCGCATCTGTCTTGTTTTTACGAACTTTTCTTTCTTAGTAGTACGAAACTTTAAAGTACCGAGTCTGTCCAGAAGTCTTCAAGAGGAGCATTTTTATTTGGTGTGCTGACATTCTTTGATGAACTCACCTAGAGTACTCGCAGAAGATAAATACAGTAGAAACTGCCTAAAGTGACCACCTTTGGGACTGACCCAAAATGGTCAATTTAAGCAGGTGGTCACTTTGTAAAAGTGTGAATTTTTTATACACAACAATTTTTATTTTCATGCGACATTCATTACATAGGTAGGTATTTTGAGTTTTTGGGCTTATAGTAAATGCTAAAAAAATGTATATGTACAATATATATTTATTCAACAGAGCACTGACCCTACTTATTACATGCGATAGATATGTGTTATGTACATACTACTTATAGCTACATATTTATTTAAAAAGCATGTAACGTAGATTATCTCAAGATCATATGTTTAGCACAGATTCGTTCATTAATATTATTTTTAGCATGGTACAGTTCTGTTAGGATTCCAGGGCAGTTCTGAATAGTAAAATGTTCCGCTGTTTTTCTTTCACTGTGGTTTTCTAAAAACTAACACCTTTTGTTTTTTCTTTCAAATTTAGTTCTTTGTAAACTTTTTTGAAGTCATCTTGATCGCACTAATTAACACAAGGGTTTCAATCAATAGATGAAACAAGACTGATTTTATAAAACAATTTTAAAACTATCTAAGGGTAACTAATGTGAAAGTTTGCAGGTAATGAATTTCTCAGAAGCAGAAATAAAGTCTTAAAGCTTGGAAATACCTGAACCCAACTGGTCACTATTAAGGGATTAGATGCATTCTTAGAAATTCTTTGAATGCAATTTACATGTACATGCCTATTTAAACTTTTAGAAGATTAGTTATAACTGTAAGTAAAGTAATCCCTTGGCTAATGGTCACATTACACAAACATTTTTAAACAAATATTTGAGGTAAATGTGGTCAATGGTCACAAAAGACAAGTGGTCAGTTTATACAGTATAAATTACATTAAAGTAATGGGATTTTTGCAGGGACTGAGAAAAAGTGGTCAATATGACCAGAGGGTCAGTTTAAACAGGTGGTCAGATTTACAGGTTTCACTGTATTTCGGAATTTGCATTAAAGTTTATTATGATTGACTAATCACACGTTGTAAATTTAAAATAATGAAAAGTCTTACGTACCCCGGCTCGTATGAAGCTCCCACGGACTGACCTGGGCGAGCCTGAAGTATTGTTCGTTTCAATCAATGTTAGATAGGTTTGGAGAACGAAAGGGTTAAAGCACATCTCAAGATTTCTGGACTTTTGTATTGCTTATGTTATTTCAACAACCAAGCTTTGAAACTAAAATTTTAAAGTTTGTGTTACCTCCACCCTCTTTTCCGATAAATGGAGGGGTCAGTTTCACATATTGCAAAACCGGTAGCCGATTGCTTTTAGTTACTGTTATAACGAAAAATGGGATTAAAGTTAAGTTTGGAAGTTTATTGCTTCGCTGTTTATGGTCCTATATAAAAATGTCTGCTCCATAAAAGATCCCCGATAGAGGTCATCTATAAGATAAACAATAAAGCCGTCACTAATTGATACTTGTCGACAAAACTGACTGGGACACAGTCGATCCTGAAAAAGATCTTATTTAATATAACGTCTGACGTGGAGGTGGAAGGGAGGTTTCGACTTTAACCTCTTCTTATACACCAATTTATTAACATTAATTCAAGTGACGCATACTAGAAGATTTTTTAAGACATCGGCTGCATTATTACATAGTGGATTATATATGTAAAGGCCCTCTTAAAAAGTTTATAAATTATTACGTCGTCGGGTTCTAAAATTGCACAAGTCATAGAAGGCAACGAGAAGTGACCAAAAATGTTGGACCATTACATCGCGAGTATGATATTATAGTAACGCGGAGATTTGCATTAAATTATACCGAAGTATCGCGATAGCCTATAATCGGCTTTGTAAATAACAGTTTTACAAAGGTGAATAATCAATATATGCACCAGATAATTTATTTAAATGAATGTAGTCGTGTAAGAAAACTAATAAATTGATTTAAGAGAACGTGCAGTCACACGTTACATAATTCACACGTCTAGCGTAAAATCTATAGTTAAAAGTTGTAAATGATGTCAATCTGCTCTTAGACCAATGGTTAGTTTCTGATCTAGCTATTTCATCTAAATTAAATTAAAACAGTTTCTATCGTACTAAAGTGCGCTTTATTTATGAAAACCAAGCTGCTTATTAATATTGAAAGTATGCAGAACCAGAAAAGGAAAGTAGGAAGCTCGTTGAATTATTATCCAAAATAAATAAGTTCCTGGTCTTATACGAGTATAATCCAGTGGCGGTGCGTAGGAACCTTTTACAAAGGCCTACAGAATGATGTAAGCTTTTCAGTGCGTACTATTCAATACCTATAGTTAAGTAGCCAGGACCCATAGGACCTTCGAACCTTAAAATGGTCAAGAAATAGAAAACACCAGACCAAGAAAATTTTAATTTATACAAGAAATAAAGACGTTGGTTTGTGCTCTGTGAGAGATAATAAGTGATCAGTGATAAACTCACGACCGTAAGGTAACAGTTCAGATAAATACGTTTTAAAATTAGGTAATATGTAAGAAATAACATCAAGCCCGCAAATATGCACCGCCAATTTGTTATGGATCAAAATGTTCAATTCTAACTCCGCAACATACGCGCTAGGGCTGTACTTGACCTCAATACAGCGAATAGTGCCGCAAATGCAGAATAACTATAATTGTGTAGCGCAATTATCTCAACCCTCTACATCTTTAACAGAGCATCATACTGCTGCCCTTCCACAAATTCAACTTGCACAAGTACAAGAGTACGACTGTCTAACAGTAGATTACAAAAGATGTTTTATAAAGGAGCATCTTCCAGAGAAAAGTATATCCAAGGCACCGGCGTCGCAATACAAGACTGGAAGGGCCCATTAGTCATTTCTGCCGTTTACTGTCAACCTTAACCGCGATCAAAGAATCAATATCAGTTTAAGCTGTTTTTCAATCACTTGCTCGCCGCTTTATTGCAGATGGTGACTTTAATACAAAACACCCTTTATGTGGGTCGAGACTAACCATACCTAGGAAACGTCAACTCTTCCAAGGAATAAGAAACAATAACCTACATCACGTATCCACTGGAGAACCTACCTACTGGCCCTTAGATCTGACCAAACTTCCCATAATGCCATAGACGTCTTTATAACTAAAGGCGTTTCAAGCAATTGCCTAGAAATTAGGTCTTGCTTTGAACTGTCCTCCGACAACACACCGTTACTAGTTAATCTTAGTACACAACTCATTTATAACAGCACTCTCCTCACAAAACAACAGACTGGGAAATCTTCAGGAATGAGGTAAACAAGAACCTTCCATTAAACATACCGCAAAAAACACCAGACGATACGGACCAAGTAATAGAAATCTTCAACCGCTCTATTCAACAAGCAGCATGGAAAGCAACTTCGGATACCAACTTAATATTAAATACAAAATGTCTGTGTCCCTTATACATCCCCCGTAAGATTAAATAAAACTAAATCAAGCCATAAAGCAGATTAAAGTATTACTAGGTAATATCAAAAACCGTGAAGAACCAAGAATACCTAGCTGGTCTTTCTGCAACAAAAGCAAATGATTGCTCATTATGGAAGACGACAAAAAATTGGATCAGCCACAAAAGCCAATACCACCCATTCGTAAAAATGACAATACCTGGACAAGCAACTACAATGAAAAGGCGGATGCCTTCGCTGATTATTTGTCCAAGGTGTTTGAACCGTTCCCTTCACATCTCGTAGCTGAGTAAGAAGCGCAGGTTATACTTGAAGCGTCATTCGAAATGGATCTTTCGATAAAAAAGTTTAAAATTGATGAAGAAATAAAAATGGTCACCAGACATACTCATACCAAAAAGGTGCCAAGATATGAATTAATCACCGGAGAAATACTCCAAGAATTACCTAAATACTTCTGGATTCTATTTTATCACCATGATAATTCAGTGCTCAAGTTAGTTGGGTTATGTTCCATCACAGTGGAAGGTGGCACCAACAATAATCATTCAGAAACCAGGTAAACCAGCAGAACAAGTGAGCTCATATGAGCATTATCTAAAATGTTTGAAAACTCCTCTTGCAAAGGTTAATTCCTATACTTGAAGCCAAAGAAATTATTTCTAAACATGAGTTTGGTTTCAGACACAAACATCCGACAATCGAACAAGTGCATCGAGTTGGAAAAAAAGACACGACTTGGAAACCGGCAGATACTGCTCAGCAGTATTTCTAGATGTTTCAATGGCCTTCGATAAGAATTACTGCATAAAATTAAAAATATGTTGCCTACTGCCGAAAATATTTAAATCTTATCTAGTAGATAGATGTTTCGCGATAAAGTACCACGATCTGCAAAACAACATTACTGCTGATCAAGGCAGGAGTACCTCAGGGCAGTGTTCTCGGACCAACCCTGTACTTATTGCAGAAACCTGCAGAATCATCTAAACGAAATTCAAAATTGGCTTAGACACTGACGCGTAAAGGTGAATGAGACAAAGTCAACCCAAGTTGCTTTCACACCAAAAAAGAACAATTGTCCAACTGTCTTACTAAATAACTGTGTTCTCCCCCAAAAAGACATAGTAAAATATCTGGGCATGCACCTTAACATGCGACTTACATGACGAATGCGTATCTTTACTTAACGTAACCAACTTGGTCTATAATTTTATAAAATGTAATTGTTAATAGTACGTAAATCCCAGAATTCCCAGATATCATTAGAAAGCAAAACGTTATTATACAAAGAAATTCTGAAGCCAGTATAGATCCATAAATCTACCCCATAGTTATACCCATAGGTACAACTATGGGGCTCATCCAGTGAATCGAATATCGCCATACTTCAAAGGTTCCAATCTAAAATGCTGCGTTCAACGGTTGATGCTCCGTGGTTTGTGCCAAATATAGTGATACACCATGACCTCCACGTTAAAATAATGAAAAGTGAAATTAAAATTCTTTCTACTAAATACAAAGATCGGTTTCAAGAGTATCCTAACCTGCTAGCTAGGGCGCTATTTAAAAAACTAAAAAGGTTCGATCCGTTGGACGTCCCAAATAGAGCATACAAGCAGGCGCTGCTGAGTCAATTATAGGGTCCGGGAAAATACTCCCTTAGAGGGCCCACCATCCCACTTCGGTTAGTTTTTTAAGGATAATTTATTTATTTAGATTAATTATTAGATCATCTATTATATGGGATTCATTAGTAACTGTCAGTACAATTCTACGTTCCTCTTGCAGAAAAAACTTGCAGGGAATGAAAGTTGTTGTGGCCACGAGTCTGAGAGACGAGACGGGAGGCCCCATCCACTACAAGCTATGATTTAGCAATTGCGAGGGAAAAGTCTGCATGAGGTACTATCAGCCCGATTCTCTACTGATCGAACGTAAAACCATGACAAATGAGAACCATTCAGTTAGTCACAAATGCCTTGGAATCTGGGAGTCTTCCAAGCGATCGTATCGTCAAACGTGATCTGCTTCTTCAAAGCATTAATGACACTTTTCACCAATTCTGCTGATAGAACCGCACAATTCCAAACGTGGAATAGAGATAGTTTTGAAAGGTACAACTGTAGTTTTCCCGCACATCAAGAAAACTCTGATAGAGCTGTCAGAATATTGCACCCTTAAATACGCTACAGCACTGTAACCAATTTCAGACGCATGCGAGAATGCATGAAGTTTTTTTTCTGACTGCCGAGTCTAAATTAATAGGGCAAATTAGTATTGGTACTCAATCTACGCAAAATTGTATGCTCTACATTTTGGTGCTCATGGACTTTTAGCTCTTAGTTTCAGAGGGATTCGAGAAATACCGGAAAAATTCGAAAATTTCGAAGATTTTTTTTAGCATCACAATTGAAGCTCCACTTCGAAATCTGGGCAAACGCAGATAATTTATATCAGAGACCTGCTTGAGTGATTAAAACAGTTTCCAGAACTCCTCTCGTTTTTGGCAGGCAGCCTTTGTTTTGGACCTAATTTTACTGGTCTATAATAAATCTAGACAATTTTAAATTTGAAAGTTTAGGAATGTTCTAACTTGAACAAATTCCAGTTATTGATCACTGTGCCCCAGGAACAGGTTAATCCTAATCTATTTTCGCCACCCACAATTGCTGCATCAACTTTTTTTGCAAAGAGAACCACTGGGTTAATACTCTTAAAGGATCGTAAATTCTCGCTACTTCCGATAAGATATTTCTTTTTGTGCAAGGGCGATCTATAGGGTGACACAAGTAAAAAAATATGTCGGTCATGGGGTCCCAATAAAGACCTAAAACCTTAATAAAGATAGGTTCTTCTTTGTCGAATTGAACTGGCATTTGGACATCAGCCGATGGTAAAGCCGCAAGAAGTTCCGGGCAATTACTGGACCACTTTCACTCGCAACTCGAATCTATCAGATCGCAGAACCTGTATTAACTCCAATTGAAGCTTCTGGGAAGAACCTACAAAATCATATCGCCAAATTACGTTATCAATATAAATTTGATTACGCAACGTATCCGCAACATTAGGATACTTCGATTCTTCTAAATTAGCAAGTTCATGAATGGTTCGCAAGGCTAAAAACGGGGAAGAAGATTAGATTAAATCGTCGCTGTTCGTCAGGTGTTTTTACTTAAATATAATTTAATTGTTGATAATCTAAATTCAGCCGTAGCGTAGGGCCCTTCGAGGCAACTTTATAAAGGCCCACCTGGAAACTCCCGATATCCCGGTGGGCCAGCACGCGCCTGCATACAAGTGCGTTTGAATTCTGTTCTATTTAGTCAAACTTTAATATAATTAATTAGTAAACTTCTATATTATTTATATTAAAATCTCACACTACCTACCATGTTAATCATGTTAACCTACTATGTTAATTCTTATCAATTGTTAAACTTTTTACTCATTGTATTTGTACAGAGTGTAAAATTCTCATGGATGTTAATAATAAAAAAATCTGTTTTAATTATAATTTAAGATAAATTTCCAATTTAATTAAAATTCTGTTAGAATGTAGTTAAGGGTTCTACATTTCCTTAAATTCTACTATAATTTTTTTAAATTCTGTTACAAGTCTTTTAAGTTTCTCGCAATTTTTTTAATTTCTTACCATTCTTTTAAATTTTGTTTTAATAATAAAAGTTTGCTTGCAATTTTCTTAAATTTCTTATCCTTCTTTTAAATTTTGTTTTAATAATAAAATTTAAGATAAATTTCCAATTTAATTAAAATTCTGTTAGAATTTCTTTAAGGATTCTACATTTCCTTAAATTTTGCTACAATTCTCTAAATTTTGTTACAATTCCTTTAAGTTTCCTCACAATTTCTTACAATTCGTTTTAGTTTTCAAACGATTTTTTTAAATTTTCTGCAATTCCTTTAAATTCTGCTGCAATTGTTTCAAATTCTGTTACAATCTTTCTAGATTCTGTTACAGTTCCCTTGAATTTCTTGAATATTCTTATAGTTTCTTAAATTTCTTCACAATTTCTTTAGATTTTTAAATTCTGACACAATTTTCTCAAGCTCTATTATAGTTATTTCCACTCCTACAATTTTTTTTTAATATTTCGACATTTCCTTTAAATTTCTTACAATTTCTTTAACTTCTTCCACAACTCTTTTAATTTTCTCACGATTTCCTTAAATTTTCTACAGTTCCTGAGATTCTGCTGGATTTTTTTTAAATTTTGTTACAATGCTTCTAAATTCTGTTTAAATTTCTTCACCAGTTCTTTAGATTTCTACCATTTATTTAAATTTTGCTACGATTTTTTAAAATTTTGTTACAATATTTTTAAATTTTGTTACAGTTGCTTTAAATTTCCTCACCAGTTCTTTAAGTTCCTTACAATTCTTCAATTTCCCCCATGATTTCTTTAAATTTCTTCACGCTTTCTTTGGATTTTTAAATTCTGCTACAATTCAATAAAGTTCTGTATAGTTCTTTCCTCTCCTACAATTATTTTATGTTCTTTTGCAATTTTTTTAAATATTCCCGCAGTTACTTTAAATTTTCTAGAATGTTTAAATTCTTCTACATTTTTTTTAATTATGTTACAATTCCTTTAAATTTATTTACAATTCTTTTAAATCCTGCTGCAGTTCTTTTAAATTTTGCTACAATTTTTTAAATTTTGTTACGATCCCTTTAAATTTTTTGCAAAACTTCTTTAAATTCTGCTACAATTCTGTTATCACAATTGTTCCATAATTCCCTTAAATTTCCCCATAATTTTCTAACTCTCCAAAATCTCTAGAATTTAAAAAAATCTGTTAATTTCTACTTAATTTTTTTAATTCTCCAGCACTTCTTTTAATTCTTCTAGTTTTTTATAATTTCTTGCAAGTATTCCTGAAGATTTTTCAAAATTTCTTTAAAAGCCCGATATCTTTAAATTTCCTATAATTTTTTTAATTTTCCGAAATTTCTTTTAATTTCCACTATCACTCAAAAAACATTCTGTTACATTCTTCAACAATTTCTTCAGATTTCCCCAGATTATTGTTTTATAAACTTGGTCAAAATGTGAATTATATTGTTTATAATTCATTTATTCTTAAAAGTTGTTTAGATTTCTCACAATTATTTTGTGAGCAATTTCAGGGGATTCCTTAAAATCTTTTCACAATATCCTTAAATTCAACACAGTTTATTTAAATTAAATTCACAGCTTCTTAAAATGCCTTGAGATTTCTTTAATTTTCCACAATTTCCTCAAAGTTCTACAAATTTCATTAAATTCTCAAACAATTTTTTTTTTATTTTCTAAGATTTCATGAAATCTCAAAGAATTTCATTAAATTTCCCACGATTCCTTTAAAGTTATAGAAATCTTTATAAGACCACAATTTTTCCAACTTCTACTAGTCCTTTCAGTTTGTTCCAATTTTTTTCCCACAACTGTTTGAATTCTTACAAATTTCTTAAAATTCCAAAGAATTTATTTAGGTGCTCCACAATTTCTTAAAGTTTTAGAAACTTTACTAAATTTTCCGCAATTTTTTCATATTCTGCTACAATTCTTTTAAATTTATTACAATTCTTTTAAAATTTCCCACAATTGTTTGAATTCTCACAAATGTATTTAAGATCCAAAGAATTTGTTTAGATTTACCACAATTTCTTAGAATTTTAAAAACTGTACTTAAACTTATCGTAATTCTTTCAAATTTTGCTACAATTCTTTTAAATTTCTTACAATTTTTACTAGTTTCCCATAATTTTTTGAATTACAAATTTCTTAAAATTCCGAAGAATTTACTAAATTTTCCGTAATTCTTTCAAATTTCGCTACAATTTCTTTAAATTTCTTATAATTCTGTTAAAGTTTCTGACAATTGTTTGAATTCTCACAAATTTCTTAGAATGCCAAAGAATTTATTTAGGTTTACCACTATTTCTTTAAAGTTCCATTAGATTTACTACAATTTTACCAAACTCTACTGCAGTTTCATTAATTCTCCCTACAATTTATTTAGATTTCTTAGAATTCTATTAAATCTTTCGGCAATTTCTTAAATTCCGTAACAATTTTTGAAATTTTGAAAAATGTTATTAAATTTTTTTTAAATTTTTAACAAATCTTCCCACAATATTTTATAGAATTTTCAAAATTTTTTGAAAAACCTAAAAATTCTAGTAAATTCGCTATCATTTTTTAAATTTTCCAAAATTTCTTCTAATTCTCACAATTCCTTAGAATTTCTGAAAAATTATTTAAATGTTTCATTATTTCTTTTAACATTTTTTTAAATTAGAGGACGTTTTATACATAATTTGTTCAAAATTCCGTTGAGTTGACTGCAATACCTCTAATTTTCTAAAAATGCTTTAAATTTCCAGCAATCTTTTTAAATTCTTTCATGGTTTTTTAAATTTCTTGTAATTACTCAAAATTCCCATAAATTTTCCTCCACAACTGCTTTAAATCCGTTTACAATTTCTTTAAATTCCTCCACAATTTATTTAAATTTAATTTTTTCAAAATTCCGTTGAGTTGACTGTAATACCTTTAATTTTCTAAAAATGCTTTTTTTCCCATAATTTTTTTAAAATTCTTTCATGGCTTCTTTAAATTTCTTATAATTACTCAAAATTCCCATAAATTTTCCTTCACAACTCCTTTAAATTCGTTTACAATTTCTTGAAATTCCTCCACAATTCATTTAAATTTCCCCAGAATTTCTTTAAATTTCCAATAATTATTTTAATTCTTATAGTTCATTTCCCTTTAGTGCCTTTAAATAAGGAAATAAAAAAGATGTTATTTTTTGTATGACTGAACTAATAAATTCGTTCTATAGTAAATTTTGCATTGTAAACATTATTTTGGCTTTTCTCTTGGCGCGAATTTATATTGTAAAACCTTGCATCATTTACTAAATGAATAATATTGCAAAATAAATATTGCAGTATCCAACTTGGGTAGATCAATGGTTAGCATGTTTACATTATATTTCAAAGGTCGCAAGTTGGATCATTTTTTCAAGTTCCCTATAAGGAAGTAAAACTGTAGGCTCCGTGTCAATCTGTTAAAGGGGTACTCACTACTGGGAGTAGAACTTCTATTAAATTCCTCTAAATTCTATAGTAAGTTTGGCAATAAGTTATAGAATATTCCGGAATAGACTTAACTTTTATTTCTTGTCCCATGACAGCTAAATTGGAAGGAGAAATGAGTCTTGGCAGCGAAATTAAAGAAGCAAATTGCATAAACGTAGGTTTTACGAAAGTTATATGTCGTAAAGCTAGTAACTTGTGTGTCACTGGAAAATTTAGCGGAAAAAAAGAAAAATAAACAGGAAGTCACCAATTAGGTCAAACGAAACAACAGAAACACGAAAAATGTTATATACTTATTGCACCCAATACAGTCTACAGTCTATTTTCGACTTGGCGAACATCCACCAATTTAGAATCAAGAACGATTTAAATCAAGCCCTGTGATGAGACCATAACCTATTTTTAAATCTCGTTTTTAAATATTTAAAAGAAAACCTCGATTACTAATTAATTTCTTTCTCTTTTTTCAGCGTTAGCCACGATAATCGTAAAAGGATTAATCGGGACAGATTCGGCTGTACTTGGAACAAACAATACGGTCATTACATGCGATTATGACTACGAAAATGAAAATGGAGTGGAGGTGAAATGGTTTTTTAACAACAATACTCAAATTTTCATATGGATACCAGAATACAATCAGCCGCAACCTATGGGAAAGTTTTGGTCAACTTTCTTGGATGTAAATAATAATTCTATAAGATTCAAAGAGACGATAAGGAATCTGACTGGATATTATACATGTAAAGTCACTAGTTATGACACCGAAGATTCAGCGACGGAATTGATGACTGTTTACCGTAAGTAAAGAAGAAATATCTAAAAGAAGTAGTGCAAGAAATAAAGAAACTTGTGTTGGGCTTATCTTATATATGGCGCGTGCCACTTCGTTACCCTTCGTTAAACTTACACAAAGGAAATGCTTTTTTATTGCTTTAGTAGAGTAGTATATATACATATACAGGATATGTACCTTATGATAGTTATAATAATTTCTTATTATTCATAGTCATACGGTAGTTTATTTTGGCTTTCATTGGATGTATTTTGTTTTAGAGCCGCCGATTAAAACTGGATTTTTTCCTGAAGAATCATCGCAAACATTGATATGTTTTGCATATGAATCGTACCCTCAACCGGTTATTACCATCACGGGGAGTCAAAGTTCTGAAAGGTAAATTAATTAAGCATTTAAGTAGCAGTTTTCGTAATATTTAATTTCAAAAAGATACACCTACATTTTTACTTACATAATAGTAACCACAACCTTGCTATCACTCATTTTCTTTATAACATTATATGTATAATTTAGTGACGGTAACATTTCTGTGTTCTTTATAAATATCTTAACGAGCTTAAACAAAAGCAGTTTAAAAGGGTTGCTAGCACATTGTTTAGTAACTTTAAGATAAAATATAGTTTTGTATCTGTTGCAGTGTTGGTAATATTTCGGTTACCAAGTTTTCATTACTCTTTCCATCTCGCTTAAACTTGATTTGTAATATTACCTATATTGTATCACGTTCTGACCAAGAAGACTATATACAGCAGACCAAACTCCAGTGGAGGTGGTAAGAATTCTTTACACAAAATCCGCAGTAGGCGGTCCCAGAGAAAGCCAGTGGTATAGTCTCTTTATTTTCAAATAGTAGTGACAACGATTGATCTCGCCGCTGGAACAAAAGTACCAGAACGATGTTGGCGACATTGAACGTTACCAGATTTGACATTCTGTCTTACAATAAATCTTAGGTTTAATATTAATCATGCACAAAAATATTCACAGTTTAACATTAATTTGATAATGGACATTCATGTTCTGTAAAAACCACCATATTAATATGACATATACCTCCGTAATACTATTTTTTAAACAACTTTTTATTAAATTTCCGCAACACCATGCATGTAGTAGCTTTTTGTTTATTAAAGTTTGTATCAGGTTTGCTCCACGATGTCGCTACTATTTGAAATAGAGGGTCTATAGCCAGTGGTAGAGTCACTGCATCTATTCAACTAGGCCGCGCTGTTCGATCAGAGTAACGCAAACCGCCGCCATATTGGGACAGAGAAGGGTGATTTTTTAATAATGGACAAATTAAAACCACGTTTTACGTGTTTGACATATTAGAGGTTTGATTTTTCAGATTAAGAAAAAACTATTAAAGTAAACGTGGATTTGATGAAATCTAATACAGAACAAATAATGAACAATTCCGTGCTTCGTTTGCCCCAATATGGCGGCGGTTTGCGGTACTTTGGTCGACCAGCTGGCCTAGGTAACTAGATGCAGTGACTCTAGCCAGTAGCTAGCATTAGCGACATCAAACGGCGATTAGTAAAATGTCCGAAGTTGTTTTAAAAGATTCCTCAGCAGCACGTAAACCGATTCTTATTAGGTAAATTCAAATTCATTGCAAACAGTTCAATAATTGATAATTTGATAATAATAGTTTAAATAGTATTGCAGTCGAAACTATTTTGTTATAAAATAATACAGGGTGATCCAAATTAATTGAAGACTGTTTGAATTTACCGCTACGTTAAATTATTGTTACGTTGGCAACACAATTTTTTTTCAAGCATTTTTTACCTTCTTTTATTTTACAGTGGCGTCTCAAAAATAATATGGCTTATAAACTTCTTTAATTTTAAATAATAAACTTACCCGACAATAAAATCGTCTAAAAAACTGTAGTTCTGAAAAGAACTGTTTCCTAAAATAAGACAACAAACAAAATAAAGCAAAAATCCAATGAAAGCCTGGAACAACGATGTAAACGACCAAGTGACGAGTTGTCGCTGTAATTTGACGCAACGCATTTACTATTGAAATCAATAGTGCTACACTAACAATGTGAAATACACTAAAACCTACGGCGCGAAATTCAAACAGTCTTCAATCAATTTGGATCACCGTGTATATAAATCATTAAAATCTTAGATTTTATAATTAATGTTAAATAATATCATCAAAATTGGGAAATTTTATTAGGAATCATATAAATAATACAACAATATACAAGGATATAATACAACGAACAAAGTATTTGCCATAGATTTGTCATAATTCTTATTTACAATGTCACAATAGTAATAATAAAAACTCGCAATAAATTACAGAAAATATACTTACGAATAAATATTCGGTAGATTTACAACATGTAATTTTTTCGACTCTCTTCTTTTTAGCCAATTATTAAACCATTTGCAATCAATTTACCTAATAAGAGTAGGTTGAGGAATATTTTACAACAACTTTTGACATTTCACTAATCGCCGCTTGATCTCGCTAACACTAGCCACTGGCTAGAGTCACTGCATCTAGTCACCTAGGCCAGCAGGTCGATCAGAGTAACGCAAACCGCCGCCATATTGGGGCAAAGAATGGTGATTTTTAATAATGGAAAAATTAAAACCACGTTTTACGTAACATATTAGAGGTTTGATCTTTCAGAATAAGAAAAACCTTTTAAAGTAAAAGTGGATTTGATTAAATTCAATACAGAACAAATAATGAACAATTTCATGCTTCGTTTGCCCCAATATGGCGGCGGTTTGCGGTACTCTGGTCGACCAGCTGGCCTAGGTAACTAGATGCAGTGACTCTACCACTGGCTATAGCCCCTTTATTTTTAAATAGTAGCGACAACGATTGACCTCGCCGCTGGAGCAAAAGGACCAGACTGATGTTGGCGACATTGAATATTACCAGATTTGACATTCCGTCTTACAACAAATCTTAAGTTTAATAATAATCATACAGAAGAATATTCACAATTTAACATTAATTTGATAATGTACATTCACGTTCTGTAAAAACGACTATATTAATATGATATATACTTCCGTAATTGTAATTTTGGGCAACCTTTTATTGCATTTTCGCAACACTATGCATGTAGTAGTTTTTTCTTTAATAAAGTTTGTGCCAGGTTTGCTCCACGATGTCGCTACTATTTGAAATAAAGGGGCTATACCACTGGCTTTCTTTGGGACCGCCTACGGCGGATTTTGTGTTTCCCCTACTTCTGCAGTTTGGTCTCCTGTATATAGTCTTCTTAGTTCTGGCTTTCTCTTTAAAATTCTTATAATTAGTAGACATTTTTATCTTGCTCGTTTTAATAAAATAATAATAATGGACGTGCAATATAGTCTACTTTATTTGTGAAATTTTCGCACAAGTATACTTTATTTCGAGAATTTGTTTACTACAAACAGTACAAACATAAAATAAAGGAACCCTTAAAATATCCAGTAATAATAGATTTAAATTTAAAGATTGCATTGTATTTTTTAAACGCCGATTAAGAAAAGTTCGATAAAAGTATTCCCCTATAACACTTTCACTAGGGAGTTTTGTTTTAGTTATAAACAATAATTTCTGTCAGTTGTCAGTCCAGTCGGTATTTTCGGTGACATAGAAGAGTCTGGTCGGTAAAAATTAAGAAAGAAAAAATGAAGAGAAAAAAAAGAGAGAAAAATGGTGAAGTTGTTTTTTCTTCAGTAAAATGTTAAATAAGAGTTTATTAATTAAAATCTTCCACATTATAAAGCTTGTGATGCATAGAAGGTTGACCTAACCTCAATTCATTTTAGTCTTTCATTTTTGGACGGTCTTTTAATGTCATTTAAAATTGTACTATCTATATTTAAATTACAACATTTAACAAATAATTGAACTTATGAATAAAAAAACATCTCACATATTGCAGCCATCATTTACTATAGTATCTATTGATCGTCTCACGTTGAGACTACAGTGTGTGTTAAGGACAACGGGGTTGCCACATTGTCGTCGATCGGTAAACTGTCCTTACTGTTCTTGATACTTAATATACTATTTTGTACGACCATGCTAATTCGGATTGTTTACCATAATTGGTTTTAGAACAGTAAGTTATATTTACTGGTTGCTAAGCAAAAACGCGTCGGTAAGTAATTACTTACCGTTCAGTTCTGTCAAAAACAGAACGGTAAGTAAATTATATGTAATTTATAAAATAAATGCATGATCTTTAGATGTCTCTTTCGCGAGAAATCATTTATTTTCTAAATAATTGGACTATTTAAAAAAATGTATGTTGTTTATTTAAATTTGCTGAGGCCTCTTCAATATCCCAATTATATTCGTTTTCAGATTCACTCATTCTCACGAGTTTGACAAATATCGTGACATTCAAAAATAATAGTAATTACAAACGTATCCATGGTAACGACAAAACCTACTTAACGTTTGGTGGATATACAGGGCAAAAATAAATTATCTTAAATCTATTTTTTTGGGGATATTTCCTTAGTTAATACCTTTGTATTCATAATGGTCGTACAAAAAATAGTATAAGCATCTCAAACAGTAAGCAGTTTACCGATCTCCTCCAATATTGGCGACTTCGCTTCGCTCAGTCCCCAAACATTGTCGTCGATCGGTAAACTGTCCTTACTGTTCTTGATACTTAATATACTATTATAATAACTATAAAGTAGAAAAAACCAGAAGGGTTTATTGTTGACTAAAATCCTTTGCATTTGCTGCTAATCCGAAATTTCCGTTTTTGCAAGTTTCTTTTAAAACAAGTTGAACAAATGAATGATTTTATCATGATGAAATCATTTTACCGTTAAAATTACGTTTGGGACTTCCTGTATTTACCTGTGAATTAAAAGATTAAAAAGATCATACAGAAGCTAACCAGCCGTTGTTTTTATGTTGAAAGAATTTGAAGACGAAAGAATTAAACAAAAAAGTATAAGTAATAAAATATCGGATATTTAGATACATGTACGAAGTAAAAATCCCAAGTAATGTTTAATAAAATAGCAAATACATGTTAATAAGACTTTCTTTTAAATGCTTCTTTTGTATGGTTACGATTACACTTTTTTGGTTACTGTTTTCAAAGGTTTAGAACTTCTGGAATCTTAATCCACATTTCTATAGATTCATACAGTGAAATAGGTGGCAACAACGAAGCACAAACTCCCATAAGAAATACATTGGCTATCTTTCCTTCACTGTAGTCCCAACGTGAGACGGACAATAGTATTTGTAAAAGTAGTTAACAACACCACTATATAACGTCACAAATATTGATTTTATAATGATGTAATGGCAATTCTTATATAAATTTGTTAATATACATAAAATGGTGATAGGAATATGTATATCACTTCATAGGATTTACAGAAATATTATAAAACTCTAATAAACCCGCGAACCTTCTTATACTATACTTTTATATGCCCTTTATATAACCAAATAATACCATAAGTTACCATAAGTAGTGAAAAATGTTTATTGGGCAGTCTATTTACATAGACGTAGTTATTAGATAGACACGCGAAATCTATCTCCCCCCCATCGTCTACTTTTGAATCATTTGATATTTCACGGCCAAATTTAAACGATGGTATAAGAGGTAAAGTACCTACTAATTTTCAAATAAAAACGTCAATTGTCAACAAGACGCCATCTTGGATTTTCTAAATATTAGAAATATCGAGTCAACATTGTATTTTTTCTACTCACTGCATGGAAAGTGTAATTTTGCTCCCCTTTTTGAGAGAGCAAAGTAGTCCATTGTCTCCCACGGGAGGTAATATTTTTTACCTCCCGCATTTTAATAAAGCGGCATTTTATTTATGTACATTTATTGTGAAATTACAATTATTTGCGTTATGTATAGTTACAGCGGTATTTAAAAGAAACTCAGATCCAATCGCTGATTGAACGTCTTTTGCTGAAGCAATATTATTCTTGGTAGCAGCTGCAGACACCCCAGTCTGAGGAAACGTAGCGCAAACATGGGTTTCTGTATCTCTGCTTGAAGATGAGGGTATTCCAGGATTCTCTCCTCCGAGGATTTTTTCTGAAGCTCTTTTCTTATTTGCTATTGAGTCATTAATATATCCCTCTGCTACCGAAGTCGATCTCCAACCCCCATGTCTCTTCAAACTAAGAATATTTGCTCCTAACAGAGTCGCAGAAGTTCTTCGCAGGCAATGACCCGTGTAAGCCTCACTATTCTCTTTACCCAAAAACTTCGCTATAATACTAGGTATTTTTGCTAAACTATTTTTTCCAACAACTTGAACTGAACATTTTCCTTTTCTGTAATTAATGAAGAAACGCCGATGATCTATTGTTGTTGGACGGAGAGCGACATATTTTCTGAATATTTCAACAACATTTACTCCATTTCTTGTTTGCCCATCGATTACAAATGTTCGCTGAATTCTGGTTTTAGAATCAGGAATTTTGACTATCAGAAGAGAACCCTTGTCTGTAATATCATCCACTGTCATTTTCACCATTTCGTCGCATCTTAGGGCACCGGTTATTCCCATAACTAATACAACCTAAAAAAAACAACAAGTAAGTACCTATTATTATTTAATTATAATTTTAAACCAACCTTCATCATTAAAAACTGTACATCTGGCGCTTCCGATAAAAATTTGTTCACATCTTCTCTAGTAAACGTTTCCGATTTTTTTGCTTTATATCCAGCAGACTGACGTTTAAGGAAAGCTATTAGTTTAGGATACTTGATATCAATATTTTCTTTAACTGACAATGTCGTCTTCAGCATGGAGAATTTTGCCCATAGGGATGAGGGTTTAAGGACCTTGGAGATCTCAGAAAAATAGGCAAGTACAATGTTTTCACTAGTTTTGTTGGCTTTCCTTTCTTCACACCATTTCTTGAACAATGCGTGCTCTTTCAAATATTTTTCCTTAGATTTTTGGGGGAGAAGATTTAGCGACACCGATGTTGCTTCTTCTAAAAGGTCTGGTGGAGTGCAATTCAGCTCCTCCTCACCATTATTTTCATCAAACATAGCACAAAATTGATGAATTTGCAAAAATTGTTATGTCTGTTTATGTCGTCGTCAAGGATACCTACTTACCACATACCACTACGTTAATTTCTCTCAAACGTTAACAAATTGATATAAAAATATGAATTTCTAGACTTTTTATGATCTCGTTCGTAGAAAAAAGCATATATATATCACGGGAGCAAAGTGAATTTCCTCCCTTGGCGCAAGTACGGCCCTCCGCTGCGCGTCGGGCCGCAAATTTGCGCCCGGGAGGAAATTATCCACTTTGCTCCCTTGATATATAAATAACTATTAAAGGCTTTATAATGTCTAATATACTACCAAAATCTGGAGATGCAATTGTCATCCAGAACATGATGGCGGCTTATTAAATCATCCAATTACACTCCAAGAGTGATTTTTAAAAACCCTGATTTCTCTTTTTATATTTTTAAATCTCTTTAAGTGTCCGGTCGGGCGATTATGACCTATTTAGCGGCCTGTGTTTAGAGCGTAAGTTGCTAAATTAGAGCTCTAGGGCTCTAAAACTTCTTTAGTTTGAAGTTTCGCACTTTTCAAATTATTTTTATTTTAAAATTAAATATTAATTTAAACTTAGGCCGGACATAAACTAACGTATGCACTTCGGGCTTAATTAGTGTTTTAGATCCCTTTTTCGTCTTAGCGCCTTAGGCGCTAACTGACTCTGCGGGCTCTAACACACTCAATTAAGCCCTTAATACATAATACACTATTACGAACCTTTATTGTTCAGTAATAATTCAGTAAGAGATGTATTCCCTGCCTGGGAATGGGTAAGGGAAGGTGGTAAGAAGTTTTGTTCGGTTGAAACATTCGCGAATTTCGATATAATTTTTGTAAAACATAAATATATATCGATATATAAATATTTTGCGCTCCAGTGTCTTGTAAACTGCCAGATAAATTGAAAGAGACTCGTATACGTAGTAAGAAAATCAGCTGCACTGACAGGTGATTGTTGGGTTGCCTAAATGTATCAGGGCAGAACTTCGAAATATTTCTGATGAAATTTCTTCAAATTCGGCGGTTTTATTTGAATTGAATATTTAAATAATCAATATTACATTATTATTGTTAATAAATTAGGATCTAATTTAATTAAAAACATGTTTTGTTATAAAATCACCAATATAAAAAAACGCAAACTAAAAAAAAATAAAATTCTTAATTAATAGCTATTTTTGTTTTTGCATTGTACATAACTTTTTATTTATTTTTCAGCAACGAATCGATATCCGTACGTGTGGAATCTGAACTAGCCAATTCAGAAAATGGCATTTACAACGTTACACAAATATCCAAGTTTGATCGTGAAGCCATAAAAGCTTCTGCTGAATTTGTATGCAACATTTATATACCAGATACAGGTTTTAATAGGACGATACGTCTTACGTACGAAAAAATAGGTAAGTCGTAATATGTTATTTTTACTAATTAATTACATACTACGTTTAATTGATGATGTTAGGATGTAAGGTGTCAGCTGATAATAATATAACTAAAACTGTTGATAATTAAAAGAGCTAGTGAAAGTAGAATATTACCGTAATAGTTCATGTGACCTTATCCTAGGAACTTGAGGACCCTTAGAAAATGTGACCTTATTGGGCAAATAATTGCAGATACAGATATTGTGCCTTATTATCCCATGGGTGCTCCTACAACTTGTTTGTACCGCTGATCTTTGTAGTGAAATCACCTTTATCACCAGTAATAGCGAATCTATTTTTGGAAGAATTAAAGGTCCATGCAATAGAAACAGTAAACGACAAACATAAACTGTGGCTAAGATACGTAGACGATACATTTATCACATGGACACTTGGCGAAGAAGAAATGCCGAGGTTTTTACCATACAACCACCAAAAGATCAAATTGCCAATAGAAATTGAGAAAGACAATCAACTACTTCACTAAATCCATTCATTTAACAACATAAGAGTTTTTATAAGCCACAAGTGCATTTATTTCATTTAATTTAAACAGGGAAATTAAATAGACAAAACCAACACAAGTAAAAAATGCTAGGTTAGTCTAGATCTGTCAAAACAGTATATTCAGTATGCATCCAACTTCTGGTAAAACACGACTAAGCAGATATTTTCGGATAAAAATCAAAGCGAGTTCCATGTTCAATTACAAGTGCTTATTAAATGGTTACTGTACAACTATTTTTAGGTAACAACATTCTACTACGAACGTGTCTTCTATTCGAAGCAAGTGACATACAACGCTTTTTAACCATCCACGCTTAAATAAAAGATCAGGTATCAAATTACTTTAAAAAACTGAAACGAAATTTAACTAAGTATATCCAGAATTCTAAGAAGAGATCCGAAACTATTTAAGGAAAGATCTGATACATTATTAATTATAAGAAACCGAACAAGAAGGATCGTTACAACTTTAATGAACATCATAAACAGGGTAGTTGATAGTAATATACAAGGTGCATCTCGGAAATTGCTGAGATGCAAATAACGCAACAGACACCTTAAATCTTAGCATTATCCTTTAATCAGTTTATCATTATCACCAACCATTAGTTGCAGTTTGGGAACAGCCCCCTTTTTTAGTTTTTTTTTAATTGTTATGATTTATTTTAAAAGCTGTTTACAGTTGCAAAAGAATACACATGATTTGCAGCTAACTCAGCATGTGCTGTCTTAATATGTCATAATTTTGCTGTTTAGGCAATGAAACTGAAACTGAAACAACAACTACTGACGAGTTCACAACAATTCCTACAGAAACTACTGCTACGATTAGTACTATTCGCACTAGAAATACTTCCAAAACGCAAGGTATTAAAATTTAAAACAAACCGGAGAATTTATTGACAATATGTTACTTATTATCTTCCTGTAGCTAGCTCTCCAGCAGCTTCCTCAGCTTTTTGCTCAATTCTTAATTTTTGTTTTTTTTTAAATTTATTTATTAGTTCTTGCATCCATAGTAAATAAATAATAATGTATTGTATGTATGCCGTTAATATTGTTTGCTGTATTGTAACCTCCTGCCACTGCTTGATCGTCAAAAAATGCTTTAGAGAAATTTATATTAATTCTTTTTTTGCTTTTAGGTAAAGATTTTGGTGTACCAACAGCCGAGGTATCAAAATGGTTGATGTTAGTAATGTTGATAATATTGATCATTAGTTCAAAACAATGAAGACTGGAAATAATAATAATAATATCGTTCAAATTAGAAAAAAATATATATTTATTGTTGTTAAATGTTTTTGGGGATTTTTCGCAGCTTCTCAAGATCAAGGAGTCGTTTATAGAAGTGAGTGAAAATTACAAAAGAGAAATATATAACATAGGTACTACCATATTCATGTGATAAAAAATTGTACATTTTTGTTCATTAGTAGAATGTAAAAGTTAACTTTTATTGTTACCTATTTGATTAAATAAAAAGATGTAAATCTTGTTAGACCAGAAATTAAGAATACTTAAAATGTAAAAACAGTTTTTTTTAGAAAAAAGAAAGTGAATTGAATATTACAAATTGTAAATAGTGTAGCATATAATAATAATTATTGTATTAAGAAAATTTTAAAAAGCTACTAAATAGGTAAATTATTTTATTAAAAAGCATACTAGTCTGTTTAAACCAAATAAGTTTTATAAAATGGCATAACTAATAAAGTTTAAGAAAATAAGATGATTTTATTTTCTAAATACTAAAAACAATTTCTTTTGTAAGTTGTTACGGTTTAAAACCGCCCTACTGTATTTCAATTGTAGCAAATATTTCCCGCCTACATCGTTAAAATTTATTGGAGAGAAATCCCAGTCGTCGTTTTTAGTAAATTATTTGATTATTTTGTCAGAATCTGTATTTGAAAAAATGTTTAAAATACCAAATCCTATTTGAGCATATGGGCACGAAAATTCTTCTATACCATTAACATCTTTGTAAGTGTACTTTCATTCAATCAAAGCTTTCAAAGCGTTGTTTGTTAACGAAGGAAGTTACTATTTTATAGCCTTTTTTCTTCCGCTTTCTGGGTATGATTGTTTATGGTTAGTTGTATAGATCAAGATTACGTTGGTTATTATGGCCCCCACTTGCCTTAAAGCAAACTGAGAATTAAATAAGTATCACTCCTCGTCATCTCGATCAACTAAACATAGGTTAAGTTACCTTTAACCGCTGAATGTTAAATATCTCAGAATAAATACCATAGTTCTACGCAACGGATTAATATGTATAAACGTTCGCATTTCTATTATTAAGTTTATGAGCTATTTAATGATAATGTAATGTGTATTTTACGTCTGTAGTCAAGTATTTACTTTAATTATGGCCCTTATTAATTAAGGAGGTAATTAATACTAGTCCGGGCTGGGGCAGCAAAAACACTGTACTCATCGAGTTAATAAAAATCTCAGGTTTGTAGTAACAGTTCACTACCAATAGATACAAAAAAGCTTGGTCTGCCAACCCCTATCTTGGTGCGAACTCACTCAGTGTAACGAAACAAAATTGGTCTGTCGCGTGATATCTTGATGAAATAAAACTTTTTTTAATATAAACTTTAGTAAATCGTTTATTTACCTACTATTAAACATTTTCACATTTTAGCATTTAAACATAGAGTAACTAACTAACTAATACAATAGAATAGAGATTATTTATTGAAAGCAATTAATATTACACATCCATATACGCATAGTATTCAGACAATCTGTCTTTTACACAATTCATAACTTTCACAGCAGTTTGTCCTTTGCTAGTACCAGTTACATTTTTACAACTGTGCAAGCAACTGTTTGCAATCAAAGCAGCGAGCTTTTCTGAGCCTTGGTGATGGAGACGAATAGATACGATTTCTGTGACGTAATCTTCCAAATTTTTATCAATAACTAATTCATTGTCATCGTTTACATTCGATTGAAAAATACAGGCAACGAAACTGATTATACCAATTGATTTTCTTCAGAAAAAGGGCTTTCTTCAGGTATAAGGGCCCTCATAACTTTTTCACTGGTTTTAATTTCTGCGAGACAGTCTTTTGCCATTTGAGTAAATTTATATTCAGTCTAAAACAACAAAACTAATAATAAGAGATCTGTAAGTAAAAAATATATATCACATAAATATAGGTACTTTAACGAATAGTAAACCCACTTATGACGTCATCAAACATTCTAGATGTATGAGTCATCAACTGTATGACTCATCAATAACACCTGCATGTATGACTCATCAATCAACACCTGCAAGTATGACTCATCGACACGCCTCATCGACGTCACTTATCAACAGCTGCGTGTATGACTCATCAACACGTCATTGAACATTCTAGATGTATGGTTCTAGAATTATGAAGATAGCTTTATGTTAGAGTACATACTGCCACCTCTTCAGAGACCCCCATGCCCTGTTACAAACGCAATTTGAATAAAAAAGGTAAAAGTTTAGTATGTTCTCCATATGGCGTGCAGTCGTTGCGCAAAACGATTTCTACCAAGGTTTATAGATAGTGTTCTAGTAACTCTTAACAACGACAGGAAGCGCACGGAAACGTCATTGGAGTGCCATTTTTGAAGTAGTATAATGCAGCTGTTTATAACAAACGTACGATACAGCAAGCGTTGGCCATACGTGTGGCGCATCTGGCTTAACCATGCAGTTAAAGAGGTCGTCACCTACCTGAATTTTTTACAACAATGAGCTCTTGAAAGTCAACTCTGACTGTGTGTACGCCACCATACATCGGTCAACGCTTGCCTGGTCACTTTTCCTTGCCTAAAAATCAATCCCACTAATGCGGTGGAGTACAGTGCAAACCACCATTGATTAACCTAACCGCTTTTCCAAAAGGCTTGCTTCGCAGGGTGAAAATAACATTAAGCAGGCAGCACAACTACGAGAGAAAAAGAGGTGCACTCTGCGCTAACGCCAGTTGTGCGCCATATGCAGGACCTTATATTCTAAAGTACACCCGTAAAAAAATAAAAAAACAGTAAGATATTTCAAGACTTTATTTTATTTCCCAGTAGTACTTTTTATAAAATTATTCTTTAGCTCACGTTTAACAATTTTCAGTTTAAGCAACAGTTTAGACCGTGTGCGCAACTGGTATGACTTGATACTAAGACAGTTGCACACGTCTCATGGCATGTCCCCGTATGAAAAATCTTTTGTGAATATCCTTCACAATGAGCGCCTGCACCTGCAAAAGCATTTTTAGAATATCAAAAAATATAATGAAAGCGAAAAAAAATAAACTTTCTTTTTGAAAAAAATAAAACGATGTTTTTATAAAAACTTACCACCTTGTGCAACCACCATGACATACAGTAAGCAAAAGACCAAGACCGTTATCAGCAATTTCATTGTCCAGTTTTTACTAGGCGTTCACACTTAAAAAAAATTATATTTTACTGAACTGAACTGAATATGTGTGTGCATTGTGTAATTTAGTAGTCAAATATAAATGTGTAATAAATAAATGTTGTATTGTGAATAAATAGTTCTTAAATAACCTACTTTAAGTTTGTAAATATCTAGTTTAAGTTTGTTAACAGTTTATAATTAGTGTATGTGAATAATATTTCTCTTGTTAATAAACGATTAGACAGCATTTTTAGTATTATTTAAAAAGAACGTTACGGTATCGTAACTTATTTATAATGTATAACAGTATTGTTATACATTATTATAAATAAGTTTAATTTGTTAATGTTTTAAAACTTGATATATTTTCAACTCGATGTATTTAACGTTTAAAAAGCTATAAGTTTGGTTCAAAACTTTTTTAAGACAATTTCGTAAAAACTTCCTCCGCTTTCGGGGACCCCCTATGCTCGGGGGCCCCGGGGTGCTGCCCCGGTGGTAGCTACGGCCCTGAAAGAAAGGATAAATTTTAATAACATAGTTATTAAATAACAATAAAGAAAACAAGCAGGTTGCAATTACTGATTAATGATTATACATGAACTTCAGATAACCCATTCAGATCCAAAGATACCCGGATCTTTGTCATCACTTCATCAGTCATCAGAATAAAGAGCAATGAAGCGCTCAAACAAGAACACAAAGAAATTTACTACAAACACTTGGTTTTGGCGCAGATACAAAATGCCTACACAAAGTGTAATACTAATGATTTTCGCGGTCGGACTGGCACTATTTTTTTGTGTCCAGTATGTTTGAAAAGGTTAAATATGTAAGTACTGTAACGTTCTTTTTAAAATAATAACAAAAATGCTGTTTAAATCGTCTATTAATAAAGAAAAGATTATTTACAATGCACTTAATTAAAAATACTATCACTATAAACTATTTAACAAACTATTATAAATGCTAGGTATTTACAAATTTATTTGAGGACTATTTATATTAAAACTATTTATGTATTACAATAATTATTAACAATTTATTCAGAGTACATTTCAACACGAAGCCGGTTAAACATTAACTAACTGCCTTCTACTCACGATCTCAATTTATATTTTTCATACGATGACTCATACATCTAGAATGTTCGACGACGTGTTGATGAGTCATACACGCAGCTGTTGATAAGTGACGTCGATGAGGCGTGTCGATGAGTTATACTTGCAGGTGTTGATTGATGAGTCATACATGCAGGTGTTATTGATGAGTCATACAGTTGATGACTCAAACATCTAGAATGTTTAATGACGTCATAAGTGGGTTTACTATTCGTTACACTTAAAATTTAGAACAATTTGCCATTTTTAAAAGTTTATAATTTTTTTCGTCGAAAATGGCGTCAGATAGAAGAAAGATTATAAGAGTAAAAAATGCTTATTTTTACTCGACGAATACGAAAAAAAAAATTACAGACCGATTTAAAGCGATTTTGAAAATTTTCATCATTTTAGGTTTGAATTCTATTATTCAAGCCCATAGATAGGCAACACCTGTAACCGTAATTTTCAAAATCGCTTTAAATCGGTCTGTAATTCATTCATGTAATTTCTTCGTATTTCATTGAGTAAAAAATAAGCATTTTTTTGCACTTTCAAAAATGGCAAATTGTTGTTCTCAATTTTGCACGAAATTGGGCACTCTAGGAAAAAACGCAGTGGACAAAATTTATGTATTCTTTGACGAACAATGCGATGCCGTTAAGAAAAATTTAGAAATATTTCTTTTTCTAATTTTTTCAACTTTTAACTTTTTTTTTGGTACTGTATACGTGTTTACTCTGTTTTAGGAGTCAAATATAAATTTTTTCTTCATAATGGAGACATGTGACATTCGAAAGTAGACATTTCAAGCTTTAAAATGAGCCGCCGTCGGTCTTTCTAAGTTGCGCCAATTTTTGAACCTAGCCAGTGGTTGAGTTCAGAAAGAATGATCCATATATTTTTCTGTGTATAACTCTTTCAGTGATATAAGAGTCTCAAAGTACAAGGAAAGTACTGATACAAAAGACCTGCAGAATCTTTATGGGAAAAGGCTCTCGTCCAGAATTTTTGAAATTTTGGTAAATGATAGTCCCTAATGTGTAGATCAAAAGTGTAAAAGGGACACAAAGGCCAAAAAATTATAGTTTTCGAATTACAATCGTTTGAAGTTGACAATCTTGCAGAATGCTTATTCACTAATTTACACCTAGATCGACCTCTCGCATCATGAAAAACAACTTCTACGCCACCTTGAATAACGCAATAACCAATAATGTCAGTTTTATACATTTTGCATTTTTATAGTGTCATATTACAAGGTTTTACAAGATATTAAGAGCATATATTTCTGATAAGACTATCAAAATATAATTTTTTTTAAGTGTGAACACCTAGTAAAAACTGGACAATGAAATTGCTGATAACGGTCTTGGTCTTTTGCTTACTGTATGTCATGGTGGTTGCACAAGGTGGTAAGTTTTTATAAAAACATCGTTTTATTTTTTTCAAAAAGAAAGTTCATTTTTTTTCGCTTTCATTATATTTTTTGATATTCTAAAAATGCTTTTGCAGGTGCAGGCGCTCATTGTGAAGGATATTCACAAAAGATTTTTCATACGGGGACATGCCATGAGACGTGTGCAACTGTCTTAGTATCAAGTCATACCAGTTGCGCACACGGTCTAAACTGTTGCTTAAACTGAAAATTGTTAAACGTGAGCTAAAGAATAATTTTATAAAAAGTACTACTGGGAAATAAAATAAAGTCTTGAAATATCTTACTGTTTTTTTTATTTTTTTACGGGTGTACTTTAGAATATAAGGTCCTGCATATGGCGCACAACTGGCGTTAGCGCAGAGTGCACCTCTTTTTCTCTCGTAGTTGTGCTGCCTGCTTAATGTTATTTTCACCCTGCGAAGCAAGCCTTTTGGAAAAGCGGTTAGGTTAATCAATGGTGGTTTGCGCTGTAATCCACCGCATTAGTGGGATTGATTTTTAGGCAAGCCAGGCAAGCCAGGCAAGCGTTGACCGATGTATGGTGGCGTACACACAGTCAGAGTTGACTTTCGAGAGCTCATTGTTGTAAAAAATTCAGGTAGGTGACGACCTCTTTAACTGCATGGTTAAGCCAGATGCGCCACACGTATGGCCAACGCTTTCTGTATCGTACGTTTGTTATAAACAGCTGCATTATACTACTTCAAAAATGGCACTCCAATGACGTTTTCGTGCGCTTCCTGTCGTTGTTAAGAGTTACTAGAACACTATCTATAAACCTTGGTAGAAATCGTTTTGCGCAACGACTGCACGCCATATGGAGAACATACTAAACTTTTACCTTTTTTATTCAAATTGCGTTTGTAACAGGGCATGGGGGTCTCTGAAGAGGTGGCAGTATGTACTCTAACATAAAGCTATCGTCATAATTCTAGAACCATAATTCATGTAAAAAATATTTTTAGATGTTTCTTATCATTGGAATACCAAATTAAGCAAGTGAATAATTTCGATGAGTTTGAAGGATTAGCTATTTGTGAGGCTTAACCTACATGACCTATCCGAAACATCTTGACAGGGTGTTGCACATTTTCGTCTGTATTACGTTAACCCGTTTAGCACTGTCCAAACCGACTTGCGGGGATAACGTTCTTGTCCCCAGAAGTGAAAAAGATTGATTTTTGGGGAGTTTTCAACGTTACGCCGACTTCCCAGTAATAAAAAGGGATTTTGCTGGTGAAAAGGATACCATTCGTCCCCACCCCCTACAAACTAAAAGACTATCAAATAAAACCGATTTCCGGTATAACATTTTCACTTCTGGTGGTGCTGCAATTTGTATGCATTTAAAAGAGAAAGCCATTTTTTAGAACTGTTACTGTTACTGACTAAGGTCGCTTTACAGTACTGCCTTAACATGACCTGTAAAAAAAATAAGTATCACAAAATAAAGTCGAGGTGTATGATGGGTTACATATCGTAAACTAAACTATTAAAAAAGCTTTTATTTGATACTGTGTCACATTTGTCAGTTTTACGTCAAACTTTTTAGTCCAGAACATGCGATTTTACGGTCTAGTATGCTTGTAAGAAATTTTACAGGACTTGCGACTGTAATAGTAATTTATTTCATACTGTCCGGTAAAAGGGTATTTACCGGACTCATTTGAGTCCGGTAAATGAATTATTACGTTACAAGGCCGGTAAAAAATTTTACCGGACTGAAAATCCAATTTGAGTCCGGTAAAAAATTTTACCGGACTGAAAATCTAATTTGAGTCCGGTAAAAAATTTTACCGGACTGAAAATTTTAAATGCATTTTTTAAAAAAATGAACAATGTGAGGCAGTATGAAATAAAACGCCTTACGTCATACTTCCGGTAAACCATTACAGTAGCTCGTTTCAACATTCGAGACTCGGCTCCTTCGTCGCCTCGTCCCGAAACGTTTTCAACTCGCTACTGTAAACTTGGGTTTACCGGACTTATAACGTAATATACTATTACCGGACTCAAATTAGATTTTCAGTCCGGTAAAATTTTTTACCGGACTCAAATTGGATTTTCAGTCCGGTAAAATTTTTTACCGGCCTTGTAACGTAATAATTCATTTACCGGACTCAAATGAGTCCGGTAAATACCCTTTTACCGGACAGTATGAAATAAATTACTATTACGTTATAAGTCCTGGAAATGGAATTTTACAGTCGAGTAAGATGTTACGGACAAGGCGACAAAGGAGCCGAGTCCGGAACATCGAAACGAGACTGTAAGACCATTTCCAGGACATATGACGTAATGCGTTTTATTTCATACTGCAATTATTGGAATATTGGTTTAATTTAAAAAAAAATTATATAAAATAAATTTCCGAATGCAAAATATGGACATCTATGAAGAACGAGTTTCCATGGTAACTGATTACGTACTAAAACGTTGTCCAGGTGATTGATTGTATTTGCGTCCGGTAAAATTTTTTACAGTCACAAGTCCTGTAAAATTCTTTACAAGCATACTAGACCGTAAAATCGCATGTTCTGGACTAAAAAGTTTGACGTAAAACTGACAAATGTGACACAGTATGAAATAAAAAATTTTACCGGACGCAAATACAATCAATTAAGTGGACAATGTTTTAGTACGTAATCAGTTACCATGGAAACTCGTTCTTCATAGATGTCCATATTTTGCATTCGGAAATTCATTTTATATAATTTTTTTTAAATTAAACCAATATTCCAATAATTGCAGTATGAAATAAAACGCATTCCGTCATACGTCCTGGAAATGGTCTTACAGTCTCGTCTGTACTCGACTGTAAAATTCCATTTCCAGGACTTATAACGTAAATTACTATTTTCATCTGTCATTAACACGTTACTTCACACGCAGAATTCTTTGAATTTGGGCAGCTCAAAGCCCCATGGTTTTGGCGTACCCAATTTCCCCTGCTTGGGGTGTCAAATTTCTTCACTACGTCTCCAAGAATCTTGATATACGAGGGTGGCCTGAAAAGTTTCCGACCTAACAAAGATACAAGACTTTTTTTCTTTAAATTTATTTTTATTTTTCTACATAGTCTCCTTGTAAGTTTACACACTTCTCCCAGCGATGCTCCCATCTCTTTAACCCGTCCAAATAGTACTCGGCGTTTTTCTCTGCAAAATAATTGTTCACGCAGGTGATTGCCTCCTCATTTGACGAAAATCTCTGTCCTCCGAGCGCAATTTTTAGATGAGGGAACAAAAAGAAGTCGCTTGGAGCTAGATCTGGTGAGTAAGGAGGATGATCAAGCAGTTCAAACCGTAATTCGTGGATTTTCGCCATGGCAACTGCGGAGGTGTGAGACGGCGCATTGTCTTGGTAAAACAGGATTTTCTTTTTCTGCAAATGTGGCCGTTTTTCAGCAATTTCTGCCTTCATCTTGTCAAGTAATGATGCGTAGTAATGGTTTTTCCTGTTTGAAGATAATCGATTAAGATAACTTCAAGACTATCCCAAAAAACAGTCGCCATCAGCCCAGCCGACATAACAGTTTTTGCTTTTTTTGGAGCCGATTCCCCCTTCGCAGTCCACTGTTTTGACTGTATTTTTGTTTCGGGCGTATAATGGTGTATCCAAGTTTCATCTACAGTAAGTAATCGGCGCCAAAACTCTGATTTATTGCGCCTAAACTGCGCCAACAGAGCGTTGGAAATGTTCACTCGAACACGTTTTTGGTCTAACGTGAGCAAACGCGGCACCCAACGCGCGGACAGCTTTTTCATGCCTAAATCTTGATTCAATATGTGACAAACACGTTCTTTGGACATATTCATAGCCTCTGTTATCTTTCTCACTTTAATTCGACGGTCGTTTAGCACCATTTGGTGAACTTTAGCGATGTTATCGTCAGTGGTTGCAGTTTTTGGACGTCCCGAACGTTCATCGTCTCCCAAGTTGGTACGGCCAGGTTTAAATTCAGCTGCCCAAAATTTCGCTGTGGTAAATGATGGCGCAGAGTCCCCATACACAGAGTCCAACTCATCTTTGATTTGCGTAGGCGTATTGCCTTTCAAAAACAAATACTAATGACAGCTCGATACTCGATTTTTTCCATTTTCACAAAAACACTCACATCGACTCACTCAAACGATTGTCAAATAACAACTGCGTGTCCAAAATGGCTGGAATTTTGGTGAGTGCCTGTCAAAAGATGCACAACTACATTCCCTAGCTTTTATTGACGAGGGCTGCCATCTTCACGTTAAGGTCGGAAACTTTTCAGACCATCATCGTATAGAATCTTTAGCTTCAGACTTTAAAATGATCCATCTTCTAACATTGCTGTTCTTTGATAAGTCGATGGGATACAAACGCGAATCAGTCAAAGTAAATTCTTCAGGTTACGGTTACTGTAACGCTACATCGTATTTCAGTCTTCCAGTCTTTCGGTCTGCCCGTTTTATCCAGAAATGGTGGCGCTTGACGCTGAGTGATACTTAACTCAGCAAAGTTTGACATGATTGAAAAATAATAGTTCAAAACTATTGCTCAGCCTGTGGAAGATATTGCTGAGTTCTTGACCTATTAACTTTAAACTAACTTAAGAACTTCTCGTAGACGCCAGATGTTTTTCCAACTTATTTGCGCAAGAAACATTATGCAGTTCGTGTTGCGCCCAGAGATATGTACAGGGATGTTTATGAGGTCTTCAGCAAAGGTAACGGTAGTGCCAAATGGCCCGAGGAATTCCTAATAATGCTGTCACACTTCCAACACTGCTCCAGAAAGGATCTTTTTTTATCAAGAATAGCGTGTCTAGGATACACTGATTTGTCATCGTCATTTTTACTTGTCGCTAAGCACAGCAATGGACCCGGCCCCAATTTGCACGCTTTAGCTTGGATATGAGTCGTTCAACAAGTAAAACAGTCTCGGATGAATATGAACAGTGTAACCCTTGGGATTACTTAGTTGTAACCCTATTCCGCACGTACCCCTAAGCTGAAAACTTAAGTATAAATTACAGATGATAGCGTCGTCGTCAGAGGCCAGGGGTTGAAGTGCTGGGCTAGATAATAAAAGAGTGCACTTACCTTATAATTTCGCTTTCTTACAGAAAGGGACAGAGGTAATCCAAATAATATAAACACAGTTTATAGTTATTAATTAAAGACGAGTTTATTTATTATTGTTAATTAAATTAGTAAGTCAATTTATAACATTTTTCACAACTAACATAAATTATTGAAGTTTTATTACTTTCATGTAGAAAGAAGTAATATATTGAATTTAAATAATTGATAATTGAAAAATTATAAAACTTAAAACCGAAAGTGAGTTCCTTCTTTCTTGAGGACCTAATCAGAACTGACTTAAAGAAAAACCCAATGTAAAAATGTAAACATTTAGCAAACAGTTTAGATGACAAAACAAACTTAATTAAATTAACAGTGTACGTGTGTTTGATAAACTCCAAGACAAAACTTACTTTCTTTTGATTAATATTAGAAAAATGCAATTATGCACGCCTTGCAGGACGTCGCCTTATCGCCTATGAAAGAATAAAAATATAGAATTTCAGAGCTTTAGCAAAAAGGAAATGTTTTACATTTTAGCATTTTCATTTCCCGTGGGAAACTAAATTTTGCAATTTCTTCATGTTAGGTATGCAAAAACTAAATTTTTAAATTTTAATAAGATGTATCCTTGAGTTTATTCAACCCTAAATAAATATTTTATTCTAAATGCAGTTATGATTTGCAAAACTAAGTAAATATGAACTTTAGCTAAAATAGTTTAAAAATAAATGATACAAATTAATGAACTAATCAGGTTAGCTAATTATAATAAATCAATGTAGCCGTTCGGGTATTTAACCCTAAATAAATATATTATTATAAATGCAATTATGATTTTCAGAACTGAGTAAATATGAACTTTAGCTAAAATAGTTTAAGAATAAATGATACAAACTAATGAACTAATCAGGTTAGCTAATTATAATAAATCAATGTAGCCGTTTGGGTACAACAGTTCTGATGTGGACGAGATGACTTAACGATAGCAAAGTGATTTAGTTTCGCAAGTCACGTTTGCACAATTCTATTATCAGCCTAAACGACTTTTTATATTTCGTACTACCTATAATTATAGAAACAAATTGTAGCATCTGAAAAATGAAGCCCTACGATGGACTGTCATTTGTAACATACGATTTTACGCACACTGAAAATACTATAATACAATGTTCAAATACTTACTACTTACTGCAAAGTAATAAATACGATATTTGCGTTACTTTATAATGCCCCGGCTGAAGGCATCTTAATGATAAATTATAGCTCAGGATGCAAGTACTGGTTTTCATAGCTTATTAATTATAAAGAAGAATAAGGTTTTGTGTAGACAAAAAAATATATGGGCGCCATCTGCTTGCTTGCCCTTAAAACTCAGTATTCGCAAACAGAAAAGAATACTGGCTTTATTGATTGAATTCAATTAATAGTCATGTTTAATTACGTTAGTATTAAGCTGGTTAAAATATTTTAAAGACTTTCACAAGTGAACGGTTCCATATTATCATAGTACGGTTTAATTCAAATGTTCGTTTATTTGTAAATAAAGTATTTGCTTGTCTCCAATAACAATAATAATGGTTTGGATGGTAATAGTTTTGATAGTAATACCCTAATAAGAATTATCATTAAAGGAACACAATGTACATAAGTTTACAAGAAATAATTATTAAAGACAATGGTACAGATAATTTGTATCTAAAACTTACTCTAATCAAACAAATTATCCTTTGTTTATTTTGAAACTTTTACTCCAATCTCGATACTATATTAGAAAGTCTCTTATTATTTACTTTACTGATTAATTTCATTAACTCGGAGAATTAAACTACGATAGACAGAAGTGGTGTCCCACTTGCTACACTTTAACGGTAAATCAATAATTCAATAAAGCCTGTGTTTATTGAATTATTGATTTGGCAGAACTTATTTTAATTTTCCCTACGATTGGTTTCTCGAATTCTTTCAAAGTTCTTTTAATCACTTTGTTTTAATCTTTTAGTTAAACTATTGTACGGTAGTAAATTAACGTTAACAAACCACGGTACTGTATTAAACTGCATTGCGTCTAACTGACACCCGTACTATATTCAATTGCCCTCGGCTAACTGACCCTGTACTGTATGTATAACTCCTTGGGGTACGGACTTTTCGTGGCGTTGGTATTTTTTTAGGAAAGGGAGATTTAAACCAACCAATCCAAAAGAAACCCACACTTATTAAACCAATAAGGAATAAACACTTAAAAACTGGAACCTTCTAGATCTTCGAAGGGAATTTACCGGACTTAAAATATTCTTCTCAGGGTGTAACTTGATATTTTGCAGATGGCTCAAGCCGTTTTTATTTGTCCGTGTGCAGAAAAATCTGTTCAAATAAATTGAAAATAGGCAAGTCCAGGATGTATAAATTTAAACTAAATGTCTTTTCTGGCATTAAGTTCCTTTGTTAGAAAGACGATATTATTTCCGAATATTTTTATAAACTCAATTTTTATCTGCATTTTATTCTAAAAGCCATAGGCGCCCGCAGAAATTTGTCCAGGGGGGGGCAATCCTAGAATGACCGGCATGCTAGGGGGGGGCAAGCCTAAATAAACGACATGCTAGGGGGGGGCAAGCCTAGAAAAAAACGGCATATTATACAAGATTTCCAATAAAATTGAACTTCCAGGGGGGGGGCAAATGCCCCTCCTTGCCCCCCTTCCGGGCACTTATGCTAGAAGCAATTTCATCTTGTGCAAAAACATTTTAGGATGACCTTTGATATTAAAGAAAACACCCTGTTAATTCGAAATATCGTCTGCATTTTTAATCCAACTGAAGTATGATGAACTACACAGGACCGTACTAAGATTCCTTTATTATTAATGCCACTGAACTCTTATTTACTAGAAACGGCATATGATAGGAATATACGTAGCCCGGATAACCTCTTTATTTGTTTACTGCGGACACAGCTTTCGATTGGTTTGTTCAGTAAGGTGACGTAAATACGACCTTCAACGACCAATCAGCAACAGCTGAGTAGAAATAATTTCTAATTATACGTAAATTTAAAGAAATATAGTAAACTGTGAATAGTTTATTAATAAAATGGTGAATTCATGTAGTGTTTGTGGAACTTTGTACAAAAAAGTAACATCAGTCTCTTTTCATAAGTATTTTCAGTTTCAACAAGAATACAATTCATATGTTTTATTGAAACAACTTACATTACTGTTTAGGTTTACCCAGTTACTAGTACTAGTGTAATTATAACAGTGATAAATTAACCAAAATGCTACTTATTAATTTAAGCTAATTTCTTGGCATTTATATATTATAACTGTAGCATTGATTGAGGAGGCGCCACTGGTGGTGTGGGAGATGTTGAAACACTCTTTGTTCTAACCGAGAAAACAACAATAAAAGGCCCCGCGATTGGGCGACAGTGAAACAAAGCTTTTTTAACCGGACTAAATAAACAAAGCTTAAACTTTCAAACGAAAAGTTCATATTACATAAACTAATTTAGGGCACAAAATATGATACTTACTGTATATAGAATGCTCCGACTTTCTTTACGACGTCTTTTCACAAATTATAGCTCAGGATGTAGGTATTGATTTTCGTAACTCACAGATTATAACGAAAAGTAAGGTTTTTTAAGTCACAAAAAAGAATGGGCGCCAGTTATTTGAAATTATTCTAACACGCCCCCAAATAACAAAGGGCTAAATTGAATTGATTAAAGATTAAAAAAAGAAACTAATTAAAATTAGTTTGGTTGACGTTGACACAAATTAAATTATCAAATAATTTCAATTAATGCTAGGTCCATTTTCAATACGGTAAGGTTTAATTTATAAATTCATTTATTCCAAAATAAAAAATATCGGATTATCTCCGATGACAATAAAGAAGTTTTGATGGTAATAATTTTAATAATAAAATAAAAAACTTTGATAAGAATTCTTATTCAAAGGACCAAAATACGTAATAATACAAAAACATTCGATGAAACAAAAAACAATACAAATAAATTTCGCAGTTACATAAACTTACTCTTATTGAACAAAAAATCCTTAATATCTTTGATGCAGAAGTAGAATTTTACAATTCTTCAAAATGTCACAAAATACCTCACAATAAAAGACCTTATTCACTAATCTTTAAAACTTAGAATTTTGGTAAAAATGCTGCAATGATGAACTGAAATTTCTTGAATGAAGTTACTGAAATTATTTCTATACTAATTCGGCACTAAACTACCATAATAAAATTCTTTAAACTGCAGTAATTCCAGAAGTTTAATTATTAATTTCAAATTTTATCAATGACTGAAATTCGTTATTAGAAGGCTATACTTTCAAGTACTTTAAATTCTTTTCTTCAAGTATTAACTAATAATCTTCTGCATTATTCTTTAATGCGTTAACCGAAAAACAAACTTTAAAATTCAATAATAGATTGAATTTTCAGTAAAACTTTAACGAACGGGAACGGGATTTGGTTAATTTTATTAACACAAAACTAAAACGGTAGGCTGAAGCCAATAAGCTTCCTGTATTTAGCGAAGAAACGCAAAACGGTACTCACCCAACTTAATTAACTTTATTCGATAATAACGCGGGAACTAGAATGCTGGGACAAGCCTGCTAACTCGAGGTGAACACCCATTGTCCGAACGGACGCCACTTTAGGATACAAGACCCGCTCGGGCTATCTCGATTGAAGCTCTCGTGGAGACTTGCTTTATTATTAATTTCGTCCTTTGACTTATTAAGTTCATTATTATTAATTATTAGCACGGGATCCGAGCCCGGCTTCATCTGTATTCTTTTGCCAACTATAAACTGTAAATTCTAATTAAAACTGAAAATCAACTGAATACTGAAAACTAACTGAAGGCTGAACGCCAACTCTGTAGCTTGACTCGACGTCAACTGTACTGTCTGAAGACTTAATTGAGACTCAACTGGAAACTCAGGGTTATTTTTCTATATCGAAATGTTTTCTAGCGGGGTGCGTGTTGACATTGGCCAATAGAATCGCATGATCTTATTTTAAACGAATCAAAATTAATATTTCCAACACAAAGAAGTCTGAAACGCAATACGCCTTGCAACGTAAATTGCAAACAGAATTTATTTTGAAATGCAGATGGTTTCTTTAAAAAATGCCATTCAGCACGTACAAACGATTATTTCTTGAAACGAAATAGGTTTTTTATAATATTTTCGGGGAATAATAGTATTTTGTGTCTCAAGGGCAGGAAATTAGCATTTGTAGCCCGCAGTTTGTGTAATTTTAATATTGTTTTCCAGCTCGTCAATTGTAAGTATATATGCACTGTACGACCAAAATTGTGGAAGTTGCCCATATTTTAGTAAAAGATCTATTTCTTCGTTTGTCTGATAAGCTTGAAGCTTTAGTAATAAGCATTGTTTTTAAACGAAGTGGCGCTTGTTTTTTTATCTTTTATATCTTGTATTACCCCGCCTCTCTCCGACTTATTGGGGTTAGCCGGCAAAAACTAAAGCAGTGTTATTTAGATCAAGCTGATACTTCCAGCACAGCTATATTTTGGTAGGTTAGGTATTTATCTATATAAAAATAGCCTTTGCGTTTCTGTAGGTTATAGTAATGCTGTGGCACGAACTGGCTCCATAATATATTCAAAACATATTTATAATTGTCTGTGATTAGTGTTATAAAGGAAAAAACGTTCTGAAAGTGCTGATGAGAACATTCGCGAACGTTCGCACATGATAAAACCGTATCAAAAAAACATTCTCTTGAGTACGTTTGATGCCCGAGCGAAGCGTAGCGTAGCGAGGGCAGCGGACAACTTAGGGCTACAAATGATTTTCGGTCCGAGTGACATACAAAAGTTTTTCGCCTACCTGTTTGAAAGTTTAAAAAAGAATTCCAAAAGTTAAACAGTAACGTAACTTATTAGTAAATTAAATAGGTATATGTTAGAGGGAATGAATGAAAATGAAAATAACGCCAGACGTTTTTAGTAATTTATTAACTAAATTAACCTAATAATCATTACACTACATACAACACGGCCGTATAGTAAATGTTTTTATTATTATTGGTAAATAAAAGGAACAGGATATCACTTTTAATTAGGATGAGTAATTAAGTTAACCTAACCTAACCTAACCTAATTCATTGTATAATTTATTGAAATTACAATTTTCTTTTTATTAATTAATTGTCACAACCTCCATTTATACATAGAATGACACTGTGAAAAAAAAAAACAAACGACAAATTTATCGACGAAGACATGAAAATCAAAGTTATGATCTAAGAAGCCTAGAAAAATTTGACGTATGTTTTTATATTTTTAAAGGTTAAGTAAAAATATGTTTGAGATTACATTTTCCGTCATATTCCGTTGCTAAAAGTTTTACGAATGAGTTATATTTTTAATGTTAAAAACTAATGATTTCATTTTTTGATTAAAATCTTTTTAGGATAATGCACAGGAGTGGTCAAAGTATGACAATTTAAAAAACAATTTCAATTTTTACAGTATCTCCAACTTAACATAAATAAATCGTGCTTTCATCTAGTAGTAGTATAGAGGTTATGTATTTGACATAAGAGGGCAGTAAAAAGTTTGACGTAAGAGGCCCGCAAAGAAGCCTTAACTGCCCTCAAAACAGGACATTTAGAAAGCACTTTCTGATCAGGTAGGCGAAAAAAAATTGAAAAGTATATGAGAAAGTTTAAGAACATGAGTTTACACTAATCAAAATGTCAATCTTTTAGATTTTAACAATAGAATGATTTGACGCTGCAAGCACCTGTCTAAACAATATCCTTGTTTACGATGGGGTTTAGAATTCTTTCTTATTTTATTATGCGAAACGACTCCACTAGTCTGGAGGGATTTTAACAGATGACCTTTAACAATTTTCATGAGGTTTATTTGTGCCGCATGCCGATATAATTTTAAGTTGCAAGAAGAACGCAAATTTACAGGACCGCATTTAAGATTTTTTAGCAACTTTATATATGAAATTTCATTATTTCGAAGCTATCAAAAACATACCGTTACAATGTAAACAAACATAAGTCGAATTTAGAAGTTATGTTGGCGACATCTTCATACATAATGCCTCTTCTAGTAAATAAGAGTTCAGTGATTAATGCATATAAAGTTGCATTATTATAAAATTGGGAATTTGAACACGTTAGGAAATATGGTTTCTAAGGTCGCCACAATCCATTAGTTAGTTAAGTCCTTGAGCTCATCCAACAATGTTATAGTGATCAGCCTGGTAAAGTCATATTTAAGAAAATAACTTTTTTATTTATTATTTATATTTAAACTAGTGGTGAAGTGCTTTTTAATATACCTTGCAGTTTCTGAAAAACAGGTAGGTTCAGTTCTGAATTAGCCGTCAGTTTGGAGCGTAGAACTATGACTTGCAGACTGGAGAGTTGGAATGAGCTAATCAAATATGGCTTCGAAGGGTTTATTTGATTTATTATAGCCAATGGTGCGTTGTGTCGGTGTACCAATAATGCGTGGTATCGTTACAAAGATCTTGTCGTAGGTTTTACAACGATGCCACGTACAATCGTTTTGGGCTCACGGTTATCCAGATAGACCGCAATTTTGTCAAAAATGCTCACCGATTTACCATCAGAAAAAATTTTTAAGAACAGTTTTTAGTTACAATATTTAATAAATAAATTCTTTGTCATTTTTGAAAGTTTATATCATTTTTCATCGAAAATGGTGTCAGATAGAAAAAAAATAATAGAGTAAAAAATGCTTATTTTTACTCAATGAATACAACAAAAAATACATGAATGAATTACAGACCGATTTAAAGCGATTTTGAAAATTACGGTTATAGGTGTTGCCTATCTATGGGCTTGAATAATAAAATTAAAGCCTTCTAAAATGATGGAAATTTTCAAAATGGCTTTAAAACGGTCTGTATTTTTTTTTATTCATCGAGTTAAATAAGCATTTTATACTCTTATCATGTTTGAACGCCATTTTCGATGAAAAAAATGATAAACTTTCAAAAATGGCAAATTGTTCTCAATTTTGCTCGAAATTGAAGCACTCTACTAAAAAAAAAAAAACGCAGTGGACCAAATTTATGTATTATTTGACGAAGAATGCGATGCCGTTAAAAAAAATTTAAAAAATATTTCTTTTTCTAATTTTTTCAACTTTTAAAATTATGTTTTTGGAACTGGATACATGTTTACCCTGTTTTAGAAGTCAAATATAAATTTTTTCATATAGAAGACATGTAATATTCGAAAGTAGAGGTTTCAAGCTCTAAAATGAGACCCCGCTGACCTTTCTAAGTTGTGCCGATCTTTGGACCTAGCGGGTGGTTGAGTTTAGAAAGAATGACCCTCATTACATATTATTCTTTAAAATTAAATCAAGTTTTATCGGAAATGATCGTCAGTTTTAATCAATTCCGATTGACGTACACGGTCGTATGAACATACAAGTTCTTCCACTCGATCTTTACCCACACGTCATCAATTATGTGTAGCTAGTAAAGACAATTCATATGTTCACATCCTTATTACTTACGTGAGATAATAAAGAATAAAGGATAAAGTACATTTTTTAAGTGGTAATGCAATGCTTTCTCGAGAGATGGCGCTAAAAGCATGATGAATATTTTAAAACCGAAATAATTTTTATTTGTAATTACAAATTTATTCTATAAAATTTTGCTGTTTAACAGTTCTAAAAATTGAAAGGTCGCACAAAAAGCAATATGAAGTGAGAGAGATAATTTAAGATTTACGAAAAATTTCATTTTAGTTCTGCTTTTTAAAAAACTAAAAAGTGCGGGAAGGAGTGAGAACTGCGTGATTCATTTAATAATTTTTGTGTGGTAGCTGTCATTTTTATTTTATTCACTCTTAAAACAGCTTTACTAAATATGTAGTTTGAAGATCATCACACATTTTCTGTAATTAGAAAAAGTAAAAAATAAAACCATTTTTTGGAGCAACTTATTAAAAATTGTAGGTTATCCGAAAGTTTACGACTGTTAATGGTTGTGAACTTGGCTAAAATGTCAAATATATGAAACTAGTCGTTGATTTTATTAGAAATTCTTGTTTATTAGTTCGTACGCATAAAATCTATGACGTATGGGTAAAGATCCAGTGGAAGAACTTCACGCGTCATGAGACGCGTAACCATTAGACCGGAAACAATCAAACTTTAAAAAATGCTAAAAATATCACTTAGCAAGTATTGCATTTTCTTAGGGAGGACAATCTTACTTTTAATTGCTTTAACAAGAGAAAAAACTACACGTGATTTTTCAGATATTAAACATCACTATAATTAGATGTTCACAAGGAAATTTAACATTCTTACACTGGCTAAGTAGAATGTGAGTGATATGGTCCACTGATATCTAGCTGTCGCTGTAACGCGCCAAAATAGTGTTCCTCACTAATTTCTAGATTTATTTTATGTAGTAATGTATGTAATTGTAAGGAAATATAGTTTATTTCATACTGTGTCACATTTGTCAGTTTTACGTCAAACTTTTTAGTCCAGAACATGCGATTTTACGGTCTAGTATGCTTGTAATTAGTATATTACATAACGAGAGTGGAAAGTAGCATTTTTCGTACGAATGTGAAATTGACGCGGAAATCACACGAGTAAGAAACACACTTTCCACCGAGTTATGTACACTATTTTTCCTGCGACCAGAAAAATACAGTTTTTCAAAGAAAAAATTATGTTAATGCTAACAAAAAACAATTTACATTTTATTTAGTAATTTTATTTTTATCATTATTTTCAGTACCAATAAAGTTTATAACTATATGATTATTGTAACAATTTGTGAAGTTAATTGGGGAAAGCGTGTGTGTAAGTGCGTTTTGAATATTGTCAGTATTATTGTTTTATCCGTAAAAAGATTATTATAACAATTAGTTAAATTTCTTGGAATTTGAGAGTTGTGAAAAGGTGTTTGTAAAAATGAGTTTTCAATATTTTAAACATTTATAAACCAAAGAAAAATTTACAGTTAACTACTAACAATGATAAATTAGCCTTTATACTTATGGCGTCTTTAAACAAAAGACTATCATCCGCATATTAAACATTATACAAAGCCGTCTCTGATTATTTATTTATTTGAAATATTTTTAGAAATTAATTATACTCTAAGTAATTATTAAAACTTTTTAACAATAAATCTAAAAAATATGAATTAAAACTTACATTAGCAATTTAAATTAAAATATGTATATTGTTGGAAATGGAAAACAAGATTAAAATTATTATTTTGCAGTGAAAAGTTGTTTTGGTGTAATGACAATTGGTGCAGTCAAAATATGTCAAATATCCCTCAATATATCTAATCAATAGTTTTTCATGAAATAAATACAGCTAGAATTAATTAATTATCGTGTTAGTAGATGATTAATGTATCAAAATAGTCAAAAAATATAAGCAGGTTCTTATTACTTATATAATTTGCTATTTACTGCATAGATTTCGACCGTGAGATTTGCGAAAGTAAATCGCACAGCAGAAAGTAAAAATCACTAATGAGTTTTACTTTCGTGTGTTATGTTCGGTTTTCTAGGCAACTTGATTGTGCGATATGAGCTACTTTCTGATATGGTCGTAGGAAAATTACTATTTCATGAGAGATGTAAAATTTACACAAGTCTGTCAAATTGCAATACTAGATTTGACTGAAATCTAACGATTGTATTATAGGAGTATTTTATTTTAAATATAATTATATAACGTTAATATTATTGATAATACGGTTTGTGATTTTTATAATTATTTCTGTTTGGTTGCAGATGTGCACACTTTTTTCTAAACACCCTATACACAGGTATTTTTTGAGGTTATGTTGTAATGACGTTCATGACAATTCAAAATAGTTTGATTGTATTATATAGTAAATCGTTGTAAATACATACAGAAAGTTACAAAAACTTAGTTTATTAAGGTATTATTAATACTTTATCAAATTCCACTTAATTAATTATGGATAATTTGATAAACATCAAGAAACAGGTAGATACGACCGATTTTACATTTATCATACCAAGTGTCTCGGTAGGAAATGTGGGCCAACTAACAGTCGATTTACTAATAGCAACATACGATTTTGAAAAGTTTGCCACCATATGGGATCCAGCAATAATTCCCTCCGTTGGTGCCGATCCATTTACAGACAATTCAACAGAAGTATGTACAGCATGCGAATTATACATAAATGAAAAATTAGAAATTGTTGTAATGCAGCTACGATCCAGTATTGAATATAAACTTGCCCTGAAATTCTTTGATAGATTAAAACAGAACATAACCACATTTAAATTTAAAGAAGTTATTATTTTAACAAGTACATTTGCACATGAATTACACAATGTGTCGTCCAGTCATTTTCGCTATATAGCTAATCGTACTGATATAAAGGAGATCCTAGAGAGTTTAAATGTATCATCTATAGAAGAAGCAGCGAGTGGAAGATACATCGTATATGGTGCTGGATTTGCTACGAAATTATACGAAGTACTAAATGATAGTCTGAAGACTACTGTACTTATCAAATACAGTTCAGAAGGTGATAATCGACCAGATGCCTTGCAGATGTTGACTATTCTTTGTGGTATATTGGAGAACTTAAGTAGTCCAAACGAGAAAAATTTAAAATTTCCATATAGTTGGCAGTTCGTATTTGGTAATCCACCTCCTATTGGCATTTATTAATTTAAATATGTATTTTGTAAACTGGAATCGTTATTAAATAAAATAAATAACATTGTTACATGATATATGCAGTTTTCTTTGGTCTTATGAGTATTAATGCTGTAGAGATTAAAAGCAAAACTATTATTACAAATAAAAGCCTATAAAAGAAAAATGTGAGAGTTATACATGTGGTATTCGATTTGAATGAAGACTTACGTAAAAATGAACTTCAGAATACATGTTGCACCTCTTTCATTGGGAATATTAATTTCCGTTTCCATATTTGAATTTTTAAAGGCTTATTTGACACATGAATGATCCTATGTGCACTTTAATAGTAGTTTATGATATAAGTGTCAAAAGTGAATGCTTATTTTGTGAGAAGTTTGGCACACGACACGCCAGCAAAGTGGGCCATTTCTTCGAACAAAATAAACTCACTTTTAATATGTATATCATACATTATTTTTTCTACAAACCCTATTCTTCTTTTTTGATTGACTTTTCATGTTCTCTGTTGAGGATATATTAGCTTTTGTGACTGTATTAAGGCTACCCTAATAAAGGAGTTAAAAAATGATAAAAATACAAAATTGTAATGCAAAGACTGGATGGCCTATACTTATGAACGAATGTCTAATATTTAAGGTTTGAAGGTCGCCAAACGTTGGAAGACTGACAAGAAAATATGGCTTTTTATATCAAGAGTCGAAGACCAATTGCAATCAAAAGACATCATGACATGTATTCTACAAAAAACAAAGTTGGCAGAAGCTAAACTTCTGTTAAAGAACTAAACACTTGGCATAAAGTAATAATAATAATAAATGACTTTATGTCCAATTGCATTATAAAGTACTGTTTATTGTATTGTTTTGCGGTAGTGAACTGGCTTATTATTGTACTCGTAAAATAAAGTGGTAGTAGTAAAATAAAGTAGGACAACTGTATATTACATGTCAAATTTACCCAATTTTTAGGAATCGAACATAAAGCTTTGTATGCAACTCTTACATAATCGGACCTTATAGACTCGCCCTTTCTATAGGCCTTGCTCGCTTCGCTCGCTCGGCCATAAACTGGGCTTGTCTATAAAGTCCTACATTATGTACTTGTTACATAAATAGCTATTATGTCCGATTGCATTATAAAGTACTGTTTATTCTATTGTTTTGCGGCAGTGAATTGGCTTATTATTGTACTCGTAAAATAAAGTGGTAGTAGTAAAATAAAGTATATAGTAGTAAAATAAAGTATGACAACTTTATGTTACATGTCAAATTTTCTTCTGTCAAGAATAGATGTCAAATTTATAAACTGATTTTCTTTTGATAATTACCCAATTTTAGGAATCGAACATAAAGCTTTGTATGCAACTCTTACATAATCGGACCTTATAGACTCGCCCTTTTTATAGGCCTTGCTCGCTTCGCTCGCTCGGCCATAAACTGGGCTTATCTATAAAGTCCTACATTATGAACTTGTTACATAAATAGCTATTATTGCTCTTATGTATGTACAGCAGTAATGAGAAACAAAAACTAATTAAATATTTAATCATAAGGTCAATCCCAAGGCGAGGTTCAGTTTAGTTACTGTTCTTCCACCTAAACCTTGATCTGACAAGAAAAAAAACATGACAATTTTAATGCCTAAACAACAAACTTAAACCTAAATTCGGTGATGATATGGTTACCATACTACTTTTCTATTTATAACAGCTAATTGAGAATAAAACAGTTAGATGCACAACTACTGCCTTTGCTGATTCCATAAATAATTACCTAAATTTGACTTAAAATTTCTAATAGTATAATTCTTCAAATTATCTGACAGTTTATTGTACTCGTGATAAATTTGATATGAAAAACTTCTCTGAAATAAAGCAGTTTTATGGAGAGGGGGAGATATACGACCACTGTATCTCGTAGTGATATGCACATCTGATCTATAAGTAATTAAGTTGCAAAGATATGGTGGACTGATTAACAACAACACTATGGAAAAGACACAGTATTTGTAATTTTCTTCAATTACTTATATTTAACCAACCAATTTCCAGCATCTTATAACTTATATGTTCAAATTACGTATTCCATAAATGTAACGTAAGCAAGCGTTTTGTATTTTTTGTATCCTTTCAGATGTTACGTTATCAATAGCTAGATGATAAACAGGTACGCAATAATTGAATAAAGGAAGAACAAGCACTTCCCATAACCTCTTCTTGGTATCCTGAGATAAAGAATGTCTATGAGGATAAAGTTTTCTGAGTTGGGTGTAAGCTCTCCCCACGTAATTAGAAATTTGGTCTTTAAACCTAAAGCTATTGTTTAACATTAAACCTAAACTTTGGCTTTATTTAAAATTGGAATTTCTACATTGTTTATTTTAATAGAAATCTTACATGTCAAGTCTTCAGAGCATCTTTTATTACCAAATAAAAGAACGGCAGACTTGTTTGGATTGATTTTCAGGGAAAGTTGTAGCGAAGCCAGATAAATGAAATTTAGAACATCATTGACGGTTTTAACAGCTTGTACTGATTGAATGAATTGAATTGATTACTACTGTGGTATACAACGAATACAGCAGTGGTCCAAGAACAGAACCCTGCGGAACACCACGTATCACAGATAAAGGTTCAGATACATTATTATGTAGCTTCACCTTCTGCTTTCGATTAGTCAAGTAGTTTTTAATTAACAATGTCGCATTTTTACCAAAATTCATGTGCTGCAAAATGTTTAATAATGTATTGTGATTGACAGTTTCAAAAGCCTTACTGTAGTCTAACAATACAAGAATACTGGCATTACCTCTATCACTAGCAATCAAGATATCATTAGTTACTCGTAACAATGCTGTAGTAGTACTGTAACCTGCACGGATTCCTGATTGTACGGAGGGCAAAATATTATTCTTATTGGCATATTCACATCTTTGCAAAAAAATGAACTTTTCTATTATCTTAGATAAGGTCGATAAAATACTAATTGGTCTAAGATCTTTTAGCTCTAAAGGATTTTTTATTTTTGGCAGAGGTAATAATAATAGTTTCCTTCCAACAATCTGGTACTATATTCTCAATGCATACATTTATGATATGTGTAATGTATGGCAGAATCAGAGAACAGCACAGTTTAATCATATTGATGCAATCACTGCCATAAGCTTTCGATTTTATTGAATTGATGATTTTGCATACTGAGGCAATGGAAACCGTTTTAAAAGAAAATTTGTTACTGTCAGGTTCATTATTAACAGTAATAGTTAGAGGAGCATTTAGTAATACATTGCTGTCCATTGCAGAAATGCCAATAACAAAGTAATCATTCATCTCACTAACCTCTGCAATTTCGGTTGGAATTGATGAGAGCTTTTGTTTTCTTAAACCAAGAAAATGTAATTTATTCCACAGCGACTTATTGTTGTTAGTACATATTAGCTAAATGACTAAAGTACACCTTCTTCTCATTATTTATAGCAGTAGTGGTGTAATTGCGAAGTTGCTTAATAATCCCAATGCTTAGGCAATTTTGAATTTCTAAACTTTGCTTTTGCTTTATTTCTCAGAGTTATGAGTAGCTTTATATTATCGGTGATCCATGGAGTTATATTTTTATTGAATTTTCTGGTTTTTAATGGATCATGTTTGTCAAATAACTGTATGATACTAGTGTTAAGATAATTTATTTTATCATTGACATTATTCATATGAAATTGTCAATGATAAAATAAATTATTCATATGAAATGAAATGGGATACGGTTTAAGTCAGAATTGAATAAGTCCATATTAATTTTTAAGAAATTTCGTAATGTCCCACAATAAGTTGCGTTTTTAGATACTTGTTAAAACTACAATAAGGCATATCATGATCAGAGAAATGACATTCAACCACACTACTATCTGTTATTGATATTGCTTCAAATACCAAGATGAGGTCAATAAGCGAAGTTTTACTGGTAGGCTGATTAACAATCTGAATTAAACCTAGAGACTCCAACATTAAATTAACATGAATCACAGAATTAATATCAACTTTTAATAAATCAATGTTAAAATCTCCAAGGCATAGAACATGCTCCATAATCGGAAGACCAACAGAAAGCGAGTTTTTGATGTCATTTAAAAATAACTTGTAATCAAATTTCGGGGGCCTGTATACCGCTCCAACAGCTACTTTGACTCCTGAAACATTGACTAAAATCCATAACTGTTCAATATTACTGTTACTTACGTCAATTATAGAATAGGCGTGTGAGTTACGAACATATAGTCCTACACCACCCCCCCTTCCCAATCTATCTTTTTTCAGAAAGATATAACCTTCAATAAAAACATCGGCATCGTGAATGTTAGGACTAATCCATGTTTTCGGAGTCCATTAGTAACCTTAAATCAAAAATTTTTGGCAGTAAAGATTGTACATTTAAATGTGAGACTTTCGTTATTCTTAGATTACACTAAAATCATTATTTTATACGAGACTAAAAAAAACAATATACTAAATCGAAGTATCTTATAATAATATTAAAAAGAAGAAAAAAAGTAATTACAATAAATAAAATATCAATACGAAACAAGTTATATCAATAATAACTAAAACAGAGGATAGTGAATATATATTCTCAAATACATTTAAATTTACTTAATTGGTGACAGTAGTAGTAGTAAGCGAATGCTGTCGATAATAAAAGCAGATTACATACAATTATAATTCAAAAAGTGCAAATAAGTATCGCACAAGTATTGAATTAGAATTTTTGTATTTATGTGTATGTCGATAGCCGCTAGAAATACTCACATATCTTCCACTGATTTAATACGCTTAATGTTGTTACCAGTTTTAACTAAAATTTTCCCGTCATAGGACCATGCATTTTTTAGACCAAATCTATTTATCGCTTTTTTTAATAATTGTGCTTGTGTCAAGTCTTCTATAATGACAATTTTGCTGTTTTTCTAACTCAGACCTTTATTTTTTATAATCTTTATTAATGACATAGCCACAGCCTGTACTACGTCAAATAATACAATTCTTTATGCTGATTACACTAATATGTTGATATCACACATCTGTCTTGAACAGCTGGTTATTAACAGTAATAAATCGTCGCAGGGAATTAGTCTATTCTGCATAGATAATGAACTTAATCTAAACATAAACAAGACTTCATATGCTGTTTTTATGCCTAAGAATGCAGCACATGATAGCGATTTATACTTAAAACGTTTAGCTAAATCCATTCCATCCACAGAAACAATCAAATTTCTTAGATTAACTGTAGACCTGAAGCTTACTTGGGAGGCTCATACAAACACTGTGAGTTCAAAACTAAGCACTATTTGTTTCTTATTGCGAAATCTTACAGGCACAGTTTCAATGAAAGTGCTCTACTATGGATTGGTTCAATCTCAGTTACAGTACAGACTTATCTTTTGGGGTAATTCTTCATATGCTGGTAGTGCCTTTATCAAACAAAAAATGATATTAAGAATCATTTATAACGTTCACCCTCAATGTAGATGCAAACCACTCTTTAGAAATCTACAAATATTTACCTAGTTTATATATTTATCAACTTAAATGTTCATTCATAATAACAAAGAACAATTTTGCACAAACTGTGACATTCACACATACGAGACCAGAAACAGGCATAATATATATCAACCTTTATCTAGGCTTGTTGTAAGCCAAAATTCTCCTAGCCGTATTGCTGCAAGTTCTTTAACAAGATTGGTCAATACGTCAACGCTAATAGCAATATGACTTTTAAAACACAAGTTATTAACTTTTTAACTGAAAAAACTTTTTACTCTTTAGATTAATTTTTACATTACTAATGTTTTGCTTTACCAATGCATGTAAGTGGAAGTGTGTGATAGTTTATTTGTAACCGACTAGTTCTATAAGGTAAAAAAAAGCAAGAAATCTTCAAGAATCGGCACTTGTTCTTCATGTATGTTTTAATATCTGGTATACCTTTTCTTACCAGTTTTCATTAGACCTATCAGGTTAGATGAGTAAGTGCAAAGTTACTAGTATGCCAATATGCCAATTGTTACCCTTGAACGGCTCGTAGAAGGAACTTCCTCGTTCCAGATATCAGAGTTACCAAAAAGTTGGGAAAAGGTTAACGAAATAATATGGCAGTATTATAACACAAATAATAAAATATATTTTCCAATATAACTATAACACAATGATAATAATATTAGGAAAGGTCAGGGTTCTCAAAGTGAGAGAGTGAATGCAATGCGTGAAGCGCTTTTATGTTGATCTCATGGTCCTCCTCCAGGCTGGTGCTACGTTTTCGTTGGCTGGCGGGATTCTCCAGGCTGCTGGTGACCTGGCCGCTGGTGGTGACAATTCGCCCCCCCTCGGAGGTGCCGGCATGGCCTGCAACGCGTCTTCTTCCTCTTCTTCTGGGTGTGGTGGTGATGCTGGAGCTGGTGATCGAAGCGCTGGACGTCGTGGTGCTGGCCGGATGTGGTCCGCGTGGTATTTCACCTGCTGTCCCCCATTGTCGACCGTGTAGACCCTCCTGTTGAAGATATTCCGGATGTTGTAGGGTCCCAACCATTACGGCGTGGATCTTCCACTGTTCGTTGGATGTTGGCCCGTACCATGACATCTTCTGCTCCCGGGCGACTGGTGCAGCCGGCTGTCCTTGGTATCTCCTGTGATACCGGAGTTGGTTGGCGGTGGCTTCCCTCTGTCGGTCCTCGATTGATGGCGGTTCCGGTTGTTCCAGAAGCTGTTGGTCTTCTGGCTGCAGTGGCTCGTACCCGAACAGCAGCTTGGCAGGGCTCGATCGCGTGGCCGCGTTGGTCCGAAGTCGGAGGTCGTGGAGGAATGTGCCGGACCCATTCGTCGTGGGGTTGTCCCCGGAGTCGCGTGCGGGGGGCCTTCTTGATCTCCTGGTTGCGTCGTTCGACCGGGTTCGCTCGGGGGTGGTAGATCGCCGTCGTGTGGTCGGTCGCACCCCATCTTCTGGAGTAGTTCCCCAGAGGTCGCTGGTGAACTGGGTACCGTTGTCCGTGAGGATGACTTTCGGGTAGCCGGAGCAGCTTCCGCAGTAGGTGCACCTTGTCCGCTTCCCGCATTCCTGGTGCCAGCTTCTTAAACAAGGCCATGTTCCAGGTCAAGAAGTCCGCTGTGGGTTGACTATCGGCCTGGGTTTTCGCGTATAGCTCCTGGTACAGCTGGACGTGCTGCACGGGGGAGTCGTAAGTCCTTCGTAAAAGCTCGAACAGCTGTTCCGTAGTCCTCGACTGCTGTTTCTGGACCAGGGCGTGTGATGGTGCCCTCAGTTGGACCATGATGAGCCTCAGCCTTGTCCGGAGATGTCGCGTTGTTGGCAGTCATCTGGGCGATAAAGTCCTCCAGATCTTCATCGTCGTTGCCGCTGTAGGTCGGGAGGGCTGGATTGACTGCTGTCAGTGTCAGAGCCGTGAGCCGGTCCAGCAGTGCTGCGAAGACGCCGAAGATGGGTCCATGGATGCTGTTGTTGGTGGTGCTTTGTTGTCTTCTGCCATCTCTCGTGTTGTCGATCGGGTGTTTACCATATAGGCTGGGTCGTCGGTTCTTGTGTTTATCCAAACACACACTGCAGTTGGGCGTCATATACTTATATGCTGCAATGATTAATATATTGCAACATTATTTCTTACTTACGTTAGTTATGGAAGTGATTTATTCTGAAAAATCTGTTCATTTGAAGCACTTATCATATGCTATTAAAAATTATATTAAAAATTTCAGTAACATCATATTCTTTGACTACATGTGACATCAATGGCTTGGAAAAACTAAATAACCTACATAGCTCTTTTGAATAGCCATAAAAATGTATAAATTAAGGGTATAGTTTCAACTTTCTCTAACACTCCCATTGATAGGGTCATAGACTTAATAAATTCATAAAATTTATCCTTGTGCATTTCTGAGACATGACCAGCTTTGTAATTATTCCTTTTTTTAACTGGTAAAAACCATTATTTAAGTGTTTTAAATTTTTAGGCATGAATACTAATTAAAGTAGGTATAGATGGATGCCTCTATAATGCTGGTCTGTGGCTCTGTGCATCTGTCCATATTATAAGCTTTTGACTGAGACAAGGAAGAGGTTAGATGACAATGGTGACAGGAGTATTCCAAGAAAGGTTCAATTCTGGAATCAGATTCAACTGATGGCTTGATCAGATTTTACTCCTTAGCGTGTTAATACATTAATAATACAACTAGGGGTAATCCACCTTGCTGAGCTCAAACTTCTTTTCTGATATGACATGACAAGTATATAATCTACCTGTCTTTAATCACTCATCGCTTATGAGCTTTCCTAATTTCTATTCATGAAATCAATTTATATAGAGTTATAATACTTAGTGTAATTTTTTTATTGAAGCCTGACCAACAGTTTCTAGTTTGCCAAATGACAGGATTAACTAACAATATTACCAATTGAATTAATACATAACAAATAACTAATATTAATTATAATAAAAGAAAGAGTTAATCATTAATTATAATTGCACAACTAATAATACTGGTTTTATGACAATTAACTTTAAACTAACTATAAAGTAAACAAACTCATTATTGATTATATTTTGATGCCAGACAAACAATTTTGAAGAATGTATATCAAACTTCTTAAATTTTTTTAAAACTATTTGCAGCAGTTTGTGTCGACATTAACTATAAACTTCGCTCTATCGATTAGTATGTATTATGAATATTTAATTTTAATTTTTGTCTCTATAATATGCAAATTGATCATATAAATGTAGATAATTTATTATTATTTACACACTTTACAAGTAAAATTTTTAAAACATTAATTGTTTGAAATATATTTTTTGTTATATATTGCACTGTTTTCGATTTCAATTTAATAATGAATTTTTTATAATTATTAGTTGCTGTTATCTTATTGTTTGGCTAAAATAAACTTCATTTTCTGATAACACTACTTTTCCTTTTTTTAGCCATACAGATGGTAAGTCTTTAACATTTTTAGAGTCACCATGTAATAATTTGTCTTTTCTTCTGTTGTTGTTCTTTCAGAGTATTGATGTTATCAATATAATCTTGTTATTGGGAACTGATGAGCTCGCTATCACCTTTTGTGGAAACCGTATACACATTTTACTACAGTATGTTTAAAATTTATTTCAAATTGAAGTCTACATCTTCCTTTCCAAACCAGGCATAAGAAAGGTTATCAAGTTTGATTGTGTAAACCCACTCCTTATATCGAAAACAGTGAAAAGGCGAAGGTCAGAATCTTGGGAGTGGTGATGGTCGAAGAACGGAACTTTTTATGTCAATCTCTTTCAATTCACTAATATGGCCTAGTTCCAGCTAAAACTTAAATTTAGACCATGGCATTTTAGGGGCCGTAAGCTGCTTGCGTTACAAAATAGATCAAATCCTTATATGGTTATGGGTACAGTAGAGATGTGTAGCTTCTGGCTGAATAGATTAAAAAACTACATATTAATTTAAAGTGAACTGCTTGCGTTACAAAATAGATCAAATCCTTATATGGTGGAGATGTGTAGCTTCTGGCTGAATAGATTAAAAGAACTACATATTAATTTAAAGTGAACTGACTGAACTGATTCATTTTTATGCTACTGAATAGTTCGTTTTGAATTATTATGTTTCTGAGTAGAATGATTTTTTTTGCACTCTGCAGTTCAGATAGAATCTGCTCATTCATTTATGAAGAAACTATCTTGTTTCTGCTATGACTAATGGATAGCAAATTAAATTATTTAATGAATGAATATGTCATATACAGCAACTATTGTATTCCTCAAAAGTTTTGGAATTGGTTAACTGGTAATCGTAGTTTATTTGCTTTTTATTAATGTAATATTTTAGGACTATTGGTTTCCCCTTTTCAAGCTTCTTTTCTGAGGTCTTCTCCATTCGTAAATCTTCTTAAACAACCCTTTCTCTGCCTGCGGTTGTGAATTGTTCATAACTTCTGGATTTTTTTGACAAAAAACAAAGAATTTTAAGAAACTGAAGTTTTGGCAAACTAATTTTAAAATACCTTATTCTATTCCTCATTTCGTTGCAGAATTGTTGAATTATATTTTGAAGATTGTAGAAAGGATGAGTAGGTGTTTTTTAATATCTGTGATGTGCATTATTACCTTTGGGAGTATTTTCAAATCAAATTTATTTATGGCAAAGCCTTGAGTAAATTACATATACTACATGTAATTAAACACTAAATTACACAGAAAATATAAGGACAGTATTATTAATTCTTAAATAGGTAAAACTTCTGTTAATAGATTCTATAAACAGCGCTATATAGCAAACTATATGTATAATATTATACATGTAGTTCGTTCTGTAACATTTTATATAAAAAAAATAGGACGATTTTTGATTATAATACCACTAGTTGGTACATTTAATTGAATATAATGCAGTTAACATAAGATGAAATTACTTTTTTTATGAACAAGTCAGCATCAATTCGGTGAGTATCAAGCGATTTCAAATTCAGTATTGCCAAAACTTTGTCATACTCATGCGGTTATCTAACAATATTAAATTTTGAGCATATAAAATAAAGGAATTTATTTTGAACTTTTTCAATTTTGACAATAGGTTTCTTATAGTAAGGGGACCAAATTTGTGAACAATATTCTACCTGACTGCAAACCAGAGTGCAATATGTTTTCAATGTAGACACTGAAAAATCTTAGCTGTTCCTTATTAAAAATCTTAGTGTTTTTATGCTTTTACTTACAATATTATTTGTATGGTGATCATATTATAACTTTTACTCTATGAAAACGCCTAAATCTAAGTCTTAGTGCAACACTATTAATACTATAATTAAACATTTTTGGGCAGGTATGTCTGTAAAATCTAATCATACATTTGTTTATGTTCAACTGTAAATTATTTGTACACACCAATTGTAGATAGAATTTAAATCTAGTTGTAGTTCGTTGCAATCATTTAAACATGTTATTTGCTTAAAAATCTTAGTCATCCGCAAAAATTAAGAATGAGGAGCTTTTTATGCATAATGGTAATCATTTATAAACAACAGAAAGAGAATTGGGGTACAGTGTGAGCCTTGCATTTATTTTAATTAAATAAATGCAGTTTAATTTGTTAGTTAAGTTACTTTTGAGTTTTTGACTAATATTATAGACAAAAATATGAAATATTATTCACTCCACTAAACCTACCTACTTACCTGTTTAAGGGAAATAGGGATTCTGATTGTGCGAGAAGAAAGGAATAGTTTGATTTATTCGCATTATTACGGCAAGCTGCTAAATGCAACTGCCATCACAGTATCACCTAGGGTTAGAAAAATAATGCAGACTTCGATAGAATATAACAGAATAACCTTGGCACATAGGTACCAGTAAGCAATTTTATCCGGTTAATAAACTATTCACTTAGGTGAAATGCTTCAGTCCGAACTATTCATCAAAGTGAACTGAAGTGCCCACCTCTACGTATGGGTAGTTTCAAATTAACTTAGTTAAAATCGAAGATGGCTGGTGAGCCAATAACATAATTCCCCATCACTACACTCAATTTTACACTTGTACCAATAGTTGAGTGCCCAGTGGAGTAAAACGTGTCACCCTGTGGGGGTTTTGAGAGTAAAAGCTGGGACTAGTTGTATTCGATAGCTTATAATTGATTGTTATACCAAAAAAAGTTGGCCAAAAATTGGCCTGTGCAAAAGGGCTCGATTCATGATTTTGGAGTTATCTATCGTATATGATGCTCCGTTATTAGATCAATAGATAGAGTCTTACGGGAACTATAAACTTTAAATGCTTGTAAGTAAAACTTCGTTTGCGAAGCTTCAAAAACTAATTAATTTTAGGGTACTTTCGCGTTAATCAACTCAATTTTAGAAACGAAACCTTTAATTGAAAAAAGTCATTCTTATAAAATTGTAGACCGCAATCTTTCGCTTCTAACGGTGTCACTTTTATATTTTTAGAGATTACAATAATTCCGTAAAAGAATAAAATTTAACACCAAACCACAATTTAAATTGTATCGACGCTGTACTCCTTGATAAGCCCCTCTTACGTTTCAAACCCCCACGCGCAGCAGTTGTCTATGTTCTTGGGCTAATAAATACACCTAAAAATGTATTTCGTTTCTCTTAATTAATTAATAGATGCCTAATATAAGTTTAAACGCATTAAACATTTTTTTAGAATAAATAATTTTAAAAGAATAATATTTTTATATCTTCGTTATTTACTCATTACCTAATAATAATAAAACAGCATTCCAAAATAGTTAAAATTATAAGATAGACATGTATTTTTTCCAAAACACTTGATAACAAAGAATCTCGTAAGTAACTTTTTATTTTTTGGCTAGTATCATCTGTAAAGAGATAGTAAATTAACCTAGAACGAAAAAATGTAAAGACTTAGTTTTCCCTTAATAGGTATTAGTAGTAGAGTTCAGCTAAGCCACTGATCACTGACAATAGGGGTCACTACAACCCTACGTTTCATAAGAAATTAGTTTCAGTTGTGTATATTAAAGTATAAAATTTATGATATTGGAATTTAGGAGAATGTTAATATTAAGAAAGGGGCCAAACTGTTCATTCTGGTGTGAAAACTGCAGAAATAAACTCGTGTTGTGTTTATTAGAAGATAATTTGTTTAATTTACCCCGCAAATTATATTTATGATGGTATGTCACTGGTACAGAACTTGGGTAAACCGATCAACACTAAGACATTCGGGGATTATTCAAGAACATTCACTTCGATCATATTTAATAACTCATACAAGGCTGAACGAGTAGATTTGGTATTAGATCACTATAACATGTCAATCAAAAATATGACTAGAATCAAAAGAAGAACCGGTAAATCAATTGATACAATTATTGATACGGTCAAATTACTACTACCTCGGCAATGTAAGTTATTTATTCATTCTACTTTTAATAAGAATCAGTTGACGAATTTCTTATCAACTCAATCAGTAACTATTTGAGGAACCAACATATACAAAAGCAATTTTAGCCTAGTAGATGATTTGTTGCATTCGAGACATGAAGAAGCAGACACACGAATTCTGCAACGTATATTATCTGCTAAAAAAGCCTGCTACAACAAATGCATTATCGAATGCAGGGACACTAACGTTTTGGTACTTCTACATTATTTTAGAAAATATTTAACCCCAGAAGTCTGGATGAAGACCAGAAAAAAGGATAGCATTCGCTTCATACCAGTTCAACTGTTAAAAATAGAACATCTTTTACAAAATCTTCCAGCGTTTCAAGCCCTCACAGGATCGGATACTACAAGTCAGTTTTCTGGCATCGGGAAGAAAACTTGTTGGAAAACATACCTGGCTTCATATAAATTGCTTAATAATTTTGGATTTCGATGAACAGATTTTTCAAAACTTGAACAATTTTGTTATTAAGCTTTATACCAATAATCAAAACGTTAACTCCATCAATCAGCTTCGAGGTATACTTGTTGGTTCTAAAACTATTGATGAATTACCACCTACAGAGGACAGCCTAAAATATCATTGCTTACGAGTACACTACCAGTGCAACATTTGGCTAAATGCCTTAAACCCGATTCAAAACTATTTAAACTATTGCGATTTCACGGTTGGCAATTGAAGAGTAACCAGATTTTTCCTATATTGCAAACTCTTCCATCTTTACCGACAGACATTACAGTCTTATCAACATGCGGATGCAAAAAAGGTATACAGGTACATTTCTACTTTTTTTACTATTTTCTTACGACTTTTACTTTCAGACTGCAAACAGAAATGGTGCAGTTGCAGGAAAAATAATATTGCATGTATAGGTTCGTGTAGGTGCATGGGCCAAGTATCGTGCCACAATGTTAATAAAATAATGTGTACAATTAGCCCTTCAAATCCAAAATCTAATGAAGATGAAAAAAGCGAGGTCGACAGTGAATAATGTTGATAACAGTACACAGGCACACCCAATTCTTTACATTTTTTCATTCTTGGTTAATTTACTATCTCTTTACAGATGATACCAGCCAAAAAATAAAAAGTTACTGACGAGATTCTTTGTTATCAAGTGTTTTGGAAAAAATAAACGTCTATGTTTTTAACTATTTTGGAATACTGTTTTATTATTATTAGGTAATGGGTAAATAACGAAGATATAAAAATATTATTCTATTTAAATTATTTATTCTAAAAAATGTTTAAAACTTTTGATAATGATAGATATTAAAGGCCCAAAAATACATGGGACATTTTACTCAGATATTTTATAGTTATTTTAATGAAAATGAAATTGAAAATTTCCCATAAAGCTGTGTTCAGAATACTGCTTTGATCTTAAGCTGGAAACGACTATTTATGTACCTAGGGTTCTAACTGCATGTTTTTGTTTTGGGATAAATGATTTATATCTATTAAATAAACAATCAAATAAAAGAAGTTATTTATTCGAAAAAAACAACACACAATACATAAACGTTAGTAGCAGTCAGTGCCTATGCACTATATAACTTCAACACCCACAAGAAACAAAGTAAACAATTTCCTTTCATTCACTATTAAAAATTTACAATAATTTAATCATTAAATGTAATATATTATAAATTAATTTAATAAAAAATATAAATAATCAATTTAAATAATTACAAGCATCACTGGTGTTCCAAGGGCCGTGGGTTCGAGTCCCACTTGGGGCGGCAAGATTTTTCTAAATTGGAAAGTTCATACACCTCAACTATGGGTATGTGTGATTGTGTTGCATGTTAAATGGGGGATGTATGACCAAAGGTGTTGGTTCCCCCGTAGTGTAGGCGTTAATTAAATAAGAATAATTACAAAAAATAATGATATGTTGTTTCTTTTGGTTTTTGTGGACAGTAATTATGTAGTATATTAGACACTGGCCATTGTTACATAACATACACAAATAATTTTATTAAATAACGTATACGACATCTTATTGTTTGGTATAGCTGAGAAAAAAAATGTTTGTACTCGTCTTAATAGGAAAAAAATGTATAATATTTAAAATTAAGCAATCATAACTAGGCATTAGTTTTAACATTCTTATGACAAGATTCAAAATATCTACAAAAAAAACTTATTCACATTTACAATAGCTTATTCCCTTAGAATATAAAACCGTAGGAAGGAACATAATCATCTACCATATAAAACCAGAATGGAGTCTCAATATAGCAGAGGTGTTTCTGGTTTTGTAATGAGATAATTCCATTGGCAGTTCTCACTGTCTCGAAATGCGCACCTAAACTACATAACCTCAATTTTAAAACATAGTATTTTGAAATTAATTTTAGAATATAAATTTTATATTTAACATTTTAAATAAACGAATATTTACTTATGAAACTTAATTCCCTTCTTCGTATTTGTCGGAGTTTGAGAGAAAAGCAGATTAAGGTGGTGACTAATGGAGGTCAGTGTGATATCTGTCGTTTTTACAGCTCATTGTGCCAGGTAGTTACGCTCCTTCCTACAGTTATATATTCTAAGCTTCTTTCTCATTTTTCTCACAGCAATTCTAAATGCAATAAATTATATGAGTATTGGCGTAGTTTGCTAGAGATTAACAATTGATAATAGACTTTTCTATGCGCAAAGCATTCTATTAATATTTAAAAGAGTTCGAACTCATATATAAATTCAATATAGAACATCTTGCTAACGTATTAAACTATCACATGGGTATACAGTTGTTCTAATACAACCTTATAATTCTTTGGAAGTGAATTCAATCCATCAGTTTTTTGCCTACCGAGAGCTCCCTTTAATTTCTTCCATCTATCAGGACTGTTAACAAAATATTTTTATAACATAAAAGTCTTAAACACTTATTTATAAACTGTTACCTTGCTTTTTCTTTTTTGTGAAACAACATTGTGTATCTACTTATTTCGGGAGCAAATCTATAAGGTATTAAATGGAAAGCTTCGAGCCTTCTGTAATCAAAATGAAAAATAGATAATATAAGAACATCAGGTACAATGAAGATTTTACCTAAAGAAATCATCATCTTCACCACCCCAACCATCAAACACATTCGACATACCATTAATATCTTTAAAATGACTAGATTGTATTGATATAACACCTCCAAACAGCCCTAAATAGGGTAAATTAAATCTGAAACGATTAAATTTATAAATCTATTCATTTAACCTTCATCATCAATCATTACCTGAATGTATCCACACTACTGGACATGTGTCTTGGTTTTACAGTGCAAGCATAAATATTTCCAATATTCATTGGAAAAAGATCAACATCATGCAGAATCAAACAAGGAAAATCGGTTTTGATCGCTTCTTTAGCACCTACATTTAACATTTTTGCTCGATTAAATGGATAATTATCATTTTGTTCGACTACGTATATTTTATAATGAATCTTTTGCAATTGTAAAAATGAGTGCATATAATTGAGAAAGATGTCTAAATGCTTTTGTCTGTTTCTGTATGGAACTATAATGGCACTTTTAAAAATTGGTCGACAATCTTTTGGAACATATTCCCCACCTAAAAAGAGCCATAATAGTTAGCACCTTAAAATTCTTTGCTGCTTGAGTTGTGAAGGTTTCAGCTTATGTAGGTAATAAGGAAAACACATTTTATTTTATGACAGAAATACATGCAAATTTTATTCAGCATTGTGATTTTAATTTTTGAAAGAACAATAAAAAAGAAATTTACGTATATATATATATAAATTTCATTAAGCGCTTATGAAAATTGAACCAGGTCTCTATTTCAATATTTTTCTTTTTAATTAAAATAACAGAGATAGTAACCTGACAACCAGTTCAATCTTTGTGCATGCTTAATTTTACACCATATGGTGAAACAGTTCAATCTAATCATCTTGCAATTAAGCCAAAAAGCATGCGATTAATTGTAGATAAAATTGTTTAATGAGGGAAAGGTCCATAGATTGTATACAGCTTTAATATGTTATATCATCCTACATTTAAGTATACTTAGAATTATCTAGTATTTTAGAAGCCAATAATTCGGCTGCGTTGATTACTTCTTGCTTGATTACTACTGATTTATTTTCTTAACATAAAGAGCATTTTAAATTTTACCGCCATAAATCAACCTTTTGATTGGTCTAGAGAAAAGTAATTTTAAACATTAAAATGAATAAAAGAATTTTTGCAGAGATTAAATAAGCATATAAAAAACATATCCTTTTTTAGTTAATCTTGAAAACTTCAACTACCAAAATTTCGAACAAAAATGATGATGATTAATGTATCAGAATTTGTACAGTGTAAACCTTACTGAAATCCTTGAGTTACTTAAAAAAAAATAAAATTCAAACTTGTTGTGGTCATTAGTTAAGTTAAAATAAGATAACACTTTTTGGTTAATTAAATTAAAATACAAACACCAATTTATTTCTGTAATAGTTCATAAAAGCATAAAACAATAATATCAGAGCTGTTAAAAAATTTCTTAAAATTTAATTATATTCCCGTTAAAAGATGCGTTAAACAGCCGGGATGTTAGTAATGGAGCCACTACACTGATTTTTACAGAAATGTCAAACTACAAACTAAATTTTGATTTTTTTTATTAAATAATTACAATCCATATTACCATATAAAGGTGTTGTAAAGTTTTTTAAACTATAAACATTTGCACTATCAATTTCATTCTCCGCTAGTATTAACTGGGAATAAAAATCATACGAACAATCTTTGAGGTTAGATGGTTCATTTTGACTTTCTATTGGAACTAGTTCGTTTAGAACGTCGAAAACTGGGATAAAACGATAGTATCTCGCGTGTCTGCTAGGATGGAATAGAACAATCGCAATAACTAATATTGTAATTGTAATTACAACTTTTTTCATCATCCTTTACGTTCATTTTTGACAGTTCTTTTAAAGTGAAGTTTCCCAAGATTGACGTGGAGGTTACCAGAATTTAGTGAGCATGCGCACTGTAGCCTTACGTGGCAGAACTGTGAGTTCTTCTGTGGAGTGATGCCTTATTTTAATTAAAAATTAGTGATAATTTAACAAATTTTTGCATGTAAGTTGTAGCCTTTACAGTCCAATCTTTGTTATGTATTCTAACCTATAATTATTATTTACCAACCAGTTTTTCTTCGAAAAATGTTAACATTTTATTATAGGTCATCACTTATCATAACAACAATAGCAGTTTTTAATTTATATTTTAAGTATTCACACATCTGTTATTAAATCTAATGTTACTAACAACACTTGCCTTCTTGGCCCTACAAATTATTTGTCTCATTTATTAGATTTTCATATAAAAACATATCAAAATATGTCTTCATATGTTTTTCTTATTACAGAATATAAATAAACAATGAATCCACAGTTTATTCCTCAGCAACCATTTGCTGTACCGCCACCACAGGGTTTACCAACACATAGGATGTCTCCATCTCCTTCGCCACATGGTGTTCAAAGTATACCACAAGGTATTCCTAAACCGAACTATTTTCCAAACAAATACGGACCACCAGCTATGGAACCATCACTTCAGGTGAACCCAATGCAGAATAGTGGACTGCCTCCAAATCCACAATTTGGATCTCAACCACCAAATTTCGGCCCACCAAATCAGAGGCCAATGATGCCACCACATCATCAGAATGGGCCAGAATCAAATCAGTTTGGACAAATGAATAAACCTGACATGATGCAAGGACCTCCTCCAATGAACGGACCTCCTAGTTTTAAGCCACCAAATCAATTTGGACAGGTACCACCACCGATGAATCAACCCCCATCGATAAATCAATCTCCACCATTAACTCAACCTCCACCATTAAGTCAACCTCCTGCAATGAGTCAACTACCACCAATGAGCCAGCCATCACAAATGAGCCAACCTCCACAAATGAATCAACCACCACAAATGAATCAACCACCACAACTGAATCAACTACCCCAAATAGGACAAATGCCTCAAATGAATCAGCCTCCACAAATGAACCAACCACCCCAAATAGGCCAACCGCCTCAAATGAATCAACCAATGCCAATAAACCAACCATCACAAATGAATCAACCACCATCAATGACTCAATTGCCACCCCCGTCAATGAACCAACAACCACCGCAACCACAACAAAATGCATTTAGTGGACCATCTCGGCCATCCCAATACCCCGGCCAACAACCGCCAATGGTAGGGCAGCCTCCACTGAGACCTCCTCTAATGGGTCAATTTCCGAATCAATTCAACGCGCCGCCTCTACCAGGACAGCCACCGCTTCCAAATCAGTACATGCCAAATCAATTAGCGAATCAGATGCAGGATTTGAATTTGAGCGGGCCGCCAAGGCAACAGTATCCCGGAGGCCCAATGAAATCGCCGATGAATGGAGACGGAGGCCCTCACATGCCCCCACCTTTAAGCCAGCAAAATTATATAAACGGACAAGGTAAAATGCCTGCCGGTTATCCACCGATGCCTGGGCAAGCTCCTATGATGGGTGGACCCGGTGGTTATCCGCAGCCGTCTTATCAACAGCAGGCGCAACCGAAGAGGTTGGATCCAGACCAAATGCCTAGCCCAGTAGGTTTAGCTGTTTAAAGTATAATAGACTCGATGTTATCAATTTAAATTGTTTTTTGTAGATTCAAGTAATGCAAGACGATCAAAGAACTCGTTCGGGTGTGTTTTGTACTAATCAAAAAGGTCTGGTTCCTCCACTTGTAACTACAAAGTTTGTGGTGCAAGATCAGGGTAATACAAGTCCAAGATATGTTAGGTCGACTATGTATAATGTTCCAATAACACAGGTAAATATGAGGTAATCTTTGGTGTGAATGTTTTTAGTCAATTTTAACATTTATGTTATTTTATAACATGGTGCAATCTCCCAAATACTCAGATAATGAATAATATAATCAATTAAATAGTAAAAGAACCTATCAATCATGCAATCTTGCTTAAAACTTTTATGAACAAATAATTATTGTCTTGTGACCACACTGTCGAGAGACGATTGAGAAGCCAAAATTTTGGTACACTTATTGTATCTGTCTATTGAGCACAATAATGCATTTTTGTTAATTCAAGTGCTATATAAATTTTGGTAACTGTAATAATCAGCTGACTCGCTAGTGGTAAATAGATCGAATGATGAATTAATGAACATTTGACTCAAATATTTGAGGTTATAGTAGTGATGATGTCACCTTTTGTAATAAAATTATACCTACTAGCGATGCACCGAAGCAGATTTTGGCCAAATTACTGAATAATTCAGATTGTGACAGAAAAAGATTTGCTTCAACCAGTCGAATATCGAATCTTTTGTGCTGCATTGGCCAAAACCGAAGCTTTGGTGCATCTCTAATATTTAAATCTCTAATGTCCGTTATTTTGGCAAAGTTTGAATTACGTTGAGTACACCCCAAAATCTTTTATAGAATGTGAAAAAACTCGATTTCCTCAAATACTAGCTATTTTGGTCAACATTAACCCGTGCTACCGAAGGGTTGAATTTTAAATGGCATTTAACATGGGATTTACTCCTTTTCCTACATTTTTAGATGCAACTTCTTTCAGTTACTATATTTTACTCTGAGATTGTTTCCCTACCCTTTTGGGATCGCTGCAAACAAATGTAATGTCAAAAAGGATCTACGACACATTGATAGCTGTTAAAAAGCTGTCGACTACAAAAAAAGTGTATTAAAATAAACATTTCTAGATTATGTATTTTTAATGTAGAGAAGATTATGTATTTTTAAAATTTTTTAGCTTTCTAACCTCAAATTCACTTTCATGAATGCATTATGACAGCTATCATTTAACTGTCAACATCAAAATATTGCATTTCTTGACAAATAATACCTTAGATCACGCATCAACGGTAAGATCGGTATTTTAATTCTTTTTGCTCCAAAAGCTCTATTGTCATAGTTACAATTATTTGCAATAATGGGTACTATGGAAACCGAGCTCTTCGAGTTAAATAGATCTGAATGCCGAACTTACCCCAAATATATCAAAAATGCATCACAATCTTTGACAGATGTCAATGTGTCATGGGTCCTGTTTGACATTAGATTTGTTTTCAGCGATCTCAAAAGTGTAGGGAAACACAATTTCAGAGTAAAATATAGTAACTAGAAGAAGTTACTAAGAACGAGAACGAAGAAGCTAAAAATGCAGGAAAAGGAGTAAATTAAATTCAAATTTAACCTTCAACCCTTCGGTGGCGCAGGTTAATGTTGACCAAAATAGCTGGTATTTGGGGAAATTGAGTTTTTCCACATTCTATAAAAGATTTTGGGGTGTACTCAACGTAATTCAAAGTTTGCCAAAATAACGGACACCCTAATACATACCTATAATAATTTTTCTTAATCTTGCTATTGGCTATATGAATTTTAACTAACTAAAGGTAAGCTGTGCGTTTGTATGTCTCTGGGTATTATGTTTTCCAATCACAGCTCCGTTGTTATCCCGCTTACTCTATTTCTGTCCGTTGACGTATGAACACAACCATATAAACGCACAGCAAAAATAATTCATATTTAAAACGAAGCTTCAGCAGTTTCCCTAGAATGCCTGCAATCGACTAGTTGACCACAATCACCATCTTGCCAAGGGCAGGTCTAAAATATTGAAAAAAGGAAAATGCTACCCATGGGTCTAGAAATACCTTTAGAAATTTTTTTTAGGTTATGTTGTATATATGCTCAAAAATCTGATTCAGAAATTGCGGATGTAGTATATGGTAAATGGTACACGTACAGACTATTTAATACTGGTAGGGGGCACTTCTATTATTGAAAACGCGAAATCACTTTAACGTCTAAGAAATTACGGTGTGTTGTGAACGATTTGTTTCTCTAACCATCAAGCTCGGTTTCGTTCAATTTGCTTTTGTTTTCTTCCCCCCACCCCTCAAAACGCGTTATAACCTTTTCTCCGGAACGGAACGTCGCATCGACGTGGGGTTTTCACTGGTAGATAGCATCTGGGACTCTGCATAACATATCTGAGCATCGTCAATAGTCAGCCGTTTTTAGGTACAGTTGTGGCCAAAAAACCGACTTTTTCGAACTTTGGAAGATCGTGCAGCCTATAATTGCAGACTTGCAACGAAACAGGTTATACTGGAAGAAAGCCTTGTGTATTCTCTATGAAAAAGCTTATATGCATTTTCCTCGACAGAGACCATCTTCAGGGTCAAGAAGTGCAAAAACCGAAACAAGTGCAGAAAGCCTTGATAAGGCCGATTCCGTAAAAAAAATCGCGATTTTCAAAAACGCCTGGTACAGAGGTAGCATGGGCCGACCCCCTCCATTTACGCTTTGACCCCTCCTAGCAGGCCTATTTATTAACCCAAAATAAAGATTAACATACCAAACGATTCCTTGGAACGGCGGCTACATTATATTGTTGACCCATTAACATGGTGTGCCCTCAAAAAATGTTAGGTTAGGAAAACTGGTGGGGGAGATCGGTAACAGCTAGCTCGGATTTGAAAATTCCACGATATAGAGGGCGTCGAGGAGTGCCAAATACTGTTTTTGTTTCCGTTCTAGAATCACCCGTTTATACAGGGTGATTCAAAACATGTCCCATTTTTGGTCCCATTTGCACTCCACTGGAGCGAAAGCTGATAGGACTTTTATGTTCTCGTTAAGCGGAAATGATAGTTCCGACTTTCCTCTATAACACTGCCAGGTTTAGTTCGTACGATATAATAACCAAAGACGCTGCAATTTTTCAAATGTACCTCTGCAACAAGTATTTTACATGTAACTACAAAGTAGCTGAGGTAAGATGACAGTGTACCTTATTTTAGAAATTGTAAGAGCTACGGCAAAATTCTGATTCTACGCGAAAGAGGGCAGCGAGGAGTGACCAAAAGTGTTTTTGTTCGCTTCCTAGCACCTCCGGTTACTACAGGGTGATACAAAACGTGTACAATTTTGTGTCCTCTTTGCATGCCACTGTAGCGAAACTTCATTGGACTTTTATATTGCAATTAGGCGGAAATGATAGTCCAGACATTTCTCTATAGTACTGCCATGTTGTATTTTTCTATTTTGCGCCTTTTATTCCCTTTTTAAACAAAAAAAATCGCAATTTCAAAATTTAGGGAATTTTGTGGAAGTTGATGTGACATTTGAAAATTCAAATTTTTGGAGTGAAATTTTTTTCAATTTTTTTTTCAATGCTACCAACTTTGAAAAAGTTGGGCTATTAAAGCACTCAAATGAGCTATTAACGCACTGTTTTGGGTGCTTTAATAGCTTTATTATAGACGCAAAATAGAAAATAGTATATTAAAGAATGAGTTTCATAAGGCAAAGTTTATTGCACGAGTTCAAATTCAGAAAACGAGCTGCTTGCGACGAGTTTTCTAAAGGACGAGTGTAATAATGACTTATGAAACGAGTTTTTTTTATGCTATTTTTTTTATTTTGCGCCTTTTATTCCATTTTTAAATAAAAAAAATCGCAATTTCAAAATTTAGGGAATTTTGTGGTAGTTGACAATACTGACGTATAACATTTGAAAATTCAAATTTTTAGAGGAAGTTTTTGTCAATTTTCTGTTTTTTCAATTTTTTTTTCAATGCTACCAACTTTAAAAAAGTTGGGCTATTAAAGCACTCAAATGAGCTATTAACGCACTGTTTTGGATGCTTTAACAGATTTATTATAGATGCAAAATGGAAAAAATACATTATATAGAATCAAAACAAGATACCAAATTCTTCAGCAATTTACTATTAAAAAGTATTATTAAAAACACCTGATTTATTTATACAAAATTTACAAAAAACAAAAACAATGAAAATATAACCTAATAAACATGTGCGTAGACAGACAAATCAATGACAACGTAAAATAAACAACAAGCCAATGCCACAACGCTGGTCGCATCTGGCAAATGCACATTTTCAGCTAATCGCGTACAAGCTAGCAGTTATGACGTATTTAAAGTCGGAAAATTACTCGTTTAAATTTAAAGCAATTTTTAGGAATTTTTTATGCCTAAAACACAGCCAGAGGAAAATTATTTGCTGATATTCTGTTTTACTAGTAGGTTTTGACTGCAATAAAATTTAAAAAAAAAGTAATTCCTGTAGCCTATTTTATCTTTTAACCCTTATAAAAGTGTGTGCAAAGACCACTTTACATTATGTATCATGGCTATAAAAGAGAATATTTCACAAATATTAATTCCAATTCTCTCAACAGGATCTTATGAAACAAACTTCCGTACCATTCGGTTTAGTAATAAGTCCAATGGCTCGCACCTTTGATCAAGAATTCCCACCACCAATAGTAAACTTTGGCGAATTAGGACCTGTAAGATGTATTCGCTGCAAAGCGTACATGTGTCCTTACATGCAGTTCATAGATTCTGGTCGGCGGTTTCAGTGTTTATTCTGTAAGGCAGCTACAGACGGTAAGAAATACAATTAATTACTCATTCTTATAGTCAATTCTTATAAAATTTATCAATATTGCAGTACCCGCCGAGTACTTCCAACATTTGGACCATACTGGGCAACGCATGGATCGTTATGAAAGACCTGAACTTGTGCTTGGCACGTACGAATTTATGGCCACAAAAGATTACTGCAGGAATAATACTTTTCCTAAACCCCCGGCAATTATATTTGTTATTGATGTGTCTTATAATAATATTAAGTCAGGACTGGTTCATTTATTGTGCTCGCAAATGAAAGATATTATTAAGAATTTGCCGGTCGATCAGGGTATGGAAAAGAGCACTATGAGAGTTGGATTTATAACCTATAATAGCACTGTACATTTTTATAATATCAAGGTAATATTTTTATTCATGATTGCAACTTGATATATAAGCTAAATGAGTTTCTCCCTTCAGGGAACGTTGGCTGCACCACAAATGATGGTCGTCGGAGATGTTCAAGATATGTTTATGCCACTGTTAGACGGTTTTCTGTCTACTCCAGAAGAATCTGAAGCCGTTATTGATGCGCTTATGCAACAGATTCCACTTATGTTTGGTGATACTCGTGAAACTGAAACAGTGCTATTGCCAGCCATTTTGGCAGGTCTAGAAGCCTTGAAGGTATGATTTATTGATTACTGCTATCAATTTGTTTGCGATACTAATGATACTGAGATTCTTGTTTATTATAGGCTTCCGATTGTCCTGGTAAATTATTAGTTTTCCATTCGTCTCTTCCTATAGCCGAAGCGCCTGGTAGATTAAAGAACCGTGATGACCGTAAGCTGTTGGGTACGGAAAAAGAGAAAAGCATTTTGACGCCTCAAACAAATGCATATAATCAATTGGGACAAGATTGTGTTGGAGTTGGTTGCTGTGTTGATTTATTCGTATTTAATAATGCCTATATAGATATTGCAACAATAGGGCAGGTTTCTAGACTTACGGGTGGGGAAGTATATAAATACACATATTTCCAAGCTGATATAGATGGCGATAGACTTGTAACTGATGTTATCACGGATATAAACAAGCCGATTGCGTTTGATGCAATAATGAGAGTTCGTACATCAACTGGCATCCGACCTACTGATTTCTATGGACATTTCTATATGTCTAATACAACTGACATGGAATTAGCAGCTATTGGTAAGTAGTAAGACTATATGTAAATTTTGGCAGCAAACGTGGTTGATTCTGGAAACATTTCATTGATGATTTATTTTAAACATCTTTGCATTTTTGCTAGTAAATACCATGATGCATTATGATATATTATTATAAGTTCTCGGTAAAACAAAAACACAAATTCAGGGCCTGTAGTCCCTTCATATTTTATGAAAATGAAATAAATAAAGATTATTATTTTATGAAAATGGTTCATATTCTAGACATGACTTCATATTTCTGACTCATATGACTTATGTTGAAGATTGTATGATGGTATTTATGTATCGCTATATATTATTTTAAAATTTTATTTTGAAACTAAATATAGTGAACTAATGAGGTTAAAAAAGGGTTGAAGTTCGGTTTCTGGATCATCATATTGGGATGATGGGGTAATGGTGATACCTGATGCGATATCTAAATCCCTCTCCCGTGATATCCCAAACTTTGCTTGAATGCAGTAAACGACGTTGCTAGATCTGTCGATAAAATCGCAAACTTGGCAATCGTAGCTGGATTTTTGTGAAGTTTATTTAACCAATCAACTTACCTATCCATCATTGCATTTCATACCTACGACTGCACTGTCTTTTTTTCGTTGTGGTTCGGTTTCCGTGCAGGGCTGCTAGATCGAGAAACCTTATTATTTTCAGGACAGTCTCAAAATTGCGGGACTTTTAGAGGTTGAAACTATAAGATTGCCTGACGTGAAATTGTTGGAACTCGGAGATGCGCGCGTCTGCGCCCAAACGCTGGAAAATCACAAATAAATCGGCTCCCCCCCCCATTCTCTGATCTAGATCCATTTTGTTGCTCTTGTCTCATCACCACATCAATCCTACCCACCAGTTGTTACTGTCTTTGCCTTGCATTTGCAATAGTAACACTTGACAACTTTGTGTCTTGCTTGTTTAGCGATACAGTAATGTTGAACTCGAGAGGTCATTTGAAATTTCTGGACAGTCTAGGTCTGTTCCGACCTCTGGCAAGCCTATTTCTGGGACATCACACTGATGATAATTGGACATATCAATCGAAAGCTGGAGCTTAACTTCAAATTAAAAAGCAGCCCTAGGGCTCAAATGGTATTGTTAGGTTTAACATGGAGGTCTATGGAAAATCCATTAAAGTCTATGGGTCATTGAATCTTAAAGTTTAAAAGGTTTATTTACCTTGCCCAACTCTAATCTAACCTAACTTAACCAACTTAAACAAAACCTTAGGTTAGAAATTAAATTTGGTAAATAAATCTTCTAAACTCAATTAATGTAAAGGATTGGTAGTCTAGTAGAATAACAGCCTTGGTAGTGTAATGTCTAGAGTGCTGGACTTTCACCCAAGCGGCCCACGATCGATTCCCGGTGCCGGCAGATCTGGTTAAGGTTTTCTGCAGTTTTCCTTAGCTGTGACACAAATGTAGGATTTGCGCTGTTCCATCTGTAAGTCGGCTGCAGCCGCATTTAGGGTCTACGTAATAATAATAATCGCCCCCTCCCTCCCGCACAAGCTTATAGCTTCTGGGGCCTGGTTTCCAGGCTATGGGTTGTAGCAATTATTATTATTATTATTATTATTATTATGTATTTGCCATAGACCTCCCGTTTCGGAGATGATCGAACATGTGTTGGCGGCATTCGTTGTCACGCGGCCTGCTACGAGCGGTGCAGCTATTGGTTTTTCCGTATCTTTAGCCCTCTCCGCTCGTTTTCCAGTGGCGGTATCTCGGAAAACCATGGTAAAATCATTAAAAAACCAAGTCCTGCCACAATTGAGGTTGGATTCGGTCAGGTGGTGATCCCTAACTCTAAGAGTTGGGGAAAAGTCCTAAGCTGGATGAGGTACCATCTCCTAGGAGAGAGTGCCGACGGTGAGTACGTTTATAGCTCCGGTGTCAGCCTGGAGAGCTATTAGAGGATGGATAGTAACCTCGCTCCCACCAGTGAGCTACTGGTAGCATTGCTTAGCAATTGCGCGCTAATTGAGCGTATCTCAATTAATGTCTTAGAGATAAGACGGGATGGAGGATCCGGACGCTCGAACAAAATTACCTGAGTCAAAGATCTAAAGTTGGAACTACGGCTTACTTTAAATTTTAAGGTAGTAAACTATTATTTAGAATGCTACCAAACATTCACAAGGTCGATCTCGGAAACTATAGGAGCCAAAACGACTACCTTGGTCTTCAAACAATGGACAATCTCGAAATGTTTCCTCTTCAAATGCCGTGTAAAACCATAAGAAAAAAGTTACAGCCAAGAAACTCGAAAGTTTTTGTTTTTCACCCGAGAATTGTGCTAAAGTAATATTGCCGCCACCAGCATAATCGGGCTCCTAAGTAGAAACCAGTTTTGGAGGTCTTTCCTATATGATTTCCTCCTGGGTCGTTTGAGCCTATTCTCGTTCGCCCATTCCCATTTTTGATCGACGCTCCTGAAACCCACTCGCCAGTGTTTTCGGTTATACCTCCTCTCCCTGTCGAGATATCTAGTTTTGGTTTTGAACAATGGACCGCCCTATATGTGTCGAACCCGGTTATGGTCTTCGGCGCGGCACCCTACCCTGCCATCGTTTTTCGATGTCCGTTTCGCGACAAGCGAAAACCCCGGTCTCTCGATACCCACCGATTTCGGGTCGGTCCCCGTTTTGGTCGTTCGAGGTTTTTTATAATAACAAAAACCTACTTTTGTTATTGTAAAGAATGTATATTGTTATTCTAAAGAATTTATATTTATTTATTTTAGATTGTTCTTGTACAATGTAAAAGTAAATTTATTTTTATTAAGATTTATTTTGCGAAATGTTTTCTTTAATTTCTTTCCTTACCGGTACGCAAGCAAATGCTATGTCGTTTGGCGGTCCGCGAACGAAAAGTTTGGGAACCGCTGGTGTACAAGGGTTCAACAATCAAAATCTGAGGTCATTTTCGACGAAACCATAAGCTAGCCGTCTTGGATATGTATGTGAAGAAATCCGAATTTACATCTAATATACATAAAAAGTTTTGTTTAAATTTTAATAACGACTTTGTTTTATTATATGTTAAAGGTGATGCAGGAAAATTCTTAATGAGTCATTTTTATTGTTAATAATTAAAATAGCAATTTGTTTTCAATATAATCATTTGGGATTATTTTTTATTTAATAAATCTTTCTTCAGTTGAAAATTACATGATAGTTAAAACTGCAAAAATATAACATTTTATTAATATAATTTTGTTTGTGGTGTGCTTAATTCCGCCATAAAAAAATCAAACTTTTTAAAAATAATTTAATCTTATAAAAAAATTAACAAAATTGTAGGTATAATACAAAAAATTCTTCCACATACCTAAAAAAAGGTACTTGAGCACGTGTGACCTTAAACACGCGCTTAGAAATCTCCGACTTGCTTGTTTCTGCTAAGCTTGCGATTTATAAAAAGGTATAAAACCAGAGGTCTTGGCTTAAGGAACTCAGTCCCCTCCGGGGGCTCACCACTAGCCAGATCTCAGGTAAGTAACTTTAATATATTTTTTTTAACTGTAGGGAATCTAGAAACTGGTACCCGAGGTACTGTCTACCCGGTCATCCTAAGCTTTCATAAGTATTAGTATGTAGTTATTAGGGAGGTCCCAACCATCCTAATGCTTGGTGTGCAAGTTATTTATGAAGTCCCAACGGTCCTCGTGCTTTGTGTAGTTTGTAGTCATTTTGTTATTCATTATTATACTGTTAAATTGTAGTGTGTGTTTAATCCTAACTCTACCTTTAATACATCCCTAGTTATGACAATCATTCACGTGACAATATCTATACTATTAGCTTCTAACCTATAATGCATTTCGTATTCTTTTAAATTAAGCTTGACCATGGTTGATTTATAAGTTCTAATAACACAACAAATACAATTTAGAACGCAGTCACGTGATACCAAAGAGCTCCGAATTTCAAACGATTTCTGAACGCTTATTTGAAAGACAAATACCAAACTGTTTTTAATTTATCTTTTCTGACTTTGTTAGTAAAGTAAGACGGAAGTGATACACAATTTAGTATGATTTTATGCAAAATTAAAATTTCGAGCAATCAAAATTGATCAATTATTTGTATCATAACTAGGGCTGTGCGATTATCGAAATCAATAATCGAAAATCTATTAGAAGAAAAAAATCGATTGATCGATTAATCGATATATCGGATTAATCGATTTATAGGATTAATCGATTGATAGATTAATCGATTATTTAAAAATATAATCCGATTAATCACTTGTGATAATTTGTGTTTTCTATATTATAGTCTAAAGCCTTTTCTGAATTAACATAAATAGTAACGTTGAAATAAATAAAGATTAGTAAAAGTTTCACAGTTTTATTAAAATACAACCTGACAATATTGTTTCGACAGCTATGCTGTCATTATCAAAGGTAATATAATTATAAACAAAATCGCAAGGGTGATACAAATATAAGTTACTAGATAAAATAATAATAATAATCAGAATTAAATATCTAATACTTCCAGTAACCGAGAATTACTAAGCTCAAGTTGTTCATTCATTAAAGGTACCCTGAGTTTGTGTTTGTATATCTCAAAGGCTTCTAAAATGTCTAATTTGCGTTTGTTATTACCAAAATGTAGGAATTTAATATTATTTTGAGGAGTCATTGTGTGATTTTGTTCTAAAAGGTGTTTGGCGTAATTAGATTTTTCAGGATGTTTATTTTTGTAATGACGTACGTGTTCTTTATATCTTATGTCAAAATTTCGAAGTGTTTGTCCAATATATACCGAACTACAAAAAGAACAATTTAAACGGTAAATGCCCAATTTCATATCATGTGTTCTGTCTTTAGCATTAAATAAAAATGAAAAAGTGTTAGTGTTGGTTTTAAATGTTATTTTATAATTGTTGGTTTTTCTTAGTATATGTGCAATTTTTTCTGATATTTTGCCAAAATATGGTATAGATATGTAATTTGTGTCTTCTGTTTGATTGTCAATGGGATATATTCTTTTGATAGCTAACCTATAATCTTTTTGTTTAATTAAAGTGTCAAATCATGTTCGGATTGTAATGATTTGCATGTGCTAGTTGTTTAATGGTTGATATCTCTTTGCTAAAATCTGATTTTGTTAGTGGAATAGTTAAAGCTCTGTGTACTAATGATCTGTAGGCTGCTATTTTATGTGTATTATGGTGACAAGATTCATTTGGTATTGTTATGTCTGTTTGTGTTGTTTTTCTGTATATGGAAAATTCAAATAGATTGTCTGCGTTAATCTTGATATTTAAGTCTAGAAAGTTTATAGCCCTGTTTTGTTTTGTTTCTAGTGTAAATTTTATGTTAGGGTGGATACTGTTAATAAGAATTAAAAATTCATTGATAACCTCAAAAGAACTGTCAAAACAAGCTAAAATGTCATCAACATAACGAAACCAGAAGATAATGTGTTTAAAGAGGTTTAATTCAAATATTCGATCTTCAAACTTGTCCATAAATATGTTAGCTAATAGAGGACTTAGAGAATTACCCATAGGTAAACCATCCTTTTGTAAATAAATTATGTTATTAAAAGTGAAATAATTTTGACTTATACAAAGGTAAAATAATTGAATTAACTCTAACCTTTTAACTAATTCTATATTACTATTGATCAAGAAACTATCTAATAAAGGAATACATTCTTGTGGGGGTATTCTGGAGAACATGTTGCAAATATCAAAACTAACAAGTTTTGAATGTGGTGGAAGATGTATGTTTTGCAGCTTATCTACTAATTCTGTAAGATAAACTGTTACAAGTAGAAGAAAAAGTCGATTCGACAAACAAAAACATGAACAAACAAACTGTGCACATAAAGAAACTAGAGGAAACCATAAAATACCAGGAAAAGAAGATAGAAAATCTAGAAAACGAATTAAGAAAAAAAAACATAATAATTTTTGGAATCCCAGAAGACATAGAGGAAGATTTAACAACCCTAAAAGGAAAAGTAATGGAGATTTTAAAGAAGAAAATGGAGATACAAATTCAAAAAAAAGAAATTGATTTCATCAATAGAATTGGAGAACGTAAAGGAAACGTAAACAGACCAACAAAAGTGGGAATAACAACAATACTGAAAAAATGGGAAATAACGAGAAATACAAAGAAATTGGCAGGAACAAAAATAGGAATATCTGAAGATCTAGATAAGAAGACAAGAGAAATGAAGAAACAACTACTCCCATATATGATGGATGCCAGAAAAAATGGACAAAGAGCGATAATAAAAAAAGATAAGCTAATAATAAATGGTGAAGAGTGGAAGATAGAAGACTTAACAGAAAAAGAGGAAAGTGAGGAAGAAATAGGAAACAAGGAAGCAGAGGAACAAAGAAAAAGAGGTAGAACCTCAGAAGAAGAAATTAGTCCATCCCAAGGCGTAATACCAAAAAAGAAAAACTGGGAACAAACAATACTAGCACCCTTCCATGAAGGAACGTCAAGAACAAAAGAAGTAGACTTCAATAAAACACTAAGAAACATTACAAGGGCGAACAGAAACCAGTATTTCCCAAAAAACTAACAGGAAATGAAAACCGGACAGAAATAAAGACGACGACAAAAGGCAAAGGAAAAGGACAAACGAAAATAATAATGAAGAAGGCAACAGAACAGGGAGAAAGTAAAGAAAACAAGGTAGAAAAAAATAGGAATAGGAACATGGTATACAAATACAATCAAAGGGAAAGAGATAGAAATTACACAAGAAATGGACGACAACAAAATACAAATAATGGGACTGAGTGAAACAAAGTGGAAAAGAAAGGGAAACAAAAGTTTAACAAACAAACATGTAATATACTATGATAGAGTTGACATAGAAAAGAGAGCAAAAGAAGGAGTGGGAATAATTATAACAGAAGAACTAAACAAACGAATAATAAAATGGAAAGCAGTACATTCAAGAATAATACGAATCACAATAAAGTTCCAACAAAATATAAACTTTATACAAATATATGGACCTATAGAAGGTACACCAAAAGAGGAAGTGGAGGAATTCTACAACAATTTGCAAGAAACACTGGATGAAGCAAGAGAGGAGACAGAACCAACCATAATAATGGGTGATTGGAATGCGAGAGTTGGGAACGACCAAAACAGGGGAATGGGATGCATGGGAAAGTATGGAGAACAAACATTAAACCGAAATGGAGAGAAAATGATCGAGTTCTGTCAGAGAAATGACCTGCTGATAGGAAATACAATATGGGAACAAGAACTGGAAGATAAATACACCTTTGTTGCAGAAGAACGCAATGCGAAAAGCTTGATAGATTATATAGTATTCACGCAAACCCTAAGAGGGACAGTATTGGACATAGAAACGAGAAAAGAGGCGGAAATAGGAACAAACCATAGGCTAGTAGTAGCAAAACTAAGAGAAACAGTAAATAAGAGCGAAGAAGTAAAGTACAGCAGGATAGCATTATATAAATTAAAAGAACCAGAAAGACAAAAAGAATACCAAGATAAGACTAATAAGCGATTTTGTAAACTAATAAACAAAAAAAGAGGTAGGTATGTGGAAGAAGAAACGTCGACAAAAACCTAAAAAGAACAAGATGGTGGACAAAAGAGATAAAAGAATTGGTTAAAGAAAAGAAACAGGCATGGAAGAAATACATCCGAACAAAGGACCCAGAAGATAACGAAAAGTACAAAGAAAAAAGAAATAAGGTTAAACAAGAAATCAAAAAAGCGAAAAAGGATAGCTGGAAAGAGTTTGGACAAGAATTAAATGACAAACACAAAATGGATACAAGAAAGTTCTGGACAACAGTGAAAAGAGTAAGAGGGACTAAAAGAAAAGAAATAAAAGCAATAAAAAATAAACAGCAAGAACTCAAGTAGAAATAATAGAAATACTGGAAGCATGGAAAGTTTTACACAGAAAAATTTGAAGGAGAATTAACTGATGAAAACGAAGAAGAAGAGGACGCAATAGAAATGTCAGAGATAACTAGGGAAGAACTACAGGAAGCGATTAAACAGATCAAAATAGGAAAAGCGAGCGGAGAGGACGAAATAGCACCAGAAATGCTTAAATACTTAGGGGAAGACGGGATAAAATGGCTACACGAAATATTAAAAGAAGCATGGAAATTAAAGAAAATCCCTCGAGGCTGGGAAACAAAGGACCCCGCAGTTTTTGATAGGGAAATGGCTTTCAGTCAATCTCGCTGAAACCAACGGGAAAATATACCCTGTGTCATGCCGATCAAAAGTCCCCATGGTCGCAATAGCCGAGGATTTCAAAATCTCGCGCAAAAGGCTGTTCTGTGCCTAATACTGCAACAATCGGAAAAATCGGTGTATACTCATATATCGCATATCCATGTAGCAAGATTCATTAATATATGCATAGACATCAGGAATATAGCGATATATATACAGGGTGTCCTGTTTAACAGTCTACACTCAATCATTCGGACTGGCTTCTGGCTACAGCAATGAAATTAAAAGAACTTTGCATAATTTGACCTCTAGTTTATGAAATCAGTGTTAGAACCCATCTTGGAACGTTTTCTGGTACCGGATATGACGTCATCGAGATTTTTTTACATGGTACCATTAGGTTTTAAATATGAATATCGATAGCAAATGTGATTCTGAATACAAAAGTATGAAGGTAATAAAAGTCTAAAATGCATAATAACGGAGCTAGAGCCCCTTAACGGGATGTCCTGTTTAACAGTCTACACTCAATCAGTCGAACTGGCTTCTAGCTATAGCAATGGAGTTGACAGGAGTAGTGTAGTTACATCTAGAGCTTAGGAATACTGTTAGAAAACTTCTTAGTGCTTATGGGGTCCATGTATGACATATTTTCTTTCTGCGATAACACAAAAAGAAGGCGAGGTACGAAAAAGCATTTGAGAATTTTTGGTAGGGATTTAAATAAACTTTATTTTACCTAAATTCCTTCTGATAGTTTCAAAAAAAATGACAAAAACCATTAGGGAGCGTGGTTTATTATCTCTTTGAGCCCTACATTTTGTTGACTTTCAGGGGGTTATTTGACAACCCACAAGGAAGGACTTATCCTCAACTTTCCGCTATTTGTTGACTGGATTTGACTGGACTATTAGCGAATAATGGAACATTGTTACCAAACCGCTATAACGACTTTTAATAAATTGAACTTTCTCATGTACGATTCCACCTTATGTCATAAGATAATATCTGCCACTACCACTTAACTCAATCGCTGATGTTATAGCATTCATCAAACAAATGCGCTTTTAATTTTAGAATCAAAATGATAATAACCAAACTAATCTCTTTAATATCCTAATGTTGAGATTTAGATTTCCAGTAGAGGAGATGTTCGACTTACCTGTATTAGATACAAAAATGGTACTTATTCAATAGGTAACAGCAGACCCAATACCAAAAAATCTTTATTTCCTTATTAATTTTTTAACACCATAGCATGTACAGCAACAAGAATGGTTATTACCATCTAGACCGCAACGTATAAAAATATAGAGTTGCTGATATTTAATCATTGAGAACAGAATACTTGTGATATCTCATAAGCACTAAAAAGTTTTCTAACACTGTTTTCCTGTTTGTTTGTATGTTTTAAAACATACCGATTCCATTTTATAAAATCCAGATGACGTCATATCCGGTACCAGCAAAAGTTCCAAGATGGGTTCTAACACTGATTTCGTAAACTAGAGGTCGAATTATGCAAAGTTCTTTTAATTTCATTGCTTTAGCCAGAAGCCAGTTCAAATGATTGAGTGTAGACTGTTAAACAGGACAGAACCCGTTAAGTGGCTCTAGCTCCGTTATTATGCATTTTAGACCTGTATTATCTTAATACTTTTGTATTCAGAATCACATTTGCTATCGATTTGTATATTTAAAACCTAATGGTACCATTTAAAAAAATCCCGATGACGTCGTATCCGGTACCAGCAAAAGTAGCAAGATGGGTTCTAACACTGATTTCATAAACTAGAGGTCGAATTATGCAAAGTTCTTTTAATTTCATTGCTTTAGCCAGAAGCCAGTCCGAATGATTGAGTGTAGACTGTTAAACAGGACAGAACCCGTTAAGTGGTTCTAGCTCCGTTATTCTGCATTTTAGGCCTGTATTACCTCAATACTCTTATATTCAGAATCACATTTGCTATCGATTTTCATATTTAAAACCTAATGGTACCATTAAAAAAAATCCCGATGACGTCATATCCCGTACCAGCAAAAGTACCAAGATGGGTTCTAGCACTGATTTCGTAAACTAGAGGTCGAATTATGCAAAGTTCTTTTAATTTCATTGCTTTAGCCAGAAGCCAGTTCAAATGATTGAGTGTAGACTGTTAAACAGGACAGAACCCGTTAAGTGGCTCTAGCTCCGTTATTATGCATTTTAGACCTGTATTACCTTAATACTTTTGTATTCAGAATCACATTTGCTATCGATTTGTATATTTAAAACCTAATGGTACCATTTAAAAAAATCCCGATGACGTCGTATCCGGTACCAGCAAAAGTAGCAAGATGGGTTCTAACACTGATTTCATAAACTAGAGGTCGAATTATGCAAAGTTCTTTTAATTTCATTGCTTTAGCCAGAAGCCAGTCCGAATGATTGAGTGTAGACTGTTAAACAGGACAGAACCCGTTAAGTGGTTCTAGCTCCGTTATTCTGCATTTTAGGCCTGTATTACCTCAATACTCTTATATTCAGAATCACATTTGCTATCGATTTTCATATTTAAAACCTAATGGTACCATTAAAAAAAATCCCGATGACGTCATATCCCGTACCAGCAAAAGTACCAAGATGGGTTCTAGCACTGATTTCGTAAACTAGAGGTCGAATTATGCAAAGTTCTTTTAATTTCATTGCTTTAGCCAGAAGCCAGTCCGAATGATTGAGTGTAGACTGTTAAACAGGACACCCTGTATACATATCGCTATATTCCTGATGTCTATGCATATATTAATGAATCTTGCTACATGGATATGCGATATATGAGTATACACCGATTTTTCCGATTGTTGCAGTATTAGGCACAGAACAGCTTTTTGCGCGAGATTTTGAAATCCTCGGCTATTGCGACCATGGGGACTTTTGATCGGCATGACACAGGGTATATTTTCCCGTTGGTTTCAGCGAGATTGACTGAAAGCCATTTCCCTATCAAAAACTGCGGGGTCCTTTAATAATACCTATACATAAAAAGGAAGAGACAACAAACTGCGAGAACTACAGAGCGATGTGTCTAGCACAAACCACACTAAAACTATACACAAGAATACTGGAAAAAGGGCTGAGAATATATGTAGAACACAAAATAGAAGAAGAACAAATGGCATTTAGAACAGGAAGACAGACGAGCGATAACATTTATATACTAAAAACGCTAATAGAAAAAGCAATAGAAGAAGATAAAGAGCTGTACCTCATTTTCATCGACTTGAGTACTGTTCGACACAGTACACAGACAGATAATATGGAAAAGCCTGGAAAAATTAGAAGTGCCGAAACAATTGATCCAAATAGTAAAAAGCACGTTCAAAACAGTAAGAGGGAAAGTACAAATTGCAGGACAACGCTCAGAAGAATTCAAAATGAGGAAAGGAATAAAACAAGGGGACAGCCTAAGCCCACTCCTATTCTTGATAATAATGGACAGAATAGTAAAACAAACTAAGAAAAAAGAAGACCTGAAAACAACAGTAGGATACAACAAACTAGAACCCATACAAATAAGCAGCTTATTATACGCAGACGATGTAGTACTAATAGCAGATTCACGAAAGAAAATACAGGATTTATTAAATATCTGGGTAAAAGAAATAGAAGAAATGAAAATGGAAGTAAACAACAATAAAACAAAACTGATGATAATAAATGAAAAACAGGTAGAGAATAAAAGCAAAGAAATAAAAAGCAAAAACACAATTCTAGAAAAAGTAACAACATTCAATTATCTAGGTCCAATACTGACAAACGACGGGAAAATAGATTCGGAAATAACAAATCGGTCAAATAAATCAACAACGCTATATTACGCACTTAACCATATACTAGGACACAAAGAAATAGACACAGAAACGAAAAAGAAAGTATATAACACAATAACAATTCCAACAATTACATATGCAGCGGAGAATTGGACATTGACGAAAAAACATGAAGGGAAGATAAACGCGATGGAAATGAAGCACATAAGAAAAATAACAGGGAAAACAAAATGGGATCAAGTCAGAAACGAAATATTAAGGAAAGAAATAGAACAAACACCAATACTAGAAAAAATTAAAGAGAAACAGCTGTTATGGTATGGGCATGTCACAAGAATGAATAATAACCGACTGACGAAAAGAATAATGGAAGGAGGGAAACCAAGAAATAAGAAGAGAGGAAGACCAAGAAGAAAATGGATAGACCAGATAATAGAATATGGAAAAAATAAAGGGAAGACAAGGGAGGAGATGAACATACTAGCAAGGGAAAGGAGGGCATGGAAGAAATGGATTAAGGAGGACCGGAACTCGCAATCCGACGCCTGAAAGGGCATGAAGGCAACGAGAAATAAGAAGAATACAAGTAATACAACATCATACATCACCAATGTTGTGCTTTAGTAGAGAAACAATTTGTGCCATTCGTGGCCGTTGTTAATGCCACTTCAACCAAAGTTTGAGAAGCAACTATGGTTGTGCGATTATGAACATCAATAATAAAAATAGATTAAAAAAGAAATCGATTAATCGGTTTAATCGACTGATTGGTTAATCGATTATTCGGAAATACATTATTTTCTAAAAATAATCGATCAATCAATTAAATCGATCGATCGATCGAATTTTTAAAAAAATTCATCGAAAGCTCGATTAATAGATTATTATGCACAGCCCTAATCATAACCTCAAAATTGTTTATTGTTTGAAACTCTGCGAATCATGATATAAATAAAAGATTACTAAAAGCTTCACAAGTTTATTATAATCTACCTGACAATTATTTTTAACAGCCAAGCTGTCATTATCAAAGGAAATATAAATACTATAAACAAAGACGTCATTAAGGTAAATACAATTTTTTATCTAGTTATTTATATTTTTTTATACTCTAGCTGCATTCGGTTTTACGTTCCAACAACACTTTTAACGACAATTTGTTTGCTGATTAGGATTGGAGCACACAGCGCATGAACTCATTCGTTCGTTTATAATAGTGAGGAGCATAGAGAGTATACTCTTTTAACTCCATTAGAGATAGTGGTGTAAAGACAGTAAATGAGGTCACAGGGTAACATGACCTAAAAATTTATGATTCATGTTGTAGTTTGAGACTATTATTTGAATATTCAGAATGCAAAACCTCAAAGTTTTGATAAAAACAAAATAACTTTGCATATACACAATGTTAAAAGTAGGTTAATATTTATAATTATAATTCTTTATAGTTTAATTATGTGGAAATTTGAAAATGAATTTTGAATTGACTTATCATTCATTGATCGTACTATTTCTTTGCTAAAATTTTATTATCAGCGTCGTCATCACCACTGTCCCTAAAATATATTTAATGGTCAAAATATACCTGACTAAATGACCTACTCTTTGTACTCTGCTCTTGAAATATAAAACTAACGCAACTCTTAGCGATGTATTTGTTTATATTTATATTACCTTTGATAATGACAGTTTAGCTGTCGAAACAATTGTCAGGCAGATTATAATAAACTTGTAAAACTTTGACTAATCTATTTCATTTATTTTATAAAAACTGGTTATATGTTCTTGGAATGCAAGGTCTTTTTGGTTCCGAATTAAAAAAGCAAATTCTTAATGTTCTTAAATCCATTAAATGAACGTGAAGGCGTTCGCTTCTGAAGTTGTCTGTAATATACAAACACAAACAGAGCTTTAAGAGCAAATGTAGTGCTCAAGGCCCTAAAATCAAACACAACTCATGTATAATGTTTGACACCTATCATATTACGTAGATTATAATAATTTTTTTTCTTTAACCTCACATCTTATTTGGTTTAATGATTTTTATGCTAACAATTAAATAATTACAAAACTAATAAAGACAAAAATTCTTAGCTGTATATAAGCACTCAATCTGCCAATACCAACCATGTTTATTGCCAAAATTTGTTTTATTTCCCTAAAATATCTTTGTTTGCAACAACATAACCTCACTTAATCACATCGTTTCAGATTGCGACAAAGCAGTGGCCGTTGAAATAAAACACGACGATAAGTTAACAGAAGAGGAAGGTGTTTATGTGCAAATAGCTCTACTTTATACATCGTGTTCAGGTCAAAGACGTCTGAGAGTTATAAATTTATCGTTGAAAACGTGCTCGCAAATGGCCGATTTGTATCGCAGTTGCGATTTAGATTCTTTGGTTAATTTCTTCGCTAAGCAAGCAGTTTATAAGTTGCTGGAAAATTCTCCTAAAGCTGTTAAAGATAATATTGTTAATAGAGCTGCACAAATTCTAGCTAATTATCGAAAGAATTGTGCAAGTCCTAGCAGTGCTGGGCAGTTAATACTACCGGAATGTATGAAATTGCTGCCTTTATATGTCAATTGTTTATTGAGAAATGATGCGCTTTCTGGAGGTAATTTATTTTTAAAAAGCATTAATCACGGAAATTATTTTGTAAATTGTATATATTCACAGGTTCTGATATGACTATAGACGATAGATCTTTTATAATGCAAGCTGTAATGACAATGGATGTACCTAATTCTGTTACATTCTTCTATCCTCGCCTCATACCACTTCATGATATCCAGCCAGATCAAGAACCTATTGAAATACCACCGCCTATACGGTGTACTGCAGAAAAAATAGTCGAACAAGGAGTTTATATATTAGGTAAGCAGTTGCGATTAAGTTTTTAAAATGTTTTTACGATTCAATTGTTTTTTGTAGAAAATGGAATACATATGTTGTTATGGATCGGACTAGGAATTAATCCAGAATTTTGCCAACAAGTTTTTGGTGTTCCGTCACCTTTACAAATTGATGTTGAGAAATTTTCAATACCAAAATTGGATAATCCACTCTCTCAGGCTATTAATTCAATTATAGATCAGATTAGAGCTGAAAGACATCGTTGCATGAGAGTAATAAAAAATAAAAATCTTTTTAATTATTTCGATCTTTTATTAATGGAATTTTTCTTTTTCAGTTAACATTGGTAAGGCCAAGGGAAAAATTAGAGCCAATATTTAAACACTTTTTAGTTGAAGATCGTGGATTAGATAATTCACCGAGTTATGTTGATTTTCTATGCCATATGCACAAAGAAATAAGAACTATACTTAGCTAGCAAATGAATTAAAACTTTTAAGATTTTATTTACTTTTGCAATGTATATTAATATCCACAAAATTCCATCAGAATTTATAATTATTATAATGTATTTTTCTTAAGATTATGTAATAATATTATAGCTAATAATTTACAAACAAAAATTGTCCTGGTTCGATTTAAGTTTGTGCTGCAACGGAATATAAAAGTACTGTTTATGAAAAGATTCTTTAAGGGATATATAAATTTGAATTTTTTACTAGAAAATCTTTATTATTATTATTATTGATAACAAGTATTTAAATTAATGAAATACATTGTTTGTTCTTATATTTTTTGTAAATGTATATTATTTTTACTTGGTGCCGTTGTATGGTTATTGTATTAATAAAAATAGATAATAAGCAAAGTAATAAAAAAAAATAAGGAACATCTCTTGTTTATTTGTTTTAAATAATCTAATCATCAGAACGCTTCTTCTTTGGTTCCTTTTCAGGGCGTGCAGGCAAATATTGTTTGTAATCAGACGTGTCGGCAAATTCCGGAAATTGAATTTTGGTTTCCTCTGGGTCAATTTCATTTCCTAAAATAAAAAAATCATAATTAATTAAAGATTGCTAAATATTAACAAAAATACTTCTCACCAAGATATTTCTGCAAGCACCTCTGAGTTACTGCATTTAACTTTATTGAATCCATTAAACTAGCAGCCAAAGGCACTTTAACGGAACCATTTTCATCTAAATTATTTGAATCTGTAATATCTAACTTTTGAAGATATTCGTACATAGCATCGACAGCAGGATTTGATCGATCAAGTTCTGGTGCATCGTGAAGGTTTTGTTCGGTAAAATTCACCGTTAAACTTTCTGAATATGGTAAGTCGGCCAGTATCAAAATTCCTCTTTCTGCATCTGGCAATAGTACAACCAGTTTAGGTTTACAATTTTGCATGTAAACTCTTTTTCCAATAATACATTTGTTTTTTTTATGCAATACGTGTACGAGTAATTTAAAATTTCTCGAACCATCACTCTCAACGTAACAAGAACCGTCTCCTCTAGTATAAAGCTATGAACGAGGAATTATAAAATAATATGTTATTCTTTCAAAATCGCTTTTACCTCTAAAATATTCTTTTTATCCGTGAAACCAATGATTTTAAAGCATCGAGGGCCATTATATTTAAAGTTCTTCTCGACATCTGCAGGTAAGGCTACAAATTTGCCATGCTTAAATACGCCGCCGATTACATTGTCGTATGGTACTGTCTCGGTTACATCATCTACGAGATGCCTAAAACAACATTCACAGATAATAAGTGAGCAACTTATTAATAACAGGGATTATAAGGACAGTAGAAGTACCACTGGTTAAACCTATCAGAATTTCAAGAGGAATCCAAATGTGAAAAAATATACAGGGTGTTTCATTTAAAGTAAAAAAAGTTGGAAAGTCGATGGATTGCCTAATGGCAAATTGTTCATTTATTGATATACCGGGTGGGGCAATAGTGTGGGGAAGTCCGATAGCTCCTAAACGGTAACAGCTAGAAAAATCGTTCTAATACGGATGTAAACAGTGGATAGAGGAGCAAATTATTTTCAAATATACAGTATGTTGCAGAAAAGTGTGGCATGCTTAAGGTAATTTTTTTTAAATAGAATGCCCCAAATATTTTTGCATATTTAACACCTCTCTTGGCAGGTTTATTCATATCTAAAACTTTAGCGCCATCTAATGACCGGTTTAGAAGTTATAAATTTTTTTCCAAAAAAAGTGAAGATGAATTTAAGTAGAGATTTTGTTGCAGGGGCTTTTAGGTTCCTCTTCTTTAAAAGAAAATGTATCCACCATGTACAGGGTGTTCAAAATTAATTTTTAAATTTAGAGAACTTCAAAGCTAAGATTCACAACTTTTTCAAATGGAACACCCTGTATATTTTGTACCTTTGTGATGCAGAATTAAATAACGAACATTTTTTGTATGTATACGTCCCTATAGCTATCTGTAACCACTTGTGATTTATTGAGAAAAAACTGCAAGAAGTACACAATTAAAAACAATTATTTATTTAGTTGTCAAGTGTGTTTTTGTGTTCACAAAACATTAAAGCATCTAGCAATTGTTGTGCACGTATGCAAAACGTACATTTCTCGCAGTTATCGACTATGAGTGTTTAGTTCTAGTAGGTGTTTTAGTTTTTCAAAATGAATTTTAGTAATGAAGAACTTGTAGACATGACTTTTGTTTTGGGCGAGTTGGAAAGAAATTGTTTGCTTGTCCGCAGAATTTACTACCAACAACGGTATCCTGAACGGAGGCTCCCTAAAGTTCACAGCTTTCAAAACCTGCTCCATAGATTTGTGAGGACCGGCAATGTACAGTATGAAAAAAGTGAACGAATTAACAATGTTGTGAACGAAGAAAATGAGTTATCTGTTGTGCTGGCAACGATTGAGAATCCCCATGTTAGTCGGAGAGAAGTGAGTTCATCTGTAGGAATAAGTAGACGTTCTGTTGGTCGAATCTTAAAGGAAAATAAGTTTGATGCATATCACATTCAAATGCACCAGGAATTAACTGATGACGATTTTCTAAAATGTTTACAGTTTTGGAATTGAGTCATAGGTAAAATGCAAGACGATGCTACATTCTTCAACAATGTTTTGTTCGCTGATGAGACAACGTTTCATAAAAATGGATTTGTTAACAGGCACAATTTCCATTATTATGCTACAGAAAATCCCCACTTTTTCAGACAACTTGATAACCAGCACAGATGGTCCATAAACGTTTGGGGGGGGGGGGAATTATTGGAGAACATGTAATAGGGCCACATTTTTTTGATAGTACATTAACTGGAGCCATTTATCTTCTTTTTCTGGAGAACTATCTGCAACAATTATTGGCGAACCTTCCTCAAAGGATCCGAAATGGGATGTGGCTTCAGCAAGACGGTGCTCCACCACATTATTTACATGCAATAAGAGACCACCTAAATAATATCTACCCACATCAATGGATTGGAAGGAATGGACCCACTAAATGGCCTGCGAGATCTCCTGATCTTATAAAAATGGGTTTCTTTTTATGGGGATATGTAAAAGAAATTGTTTATACACAATCCAAAATATGAAGGATAGAATAATACATGCTTTTAGAAGTATCACGCAGGCAATGTTAAGAAACGTACAAAGATCATCCCAAAGGCGCATCGAAATGTGTGTTCATGCAAATGGGCCACATATGGAGCATTTGTTATAGTTTTCTCTTTTGTTTTATTTGAACAACCTTGATTTCTTAAATAAATAATTTTTTAATTGTGTACTTCTTGCAGTCTTTTCTCAATAAATCAAAATTGGTTACAGATAGCTATAGGGACGTACATACAAAAAATGCTCGTTATTTAATTCTGCATCACAAAGGCACAAAATATACAGGGTGTTCCATTTGAAAAGTTGTGAATTTTAGCTTTGAAGTTCTCTAAATTTAAAATTAATTTTGAACACCCTGTACATGGTGGGTCCATTTTCTTTTAAAGAAGAGCAAGCCCCTGCAACAAAATCCCTACTTAAATTCGTCTTCACAGTTGCGGCCGTGAAAGCGGTAAACTGTTAAGTGGGATAATGTAAAACTCAATTTTTTTGAAAAAAAATTTATAACTTCTAAACGGGTCATTAGATGGCGCTAGAATTTTAGATATGAATAAACCTGCCAAGAGAGGTGTTAAATATGCAAAAATATTTGGGGCATTCTATTTAAAAAAAAAACTACCTTAAGCGTGCCACACTTTTCTGCAACACCCTGTATATTTGAAAATAATTTCTCTAGATGCGCCTCTATCCACTGTTTACATTCGTATTAAAACGATTTTTCTAGCTGTTACTGTTTAGGAGCTATCAGACTTCCCCACACTATTGCCCCACCCGGTATGTATTAGGTGGTTGTTATTTTGGCAAAGTCAAAGTTTTATCAGTCTCACCCCAAAATATGGTTTAGTTTGCTGAAAAAAATGAGATTCCCAAAATACAAAAGGTTTTAAACAAGAATAGCCCGTGCAGGTAGAAAGTTGAATTTTTATGTATTTTAAATGGGATTTTAGCGGTTTTAGAGAACATACAGCACAATTATCTGAATTTTTGGCGTTTTAACTTGAAAACTTGTACCTTATGGTTTTGAGGGTTGCTGGAAATGAATGTGGTATCAGAAATACCTTTTGACATGAAAATTGCGTCTTAACTAGCTGTTGTTTAACAGATTTTAACAGCTCTAATGACAGTTGTCATTTGCCAAAAGTCATTTTTGACACTGAATTCATGTTCAGAGAGTCTAAAACCATATTGAATAAGCTCAGAAATCGAAGCATACAACTAACAACTTTGCAGCAATGCGCAGATTTTGTTTTACATGATATAATCATGGCAACAATTAATAGTGCAGTTGCACTGTTATCATAATAATCCTATACTATTTAATTGCATTGGCCTTTACTTTTCCGTCTTATGAAATGACTGAATTTACCACCTTTCAATAAAACACTGATAGTCATGATTTTACTCACCATTGCCATGGTTCCCTACGGCCTTCCTGCATTTCCCCCTTAAATTTAGGTCCTGCCAAAGATCTCAAGAACCGTGTAGTTGCAGTTAAAGAAGTAAAAGATTCTCCAATGGTTAATGGAACTTTCCAAGCTTGCAAGCCCCAACGATTACTGTAACATTTAAACAATTCTTGTCCCAATTTTAAATCGCATATAATTCCATTGGTTTGTTCCACAATCTTCTTTGCTATGTTCAAGTTTGCATTTTCTTGTGCATCACCAACAAATTCAATATTTTTCATCCATTTTGCTATATCTTCGAACGTAGACATACAATGAGGTACCTTAACTTCAGGACCAAGAATATACAAAAACACGTTCATCTTCTTCAGGTTATCTACAATAAAGGTAATTCGCTTTTCTTTTTCAGTAACAGGTGTAGATAAATCGGTTATAAAAAGTAATTGTATAGTCATAACCCCTTTGGCTTCTAAATACTCGACTCTTAATTCTTCTATGGCTGCTGCAAGACCCATTAACCAATCGCCTTTTGCTTTAGCAATGTCACCTAGAATTTTCAATTTGTATTATGCCAGAAATTGGCTTTCTTAAAAGAATCATACCCTCAATGTGAGGTTTTATTAAATTGGGATCGTAGTTAATAACATCGGTTGCCGTATAAACATGAGGACATTTTCCAAATTTTGCATCTATTTTATTCCTGGTTTCTTCTGTATTCAATAACATTAATTTTGTACAGTCTTTGGATTCCATAAACCATTTTGATGCACAAATATTTAGCAAACATTTTCTGGCAGCTTCTGCGAATTCATCTGATGTGTTTACATCGAAGAGGATTACAGAAGCGTTTCTTTTAGCTGCTGGAGGCATTTTTCTTATTTTTTAAAATTAAATTAGCAATTTTTTTATAATCACTATAATAATAATACTGGTATCAAAATATCAAGCCTACAGACAATTACACTCAAAAATGTAAGGTTATGTTTAGATAATTATTAAGATTTAGCGCGAAATTTGAAGTATAGCAATGCGGGGTTGCCCGACTAGTAAATATGCTAGGTACGTTCGGTATTTTGACCAGAGTAGGCCATTAGAGGTGCTTTCCAATGGACTGATCTTCTGAACCAGTGTTATTACCTAGGATTGTCTGGTTCACTTATTATTTGTTGTTCCATTGACCCTGGCGGTTGATAATTCAATCTGATCTGTATTAGCTCCCCGCTTGTCCTTTAAGTACCTAGTTTTTAAACTGTGCTTAATAATCTAGGACAGGGGTTCCAACCAAAGTTTTGCTTAGATGGGCCAAATTGTAAATTCCAAAATATTTGACCGGCCAAAAAAAAGTTCTATTGAGAAATACGTTCAAATCGATAAAAACTTTGACTTAAGGGAAAGAAGAAATAATAAATTCATCAATCGCTAAGTCGGTTGAATGTATTCTCAACACCACTTTAAATGTTCCTCAGTTACTTTTGATCTCAATTTAGACTTATTAATACTCATAATCGAGAACGTTTTTTTCTCATATATAAGTGCATCCAGATAATGGAAACATTTTTTGGTGATGTTTGCGCAATTTTGGAAAATCCTGTGAAGATAATCCTTTATAAAAATATAATATGATAAAATTTATTTATTTTTTTGTAAAACTAAATTATCTCTATGAATTCAAGATCGCGGATGATTGACATGGCCAGCCGTATTTCTATGGCCTGCGGACCGCATTTGGCCGGCGCCCGCACTTTAGAAACCCCTGATCTAGGGGGAAATAATATCAGCTGGTTGAGGACATTAGAAAAATCATATTTTCCTGTAAGAAACCTTTAAATGTATTTTCCCCACATTTATTTACAGTGAAATTATTCATCATTAGTTAGGGTTCGTCACAGTTTTCGATTTGTCGCAATTGTGATCTAGAGTTGTTTCAATGGAAATTGATCTATGAACTGATCTGATCTGTAAAACTTGATCAGTTGCTCATTCCATTAAAAGGCACCTATTGACTCCGAGGCGCAATTTATGTTTATTCATTTGTCCTGCACTAAACCTCTAAAGTATAGGGAATAGCAAAACTATCCCGTTATTCGCCATGTTACTTCTCACGTGAGCGAGGGGCAATTTCAAATGTATATACAGCAGTGGCGTGCGGTCCATGGAAGCAATGGAAGCAATGCTTCCTTTGAGGATTTATTAAAAATAAAAACCAATGTTAACAAAAATATTTTTATAAAATTATGGTTATCGTTTATTTAAATTTGTAATATGTATTTTACTTAAAGCTCAATATCAATTCCGTACAGCAAAAAGTATAATTATTTAGAGTACTATTTTAAATTAGGCTCATTAAACTTGCGCGAAAAGGTAATACCGATTCAAATGTGTTACATACACTGCATATAAGCACTGATTTCGTTGCTTATAACTGCTCTTTTCCTAGCCTTGGCGTGGATCAGCAGACGTGGTGATATAGACGATGCTGTTAGCATTGTTTGGCCGTTATTTTTAGTGTGCTTCATGCCCAAATGTTTATTTATTATAAGTTGGTTATTTGTTCGATTTAGTGTTTGTTAAATTTAATGTTACTTAAGTAATGTAAATATGCGAATGAGACTGTATTTTGTTACATTTTATTATTTCAATTTATATAAGTTGGATTTTTTTAAAGACAAATAAGGGGTCTATTCTGTAACTAACCGTTCACGAATGGTGCCGTTCATGAACGGCGATCGTTAGCGACTTCCTCAGCGGCAACTTCAACGAGAATCGACAGATAGGTTATTCTGTAACACCAACCGTTGAGCTATGCGCACTCTCAACGACTGTCTAACGTTTTCTAAAAAGGTAATACATCTTTGCCGTTAATATAGAAACAGTTTCACTGTTTTAAGATACATTGCGCATGTCATATTCATTATTTTTGGAGAAGGCGCCAATTTTGTAAAAATTAATTTATTTTAGTTTTTAATTTATTTTAAAATAGTTGAGAATACTAGGATAATGGGCCCTACAGGCCTAAGCACTTAAGTATGATAGAAATAGCATTTATCGATTTTTTTTAAAGTAGGTCAGTATTTACATGACCTACATAAATCTCCAATCGATTCTCTATCGATAGAGCACATATTAGTACCAAATAACACTCAATAGCACTAAATAGTACGATAGAATCAGCATTTATCGATTTTTTAAAACATAACCTAATTTAAAAAATTTTAAAACATAACCTAATTTAAAAAATTTTCGGTCGTGCATTATCCTCGGCAAATTACGCGTCGAATGAGCCCAAGCCCATCTCTCCAGCCCTTATAGAACGCGAGAATGGGGCTCGGACACACATACAAATCAACTTTAGTAGTATTGGATTATATGGAGGATAGAAAAACGTCTAATCAAAAAACCAGAATGCAACATTACGTTGTTCTTGGAGGAATATTATTAATAATAGTGCCCACCATTTTATATCAGAGCATGTGGCGCGAGCGCGCTAAATTTGAATCTGTCAATTTTAAAATTTGTCATTTTTGCATATGTCATTTATACGTCTGTCGTTTTTACATCTGTCATTTTTAAAATGTCATTTTAGCATTTGTCATTTTGTATTTGTCATTTATGCGTCTGTCAATTTTAATCTGTCATTTATACGTCTGTCAATTTTTAATCGGTCATTTTTGCATCTGTCATTTTACAGCTGTCATTTATACGTATGTCATTTTTGCATCTGTCATTTTTAAAATCTGTCAAGTTGCATCTGTCATTTTGAATTTGTCATTTTGAAGGAGCCATCTTGGATTTCCCAGATTTGAATTTTAGCGCTAACTCTGGGTTGGATCCTCCTCCTTTCACTAAGCAGAAGCTCTTACTAACCTAGGATGTTCGCCATCGGAAAGATTCGGCTTTATTCATGTACTCTCTCGTTGATAACGATCTACCTTTTATATATAGTCACCCATCACCCTCCTTCACCCTTAGTCATGCTGGTCTCTTCACCCTCCTTCACCCTTAGTCATGCTAGTCTCTTCACCCTTAGTTATGCTAGTAAATGAAACACCAATGTTTAAATATACATATTATTTATTTTGCTATACATTTAATGGACAATTGTAACATATGATTTGACAAATTATTCATTACGCAGTATGAGTTGAGATCATCGCGTAACACTTGCAAATTGTTCAAATATTTTTGTAACCTATTTCTAAGATAGTTTATTTCCGCCATGGTGTTCTTAATACGGCGGTGCAAACGTTGTTGTCGTTGACGTCTCCGACTGCTGCTGCTGATATGATTGCAGTCGTCTACGTACGGCATCGATAAACTTTTGCGGATAATGTTTTATTATTTCTAATAAAATAAACGAGTTCAAGCCACCACCAGTTGCTGCTGCTGCGTTGTCTATTAAACTGGTAGCTGAGTAGTAACCGCATAACAGTTCGGACGTGAATAAAATTGAATCGGATGTCGGGAGCGATTTATAGACATCTTCATGGTTGCGTCTCAGTTGACCTTCTGCTACATTCTCTATGTTTGCGTGGTAGAAACGCGAAAAGTCGAGGTGACGTAACGTTCGAGCATGATGATTGATCAACGGTGCTAAATGCAGTATAGACTGAAACTCGTAATCTTTTAAGGTTATAGTCCGCTGTTTATCATGAATGGCCACTCTGTTGCCGAAAAACTCGTTGTGAATAATCTCGATGTATAAATTCTCACATAGATGGAATTTCAAATGTTTATCACGATGTAGTACACTGTTGTCCTTGAAACCATGAAAGAAATTTTTAAACATTGCCTCGACTCGTATATCATACAGCTCGAACCAGTCACTTTCAGACAACACCAGTTCACCATACAAACGTTATTCACGCACTCGAGTTTCACCACTACGTCAAATTCTCCCTGGTCGTCGTCGTCGGGTGGAATAAGTCCTACTTGGATGGTGTGTATATGGTCGTAGTTTTCTTTTTCCCCGGGAGGTCTCGTAACATACAACGGATACTGAACAGCCCCGAGCAGTTGAACACGTACTTCATCTTTAGCTGCTGCTGCTGGTGTATCTATGATGGTAAAGTTTGCTGATGCTGTTACAGCGTCATCAGCGTAGTATAGAGGCTGCTGCTAACTTTAATTGAAGTTGGATTGTATGTAAATAAAGATTATCCATATTTAGCTTGCAGTGCTGATGGAGTTATACTAAACAACGGAAAAATTCAACGAATAATTGAAATAAAGTGTCCGATAATTTTAAAAAATGCTGATCCATATAATTTTGTAAGTGTTTTAACTGAGCGGCAGAAAGGTTCATTCTGTTTGGAAGTTAATAACGGTAAAATAAAATTGAAGGACAATCACCCATACATTTATCAATTTGTTACGTCCATGTTAATTTTTGAAGTTTTAGAATGTGATTTCATTATTTGGTCAAAAGTCAATATGCTTATTGTTAATGTAAAAATGAAAGACATAGCATCACAAATTATTGAAAACATAAAAGTTAAATTAAAAGAAAGGTATTATAACATGTATATCCCTGAATTATTTCTCATGAAAGTCCCTCGAAATTTACCGCCATTTGAATTAATAGAATAAATACCTAATATAATTTAATTAAAAAGTAATTATCAATGTTATGAATTGAATACGGAACTTCATTATGTTTTCTATTAATGTGAATATAATTATTAATGAATTTATTAGAAATAATTTAATGCTATATTTATTTTTGAAGTATAATACTAATTTAAATAATTGATCCCTTATTTGTTATGCAAATCTCTCTTTTTCTTATACACATATCTATAAAACTATCGTAAAATCTTAGTTGTTGTATTTCATTACTATTGTTAATTAATTTTTGTAAAGTGCGGTTACCCGTATATATGTATTAATAAATAAATAATGTAAGGGTGTTAGGTTATTCGTCTTGTCAAGTAGCTTAGAACAAGGTCTTAATTCTTTCACAGTATATTTCGACAGGACTAGGTAACTTCAAAAGACGAATAACCTAACGTCCTATAACAAGTCATGTATGATAAATTCATCAAAAATGTGTTGAATTGTCACTGTAATATAATTCAACGTTTTAAAAAATTGCTACTAAAACTGCCTTAAAGGATCACGTTATCGTTACAATAAGTTTACAATGATGTCACAGCTATATAAAAAACATGCAAAGTGAAGAACTACAGATCTACATATTCAGTAAAAAATTCATCTATAACGACAGCTATTTCTGTTACAGTTTATGATTAGTGTTAGTATTTAGAAAAACCATAAAAACAAAGAAGAGCATTTATCATTTACTTCACTTTAAATTTATCATAAAAATCCTTTAGTTTACACATTCAACAAGTATTATTAATAACTTAGGGGGTCATTCACGAACACGTATCTGCAAAATCTTATCGGCATTGTAAATTGCAAATTCCTTGCAAACTTGTAACGAGTGGTCTGCAATCTAATTCACTAAAAACATGCAACATACCGACAACTTATCGAACCCTACAATAATGATGCGACTAACACCATAGCAACAGATAAACAAGTTGTAAATTCATACAAATAATTTAATAATTTTAAAATAAAAATGGGTAAAGGAGTGAAAAGTGATGGCCAAAAACGGACGAGAAGTACGAATTTTACATATACCGAGGTGGAGGTGCTTACTGTGGAGGTGGAAGCGCGGAGAAAATACCTGTTCGGTGAACTTAAAGTGCCAAATTTTACACAGGCAGCAAGAGATCGCGCTTGGTCAGCTGTAGCTGAAAAAGTTAATGCCGTTTCACCTGTTATTCGTTCTGTAAAAGATCTGAAAAGTAAGTTCTCCGATTTAAAAACCCGCACTAAACAGAAGGCAAATAAATTACATAGGGAGGCAAAAAGAACGGGAGGTGGGCAAAACCATGCTGCTAAATTTTCGTCATCGGAGGAACTCCTTTGTTCCTTTATCGGAAAAGAAAGTATCGAAGGTAATGGATTATTATTTTGATGACTAGTTGGTCTAAATTGAAAATGTCTTCTTTAAATAGGTATTAAAGGAGGTGGTGTGGATATTGGTGTTTCCTCAAGACAAAATTTGGATATTGATAAACTCTCGCCTCAAGTTCAGGTAGAATCACAGACAAACCACGATCTGCAGCCAAAACCTGAGAAGTCCCTCCAGCTTCAGTCCCATTTCCAGCCAAATTCCCAGCCTCAGCCCCATTGTTCGCGATATGTCATTAACAGTGACAATGAAGATCAAGAGAATGCTGTAATATCACCACCATCACCATTCCAGGAAGTTCTTGCACAAAATGATGGAGGTGCTGTAAATATCCCCAATATTGCTGTCGAAACACCGAAACAAAAAAAGACGTTACGAAAATGTATGATTGAAATTTCAAGAGACACAAATGTTCATTTAAATAACATTTACCAAGAATTTCAAACTTTCAATAAAATGATGAAAAGGAAACTGGAAATTGAGGAAGAGAAATTAATATTAAAGAAGAAAAAAATTGAAATGCAAATAAAACAACAGGCAAATTGAAATATTTTGAAAATTATGAGTTACAATAATTATTTTTGAACAGTTATTGCTTATGTTTAGTTTGATTTAATATAAAAATGTTACAAAAAGACGTTTAAGGATTAAATCTAAGTCGAATTAAATTATTGCGAGCAGCGTCCCCAATAGCACCACCGTAGATTGGTTGTTGAGCTTGTTCTTGATTTATAAGTTGGAGCACATCGTCATCAATATCCATACGCTCTCCTTGTTGTAGGCAAATATTGTGCAGTACACAACATGCAGTGGTTATGGCGCACACTCTTTCTGGGCTATAAATAAGAGCACCTCCTGACATTGCAAGTGCTCTAAAACGTGATTTTAGGACCCCATTGCAGCGTTCAATTGGATTACGTGTTAGTATGTGGACGGAATTATATAATTCTTCTGCAGGTGTTCTGGGGTTTGCTACTGGTGTCATTAACCAATTTTCCTGAGGATAGCCTGAGTCACCTATTCAAAAATATTAACATGGTTTCATGTTGTTTTTTAATTAACATCTAAAAAAGCAATACCTACCTATAAACCACCCATCTGGAAAATTTCCTTCTACCAAGGCTCTTCGTAGGGCACTATTGCGCCATATATACGCATCATGGTTACCACCTGGATACGCAGCCAAAACGTTGAAAATCTTTAGATTAGGTCCACATACTAGCTGTACATTAATACTATGGTGAAAAAATCTATCAATATACTGGTCCGGATTCAGTGGTGGCTTTTGAAGGCGTACATGTGTGCAGTCAATAACACCAAGCACATTTGGGAAACCACGATTAAATCTTCCGTTTTGGCCAATATCATAAAATTGTTGTTTTATGTTGGCAAATTCTTCTCGGCGTGGGAAACTAATAAAATGATCAGCTACTTCCAAGAGAGAATCTACTACATCTCGAATGATTCTACTTGCTGATGCTTGTGAAATATTTAGTGTATTGCCCACTAACCATTGAAATCCACCACTAGCCAAAAACTGCAGAGCAACATATAATTGCAAATCAACAGTAAAAGCTTTAGACCGTTTAGTTCTTCTAACTAAATTATTTTCAATATGTTGTTTAATATAGCGGAATGTTGGTCGTGTTAATCGAGTACTTCTATATAAAGCATGATTTGAAATACTCTGAATACAGAAATCCTCTCTTGCATGTGGAATAAATTCGTCGTCAGTATCATCATCCAAATCCTCAAACACATCTACAGCCATTGCTGCATTAAAAGCCATGATTTTTTATCTACAAATGCAAAATTTTTACTTGCCGCATCTTTCAGTTAATTTCAACATATTTTACCTGGTTAAGTATACCACTTTCAAGAACTGCAAAATATATTTAGTTAACTTGCAGCAAGTCAAACTCTACCGCAAAATACAAGCGCTTATCGAGAGATTGCAAAAATTGCAAATTTTGAAGAATGACATTTATCGACGTTTGCGGGATGTTTATCCGTAACGATGGTTACAGATTGCAATTTGCGTACTGTAAGTTGGTGAATTTCTTTATCTTGATTTGCAATTTACAAATCATTACCTGAGCTTACCGACTTTCGTGAATGACCCCCTTACAAAACAAATAATGCTTAAGTAACTAGCGGTTTTTCAAAATTCACTAAAAAGCAAATTACACTAAATATACTAGAAATTAATGGTAACATTGAAATTTGAATGGGTCTTGCAAGTATCTGGAAAGTCTTGATTCTTTGAATTGCCCGTTCTACATGGATACGTGCTTTTGCAATCTTTTCGGTTAAGATTTCTTCTTCTGCTGTTAATCTACATCTACCCGCAAGAAACGGGGGTATAATAAGCTTATACTTGTTTTCATCGCTAATATCTTGAACTGTAAATCCTCGGTCTACCATTAAAACATCCCCTTCCTCTAGAAAATGGTGAATATCACAGGATTTAAACAATTCAGTGTCAGAAATAGACCCCTCATATTCTTCACTATTATATATTAATGTACCTCTTGTTGATACACCCACGAGGAATTTTACTGAATTGTAATGCTTGTAGCTTGAATGAGTGTTTCCCTGTCTTTGAAAGTTTGTGGACATTTGCATTTTAATTTCGGTGTCACAAACGGAATTATTTTAAATGAAATCCTTTTTGTAACATTTCAACTTGCATTCATTTAGTATCAAGAGTAGTGCGATACTCACCCACACGCCGCCACGCGCGGTACACAATTTGCATAAGCCTTGAGAATAAAATATACAGTTTGAATCTCATTAGACTAAAATATACAGTTTGAATCTCATTAGACTAAAATATACAGTTTGAATCTCATTAGAATAAAATATACAGTTTGAATCTCATTAGAATAAAATATACAGTTTGAATCTCATTAGAATAATTTATACAGTTTCATTCAAATAATTTATACAGTTTGCATCTTATTATGTATTCATGTGTTCTTCGTATCCCACTTAATGGATTAAATTATTCAGTAACGTTTCCGCCTTCAGCAGTATATAAACCCGCTTGTTTTGGCTTCAAATCAGTCTGTGCCAGGACTCACCAGAAGCCTCAACAAGAACAAGCGGGTAAGTGTCTTTTGATTAATTATGGCTTAGGTTGCTTAGTTGAGTGGGCGGCGCTTAATCGCCTACTCTCTGCGAAATTATGGGGAGTTGTGACCAGCCTACCCGGCTTAGTTATAATTACTAGGAGTCTTGCTCCTACGCTTAGTTAGTAGATTTAGTGCTAGAACAGGGTTGGTTCCAACCTCCCCTGTATTGTATTAGTTTAGGAGGACATATACGTCCTCAACAATATGTATCAATATGTCAACATGTATGTTAACCTGTTGTACTCTCTTTATTGTCTTTAGTATATAGTTGTTTTTTACGACTTGTGTGTGATTTATCTCTACCTCTGACTACGTCCTCCAGTCACAAAAACCCCAAGTAACACTGTCTAAAACTACAGTTACTTTATCTTCAAAATCACGAAAACAAGCAGGCATTTCATTTCTTTCCATGTGTCTGGATCCTTGAACAAGGTCGTTCCGTACACAACAGCACTAAAGATACATAAACTGAATCCATGTATGGAAAATGACAGATACATGACATACACTGGAATTATAGAATATAGACAGTTCCTTTAAAGTGTATCCCTTCTTTAAACGAATCAGAGTTAGACATAATTTATCTTGATCTGAAAAACGTTTTAATGAACTAGTTTTTATGGGAGTTTTATTTCTTCGGGTGTATTTTAACGAAGACATAATCGAGGGATCCAAAAATGTAAATAATGCTTCAAAAGTTTTGTGATAGGTATGATCATTAACATTATTAATATCATCAATTTCAACCTCTGGATTTTGTAGCAACGATTCCATTTCCACGTACTCTGTATCTTCAGCAGTTCTACATAACTCAACCATTTGGCCAACATCCAGACTTGTAAATTTTGTAAGGTCCTGGCTGAATGCAATTGGATTGACGTCATTACTTTCAAAATGTTTTTCACATATATAAGTGATCTTCGTAATGTTCGAGGGTGTAATATTTTCATTGCCGCACAGTTCTATCCAAATTAAACATTTCGTCATATTAGACTTTGGTTTTGGAAATGGATAGTACCCAGTCCTTTTGATTTCTTGGACTTCGAAGTGCTGTCACAATAGGGAAGACGCATATGTCGTCAATTGAGGAGATTCTTGCATTTTCATAAACGTCATTACTAAATTAGTTAGAATATCAGTTATAAATGCGTTAAACAATTACCAATCTTAAGTAATTAATTTTTGAAAACCTTGAAAATTTAAATAAATTTAAAATGCAATACTGGTGACCTCTAATGGATGAAACTTTGTTACCTCTTACAGTTCCAAAGATGACCCACTGTTGGTGCTAATGAATCAGTTAAGAGTCCTGTATTACCCGTCAGTTTGAAAAAACTTTTATTTTCAAGTTCAAATATCGTCTACTTATTAACGAGTAATTAATATAATAATGTACGTTATGCTGTTGTGTAATTAACTGCCATAATTAAAGTGGTGTAAAATATTTCTGGTAATATTAATTCAAAATTCAGTTTATTGGTTTTCATCAGCGCCATCTAAAGTTGAGTAGATCGTCAATGTTGCTTCTTCTCATTCACAGCGGTACCTACTTTTTTACATCAAATAGCTTTGAGGGAAGTTGCTCAAGGCCAAATTCGGTTTTAAATGAGGAGAATTTTTAAATTTGATTTTTTAAAATAAATTGAGGGTTTTTAGAAATTTCGGTTATCTGGAAATATTTTTCTAACCAAAATGAACGAATACAAAAATTAAAAAAAATACATGCGTCTTCCCTATTCTTGTAAGAACATTTCGGCATTTTGGAAACTGTCTAAAGATTATGATAAATAAGTAATCCCATTCATTTTTAACTACTTTTTATAGAAAACTTACTTAAAGCAATACCGAAACCAGAGTTCTTAGCTGCAGTTGCAATCTTCCTAACGAAGTAAACAAAGTACCTACTGTTTCGGTCAATAAGAAGCGATTTACACAATAAGTACTAAGTGAACAGAATGCCCACAATATCTTTAGTCTTGAAAAAGACTGATTTAATTAAAGACAAAGACGAGCAAAATAATAAAAACGATAACAATACAACAATGAGGTTAGAAAAGATGTTTACAGTAACTTGTAGCGCGTACCAATTACTTCTAGTGATAACTAGAAAATTTAGAGATTTTGTTGCTGCTATATTGGTGCTTTGCTAAAAAAAGTAAGAGCTAGGGTAGAACTTTTCTCTCACTTCTTTCAAGGTTATATTTCGATAGAAGTCCCCTATAAAAGTTGTTGGTGATGGTTTGCATTACGTTGGTGTTGTTTAAGATTTTCCCGCTTAGGAACATCGTCTAGTCAAAAAAGAAATACTTACTAATTATCAAAAACTTATGAATAAGCTTTTCACAAATTCTCGGAACTATAATCTGTGTCCTTTTCAGTTACTTAAACAATATTTCAAAATAAATCACTATTCAAAATCATGCTATTGGGTACATGTTCTATCTTCGGTCTTGACGTTGTGAAGTATGTGAATATTTTGAATAAATCTTAATAAATTTTTAACGTTTAAACATGAAGCAAAAAGTTTAACAGAGACCAGCATAACCTACCGTAGTAGCACACATATGTTATATAAATATTCATTTTCAAATATTTAAAATATATCTCTTTCAACATCCGCCTAAATATTTAGCTTATATATTACTTAAAATATTTCTTCAATATTATTTTAATAATATTTATTTAACATTCTAGTTAGGATATCTTATGAATCTTATATCCACAGTAGCACAAATATATTATATATTCATTTTCAAATATTTAAAATATATCTTTTTCAACATCCACCTAAATATTTAGCTAATATCTTATTTAAAATATTTCTTCAATATTATTTTAATAATATTTATTTAACATTCTATAGTATGAGTAAAAAGTAACTCCATCAAAGGTGCCTTTAGGATTTTGAAGCCATGTGTATTATAACACCTGAAAATTATACAAAATAATCAGAGTCCTTTGACAGTAACAGTTGTTATTAATTTGATATAATTTTCTGGTGTTATAATACGCACGAGCTTAAAATTCCAAAGGCACCTTTGATGGAGTTATTTTTTGTTCATACTACACTTAGGATATCTTATGAATTGTAACCCTTGGGATACTTAGTTGTAACCCTAAGCAGTTGTAACCCTTGTCCGCACGTAACCCTTCGGCTGAAATTTATGATGTTTGGTAGCTCCCTCAGAGGCCAACGGGTTGAAGTGCTGGGCTAGATAATAATCAAGTGCACTTACCTGAATTTCGCTTCCTTACAGAAAGGGAGAGGTAATCCAAATAATATAAACACAGTTTATAGTTAATAATTAAAGACGAGTTTATTTATTATTGTTAATCAAATTAGTAAATCGGTTTATAACATTATTTCACACCGAACATAAATTATTGAAGTTTTATTACTTTCACGTAGGAAGGAGTAATATATTGAATTTAAATAAAAATTGGAAAAAGATTATAAAAACTTAAAACCAAAAGTGAGTTTCTTCTTTCTTGAAGACCTAATCAGAACTAACTTAAAGAAAAACCCTAAGTAAAAATGTAGACATTTAGAAAACAGTTTAGGTGACAAAATAAATTAATTAAATTAACAGTGTACGTGTGTTTGATAAACTCCAAGACAAAACTTACTTTCTTTTGATTAATAATAGAAAAATGCAATTATGCACTCCTGGCAGGAAGCCGTCTTATCGCCTATGAGAGAATCATCATTTTCGAAATAAAAAAATATAGAATTTCAAAGCTTTAAGCAAAAGGCAAAAGTTTTACTTTTTAGCATTTTCATTTCCCGTGAGAAACTAAATTTTGCATTTTCTTCAACTAAATTTTTAAATTTTAATAAGTTGTATCTTTGAGTTTATTCAACCCTAAATAATAAAATATAATATTATAAATGCAGTTACGATTTGTAAAACTAAGTAAATATGAACTTTAGCCAAAATAGTTTAAGAATAAATGGTAATATAATAATAAGCTAATTATAATAAATCAATGTAGCCGTTCGGGTACAGAATGTTATATTTCTGATTCATATATTCCTAGAATATTATTTTTATATTTTTGGAATATTATTAGAATGTTTTTAAGAACATTTTTGTACAGGAAATTATGCTCTATAGCAACATGAATTTCAATTTTCTTTTCACCACTCATTTTCTTGTTGATCATGGGTCATTTTAAACTTTTCAAATAAAACCCTATACATGTTGTTCTTCTACTAAAAAGAGAATTTTGCTCTCTTTATGAAACCATATTCTCTAACAAGTGTTACGTAAGAAAATTTTTGACAAAAACTGCATTTGAAGTTTATTTAGCATAAGAGTTACACTAAGTAATAAAACACTTTGGTTTGAATTAAAATATGTATATTCTTTTGGAATGGTAAAATGACCGTCAACAAGAAAATGGTTTTACTTCTCTAATTGTAAATGTAGGTAGTATCACAAAAAGGATTATACACCTGACAAAAATATTCACAGCTCATTTTAATTCATGACAATCCAATAAAGAAAAAACTACTCATCCATCCTGAAGACTTCAATAATTATATTATAACTGAAATATTAAATTAAATAGCAGTTTATTTGCTGGTATATTAAAGATATAATTCCCACCTCATGGAATAAGACTGGAATAAAAGATATATTGTAGCAAAAAGAATTTATTCACTCAGTAAAAATATATAAATACTCGATAATTATTCAGCAGGAAGCTTGTCTTGGGACTTAATTCTTCTTTCTGTAAGAATAAAAAAAGATTTAGGGTTATAGTCGATCTCTCGCAGCAACATATTTTAAGGAAATTTATATAATGAGCAAGGACTTTTAGAATCATCTGTACTTCTAGTCACCATATTAGTGTAAAGTCAAAGATTACAACAAATTGAAGTGTTTTATTATTTTAAGAAAGATAATTCTTGTTCAGAAAATCTTTATTTGATGTAGTCAAGTCCAATACCATTATGTGGGGCGACCAATAATAGAAAATGTGATTAGCCAATATTAAACATTTTTTAAAATTAATAGAATATTTCCGAAACAGTATGCAAGCATAAAAGTCAGGAGATTTTTTACAAGTTACTTCAACCAAGATAATTAAAGTTAAAAATCAAAAGTTCTCTTTTATCACTTCTTAACGCCTCTTTATTTCTTTATTTATTTATCACGTCCTTTAATTTAAATTAGTTAGATCTGAAATCGTTTCCTCTTTCCTGATGGTCTAGACGTCCCATAACTGGTGGACACCTTGAGCTTTCTTTACGTATGGTAAGCTGGTAAATAAAAAAAAAAGCACTTACTAGCTGTTGTTTAATCTTCTCGAAGCATGTCTTAACCAATCATTAATAGCTGCTATGATGTCGTGCTTGGTTGTTTAGTATTTGGGCTTAGGGTTGCTGCTTCTGTAATATTTAATAACATAATAATCGTATCGGTAAAAACAATGAAGATTTAACATACTTTTGATAGTCAGATACTATTAAGGAGGAAAACATCTTCTTTCCCTCCCAGTCATACATATAAGAAGGAACAGAATCTGTGAAGATTCTTTAAAATATTTTTTACAATAGCGTTGATATTGTTCTTATACTTCCAATTCGGACAAGGAATGATAACTGAAAATAATAAGATATGTTATAAGAAAAGCAAGATGTGCATCCAAGTACCTACCATCTTTTTCTGGTCATCCTTTGTACTTGGACGTCTTTCCCATTTACCAATGTCTTCTTCCCTCTTCATGGGTAGTCTTCCTTCAAAATCTTCGTGGAAATTCTGATCATCATCAGGAATTATCTGTGGTCGGCTTTGCTCATTCAATATTTGCAAAAACCAACTTCAGCTGATGGAAGTCACTTTCGGTTTTTCTTTTGTACTCTAGAAAACAAATTTAAAATTGTAACGTGTGATTATAAACCCTCCACATCTCAGTTGCTGTGAAATTTAAAAGGTATGTGTTTTATTACTGTTTTAGACTTTACATTTTAAATCTCACAACTGAGATGTCGAGGGTTTATAATCACCCGTTAGAAAAAGTATAAATTTAAACATACCTACGTGATTAATCATCATACCTTTGTCAAACTCGCAGCCAGCTGTAGCTGGTTGAATAACCATGTTATTTGTAATATTATCACCATTTGATGATAAGCAGCTTTTCAGTGGATATGCAGGCTCTCTTTTATTTGTAGGAGTAGAATAGTCATTTCTTAGGTAAATACTTTATGGTTTAATATTAATATATACCTACATAAAACAGTTTAATGACAAAAAAGACACAAAACTGATGACAAAACGATACAAACAATGTAGCAATGGAGTCGCGTCGTTACATCGTCCTTCTGCCTGCCTTCTACGAACATACGCGACGAGGCGACTACACACGATCGCGCACGATCATAAGCAAGATCTACAATTCTTCATGTTTCCAATAGATATCTATTGTAGAACATAATAAAAAAATATTTGTTTAATATATGTTTCAAAATATTAAAAATTACACACAAATAACATATTTATTTAATATGTATATCAATATTTCATTTTCAATATTTTATAAATACTTTCCTAATCTTTTAAATATTTAAAACACATATAATATTATTTTTATATTTTTTAAATATTAAAGAAATATGGTGTGCTACTGGGGTAGTTATTATTTCTGCTAAAGGTTTTGAGTACTATTACACTAGAAAATTGCTAAATCTGGTTGGTTTACTCTTTCTACAAACTTCTTGATGACTCAGAGTAGGCTTTGGATTTGTATTTTTTTGGCAGTGTTCAACCATCGGAGCATTCTTAAAGAGGTACTCAAGTTAATGGACCTCGGGTACTCACAGCAGCGGATCCGCAGGTGGATGTCATGCGATTGGTCGGTTTGAGTCAAGTGGACTTTATGCCACGTGACTACTTTCCAAATTTTGTTTTTAGAACTTTTAAACGAACGCATTTGTAATGAAAAGTAAACCTGGCAACACTGGTTACAGAATACTAAACTACTAAAGTAGTGCCAACACAGATTTCCAAATATTTAAAAAGCACCGAGACAAACTCAAATTATTAGTAAAAAAATTAATAAAGATTTATTAAGTTATTAATAACAAAAATTCTAAAATAGGAACTAAAGAACATGTCCTATATTATTTTTTATAAAAGCAAACACTTAAATACTACAACCAGTACAAATGACCATGAATGATTTATTTCACATTAAAATATAGTTAATAATTGTTTCTTTAAAATATCGAGAGCACAGGAATTAATTAAGAATATTGGAAAACGTAAATAATAGCATTACATCCATAATGTTATCTTGTTGTTATCGCTCCTATAGAAGGGCAGAAGGTTTATCAGTAAACAACTGATAAATATTTATGAATGAATATTAATGTGGAGATCAAGTAAAAAACTGTTAGGACGTGCTCAGCTTTCTGATAAGTAGGCAAATGCGAAAAAGGCGTTAAATAAATGTGATATAAGGATTAGAATGTTCTCGTCACACCTACCCATTCAGTTACATCCATAGTAACTTAACACTTACTTTCACCGCTAATGGTGGTATGACTGTTGTTGCACTTTGTGGACATGTCAGTTGCTCCTTTTTATTGAATTAAAAACACATTTTTGTGCTTGCTAATCAAGTATTAGCTTAAAATTTCGATCTGATCGATTATTTAAGAGGTGTTAAATGTTTCTAAGGTTATAAAATAACGTGAACAAGGTGTGTGTGTTGGTGAAAAATAATCGTCTGCAGTTAATCTAAAAGTAAGGATGACGTAATGGTTTTTTTCTCATTAATTATTTTGTTTACTTTTATTTGGGTGTCATTATTAATAATATTGCATGTTAATGTAAACAGAATTGTTAAAATGATTATTTGGGGGTCGTTTTGATTATTAGTGAATTGAAGACGTAAGCATTATTTGATTTTGAATGCTTTCGTTTAAAGATTTTGTAGATATAAAATAATTGGATTGCGTGAAATAAGCTTTTAATAAATTGTTTTCCTGCGTGAATTTTGTTTTATGAAATGGAATGTATTGAAAGTCTTTTGTTTCTTGGAGATCTTGATAAAAAACAAGAAACTTGTTATTGTTTACAAATGTCAACCTTAATTAAATTTTATCAAGGTTACCTTTTATCTCAATTATCAATCAATCGCAACAAAAATAATTACTATATGAATTATCAGATTATCACTAATTTGAATGGAATTACACTTGTTGATTGTAGTTTTAATTATTTCTCTAAAATTCATTCAATGCAAAATGTAACCAATGTGCTCAAAACTGCCTTTCTCATGATAGTGTGAATGACTTGGAGTGTAATGTCTTGATTTCCTGTCATTCAGACGTGAAACCATAAAAATCTTATAATAGTGTAGGTCTTAATTAAATGACACCCACTTTTACTCCTTTTATTGTACTCGTATTTCAGAAAAAAATCTAGATTGCAGAAAGTTTTTTATTAATATTTTCTTTATTATAATCTCACCACCTCTACTTATCTCTTGCAAGATTCAAACAAGCACCAACTTGTTTGAGAGATAAAAATTCTCTTTATTAATATGCAGACTCTTTATATTAGCATTTTCTAATTTAATAAACATCACTTTGAGAAAAACAAGTTGTGAATAATACTTTTTTTTTAATTGCAGATTTCTATGTTATTAAACACTAATTATTAATAAAACAGAAATGTAAAAACCGTTTTTAAATCGTGGAAATCAGATTTACAATTTACACAAATGTGCGATGGATGCAAGCACAAGTAGTTCTTCGAGTACAGAAAAATGTACCTGTGAGGGTTCCGATAATAATAAATCGTCAGCAGATGAAAGTGAGTCGAATCAAGCAACGCCACCAAAAGAACGCAAACCTAAAATAAGTTTAACTTCTTTGGGTTTGAATTTACGCAGAGGTCGCTCTTTGAATTTTACTACCAAAAGATCGAAGAAGAATTCTCAAACAGTCAATAACACTAATAGTGCAAGCAGTGCTGTTGACTCTATATCAAATACTAGTAAGAAATCATCCAAGTGGGTCATGAAGCTCAATTGTTCAAAGAAAGAATCAAAGAACAATGATACGAGTCAATCTTGTTGCCAGTGCACTTGCTATAGGCGCACTGGTGAACATCACTTGGGTGCCGGAGTTGTTTTTGAAGATCCTTCGAGATCTAATGTGGAACCTGTAGTTGTAGAGAATAATGTAGCATCCTCATCGACGAGTGAGTCTGGAAACAATAATGATGCCGATGATGCAGGTACAGCAGATGCAGGCGCAGCTGCTGCTGCTATTCCGGAGAGTATACCTGTAGAAGCTGCAAGCGAGGAGCAAAGTTCACAACCAAATCGTAATGGTCCCACTGATGAGCAGACGGAAGCTTTCAACAGGGGTGTTTATAGTAATAGTAGTGGAAACATTATTCTTAGTGCTCCATTTGTTGATATTCATTGGTAAGTATTTTTGGGGGTTTGGGTCAATTCTATCGTCACAGTTTTTTCATGAAATGATTAATTTACAAAAACAATTTGCATCATCTTAGAGGTTATGTTTTACAGCACCAAATGTGACGAAGATATTTGATGACAGGTATTTAATTTACTTCCAGAAAATTTTTAATTTACTGAGTTTTATCGACAATCTATACCTTTTTTTTGGCAGAAATAGCATCTAGGAGATGTAAATTCTATTTTTACCATCAAAAATGTTTGCCATGTGTGACGGTAAGATTGATCCAACACTGTTTTGGTGTAATTTTTTGGGTAATTTTTTTCCATTATCTTATCAATCGGTAGTACAGCTAAATGCAAATAAATCTAGGACAAGTCTTGAGAGCAATTTTTGCTTTAAATTATACTTTTATAGGTATCTAAAAAGCAACATTTACACTGGAGTATTGACTGTCCTAAATTTACTTGAAGTTAGCTGTACATTTAGAAGAAAAATATTAAACCACAACAATACAGTTTGTGTGGTAACAACCAGGGGCGGATTGGCCAGTTGGGAAATCGGGAAAATCCCGAGAGGCCATTGCATAAACGAAATCCGAGGCCTATGGTCTTTCAATAGATACAGATATTATAAAAAACTTTATTTTTCATTGTAGTAAAAAATATTTCTTAGCGTTTATGAGTCGGCAGGTAGTAAACTTTATTGCTTCACCCTATTGCGGTACAGTGTACTTGTCAGTTAAAGTTGGGAATCCGGGATATAATCTTTTCTTATTAAGTTATAAGTTCGAGAAATCATCGTTTTTAACTTTAATTTAAGAATGTGTAGTAATACTTAAAAATCCAGGTTGTTATCACATGTGTTTCACATTTCAGTGTTTTCAGTGGCCGTCCGGCCGGCTTTTCACAAAAATAAAACATTTATCAAACTTAAAAAAGCGATTGTGGCCTCGAAATCTGGAACTGAAACTCCCTATAATTTATGAAATGAACTTCCTTCATTGGCCCTTTTGGTCTTCCGACAAAGAAACACAACACGTGCACTGTACCGCAAAAGGTTCGAGCATTAAAAGTTTGCGATTTCTTATTTTAAATATTCTTTTCTTTTCTGACTTGGATTCCTTGAAGTTATTTGCCAACATTATAAAATGAATTCTTCAAGTCATTGATTGAAAGCTTACAGTTAATCTTTCGTAATTATTATAATTATTGTAATTTAATATTAGCTGTTATCATATGTTAATTAAATTTAATTTACCTTTTATAAGTTACGCCAATCTTTAATTTAAGTTTAAATTTGTTCTTACATTGTCTCATTTGCAAGTGTCGTACAAACGAACAGTTTTTAAACTAATAAGTAAATTATAGTAAATCGTCAGTAACATCTGACGATAGCAGCTGAAGATAAATTAGAAGCCTGTTTAATAACATTCACCGAAAAAACCTAACCTAACAATCCTCATTGGTCACTTTGGCAGGTATAAACCTGAGTTTTAAAAACTCGTTTTCTAGTAACCTAACCTAACTTAACCCAACTTAACTTAACCTAACCTAAGCTAACAATCCTCACTGGTTACTTTGGTGAATATCACCAAACGGTGCAGGGTGTTTTACAAACTCGTTTTCTAGTAACCTAAGCTAACCTAACCTAACTTAACATAGTCTAACCTAAAATAACATAATCTAACCTAACCTAACCAAAGCTAAGATAAAAATCCTTATTGGTTACTATAGTGAGTATCACCAAACGGCGTAGTGAGTTTCAAAATCTTATTTTCTTACTAACCTAACCAAACCTAACCTTACAATTCTCATTGGTCACTTTGGTAAATATCGCCAAACCTGTGAGTTTCAAAAACTCGTTTTCTACTAATCTAATCTAACTTAACCTAACCTAATTTAACTTAATCAAACTTAATAACAAATCCTCGTTGGTTACTTTGGTGAATATTGCCAAACGGTACAGTGAGTTTCAAAACCTCGTTTTCTAAACCTAACCCAACCTAAATTGGTTAATTTAGGTTGGGTTAGGTTAGTAGAAAACGAGGTTTTGAAGTTAGGTTTAACAATGTCATGAAACTCACTAAAAACACCACTGATTTAAATGTAGTACTATTGATTTCCAATAAAAAAAGTTTATCCCATAGATTTAACATAGGGAGCTGAAAGTGGCGTAACTTTAGTGTCATTCGACTCAAGCTGCATCGAAAGGGTTGTGTTAAAGTTCCTTTCTACCCTCTAAAGTAAATCAGCCTAATATTTTATTTTGCGTTTTAGAATAATATTTTATTTTGTTTTACATCATTTTGCTTTGTGTTTTGCCATTTTTATATTTTATAACTGATTTTTTATATGGTTTATGTTTATTAATAAATACTTTTTTTTGTGTATTTGCACCCCCCTTCTATTTTGTTCCTGGCCACGCCCATCATCTTAATTTAAGTAGTATTGTTGTAAAAAATCGCTATTTTAATTATTTCTTATTTTAATTATTATTTTTAAACAAAATTTAATAAACCTTTCTTCGTTTTTTATTGCTTTCATGGTAAATTGTATAAGCAAACAATCTACCTACGACTTGTGCAATAAAACATGAGGCCTGTGTAACTCAATTTCCCGGGCCGGTGCAACTCAATTTGCCGGGCCGGTGAAATGTTCCCAATCCGCCCCTGGTAACAACAAAAGATTTTATAATGTTCGTCAATATTGAACTAGCCATTTGGTTGATAGAATTTTCTGTCACTCAATGACTTTGAATGAAGATTATTATTTCCTCTTTATCATATCTCTTGTCAATTTTCTTTCGGGGGGGGGGGGGCTAACATATTAAATTAAATATAATTATTACAAAAAAATTCTTTTATACAATAAAATAAACTTTAAAGTGAGAAAATTCGAAGTCGCATACATGCTTTGGAGGGGGGCTTTAGACCCACAAGACCCCCTTGTTGCTTTTAGTGCTGTTTCCTTTTCTACAATATGCCACCCTTAAATTTGAAAATTAATACAAATGTCTCTTCAATTTAAAAAGTTTATATGTGATAGATTTCAAGGTTTTTAGGTTAAAGTTTTATTAGGTTAGGTTATGTTTTGTAGGTTAAATATTTAATATCAACAAAACCAATTTCTGATGTTTTTTCCTGTTAAACCATCAAGATTCACAGTGCAAAATAATCTGAAATGGGAGCGAACACCTGAACCAATCAAATATATTGTTGAAAATGTACCGTTAATAGTTGAACTAGATGAATTTACACACCTTGTTCGCTGTGGCTATAGTAGAGACCAGGGCACTCTTCATTTAATTTTTTGTTGATTCTTTAAATGTAAAATTAAATATTAATTTTCTCAAATTATTGAGTCCAATTGGAGCGCTCTACACCGATATGAATCAGGGAGTTCGATAACAGTTTGTTAATTGCACTACACCTACTGGTATATGTACCCGATACACAAATTATGGATCTGCTACTTCAACTCATACATGCAGGTTCTAAACTACATAACCTTAAAAAATGCTCACGTCATTAAACTTTTGGGTGAATGAGAGGTGAATTTCTTTTCTGAATTGCAGCATGCGGCACAAAACCATCGGAAAACGATAGATTTGTTGATGACACTTCGCTTTTCTTTGTTGGAAAGATACACTTTTTAGATTAGAATTTATACCGTGATCCGCACCCAAAATGAAAAATACCATCTACCGCGATCTACCAAGGTCAGTCAGCTGATTACCTCTCTGTTAACCTTTAGGTATCTACCGCTCCAATTATTGTAAATGCCGATTAATACTGTTTTGACAACTGACAAGTTTTAGGTTAGATTCCCACTTCAATCTTAGGATCTAACCCTAAAATTTGACAGTTATCAAAATAGTGAGATCCTGGTTTTGTTTTTTTAAATTCCATAGGTTCTCTTGATGAATTAACTTTTAGCTCATACTATAGATTTAAAAAGATAAAGACCCTTCGATTTAGAGGTTAGGCTTTTTTGCAACATTTAGGTTTTTATGATATTTTTACTTTGCGATGTTTTTACTATGATATTCTGTCTTACAATGTTTCAACCACAATAGATTATGTAACAAGTTAAATGTTATAACTGTACTCTTCTCCTGAACCAGAATACTTTTTGTTAATATCACTTTCTATCTGCTGGGTACCTTTGTAACCTGATACCTGTTTGCAGTTGTGCAGGACCATTTGCTACTATATAAAACCTCAAAAAAGCATAACTGCTTCCACCTCGATAAACTTTAAAGAGTGCAATAATTTTATTTGTAGGCTCATTTAAATTTTTTATAGCTTCAATTCTCTCTGGATCTACTTCAATTCCTTGACTTGAAAATACATAGCCCATATATTTTACCTTGTCTACCTTGTATTGTAATTTTTCTTTATTAAATTTTGCATTAACCTGACGAGCTCTATTAATTAACATTTTCACTACTTTATCATGTTCATCCTCATTATCTGTAGCAATTAAAATTATATATTAGGAATATCACCAAAATTCTTTTTATTAATTTTCTGAAATACATAGTTGTGCAGCAACTTTTAATCCATATGGTAATCTTTTAAATCTATAGACACCCGATGGAGAATTAAAAGAACATAATTTACTTGAACTCTCATCTAATTGAATATGCCAAAATGATTCTTTCAAATCAAATACTGAAATTACCTTTTTACCATTTAGATTCTGAGAGATAGATTCTAGAGTAGGTAAAGGATGATTTTCATCTAACAAATTTAAGTTTAGTTCCTTTGGATCTAAGCATATTCTTAATTTATTATTTGGTTTCTCAACTACTACTAAATTATGTATCCATTCTACAGGATTATCTTCTTTAACAATGATATCGTTTTTAACCAACTCTTTAATTGTTAATTTTAATTTATCCCTAACCTTATTAGGAAATCTACGTGCAGCTTTAATAACAGGTTGTGCCCTATCTTTGAGAAATGACTTAATTTTTTCTTTAAATTTTCCTATACCTGTGAAAATATCTTCATTATTATTTATAAAATTGTCTTTCTCTAATTCAATAATATTTATACATTTAACAAAGTTTAGTAATTCACAAGTTCTTAATCCTAAAATAGGTTTAACATTTTTAACAATTAACACAAATTCTTGTAACAAGCTTTCATTATTAGCTTCACAAATTAAATTTATTTTACCTACTGTGTCAATTTTGAAACCACCATATGCTTCTAATTTAACTTCACTTTGCTTTATTTGTACTTCCTTATCAACTTTAAGTTTATTAAATTTATCAATTGGAAGTATGTTGACTTCAGACCCAGTATCAATTTCAAAAGTAACAGGTACATTTTCATACCAAGCATTTTCTATTACATTACAATTATCTACCTGAACATTATTTATTTCATAATTTTCATCTAATTCACTAATTTGGTTTACATTTTTATTATTATTTGTTTTATTTTGGCATTTCTTACTAAAATGGTTCATTCGATGACACCTCATACATTGCTTTCCATATGCCGGACAAGAATTAATAGCATGGTTATACCCACATCGTGTACAATTCTTGATTTGTACTGCTTCATATTTTTCTTTATTTCTGTTGAATTGGACTTGTTGAACGGGACCATTGAATTTCTTCATAAACGAATTATTACCTGGCTTCGATTGAAGACAATTTTTCTTCTTGATTACATCCGCTTGTACATTGTCTTTGATATTGCTTTGAACTCTTCTTGCTTGCTCCTTTGTAATTTCAGTTGTTCTACACATCTCAACAGCTTTTTGATAGGTTAAATCTTCAGTACTAAGTAGTTTTTCTTGCAACCTCTTATCAGATATATTTAAAACAATTTGGTCTCTTAGAATTGATTCTTCTTCGCAGCCATACTCACAGTGTTTAATTTGTTTTTGAATGTCCTTCAAAAAATTATCAAAAGGTTCACCATCCTTTTGTTTCCTTTGCAGAAATACAAATCTTTCATAAACAATATTTTTCCGAGGATTACAATATTCTTCAAATTTACCAAACACTGTTTCTAATGTTAATGTTGTTTCCTCTATTATTTTGAAGTTATTATATACATCTAAAGCTTCGTCATCAATTATATTTAATAAAATATTTATTTTCGTTTCTTCATTAAATGCTGTGTAATTCGATGCTTTCATGTATATATCAAAACGTTGTTTAAATTTTCTCCAATTCTCACTTAAATTACTTCCTGAAAGATCTATGGGATGCGGCACTTTTAAATTATCTATTGTGTTAAATTCATTTTTAATTAATATGTTTTCATTTGTAATTTGTGATGCACCAGGCTCGTTTGTCACCTTCGACTCAGTGGAACTTGTATTTTTACCTTTTTTGTTCGTCATTTTTCTTCAATTAATTTAATTATTTTATTTCTTTAACTTTAATTACATACAAACTTATTGAAAAATTCTTGAATATTTCAAATTCTAACTCATTCGTATTATTTTTATTTCTTGACATTAAAACTTCCATCTCTTATAATTTTTTAGGTTATGTCAGTATGTAGATTTCAATTCACTTTTACGAATTATTTTTCCTTATTTCTCTTTGTTTCTATTAATTCGACTGCGCCGTATTGTATGTGTTGTTGATAATGTAATCAATAAAATCCATTAAATTATATAAGTTATTTATTCAAAGTTAAATACAACCACACATAATAAATTCAATTCTTTTTTTTTTTTGTTTATCATTCAGTGTTGCCAACTTTACTTTAATATACAACAGAAACATGCTATTTCAGGTAGGGTGGGAGAATTAACATGCAAGTCTATGGCTCCCTTTTCAAAAAAGTTTTTGGCAATTATCTTGAAAACTATTGCTCTCCCATAAATTTCACTATCGACACTGCTGTTCAGCTCGATGAGATGCATTGAATGGTATATAGCATGTGTGGCTGCAGGTGGCGGACCTAATCTAAATTTTGGTTTGAATTTATCTTCAATATTCTCTTGCTAGCTATATTTTGTACACATAAAAATATCATTTTACACATTTTTGCTACAGGTTGATTTTAGGTTAGCTTGTCAAAAATAAAAAACTGTCAATTCTAATACACACATACTTAATGTTATTTATCTCTTATCAGGGTCTATCAATCGTCTAACAGGGTGTTGCTTAACTAGAACGGTATGCAGAAAACAACATACATTGATAAATGTTTTCATTTCTTTATAAATTATCCTAGAGTGAGCGACGTTTTCAGTTGTGGTTCATTTTAAACATAACAACATTAAAATTTTATCAATGTCATTTGTATATGTCAATTATAACCTCAAAGTAAAGTAAAATGAAGAAGTATGTTTTTCACAATCATATTTTTGTCATTTGTCAAAAACATTAAGCTTAAAATTGAAAAACAGGTACTTTTATTTATGTATTTATTATTAACAATATATACTTTTTAAAGGATACGCTCAATCCATGAAGACTGTGATGAAGCAGCTCGTATACAACGTGCTAGAGAAATTGAACAAGGCGTCGAAGCACCTGCAAATTATCGCCCGTTGCGACGCGTGCAGCTTTTATATTCAGATGTTGAAACGGAAGGTGGGCAGGCCCCCCGACGCTTACAACTCGTTTGCCCACCGGACCTAACAATGGATTCGTTACGTGCCTTCTTTCAAAATCGTATTACCCTGCGATCTTGTCCTTTAGACACCATCACCGGTTGTCATACGCAAGTTGATTTTATTCACTGTCTTGTACCTGATTTACTTGACATCACAAATTGTAGCTTTTATTGGGGTAAGTAGCCATTATGACTTCTAAAATATAAAATAAATTGGTAAACATTTGATTTGGAGACACGCTAACGTTTTTTGACCGGCCCATTCCTTTTCCAAAAGCAGTTGGAGTCCAGAAGTCAATCTTGAGGTGCAGAATAAATTTTTTAAACCTAGCATAACCTAAATTTTATAACTAAATCTAATAAACCTAACCTAACCTAACATTTTTCCTTTATATGCTTTCTTTGTTCTGCTTCCTCTACCTCGCAATCTATAGTATAGCACAGTCTCGAAACAGAAACTTGCAAATAAAGATTACGCTAGCTTAGTGCAACTAACAGATCAGAAATCCAATTAGAGGTTATAAAAAAAATTAAAATTTGAACCGATTAATTCTGCATCTCAAGATTGATATCATTCAACCCCTCTTTTTGAGAGCTTTCAGAAAAGAAATGGTGTGCAGGACCAATACCAAGACGAAGAAGTCAATACATTATCTTTTTGTATTTGTTTCGTCAGATACATAACTGAAAAAGTGGTATACAGTGTAAAACTTCACTTTTGGTTTGGATTTTCATGTGTGAGAAAAGGAAAAATAGCGAATAGCAATACATCTGAGAAAGATAGATATTTATCACATACTTTCCATAGTAGCTAGGTAAAAGATTTTAAAACCAATTGACATTCGTTATTCTGACATGTAAAGCTTGGCAAGTATGCGATGCTATCTAACTTTCTTAGATGTATTGCTATTTTTTTCTTTGCTCACACATTGACATTCAAATCCAAAGCAAAGATTTACCAACACTGTATAGTTAAATCTGTTCAAGTTAACCTCAAAATTTATAATTGGCTTTTTGCAATTTTGTCTAAACAAATGCAAAAAATATTGTTGTCAATTCTCGAGTCTATTGACCTCTTTCAAATCTCAGCCTCGAGTCTAAAAATTAACATCACAACATACTTGTGACAAAAATAACTTCATATAATGTACAAAATAAAATAATAATAATTCGTTTTTGTGTTTAGGCAAAATGGATAGGTATGAAGCTGAAAGACTTTTAGATGGTAAGCCAGAAGGAACGTTCTTGTTGAGGGATTCAGCTCAAGAAGAATTTCTATTTAGTGTATCTTTTCGGAAATATAGTCGATCGTTACATGCTAGAATAGAACAATGGAATCATAAATTTAGCTTCGATTCGCACGATCCTGGTGTATATACATCGGATACGGTTTGTGGATTAATTGAGCACTATAAAGATCCAAGTAGTTGTATGTTTTTCGAACCCATGCTCACATGGCCTTTGCATAGAAATTTCACCTTTTCTTTGCAGCATTTATGTCGAGCTGCTATAGTTAGTCGTTTGAGTTACGATGACATAAATCAGCTTCAGTTGCCGAAATCATTAAAGGCGTATCTGAAGGAATATCATTACAGGCAGAAGGTGAGAGTTGAAAGGTTTGACGATGATGTACAGTGGTTAGATTTACGTAATGTTCCACCATAATCGGATAATTACGTTATATGGCTTTATATAATAATAAAAAGAGAAATATAATGTACTAATTAGGCGAGTGCTCTATATTGTAAAGAATGCGTACTGAATAGTAGTTTTTTGGTTTACTTATTTATAGGTTAGGTGCAACAAAAAGTGTCATATTTAGGGTAAATTATAGATGCCGAGAAAAAAATTATGTTATGAATCTACTTTTTTACTAAACTAAAAGTTTTTATAAAAATTTAATGGTAGAATTAACGTGTTTCTTTAATTTTACGTCAAAGTTACAATGTCATGTTAAATGTACATAACCTTACTTTTGTACACGTACCGTGTTACACATCAAATGTGTCAAAAGTGTTATTCTGTCATCTATTTGTTATAAAACTACAAAAGTAAGGTTAGGTATGTTCATAATAAATGCTTCACAACCAACTTTGACGTTAAATTAGACTTAGAATAGTTTACCTTCAGAGTCAGACTGTTTCATTTATTAATTTACAGTATAGAGCACTTCAATTAGGTGTGAAGTTATGTAGTTGTGAATTTTTAAATCCCAGTTAAAGAAAAAGAATCTATTTATAGTATGTCTTTCTATTATATAATTAGTTTGTTTGAAAATTTTTTCAGTTATTAAAGTTGCGAATTAAAATGATTTATATTTTATTAAAGTAAAACAAAATATATATTAATAATAGTATTTTTGTAAATATATATCAATTATTATTGTTGCGAAATGAAATCATTGTTTATCAAAGGTTGTTTACATGTAGATATGACAAGATCTCTCTTCATCGTTATAAAAACATCTGATGTATCTGTAGGTTACAATGTAAACGAATTTATATGTAGTGCAAACAAAACTTAAAACACATTCAGAAGAGTTATAATTTGAGGTTATGTTATGATTAATTTTTTCTTAAGTATAAGATGGAAGAGTTTTTATTCGATAATTGTCACTTGGATGAAAATTTTGACTTGGACCTTGCTAAAGTTGTAGTTTACGCATTCATTGTCTACAAAAAAATCTAAACATGAGGTAATGTTAACGCTTGATGCTTCTACCTAGTGATAATGTTCATGCCTCTAGGTAACTAGTAGACTGCAATCAGTATAATCACATATTCAACACCAATCATGGTCTATTCCAAATCAATTTTTTCTAATATCGAACTATTAGTTCATATGATCGATCTAGAATTATTTTAAGTTTCATGTTAGGTCATTAGAATTGTTTTTGTTGATACCATGCAGTTTAACGTGGAGCTGATAAATACCACTATTTTTAATGAAAAACGGGTAAGTACTATTGCCTTGTCTTCAATTGGTGCATAAACAACATAACCTATATTAAACTAAAATCAAAGTAATCGCCGTGGCGATGAAAACAGGACAAAGATATTTCTGGCATGCTTTTGTAAAAGTCTTTCAAAAGTTTAACTCTGTTATTTACATCATCAAGAAATCCGCCTTCTAATTATAAGGAACAGATGAGAGGTTCTTAAAATTCAGATAAAACAGTAAGCAACTCTGACAAATTTGAGTAATGACAGCTACAAATATGATACAAATTTGACATTTGTTTAATAACACTATATATAACAGTGTCTCCTAACCACACATTGTAATACAACTGTGGTGCAATGTGTGGTTAGGAGACACCGTTATATATAGTGTGATAACCCACAGTCCTTACAATCCATTATTTGTTTAATAGGTTATGTTTGTATGTATGAATCACAAACACAGAATTCTACCCTTAGACAAGTCACCTAGTCAGATTTTCTTAGCATGATTGGTAATCCTCTTACCCTGTTGAATAAGTGCTGTGACAAAACTTGTAATTATTGGCAATCAGCATTCTCAAATCATGTTAAAATTTTTATGATTGTTTGGAAGGAAAACGACTATTAAAAAGTTGTTTTATTGGCAAGACCTGCATGACACTGCATTTGTTTTATACTTTATATGAAGTACAATTCACCATTATAATAGTCTTTGAAATATATGAAAATTGCTGAATTAAAAACAAATATTCACAAATTACTAAATTGGCATCAAAAGCTTGATCGGTCACAGATTTTGGTATATGGAGATATGCAAGTGTTATGTATCGTGTGTTACGTAAGATTCTACCAATAAGCAACTTCAATAGTGTTTTCGTTTCACCATTCTGGAACGTTCTCTCATCACTCCTTTGAGCAAAGTTCAAGTTGGTTTGATTCATCCACCAAACGTTTGCGTGTTTAATTGGATATTGCACTCTATTAAAAGTCACTCTGGGAATGTTTCATGATGTTCTAAGTCGTGCGACAGATCACCATCAAGCAATTTGCATTATTAGTGAAATATAACCTTAAAACGCATACTTTACAAAACACTTGCTCTAAACACATTAACATAACCTCACAAATTTGTACCCATTCTTTACTTTTCCATGTTTGGTTGTTTTTTTGTTGCATACTCTTCTACAAACGGCAATTATAAGGCAATCGTAAATGGGCAGTGATATAATTGCATAATTTTCTAGCACTCTGGGAGAGAGTCGAGAGTGTTCAATCAAAAATGGTATAAGCTGAATATCGTTGTACTTATAAGAGAAGTACAGTTTTATTAAATCAGCAATGCAGTTAAAAATGATCAGTTGTTGAAATATCTGAGATTGCTCGGTGAGATATTTGATAAAATAATAAAAATAGACTAGTATTAAAAAAGGTGACAAGAAAAATGTGCCACTGCAAATATGTGTCTTATTAGGATCTATCTACCTTACTATTTTAAGAGGAGTTGACTGAAGGGTGATTCATATGTCACCGATCTGCACCTCTACTTAACCTAAGTTTTCTATAAAAAGATAATGGATATATTATTGGCAATTTACCAAAAATTATTAAGCGATCGATTTTGATCAATGTTATTCACATTCCTGCTTTAAGCTAACCTGTTAAACTCAATATGTTTCAAATACTACAAGTATGTAATATACCCCTCAATCAACTCTCCTTAAAGAGGATTAGTTTTGCACAGATTAAAAAAAACTTGCTTTTATTCAAATTTGGATTTCACAGCGGAGAGTAAAAATTGGGTATGCTTTTTGTATATTTTTACGCGAGAAGTTTTTGCTGAATCCTGTAACTTTTTACCTGAAATAAAGTGGTTCAGAAGTAAAGTGCTTTAGAAGACAACATTTATATGGGACCACAGCACTCTAGATCTTCAATTGTTATCGAGCGCTCTGTACATTGCAATCTTACATAAAGCAATTGTAGGTTTTAACATATTTTTAATCAATGCTCTATAAAAAAAATCACCGATGTTAAAGTTCGATGTTCATTAACCGCCTCTCAATCATTGTTGTCGAATGAGTGGAGGGAGTCAAAATTACAAGACTAATAGAAATTAATTTAAAACAGCTGTAATTGTACTAAAAAATTATTTTATTAATACATTATTATTTTACATCCTGCAAGCTTCCCCATTGGACATCAAACAATTTCAATAATTATTGAAATTTACATAACATCTAGTTGTGTTTACACTACATATAACTAAAGAGAGTTTATCATGCAATTTTTAAACAAACTAAAATTGTAACTGTTGATGTAGTAAAGAATAAATACAAAGCGATAACAAAGACTGTTGTGCAGTTTTTAATCGCAGAAATCATATTAACCTCAGTTTATAAGAAAAAAAAAGAGTATTATTATAAAATGTCTGTTGTAATATATGTACTATTTTAGTGAATTATGTGCAAAACTTACTTTGCTATTAAAATGATTTTTATTTTAATTTTTGAGTACTTATTTATTTAAATGACGATAGGTCTGATTACTATTGGTACAGTTGACTTGAAAGATATCATAAACTTTTGCCACTCTGCTGTAGTCATTCTCCTGATGTAAATTACATTTTCTCCTCTCAGAAAAATCTTGTTGTATGATCTGAAGACGGTCACTGTTCTTCGCTGTAAAAGCAATGTTGATAGAAGATTTAAAAAAGAAAATGTTAAGTTTACCTTGCCATTACGATATTTACGTCTTGAACGAAATTTCTCTTCGATATCTACAAGCAGCATATTAAAGTGCTTATCGAAAGCAATAAGTGTTCCAATCATATGTGTATTTGTATGGCACTTTATGTGGATTCTTTCTCTATTCATTGCAACGGTTTTTAAGATTTCTAAAGGACCTTCTACAGGTTCGCTTTCAATCTTTTCTTTAAGTAGTTCTTTATCATCTTTTTCTGCTTTTTCTTCAGTAGCCATTATAACCAATTAAATGTGAATAATCAAATCGAATTAAAGATTACAACCTTTAATGACTGATAAGATGAAAAATCCTATGAAATAAATTTTGTGTAAAGGTTTTATCAATATTCCATGTGCTTTATATTTAAAAAAAGCGCCTAAAAAAATGGTACTAGAAACTTAAGGAAAATAAACCCTCTAGATTATTCCTGAGAAGTGGTTGTTATGCCTGACACGTGATTTTTCATTTTCACTACTGGAATCTTAGAATATAAAACTGTAGGAAGGAGCGTAACTACCCGGCACAATGAGATTTAAAAGCGGCGGATATGACGTCACACTGGCTGCCATTAGACTCCACCTAAATCTGTTTTTTTTCTCAAACTTTAATGCGAAGATGGAAATTACATTTCGTAAGTGAGTATTCATTTGTTTAAAATATTAAATATAAAATTTATATTCTAAGATTAATTTCAAAATACATACTATGTTTTAAAATTGAGTTTATGTAGTTTATGTGCGCATTTCGAGACAGTGAGAACTGCCAATGGAAATATGTAATTAAAAACCGGAAACACCTACTCCGCCATTTTGAGACCCCATCCCGGTCGCATGTAGTAGATGATTTATGTTCCTTCCTACAGTTTTATATTCTAAGACTGGAATCGAAAAGATCTCCGGTAATATTTTTTATTTCATTTCGTATTTCAAACAATTGTTTATATACTACAATTAGTAAAATAAAGTATAACTTGATCTCCGTTGTCAATGACACCGGAGTTCAAGACGTTCTTGATCTCCGTTGTTGTTGGCAACGTAAAAATCATTTGATGTTGCATAACAGCCACACGTGACATGCTGCTTTTTATCTCCTTGGTTACGAGTATGATGACACAGACAAGGCAACTTGCTTCATTATACAATAAATTCGGATGAATTTTAAAAGGTAGAAATTAGGATTGAAATACGAAATAAAATTAAACAACTTATGCAATACGGAGATCAAACTTCTTTAAATCTTCGAAGATGTTATAACGCCTCGGCGTTATAATATATCTTCTCGGATTTAAAGTATCGCTTGATCTCCTAATTACATAATATATATTATTTCCACTTTCTATGTAAATGACACTTTATAGGCATTTATGGTAACTAAGTAAATGAGTAGTTACAAGTACACCCCTGTAAAACTTTACGGGTTCCTAAAAGAGACCTGTAAAATGTTGTACGCGAGCACGTAGGGTTCGTGTAACGGTCGAGAATTGTACAACGTTTTATGGTATACTGACTCGTTAATCTTTAATAAATAATTCTTTCATTTACTGAAGCAATACTTAAGATATATATCAATGCTTTAAATAAATATGTATTGACATGACAGGACATGCTTCAGGCATCAATACATACATCTATGCGTTTTGGGTTGCCTAGTGTGTAAGGGAACTCGAGAATTTTTTTATATAGAGATTTAAGTAAATATGTTTTATTTATGATTAAGAAACACGCAATAACACACTTAGTGGAAAAAGGATAAATTTTAAAATGGTTTTTTTCCCCTTAAATTTTAATAATTTGTCTTGATTGGTTGATGATTTACTATCGTTGTTTGAAATTTGCATATAAATAGATATTAAAGCCATTTCAAGGCTTGTTTTCACCTGAAACAAATTAAGGGTATGGTTCTGATGAAGTACACAGGTATTTATCACGTTACCTATGATTTGGGGTATTTTGGTAATGAATTTGTAGTTTCCATTCTTGAAAAGTCTTTGAACTTAAATATTTTATTGTATTGTTGTCAAGTAAGTTCTTGAGTATATTTGAGACAAATGCCAATGTGGAGGTCTTTTGTTGTAGAAGATCTGGGCATTTAAAAAGCAAGTATTGTTGCGATTTGTCATTGTTTTCTAAAAGTACGAATGCCTTTATTTAGAATCTGGCTACAAAAATTTATGTAATAAATTGTTCTAGAGGATGTTAGGATTAAGTTTATAAGTCTTCTTATATAACTTATATAAGTTATATAAGAAGAAAAAGAAGTAACATTGGGCCGTATTCTCATGCCACTATTAAAGGTGTATTTAACTAAAGTTATGATTAAGATCAACAAGAAAAGAGATAGCTTTACATAATTCTAATAGGTGGGAAAAGGTTAGAACTGGTCGCCATGGTAATTAAACATGCTATTAGCTTAATAGTGGGATGTGAATACGGCCCAATATGTTTATAAACATTGATTTCAAATTTTAATAATGTTTCTATCCAGGTGAAAATCAAGTTGGTTGCCAATAAATCTTAGGTTTATGTTTGCATTTCAATATAAGTGTTTGATATCGGTAAAGAGAGGACATTTTCCTCTACCATTTTATAATATTATTATAAACAATTAGTTTAATATTTATTAACAATGTGGTTAAGTAATTTTAGTAATAAATTAATTCATCTGTTTTCCACCAAAGATTTAGTTGTCACTAGAAAGTACACAAAAGAATTTTAGTTGGAACCAGGAAAATTACCAGTTTATTCTTTTGTTTTTCAAAAAGGTATAAATTAAGATCGAAATCTAGTGACACGCTCTCGAAAAATTTCAAGTGTACAGAACAGGCGTTCTCGTGAAGAGCACAATTTAAAAAATTTAGTGCAGTGAAGTTAATAGTGATTGAATTTTATTTTGGTGAAAAAAATTTTTTTTGTTTGATAAATAAATAAATCCAAGTCGATAAATCTATTAAGGTGCCAAAATTGGGAAATTTAAATTGAATGCAAGGTAATTATTTAGTTTGTAAAGTAGTCCAATTAATGAAAGAAATGTTAATTAACAAGACAAAGAGAATTATACTGTCTTATAATTCAATTTCTTTTATTATTTAAATGGTATCTACAATTTTTTTGTTTATTTAATTTTAAAAGTTTTGTTTCCAGTTTTAATTTAATTGTTTTTTTTTGTGTGGAGTTAAATAATTCTTTTTCATTTAAATATTTAAAAAAATAACCTTTGGTTTATTTATTTGTGTGTGTGGTCCGTTAACAATTTTTTATAGATTTATATAAGTTTGTGCCCTTGTGAAGCGACCTGCTTTAGAATTCTCATTCATATAAGGAACCTACTTTCCAAATTTATAAATAGCCGGAGCATTTTTTTATGGTAAAGGTAAGTGGTTCATGTTTTGTGTATGTTTTTACTGTACTTTTGCCTGGGTTTGTTTTATGTGACACTGATTCTAAACAATTATAAATCAAATTTAAAATTTATCATTTTTTCATTCATCATCGACTTATTTGGGACTTTCCCAATTTATTGTAAAGACCCAAGCTTTTTGATAGCATACCATTTGCAACTGTTTAACTATTTTCTTTTTATTATAATAAAATAAAAATATTATATCATATTGTCTCACTAAAGTGGGGCGTTCCCAATTATTTATTGACTCCCCAAATATAGATATAACAAGAAATATCGTAGTAATTCTTGCCTCCCAAACGCGGGGCATTCCTTATTCTACAGCTATCTCTGCTGCATTTATTGTAGTAGTATGTTGCTATGGTATTGATGATAAACGTACCCGTAATAATTCTTTTGCCCTATCGGGCGTTTTGGTTTATTTACAAGCTCTGTTCTCAGGGCAGTAAGTTCAACTTACCGCCCAAGGGTCGGTAATAAAGTACCTCGTCATTTAAGTCGAAAAACACTTACTATCATTCTAAAATTGGTTTTGCTTATTCAGCTTCATAACAACCAGGCATATTAACCGACTGAAAATTCACATTTTCATTGTGATGTTTTTTTATGATGATTTTTCATTGTGATTATCATTATGTTGTTTACTCAATATATTTCAAATTCACTCATTGATTCAATCGGACAAAAAATAGAGTAAGCATTACGGGCGTTAGGTACGCTTTACCAGTCTCGGCTAATATGGAGACCTCCGCTACGCGTCGATCTCCACACTATTAGCCTCGACTGGTAAAGCGTACCTACCGCCCTTAGTACTTAAATAACTATTATCGCCAACCATTCATAAAGCCATGCATTATCATAGCGATTTTTGGAAGTAAACAAACACTTTATTGTGCTGTACAAATCAAGCATTTTACCTGCCGCAAATATTTATCAACATAACCATGACTGTATGAGATTAAGCAGAAATCGTTTGTCGCTTTTTTTGTATTTGTTTTGTATTCGCTGTTATATTTCTATCTGTTTACTTTGTCATAATAAAATGTGTCATGTGTCTTTTTCATAATATTACCATTTTTTAAATTATAAATGTTTACGGTTCGCGATAAAATTTTGTATACACCACGTTAGTAAAGTGTCTTTATCGAACTCGCTTCGCTTGCTCGTCTCATAATCTCAGACCCGTTCGATAAAGAATCACTTTACTGACTTGGTACATAAATAACTATTATTTCCACTTTTTACGTAAAAGACACTTTACAGGCGTTTATGGTAACTAAGTAAATGAGTAGTTACAACTACAGCCCTGTAAAACTTTACGGGCTCCTAAAAGAGATCTGTAAAATTCTACAATGCTCATCAACAAAAAGCTATGGAAACTACCACTTTGTTGTTTAACCACAACACCATAAAAACGCCTAGCTATAAATTGTACTACCGCCTTTGATTACACTATGTTTTTTTTATAAAAAATATACAATTCATAAAAAAAAGTTGCTGAAGGTGGAAATAAAACTTTGTACGCGATACGCTTTGCAATTGTCTTTACTGGACTCACTGGATTATGGAGGCTCGCTCCTTCATCGCTCGCCCCGCAAAACTTTCCAGCTCACCTGTAAAGATTAATTTACAAAGCTCGACACTAATAAAGTAATAACTATTAAAACGTCTGTATTTGGACGATTATCGCATTTCAAACTTCGCGCTATGGTTTGGGCTTCGTAGAAAAACCGAAGTTAACTACCGCAGTTGATTACTGAAGCACATCCTTTCTGAAAATGTATTTTTAACCTCTGCAGGAGATAATCTTTTCAAATCATAAAATATTTATTTTAGATAAGAATTTATCATATTCCGGTAATCCCATTATACCTTCAAGCCCGAAGAACAGGTATGCAAAATTTTATAATTCAGTTTTTTAAAAATAAATTATAGGTTATATAAATGATGCAATTTCAGCTAACCATCAGAAACTTTGTTCAAAAAAATGGGCGAGACTGAAAATAAGCCTCCTGAAGAGGTCAAACAAGGTGACAGTAAGAAAGCCGCTAAGAAAGAAGCTAAAAAAGCCGAAAAAGAAGCTAAAAAGGCCGAGAGAAAATCTAACTCTGCCGAATCGCAAGCTCCTCCCGAAGAAGACGTATCTGCTGGAAAGTATGGTAATTTCCCATTAATAAGATCCGATTCTAAAGCTCCAAAACGAAATTTCACCGAGGTTCAAGAGTTGAATAAAAACTTGGCTGGTAAAACCGTATGGATTAGAGGAAGATTACATACTGTTCGCGCAAGAGGAAAACAATGTTTTATAGTTTTAAGACAAAGAGTTTTTACTATTCAGGTTTTAATAAATGTGTCGGATACAATTTCGAAGGCCATGGTTAAGTTTTCTAGCAAGTAGGTGTTCGAATTAATTAAGTTGCTGAATGTTATTTGCGATTGTTTTTAGCATTACGAAAGAGAGCATCATCGATGTTGAAGCTAATGTTGCTGTAGTAAGTAGTGCTGTTGCAGGATGTACACAACAAGATGTTGAATTGTTAGCATCTCAAATTTGGGTCATTTCTGCAGCTGCTCCACAATTGCCTTTGCAAATAGAGGATGCTAGTCGCCCAGAAAAAAATGATGTAAGGTTCATTTATAATGTTGAAATATGATGTTATGCAAAACGAAACAACTTGAAAACTATTCTGTCTGCTAGTCAAAGTGTTTACTTATTTTAAGTCTTAAAACTTAAAAATTTCACGTTGCTTAAACTAAAAACTTGCTAAATCTGTTTTATGTCAGTAATATCTTTCTGCTTTATAAATTATAAAATAATTAGCCTTAAATAAATTATTTATATGTGTATTAGGATGCAGATGCTTTAAACATACGAGTGAATCAAGACACGAGGCTAGATAACCGCATCTTGGACTTGCGCACACCAGCTAACCAAGCCATCTTTCGTATAGAAGCAGGCGTTTGCCGATTATTCCGTGACACATTAAGTAAAAAGGGATTTGTTGAAATTCACACTCCAAAAATCATTCCTGCTGCTTCCGAAGGTGGTGCTAATGTTTTCACCGTAAGTTACTTTAAAGGTAATGTTTTAATTATGTTAATTAAAACTGTTTTAACTAAAAGAATATTAAAATTAGGTTCGGCATATTTGGCTCAAAGCCCCCAACTTTATAAGCAAATGGCTATAGCTGCCGATTTTGAAAAAGTGTTTACCGTCGGTGCAGTGTTTCGAGCTGAAGATTCAAACACCCATCGCCACCTTACCGAATTTACTGGTCTTGATCTTGAGATGGCTTTCAAATATGATTATCATGAAGTCATGTATACAATCGGTAATATGTTTACTGCCATCTTCAGAGGATTACAAGAACAGTAATACAATAAATTATAACATTTAACTTAATAATAAACACTGTTAATGTTTATAGATTTTTAACGGAAATTGCAACTGTAGGAAACCAATTCTCTGTACAGCCATTTACATTTTTGGACCCTCCACTGGTGATGCGTTATTCAGAGGGAAGGGCCATGTTAAAAGAAGCTGGTGTTGAAGTAGGACCTGAAGAAGATCTTAGCACTCCAGCTGAGAAACTTCTAGGTCGTCTAGTTAAAGCCAAATACGACACTGATTTTTATATTTTGGATAAATATCCATTGGCTGTGAGACCGTTTTATACTATGCCTGATCCAGAAGATCCAACCAATTCTAATTCTTATGACATGTTCATGCGAGGAGAAGAAGTTCTATCGGGAGCTCAAAGGATACATAATCCAGAATTACTTACTGAAAGAGCTAAACATCATGGTATAGGTATGTTAATTTAACTTGACATTTATTTAAATAATTATTTAATTGTGATCATATTTTCTAGATATCAAAACTATTTCCTCATATATCGATTCGTTTAGATATGGGTGTCCTCCACATGCTGGTGGTGGAATTGGTTTGGAAAGAGTTGTAATGTTGTACTTAGGTTTGGACAACATAAGGAAAACTGCAATGTTTCCTCGTGATCCTAAACGTATCACACCATAGGTTTTTACTTCTTTTTAAATGGTGAATGACGTACTGTTATAATTATTGTAATAAACATTTAAAGAAAGTAAACATTTCTATTTCTTTTTTAACATGTTGAATGTAACAATAGTTACATGCAATTCCCACTATGCTAATTGAATGAGCTGTTGATTGAATAATGCTTATGGATTAGGTGTGTAGACGAGTCAGAATTTTTCAAATGAGTACGCAATCATTTGGCCAAAAATAGCTAAAAACTGACTAAATGGGGCTTTACCACAAACAACTCTTTCTAAGTAATGATATTAAAAAGATCAATATAATATATTCACTAAAACAACTTAATAATATTTAATAGCCTAAACTATTTGGTTTAAGGGTGACTTTATAAGGGTCTAATCATAGAATAATTAATAAGCATAAGCACAGGTCAACTCAGCCTGTGAAAATGAGTACTGTAGTTGCGGGGCAAAGACCAGTACTGCTAAATTCTACTTCAGGAATGAGGGGTTACCAAATGTAGTTGCGGGAGCTGTTGAGTTAGCTCTTGAGGGCAATCTACTTATTTAATTAAGATCAAATAAAACATAAACTTATTTTGATTTAAGGATATTTATTCGACTTGTTTTATTATTCTCGTTGCCTAGTATCATTCCGCATCTAACGGGTGTTTTTTTAAATTTGGCGTCCTAGTTAGCTATGACTATGAGTTTGTTGTGAATAGACCACTATTTTTCAAATGTCAAAATGTCAAAACTTAAAAGTGAGGTTAGGTTTAGATACACTGCGGCGTGGCGACATTCAAAGGTGCGTTCACAATCGAACTCTCATTGCTTGCTCTGACGCCAAATTTAAAAAAACACCCGTTACGTAATGAATGCAAGTTGTGAACCATTCACAACAGTACCTAGGAAATCCATTTCCTGGGGGTAATAATAGGCAGTCGGTGCATAACTGGTACCGAACAGCTTGAGTAATGGCAGCTTACCCTGCTATCCTATGGGCCATCCTGAAAAACTGAACGTTGAAAAACCTGTGAAAGTTGACTATTATGAACACAGCTGCAATGTTTTAAATATGCCCGGCCACAGATGGCTACTAAATTATCCATCTATAGGGCTATACAAGAAGTTCCGTTAGCAATTTTAATATTAATTATAGCAAATAAATTTTCCATAATTTTATATTGTGCAAAAATCGCTTCTGCTTTAGCAGAAGGGATTTTTGCACAATATAGCGATTATGGGCCAAATTTATTTGGCCCATAATCGCAGAAGTGCCTTGAACATAGTGCCACTTTATAGTTATTTATGGTGCAAGTGAGTTAAGTAAGATATTATCCATGAATGAAAAATTTACCCTCGAGGGCTGATAGGCCCGAGTGGGTTAATTTTTCTGAGTGGATAATATCCTTAACTCACGTGTGCCATACACAATTTTATCCAACACCTCTTTATTTAATTTTAAATATCAAATTTGCAATGTATAGTTAGTCTGTAGTTTTGACGGTAATAAATTTAAAACATTTAACGGGATGACTGGATTTTAATAATACATATTATGCAATGTAAGCTGGTGATTGGTTGGTACCTATAATAGCAGCCAATCACCATTATAAAGTGGCTAACAATGTTTTTCTACCCACAAGTGAGTAAACATCAACTTTCATGGCTTACAAACGTCCAGATTTAGCCCTCTTTATTTAGAGGTGTTGGATAAAATAAATTTCTTCTATGAACCCTATTAAAAGTAGAACTTTTGACGTTTGTTGTCAAGAGTCAAAATATATATTATGTAATTAGGAGATCAAGCGATACTTTAAATCCAAGAAGATGTATTATAACGTCTAGGCGCTATAACATCTTCGAGGATTTAAAGAAGCTTGATCTCCGTATTGCATAAGTTGTTTTATTTTATTTCGTATTTCAATCCTAATTTCTCCCGTTTAGAATCCATCCGAATTTATTGCATAAAGAAGCAAGTTGCCTTGTCTGCGTCATCATAGGCGTAACCAAGGAGATAAAAAGCAGCATACCACGTGTGGCTATAATGCAACATCAAATTATTTTTACGTTGCCAACAACAATGGAGATCAAGAACGTCTTGAACTTCGGTCTCATTGACAACGGAGATCAAGATATACTTTATATTACTAATTGTGGTATATAAACAATTGTTTGAAATACGAAATGAAATAAATGTAATTTTATATCACCAGTGTCTAAAGCAACACTTAACGACACCAGTATAAAAAAAAAGTAAGAAGTAGATTACCATAACAACAATTCTGGTAATAACAGCAATGGTTGTTATGGTAGACGTTCATTCATAGTTATAAGCCACTTGATCTTTGCATTACAATTTTGTATTTTTATCATTTTTAACCCTTTAATAGGGCTTGTAGAAAAAAAATAATGTATGATATACGTGTTAAAAGTGAGTTTAATTTGTTCGAAGAGATGGCCCACTTCGCTGGAGCGTTATAGCCCGAACTCCTCACAAAATAAACATTCTCGTTTGACACATCATAAACTACTATTTTTTATTTGTGTCCAAATAAAGCCATTTGGACACTCATTTTGCGTGTCCAAAAGAATACTGGAAACAGTAACATTTTATTTTTATAGTTGATATCACATATGCAGAATTAGAATTTTCGGTGTTGGTAACTCTCATAAAAACTTAACAAATTTTATTTAAAAACTAATGTTGTTTTTTTTTTAATGGATATAAAATAGACAAAGTAGTATAAAGTCTTTGTTTTATAAGATGTTTTAGCGCACTTTTCCTTTGGACGCGTGCACTATAAACGTGTCTTGTAAAACTAATATGTACTTTAATTTATTCTCTTATCATATACGGGTGTCTGAAGCCACCCAGAACATACAGAAATTAAAATGGAAAATATTTAATAAGATCAGAGTTTGCTGTTAATTTCTATATGTCCTCCAGTGATTTCAGATACGGTATAGATCAGGGTGGATTAAAGTTTTTGGATACACTTTGCTATTATCTATACAGAAGAATAATAGGACACAGTGTTGCAGCAATACATGAACATATTCCAATTGTTAACCTTTCCTATTTTTCTTTTCGCAGAAACTAGACTTTTAGACAAATTACAAGTCAATGAGTTTTTAAACTTCCCTCGCAAATCCTGAAAACTAATAAAATTCCAACAAGTCGTTTACGCATGCGCACCTAATAATTGTTGCCAATATAAATAGCGCATTGCGCAAATGTACCTACAGAAAAATGGAAACGTCAAAGAGGTAGGTTATAGTTTGTTAGATTTTTATTATATAATATAAATAGAAAAATAAATTTGTACAAATTCTGTTTCTTAATTTAACCAAAATCGTTTTAAATACACTTTTTTTTTCATTTATCCCCTAACGATATTTGCAGTATTAACATAATAATCTTTACCGGTAATAACCCTCCCAAATTAACAAATAATGGTATTAATTTTTAATTACAGGTTTTATCGTATATTTTTGGCACTTTGTGTCCTGATTATTTCGTTAACCGAAGCCGTAGATCGCAATAATTTTAAGACTTGCGAACAAAGTAGTTTTTGTAGGTAAGTAATGCATTATTGAAATATTCTAACCTAAAAAACCGTTGACGTCATTCTTTTTACAGACGTTTAAGGGGCATAAAACCCGGCGAATCCAAATATGAATTAAATTTGAGCAATCTGCAAGTTTCCGAAACCACTGTTGAAGCCGATCTAATTAATAAAGAAACTGATGTGACCTTTAGGTTTGCTTTAACTGTATTGGTCGATAATACGTTCCGGTTGATTGTTGATGAAATCAAGCCACTCCATCCTAGATATAAGGTTGAGCATGCACTCGATGGAGAACCACAAGTTGCTAGGTATGTTTAGTTCTTACTTCTAGGTGGGTTATTTAATTTTTTTTAATGCAGGTTGGAATTACTTGAACGCTCGAACGAACAAATTAGTATTAAATCAGGGGATAATAAAGTGATAATAAAGGCTGCTCCATTTAAAGTTGAATTCTATCAAGGGGAAAATTTAGCTACTGTTGTTAATGGAAGAGGACTATTTGCATTTGAGCATTTAAGAGCAAAGAAAGTTGATGGGTAAAAAAATTAATTATTATTTTCAGCTAACAATTTTAAAATTTGTCTTTTTATTGATTTATTAGGGATGTTGTTACAAACTTGGATGAACAACCCCAGCAAGTAAGTATTATCTTGGATATTATTCTATTTTGATATTATATTTAAAAAATAAGCAGGATGATCCTGGTGCATGGGAGGAAAATTTCAAATCACATCACGATACAAAACCAAGAGGACCTGAAGCTATCAGTGTTGATATTACATTCCCAGGTGCTCATCGTGCTTATGGTTTACCAGAACATGCAGATCGTCTTGCCCTAAGATCAACTGATTCACGTGGAACTGATCCATACCGTTTATATAATTTAGATGTGTTCGAATATGAATTGGATTCAACAATGGCTATTTATGGTGCCATTCCTGTGTTATATGCTCACGGGTTGGTATTAGTTAGGTCCTGTTCATTCTACAGTGATTGTTTAATGTAATACTCAGTGCTCTGACATTTGAACTTTCTAACCTCTAAATAGCTACTTTAGCATTGATTTTTTCATTATTTACGGGTTGCTAAGATTCCTATTCTCTTAGTTATACCATTGGCTTGTCTGGGTTCTCATCGGAAGTTATATCAAACAATTAATCATTCTATTGTTATACACATAGAAGATCTTTGATGGTAAAAATAGTTAATTTAAAAAAAATTAATTAAAGCTATGCGAATTTTTGAAGTAAGTTGAAAGTTAAAGTATTTTTTGGGGGTTGTGTTAATCATTTTAATTAAAGGGAACAGAAACTAAACTGATATAATTATCTTCGTATTGGGGATGGTGTTATTTAGTAAAGAGGGTGCCGACCACTAATTTAGAGCTTGAAAAAACAACAAAAATTTGCAAGTTTAAATGCTATTTCAAAAATTTACCAATAACTAAAGTTCGTTCGCCGAGACCTGTCGCACAACGTAAATATACTTAAAGTTAGCTGACCCTTGAAGCTTCATTTACGATGATGTGCGTTTGCGTATCGTGTGTGCTTAACTCGCTTTTACGGTTGCAGCATAATATGGAATGGAAAGTGATTGCATTATACGTGTTTCCGCATTTATGTAAAGTAGTTTAAGCGTTAATGAGACCACGTGCGTGCCAACCAATAGCATCGCTTATAGTTTGTTTAGTGCTAACTTTAAGCGTATTTACGCCTTGCGACAGGTCTCGGCGAATGGACCTTACTATATATTTTACTGCAGAAATAGCTACCAGGGTCTCGCCAGAAGAAAATTACCCACCTGAGTGTTCAAAAATGTTTGACTCTGTAAAACATAACCTCTAAAAATGCAAGCATTTGAATAGTTTATGGATTATCTGTAAATCTTTTTGCAAAAATAGTAGTTTCAACTAAATGTAAAATAACAGAAGTCTTCTGTGCGTGTAGCAGTAGAATGAACCTTCACCATGGGCCATGTGAATAAAATGTAGCAAATGCTTTATATATATTAGCACTACAAGCCTTGAAGGCTCATGGCTTTTTGGACAATCTTCTTCCATTCTTTCCTGTCTGTTGTTTTTGATTTCCATTCCTTTACATTCAACTGCTTTAAATCTTCTTCAACTTCCTTTCTCCATCTTGTTCTGGGTCTTCCTCTCTTCCTTGTTCCTCCCATTTGACTTTCCATCACTTTCTTTGGTAGTCGGTCAGTTCCTAGTCGCATCACGTGGCCCATCCATCGTATTCGCTGAGCTTTGACTGTTCCAATTATGTCTTCTTGGCCATATAGTGTCTGCACTTCCGTATTAGTTCGCCTGTGCCAAACACCGTTTACTTGTTTTCCTCCTAGAATTTTACGCAGTACTTTCCTCTCCCACGCACCTAGGGCCTTCTGCTCTGCCTTTCGTAATGTCCACACTTCACTTGCATATATTACCACTGGTCTTATGATTGTTCTGTACAACCGAAACTTTAACGATCGCGACACCACTTTACTTTTTAACATCTCACTAAGTGCAAACACACACCTATTTCCTGCCATCATTCTTGCTTTCACTTCTTCGCTTGTCCCTGGTTTCTTTGTAAATATTGTGCCCAGATATGTGAACTTTTCAACCTCCTCAATTTTGTATATTTTGTGCTCTTCTGTTTCTATTTCTAATACCCTATTTGGTTTATGCTCCTCTTCTTCCCATATCATATATTTAGTTTTGTTCTGATTTATTTCCAAGCCCATTGCCTTTGCCGCTCTATCTAATCTGACCATTACCTCTTGTAACTCTCTCTTGGTTCTTGTCAACACTACTATGTCATCCGCAAAAGCTAAACATTGATGTTTCTTGTGATAAAGTAAACCTGCTCTGTTTATTTGACTTCCTCTTATCACTTTTTCTAAAGCGATATTAAATAGAATTGCCGATAGTGGGTCTCCTTGCCGCAATCCTTCTTTCACTTCAAATGACCTGGATAGTTGCCCCTCTAATTTAATTCTATTTTCAGTGTGCTTTAGAGTCATCTTTGTTAAATTAATTAACTTTTTAGGAATGTTTAGTTCTTCCATTGCTAAATAAAGTTGTTTTCTACGGATTCTATCATAGGCTTGCTTGAAATCGATGAATGCTATATGTGTTTTCTGTTTGTGCTCGAAACTTTCTGCTTGTATTTCTCTTAATATAAATATCTGTTCTATGACCGATCTTCCTCTCCTAAACCCACTTTGATATTCCCCAACAATGCTCTCCATACTATGCACTAGTCTATTTTTTATACAGTTTGCTAAAATCTTATAAGCTATATTCAGAAGCGCTATCCCTCTGTAATTATCACATTCTGTTTTGGGGCCTTTTTTATGAACAGGACAAATAATTGCTTCTGCCCATTCCTGTGGCATTCGTTCTTCTTCCCAGATTTGCTTTATTAGTTGGTGCATTTTGTTGCATACCCCTTCACCTCCATACTTGAACATTTCGGCCTTTATTGTATCTTTTCCTGAACTCTTATTATTTTTTAGTTTGCTAATGATTTCAGATAATTCGCTTAGTTCGGGAGGTTCCTCTGTTTGCTCACGTCTCGTGCTGTCATTAGGTAGTTCAACACTGATTTCTCTCTCTTTATGTGTCATTACCTCTTCTTGATTTAATAAGTCATTAAAATATTCAACCCATCTTTCTAGTTTACCTTCCTGGTTTCCTATTAGATTTCCTTCCTTATTTTTATAGAATAAAGATATCGCCTGCCGACCTTTCCTAATTCTGTTTATACCTTGCCATAGATTTCTGATTTCCTTATTCTGGTAAAGCTTTTCTAATTCCTCTATCTTTTTTGTTTTGTGTTTCCTCTTCTTTTCTCTACATATTCTCTTACATTTTCTTCTCTGTTCTTGGTATTTGATTTTATTTTCTGTTGACCCATTCTTTAACATTTTAAGTCTTACTTTCGTTCTTTCCCTTAGTTCTTTTTCACATTCCTTGTCGAACCATTCCTTCCTTTTCTCTTTAGGATCTTTTCTTTTTATCACCGAAATTGCCTTTGTAATTGCTTGTTTTATTTCTTCCCACATCTGAGTTATATCTTCCTTTTTTTGAACCTGTTCCAGTGATTTCTTTAGCTCATTTGAATATTTTTCCCGTTCATTTTGATCTTGTTGTAGCCCTCTAGTTATATGCGAACTTAATTTTTTCAATTCTTTCCGCGAGTCTAACGGTATTATCTGCTTTAGCTTGATCCCTACCATTATATGGTCTGAATCTATATCAGGGCCTCTATAACTTCGTACCTTGGTTATGCATTGTTCTCCCTTGCTTTCAACCAGTACATGGTCAATCTGATTTCCTGTTTTCTTATCCGGTGAAATCCAGGTGATTTTATGAATATCCTTTTGGTCATAATAAGTACTCTTTATCTTCAAATTTCTTTCGCTTGCAAAATCAATTAGTAGTCTGCCATTTTCGGAAGTCTCTAAGTGCTTGCTATGTTTTCCAATTGTTGGTCTATATATTTCCTCCCTACCAATTTTGGCATTAAAGTCACCTACTACTAGTTTCAAGTCATAACTGGCTATATTTTCCATCTCTTTTTCCAACCTCTCATAAAATTCTTCTTTAACACCTAGCTCGGTTTCTTCTGTTGGAGCGTGCACATTAACTATTGTTATTTTCTGAAATTTCCCTCTGAGTCTTAACACACACAATCTATCTGACACTGGTTTAAAATCTATTATTGCCGATTTCAGTCGTTTGCTAATTAAAAATCCTGTCCCCAACATTCTATTTTCCCCCCCACTACTCAGAAATATATAATCATCCAGTTGCATTATTTCGTAACCTTTTTGCCTTGTTTCCTGCATAGCTATTATATCTATATTAAATTTTTTCATTTCACCTGTTAAGTGCTTCAGTGATGCCTCTTCAAATGTTCCCCTGACATTCCAGGTTGCCATAAATAATTTTTGTTCTTTTATCTTTCCAATGTTCTTTTTTCCATTTCCAGCTTTGGTCGTCATCTGTAAGTTCCCGGCCTCTGTTTCTGTAACTACTCGTTTTTTGATGTATTATGCTCTGGTTTTAATTTTTGTAATTTTCCTGCTTTTCCATTCCATTGCCAAGTTTGTCCGTTTACTACCACTTTTCTGTATTTTACTATGACTTTTTTACCTTTTCCTTTTTCTTCCTTAGCGAAGGCATTTATTGTTTTTTGCACTTTTCTTTCTTCTTCTGTTAAATCATTGTTAAGGTAAATTTGCGTTCCTTTTAGCTTGTTTTTATTTTCCATTACTTTTTGTTTATCTTCCCAACTTCCAAATTTAACAATAGTCATCTCCCTATTTTCTTGGCTTATTCTAAATGCAGTGCATGGCTTCACATTTACTCCTATTTCTTCCAATAGAAATTGTTCTACTTCTTGTTTAACTTCTCCCTGTTGGAATTCTTTTCCCTGTATAATAATGTTCATCTTCCTTTCATTTCTTTCCATCCGTTCCAGTCTTTGTTCTAACTTCCCTACTTGTCCTTTGAGTTGTTTATTTTCAGACTGTAACTCGGTTACTTGTGTAACATATGTTTGCTGCGCCATTTTTAATTCCTTTATCTCTTTTCTCAATTTCTCCATTTGCTCTTGCTGCTTCTTTTGGTCACTGCTTATTCCTTTTATGTCGCCCATCATTTCTCTCATCATTTTGCACAATTTATTCTCTTCTTCCTGCTTTTGGTCTTCATTATTACTTTCTGATTGGCTCGTCTTTTCGGGTGATTTGACCTTCTTTTTTCTTTCTTCTCTTCGTTTCTCCTCTGATGAATACTCATCACTCTCGGACTCTATTGTTCTATTTTCCCATTTTTCGCAGTCTTCTCCTTTGTTACTATTTTCTAGTTTCCTAGACTTCCCAGGAGATCTAGCTGTCTTTTTGCTCTTTTGAAAGGATTCTGCTTCTTCTCGTCTTTTTCTTTTGCTATCCTCCGTTGAGGACCCATCAGCATCGTAGTTGAATCTTATCATTTTCCTCCAATTTCTAAAAATGTAAAATCAATTGTATTTACTTTATTTAGCTCAGGTGTACTGTGTGTTGCCTAATCAAGTTAGTGCAGCAGGGTATTATTTTGGTGTTGTTCACTTATCTGTCTTACTCTTATCTCTATTTACAATATTTTAGGTTATAAAAGTTAATTGTAAATTATCTTTCCACTTGTTTATGTAACTTAATATTTTTTTTTTCTGTCCACTTAGTCTATATTAAACCACTATAGAATCCTCCACTTTAATGTAATTTAATCACTAGAAATGATCCAAAATTTGAATTTAATTTCGTAGTGCTAATCACACTTTATCACCAACCTTCCAACAAGAGCTGATATGCCTGCAAATGCTTTACTACTATTAATAAAAGATAACAGATATGATCTTTAATTAATGAGAATAAGATTGATGCATAGCAAACGCTTTAACTACATTTTATTCAGATGACCCAATGTTAGTTCTTCTTAATTTTAATTAAATGATTTTTTTTAGTCCTGATCGTACTGTTGGTGTATTTTGGCATAACGCAGCAGAAACGTGGGTCGATATCTCTAACAGTAAGGATACCAATGTTGTGTCATCTATAGTCAATCTAGTGTCAGGGCAACAAACCGAAACTCAAGTTAATACCCATTTCATGAGTGAAAGTGGTATTGTTGATCTGTTTGTTTTCTTAGGACCTACACCACAGAAAGCTATTCAACAGTATGCTAAACTTACTGGAACTGCACCATTACCACAAGTAAAAATAATAATGTAATCTATTTCAAATTATTTTAGATGCTCCTGATTGGGTAGGAAAAGTTTTTTAATTGATATCAATGTTTTGGAATAGATCAAGGGTAGAGGAATGGTGTCTTTTATTCATAAAAAGTTGTTTTGCCAAATTTTACTAAACTAGTCGTCATGTTCAACTCTAAACAGTTTTTCAAGCGCAGCATTACGGGAAGTTTGTCAGCTTTTGACGTAAATAACTCTGTAAGGCATTAAAGTATATTTATATCAATCATAGAAAAGTTGATGAAATCTCGTTAGACTGTTTTTGAGATAATGTGTGTGTTCATCCCAAGTTAGCGCTGTAAGTACCTGCAAAATATTTGGCATTTACGATTTATATTGAGAAGATTCCAGCAGCTCTTTTTTTTAATTATTTAGTTTTGTTTAACCACTCATTTAATGTCTTTAAGCTGCTGTAACTAAATTTACACTAATACTGCAGAGCATTAGGCAGCGCACTAAATTGGAATAGACACAGGCAATATTGTCTGCACAAAATTAGATGCATAATTACAGATTTCAATCCATATGCAGCGTGTGAACTACTGCCGTGCTGATTTTACGTCGAAAGAACTACATATATACAGGTAAGGAATTCTATGTTTAGGTGATCTGTCAGTTATTGATGTTGAGGTTATAAACATTTCATAAAATGATTCCTCATTGCACTTGAAATCAAAGTCTGTCATTGTTCGGTTGCTAAAATTTAATTGAAAAGGTGTTAACACATTCATGGACAAGATGCTTTTCTGAGAGCCACCTTGAAATCACTAGTGTCCCCAAACATTTTAAGTATATTAGACATTTTGTGACTTTCAATTTAACTTAGACTCTAGAACTGTAAAATAACAGATTGTCCCATGTGTATCCAGATCTTGGGATAGTTAATATCAAGGTGGAGAATATTTGGTGATTCCTGGGTAGTCTATTATTAACTACCTATGTTTAACTACCTAAAACCTACAATACTGTTCAAATTGTACCCAATTCTATTAAAAGATGAAATTTCAAAAATATTTTGTTTTGTAGAGGTTATGTCTGAATAACTAACTGAACAATACAATTTAAAGATGATTATTTGCACAATAAAATTTACGTAAAAATAAGAAACTCCTGAAATGTACTAAAACTTTGATTTTTTGTAAGAAAGTTTCAAAGTTCAACTTTGATGTGTAGACAGAAGTTGTTTCCTGCGTATAACATTTTAGACCATAAGGAAATTTTTCCACTTACTCAGTTTTTGAGTCTTACAAAAATGATCCCTAATATGCATCTGCAGGGCATCATAGTTGATGTGTAAAGAAAACTTCTAACTTTTTTTCTAAAATACTTACTTTCCAAGTTATTTAAAATTCAAGTTTTGTGCCCGACCCTTATGTTGAACATTCTCCTTATTTGGAACTTGAAATATTTTCTCAATAAAGCAATTTTGTGTATGCTGCCTAGTACTAAGAATGGGAGATTGATTTTCAAATAAATTTATAAATAAACCACATGTCCTTTTTGCTTATGCTGACTTTAGCAGTTTGTTGATCTTAAAATAAATTCAACAATGTCTATTACATTGTCTATTACACTCTAAAATAAAAACATTCTATTTTTAAAGAGAACATTTGATTTCCTAATAAGGCAAGTTATTAGATTAAAAGGTGATTTTTATTAGTGTGGGCAGCTTTGAATTTAATTTAAAAAACATAAAAACCATTTGGTTTCATAAGATTATTAGTTCTAATCTGCGATGCTAATACATTATTTACAACCTGAAGAATTACTTGATTCCAGTGAACCTTTTCAGTAAAACTGAAATCATCATGGAATAGATAAACATTAAACTTGTATAATTTCAGAAAATCTGATTCGACCTGGGGACCAAGTTTTTTTGATTAATGTACACTGGCTTGCAAAAAATTCGCGTACACCTATTTTTGATTGTATTAAGTCGGTCTTAATTTTTAAATTGTCAGTGTCAGTTAAAATTATTTTGTTTTATTTTCCTAATGACAGATTTATCCGTCAAAAATGTAATGTCAAAAGTCAGAAAGGTCACGTTTACATAGCAAAAACTACATAAAAACTCGGTTACTTGATTTTTAAAGTGTATGCGATTTTTTTGCAAGCCAGTGTACATAAGTGATACATTTCAATAACCAAAAATGATTTATGATCTGATAACGGCAATTTGTATTAAACATCCCCTTTCGCAGACTTTTCTTAGCAAATATTTTTTCATACTCGGTGCTTGTAAATAAAATATTTGTTTGTAGCTTATGAGGCATATCTAATTCCCATTAATGTAAATAGTTTATTGCTGTTATTAATTTATTACAATAAAATCAGACTTTGCTTGGTACAATTTTATGAACAGTACAAAGATTTAGGGAATCCGAAAATTAGGTAAATTAATTTTAAATTAAAGGATAATTTTTAAATTAAGTCCCACTGATTTTTACTATTAATCCATTTTATTTAAAACCGAAAATGTTATCGAATAAACTCTAAAATTAAAGACTTGATCATGACCAATATTCTTTTTTTTAATTCGACGGTCTCGGAATTTCTTGTCAACTAGGCAGGCTGATATACATATATCAATTTACAATGTTTTGTCTACCTTAACTTAATGACTTTCATTAACTACTAAATATAATAGTAAAAAAGTATTCAAAAAAATTTTTTTACAAATTAAAAAAAAATATTTTTCGAGCTAGAATTTATTTTCCCTGCAGCTTTAGATTTTATTGCTGATGTTCTGTAATCCTCTGCGTTATTGCTTGCTCATTTTCAGACATCCTGTATACCGTGTTCGTAAAATTCGAAGGAATAGAAACAACACGATAAACTAGAACAATTCTCGAGCTTACCGTTAACTTTGCAACTTTTAGTTTATTAAAAATGTTCACATTATTATTTAGCTGCTCAGTTATACTTTTGTTTTATACTATTTTTCTATACTGTTAATGCACAAGAAATGACCTTTCAAACGCTTTAGAATCGGCACTTGTTAACTGTAAACATTAAATATTGGAAATCGGGTTGTAAATACATTAATTTACCCAGCGTAAGCTTTTATTGCACGTGGCCAATTGGTAGACGTATTTTTTAAGTGGAAATTTTTATTTTATTGTAAATAAAATAAATTGGAAAAATATTTTATTGTAAGCTTATAAATCTCGATTTTAAGCAAAATAAAATATTCTAAAACGCAAAATAAAATAGTAGGCTGAGGTTTACTTTAACGGGCAGAAAGGAACTTTAACACACCCTACCCTTTCGATGCAGCTTGACTGAGTCGAATAACAGTGGTCCCAAGGTGCGGAAATACCCCATTCAAAAGTTACACCACTTTCTGCTCCATATGTTAATAAGCAATATTTAATAAGCATAAGTCAAAAAGTCTATGCAATAAGCTTTTTTCATTAAAAATTAATAGTACTACATTGGAATCAATGGTGTTTTTGGCGAGTTTCATGACCCTGTTAGGTTAATTTAGGTTAGGTTAGATTAGTAGAAACCGAGGTTTTGAAACTGCAGTGAGTTTCAATCGTTTGGTGATACTCACCAAAGTAACCAATGAGGATTATTAGCTTAAGTTAGGTTTGGGTTGGTTAACTTAGGTTAGGTTAGTAGAAAACGAGTTTTTAAAACTCAGTGCACCATTTGGTGATACTCACCAAAGTGACCAATGAGAATTGTTAGCTTAGGTTTGGTTAGGTTAAATTAGGTTAGGTTAGTAGAAAACGAGTTTTTAAACACACCGCACTGTTTGGTGATGCTCATCAAAGTGACTGATGAGGATTGTTAGGTTGAGTTAGTACAAAAAGAGTTTTTGAAACTCACTGGTTTGGTGATACTTACTAAAGTTACTAATGAGGATTGTTAGATTAGGTTAGGTTAGTAAAAAACATGTTTTAAAAAACTCACGACACCGTTTGGCGATACTCATCAAAGTAACCAATGAGGATTGTTAGATTAGGTTAGGTTAGTAGAAAACACGTTTTAAAAACTTACGATATCGTTTGGCGATACTCATCAAAGTAACAAATGAGGATTGTTTAGTTAGGTTAGCTTAGGTTACGTTACATTACATTACTAGAAAACGAGTTTTTGAAACTCACTGGTTTGGCAATACTCACCAAAGTGATCAATGAGGATTGTTAGGTTAAGTTTGGTTAGGTTACTTGTGGAGCATCATTAGATTTAATGCACTATTGAATTTCATTGAAAACAAAAACATGGGGCACAAGACGTGGCGTAACGTTTTAACAAGGCGTTTCCGCACTTTGACACACCATCCGACTCCTCTCCTTAAACTCCATTGATTGATGCCACTCCTGTTCCTTTTCGGCATGCCCACGAAAGTAAATTTTTACCAATATTTCAAAACCCAAAATAAATAAATATTCTATATGACAAAACAAAATGGATTAAAACGTATTAAAAAGCACTTTATTTAAACAGTCTTTTTTGGTCTGAACTAAACACATCAATTTATTATGAATTTTATTAACTTATATTTATTTAATTTGTATAAGTTTTATTACTTGGTATAACATTTATTATTTTCATTCTTGTTTATATTTCCTTTTGAGTTATTTTTATATTTGTGTGACTTCGTGCCCAGCGCTTTCGACCAATCTTCATTGGTTCACGGATTCCATCTCTCACTACACGCGCAACGCGTGCTGCAAATGATAGCAAGCCACGATTGCGCACCACTACAGTCACAGAATATAAATTAAGGAATATCGAACATAACCAGTTTGCTGCGATTTAATTCATCTGTAGTAGTGTTGGTCGTGTTAATTTAGTATTAGTAACAGTATATTATGTATTAAGGGCTTAATTGAGTGTGTTAGAGCCCGTAAAGTCAGTTAGCTAAGACGATAAAGGTATCTAAAACACTAATTAAGCCCGAAATGCATACGTTAGTTTATGTCCGGCCTAAGTTTAAATTAATATTTAATTTTAAAATAAGAATAATTTGAAAAGTGCAAAACTTCAAGTAGGTAGGTGCAGCGATAAAACTTCAAGTAGGTAGGTGCAAGGTATATAATTACTGTTATTACTATGGAGAAGGCGTAAACAAGGGTAGCCATTTTTCTAGCGGGCTCTAAAAAGTTTTAGCGCCCTAGAGCTCTAATTTAGCAACTTACACTGTAAAACCAGGCCGCTAACTAGGTCATACATAGGTCATCTTTTTTTCATGTATGCAGTGATGCAATTAAGTGAGGCTATTAAAATAAGCCCTTTATGTGCTTTTTACAATATAAAATTCTAATTTTTGTTCCCATTATGGTTGTTGTGCTAGTGCCTCTGTCCAAAGATCGAGAAGCCTTTCCTAGAATCAAGCATTCAATGCATATAAAATTTTATTTTCTGTTGATGAGCTATGGGGGCCGTTACCCTGGCGACGCCTATGATTGGTAACATTTTACTAAATTTTTATAACCCGAATGTTAATAACTGACAGTTCATCTAAATCTAGAGTTCTTTATCTGCATATACAGTTCTTTGTTAGAATGTCTCCAAAGAGTGATGGGTTTTCCTAATTTTTATACTATGAGGGTGGTTTGACAAGTCGGTGACTTTTTGAATTTCCCCCGGAGTAACTTTAAATGCAACACTGCTCCCGTCAACTGCCATCTATGAATAGACGACTGTAAAATCTTGAGAAGGCTGCGCCATTTAGTTTGTGTTTGACAGCCATTGAAAGCAAACGACCTCGTGAATTTTAACAAAACTGGAAAAAAGTTAATTTTGTGTACTGATTAAGCATTATTCTTTGTGTAAAAAACCATCACCGAAACCAAGGAAAGGCTTTTGATAAATGCTATGGGGACTCTGCACCATCAATTTCAATGGTTAAGAAGTGGTTTACTGAGTTCCGTTGTGGTCGTACCAGCACAAGTGACGCCGAACGTTCAGGTCGCCCAAAAGAGGTCCTCACGCCAGAAATCGTCGATAAAATCCATGGAATGATATTGGACGATCGGAGAATGAAAGTGCGTGAGGTGGCTGAGGCTGTAGGCATCTCAACTGAGCGGGTACATCACATTTTACATGAATATTTGGTCATGAAAAAGCTATCCGCGCCTTGGGTGCCGCGATTGCTCACACTCGACCATAAGCGCAACCGTTTGACCACTTCGAAGGAGTGTTTGGCGATGTTCAGCCGCAATCCGAACGAGTTATTGCGGCGTTTCGTTACCGTAGACGAAACATGGATCCATCACACTATACCAGAGACCAAGGAACAATCAAGACAGTGGGTTTCTCCGGATGAACGTGCACTAAAGAAGGTCAAAGTGGGTCTGTCTGCCAACAAGGTCATGGACACAGTTTTTTGGGATGCACGCGGTGTCATTCACATCGATTACCTTGAAAAGGGTAATTAAAACAATCACCGGCGAATATTATTCAGAGCTTTTGGACAGATTCGATATTGATTTGAAGCAGAAACGACCGCATTTGGCGAAAAAAAAGTGCTGTTCCATCAAGACAATGCATGACTGCACACGTGTGTAGTCACCAAGAAAATGGCAAAAATCCATAAATTGGGGTACGAACTGCTACCCCATCCAGCATATTCTCTAGATTTAGCCCCCTGTGACTATTAACTGTTTCCAAACCTGAAGAAATGGCTGGGCGGTAAGAGATTTGGGTCGAATGAAGAGGTCGTCACTGAAACAAACGCCTATTTTGAGGGCCTTGAGAAAACCTATTATTTGGAAGGAATAAAAAAATTGGAAAAACGCTGGACTAAATGTATCGAGCTAAAAGGAGACTATGTTGAGAAATAAAGCGCTTATTTGCCGAAATAAATATCTTTTATTCAAAAAGTCACAGACTTATCAAACCACCATCGTATTTATTCATTTCTCATAGTTAAGATATACGATCCACTAAACTATAATTATTTACTTACATCTAAAATAATTTGAAATTACTAGTATTTATAAGACATTAGCAATTTCGCTAATTAAAAAAAATTGTAGTTATTCACTTTGGGTTATCATCAATGTCGTTGGAATTATAACGATGAAGACGACGTTCGTGCAGTAGTGGAAAGTTTCGATGAACATGATCTTCCCGTTGACGTTATGTGGCTTGATATTGAATATACAGATGGCAAAAAGTATTTTACATGGGACCCTATTAGATTTAAGCACCCGGCTGTGATGCAACAAAACCTTACAGCTACAGGCCGCAAGTTGATAGTCATTATTGATCCGCACGTTAAAAGAGAAGGAGGTTATTTCCTGCATGAGGAAGCTTTAGCCAATGATTACTATGTCAAGACTAAAGATGGAAATGTTTATGAAGGTGATATCATGTGAAGAAATCTCCCTTTCTACATTGTTAAATTTTTCTTACTATTACAGGATGGTGTTGGCCCGGTTCAAGTAGTTACCCAGACTTCTTTGATCCAAAAGTCAGAGACTACTACTCAGGCTTGTATGCTTTAGATAAATTCCAAGGCTCAACCAATGATCTCTATATATGGAATGATATGAATGAACCATCAGTATTTAATGGTCCCGAAATCACCATGCCTAAAGATTGTATGCACTATGGTGGTTGGGAGCATAGACATGTCCATAATGTTTATGGTTTATTATATGTAATAAAATTAAAAAGGTTTTCATTTTAGAATTTCAAAATATTTGTTATTTCAGACTATTGCTACCTACGAAGGTCTACTGAAACGTGATAATAATAAATTGAGACCTTTTATTTTGACTCGTGCACACTTTGCTGGATCTCAAAGATATACAGCTATGTGGACTGGAGATAATGCTGCTGAATGGCCACATTTAGCTATTACAATACCAATGTGTCTTTCTGAAGCTATAGGTGGTATGAGTTTCTGTGGATCAGACATTGGAGGATTCTTTAATAATCCAGATGAGGAATTGTTGCAGAGATGGTATCAGGTAAGATGTTTTCATTGACTGATTGGATCAATAAAAAACGAGACTGTTTTAAATTGACATGAATAGTTCTATAAATAAGCTGACATATAAATATACAGTGTGTTTCACTTCATAGCTTGACACCTCTCTGTCTTTGTTATTTATAGTCCACAATCAATCCCGAATGTTTATCAGGTACAGAAAAGATTAAAAGAGATTTATAATTAGAAACGCCATTTGTTTTGGACCACCTGAAAATCCCAAAACCAAATTTTTTTTCAAAATCTTAAATACCTAGTATTATGCGTTTAAATTATCTTATTTTGGTTTAAAAGAGTGCCATGGAAATTGACAACAAAATCTTGTTTACTGTTAAAAGTTAACTAAAAATGCATATTCATTTAAATGTTGTAATAAATTGTGTAAGCATTTTATTTAACAAAATGGCTGAAACTATTGGTCGTTGAGAAGGGAGAAACAGTTCCAAACGAATTGCTTTTTCCTTTCAACGACCAACAATTTTAGCCATTTTGTTAAATAATATACCAAGACAATCTACCATAACACTTAAATGAATATACCGGGTGGGGCAATAGTGTGGGGAAGTCCGATAGCTCCTAAACGGTAACAGCTAGAAAAATCGTTCTAATACGGATGTAAACAGTGAATAGAGGCGCATCTAGAGAAATTATTTTCAAATATACAGGGTGTTGCAGAAAAGTGTGGCGTGCTTAAGGTAATTTTTTTTAAATAGAATGCCCCAAATATTTTTGCATATTTAACACCTCTCTTGGCAAGTTTATTCATATCTAAGATTTTAGCGCCATCTAATGACCGGTTTAGAAGTTATAAACTTTTTTTCAAAAAAATCGAGTTTTACATTACCCCACTTAACAGTTTACCGCTTTCACGGCCGCAACTGTGAAGACGAATTTAAGTAGGGATTTTGTTGCAGGGGCTTGTAGGGTGCTCTTCTTTAAAAGAAAATGGACCCACCATGTATAGGGTGTTCAAAATTAATTTTTAAATTTAGAGAACTTCAAAGCTAAGATTCACAACTTTTTCAAATGGAACACCCTGTATATTTTGTACCTTTGTGATGCAGAATTAAATAACGAACATTTTTTGTATGTACGTCCCTATAGCTATCTGTAACCACTTTTGATTTATTGAGGAAAAACTGCAAGTACACAATTAAAAACAATTATTTCTTTAGTTGTCAAGTGTGTTGGTTGTTTTTGTTCAACAAAACATTAAAGCTGCTAGCAATTGTTGTGCACGTATGCAAAACATACATTTCTCACAGTTATCGACCATCAGTGTTTAGTTTTAGTAGGTGTTTTAGTTTTTCAAAATGAATTTTAGTAATGAACTTGTAGTAATGAACTTGTAGACATGATTTTTGTTTTGGGCGAGTTGGAAAGAAATTGTTGGCTTGCCCGCAGAATTTACCACCAATGGTATCCTGAACGGATGCTCCCTAAAGTTCACAGCTTTCAAAACCTGCTCGATAGATTTGTGAGGACCAGCAATGTACAGTATGAAAAAAGTGAACGAATTAACAATGTTGTGAACAAAGAAAATGAGTTATCTGTTGTGCTGGCAACGATTGAGAATCCCCATGTTAGTCAGAGAGAAGTGAGCTCATCTGTAGGAATAAGTAGACGTTCTGTTGGTCGAATCTTAAAGAAAAATAAGTTTCATGCATATCACATTCAAATGCACCAGGAATTAACTGATGCCGATTTTCTAAAACGTTTACAGTTTTGTAATTGGGCCATAGGTAAAATGCACGACGATGCTACATTCTTCAACAACTTTTGTTCACTGATGAGGCAACGTTTCATAAAAATGGATTTGTTAACAGGCACAATTTCCATTATTATGCTACAGAAAATCCCCACTTTTTCAGACAACTTGATAACCAGCACAGATGGTCCATAAACGTTTGGGGGGGAATTATTGGAGAACATGTAATAGGGCCACATTTTTTTGATGGTACATTAACTGGAGCTATTTATCTTCATTTTCTGGAGAACTATCTGCCACAATCATTGGCGAACCTTCCTCAAAGGATCCGAAATGGGATGTGGCTTCGGCAAGACGGTGCTCCACCGCATTATTTACATGCAGTAAGAGACCACCTAAATAATATCTACCCACATCAATGAATTGGAAGGAATGGACCCACTAAATGGCCTGCGAGATCTGATCTTACAAAAATGGATTTCTTTTATGGGTATATGTGAAAGAAATTGTTTATACAGAGACACCAACCACAATGCAAAATATGAAGGATAGAAAAATACATGCTTTTAGAAGTGTCACGCCGGCAATGTTAAGAAACGTACAAAGATCGTTCCAAAGGCGCATCAAAATGTGTGTCCATGCAAATGGGCAACATATGGAGCATTTGTTATAGTTTTTTCTTTTGTTTTATTTGAAAAACCTTGATTTTTTTAAATAAATAATTTTTTAATTGTGTACTTCTTGCAGTTTTTTCTCAATAAATCAAAAGTGGTTACAGATAGCTATAGGGACGTACGTACAAAAAATGTTTGTTATTTAATTCTGCATCACAAAGGTACAAAATATACAGGGTGTTCCATTTGAAAAAGTTGTGAATTTTAGCTTTGAAGTTCTCTAAATTTAAAAATTAATTTTGAGCACCCTGTACATGGTGGGTCCATTTTATTTTAAAAAAGAGCACCCTACAAGCCCCTGCAACAAAATCTCTACTTAAATTCGTCTTCACAGTTGCTGCCGTGAAAGTGGCAAACTGTTATGTGGGATAATGTAAAGCTCAATTTTTTTGAAAAAAGATTTATAACTTCTAAACCGGTCATTAGATGGCGCTAAAATTTTAGATATGAATAAACTTGCCAAGAGAGGTGTTAAATATTGAAAAATATTCTACTTAAAAAAAAATTACCTTAAGCGTGCCATACTTTTCTGCAACACCCTCTGTATATCTGAAAATAATTTCTCTAGATGCGCCTCTATCCACTGTTTACATCCGTATTAGAACGATTTTTCTAGCTGTTACCGTTTAGGAGCTATCGGACTTCCGCACACTATTGCCCCACCCAGTATAAACCTGGATGATGTGTATGTAGTTCACAGGAGACTATTTCTAACTGACGAGATCTAAAAAGATTGAAACAGCTGTCCTAGTGTGTCTCCTGTGAATTATACACATCTCATTTATAATTGTGGGTTTTAATATTGTCACACATTGACTTATTACTAGACAGGATCGGATTATTGGTACGTCAATGATCCGACATTTCACAGGCTTATTAGCAAATCTTTCTCGTCTCTTGTTATTATCAACTAAAAATCTCAAAACTTTTATATTCACATCAATTTACTACTAAGCATTACTAATATAAATCATTTTGATAAATTACAGGCTGGTGCTTGGTTACCATTCTATCGTGCTCATGCTCACATCGACACAAAACGTCGTGAACCATATTTATACAGCCAGGATATACGCACTCGCATCAGAAATGCATTGAGACAACGTTATGCGCACTTACCTTTATGGTACACACTTTTCTGGGAACACGCACGTACTGGAGATCCAGTAATCAGGCCTCTACTGTATCAATACCCAACTCATACTGATGTTTATGATATCGACGATGAACTCTTAGTTGGTAATAAATTAAATTATTTCATTTAAAAAGTAAAGTTGTAAACTTTTTATTTTCGTATAAGGATCGTCGGTGTTAGCGCATCCTGTTACTAAATCAGGAGTTACAACAGAAAATATATATTTTCCTGGTGGCGCTAATGAGATATGGTATGACATTGAAGATTACCGTCCTATACCTGGCAGTGGATATTTGAGTGTTCCTGTTTCTATGGATAAAGTATGAGCATGATTAAATTTTGATCAGTTTTCTTTTAGTAAAGTAATTGATGCTTTTAGGTTCCTGTGTATTACCGTGGTGGGAGTATTATTCCTAGAAAAGACAGACCTAGACGTGCTTCAACATTAATGCATGACGATCCTTATACTCTTTATATAGCTCTTGATAGCAACGTAAGTGGATTTTGTTTTAAAATAATTTAAAAACAAAATTAATTTATGCTAATGATGGTTATTTATAGAAACACGCTCAAGGTACCCTTTATATTGATGATTATAAAAGCTTCGATTATAAAAATAAGAAATATTTATACATCAAATTTGTTTATGAAAATGGAAAACTTACCAGCAGGTAACTTTCGGTTTAATTTTTTATTTTACATAAATATATTGAAAATTATATTTAATTTTTAGCTTCATTGATGGAGATGCTAATTATCCAACTAAAGCTTGGTTAGAACGTGTCGTAATATTAGGGCCTCCTTCTGGTATTAAAGAGGCCAAACTTATTAGCAAAAGTAAGTCTTCAATACCTACCTTGTTTAATTGTTTGTTGTTGTTTAATTTTCTTTTTTTTTGCAGAATTAGGTAGTGTGAAATTGAAGGTATCTTATGATGGTGAAAATAGATCACTTACCGTTCGTAAACCTGGTGTTAGTCTGCAAGAAACTTTCAGCATTTCTCTTCACTAATCAAATCAGATTACATTTTTATTTTTTACGTAATAGTTAAATAGTAATTTAAGTTTAAAGTTGTTAAATTTAAGGATGAAGTGTGATTGGTAAAATACTAATAATAATAAAACATGACTGTCACTTACTCAGTCGTATAGTCGATCGTATGTGAGTGATTGCACTCTTCAAAGTTTTCGCTTTTAGTGGAAAAAAAGTACATAAAAATTTTGAAGTGTGAATTGCCTTAAGTAACAGTATAAAGCTAAGGCTAATTAAATTTTAAGTTAACGCAACACCTCGGCATAACTACCACACATTTAATTCTGATCGCGTCATCCGTTGCCCAGACAAGCCTGGGATGAGGTAGACAACGACCAGTTCTAAGAGTGAACGCCATGTGGTCTGCACTCAAGCTATATCATTTATATACAGTGAGCATAATGTAAGACTGTACATATTATCCATTCATTTTGTAGCAAAATGAGGGTTGTTCATGCTTTATTTTCATAAGTGTTCACTACTGACAATAATTTGTATTATTTTTTACTATTTTGCGTCTATAATAAGGCTGTTAAAGCACCCAAAACATTGTTTTTATAGCTCATTTGAGTGCTTTAATAGCCCAACTTTTTCGAAGTTGGTAGCATTGAAAAAAACAGAAAATCGACAAAAACTTCACTCTAAAAATTTGAATTTTCCTTAGAATATAAAACTGTAGGAAGGAACATAATCACCTGCCACATGCAACCGATATGGGGTCTCAATATGGCAGAGTAGGTGTTTCCGGTTTTGTAGTGAGACATTTCCATTGGCGGTTCTCGCTGTCTCAAAATGCGCACATAAGCTACATAATCTCAATTTTAAAACATAGTATTTTGAAATTAATCTTGGAATATAAATTTTATATTTAATATTTTAAACCAACGAATACTTACTTATGAAATGTCATTCTCTTCTTCGTATTTATCGGTGTTTGAGAGAAAAGCAGATTTAGATGGTGTCTAATGGTGGCCAGTGTGACATCATATCCGTCGCTTTTAAAGCTGGTTGCGCCGGGTAGCTACGTCGGTTCTTCCTATAGTTTTATATTCTAAGGAATTTTCAAATGTCACATTCATGTCAACTACCACAAAATTCCCTAAAGTTTGAAATTGCGATCTTTTTTATTTAAAAAAGGTAATAAAAGACGCAAAATAGAAAAAATTAGCATAAATAACTCGTTTCATAAGCGGCTCGATTTCTAAATTTGGAATTGTGCAATAAATCTTTACTATATAACTTGTGGAAGCAAATTTTTATTTGTGTAATATTTAGGAATTTACGAAAACTAATTAAATCGGGTTGATGAGATTACTATAATTTCTGTCATTGTTATTGATATTAAAATGGAAAAGATAGAAATAGTGAGATTAACATAACCATAGCAACCTTATCCGCAATGTTCAATTTTAAATTATTCAGTACATTAATTACACTCTCTATAACAACCGCCATTACATGGTAATCTGATGTACAATATTATAGAATAGAATAGAATATTTATTGTGTACTAGGAACAAAAAAATATAGTATGGTACAATTCAAAACCAAAACTAAAAATACAAACAATTCAAAAGTTAATAGTTTAAAATCTTTTTTTGCACATTAACAATTTAACCGATTAAAAAACAAAAAAATTCCTAAGAATTTACAATAAAAAATTTATCTAAAATTTAAGTATAATTTAAAAAAGTTGTTTTGGTTATTTTCCTGATATCATATGGCTCCACAGATATAAGGCATTTCTTTATAATTTTTTTAAAACTATTGATGGATGTAATATCTCGCATTACTTTGGGAAGTAAATTAAAAAAGATAAGCAACTATATAAGCAGCCTTTTTCGAGTAGAGTAGTTTTATGTAGGGGATAACGAAAAAAATCTTTTTGTCTAGTAATACGGTCGTGACCAATTTTAAAATTTGAAAAATAATCTCTATTTCTGTATGCGTAGCAAAGATACTCATAAACATATAAACCTAGGACAGTTAGTAAATTTAGCAACCTAAAAACTCCTTTACAGCTTTCACCAGGTTTCAAATTAGCTAAAGTTCTCAGTTTGACGATGTGCACCACCTCAGAACACAATTCCATAAATTAAAAGTGAATAGAAGTGGCCATAATAAGCAGTTATCAGTGTGTTATGATTAACCACTTTTTTCAATTCTTTCAAGAAATAATGAATTTTACTGAGTTGACCACAGAGCCGTTGTACATGCTCCAACCATTTCATGTGTTCATCTATTATGACCCCTAAGAATTTGGTTTTTGATGTAAGTTCAATGTTGCTGTTATTTATATCAATTTTTCTTGGATAAGCAGTTTCATTTTGATTGTGTCTAAATAATATACATTGAGTTTTATTTGTATTCATTACTAAAGTATTCTCCTCGAACCATTTAGTAACGGTTGAAATAGCAGACAGTTTTATCCTTTATCTCGTTATAATCTTTCCCAACAACTAACACAGTCGTATCATCAGCATAGTTTGTTAAAGTCACTGAATGATCATTTAAAGTTGTTGACAGATCATTTATGTATAGTAAAAACAAAATTGGAGCAAGTACACTGCCCTGTGGGACTCCTAAAGTAATAGGTTTTGAATTTGAAAAATGCTCAGCTGAGTTTGCTGTAATACTTACTTTTTGACAGAGGTTACTTAAATAAGACTGAAACCAATTGTAGGCCATTCCTCGGATTCGCATTTTTTCCATTTTATTCAGTAAAGTCTGATGGTGCACATAGTCAAACGCCTTGGATAGGTCCAAAAAACCCCGAGTGCAATATTTCCCCTATCAAGAATCTCTCGTACAAAAGTGAAAACAGCAGTAGTAATAGACTTTGTTTTCTGATATCCATGTTGGTTCAGTGCAATAATATCTTTCGCGTTCAAAAAAGACACCAATCTTCTGCACATGGCAATTTCAAATATTTTTGAAAAATTAGAAAGAAGGCTAATTGGCCTATAATTCTCTACTAATAGAGGATTCCCTTTTTTAAACAGAGGCTTTACTACTGCTAACTTCAACATTGTTGGGAAAACTCCGTTTAGCAAGGATGCGTTAATAATGTAAGTTAAAGGTTTCAAAATATAACAACCTACTTTTTTCAACATTACATTACTTATACCATCATCTCCACTGGAGTATTTATTTTTTAGACCAGCAATTATTTCAATGATTTCGGCTTCGGTTACTTCAGTTACATAAATAGAATCTGGTATATTACTTACGTGATTAAGATTAGTGTTTACTGGGATTGTGCCTACAAGTTTATTTGCTGCAGTTACAAAAAAGTCATTGAAAATACTAGAAGCCTCAGATGGAGAGAGAACTACTTCATCATTTGATTTAATCCCACTGAAACTTTCATTTTTTGATGCCCTTTTCTGTATGTATTATGTTCCATATAGTCTTTGTTTTATTACTATACTGGGGCCGCCGAATAGATATAGTACAAAAAAATCAAGGCAGCACAGATTGTACTGATTGGCTTTATGTGAAAGTGAAATTTACAATAAAACACTTTTGCATATGAATTGTTAATTCATTATAAATAATGCGTCTTTAAGAGATGCTAATATAAATAATAACCATACATTTTAAAAAATTGCAGTTTTATTAATTTAATAAAAATGTTATTAAAAGTTCGTGAGTAAGACAGTTTGACAGTAAACTAATTGATATCTTTTTGGTACAAGTAAACATGCCTTTCAATTTGAGCGGTATATTTGAATGCTACCAATAGAAAGGTTTTGTTAAAAAGAGGGGGTAATTGTAGGCGGTTTTAATTACTATATCTGTTCAGCGTCCCGAATATAGACTGAAAAATTTGATCGTCATAGTAGTTCTTTTTTTCTTGTAAAAGAAGTTTAGAATAAAAACCCTTATATTCATTGTATGCTTCCTTGGGCAGCTGATTTTGAATATACAGTTCAAATAAAAAGTTTAAAGTTTCCTTGGCATGAATAACCTCATCGGTCATCTATTTTGGTTTTTGGTTTTGATGAAATCTTACTTGCTTAACAGGAAATGCTGAGTTAAAATGAACTAAAAATAACCTAATAAATGTGTTGTATTTTTCATCTACTGTTAATGCCTCATATACTGAGAACCAAGTTTCATTTTTTAGGAGATTATAAAAATTTTGATAATTTTGTGAACTAAAAATACGTTTATAACTATATGAGTTTTTAACATTTTCTTGTTTTTCAAAAATGGTGATTTCCTGACCAAAATGATCAGATATGTTTTCATTTAAAACACTAACATTATAAACTGAAAAATTAGATAAATAAATGTTGTCTAGGTAAGTTGACGTGGTGGGAGTGACTCTAGTAGGACAATCAATTATAAATTTCATATTATAAGTGTTCAAAATATTGTTTACAGAATTTATGTTTCTAATATTTTTTCTAATGGTAACATATCTATATTAAAATCTCCAGCCACTACCACTGCCTTTTTTCCACCATGAGTTGCAAGATGCAATAATTGATCTAATTTATTTAAAAAATCGTCTGTGCTTGTGTCCGGGGGCTTATATATTACACATATGATGTGCCAATGACCATTTAATTTGAATTCAGCTGCTGTACATTCAAAAATATAGTCCTTACTTAGTGAATTTATATCATCCCTAATAATTGGTCTTAGAAAATCTGCACAATACAGAATAACACCTCCATGTGCCCTTTTTGCAGTGCGACAATGATATGAAGCGACTTTATAATTTTCTAACTGGTATGCCTCTATGCTACTTGCATTTAACCAAATTTCAGTCAAAGCTACAAAATGAACATTTAGACTGCTTACAACTAAATTTATATTATTTAGACAATTAGATAGTCCCTGAACATTTTGATGAAATAGTTTTATACAATCCTTGCTATTGGTCTCTATTTTGTTATGTGATTGCTATAAGCTCTTTGTTTTTTTAGACTCAATATCTAGAATTCTTTTAAAACAAGGGCATTCTGGATCTGTTGCTCTATGATTAACTTGTAACGATTTTTTAATTTGACATTTGTTTCAAAACAATTTATACATTTTACTATTTCAGATTTACAATCAGAAGTCTTATGACTATCACCAGAAGTATAACAGGTTAGGTTATTTTCATTTACCACATTTTACCTTTACATTTTATTATTACACATTTTACCGCTATATGTCCATATCTTGCACAGTTAAAACATCTAGCATATATAAAGCTCACTTTAACTTAAACTAGCTATGTTTCGAATAATGGTAGAAAATTATCAATGCCAGATTTACTTGACATGAGGCCCTAGACTGAATATATAAAGTGGGGCCCTGTCTTACTGTAACAATGAAAAGTTACATGAATCTATTTGAAGAACAAGATTAATTAAAATTTTATTATTATAATTCATATTTTGCATAAATACGTTACAATCAGTACATTTACAATAAGTACTACAGTAAGTTTTAAATCGAAATAGCTTATGTAATATATAACTTCTCTAATAAATATATACAAATATTACCAGAAGTTAAATTCATTAAAACTTAAATGTACTGCAACTTCAATGCGGGGCCCCTCGAACTTGGGAGCCCTAGGCTGAACCCTTTTCAGCCTAATGGTAAATCCGGCGCTGAAAATTATTGTGTCAAAAAACTGGTTAAAAGTATTCTCAAATGAAGTTAGTAATAATTCATTAACACCATTTAACATCCATTTTTAGAGAGAAATTATAGTTTGCAGAAAATACGTATAATATGAAAACTGTTTCTCTTTTATATATATTATGTAATTAGGAGATCAAGCGATACTTTAAATCTGAGAAGATGTATTATAATGATTTAAAGAAGCTTGATCTCCGTATTGCATAAGTTGTTTTATTTTATTTCGTATTTCAATTCTAATTTCTCCCTTTTAAAATTTATTCGAATTTATTGTATAAAGAAGCAAGTTGCCTTGTCTGTGTCATCATACGCGTAACCAAGGAGATAAAAAGCAGCATGTCACGTGTGGCTGTTATGCAATATCAAATGATTTACGTTGCCAACCACAACAGAGATAAAGATATAGTTTATTTTACTAATTGTGGTATATAAACAGTTGTTGAAATACGAAATGAAATAAAATTATTTATTTAACAGTGGATTTGTTGACAATTCTTTTGGTCAAATTTAGAGGTAAAGAGAAGTAATCAAAAAATTACAATTAAGCATAATTTATTTCTATATTTCCTATAGCTTAAAACACAATGTCATCCTGCGGTTTTTATCTTCTTTTCAGGAAAGGTAATTTTTTTATAATCATTGTTAAGTGTTTTGTAATAAGGATTCCTGTGTTGTAAGTAATATTGAAAAATATAACATTTAAAATGTAATTTTTAAAATATTTACAAAAAATATGTAAAATTAAAAATCTTGGGAGGGTACCCTGAGGCGGGGGCCCGGGGCAGGCCGCGCCCCCTTGCTATGCCACTGTCTGTAATATCTATAATCATTGTATTTCAAACCCATATTTGGTTGTACTAAGGTAAGAATATATTGTTCTTATTAATTCTTTGCTGTTTCACTTATCTGTACCATTTATCTTTGGTATTTGAAGTTTCTTCTACTTTGCACGTAAATCACCGGCAGAGTAGTCGGTACACGGTAAACCAACAGACCTAAAATAGTTTTATGTAATTGTTATCCAACTCTGGTGCATGTAACGGTATGAAAAATAGTTATTTACACGAGGAGCTTGGAAAGTGCTACTTTCCCAGGCGAGCTGACAAATTTCGGGGCGACGCCGGAGGCGGAGCCCTGAAAGTCAGCGAGACTGGGAAAGGCACTTTACAAGTGAGACGTGTATTAAATTTTCCCGGCACCTGCCATTGTCTTCAATATCAGAATGATGTAGTTCCAGATAACTGATTAAAAAAATATATCGAAAAATTAAGATAGGTACTTGGTTAAAATTTCTATAGCAAACCATCTAAACATAACAAAAATCGAAAAACGTCAGTCGGTTAAATTACAATAATTTAGAAAAAAAGTAATGGAAAGTGACGATGAAAACATTCCGGCTAATATTGTTGAGGCCGCTAATACTGCCACACTGGAGTTGTTGCCTAAGAAATCCAAGGAAAGATATATGAAGATCTATGTCGAGTTCACAGACTGGTGCAAGAAAACCAATGCAAAACGTATAAAAGAGGAGGTAATGCTTGCTTACTTTGTTGAAATGGGAAACACGGTCAAATCATCCACACTTTGGAGCCGACATTCAATGCTCAAATTAACGTTGATGGTTCACGAAAACATTGACATTAGTAAGTTTGCTAAAGTCATCGCATTTTTGAAGAGAAAGGCCGTAGGCTACAAAGCCAAAAAGTCCTGTATATTCAATAGAAACGAAATAGACAATTTCTTGTTGCAAGCTCCAGACAACGATTTTCTGCTTATGAAGGTAATTCATCTTTTTTTATTCATACCTATGTGATTAATTATTGATAATAATTTTAGACCGTTCTTATAATCGCTGTTGCTGGTGGATGTCGAGTGGATGAATTGGTCAAAATGTCTATTGATGACGTTGAAGACAAGGATACAATTCTTGTTGTACACGTATCAAGTTCGAAAACCTATGCTGAACGAACTTTTGTTGTTGTCGGTGGCGATAACAACATTAACTTAAATCTTTACCGGAAATACGTTGCACTGCGTCCATGTAATACTCCACATCGAAGACTATTCGTATATTATAAAAATGGAAAATGTACCACCCAACCTGTGGGTCACCACACATTAGGTGCAGTTCCGTCCAGAATGGCCATGTTTCTTGGATTATCAAATCCAAAGGACTATACAGGACATGCATTTCGCAGATCCTCAGCTACTCTTTTAGTCGACGGAGGAGCTGGAATGACAGAACTAAAAAGACATGGCGCATGGAAAAGTAATAGTGTTGCCGAGAGTTATTTAGAAAACTCTTTGCAGAATAAGATTAACACCGCCGTTACTATTCAGAACTGCGGTCGAAATAAAGAAGAGTCTGTGTCCGGTTTGAAAAATATTTCAACAGAAAATTTGCCCATTAATTTTAACAATGTTACTAATGCATCGGACAGTTCAATAAGTGTTCCCTGTTACATAAATTTTTCTTCTTGTCAATGTAATGTGAATGTAAACATTAATAAACAATAAATATAAGGTTTAAACTCCTTTGCAGTAAACTTTCAGATTTTGAGACTGGGAAATAGTTTCTCAGTCTGAGACTGGGAAAGACAGTTTTTCCAGTCCCAAATGAGACTGGAAAAATCAACTTTCTAAGCAGGTGCCGGGAAAACTTATTCTTATAGTTTACATTTATATTGGAATATGTTAGTTAAAATCATATTTCAAATAAACTCACGAATAAACAGAAATGTCAGAATCATATCTACCTGGGATCAGTGGCGTGCCTAGTAATTTTAATAAAAACTTCGAATAAAACAAATTAAATTTATTTATTTTATATATGGAAGTATTTCTTAAAAACCCGAATTAGATGCAATTAATTTAATGGAATTATGCTGCAAAATAACGTTTTTTATGACAGCGACATTAAAGTAATCCATTTTACGCATAGCAGATGTGTACACGTGCTGTTCCCATTTTTTGTCCAGTGCATTGACCTAGAAATATATTATTTTTTAAATTTTACAGTCTGTTTAATGTTGCCTTTTAGGAATATTATTATAATATTATTATAATAATATAATAATATTATTATAATAATAATATTATTATTATTAAAAACTATATCCCCATTCGTCTTAAAGAAAAATTTTAATAGATGGCGACGGAGATTTTATTCAATGGGATTATATCGAACTACTAAACGAACTGCAAGAAAATGAAGGTTTATATTTAGGCAACAAGTTACGTCGGCAACACATCAATTTTTCTAAGCAGAAAATGAAAGTTCGTTTAGCAGTTCAATTACTGAGCGCTTCGGTAGCAGATGCACTAGAGTATTGTGAAAATATTTTAAAATTAAAGCAATTTAGGGGATTCCAAGGAACAGTCAAATTCATAAGAATGATAAATGCTATTTTTGATATCTTAAATAGTCGATCCTTGGCACCCCCAGACTTTAAGAAAGCTCTATGTGCAAGAAATATTGATACAATTAGTAATTTTGTACATACTGTTATAGACTATTTGTCAAAATTAAAGTTTGATGATGGTTCGTTGGTAATCGAGTCCAGAAAAAAAACTGGTTTCTTAGGGGTCATAGTATCTTTAAGAAGTGCATTGTTATTATATTCAGAAATAGTTACACACGGGAATTGAATCTATTTGCCCATATACAAAATCAGTCAAGACCATTTAGAGTTATTTTTCTCATCAATTAGAGCAAAGGGCGGATTTAATAATAATCCATCGGCTCGCCAATTTAAAGCAGCGTATAAAAGATTATTGATTCGGGCGGAAATTAGAGAGGGGGGTGTGGGAAATTGTGTTCCTCTTGAACAAATTCCAATCTTAGTATGTTCAAGCAAAACACCGGAACTGGAAGAACCCGAAGAAATTATTTGAAGCAATAACTGACATCGATGGCAAAATGATGCAGAACATATGGGCTGATCATGATTATCTTACTGATTCAATGGCTATGACTAGATGTAGTATTGAAATCATTATTTATATTGCCGAATTTGTGTGCTATAAATTGCAGAAAGCATTACATTGTGAAAGGTGCATATCGGCATTACTTGGGGAACGCTCAAATTTTCTCTATTCATTAATAACTCAAAAAACACAGGGAGGTTTGACGTACCCATCAGATGATGTGATACTAATTTGTAAAAGGTCAGAAGAATATTTGAGGGCAAATCAAAACAGTTTACATGAGAAAAATTATATTTCAAAACTTATTATTGAAATTATATCGAATTTGAACAAAGATATTTTTGTCAATTTAAATTCTCATGTTTTGGAAACTGAAACAAATCATATATATTTTCTAATCAAAGCAATATGTAAAAAGTATTTAGACATTCGTTTACATTTTATTTGCAAAATGCAAAATCAACCTAAAGAGCACATCCGGAATCAACTAACAAAACTGATTTTATTTCAAGGACAACAATAAATTAAAATGATAGATGAATATTTTCTTTATTTTTGATAAATATTTTGTTTTAAGTAGAATAAATATTTGAATAAAAATGCGACTTTTATTATAAACCCTTTTACCGCATTTACGTGACGCCTATGGTGCGTTTTCTTTGGAGGTAGTCGGTAACACGCAAATGCGAGTGATTACGCATCCTCTATCCTACATAATCTAAGGGACAAAGCGTCATAAGTTTGACAGCAAACTGGCAAACTTTGAGCATCTCTTATAATGTACAATTAATATTAAATGTAGAAGAATTCCATGGCATTAATATTTGCGCGTTTATATTATTTTTTGATTTGCTTTTTATGTGAATCAATTGTTTTTATTAATGTTACAAAATATTCAATCTCGGTATGTACCTCAGAAGTGCTATGATACTTATTATACATTACACTTCTTGTGTTTTATGCCAACCTTACATTTTTACATACATATATTTTTTTCAGGTACGAGTTTGAAGTGATTGAAATAAATCCACACCATGCCGTAACTCTCCAATTGTAATGTCTGTTAGAGTAATTCTACTAGAAGAAAGAGTACCTCATCATCACATCTTTTAGTGGTAAGAAGCTATTTCGTTGCACTTAGGAAGGAAGATTAATTGTTAAAGTTTGTACTCGACAATCATTTTAGATATAGTTTAGATGTTCTCATACATTTTCTTCTAAAACAATGTAAGAATCGTTTGCATCTATACTGCTAAACAATCGTACGTAATATATACAACTGTAAATGTTCAATACACATAAATAAAATATGCCCACTAATGGTGGTGAGAAGCCATTGGAATATATATATAAGTACATATAAATGCTTACAAAAAGTAACTTTGGAAAAGCATACGCTTGTTTATACTGATAAAACCACATTTTCTAGCAATCAAACTGTTCAGTGTTGTGTTTAAAATGTGTCATTGTATCGATGCAACGGTGATGTCATGCATGAAATGTTTCAAACAGTTTTAAATCTCAGTGGCCGCATATATTTAAACCAGTGATTTGCGCACTAACATTTTGATTTGACATTATTGGCAGCTGTTTGGTTGTGATAACATTAATTTGAAATGTAATAACATTAAAGAGAATATATAAGCAATTGAAGATGATTATCGGAATAATTAGATATCGTTTGTGTCAAAATTATACTTTTAATGCCCATTATTTTGTAACAAAATAAGATTATCTACATATTACACATTTGCAGAAAAGCTTTGTTGATTGCTAAGTTATAGGTTACGCTTACAATGTTTTGAATAAACCACACCTATAAAACTGGTTTAAAGTGCTTCATGCTAGTGACTTTCAAATGATGATGAACTTTGTCAACTGGGTTTAAATACATGCATAAATACAATTCATTGCTAAATAGCACCTCATTTGAATGTAATATAGTTATGTAGCTACAAAAGTTCATGAAAAGGACATATATGACAACATACGCTCACTCAATGCTGAGAAACCATTTGGATGTAATATTTATAATTGTAAATTCCCACAAATGGCAAGTTTGAAAAAACCCCTCCTCACTCATAGTGGTGGTAAACCATTTGAATGTGAAATATGTGACTATAAATGCTTAGTAAGAGGGAATTTGCAACGCCATATGCTCACTCATACTGGTCAGAAACCTTTTAAGTGTAATATATGTAATTATAAATTCTCACGAAAAGGAAGTTTGCAAAAGCATATGCTTACGCATAGCGGTGAAAAACCATTTGAATGTGATATATGTGACTATAAATGCTCAGTAAAATACAGTTTGCGAATACATATGCTCACTCATACTGGTGAGAAACCTTTTAAATGTAATATATGTAATTATAAATGCACACAAAAAAAAAGTTTGCAAACGCATATGCTCAAGCATAGTGGTGAAAAACCATTTGAATGTGATATATGTGACTATAAATGCTCAGTAAAATACAGTTTGCGACTCCATATACTCACTCATACTGGTCAGAAACCTTTTAAGTGTAATATATGTAATTATAAATTTGCAGTAAAAGGAAATTTGCAAAACCATATGCTCACACATAGTGGTGAAAAACCATTTGAATGTGATATATGTGACTATAAATGCTCATTAAAACAGACTTTGCAACGCCATATACTCACTCATACTGGCGAGAAACCTTTTAAATGTAACATATGTGACTATAAATGCTCAGTAAAAAGTAGTTTACAGTTGCATATGCGCACTCATACTGGTGAAAAACCATTTGAATGTGATATATGTGACTATAAATGCTCAGTAAAAGAAAATTTACGATGCCATACACTCACCCATACTAGTGAGAAACCTTTTAAATGTAACATATGTGACTATAAATGCTCAGTAAAAAGGAGTTTACAGTTGCATATGCGCACTCATACTGGTGAGAAACCTTTTAAATGTAATATATGTAATTATAAATGCACACAAAAAACAAGTTTGCGAAGGCATATGCTTATGCATAGTGGTGAAAAACCATTTGAATGTTATATATGTGACTATAAATGCTCAGCAAAACAGCATTTGCAACACCATATACTCACTCATATTGGTGAGAAACCTTTTAAATGTTACATATGTGACTATAAATGCTCAGTAAAAAGGAGTTTACAGTTGCATATGCGCACTCATACTGGTGAAAAGCCATTTGAATGTGATATATGTGACTATAAATGCTCAGTAAAACCGAGTTTGCAACAACACATACTCACTCATACTGGTGAGAAACCTTTTAAATGTAACATATGTGACTATAAATGCTCAGTAAAAAGGAATTTACAGTTGCATATGCGCACTCATACTGGTGAAAAACCATTTGAATGTGATATATGTGACTATAAATGCTCAGTAAAAAGGCATTTACAGTTGCATATGCGCACTCATACTGGTGAAAAACCATTTGAATGTGATATATGTGACTATAAATGCTCAGTAAAACCGAGTTTGCAACAACACATACTCACTCATACTGGTGAGAAACCTTTTAAATGTAACATATGTGACTATAAATGCTCAGTAAAAAGGAATTTACAGTTGCATATGCGCAATCATACTGGTGAAAAACCATTTGCATGTGATATATGTGACTATAAATCCTCAGTAAAAGGGAGTTTGCGACGCCATATACTCACTCATACTGGTCAGAAACCTTTTAAGTGTAATATATGTAATTATAAATTTGCAGCAAAAGGAAATTTGCAAAACCATATGCTCACACATAGTGGTGAAAAACCATTTGAATGTGATATATGTGACTATAAATGCTCAGTAAAACAGAGTTTGCAACGCCATATACTCACTCATACTGGTGAGAAACCTTTTAAATGTAACATGTGACTATAAATGCTCAGTATAAAGGAGTTTACAGTTGCATATGCGCACTCATACTGGTGAGAAACCTTTTAAATGTAATATATGTAATTATAAATTCACACAAAAAGGAAGTTTGCAAAAGCATATGCTCACACATAGTGGTGAAAAACCTTTTAAAGGTAACGTATGTGACTATAAAAGCCCAATAAAAAGGAATTTGCAGCTCCATATGTTCACTCATACTGGCGAGAAACGTAAAAAAGTTTCAATGAATTTTGGATCAGGTCCTGACATTCGTAATTGACTTAGTTACGGAAGGCAGTCTTGTTTTTAAAAACATAAATTCAATTGTTTTGTCTGCATCGTAAATCGTAGTTTGTTATTGTTATGTTAAGGTTGAATGACACTAAAGCAGATTTATGTGTTTGTACAAGTTTGCGGTCTCAATTTTGTGACGGAATATTACCTATGTAGAATTTTTGTTAATTCATTATTGTTTTTAATATTGCTTTAAAGAATTTGAATATTAGCAAATATGTTTTTTGGAAACATTGGAATTGAGAAGGAAGTACACATACTACAAATACTGTTTTAAAGTAATTAACATGTAACAATAATGTAACCACAATAATATCATTAGAATGGAATGGTGGATAGATTTAGATTACTTAATACGTTTTTAAACTTTTTAATTTTCTAAATTTTATTAACGAGTAAAATGGAATCAAAACTAATGATAATGAAGATATTTTCCAATATTCTGTAAGGTCAGGTGTATATTACCACGTCCTTCTGACAATGAATCCGTATGATCTCGTTTCTGACGCATTGTTTTCTACAAAATAATAGGGAAACCCCCTATTGAAGTCTTTATGTTATGATTGAACATCCTATCAGTTCACGGTCACAATTTTATAACGGGCTGCCAGAATCTTTGTTATTTAATCACTAATTGTTTTAAAGAAACGGAAGTATGCTTGAAAGTCATTAATTAATCATTTACTTTCACGTTTAACTCGGTAAAAACTAAAAAAATAGACTAATTTTGTATGCATACATACTGTTGTGATATAAGGTGGTCAATAAGAAAAATGAAAGCATTAATTGTTGTGAATAATAAACCCTTCAACACTTGATGAAAGATGAAAGGTTATAAATTGTAAAACAAACTTGTTATTGTTAAAATTCACAAACACAAAATCATGGTAAAACAGTCTGAAAATATACACAACTAAATATCACTTACCTTTATCATAAAAAAATTCTCCTATAATTTCTAAACTGGAAAACAAGTTCCATAAATGCATGCGACGAAATCAGGAGGGTCGTTAATTAATTAGGAAGCTATATAAATTATATCTGTAAAACGTTGTTAATGGACTAGACACAAATAAATTTCTTTTAAACATTTAAGTGGATAATTTTATTTATGAACACCCAAAAGAAATAAAAATTTTAAATTCATTGGAGAGAAACAAAAACTTTTCATTAACATCTTAAATTTAAATTAATTAAACAAACATGAAAAAAATGAAAAAAAGAATTAAGAGACATTCTAATTCTCTGTCCTTTTTAATTTTTATCTGATCAATTCAACAATCTTATACTATCAATAAAAATTGAAAATCACCCTAACTTGAAAGTTGGTAAAATTACCTGCTTATTTGTTGACAACATGTTCACAATCTATGTCATCCTTCAAATGGATTTTATTTGTGATTTTTGAAGATAATTATAATTATTAAAGGTGCAATATGTATCCATGACGTGAGTACATAAAATAATTCGATTATTTGCAACAAGATTCCATTACCTTCCTTTAATTCGTTCCATACAAAATAAAAATTCCAAACATTTCTCCAAATAATAATAACATTCTGAACACTAAATTTAGAAAACTGCACTTTTGTTTATTTCACTTTTAGTTCACTTTGATTGTTCATTTTAATTATTATTAATTAAATTATTAAGAACTTTAAAAAAAATTAAAAACAAGATGACATTTGTCATACCCTCACTTTGTTGACATTTGAGTGACATAAAACTCACCAACATAACATCGAAATTTTATCAACATAACGTACAAACTGACATGACTTCTGCTCTGTATGAAAATTCAAGAGAAAGTAACCAAATTTTCGTGCTGTTTCTATAATAATTGGAAAACAATTGTGAATCGCTAGTGATTTTCCTAGTTAGGAACTAGATTAGTCAGGTTTCTAACTAGAAACAACATCTTTCCCACCAAAAACCTTTCTAACCAAATTGTTAATAAAAAATTAAATATACCTTCTCACCCATGCCTTTAATAATTTTCAGGAGAAAACATGCCATAAAATGGCTCCAAAATATCTAAGTCAACCAACGACAGAAAATCGTTCATCCTAAAATTGAGTTTGTGAAATTCAAGTGGAGAATCTGTTTAAAATTTATCCCTTTCCATCTCACAGTGTTGTAATGTGTATTCTCAACATTTTTAATGCAAAATTTTATTGTTTTAAAATAAAAATTGTAAAATCCTTTAATAATTTCATCTTTCGCCTGGAAGATAGGCAACACTATTGTTGCCTATCATCGGATTTGAGGGTAGGTAGGTTTAAACAGAATTTGTCGCTTGTTAAGAGAAAAATGTTGAATATAACACAAAAATGCTTATTGTTATTACTAAGAGAAAGTTGTAAATTATAGTACATAGGTACAAAGGATCATTCAGCCGGCATTTACAAATAAAACCTTTTATACACATTTAACACATTTTTAAGAACTTCCTGTTATTTGTTAAGTTCTGTTATTTTTCAATGGAATTTGTTTATGTGTTAAATTATAAGTGTCAACATTTGTGTTTGTTAAATAATTGTAAACATCTGTTATTTAGCGTATAGCATTTCATAGTAAACAACCAGACTGTCAGCACCGGCTAAAGTTCGGTGAATTATTGAAAGGCTCCAAAATTTTTAATGCAAAATTTTTTTTGATAGAAATTCTTTTGCATTTTTGTGATCTATCCACCTTTTAAACCGGTGTGAATTTAAAATGAATCACTCTGTATAGTTTTAAATTTTCAGTTAATCAAAATAGCAAACGTCTAGTATTTTAAGATTTTTCTTACCTAGCACCAACCTTCCAAAAAAATGTTACTATATTGTACGGCTTGGCAAGTATGCGATATCATTTGTTATTTTTCCTTTGCTCACACCCATTCAAAACCCAAAACCACATTTTACTAACACTCTATAAACAATTACAACAGAGTTGCAACTTGTTTATTTATTCGTTATATTTATGTTAAACGAAATTAAATTTTGTTTATAGTACGTACAATCACAGCCAAAAAATGGAAACACTAAAGGTAAGTACTCACAGCAGCGGATCCGCAGGCGTATGTTATACGATTGGTCGGTTTGAGTCGATTTAACTCCAACTGACCAATCGTATGACATCCACCTGTGGATCCGCTGCTGTGAGTACTTACCTTAATGGTTGCCACTTTTCTATAATCTTACCTACTGTAAGTGTTGTTTGCATCTTATAAATTATTTCAATGTTATTCAAATGTCATAGAAATTTCTACAATAAAGTCCGGTAAGCACTTTTTAATCGTCTTTTCAATTATTTAAAAAGTGTTTCTATTCTTTTGGCCGCGATCATACTACTACTTGTTCTACACACGGCTGCTGTGTTGTAATGTATGTATGTATATTTTGGTTTATCACATGTAAAATATAAAATAAATAAAGCTTGTTTTACGTTCATTGTATGATTAAAGAGTAACTTTTTAAGACTCAATAATAACATTTTATAATTAAATTTGCATTTTTAAAATTAGTTAAAGTTGTTAAGTTTAAAATAATTTAATTTTACGACAAAAGGAGTAAGACATGCAATTTTTATTAATTGTAAAGCGAAACACATGCCACTGGCATGCCCGGTGGCACGTAATAAATATATTCTTTTTTGATCATCTTTGTACATCACTTTGGCATGTAAAAAGAATGCAAAAAAGATCAAAATAACATAATAATTGCCGGGCAAGCAAATACAGCAAATATTAATATTCCTCCAACACTTCTCCACATTCAGAAGTAGCCACAGTAGTATCAGTATAATATTCCTGTCGTGTACTCGTTAACACATTTAATTTTTGTGTGGGATCTGTAGCACGGCCACTTAGCATCAGCAGTGGTTTTACTACAGCTTGATACCACATTCTAGCTTACGTGATTTTGTAAATACTTCTCTTGTAGGAAATGTTTGTGGCACTACTGGCAGACATTACTGTACCAAAATGCATAACCCAAAGAGCACAGTATTCTATACTTTGACCTTCATGACACTTGTGCTTTTTAACGATGTTTGATGCTCACCTTTTTTAACAACGAAGCCTGCATTGAAATTTTCTGGTGAAACATGTTCCGACGTTGAAATTTGCTAACCTCAAATTGTCCAATCGGTTCTGCCATGCCCTATCATCTGATTTCCCCTACCACTTAAAATTTTACGGATCCGCTTAAAAACTTGATTAGAAGTCTAGTTTCCCGCTCCTCAGAATTCAAATTCTGCGACGCCGCTTAACTGTAGTTCACTGAATTTGTATTATAATCTTGAATCAAACCGACCAATCGTATGATATCCGGTTGCGGATCTGCTACTGTGAGTAGCTACCCACTTACAAGATCCTAGGAAAATCCAAGGCGAGTTCTTAAGCTTAATATAAAACTGATCTTGAATAACTTTAACCTCACCTTATTTTTCTTAAACACAAAACACTAGCTTTGCCTTTTATTTATTTGTTAGCATTCTTTGATGAAACATATCTGTAAAGTATTTAAATCTTTTAAGATTTAAATCTTTTTTAATATTTAAAATCATTTTGCAAAAGATTTAAATACTTTTTTCTAGATTTAAATCAGCGTTTTACAACCGCCGGTCCGTCAGAGATTTTTGCCGGTCCACAAAGAAATAACAGTATTTTCAAAATTTTACTGAAAGAATTTTTTAATTCGTGTTATCATGGAGCTAAGGTAGGGTCAAATAGTTTATCGGAGTTGCCCAAGAGTAAACTCTGACTTTTATACGGAGCCGGCGCTGTATACATACATACGTGACGTACCTATGTGGTGAGGTAATATCCAACAATAGGCAATAAGGGGAATCTCCCATTTTAGAGTTTTAAGCGGGTTTGGCGCGCATGGGTCTAGGCATACTGGAAACCGAAAGAATTTTTATCTTGCGTCCCCGATTAACGCGAACGATCAAAATCCGAGTTTCGTGGTTTCGAGGGGCCGCCAAAACTTGCTTCGATCCGGTCCGTTTTTTGTGTGTCGATGCGTTTGGTAGTTCCAGTCTTGGATTTGAAGTCTCCACCGTCTCCGGTAAACCGTTTAGGTGGAGGCGGCAAAAAACTTACGGAGCCTTAAGGTAGTTCGGAGCGAAAATCTGAAAAACAGAATCTTTGCCAGCGCAGTTCCTCATTCATTTCTGCCGGAGAACCCCGGGCAGGGGCTAGGGGTGACATGCGGTTTTTGGGAGTGATCGAACATGTGTTGGCGGCATTCGATGTCACGCAGCTGCTACGATCGATGCATCTATTGGTTTTTCCTTATCTCCGCTCGTTTTAGAAAGTCGGTATCTCGGAAACCATATAATCCGAAACGACTATCTTGACGTCAAACGACGATCAATCTCAAAATGTTTCCCCTTCAAATGCTGTAGAAAACCATAAGAAAAAAGTTACAGTCGAGAAACTGGAAATTTTGTATTTGTTTTTCCACCCGAGAATCGCGCTAAAGTAATATCGCCGCCCCCAGCCTAATCGGGTTCCTAAGTAGAAACTTATAGAGGTCTTATATGATTGCCTTCTGGGTCATTTGAGCCCATTCCCGTTTTTGGCCTCAGCTTCCGAAACCCCCTCGCCAGCGTCTCCGCTCCCTGTCTAGATATCTGGTTTTGAACGATGGAACGTCCTATGTGTGTTGAAACCGGTCTTTGGCGCCGCACCTGCCCTGCGATCGTTTTTCGTTCGTTTCGTTTGGCGAAAAGAGAAAAACTCCGGCCTCTCGGTACTCAACGATTTCGGGCCGTTTCCAGTTTTGGTCGTTTTAGGTGTGGATTGCGGGAAGCGGACGAGGTACGAAAACCGACTTTTGTTATTATAAAGAATGGATATTGATTTATTTTAGATTGTTCTTGTACAGTGTAAAAGTTTTATTATTATGTGATTTATTTTGCGAACCTTACCGGTCTGCAAGCAAATGCTAGGTCGTTTGGCGGTCCGCGAACGAAAAAGATTGGGAACCGCTGATTTAAATCATTATTCATTTGATAAATATTTAAACTTCTAAAAATGTTTTAAATCAATAAAAAGTATCTAATTCTTTTGCAAAATGATTTTAAATATTAAAATAGTATATTAAAGTATTAATTTCATAAGACACGTTTTTAATAATTAATTAAATTTAATATAAATTCAAAGTAGAATGTATGCCAATATATTTGTGAGATAAATAATTGCTACTTATTAGTGAATTAGAAAATTAGATGAAATATGAATAGTTATATTTCATTTCATAGAATAAATATCTTATTTGTTAAAGAAATTAATGAGGTATAAATTCAATAGTATTTTCAGCAAAGGATGATTTTTATTAACAAAAATAATTATTCATTGGATATTATAACTTATAAGGTAAAGATATATAATTTTATGAAACTGAATTTTATTACGTTAAGTTTATCGGGAGCATATTGCACATACACAACACAATGCATTCCATATGATGTCAGTATCAAAATTTATCATTATAAATTATTAATTTATAATCCTTAAAAATGATTTAAAATCACTTTAAAATATTTAAAATGGTTTCTAACCATTATGAGTGAGCAGGTGCTTTTTCAAATTTCCTTTTTCTAAGAATTTATAATTACAAATATTACATCCAAATCGTTTCTTACCACTATGAGTAAACAGATGCTGTTTCAAAGATTGTTTTTCTGAGCATTTATAATTACAAATGGTTTCTCACCACTGTGAGTGAGCAGGTGCCTTTGTAAACTTCCTTTATATGAACATTTATAATTACAAATATTACATACAAACGGTTTTTCACCACTGTGAGTCAGCAGGTGTTGTTTCAAATGCTCTTTTTGTGAGGACTTATAATTACAAATATTACATACAAATGCTTTCTCACCATGAGTACGAATGTGCCTTTGTAAATATTCGTTTAGGGAGCATTTATAATTACAAATATTACATGCAAATGGTTTCTCACCACTGTGAGTGACCAGGTGCCTTTGCAAACGTCCTTGATGTGAGGATTTATAATCACAAATATTACATCCAAATGACTTCTCACCACTATGAGTAAACATATGCTGTTTTAAATTTCCTTTTTCTGAACATTTATAATTACAAATATTACATACAAATGGTTTCTCACCACTATGAGTACGCAGGTGCTTTTGCAAATGGCCTTTTTGTAAACATTTATAATTACAAATAGTACATCCAAATGGTTTTTCACCACTATGAGTAAACAGATGCCGTTTCAAACTTTGTTTTTCTGAGAATTTATAATTACAAATATTACATACAAATGGTTTCTCACCACTATGAGTACGCAGGTGCTGTTGTAAACTTCCTTTTTGTGAGCATTTATAATTACAAATGTTACATACAAATGGTTTTTCACCACTATGAGTGAGCAAGTGCTTTTGCAAATGTCCTTTTTGTGAGCACTTATAATTACAAATATTACATACAAATGGTTTCACACCACTATGAGTGAGCAGGTGCCGTCTTAAATTTCGTTTTAGTGAGCATTTATAATTACAAATATTACATCCAAATGCTTTCTCACTTCCATCTTGCTGCATATTTTTGTTCATTGTGCTTTTATAGTGCTTACATTACATATTATGATTGTTTAATATCAGGAATGCATATATAAATTAAATGTTGCCTTATATAAAGAAATTTACGGTACATGTTTTTTTTACAATCTCTGGTGTAGTATCCTTTATTTTTGTTGACGATTACCTTGCTAAGTTGGTCACTAACTACAAATAGCTAATTTGTAATGATGAGAATATTTAAGTGAATTATCTTTCCTTGTGTTTTTATCCTCTTTTTGCTATAATTACTGTAGGTATCAGAAATTATAGTTCAATGGCTGTGGCGTAACACAATTTATTTAATCATTTCAAACTGCTACTTCCAAGTATTATTTGTTATTAGAGCTTAGAGCTATCTGGAGCACCAATAGAACATGAGCATTGGATTGAGCTGGAAGATTTTATTACATTAGCACAAACAATTTATATAAATGATAAAGTAAATTAAATAAATGTTTTTAAACTTCCAATGAAAACTCACTGTGCAAATACCAGTTTGTTGATGCTATTATTGGCTTGATTTATTAATAAATAGTTGTATACACTGTATTAAATTAATAATATAAATATAATCCAACCACGGCTTCCTCAATCTTGAGAGACAAATGGTAGCCAAAGATATGGCAGCTTGCTGTGGCCGAGGCGACACTAAAAATAACACAGGACTTTCAGACATACCAACTGTTAGTTGGCTACACTGAGCTAGGAACGAGTAGTAACAATGCCATCTAGATATTTACTCCAGGCCTTCAGGTAGAATCTGTGACGTCACGGTAAAGGGATATAAACATTTACGAGTTATTATTTAAAATTTCAAACTTTTTAACAAATACGATATTTTATCATTCTTATCTGCGTTTGTAAAAGAGTAAGAAAGTACAGTGGACCCATGAAGGTCAGCTGGTACCACAAAACATATGGTGGGCATATTAATTAAATAATTATCTCATAACCCATTAAATGCATCAATGGATCAACGTGGTAAGCATTTAAAAAAACTATTTGTAGACAACAAGAAAACATAATTTAATTCAAAATATAGAAATAACAGTTTTATAGATAACAATTTACAAACTATTCCATACATTTTTAATAAATTGCTGTGAATAAATAACTTATTCTAACCTATCCTAATTTGCCACTAATAATGAAGTTTATATTTTTGTAAATGTAGTTAATTTTCTTCTTTTTCCAACATGTTTGTCTTCTTTTAAGGTATTGGTCTTTAGTTTTGTATAATTGTTTAATAATATGTTTATCCATGTAGTTAAAAGTTTTTGGTATAAAGCTAAACGATTTCTACAGCAAGCGGTGCAAGTGTCTTTATCGAATTCAAATATTTCTAGGAGGAGTGATTTTAATATTCCTTTTTGATTTTTAGCTTTTATAAATAACGATTCATATGGTTCTGATGTTATCGTTTCAAATAACTGATATAGTGAAGTTGCAATACACAGTGATAGCTCCGAGGGATATTTTAAACCACCTCGGTCAAGTTTACAAAAGTAAGTATCTCTAGTTGGTAAGTGATAAATAATTTCTTTATTCACAATAAAACTGTCAATACATTCTTGACAATTTGCTTTGGACGTTACTTTATATCCCACATAACCAGCTATAAATACTAATGTTTGTAAAGTATCGTTACTGATACCAACATTTTCAAATTCATGTATAATTTGATCATTGTCCTGTAAAAACAGCATGTCTTCATTTATATACTCTTGAGTTGTGTCAGAATTTATATCGTCAATAATATTTCTTAACTTTAATGTAGTACGATTTAATTTTAGTATGCTATTAATTTTAATTTTTTTTTCAGAGTCAATAATTTGCTGGACGGAAACATTGTAATTACAACCACTCATTCTGCGATACTTGCCAAATCTACGCTCCAGTACATCAGTTTGAAAAGATCCTAACATAACATATGAAAAACTTAAACTATACAAGAGATAATCGCATACTTGAATTAAAGCTTCCGTTGTATGCAGTAAAGCTGAAAATGTTTCCTTGCTCAATTTACCAGCCCTTTTAAAATTTTCTAGAACAGTAATAGTTTCCCATGTTTTGAGCCATTTTGCGAATTCTTTTAAATAATTTATGTTAGCTTGATGCATGCTTCGAACGGGATCTGCATGAAAGTCACGAAGATGTTTTCCCTTTTTTGGATGTTTTACATTTACTGTTGACCACCAGTGACTAATAATCTGAATAAATTCTCTTGTCCCTAGGTCGCTCATGGCAGCAATTAGCTTCTCGTCAAAAATAGCAAGTGCAAGTTTTACATTTTGCCTTTCTAAATTGTTTGGAAAACAAGCTTTAAAAGATAGGCCAGGAGCTTGCTTAACAATAGAATTTTTCTCAGATTCATATAGATTTACAATTTCTTGAAATTTAGCTTCCCTTATTTCTGCATTATTTTCGAAAGAGGGATATATAAGTCTTTTAGTTTTTTCATTCAACCAATTATTTCTAATATTTTTTAATAAATGTACAGTATCAAACAATAAAAAGATTTTTTTTGATCGGTCACAGGGATGTTCAATAGAAATATTTAGTTTCTGTTCACCACTTAATTGTGTAAATAATTTAACATTTACTTTATTGTTATCTGTTATTATGCTAACTACTTCATAGTCACAATTATGTAATAAAGTCAAAATTTTGATGGTCTGTTCATATAAAAATTTTGAATCTAAATTTTTTACAGGTAAAAGAGCAACCACATCTTTATTGTTCGAAAGTAATGACTTCATCATAAAAACCTGAATTGTAGATGCTGCTTGAAAAGTGTCACTGTTGGCTGCTATACCTACGATATTATTGCCTGTGTAACTAATTTTAGGTTTTACATATATTTCGTCTACTAGTAATAAGCAAACCTTCTTTTCATGATCTTGAATGGCATTTGCTTTTTGTGTTAAATACAATTTTAAAGACTCATTAATTTCGCCATTAATATCATGAAGATTAAATGTTTTCAAATAAAATGGATTGGGCAACTTTAAAATGTTTTGTTCCCTTAGAAATGAATATGCACTATGAAAAGTAAATAAAAATGTACAACAAAATAGCAGTAAATCATTACTATATCTAATTTGTTTGCTTATTAAAAGATGTAACTGCTCTGAAATAAACCTTAGTGTAGAAATGTTATTCTGATCACATTCTGTAATACATTCTTCTAGGAGGTTACGACATGTAGCAATTTTTTCATTAAAAGTTGCTGGCTGTTCCTTTGAGGAGTTGTTAATAGCGTTTAAGAAATTCTCAAGCTTATTATAAGTATTACAAATTAATTCTTTACCTAATATATAGTCATAACTTTGGAGGTTAATTTCTATAGAATTGTAAAACACTTTTGTTGTAAAATTAGCATCTAAGATTACTGTATATTCTAAACTTGGTGTTTGTAAATAATTTATTAGAAAGAAATAAAGATTATTTTCATGCTGATTAATTAGCCAATTCTTGCACATAATTTTTCCTTCTTGTATGCCTTTTATAATGTCATTTAGACTTTGGATGTTATCGTTTAAAAGCCATTCTTCATATTTCGAATTCTCTTTTTCAATGAAAGCTGCTCTCCTTTCTTCAGGATCTGTTCTAGCGGAAGGAGGAATGGAAGTTAAATATTTTGGAAGGCCAGGAAAGATGGATGGGTAGGCATCCTTTGCCAACGCTAGTTTTTCTCTAAGAATCACTAATTCCGTACCTATTATAGATTTTCAAGAAAGGAGTTTAGATAAACTAAATTTAGAAAGTTAAAAAGGTATACCATCGGGTCTTTTAACTCTGTGTTCCTTTAAAACAAAAGTTTCGTGAAAATGTTTAACACACACGCCAACATTTTTGGTAATTTTCAATTTTTCTACTGGAATTTTCTTCTTCCATATTTCTAATAAAGAGTCATCGGCAGGAAAGGAAAATATAGGAATGTAAGGAACGCCCTTCCGGGAATTTGATGTACAACCAGGAATACAGCAATACTTCATTTTCTAACAATTAAAAATCAATTTATTAAGTTATATCCATTTTATTTTACATGCAATCACACTCGAATTAGGTTAAAAACCTGTTAAAATTCTTGTTTAAACAATTCATTAAAAAGAAGTTTATTAAAATTATATAATTAATAGGTAACAAGCATTTTGTGTTTGATTAAATGAATTACAAGATAAAAATTAAGAAAAAAAGCGTAAATACACGAACCTAACCTCAATTATAAACAAACAATAATAAATACTTTCACTTAATGAATATTAACGGTATTTAAAAACGCCAGATATTTCTAAACAACAAACACTTAATTCGAATAAGAAAGATAGTGTTAATTAAAAAAGGACTTACTTTTGATTAAGTTTTTGCTTCTTTAAGTTCTTAAAATTTTAATAATTCTCAAATATTTTTACATGACAGTTACCCCTTTACTGTGACGTCACAGCAAAAAACAATTGCTGCCTTAAGGCCTGGAGTAAATATTTAGATGGCAATGGTAGTAACTAGTGCTTTTTCTGTCACTTTCTGTGCTGTCAGCAGTGTCAGCTGTCACTTTCGAACTTTTGATTTGTTTGTCTTTTGTTGTGTATGTGTGTAAAAATTAAAAGACTGTGCCTTAACTGAACGTTTTTATATTTGTACTTACATGGTGTTTTGTGAATCATGGATTCATCCCAAAACCCTTCCAATGTTGCTCTACTTGTAATATATGTAATTATAAATGTGCACAAAAGAGCAAACTTAAACAACACATGTCAACTCATAGTGGAGAAAAGCCATTTGAATGTAATATATGCAGTTATAAATGTATACAAAAGAATCATCTTAAAAAACACATGTCAACTCATACTGGAGAAAAGCCATTTGAAGGTAATATATGTAATTATAGATGTTCCCAAAAGAGTTATCTTAAACAACACATGTTAACTCATACTGGAGAAAAGCCATTTGAATGTAATATATGTGATTACAGAAGTTCACAAAAGAGCAAACTTAAACGACACATGTCAACTCATACTGGAGAAAAGCCATTTGAATGTAATACCGCATCGTAATTAATTATGTAAGGAATATTTTTATTTATAATAATCATATATTGAGTAATTTGGCATTATTGCAGTTAGGAAGAGGCAAGAGATCACCGTGTGACTGCTAAAGAGATAATGAGAAAACAAAAATTGCTGATGGCTGATGGCTTAATTAATTTTTATATTTTAGATTATTGTATCTATTATCAATAAACTAAAATTTAATATAATCTAATATAACATTAATGAAACATGCCTAACTCTTTTATTATTAAATTGCGATTTGCGAGTAAACACTGCCTTTAAGAGATTTCACTCGAACTCAACTATCATTTTTATGTTATTATTGATATGGTTATCGTTATTACGTCATCATTATTACTAAAACAATGACACGTTTTATTATTGTATCACTTCATACAATGTTCCGCGTTCAAATCTCTTCCGTTGCGCATGCGTAGACAGAAAGTCCGGTGTTACTTTTAGTGTCGCCTCTGTGGCCGCATGCAGCCAACACCACGACACCAGACGACACGCTTTTTAATTACTACTAGTTTAATTTACAGTTTCCTTTATTTGGCAGTTGTAGTTTTCTTCTTAGTAGAGTTTACCCTTGCTTATTACTCAGTTATTCCGCTAGGCGTCGCCTATCCCTCTGTCGGTTTAGAGTTCCTCTATGATAATATTTTTAGATTGTATAACAAAATTTACATTACTTTACATCCTAATACACATTTTTCTTTATACAAGATATATAAAACACTGGTAGGTCAACTCTCCTATGCTTGCCATGATAAATTTTTCACCCAAAATTGAAGCGAGTTCATTAGTTCGAAAGTCGCCGCTAGATGCCGCAACAGTGAAACGTGAGTGTCAAACCAAACCACATCTGTTAACCTTCAAAATTTATTAAGCTTTTTTAATAATAATAAAATTTATATTTTTATTATTGTCGTTCGAGAATTTAATTGATGTTTCTTATGCAGCTTTGTTTCTGTTTATTATAATTAACAAGCCAGAATTAATAAAAGATAGCGCGTTCTCAAATATACAGGTAAGTATAAATGAACACTTTATTATTTCTAAACTAATTTTTCTGGTTTGTTTTCGATAGCAAAACGCCATTCGTATCATGTGATAAATTTTACCAGTAAATAGTTTGATGTTTAATTGTGCTATTAAAATTGCTCTTTTTAGTGATTCCACCTTTCTGTATGTGGCTAATGGTAATGGAGTGAGGGCCGTTATGTATTTCTCAATCACAATATAAGGTATTTAGAAAATCAGTTGTCAAAATGTAATTTTTAAATTTATCATAAAATGAAATCGCTTTAATCTAAACCTCTTATATTTTCCAGGGACATTGCATGGAAGGTCTTGTATGGATTCTCATGGAAGTGACTGAGGTTCTTAAAATAACTTCCAAATTTGGTTACCAGAAAGAATTTTGTTTCCAAAATATGAATATGTCTGTACTACAGGGTCAAACCAATCTTTACGTACATTACATTTATGTTTAGATTTTATTGTAATAGTGATCGATGTCGACTTCACTTTCCTTGCCAGACCACAATTGGTCTGGTATATCATTGATTTCGTTGTTATTTTATAAATGTTTGTAATTAAATTTTTAAAATATAAATATTTCATGGATAGTTTTGCTGTAATTGATCTTGTTTGTTACAGAGTTAGATGCACAATAATATAATTGTTATCAAGTCAAAAAACTATTGCTTTTCAGTACAAAACTCTGTGTTCTGCTGTTGTATTTAATATTTTTGTCCCTTTCACATGTGGACCATGTTTATATTGCTATTTAGCTTCTTATTGCTATAAAAATTATACTGAGATGTGTGCTTTATTGCTATTAATTACCAGTAACAGTTTTACTTAACCTGCTTAATGCATATAATTAAAAACATGTTTAAGCATTAAGTATATATAATTCGACTTACACCTACTCTTTTTTAATACTTGAAATCTTTAGAGCGTCTAATAGGTTTGAATTTCGCATATAGATTTTTTTATAGTGGCACACAAGGTCTTTACTTGTTAATAAAACTCCTGTTGCATCAATCCATGCTTGCAGTTTATCTGCTTTCCGTAAAATATTACAAAATAATTGATGAATTTAATTACAATTCTCAAAAGAAATGTTTGCATAGGTCAATTTGTATTCTTATTATTTAAGTTAAATGAAAATAAAAAAAGATGTGATCTTAGTTTGCTGTAAAAAATAAAATTTCAATTTAGTTTTATTACCAAAGATGTTTTAAATAAAGAAGAGTCACAATTTAGTATTTTAATAGTGCCAAAGAATCTTGTACCTCTATCATCATGAAAAAGTTTATTTAATTTGTATTACGAAAAATACGCCAATAAATATTCATTATTACAAGTTATGTTGCTGTAGAATGACAATCATGCTTCGCACGTCGCGCCATCTATCAGAAATTTAGCTCGCGTTAAAATTGGTTGCCGAAATGACGGCGAGTTGATATACCATATGTTATATATATCTTGTCTTTATAGTATGAAATTATCTTAATAGTAATATGTATTTTTTATTAGTAAATAAGCATTAAGAGTATTATAATAATGTTGAATCAAAGAATTTATTGACATCGATCTATATATTTTGTCAAGAAACAATTTGTCAAATCAAACAAATGAAAGTTGATAGGTGAAAATACTTCATGAGAAATCAAGTCGTTCTTGACTTTGGATCCACATATCCTAACTCTTATCTTATATAATCTATTATTATTATTATATACGAACTCTATGCCGGTTCTGCCTATAACTATAGCCCCTCTATTTCATATAGTAGCGACATCGTGGAGCAAATCTGATACAAACTTTAATAAACAATAATTACTACATCCATGGCGTTGCCGAAATTTAATAAAAAGTTGTTTAAAAATTAGAATTACGGAGATATATGTCATATTAATATGGTCATTTTTACAGAACATGAATGTCCATTATCAAATTAATGTTAAGCTGTGAATATTTTTATGCATGATTATTATTAAACCTAAGATTTATTGTAAGACAAAATGTCAAATCTGGTAACATTAAATGTCGTCAACATCGTTCTGGTGCTTTTGCTCCAGCGGCGAGATCAATCGTTGTCGCTACTATTTGAAAATAAAAAGGCTATAACTATAACTTATTTCCATGGACTTATTAAATTAACGGACAAGGCATTCCCGTCGTGCCCCAGTGGTTTGGATCGTGCCAAAACTGTCATTTTGTTTGTGTGTTCGTGTGACGCGGTCGTGTTAATTCAGCAGTTGATATTATTAATAGGAATGGTTATTTGCGTTGAAAGGTCAAGTTGAAAACCCGGATAGACACTACATTCCGTGGCTTGCGGAATATTATATGTACGCTATGTTCATTTATTATAGCTCTCTATTTGAAATAGTAGAGACACAATGCTGCCGTGCTTAGCATGAAAGCAGTATCTGCCAGAACTGCTGTGTAGAAATATACTGCGTGGTATACTAATGAATACTAATAAAAACATGGTACATTTCTTAAATTGCTACTGTGGAGATACTGTTTTCTAGCTAAGCACGGCAGAATGGGGCAAATCTGACAAAAACTTTAATAAAGATAAAGTTACTACATGCATGTTGTTACATCAATTTAATAAAACGTTGTTTAAAAATTTTTATATTTAAAATTTTTAAAAAACAAGGCATGTTTTTGTTCCAGTTCGCTTGAGAGTTCCACCCGATTTAACCGATTTAACGCCGATCTAAGCGATTCTTTTTTTTAGATTAAAGCTTTCGTTGTGTAGATTAGTCAACAGTACTTAATTTTTTAATTTTTTTAATGTTTATATTTTTAATTTGAAAAACTCTAAAATGTTTAAGTTGCGACGGACGAATCGGACATTCACTTGGGGCGCCCTCTCACTTTCTACGGTTTTGAGTTTCGTAACTACTCCCGCTTATAAATATAAAATCCATCATTAATAAGCTGTTAATGTTTAAGAAATTGTTAGGTTGCCTAGACAAAACCCGCATAGTTGAAAATTATAGACAACAGACGAATATAGCTGATGGCAATTGCTTATTCAGAGCAGTTTCATATTGTTTGTATAAAACGCAGGAAATTTGCCAACACTATAATATGTATATGTTATGTCATGTTTTTGAAATGTGTACTAATAGACGTTTTCAAGAATGTTTTAAACAAGATCAATTTTTGATTTTATTCTTATCATTTCCTATAAGGTAGAATTTTCGTAAGTATGTATGTAGAATAAACCGGCGAGGAGGGGTAAGCCAGAGAGGAATATATGTCGGAAGAGAGGATGGTCAGCTGGGAGAGAGGAGTGCTAGGCTTAGAATTTTCAACTGGTTATGTTTGATTGCGTTTATTTAAACAATCACTCACGAAAATCCGAAGCAGAAATCTGTCCCACAGCAAATTTTGCATAAAATTTTCATTAGGATCACACATGAATGGAAAGAGGTTAGGGTACGAAGAAATTTGTAAAAGCTGAAATCTATCCCATATCAAATTTTGCATAAAATTGTCATTAGGATCACATGAATGGACAGAGGTTAGGGTACGAAGAAATTTGTAAAAGCACAAATCTATCACATAGCAGATTTTGCATAAAATTGTCATTAGGATCACATAAATGGAAAGAGGTTAGGGTACGAAGAAATTTGTAAAAGCAGAAATCAGTCCCATAGAAAATTTTGCATAAAATTGTAATTAGGATCACATGAATGGAAGAAGGTTAGGGTACAAAGAAATTTGTAAAAGCTGAAATCTATCACAGCAGATTTTGCTTAAAATAGTCATTAGGATCACATGAATGGAAAGAGGTTAGGGTACGAAGAAATTTGTAAAAGCACAAATCTATCACAGCAGATTTTGCATAAAATTGTCATTAGGATCACATGAATGGAAAGAGGTTAGGTACGAAGAAATTTGTAAAAGCAGAAATCTATCACATAGCAGATTTTGTATAAAATTGTCATTAGGATCACGTAAATGGAAAGAGGTTAGGGTACGAAGAAATTTGTAAAAGCACAAATCTATCACATAGCAGATTTTGCATAAAATTGTCATTAGGATCACATAAATGCAAAGAGGTTAGGGTACGAAGAAATTTGTAAAAGCAGAAATCTGTCCCATAGAAAATTTTGCATAAAATTGTCATTAGGATCACATGAATGGAAGAAGGTCAGGGTACGAAGAAATTTGTTAAAGCACAAATCTATCACATAGCAGATTTTGCATAAAATTGTCATTAGGATCACATAAATGGAAAGAGGTTAGGGTACGAAGAAATTTGTAAAAGCTGAAAACTATCACAGCAGATTTTCCTTAAAATAGTCATTAGGATCACATGAATGGAAAGGGGTTATGGTACGAAGAAATTTGTAAAAGCACAAATCTATCACAGCAGATTTTGCATAAAATTGTCATTAGGATCACATGAATGGAAAGATGTTAGGTACGAAGAAATTTGTAAAAGCAGAAATCTATCACATAGCAGATTTTGTATAAAATTGTCATTAGGATCACGTAAATGGAAAGAGGTTAGGGTACGAAGAAATTTGTAAAAGCACAAATCTATCACATAGCAGATTTTGCATAAAATTGTCATTAGGATCACATAAATGGAAAGAGGTTAGGGTACGAAGAAATTTGTAAAAGCAGAAATCTGTCCCATAGAAAATTTTGCATAAAATTGTCATTAGGATCACATGAATGGAAGAAGGTTAGGGTACGAAGAAATTTGTTAAAGCACAAATCTATTACAGCAGATTTTGCATAAAATTTTCATTAGGATCACATGAATGGAAAGAGGTTAGGGTACGAAGAAATTTTTAAAAGCACAAATTTGTCACATAGCAGATTTTGCATAAAATTGTCATTAGGATCACATAAATGGAAAGAGGTTAGGGTACTAAGAAATTTGTAAAAGCTGAAATCTATCACAGAAGATTTTGCATAAAATTGTCGTTAGGATCACATGAATGGAAAGAGGTTAGGGTACGAAGAAATTTGTAAAAGCACAAATTTATCACATAGCAGATTTTGCATAAAATTGTCATTAGGATCACATGAATGGAAAGAGGTTAAGGTACGAAGAAATTTGTAAAAGCACAAATCTATCATATAGCAAATTTTTCATAAAATTGTCATTAGGATCACATAAATGGAAAGAGGTTAGGGTACGAAGAAATTTTTAAAAGCACAAATCTGTCACATAGCAGATTTTGCATAAAATTGTCATTAGGATCACATAAATGGAAAGCGGTTAGGGTACGAAGAAATTTGTAAAAGCAGAAATCTATCACAGCAGATTTTGCATAAGATTGTCATTAGGATCACATGAATGGAAAGAGGTTAGGGTACGAAGAAATTTGTAAAAGCACAAATATATCACATAGCAGATTTTGCATAAAATTGTCATTAGGATCACATAAATGGAAAGAGGTTAGGGTACGAAAAAATTTTTAAAAGCACAAATCTGTCACATAGCAGATTTTGCATAAAATTGTCATGAGGATCACATAAATGGAAAGAGGTTAGGGTACGAAGAAATTTTTAAAAGCACAAATTTGTCACATAGCAGATTTTGCATAAAATTGTCATTAGGATCACATAAATGGAAAGAGGTTAGGGTACGAAGAAATTTGTAAAAGCACAAATCTATCACATAGCAGATTTTGCATAAAATTGTCATTAGGAACACATAAATGGAAAGAGGTTAGGGTACGAAGAAATTTGTAAAATAACAAATCTATCACATAGCAGATTTTGCATAAAATTGTCATTAGGAACACATAAATGGAAAGAGGTTAGGGTACGAAGAAATTTGTAAAAGCACAAATCTATCACATAGCAGATTTTGCATAAAATTGTCATTAGGATCACATAAATGGAAAGAGGTTAGGGTACGAAGAAATTTGTAAAAGCACAAATCTGTCACATAGCAGATTTTGCATAAAATTGTCATTAGGATCACATAAATGGAAAGAGGTTAGGGTACGAAGAAATTTGTAAAAGCACAAATCTGTCACACAGCAGATTTTGCATAAAATTGTCATTAGGAACACATAAATGGAAAGAGGTTAGGGTACGAAGAAATTTGTAAAAGCACAAATCTATCACAGCAGATTTTGTATAAAATTGTCATTAGGAACACATAAATGGAAAGAGGTTAGGGTACGAAGAAATTTGTAAAAGCACAAATCTGTCACATAGCAGATTTTGCATAAAATTGTCATTAGGATCACATAAATGGAAAGAGGTTAGGGTACGAAGAAATTTGTAAAAGCACAAATCTGTCACATAGCAGATTTTGCATAAAATTGTCATTAGGATCACATAAATGGAAAGAGGTTAGGGTACGAAGAAATTTGTAAAAGCACAAATCTATCACATAGCAGATTTTGCATAAAATTGTCATTAGGATCACATAAATGGAAAGAGGTTAGGGTACGAAGAAATTTGTAAAAGCACAAATCTGTCACATAGCAGATTTTGCATAAAATTGTCATTAGGATCACATAAATGGAAAGAGGTTAGGGTACGAAGAAATTTGTAAATGCACAAATCTGTCACATAGCAGATTTTGCATAAAATTGTCATTAGGATCACATAAATAGAAAGAGGTTAGGGTACGAAGAAATTTGTAAAAGCACAAATCTATCACATAGCAGATTTTGCATAAAATTGTCATTAGGAACACATAAATGGAAAGAGGTTAGGGTACGAAGAAATTTGTAAAAGCACAAATCTGTCACATAGCAGATTTTGCATAAAATTGTCATTAGGAACACATAAATGGAAAGAGGTTAGGGTACGAAGAAATTTGTAAAAGCACAAATCTATCACAGCAGATTTTGTATAAAATTGTCATTAGGAACACATAAATGGAACGAGGTTAGGTTACGAAGAAATTTGTAAAAGCACAAATCTGTCACATAGCAGATTTTGCATAAAATTGTCATTAGGAACACATAAATGGAAAGAGGTTAGGGTACGAAGAAATTTGTAAAAGCACAAATCTGTCACATAGCAGATTTTGCATAAAATTGTCATTAGGATCACATAAATGGAAAGAGGTTAGGGTACGAAGAAATTTGTAAAAGCACAAATCTATCACATAGCAGATTTTGCATAAAATTGTCATTAGGAACACATAAATGGAAAGAGGTTAGGGTACGAAGAAATTTGTAAAAGCACAAATCTGTCACATATCAGATTTTGCATAAAATTGTCATTAGGAACACATAAATGGAAAGAGGTTAGGGTACGAAGAAATTTGTAAAAGCAGAAATCAGTCCCATAGAAAATTTTGCATAAAATTGTAATTAGGATCACATGAATGGAAGAAGGTTAGGGTACAAAGAAATTTGTAAAAGCTGAAATCTATCACAGCAGATTTTGCTTAAAATAGTCATTAGGATCACATGAATGGAAAGAGGTTAGGGTACGAAGAAATTTGTAAAAGCACAAATCTATCACAGCAGATTTTGCATAAAATTGTCATTAGGATCACATGAATGGAAAGAGGTTAGGTACGAAGAAATTTGTAAAAGCAGAAATCTATCACATAGCAGATTTTGTATAAAATTGTCATTAGGATCACGTAAATGGAAAGAGGTTAGGGTACGAAGAAATTTGTAAAAGCACAAATCTATCACATAGCAGATTTTGCATAAAATTGTCATTAGGATCACATAAATGCAAAGAGGTTAGGGTACGAAGAAATTTGTAAAAGCACAAATCTGTCACATAGCAGATTTTGCATAAAATTGTCATTAGGAACACATAAATGGAAAGAGGTTAGGGTACGAAGAAATTTGTAAAAGCACAAATCTATCACATAGCAGATTTTGCATAAAATTGTCATTAGGATCACATAAATGCAAAGAGGTTAGGGTACGAAGAAATTTGTAAAAGCACAAATCTGTCACATAGCAGATTTTGCATAAAATTGTCATTAGGATCACGTAAATGGAAAGAGGTTAGGGTACGAAGAAATTTGTAAAAGCACAAATCTATCACATAGCAGATTTTGCATAAAATTGTCATTAGGATCACATAAATGCAAAGAGGTTAGGGTACGAAGAAATTTGTAAAAGCACAAATCTGTCACATAGCAGATTTTGCATAAAATTGTCATTAGGAACACATAAATGGAAAGAGGTTAGGGTACGAAGAAATTTGTAAAAGCACAAATCTGTCACATAGCAGATTTTGCATAAAATTGTCATTAGGAACACATAAATGGAAAGAGGTTAGGGTACGAAGAAATTTGTAAAAGCACAAATCTGTCACATAGCAGATTTTGCATAAAATTGTCATTAGGATCACATAAATGGAAAGAGGTTAGGGTACGAAGAAATTTGTAAAAGCACAAATCTATCACATAGCAGATTTTGCATAAAATTGTCATTAGGAACACATAAATGGAAAGAGGTTAGGGTACGAAGAAATTTGTAAAAGCACAAATCTGTCACATATCAGATTTTGCATAAAATTGTCATTAGGAACACATAAATGGAAAGAGGTTAGGGTACGAAGAAATTTGTAAAAGCAGAAATCAGTCCCATAGAAAATTTTGCATAAAATTGTAATTAGGATCACATGAATGGAAGAAGGTTAGGGTACAAAGAAATTTGTAAAAGCTGAAATCTATCACAGCAGATTTTGCTTAAAATAGTCATTAGGATCACATGAATGGAAAGAGGTTAGGGTACGAAGAAATTTGTAAAAGCACAAATCTATCACAGCAGATTTTGCATAAAATTGTCATTAGGATCACATGAATGGAAAGAGGTTAGGTACGAAGAAATTTGTAAAAGCAGAAATCTATCACATAGCAGATTTTGTATAAAATTGTCATTAGGATCACGTAAATGGAAAGAGGTTAGGGTACGAAGAAATTTGTAAAAGCACAAATCTATCACATAGCAGATTTTGCATAAAATTGTCATTAGGATCACATAAATGCAAAGAGGTTAGGGTACGAAGAAATTTGTAAAAGCACAAATCTGTCACATAGCAGATTTTGCATAAAATTGTCATTAGGAACACATAAATGGAAAGAGGTTAGGGTACGAAGAAATTTGTAAAAGCACAAATCTATCACATAGCAGATTTTGTATAAAATTGTCATTAGGATCACGTAAATGGAAAGAGGTTAGGGTACGAAGAAATTTGTAAAAGCACAAATCTATCACATAGCAGATTTTGCATAAAATTGTCATTAGGAACACATAAATGGAAAGAGGTTAGGGTACGAAGAAATTTGTAAAAGCACAAATCTGTCACATAGCAGATTTTGCATAAAATTGTCATTAGGAACACATAAATGGAAAGAGGTTAGGGTACGAAGAAATTTGTAAAAGCACAAATCTATCACAGCAGATTTTGTATAAAATTGTCATTAGGAACACATAAATGGAACGAGGTTAGGTTACGAAGAAATTTGTAAAAGCACAAATCTGTCACATAGCAGATTTTGCATAAAATTGTCATTAGGAACACATAAATGGAAAGAGGTTAGGGTACGAAGAAATTTGTAAAAGCACAAATCTGTCACATAGCAGATTTTGCATAAAATTGTCATTAGGATCACATAAATGGAAAGAGGTTAGGGTACGAAGAAATTTGTAAAAGCACAAATCTATCACATAGCAGATTTTGCATAAAATTGTCATTAGGAACACATAAATGGAAAGAGGTTAGGGTACGAAGAAATTTGTAAAAGCACAAATCTGTCACATATCAGATTTTGCATAAAATTGTCATTAGGAACACATAAATGGAAAGAGGTTAGGGTACGAAGAAATTTGTAAAAGCAGAAATCAGTCCCATAGAAAATTTTGCATAAAATTGTAATTAGGATCACATGAATGGAAGAAGGTTAGGGTACAAAGAAATTTGTAAAAGCTGAAATCTATCACAGCAGATTTTGCTTAAAATAGTCATTAGGATCACATGAATGGAAAGAGGTTAGGGTACGAAGAAATTTGTAAAAGCACAAATCTATCACAGCAGATTTTGCATAAAATTGTCATTAGGATCACATGAATGGAAAGAGGTTAGGTACGAAGAAATTTGTAAAAGCAGAAATCTATCACATAGCAGATTTTGTATAAAATTGTCATTAGGATCACGTAAATGGAAAGAGGTTAGGGTACGAAGAAATTTGTAAAAGCACAAATCTATCACATAGCAGATTTTGCATAAAATTGTCATTAGGATCACATAAATGCAAAGAGGTTAGGGTACGAAGAAATTTGTAAAAGCAGAAATCTGTCCCATAGAAAATTTTGCATAAAATTGTCATTAGGATCACATGAATGGAAGAAGGTCAGGGTACGAAGAAATTTGTTAAAGCACAAATCTATCACATAGCAGATTTTGCATAAAATTGTCATTAGGATCACATAAATGGAAAGAGGTTAGGGTACGAAGAAATTTGTAAAAGCTGAAATCTATCACAGCAGATTTTGCTTAAAATAGTCATTAGGATCACATGAATGGAAAGGGGTTATGGTACGAAGAAATTTGTAAAAGCACAAATCTATCACAGCAGATTTTGCATAAAATTGTCATTAGGATCACATGAATGGAAAGATGTTAGGTACGAAGAAATTTGTAAAAGCAGAAATCTATCACATAGCAGATTTTGTATAAAATTGTCATTAGGATCACGTAAATGGAAAGAGGTTAGGGTACGAAGAAATTTGTAAAAGCACAAATCTATCACATAGCAGATTTTGCATAAAATTGTCATTAGGATCACATAAATGGAAAGAGGTTAGGGTACGAAGAAATTTGTAAAAGCAGAAATCTGTCCCATAGAAAATTTTGCATAAAATTGTCATTAGGATCACATGAATGGAAGAAGGTTAGGGTACGAAGAAATTTGTTAAAGCACAAATCTATTACAGCAGATTTTGCATAAAATTTTCATTAGGATCCAGTGGCGTAACCAGGGGGGGGCCTAGGGGGCTTGAGCCCCCCTCAAAATAAATTGTTTTTGTCAATAATGTTTAGAAACTAAGAAAATTTGCTTTGTAAACGGTAGACCAGATTCCGATGGTCTTAAGGTGCTTGTAGACTTGTACACTTTTCGTATTGCGCAATCTGAAAAATGGCGCAAGTTTGATAAAATGGCAAGTTGCGATGTGTGAACACCGCTGCAAGTTCAAAAATTTCGAAATTTTTAAAATTGCACGCCACTTTTCTAGTTGCGTACACTTTTAAAATTGCTATGTGTGAGCAGGTACACTTACTAAAGTTGCGCAATATAAAAATTGACCGACGTGTTGGTTATATAAAGTTGCGCAATATCTATTTTAGTGCAACTTTTATTAATTAAATTTAATACTACGTACGTGACTGTTGTGAAACTGGCGTTCTTCTCATTAGGTGTTTTGCGTTTTAATTAACTGGTTTGTGATTATCATTTTAAAATAATGTTGACTTGTATTATTAAAAATAATAAGAATTATAGGCAAATGGTTAATCTTTAGAATTTCTTTTAAAATGCGCCTTTGCAATTATTGATACCATCTTTTTTAAAAGGCATTAGTGAAGAAAATCTTCTTGGTCAACTTGACGAAATTAATGAACCGGATGTATGTAAGGAATTACTTCTTCTTGAAGCTACAAGATGGAAATATAAATGGTGTCGAGAACAAGAAATTCCTGCTACAGCAATATCTGCTCTACGAGCTTGCAATAAAGATTTATTTCCAAATATTTATATTATGTTACAAATTTTGTGTGTAACACCTGTAACAACTGCAGAGGCTGAAAGAAGTTTTTCTTCACTACGCCGATTAAAAACGTGGTTACGATCTACCACAGCAGAAAATCGTTTAAACGGTCTTGCTCCAATGCATAGCCATTATAATATTATTATCAGTGCTGACGATATCATAAATAGATTTGCAAATTGCGGCAAGCGTCGTTTGGACTTGCTATTCAAATACGAATAATAATAATTACATCAATAACAATCATTATAATGATTTGCGTTCATTTAATACCTATATGTAGTTATAATTAACTAAGTATATTTTTTGTACTGTGTTATGATTTTAGTTTCTTCTTTTGTTAATTAAACGTTTGAAAAATGTATTTTTCGTATTTTATTTTTTACAGTATCAAAATTTACTGCGATTATAAACATTTTATTTTAAATATCAAATGTAAAAACTTTTATTCTACATTGAGCCCCCTTCAAACTCGAGATCTAGTTACGCCACTGTTAGGATCACATGAATGGAAAGAGGTTAGGGTACGAAGAAATTTGTAAAAGCACAAATCTATCACATAGCAGATTTTGCATAAAATTGTCATTAGGATCACATAAATGGAAAGAGGTTAGTGTACGAAGAAATTTGTAAAAGCAGAAATCTATCACATAGCAGATTTTGCATAAAATTGTCATTAGGATCACGTAAATGGAAAGAGGTTAGGGTACGAAGAAATTTGTAAAAGCACAAATCTATTACAGCAGATTTTGCATAAAATTTTCATTAGGATCACATGAATGGAAGAAGGTTAGGGTACGTAGAAATTTGTTAAAGCACAAATCTATTACAGCAGATTTTGCATAAAATTTTCATTAGGATCACATGAATGGAAAGAAGTTAGGGTACGAAGAAATTTGTAAAAGCACAAATCTATTACAGCAGATTTTGCATAAAATTTTCATTAGGATCACATGAATGGAAAGAGGTTAGGTTACGAAGAAATTTGTAAAAGCACAAATCTATCACATAGCAGAATTTGCATAAAATTGTCATTAGGATCACATAAATGGAAAGAGGTTAGGTTACGAAGAAATTTGTAAAAGCAGAAATCTGTCCCATAGAAAATTTTGCATAAAATTGTCATTAGGATCACATGAATGGAAGAAGGTTAGGGTACGAAGAAATTTGTTAAAGCACAAATCTATTACAGCAGATTTTGCATAAAATTTTCATTAGGATCACATGAATGGAAAGAGGTTAGGGTACGAAGAAATCTGTAAAAGCAGAAATCTATCACATAGTAGATTTTGCATAAAATTGTCATTAGGATCACATAAATGGAAAGAGGTTAGGGTACTAAGAAATTTGTAAAAGCTGAAATCTATGACAGCAGATTTTGCATAAAATTGTCGTTAGGATCACATGAATGGAAAGAGGTTAGAGTACGAAGAAATTTGTAAAAGCACAAATCTATCACAGCAGATTTTGCATAAAATTGTCACTAGGACCACATGAATGGAAAGAGGTTAGGGTACGAAGAAATCTGTAAAAGCAGAAATCTATCACATAGCAGATTTTGCATAAAATTGTCATTAGGATCACATAAATGGAAAGAGGTTAGGGTACTAAGAAATTTGTAAAAGCTGAAATCTATCACAGAAGATTTTGCATAAAATTGTCGTTAGGATCACATGAATGGAAAGAGGTTAGGGTACGAAGAAATTTGTAAAAGCACAAATTTATCACATAGCAGATTTTGCATAAAATTGTCATTAGGATCACATGAATGGAAAGAGGTTAAGGTACGAAGAAATTTGTAAAAGCTGAAATCTATCCCATAGCAAATTTTGCATAAAATTGTCATTAGGTTCACATAAATCGAAAGAGGTTAGGTACGAAGAAATTTGTAAAAGCACAAATCTATCATATAGCAAATTTTTCATAAAATTGTCATTAGGATCACATAAATGGAAAGAGGTTAGGGTACGAAGAAATTTTTAAAAGCACAAATCTGTCACATAGCAGATTTTGCATAAAATTGTCATTAGGATCACATAAATGGAAAGCGGTTAGGGTACGAAGAAATTTGTAAAAGCAGAAATCTATCACAGCAGATTTTGCATAAGATTGTCATTAGGATCACATGAATGGAAAGAGGTTAGGGTACGAAGAAATTTGTAAAAGCACAAATATATCACATAGCAGATTTTGCATAAAATTGTCATTAGGATCACATAAATGGAAAGAGGTTAGGGTACGAAAAAATTTTTAAAAGCACAAATCTGTCACATAGCAGATTTTGCATAAAATTGTCATGAGGATCACATAAATGGAAAGAGGTTAGGGTACGAAGAAATTTTTAAAAGCACAAATTTGTCACATAGCAGATTTTGCATAAAATTGTCATTAGGATCACATAAATGGAAAGAGGTTAGGGTACTAAGAAATTTGTAAAAGCTGAAATCTATCACAGAAGATTTTGCATAAAATTGTCGTTAGGATCACATGAATGGAAAGAGGTTAGGGTACGAAGAAATTTGTAAAAGCACAAATTTATCACATAGCAGATTTTGCATAAAATTGTCATTAGGATCACATGAATGGAAAGAGGTTAAGGTACGAAGAAATTTGTAAAAGCTGAAATCTATCCCATAGCAAATTTTGCATAAAATTGTCATTAGGTTCACATAAATCGAAAGAGGTTAGGTACGAAGAAATTTGTAAAAGCACAAATCTATCATATAGCAAATTTTTCATAAAATTGTCATCAGGATCACATAAATGGAAAGAGGTTAGGGTACGAAGAAATTTTTAAAAGCACAAATCTGTCACATAGCAGATTTTGCATAAGATTGTCATTAGGATCACATGAATGGAAAGAGGTTAGGGTACGAAGAAATTTTTAAAAGCACAAATCTGTCACATAGCAGATTTTGCATAAAATTGTCATTAGGATCACATAAATGGAAAGAGGTTAGGGTACGAAAAAATTTTTAAAAGCACAAATCTGTCACATAGCAGATTTTGCATAAAATTGTCATTAGGATCACATAAATGGAAAGAGGTTAGGGTACGAAGAAATTTTTAAAAGCACAAATCTGTCACATAGCAGATTTTGCATAAGATTGTCATTAGGATCACATGAATGGAAAGAGGTTAGGGTACGAAGAAATTTTTAAAAGCACAAATCTGTCACATAGCAGATTTTGCATAAAATTGTCATTAGGATCACATAAATGGAAAGAGGTTAGGGTACGAAAAAATTTTTAAAAGCACAAATCTGTCACATAGCAGATTTTGCATAAAATTGTCATGAGGATCACATAAATGGAAAGAGGTTAGGGTACGAAGAAATTTTTAAAAGCACAAATTTGTCACATAGCAGATTTTGCATAAAATTGTCATTAGGATCACATAAATGGAAAGAGGTTAGGGTACGAAGAAATTTGTAAAAGCACAAATCTATCACATAGCAGATTTTGCATAAAATTGTCATTAGGAACACATAAATGGAAAGAGGTTAGGGTACGAAGAAATTTGTAAAATAACAAATCTATCACATAGCAGATTTTGCATAAAATTGTCATTAGGAACACATAAATGGAAAGAGGTTAGGGTACGAAGAAATTTGTAAAAGCACAAATCTATCACATAGCAGATTTTGCATAAAATTGTCATTAGGAACACATAAATGGAAAGAGGTTAGGGTACGAAGAAATTTGTAAAAGCACAAATCTGTCACATAGCAGATTTTGCATAAAATTGTCATTAGGATCACATAAATGGAAAGAGGTTAGGGTACGAAGAAATTTGTAAAAGCACAAATCTATCACACAGCAGATTTTGCATAAAATTGTCATTAGGAACACATAAATGGAAAGAGGTTAGGGTACGAAGAAATTTGTAAAAGCACAAATCTATCACAGCAGATTTTGTATAAAATTGTCATTAGGAACACATAAATGGAAAGAGATTAGGGTACGAAGAAATTTGTAAAAGCACAAATCTGTCACATAGCAGATTTTGCATAAAATTGTCATTAGGATCACATAAATGGAAAGAGGTTAGGGTACGAAGAAATTTGTAAAAGCACAAATCTGTCACATAGCAGATTTTGCATAAAATTGTCATTAGGATCACATAAATGGAAAGAGGTTAGGGTACGAAGAAATTTGTAAAAGCACAAATCTATCACATAGCAGATTTTGCATAAAATTGTCATTAGGATCACATAAATGGAAAGAGGTTAGGGTACGAAGAAATTTGTAAAAGCACAAATCTGTCACATAGCAGATTTTGCATAAAATTGTCATTAGGATCACATAAATGGAAAGAGGTTAGGGTACGAAGAAATTTGTAAATGCACAAATCTGTCACATAGCAGATTTTGCATAAAATTGTCATTAGGATCACATAAATAGAAAGAGGTTAGGGTACGAAGAAATTTGTAAAAGCACAAATCTATCACATAGCAGATTTTGCATAAAATTGTCATTAGGAACACATAAATGGAAAGAGGTTAGGGTACGAAGAAATTTGTAAAAGCACAAATCTGTCACATAGCAGATTTTGTATAAAATTGTCATTAGGAACACATAAATGGAACGAGGTTAGGTTACGAAGAAATTTGTAAAAGCACAAATCTGTCACATAGCAGATTTTGCATAAAATTGTCATTAGGAACACATAAATGGAAAGAGGTTAGGGTACGAAGAAATTTGTAAAAGCACAAATCTATCACATAGCAGATTTTGCATAAAATTGTCATTAGGAACACATAAATGGAAAGAGGTTAGGGTACGAAGAAATTTGTAAAAGCACAAATCTGTCACATATCAGATTTTGCATAAAATTGTCATTAGGAACACATAAATGGAAAGAGGTTAGGGTACGAAGAAATTTGTAAAAGCACAAATCTATCACAGCAGATTTTGTATAAAATTGTCATTAGGATCACATAAATGGAAAGAGGTTAGGGTACGAAGAAATTTGTAAAAGCACAAATCTATCACATAGCAGATTTTGCATAAAATTGTCATTAGGAACACATAAATGGAAAGAGGTTAGGGTACGAAGAAATTTGTAAAAGCACAAATCTATCACAGCAGATTTTGTATAAAATTGTCATTAGGAACACATGAATGGAAAGAGGTTAGGGTACGAAGAAATTTGTAAAAGCACAAATCTATCACATAGCAGATTTTGCATAAAATTGTCATTAGGATCACATAAATGGAAAGAGGTTAGTGTACGAAGAAATTTGTAAAAGCAGAAATCTATTACAGCAGATTTTGCATAAAATTTTCATTAGGATCACATGAATGGAAAGAAGTTAGGGTACGAAGAAATTTGTAAAAGCACAAATCTATTACAGCAGATTTTGCATAAAATTTTCATTAGGATCACATGAATGGAAAGAGGTTAGGTTACGAAGAAATTTGTAAAAGCACAAATCTATCACATAGCAGAATTTGCATAAAATTGTCATTAGGATCACATAAATGGAAAGAGGTTAGGTTACGAAGAAATTTGTAAAAGCAGAAATCTGTCCCATAGAAAATTTTGCATAAAATTGTCATTAGGATCACATGAATGGAAGAAGGTTAGGGTACGAAGAAATTTATTAAAGCACAAATCTATCACATAGCAGATTTTGCATAAAATTGTCATTAGGATCACATAAATGGAAAGATGTTAGGGTACGAAGAAATTTGTAAAAGCAGAAATCTGACCCATAGAAAATTTTGCATAAAATTCTCATTAGGATCACATGAATGGAAGAAGGTTAGGGTACGAAGAAATTTGTTAAAGCACAAATCTATTACAGCAGATTTTGCATAAAATTTTCATTAGGATCACATGAATGGAAAGAAGTTAGGGTATGAAGAAATTTGTAAAAGCAGAAATCTATCACATAGCAGATTTTGCATAAAATTGTCATTAGGATCACATGAATGGAAGAAGGTTAGGGTACGTAGAAATTTGTTAAAGCACAAATCTATCATAAAGCAGATTTTGCATAAAATTGTCATTAGGATCACATGAATGGAAAGAGGTTAGGGTATGAAGAAATCTGTAAAAGCAGAAATCTATCACATAGTAGATTTTGCATAAAATTGTCATTAGGATCACATAAATGGAAAGCGGTTAGGGTACGAAGAAATTTGTAAAAGCTGAAATCTATCATATAGCAAATTTTGCATAAGATTGTCATGAGGATCACATGAATGGACAGAGGTTAGGGTACGAAGAAATTTGTAAAAGCTGAAATCTATCCCATAGCAAATTTTGCATAAAATTGTCACTAGGATCACATAAATGGAAAGCGGTTAGGGTACGGAGAAATTTGTAAAAGCAGAAATCTATCACAGCAGATTTTGCATAAGTTGTCATTAGGATCACATAAATGGAAAGAGGTTAGGTACGAAGAAATTTGTAAAAGCACAAATATATCACATAGCAGATTTTGCATAAAATTGTCATTAGGATCACATAAATGGAAAGAGGTTAGGGTACGAAAAAATTTTTAAAAGCACAAATCTGTCACATAGCAGATTTTGCATAAAATTGTCATTAGGATCACATAAATGGAAAGAGGTTAGGGTACGAAGAAATTTTTAAAAGCACAAATTTGTCACATAGCAGATTTTGCATAAAATTGTCATTAGGATCACATAAATGGAAAGAGGTTAGGGTACGAAGAAATTTGTAAAAGCACAAATCTATCACATAGCAGATTTTGCATAAAATTGTCATTAGGAACACATAAATGGAAAGAGGTTAGGGTACGAAGAAATTTGTAAAAGCACAAATCTATCACATAGCAGATTTTGCATAAAATTGTCATTAGGAACACATAAATGGAAAGAGGTTAGGGTACGAAGAAATTTGTAAAAGCACAAATCTATCACATAGCAGATTTTGCATAAAATTGTCATTAGGATCACATAAATGGAAAGAGGTTAGGGTACGAAGAAATTTGTAAAAGCACAAATCTATCACATAGCAGATTTTGCATAAAATTGTCATTAGGATCACATAAATGGAAAGAGGTTAGGGTACGAAGAAATTTGTAAAAGCACAAATCTATCACATAGCAGATTTTGCATAAAATTGTCATTAGGAACACATAAATGGAAAGAGGTTAGGGTACGAAGAAATTTGTAAAAGCACAAATCTGTCACATAGCAGATTTTGCATAAAATTGTCATTAGGAACACATAAATGGAAAGAGGTTAGGGTACGAAGAAATTTGTAAAAGCACAAATCTATCACAGCAGATTTTGTATAAAATTGTCATTAGGAACACATAAATGGAAAGAGGTTAGGGTACGAAGAAATTTGTAAAAGCACAAATCTGTCACATAGCAGATTTTGCATAAAATTGTCATTAGGATCACATAAATGGAAAGAGGTTAGGGTACGAAGAAATTTGTAAAAGCACAAATCTGTCACATAGCAGATTTTGCATAAAATTGTCATTAGGATCACATAAATGGATAGAGGTTAGGGTACGAAGAAATTTGTAAAAGCACAAATCTGTCACATAGCAGATTTTGCATAAAGTTGTCATTAGGATCACATAAATGGAAAGAGGTTAGGGTACGAAGAAATTTGTAAATGCACAAATCTGTCACATAGCAGATTTTGCATAAAATTGTCATTAGGATCACATAAATGGAAAGAGGTTAGGGTACGAAGAAATTTGTAAAAGCACAAATCTATCACATAGCAGATTTTGCATAAAATTGTCATTAGGAACACATAAATGGAAAGAGGTTAGGGTACGAAGAAATTTGTAAAAGCACAAATCTGTCACATAGCAGATTTTGCATAAAATTGTCATTAGGAACACATAAATGGAAAGAGGTTAGGGTACGAAGAAATTTGTAAAAGCACAAATCTATCACATAGCAGATTTTGCATAAAATTGTCATTAGGAACACATATATGGAAAGAGGTTAGGGTACGAAGAAATTTGTAAAAGCACAAATCTGTCACATAGCAGATTTTGCATAAAATTGTCATTAGGAACACATAAATGGAAAGAGGTTAGGGTACGAAGAAATTTGTAAAAGCACAAATCTATCACAGCAGATTTTGTATAAAATTGTCATTAGGAACACATAAATGGAACGAGGTTAGGGTACGAAGAAATTTGTAAAAGCACAAACCTGTCACATAGCAGATTTTGCATAAAATTGTCATTAGGAACACATAAATGGAAAGAGGTTAGGGTACGAAGAAATTTGTAAAAGCACAAATCTGTCACATAGCAGATTTTGCATAAAATTGTCATTAGGAACACATAAATGGAAAGAGGTTAGGGTACGAAGAAATTTGTAAAAGCACAAATCTATCACAGCAGATTTTGTATAAAATTGTCATTAGGAACACATAAATGGAACGAGGTTAGGGTACGAAGAAATTTGTAAAAGCACAAACCTGTCACATAGCAGATTTTGCATAAAATTGTCATTAGGAACACATAAATGGAAAGAGGTTAGGGTACGAAGAAATTTGTAAAAGCACAAATCTATCACATAGCAGATTTTGCATAAAATTGTCATTAGGAACACATAAATGGAAAGAGGTTAGGGTACGAAGAAATTTGTAAAAGCACAAATCTGTCACATATCAGATTTTGCATAAAATTGTCATTAGGAACACATAAATGGAAAGAGGTTAGGGTACGAAGAAATTTGTAAAAGCACAAATCTATCACAGCAGATTTTGTATAAAATTGTCATTAGGATCACATAAATGGAAAGAGGTTAGGGTACGAAGAAATTTGTAAAAGCACAAATCTATCACATAGCAGATTTTGCATAAAATTGTCATTAGGAACACATAAATGGAAAGAGGTTAGGGTACGAAGAAATTTGTAAAAGCACAAATCTATCACAGCAGATTTTGTATAAAATTGTCATTAGGAACACATAAATGGAAAGAGGTTAGGGTACGAAGAAATTTGTAAAAGCACAAATCTGTCACATAGCAGATTTTGCATAAAATTGTCATTAGGATCACATAAATGGAAAGAGGTTAGGGTACGAAGAAATTTGTAAAAGCACAAATCTATCACATAGCAGATTTTGAATAAAATTGTCATTAGGAACACATAAATGGAAAGAGGTTAGGGTACGACGAAATTTGTAAAAGCACAAATCTATCACATAGCAGATTTTGCATAAAATTGTCATTAGGATCACATAAATGGAAAGAGGTTAGGGTACGAAGAAATTTGTAAAACCACAAATCTATCACAGCAGATTTTGTATAAAATTGTCATTAGGATCGCATGAGTGGAAAGAGGTTAGGGTACGAAGAAATTTGTTTAAGCACATCACAGCAGATTTTGCTTAAAATTGTCAATAGGATCACATGAATGGAAAGTATTTAGGGTACGAAGAAATTTGTAAAAGCACAAATCTATCACAGCAGATTTTGCATAAAATTGTCACTAGGATCACATGAATGGAAAGAGGTTAGGGTACGAAGAAATTTGTAAAAGCTGTAATCTGTCCCACAGCAAATTCTGCATAAAATTGTCATTAGGATCACATGAATGGAAAGAGGTTAGGGTAGGAAGAAATTTGTAAAAGCTGAAATCTATCATATAGCAAATTTTGCATAAGATTGTCATGAGGATCACATGAATGGACAGAGGTTAGGGTACGAAGAAATTTGTAAAAGCTGAAATCTATCCCATAGCAAATTTTGCATAAAATTGTCATTAGGATCACATAAATGGAAAGCGGTTAGGGTACGGAGAAATTTGTAAAAGCACAAATATATCACATAGCAGATTTTGCATAAAATTGTCATTAGGATCACATAAATGGAAAGAGGTTAGGGTACGAAAAAATTTTTAAAAGCACAAATCTGTCACATAGCAGATTTTGCATAAAATTGTCATTAGGATCACATAAATGGAAAGAGGTTAGGGTACGAAGAAATTTTTAAAAGCACAAATCTGTCACATAGCAGATTTTGCATAAAATTGTCATTAGGATCACATAAATGGAAAGCGGTTAGGGTACGAAGAAATTTGTAAAATCAGAAATCTATCACAGCAGATTTTGCATAAGATTGTCATTAGGATCACATGAATGGAAAGAGGTTAGGGTACGAAGAAATTTGTAAAAGCACAAATATATCACATAGCAGATTTTGCATAAAATTGTCATTAGGATCACATAAATGGAAAGAGGTTAGGGTACGAAAAAATTTTTAAAAGCACAAATCTGTCACATAGCAGATTTTGCATAAAATTGTCATTAGGATCACATAAATGGAAAGAGGTTAGGGTACGAAGAAATTTTTAAAAGCACAAATTTGTCACATAGCAGATTTTGCATAAAATTGTCATTAGGATCACATAAATGGAAAGAGGTTAGGGTACGAAGAAATTTGTAAAAGCACAAATCTGTCACATAGCAGATTTTGCATAAAATTGTCATTAGGATCACATAAATGGAAAGAGGTTAGGGTACGAAGAAATTTGTAAAAGCACAAATCTATCACATAGCAGATTTTGCATAAAATTGTCATTAGGATCACATAAATGGAAAGAGGTTAGGGTACGAAGAAATTTGTAAAAGCACAAATGTATCACATAGCAGATTTTGCATAAAATTGTCATTAGAAACACATAAATGGAAAGAGGTTAGGGTACGAAGAAATTTGTAAAAGCACAAATCTATCACATAGCAGATTTTGCATAAAATTGTCATTAGGAACACATAAATGGAAAGAGGTTAGGGTACGAAGAAATTTGTAAAAGCACAAATCTGTCACATAGCAGATTTTGCATAAAATTGTCATTAGGAACACATAAATGGAAAGAGGTTAGGGTACGAAGAAATTTGTAAAAGCACAAATCTATCACATAGCAGATTTTGCATAAAATTGTCATTAGGATCACATAAATGGAAAGAGGTTAGGGTACGAAGAAATTTGTAAAAGCACAAATCTGTCACATAGCAGATTTTGCATAAAGTTGTCATTAGGATCACATAAATGGAAAGAGGTTAGGGTACGAAGAAATTTGTAAATGCACAAATCTGTCACATAGCAGATTTTGCATAAAATTGTCATTAGGATCACATGAATGGAAAGAGGTTAGGGTACGAAGAAATTTGTAAAAGCACAAATCTATCACATAGCAGATTTTGCATAAAATTGTCATTAGGAACACATAAATGGAAAGAGGTTAGGGTACGAAGAAATTTGTAAAAGCACAAATCTGTCACATAGCAGATTTTGCATAAAGTTGTCATTAGGATCACATAAATGGAAAGAGGTTAGGGTACGAAGAAATTTGTAAAAGCACAAATCTGTCACATAGCAGATTTTGCATAAAATTGTCATTAGGAACACATAAATGGAAAGAGGTTAGGGTACGAAGAAATTTGTAAAAGCACAAATCTATCACAGCAGATTTTGTATAAAATTGTCATTAGGAACACATAAATGGAAAGAGGTTAGGGTACGAAGAAATTTGTAAAAGCACAAACCTGTCACATAGCAGATTTTGCATAAAATTGTCATTAGGAACACATAAATGGAAAGAGGTTAGGGTACGAAGAAATTTGTAAAAGCACAAATCTATCACAGCAGATTTTGTATAAAATTGTCATTAGGAACACATAAATGGAACGAGGTTAGGGTACGAAGAAATTTGTAAAAGCACAAATCTGTCACATAGCAGATTTTGCATAAAATTGTCATTAGGAACACATAAATGGAAAGAGGTTAGGGTACGAAGAAATTTGTAAAAGCACAAATCTATCACAGCAGATTTTGTATAAAATTGTCATTAGGAACACATAAATGGAACGAGGTTAGGGTACGAAGAAATTTGTAAAAGCACAAATCTGTCACAGCAGATTTTGTATAAAATTGTCATTAGGAACACATAAATGGAAAGAGGTTAGGGTACGAAGAAATTTGTAAAAGCACAAATCTGTCACATAGCAGATTTTGCATAAAATTGTCATTAGGAACACATAAATGGAAAGAGGTTAGGGTACGAAGAAATTTGTAAAAGCACAAATCTATCACAGCAGATTTTGTATAAAATTGTCATTAGGAACACATAAATGGAACGAGGTTAGGGTACGAAGAAATTTGTAAAAGCACAAATCTGTCACATAGCAGATTTTGCATAAAATTGTCATTAGGAACACATAAATGGAAAGAGGTTAGGGTACGAAGAAATTTGTAAAAGCACAAATCTATCACAGCAGATTTTGTATAAAATTGTCATTAGGAACACATAAATGGAAAGAGGTTAGGGTACGAAGAAATTTGTAAAAGCACAAATCTGTCACATAGCAGATTTTGCATAAAATTGTCATTAGGAACACATAAATGGAAAGAGGTTAGGGTACGAAGAAATTTGTAAAAGCACAAATCTATCACAGCAGATTTTGTATAAAATTGTCATTAGGAACACATAAATGGAAAGAGGTTAGGGTACGAAGAAATTTGTAAAAGCACAAATCTGTCACATAGCAGATTTTGCATAAAATTGTCATTAGGAACACATAAATGGAAAGAGGTTAGGGTACGAAGAAATTTGTAAAAGCACAAATCTATCACAGCAGATTTTGTATAAAATTGTCATTAGGAACACATAGATGGAACGAGGTTAGGGTACGAAGAAATTTGTAAAAGCACAAACCTGTCACATAGCAGATTTTGCATAAAATTGTCATTAGGAACACATAAATGGAAAGAGGTTAGGGTACGAAGAAATTTGTAAAAGCACAAATCTATCACATAGCAGATTTTGCATAAAATTGTCATTAGGAACACATAAATGGAAAGAGGTTAGGGTACGAAGAAATTTGTAAAAGCACAAATCTATCACATAGCAGATTTTGCATAAAATTGTCATTAGGATCACATAAATGGAAAGAGGTTAGGGTACGAAGAAATTTGTAAAAGCACAAATCTGTCACATATCAGATTTTGCATAAAATTGTCATTAGGAACACATAAATGGAAAGAGGTTAGGGTACGAAGAAATTTGTAAAAGCACAAATCTATCACAGCAGATTTTGTATAAAATTGTCATTAAGATCACATAAATGGAAAGAGGTTAGTGTACGAAGAAATTTGTAAAAGCACAAATCTATCACATAGCAGATTTTGCATAAAATTGTCATTAGGAACACATAAATGGAAAGAGGTTAGGGTACGAAGAAATTTGTAAAAGCACAAATCTATCACAGCAGATTTTGTATAAAATTGTCATTAGGATCACATAAATGGAAAGATGTTAGGGTACGAAGAAATTTGTAAAAGCAGAAATCTGACCCATAGAAAATTTTGCATAAAATTCTCATTAGGATCACATGAATGGAAGAAGGTTAGGGTACGAAGAAATTTGTAAAAGCACAAATCTGTCACATAGCAGATTTTGCATAAAATTGTCATTAGGAACACATAAATGGAAAGAGGTTAGGGTACGAAGAAATTTGTAAAAGCACAAATCTATCACAGCAGATTTTGTATAAAATTGTCATTAGGAACACAGCAATGGAACGAGGTTAGGGTACGAAGAAATTTGTAAAAGCACAAACCTGTCACATAGCAGATTTTGCATAAAATTGTCATTAGGAACACATAAATGGAAAGAGGTTAGGGTACGAAGAAATTTGTAAAAGCACAAATCTGTCACATAGCAGATTTTGCATAAAATTGTCATTAGGATCACATAAATGGAAAGAGGTTAGGGTACGAAGAAATTTGTAAAAGCACAAATCTATCACATAGCAGATTTTGCATAAAATTGTCATTAGGAACACATAAATGGAAAGAGGTTAGGGTACGAAGAAATTTGTAAAAGCACAAATCTGTCACATATCAGATTTTGCATAAAATTGTCATTAGGAACACATAAATGGAAAGAGGTTAGGGTACGAAGAAATTTGTAAAAGCACAAATCTATCACAGCAGATTTTGTATAAAATTGTCATTAAGATCACATAAATGGAAAGAGGTTAGGGTACGAAGAAATTTGTAAAAGCACAAACCTGTCACATAGCAGATTTTGCATAAAATTGTCATTAGGAACACATAAATGGAAAGAGGTTAGGGTACGAAGAAATTTGTAAAAGCACAAATCTATCACATAGCAGATTTTGCATAAAATTGTCATTAGGAACACATAAATGGAAAGAGGTTAGGGTACGAAGAAATTTGTAAAAGCACAAATCTATCACATAGCAGATTTTGCATAAAATTGTCATTAGGATCACATAAATGGAAAGAGGTTAGGGTACGAAGAAATTTGTAAAAGCACAAATCTGTCACATAGCAGATTTTGCATAAAATTGTCATTAGGATCACATAAATGGAAAGAGGTTAGGGTACGAAGAAATTTGTAAAAGCACAAATCTATCACACAGCAGATTTTGCATAAAATTGTCATTAGGAACTCATAAATGGAAAGAGGTTAGGGTACGAAAAAATTTGTAAAAGCACAAATCTATCACAGCAGATTTTGTATAAAATTGTCATTAGGAACACATAAATGGAAAGAGATTAGGGTACGAAGAAATTTGTAAAAGCACAAATCTGTCACATAGCAGATTTTGCATAAAATTGTCATTAGGATCACATAAATGGAAAGAGGTTAGGGTACGAAGAAATTTGTAAAAGCACAAATCTGTCACATAGCAGATTTTGCATAAAATTGTCATTAGGATCACATAAATGGAAAGAGGTTAGGGTACGAAGAAATTTGTAAAAGCACAAATCTATCACATAGCAGATTTTGCATAAAATTGTCATTAGGATCACATAAATGGAAAGAGGTTAGGGTACGAAGAAATTTGTAAAAGCACAAATCTGTCACATAGCAGATTTTGCATAAAATTGTCATTAGGATCACATAAATGGAAAGAGGTTAGGGTACGAAGAAATTTGTAAATGCACAAATCTGTCACATAGCAGATTTTGCATAAAATTGTCATTAGGATCACATAAATAGAAAGAGGTTAGGGTACGAAGAAATTTGTAAAAGCACAAATCTATCACATAGCAGATTTTGCATAAAATTGTCATTAGGAACACATAAATGGAAAGAGGTTAGGGTACGAAGAAATTTGTAAAAGCACAAATCTGTCACATAGCAGATTTTGCATAAAATTGTCATTAGGAACACATAAATGGAAAGAGGTTAGGGTACGAAGAAATTTGTAAAAGCACAAATCTATCACAGCAGATTTTGTATAAAATTGTCATTAGGAACACATAAATGGAACGAGGTTAGGTTACGAAGAAATTTGTAAAAGCACAAATCTGTCACATAGCAGATTTTGCATAAAATTGTCATTAGGAACACATAAATGGAAAGAGGTTAGGGTACGAAGAAATTTGTAAAAGCACAAATCTGTCACATAGCAGATTTTGCATAAAATTGTCATTAGGATCACATAAATGGAAAGAGGTTAGGGTACGAAGAAATTTGTAAAAGCACAAATCTATCACATAGCAGATTTTGCATAAAATTGTCATTAGGAACACATAAATGGAAAGAGGTTAGGGTACGAAGAAATTTGTAAAAGCACAAATCTGTCACATATCAGATTTTGCATAAAATTGTCATTAGGAACACATAAATGGAAAGAGGTTAGGGTACGAAGAAATTTGTAAAAGCACAAATCTATCACAGCAGATTTTGTATAAAATTGTCATTAGGATCACATAAATGGAAAGAGGTTAGGGTACGAAGAAATTTGTAAAAGCACAAATCTATCACATAGCAGATTTTGCATAAAATTGTCATTAGGAACACATAAATGGAAAGAGGTTAGGGTACGAAGAAATTTGTAAAAGCACAAATCTATCACAGCAGATTTTGTATAAAATTGTCATTAGGAACACATGAATGGAAAGAGGTTAGGGTACGAAGAAATTTGTAAAAGCACAAATCTATCACATAGCAGATTTTGCATAAAATTGTCATTAGGATCACATAAATGGAAAGAGGTTAGTGTACGAAGAAATTTGTAAAAGCAGAAATCTATTACAGCAGATTTTGCATAAAATTTTCATTAGGATCACATGAATGGAAAGAAGTTAGGGTACGAAGAAATTTGTAAAAGCACAAATCTATTACAGCAGATTTTGCATAAAATTTTCATTAGGATCACATGAATGGAAAGAGGTTAGGTTACGAAGAAATTTGTAAAAGCACAAATCTATCACATAGCAGAATTTGCATAAAATTGTCATTAGGATCACATAAATGGAAAGAGGTTAGGTTACGAAGAAATTTGTAAAAGCAGAAATCTGTCCCATAGAAAATTTTGCATAAAATTGTCATTAGGATCACATGAATGGAAGAAGGTTAGGGTACGAAGAAATTTATTAAAGCACAAATCTATCACATAGCAGATTTTGCATAAAATTGTCATTAGGATCACATAAATGGAAAGATGTTAGGGTACGAAGAAATTTGTAAAAGCAGAAATCTGACCCATAGAAAATTTTGCATAAAATTCTCATTAGGATCACATGAATGGAAGAAGGTTAGGGTACGAAGAAATTTGTTAAAGCACAAATCTATTACAGCAGATTTTGCATAAAATTTTCATTAGGATCACATGAATGGAAAGAAGTTAGGGTATGAAGAAATTTGTAAAAGCAGAAATCTATCACATAGCAGATTTTGCATAAAATTGTCATTAGGATCACATGAATGGAAGAAGGTTAGGGTACGTAGAAATTTGTTAAAGCACAAATCTATCATAAAGCAGATTTTGCATAAAATTGTCATTAGGATCACATGAATGGAAAGAGGTTAGGGTATGAAGAAATCTGTAAAAGCAGAAATCTATCACATAGTAGATTTTGCATAAAATTGTCATTAGGATCACATAAATGGAAAGCGGTTAGGGTACGAAGAAATTTGTAAAAGCTGAAATCTATCATATAGCAAATTTTGCATAAGATTGTCATGAGGATCACATGAATGGACAGAGGTTAGGGTACGAAGAAATTTGTAAAAGCTGAAATCTATCCCATAGCAAATTTTGCATAAAATTGTCATTAGGATCACATAAATGGAAAGCGGTTAGGGTACGGAGAAATTTGTAAAAGCAGAAATCTATCACAGCAGATTTTGCATAAGTTGTCATTAGGATCACATAAATGGAAAGAGGTTAGGGTACGAAAAAATTTTTAAAAGCACAAATCTGTCACATAGCAGATTTTGCATAAAATTGTCATTAGGATCACATAAATGGAAAGAGGTTAGGGTACGAAGAAATTTTTAAAAGCACAAATTTGTCACATAGCAGATTTTGCATAAAATTGTCATTAGGATCACATAAATGGAAAGAGGTTAGGGTACGAAAAAATTTTTAAAAGCACAAATCTGTCACATAGCAGATTTTGCATAAAATTGTCATTAGGATCACATAAATGGAAAGAGGTTAGGGTACGAAGAAATTTTTAAAAGCACAAATTTGTCACATAGCAGATTTTGCATAAAATTGTCATTAGGATCACATAAATGGAAAGAGGTTAGGGTACGAAGAAATTTGTAAAAGCACAAATCTATCACATAGCAGATTTTGCATAAAATTGTCATTAGGAACACATAAATGGAAAGAGGTTAGGGTACGAAGAAATTTGTAAAAGCACAAATCTATCACATAGCAGATTTTGCATAAAATTGTCATTAGGAACACATAAATGGAAAGAGGTTAGGGTACGAAGAAATTTGTAAAAGCACAAATCTATCACATAGCAGATTTTGCATAAAATTGTCATTAGGATCACATAAATGGAAAGATGTTAGGGTACGAAGAAATTTGTAAAAGCACAAATCTATCACATAGCAGATTTTGCATAAAATTGTCATTAGGATCACATAAATGGAAAGAGGTTAGGGTACGAAGAAATTTTTAAAAGCACAAATCTATCACATAGCAGATTTTGCATAAAATTGTCATTAGGAACACATAAATGGAAAGAGGTTAGGGTACGAAGAAATTTGTAAAAGCACAAATCTGTCACATAGCAGATTTTGCATAAAATTGTCATTAGGAACACATAAATGGAAAGAGGTTAGGGTACGAAGAAATTTGTAAAAGCACAAATCTATCACAGCAGATTTTGTATAAAATTGTCATTAGGAACACATAAATGGAAAGAGGTTAGGGTACGAAGAAATTTGTAAAAGCACAAATCTGTCACATAGCAGATTTTGCATAAAATTGTCATTAGGATCACATAAATGGAAAGAGGTTAGGGTACGAAGAAATTTGTAAAAGCACAAATCTGTCACATAGCAGATTTTGCATAAAATTGTCATTAGGATCACATAAATGGATAGAGGTTAGGGTACGAAGAAATTTGTAAAAGCACAAATCTGTCACATAGCAGATTTTGCATAAAGTTGTCATTAGGATCACATAAATGGAAAGAGGTTAGGGTACGAAGAAATTTGTAAATGCACAAATCTGTCACATAGCAGATTTTGCATAAAATTGTCATTAGGATCACATAAATGGAAAGAGGTTAGGGTACGAAGAAATTTGTAAAAGCACAAATCTATCACATAGCAGATTTTGCATAAAATTGTCATTAGGAACACATAAATGGAAAGAGGTTAGGGTACGAAGAAATTTGTAAAAGCACAAATCTGTCACATAGCAGATTTTGCATAAAATTGTCATTAGGAACACATAAATGGAAAGAGGTTAGGGTACGAAGAAATTTGTAAAAGCACAAATCTATCACATAGCAGATTTTGCATAAAATTGTCATTAGGATCACATAAATGGAAAGAGGTTAGGGTACGAAGAAATTTGTAAAAGCACAAATCTGTCACATAGCAGATTTTGCATAAAGTTGTCATTAGGATCACATAAATGGAAAGAGGTTAGGGTACGAAGAAATTTGTAAATGCACAAATCTGTCACATAGCAGATTTTGCATAAAATTGTCATTAGGATTACATAAATGGAAAGAGGTTAGGGTACGAAGAAATTTGTAAAAGCACAAATCTATCACATAGCAGATTTTGCATAAAATTGTCATTAGGAACACATAAATGGAAAGAGGTTAGGGTACGAAGAAATTTGTAAAAGCACAAATCTGTCACATAGCAGATTTTGCATAAAATTGTCATTAGGAACACATAAATGGAAAGAGGTTAGGGTACGAAGAAATTTGTAAAAGCACAAATCTATCACAGCAGATTTTGTATAAAATTGTCATTAGGAACACATAAATGGAACGAGGTTAGGGTACGAAGAAATTTGTAAAAGCACAAACCTGTCACATAGCAGATTTTGCATAAAATTGTCATTAGAAACACATAAATGGAGAGAGGTTAGGGTACGAAGAAATTTGTAAAAGCACAAATCTGTCACATAGCAGATTTTGCATAAAATTGTCATTAGGAACACATAAATGGAAAGAGGTTAGGGTACGAAGAAATTTGTAAAAGCACAAATCTATCACAGCAGATTTTGTATAAAATTGTCATTAGGAACACATAAATGGAAAGAGGTTAGGGTACGAAGAAATTTGTAAAAGCACAAATCTATCACATAGCAGATTTTGCATAAAATTGTCATTAGGAACACATAAATGGAAAGAGGTTAGGGTACGAAGAAATTTGTAAAAGCACAAATCTGTCACATATCAGATTTTGCATAAAATTGTCATTAGGAACACATAAATGGAAAGAGGTTAGGGTACGAAGAAATTTGTAAAAGCACAAATCTATCACAGCAGATTTTGTATAAAATTGTCATTAGGATCACATAAATGGAAAGAGGTTAGGGTACGAAGAAATTTGTAAAAGCACAAATCTATCACATAGCAGATTTTGCATAAAATTGTCATTAGGAACACATAAATGGAAAGAGGTTAGGGTACGAAGAAATTTGTAAAAGCACAAATCTATCACAGCAGATTTTGTATAAAATTGTCATTAGGAACACATAAATGGAAAGAGGTTAGGGTACGAAGAAATTTGTAAAAGCACAAATCTGTCACATAGCAGATTTTGCATAAAATTGTCATTAGGATCACATAAATGGAAAGAGGTTAGGGTACGAAGAAATTTGTAAAAGCACAAATCTATCACATAGCATATTTTGAATAAAATTGTCATTAGGAACACATAAATGGAAAGAGGTTAGGGTACGACGAAATTTGTAAAAGCACAAATCTATCACATAGCAGATTTTGCATAAAATTGTCATTAGGATCACATAAATGGAAAGAGGTTAGGGTACGAAGAAATTTGTAAAACCACAAATCTATCACAGCAGATTTTGTATAAAATTGTCATTAGGATCGCATGAGTGGAAAGAGGTTAGGGTACGAAGAAATTTGTAAAAGCACATCACAGCAGATTTTGCTTAAAATTGTCAATAGGATCACATGAATGGAAAGTATTTAGGGTACGAAGAAATTTGTAAAAGCACAAATCTATCACAGCAGATTTTGCATAAAATTGTCACTAGGATCACATGAATGGAAAGAGGTTAGGGTACGAAGAAATTTGTAAAAGCTGTAATCTGTCCCACAGCAAATTCTGCATAAAATTGTCATTAGGATCACATGAATGGAAAGAGGTTAGGGTAGGAAGAAATTTGTAAAAGCTGAAATCTATCCCATAGCAAATTTTGCATAAAATTGTCATTAGGATCACATAAATGGAAAGAGGTTAGGGTACGAAAAAATTTGTAAAACCACAAATCTATCACAGCAGATTTTGTATAAAATTGTCATTAGGATCGCATGAGTGGAAAGAGGTTAGGGTACGAAGAAATTTGTAAAAGCACATCACAGCAGATTTTGCTTAAAATTGTCAATAGGATCACATGAATGGAAAGTATTTAGGGTACGAAGAAATTTGTAAAAGCACAAATCTATCACAGCAGATTTTGCATAAAATTGTCACTAGGATCACATGAATGGAAAGAGGTTAGGGTACGAAGAAATTTGTAAAAGCTGTAATCTGTCCCACAGCAAATTCTGCATAAAATTGTCATTAGGATCACATGAATGGAAAGAGGTTAGGGTAGGAAGAAATTTGTAAAAGCTGAAATCTATCCCATAGCAAATTCTGCATAAAATTGTCATTAGGATCACATGAATGGACAGAGGTTAGGGTACGAAGAAATTTGTAAAAGCTGAAATCTATCCCATAGCAAATTTTGCATAAAATTGTCATTAGGATCACATAAATGGAAAGAGGTTAGGGTACGAAAAAATTTTTAAAAGCACAAATCTGTCACATAGCAGATTTTGCATAAAATTGTCATTAGGATCACATAAATGGAAAGAGGTTAGGGTACGAAGAAATTTTTAAAAGCACAAATCTGTCACATAGCAGATTTTGCATAAAATTGTCATTAGGATCACATAAATGGAAAGCGGTTAGGGTACGAAGAAATTTGTAAAAGCAGAAATCTATCACAGCAGATTTTGCATAAAATTCTCATTAGGATCACATGAATGGAAAGAGGTTAGGGTACGGAGAAATTTGTAAAAGCACAAATATATCACATAGCAGATTTTGCATAAAATTGTCATTAGGATCACATAAATGGAAAGAGGTTAGGGTACGAAAAAATTTTTAAAAGCACAAATCTGTCACATAGCAGATTTTGCATAAAATTGTCATTAGGATCACATAAATGGAAAGAGGTTAGGGTACGAAGAAATTTTTAAAAGCACAAATCTGTCACATAGCAGATTTTGCATAAAATTGTCATTAGGATCACATAAATGGAAAGCGGTTAGGGTACGAAGAAATTTGTAAAAGCAGAAATCTATCACAGCAGATTTTGCATAAAATTGTCATTAGGATCACATGAATGGAAAGAGGTTAGGGTACGAAGAAATTTGTAAAAGCACAAATATATCACATAGCAGATTTTGCATAAAATTGTCATTAGGATCACATAAATGGAAAGAGGTTAGGGTACGAAAAAATTTTTAAAAGCACAAATCTGTCACATAGCAGATTTTGCATAAAATTGTCATTAGGATCACATAAATGGAAAGAGGTTAGGGTACGAAGAAATTTTTAAAAGCACAAATTTGTCACATAGCAGATTTTGCATAAAATTGTCATTAGGATCACATAAATGGAAAGAGGTTAGGGTACGAAGAAATTTGTAAAAGCACAAATCTATCACATAGCAGATTTTGCATAAAATTGTCATTAGGATCACATAAATGGAAAGAGGTTAGGGTACGAAGAAATTTGTAAAAGCACAAATCTGTCACATAGCAGATTTTGCATAAAATTGTCATTAGGATCACATAAATGGAAAGAGGTTAGGGTACGAAGAAATTTGTAAAAGCACAAATGTATCACATAGCAGATTTTGCATAAAATTGTCATTAGGAACACATAAATGGAAAGAGGTTAGGGTACGAAGAAATTTGTAAAAGCACAAATCTATCACATAGCAGATTTTGCATAAAATTGTCATTAGGATCACATAAATGGAAAGAGGTTAGGGTACGAAGAAATTTGTAAAAGCACAAATCTGTCACATAGCAGATTTTGCATAAAATTGTCATTAGGATCACATAAATGGAAAGAGGTTAGGGTACGAAGAAATTTGTAAAAGCACAAATGTATCACATAGCAGATTTTGCATAAAATTGTCATTAGGAACACATAAATGGAAAGAGGTTAGGGTACGAAGAAATTTGTAAAAGCACAAATCTGTCACATAGCAGATTTTGCATAAAATTGTCATTAGGAACACATAAATGGAAAGAGGTTAGGGTACGAAGAAATTTGTAAAAGCACAAATCTATCACAGCAGATTTTGTATAAAATTGTCATTAGGAACACATAAATGGAAAGAGGTTAGGGTACGAAGAAATTTGTAAAAGCACAAATCTGTCACATAGCAGATTTTGCATAAAATTGTCATTAGGATCACATAAATGGAAAGAGGTTAGGGTACGAAGAAATTTGTAAAAGCACAAATCTGTCACATAGCAGATTTTGCATAAAATTGTCATTAGGATCACATAAATGGAAAGAGGTTAGGGTACGAAGAAATTTCTAAAAGCACAAATCTATCACATAGCAGATTTTGCATAAAATTGTCATTAGGATCACATAAATGGAAAGAGGTTAGGGTACGAAGAAATTTGTAAAAGCACAAATCTGTCACATAGCAGATTTTGCATAAAATTGTCATTAGGATCACATAAATGGAAAGAGGTTAGGGTACGAAGAAATTTGTAAAAGCACAAATCTATCACAGCAGATTTTGCATAAAATTGTCACTAGGACCACATGAATGGAAAGAGGTTAGGGTACGAAGAAATCTGTAAAAGCAGAAATCTATCACATAGCAGATTTTGCATAAAATTGTCATTAGGATCACATAAATGGAAAGAGGTTAGGGTACTAAGAAATTTGTAAAAGCTGAAATCTATCACAGAAGATTTTGCATAAAATTGTCGTTAGGATCACATGAATGGAAAGAGGTTAGGGTACGAAGAAATTTGTAAAAGCACAAATTTATCACATAGCAGATTTTGCATAAAATTGTCATTAGGATCACATAAATGGAAAGCGGTTAGGGTACGAAGAAATTTGTAAAAGCTGAAATCTATCATATAGCAAATTTTGCATAAGATTGTCATGAGGATCACATGAATGGACAGAGGTTAGGGTACGAAGAAATTTGTAAAAGCTGAAATCTATCACAGCAGATTTTGCATAAGTTGTCATTAGGATCACATGAATGGAAAGAGGTTAGGGTACGAAGAAATTTGTAAAAGCACAAATATATCACATAGCAGATTTTGCATAAAATTGTCATTAGGATCACATAAATGGAAAGAGGTTAGGGTACGAAGAAATTTTTAAAAGCACAAATCTGTCACATAGTAGATTTTGCATAAAATTGTCATTAGGATCACATAAATGGAAAGCGGTTAGGGTACGAAGAAATTTGTAAAAGCAGAAATCTATCACAGCAGATTTTGCATAAGATTGTCATTAGGATCACATGAATGGAAAGAGGTTAGGGTACGAAGAAATTTGTAAAAGCACAAATATATCACATAGCAGATTTTGCATAAAATTGTCATTAGGATCACATAAATGGAAAGAGGTTAGGGTACGAAAAAATTTTTAAAAGCACAAATCTGTCACATAGCAGATTTTGCATAAAATTGTCATTAGGATCACATAAATGGAAAGAGGTTAGGGTACGAAGAAATTTTTAAAAGCACAAATTTGTCACATAGCAGATTTTGCATAAAATTGTCATTAGGATCACATAAATGGAAAGAGGTTAGGGTACGAAGAAATTTGTAAAAGCACAAATCTATCACATAGCAGATTTTGCATAAAATTGTCATTAGGATCACATAAATGGAAAGAGGTTAGGGTACGAAGAAATTTGTAAAAGCACAAATCTGTCACATAGCAGATTTTGCATAAAATTGTCATTAGGATCACATAAATGGAAAGAGGTTAGGGTACGAAGAAATTTGTAAAAGCACAAATGTATCACATAGCAGATTTTGCATAAAATTGTCATTAGGAACACATAAATGGAAAGAGGTTAGGGTACGAAGAAATTTGTAAAAGCACAAATCTATCACATAGCAGATTTTGCATAAAATTGTCATTAGGATCACATAAATGGAAAGAGGTTAGGGTACGAAGAAATTTGTAAAAGCACAAATCTGTCACATAGCAGATTTTGCATAAAATTGTCATTAGGATCACATAAATGGAAAGAGGTTAGGGTACGAAGAAATTTGTAAAAGCACAAATGTATCACATAGCAGATTTTGCATAAAATTGTCATTAGGAACACATAAATGGAAAGAGGTTAGGGTACGAAGAAATTTGTAAAAGCACAAATCTGTCACATAGCAGATTTTGCATAAAATTGTCATTAGGAACACATAAATGGAAAGAGGTTAGGGTACGAAGAAATTTGTAAAAGCACAAATCTATCACAGCAGATTTTGTATAAAATTGTCATTAGGAACACATAAATGGAAAGAGGTTAGGGTACGAAGAAATTTGTAAAAGCACAAATCTGTCACATAGCAGATTTTGCATAAAATTGTCATTAGGATCACATAAATGGAAAGAGGTTAGGGTACGAAGAAATTTGTAAAAGCACAAATCTGTCACATAGCAGATTTTGCATAAAATTGTCATTAGGATCATATAAATGGAAAGAGGTTAGGGTACGAAGAAATTTCTAAAAGCACAAATCTATCACATAGCAGATTTTGCATAAAATTGTCATTAGGATCACATAAATGGAAAGAGGTTAGGGTACGAAGAAATTTGTAAAAGCACAAATCTGTCACATAGCAGATTTTGCATAAAATTGTCATTAGGATCACATAAATGGAAAGAGGTTAGGGTACGAAGAAATTTGTAAAAGCAGAAATCTGTCCCATAGAAAATTTTGCATAAAATTGACATTAGGATCACATGAATGGAAGAAGGTTAGGGTACGAAGAAATTTGTAAAAGCACAAATCTATCACAGCAGATTTTGCATAAAATTGTCACTAGGACCACATGAATGGAAAGAGGTTAGGGTACGAAGAAATCTGTAAAAGCAGAAATCTATCACATAGCAGATTTTGCATAAAATTGTCATTAGGATCACATAAATGGAAAGAGGTTAGGGTACTAAGAAATTTGTAAAAGCTGAAATCTATCACAGAAGATTTTGCATAAAATTGTCGTTAGGATCACATGAATGGAAAGAGGTTAGGGTACGAAGAAATTTGTAAAAGCACAAATTTATCACATAGCAGATTTTGCATAAAATTGTCATTAGGATCACATAAATGGAAAGCGGTTAGGGTACGAAGAAATTTGTAAAAGCTGAAATCTATCATATAGCAAATTTTGCATAAGATTGTCATGAGGATCACATGAATGGACAGAGGTTAGGGTACGAAGAAATTTGTAAAAGCAGAAATCTATCACAGCAGATTTTGCATAAGTTGTCATTAGGATCACATGAATGGAAAGAGGTTAGGGTACGAAGAAATTTCTAAAAGCACAAATATATCACATAGCAGATTTTGCATAAAATTGTCATTAGGATCACATAAATGGAAAGAGGTTAGGGTACGAAGAAATTTGTAAAAGCAGAAATCTGTCCCATAGAAAATTTTGCATAAAATTGTCATTAGGATCACATGAATGGAAGAAGGTTAGGGTACGAAGAAATTTATTAAAGCACAAATCTGTCACATAGCAGATTTTGCATAAAATTGTCATTAGGATCACATAAATGGAAAGATGTTAGGGTACGAAGAAATTTGTAAAAGCAGAAATCTGACCCATAGAAAATTTTGCATAAAATTCTCATTAGGATCACATGAATGGAAGAAGGTTAGGGTACGAAGAAATTTGTTAAAGCACAAATCTATTACAGCAGATTTTGCATAAAATTTTCATTAGGATCACATGAATGGAAAGAAGTTAGGGTATGAAGAAATTTGTAAAAGCAGAAATCTATCACATAGCAGATTTTGCATAAAATTGTCATTAGGATCACATGAATGGAAGAAGGTTAGGGTACGTAGAAATTTGTTAAAGCACAAATCTATCATAAAGCAGATTTTGCATAAAATTGTCATTAGGATCACATGAATGGAAAGAGGTTAGGGTATGAAGAAATCTGTAAAAGCAGAAATCTATCACATAGTAGATTTTGCATAAAATTGTCATTAGGATCACATAAATGGAAAGCGGTTAGGGTACGAAGAAATTTGTAAAAGCTGAAATCTATCATATAGCAAATTTTGCATAAGATTGTCATGAGGATCACATAAATGGAAAGAGGTTAGGGTACGAAGAAATTTTTAAAAGCACAAATTTGTCACATAGCAGATTTTGCATAAAATTGTCATTAGGATCACATAAATGGAAAGAGGTTAGGGTACGAAGAAATTTTTAAAAGCACAAATTTGTCACATAGCAGATTTTGCATAAAATTGTCATTAGGATCACATAAATGGAAAGAGGTTAGGGTACGAAGAAATTTGTAAAAGCACAAATCTATCACATAGCAGATTTTGCATAAAATTGTCATTAGGAACACATAAATGGAAAGAGGTTAGGGTACGAAGAAATTTGTAAAAGCACAAATCTGTCACATAGCAGATTTTGCATAAAATTGTCATTAGGAACACATAAATGGAAAGAGGTTAGGGTACGAAGAAATTTGTAAAAGCACAAATCTATCACATAGCAGATTTTGCATAAAATTTTCATTAGGATCACATAAATGGAAAGAGGTTAGGGTACGAAGAAATTTGTAAAAGCACAAATCTGTCACATAGCAGATTTTGCATAAAGTTGTCATTAGGATCACATAAATGGAAAGAGGTTAGGGTACGAAGAAATTTGTAAATGCACAAATCTGTCACATAGCAGATTTTGCATAAAATTGTCATTAGGATCACATGAATGGAAAGAGGTTAGGGTACGAAGAAATTTGTAAAAGCACAAATCTATCACATAGCAGATTTTGCATAAAATTGTCATTAGGAACACATAAATGGAAAGAGGTTAGGGTACGAAGAAATTTGTAAAAGCACAAATCTGTCACATAGCAGATTTTGCATAAAATTGTCATTAGGAACACATAAATGGAAAGAGGTTAGGGTACGAAGAAATTTGTAAAAGCACAAATCTATCACAGCAGATTTTGTATAAAATTGTCATTAGGATCACATAAATGGAAAGAGGTTAGGGTACGAAGAAATTTGTAAAAGCACAAACCTGTCACATAGCAGATTTTGCATAAAATTGTCATTAGGAACACATAAATGGAAAGAGGTTAGGGTACGAAGAAATTTGTAAAAGCACAAATCTATCACAGCAGATTTTGTATAAAATTGTCATTAGGAACACATAAATGGAACGAGGTTAGGGTACGAAGAAATTTGTAAAAGCACAAATCTGTCACATAGCAGATTTTGCATAAAATTGTCATTAGGAACACATAAATGGAAAGAGGTTAGGGTACGAAGAAATTTGTAAAAGCACAAATCTATCACAGCAGATTTTGTATAAAATTGTCATTAGGAACACATAAATGGAACGAGGTTAGGGTACGAAGAAATTTGTAAAAGCACAAATCTGTCACAGCAGATTTTGTATAAAATTGTCATTAGGAACACATAAATGGAAAGAGGTTAGGGTACGAAGAAATTTGTAAAAGCACAAATCTGTCACATAGCAGATTTTGCATAAAATTGTCATTAGGAACACATAAATGGAAAGAGGTTAGGGTACGAAGAAATTTGTAAAAGCACAAATCTATCACAGCAGATTTTGTATAAAATTGTCATTAGGAACACATAAATGGAACGAGGTTAGGGTACGAAGAAATTTGTAAAAGCACAAATCTGTCACATAGCAGATTTTGCATAAAATTGTCATTAGGAACACATAAATGGAAAGAGGTTAGGGTACGAAGAAATTTGTAAAAGCACAAATCTATCACAGCAGATTTTGTATAAAATTGTCATTAGGAACACATAAATGGAAAGAGGTTAGGGTACGAAGAAATTTGTAAAAGCACAAATCTGTCACATAGCAGATTTTGCATAAAATTGTCATTAGGAACACATAAATGGAAAGAGGTTAGGGTACGAAGAAATTTGTAAAAGCACAAATCTATCACAGCAGATTTTGTATAAAATTGTCATTAGGAACACATAAATGGAAAGAGGTTAGGGTACGAAGAAATTTGTAAAAGCACAAATCTGTCACATAGCAGATTTTGCATAAAATTGTCATTAGGAACACATAAATGGAAAGAGGTTAGGGTACGAAGAAATTTGTAAAAGCACAAATCTATCACAGCAGATTTTGTATAAAATTGTCATTAGGAACACATAAATGGAACGAGGTTAGGGTACGAAGAAATTTGTAAAAGCACAAACCTGTCACATAGCAGATTTTGCATAAAATTGTCATTAGGAACACATAAATGGAAAGAGGTTAGGGTACGAAGAAATTTGTAAAAGCACAAATCTATCACATAGCAGATTTTGCATAAAATTGTCATTAGGAACACATAAATGGAAAGAGGTTAGGGTACGAAGAAATTTGTAAAAGCACAAATCTATCACATAGCAGATTTTGCATAAAATTGTCATTAGGATCACATAAATGGAAAGAGGTTAGGGTACGAAGAAATTTGTAAAAGCACAAATCTATCACATAGCAGATTTTGCATAAAATTGTCATTAGGAACACATAAATGGAAAGAGGTTAGGGTACGAAGAAATTTGTAAAAGCACAAATCTGTCACATATCAGATTTTGCATAAAATTGTCATTAGGAACACATAAATGGAAAGAGGTTAGGGTACGAAGAAATTTGTAAAAGCACAAATCTATCACAGCAGATTTTGTATAAAATTGTCATTAAGATCACATAAATGGAAAGAGGTTAGTGTACGAAGAAATTTGTAAAAGCACAAATCTATCACATAGCAGATTTTGCATAAAATTGTCATTAGGAACACATAAATGGAAAGAGGTTAGGGTACGAAGAAATTTGTAAAAGCACAAATCTATCACAGCAGATTTTGTATAAAATTGTCATTAGGATCACATAAATGGAAAGATGTTAGGGTACGAAGAAATTTGTAAAAGCAGAAATCTGACCCATAGAAAATTTTGCATAAAATTCTCATTAGGATCACATGAATGGAAGAAGGTTAGGGTACGAAGAAATTTGTAAAAGCACAAATCTGTCACATAGCAGATTTTGCATAAAATTGTCATTAGGAACACATAAATGGAAAGAGGTTAGGGTACGAAGAAATTTGTAAAAGCACAAATCTATCACAGCAGATTTTGTATAAAATTGTCATTAGGAACACATCAATGGAACGAGGTTAGGGTACGAAGAAATTTGTAAAAGCACAAACCTGTCACATAGCAGATTTTGCATAAAATTGTCATTAGGAACACATAAATGGAAAGAGGTTAGGGTACGAAGAAATTTGTAAAAGCACAAATCTGTCACATAGCAGATTTTGCATAAAATTGTCATTAGGATCACATAAATGGAAAGAGGTTAGGGTACGAAGAAATTTGTAAAAGCACAAATCTATCACATAGCAGATTTTGCATAAAATTGTCATTAGGAACACATAAATGGAAAGAGGTTAGGGTACGAAGAAATTTGTAAAAGCACAAATCTGTCACATATCAGATTTTGCATAAAATTGTCATTAGGAACACATAAATGGAAAGAGGTTAGGGTACGAAGAAATTTGTAAAAGCACAAATCTATCACAGCAGATTTTGTATAAAATTGTCATTAAGATCACATAAATGGAAAGAGGTTAGGGTACGAAGAAATTTGTAAAAGCACAAACCTGTCACATAGCAGATTTTGCATAAAATTGTCATTAGGAACACATAAATGGAAAGAGGTTAGGGTACGAAGAAATTTGTAAAAGCACAAATCTATCACAGCAGATTTTGTATAAAATTGTCATTAAGATCACATAAATGGAAAGAGGTTAGGGTACGAAGAAATTTGTAAAAGCACAAATCTGTCACATAGCAGATTTTGCATAAAATTGTCATTAGGAACACATAAATGGAAAGAGGTTAGGGTACGAAGAAATTTGTAAAAGCACAAATCTATCACAGCAGATTTTGTATAAAATTGTCATTAGGAACACATCAATGGAACGAGGTTAGGGTACGAAGAAATTTGTAAAAGCACAAACCTGTCACATAGCAGATTTTGCATAAAATTGTCATTAGGAACACATAAATGGAAAGAGGTTAGGGTACGAAGAAATTTGTAAAAGCACAAATCTGTCACATAGCAGATTTTGCATAAAATTGTCATTAGGATCACATAAATGGAAAGAGGTTAGGGTACGAAGAAATTTGTAAAAGCACAAATCTATCACATAGCAGATTTTGCATAAAATTGTCATTAGGAACACATAAATGGAAAGAGGTTAGGGTACGAAGAAATTTGTAAAAGCACAAATCTGTCACATATCAGATTTTGCATAAAATTGTCATTAGGAACACATAAATGGAAAGAGGTTAGGGTACGAAGAAATTTGTAAAAGCACAAATCTATCACAGCAGATTTTGTATAAAATTGTCATTAAGATCACATAAATGGAAAGAGGTTAGGGTACGAAGAAATTTGTAAAAGCACAAACCTGTCACATAGCAGATTTTGCATAAAATTGTCATTAGGAACACATAAATGGAAAGAGGTTAGGGTACGAAGAAATTTGTAAAAGCACAAATCTGTCACATAGCAGATTTTGCATAAAATTGTCATTAGGAACACATAAATGGAAAGAGGTTAGGGTACGAAGAAATTTGTAAAAGCACAAATCTATCACATAGCAGATTTTGCATAAAATTGTCATTAGGATCACATAAATGGAAAGAGGTTAGGGTACGAAGAAATTTGTAAAAGCACAAATCTGTCACATAGCAGATTTTGCATAAAGTTGTCATTAGGATCACATAAATGGAAAGAGGTTAGGGTACGAAGAAATTTGTAAATGCACAAATCTGTCACATAGCAGATTTTGCATAAAATTGTCATTAGGATCACATGAATGGAAAGAGGTTAGGGTACGAAGAAATTTGTAAAAGCACAAATCTATCACATAGCAGATTTTGCATAAAATTGTCATTAGGAACACATAAATGGAAAGAGGTTAGGGTACGAAGAAATTTGTAAAAGCACAAATCTGTCACATAGCAGATTTTGCATAAAATTGTCATTAGGAACACATAAATGGAAAGAGGTTAGGGTACGAAGAAATTTGTAAAAGCACAAATCTATCACAGCAGATTTTGTATAAAATTGTCATTAGGAACACATAAATGGAAAGAGGTTAGGGTACGAAGAAATTTGTAAAAGCACAAACCTGTCACATAGCAGATTTTGCATAAAATTGTCATTAGGAACACATAAATGGAAAGAGGTTAGGGTACGAAGAAATTTGTAAAAGCACAAATCTATCACAGCAGATTTTGTATAAAATTGTCATTAGGAACACATAAATGGAACGAGGTTTGGGTACGAAGAAATTTGTAAAAGCACAAATCTGTCACATAGCAGATTTTGCATAAAATTGTCATTAGGAACACATAAATGGAAAGAGGTTAGGGTACGAAGAAATTTGTAAAAGCACAAATCTATCACAGCAGATTTTGTATAAAATTGTCATTAGGAACACATAAATGGAACGAGGTTAGGGTACGAAGAAATTTGTAAAAGCACAAATCTGTCACAGCAGATTTTGTATAAAATTGTCATTAGGAACACATAAATGGAAAGAGGTTAGGGTACGAAGAAATTTGTAAAAGCACAAATCTGTCACATAGCAGATTTTGCATAAAATTGTCATTAGGAACACATAAATGGAAAGAGGTTAGGGTACGAAGAAATTTGTAACAGCACAAATCTATCACAGCAGATTTTGTATAAAATTGTCATTAGGAACACATAAATGGAACGAGGTTAGGGTACGAAGAAATTTGTAAAAGCACAAATCTGTCACATAGCAGATTTTGCATAAAATTGTCATTAGGAACACATAAATGGAAAGAGGTTAGGGTACGAAGAAATTTGTAAAAGCACAAATCTATCACAGCAGATTTTGTATAAAATTGTCATTAGGAACACATCAATGGAAAGAGGTTAGGGTACGAAGAAATTTGTAAAAGCACAAATCTGTCACATAGCAGATTTTGCATAAAATTGTCATTAGGAACACATAAATGGAAAGAGGTTAGGGTACGAAGAAATTTGTAAAAGCACAAATCTATCACAGCAGATTTTGTATAAAATTGTCATTAGGAACACATAAATGGAAAGAGGTTAGGGTACGAAGAAATTTGTAAAAGCACAAATCTGTCACATAGCAGATTTTGCATAAAATTGTCATTAGGAACACATAAATGGAAAGAGGTTAGGGTACGAAGAAATTTGTAAAAGCACAAATCTATCACAGCAGATTTTGTATAAAATTGTCATTAGGAACACATAAATGGAACGAGGTTAGGGTACGAAGAAATTTGTAAAAGCACAAACCTGTCACATAGCAGATTTTGCATAAAATTGTCATTAGGAACACATAAATGGAAAGAGGTTAGGGTACGAAGAAATTTGTAAAAGCACAAATCTGTCACATAGCAGATTTTGCATAAAATTGTCATTAGGATCACATAAATGGAAAGAGGTTAGGGTACGAAGAAATTTGTAAAAGCACAAATCTATCACATAGCAGATTTTGCATAAAATTGTCATTAGGAACACATAAATGGAAAGAGGTTAGGGTACGAAGAAATTTGTAAAAGCACAAATCTGTCACATATCAGATTTTGCATAAAATTGTCATTAGGAACACATAAATGGAAAGAGGTTAGGGTACGAAGAAATTTGTAAAAGCACAAATCTATCACAGCAGATTTTGTATAAAATTGTCATTAGGAACACATCAATGGAACGAGGTTAGGGTACGAAGAAATTTGTAAAAGCACAAACCTGTCACATAGCAGATTTTGCATAAAATTGTCATTAGGAACACATAAATGGAAAGAGGTTAGGGTACGAAGAAATTTGTAAAAGCACAAATCTGTCACATAGCAGATTTTGCATAAAATTGTCATTAGGATCACATAAATGGAAAGAGGTTAGGGTACGAAGAAATTTGTAAAAGCACAAATCTATCACATAGCAGATTTTGCATAAAATTGTCATTAGGAACACATAAATGGAAAGAGGTTAGGGTACGAAGAAATTTGTAAAAGCACAAATCTGTCACATATCAGATTTTGCATAAAATTGTCATTAGGAACACATAAATGGAAAGAGGTTAGGGTACGAAGAAATTTGTAAAAGCACAAATCTATCACAGCAGATTTTGTATAAAATTGTCATTAAGATCACATAAATGGAAAGAGGTTAGGGTACGAAGAAATTTGTAAAAGCACAAATCTATCACATAGCAGATTTTGCATAAAATTGTCATTAGGAACACATAAATGGAAAGAGGTTAGGGTACGAAGAAATTTGTAAAAGCACAAATCTATCACAGCAGATTTTGTATAAAATTGTCATTAGGAACACATAAATGGAACGAGGTTAGGGTACGAAGAAATTTGTAAAAGCACAAACCTGTCACATAGCAGATTTTGCATAAAATTGTCATTAGGAACACATAAATTGAAAGAGGTTAGGGTACGAAGAAATTTGTAAAAGCACAAATCTATCACAGCAGATTTTGTATAAAATTGTCATTAGGAACACATAAATGGAACGAGGTTAGGGTACGAAGAAATTTGTAAAAGCACAAATCTGTCACATAGCAGATTTTGCATAAAATTGTCATTAGGAACACATAAATGGAAAGAGGTTAGGGTACGAAGAAATTTGTAAAAGCACAAATCTATCACAGCAGATTTTGTATAAAATTGTCATTAGGAACACATAAATGGAAAGAGGTTAGGGTACGAAGAAATTTGTAAAAGCACAAATCTGTCACAGCAGATTTTGTATAAAATTGTCATTAGGAACACATAAATGGAACGAGGTTAGGGTACGAAGAAATTTGTAAAAGCACAAATCTGTCACATAGCAGATTTTGCATAAAATTGTCATTAGGAACACATAAATTGAAAGAGGTTAGGGTACGAAGAAATTTGTAAAAGCACAAATCTATCACAGCAGATTTTGTATAAAATTGTCATTAGGAACACATAAATGGAACGAGGTTAGGGTACGAAGAAATTTGTAAAAGCACAAATCTGTCACATAGCAGATTTTGCATAAAATTGTCATTAGGAACACATAAATGGAAAGAGGTTAGGGTACGAAGAAATTTGTAAAAGCACAAATCTATCACAGCAGATTTTGTATAAAATTGTCATTAGGAACACATAAATGGAACGAGGTTAGGGTACGAAGAAATTTGTAAAAGCACAAATCTGTCACAGCAGATTTTGTATAAAATTGTCATTAGGAACACATAAATGGAAAGAGGTTAGGGTACGAAGAAATTTGTAAAAGCACAAATCTGTCACATAGCAGATTTTGCATAAAATTGTCATTAGGAACACATAAATGGAAAGAGGTTAGGGTACGAAGAAATTTGTAAAAGCACAAATCTATCACAGCAGATTTTGTATAAAATTGTCATTAGGAACACATAAATGGAACGAGGTTAGGGTACGAAGAAATTTGTAAAAGCACAAATCTGTCACAGCAGATTTTGTATAAAATTGTCATTAGGAACACATAAATGGAAAGAGGTTAGGGTACGAAGAAATTTGTAAAAGCACAAATCTGTCACATAGCAGATTTTGCATAAAATTGTCATTAGGAACACATAAATGGAAAGAGGTTAGGGTACGAAGAAATTTGTAAAAGCACAAATCTATCACAGCAGATTTTGTATAAAATTGTCATTAGGAACACATAAATGGAACGAGGTTAGGGTACGAAGAAATTTGTAAAAGCACAAATCTATCACAGCAGATTTTGTATAAAATTGTCATTAGGAACACATAAATGGAACGAGGTTAGGGTACGAAGAAATTTGTAAAAGCACAAATCTGTCACATAGCAGATTTTGCATAAAATTGTCATTAGGAACACATAAATGGAAAGAGGTTAGGGTACGAAGAAATTTGTAAAAGCACAAATCTATCACAGCAGATTTTGTATAAAATTGTCATTAGGAACACATACATGGAACGAGGTTAGGGTACGAAGAAATTTGTAAAAGCACAAATCTGTCACAGCAGATTTTGTATAAAATTGTCATTAGGAACACATAAATGGAAAGAGGTTAGGGTACGAAGAAATTTGTAAAAGCACAAATCTGTCACATAGCAGATTTTGCATAAAATTGTCATTAGGAACACATAAATGGAAAGAGGTTAGGGTACGAAGAAATTTGTAAAAGCACAAATCTATCACAGCAGATTTTGTATAAAATTGTCATTAGGAACACATAAATGGAACGAGGTTAGGGTACGAAGAAATTTGTAAAAGCACAAATCTGTCACATAGCAGATTTTGCATAAAATTGTCATTAGGAACACATAAATGGAAAGAGGTTAGGGTACGAAGAAATTTGTAAAAGCACAAATCTATCACAGCAGATTTTGTATAAAATTGTCATTAGGAACACATAAATGGAAAGAGGTTAGGGTACGAAGAAATTTGTAAAAGCACAAATCTGTCACATAGCAGATTTTGCATAAAATTGTCATTAGGAACACATAAATGGAAAGAGGTTAGGGTACGAAGAAATTTGTAAAAGCACAAATCTATCACAGCAGATTTTGTATAAAATTGTCATTAGGAACACATAAATGGAAAGAGGTTAGGGTACGAAGAAATTTGTAAAAGCACAAATCTGTCACATAGCAGATTTTGCATAAAATTGTCATTAGGAACACATAAATGGAAAGAGGTTAGGGTACGAAGAAATTTGTAAAAGCACAAATCTATCACAGCAGATTTTGTATAAAATTGTCATTAGGAACACATAAATGGAACGAGGTTAGGGTACGAAGAAATTTGTAAAAGCACAAACCTGTCACATAGCAGATTTTGCATAAAATTGTCATTAGGAACACATAAATGGAAAGAGGTTAGGGTACGAAGAAATTTGTAAAAGCACAAATCTGTCACATAGCAGATTTTGCATAAAATTGTCATTAGGATCACATAAATGGAAAGAGGTTAGGGTACGAAGAAATTTGTAAAAGCACAAATCTATCACATAGCAGATTTTGCATAAAATTGTCATTAGGAACACATAAATGGAAAGAGGTTAGGGTACGAAGAAATTTGTAAAAGCACAAATCTGTCACATATCAGATTTTGCATAAAATTGTCATTAGGAACACATAAATGGAAAGAGGTTAGGGTACGAAGAAATTTGTAAAAGCACAAATCTATCACAGCAGATATTGTATAAAATTGTCATTAAGATCACATAAATGGAAAGAGGTTAGGGTACGAAGAAATTTGTAAAAGCACAAATCTATCACATAGCAGATTTTGCATAAAATTGTCATTAGGAACACATAAATGGAAAGAGGTTAGGGTACGAAGAAATTTGTAAAAGCACAAATCTATCACAGCAGATTTTGTATAAAATTGTCATTAGGAACACATAAATGGAAAGAGGTTAGGGTACGAAGAAATTTGTAAAGGCACAAATCTGTCACATAGCAGATTTTGCATAAAATTGTCATTAGGAACACATAAATGGAAAGAGGTTAGGGTACGACGAAATTTGTAAAAGCACAAATCTATCACATAGCAGATTTTGTATAAAATTGTCATTAGGAACACATCAATGGAAAGAGGTTAGGGTACGAAGAAATTTGTAAAAGCACAAATCTGTCACATAGCAGATTTTGCATAAAATTGTCATTAGGAACACATAAATGGAAAGAGGTTAGGGTACGAAGAAATTTGTAAAAGCACAAATCTATCACAGCAGATTTTGTATAAAATTGTCATTAGGAACACATAAATGGAAAGAGGTTAGGGTACGAAGAAATTTGTAAAAGCACAAATCTGTCACATAGCAGATTTTGCATAAAATTGTCATTAGGAACACATAAATGGAAAGAGGTTAGGGTACGAAGAAATTTGTAAAAGCACAAATCTATCACAGCAGATTTTGTATAAAATTGTCATTAGGAACACATAAATGGAACGAGGTTAGGGTACGAAGAAATTTGTAAAAGCACAAACCTGTCACATAGCAGATTTTGCATAAAATTGTCATTAGGAACACATAAATGGAAAGAGGTTAGGGTACGAAGAAATTTGTAAAAGCACAAATCTGTCACATAGCAGATTTTGCATAAAATTGTCATTAGGATCACATAAATGGAAAGAGGTTAGGGTACGAAGAAATTTGTAAAAGCACAAATCTATCACATAGCAGATTTTGCATAAAATTGTCATTAGGAACACATAAATGGAAAGAGGTTAGGGTACGAAGAAATTTGTAAAAGCACAAATCTGTCACATATCAGATTTTGCATAAAATTGTCATTAGGAACACATAAATGGAAAGAGGTTAGGGTACGAAGAAATTTGTAAAAGCACAAATCTATCACAGCAGATTTTGTATAAAATTGTCATTAGGAACACATCAATGGAACGAGGTTAGGGTACGAAGAAATTTGTAAAAGCACAAACCTGTCACATAGCAGATTTTGCATAAAATTGTCATTAGGAACACATAAATGGAAAGAGGTTAGGGTACGAAGAAATTTGTAAAAGCACAAATCTGTCACATAGCAGATTTTGCATAAAATTGTCATTAGGATCACATAAATGGAAAGAGGTTAGGGTACGAAGAAATTTGTAAAAGCACAAATCTATCACATAGCAGATTTTGCATAAAATTGTCATTAGGATCACATAAATGGAAAGAGGTTAGGGTACGAAGAAATTTGTAAAAGCACAAATCTGTCACATATCAGATTTTGCATAAAATTGTCATTAGGAACACATAAATGGAAAGAGGTTAGGGTACGAAGAAATTTGTAAAAGCACAAATCTATCACAGCAGATTTTGTATAAAATTGTCATTAAGATCACATAAATGGAAAGAGGTTAGGGTACGAAGAAATTTGTAAAAGCACAAATCTATCACATAGCAGATTTTGCATAAAATTGTCATTAGGAACACATAAATGGAAAGAGGTTAGGGTACGAAGAAATTTGTAAAAGCACAAATCTATCACAGCAGATTTTGTATAAAATTGTCATTAGGAACACATAAATGGAAAGAGGTTAGGGTACGAAGAAATTTGTAAAAGCACAAACCTGTCACATAGCAGATTTTGCATAAAATTGTCATTAGGAACACATAAATTGAAAGAGGTTAGGGTACGAAGAAATTTGTAAAAGCACAAATCTATCACAGCAGATTTTGTATAAAATTGTCATTAGGAACACATAAATGGAACGAGGTTAGGGTACGAAGAAATTTGTAAAAGCACAAATCTGTCACATAGCAGATTTTGCATAAAATTGTCATTAGGAACACATAAATGGAAAGAGGTTAGGGTACGAAGAAATTTGTAAAAGCACAAATCTATCACAGCAGATTTTGTATAAAATTGTCATTAGGAACACATAAATGGAAAGAGGTTAGGGTACGAAGAAATTTGTAAAAGCACAAATCTGTCACAGCAGATTTTGTATAAAATTGTCATTAGGAACACATAAATGGAACGAGGTTAGGGTACGAAGAAATTTGTAAAAGCACAAATCTGTCACATAGCAGATTTTGCATAAAATTGTCATTAGGAACACATAAATTGAAAGAGGTTAGGGTACGAAGAAATTTGTAAAAGCACAAATCTATCACAGCAGATTTTGTATAAAATTGTCATTAGGAACACATAAATGGAACGAGGTTAGGGTACGAAGAAATTTGTAAAAGCACAAATCTGTCACATAGCAGATTTTGCATAAAATTGTCATTAGGAACACATAAATGGAAAGAGGTTAGGGTACGAAGAAATTTGTAAAAGCACAAATCTATCACAGCAGATTTTGTATAAAATTGTCATTAGGAACACATAAATGGAACGAGGTTAGGGTACGAAGAAATTTGTAAAAGCACAAATCTGTCACAGCAGATTTTGTATAAAATTGTCATTAGGAACACATAAATGGAAAGAGGTTAGGGTACGAAGAAATTTGTAAAAGCACAAATCTGTCACATAGCAGATTTTGCATAAAATTGTCATTAGGAACACATAAATGGAAAGAGGTTAGGGTACGAAGAAATTTGTAAAAGCACAAATCTATCACAGCAGATTTTGTATAAAATTGTCATTAGGAACACATAAATGGAACGAGGTTAGGGTACGAAGAAATTTGTAAAAGCACAAATCTGTCACAGCAGATTTTGTATAAAATTGTCATTAGGAACACATAAATGGAAAGAGGTTAGGGTACGAAGAAATTTGTAAAAGCACAAATCTGTCACATAGCAGATTTTGCATAAAATTGTCATTAGGAACACATAAATGGAAAGAGGTTAGGGTACGAAGAAATTTGTAAAAGCACAAATCTATCACAGCAGATTTTGTATAAAATTGTCATTAGGAACACATAAATGGAACGAGGTTAGGGTACGAAGAAATTTGTAAAAGCACAAATCTATCACAGCAGATTTTGTATAAAATTGTCATTAGGAACACATAAATGGAACGAGGTTAGGGTACGAAGAAATTTGTAAAAGCACAAATCTGTCACATAGCAGATTTTGCATAAAATTGTCATTAGGAACACATAAATGGAAAGAGGTTAGGGTACGAAGAAATTTGTAAAAGCACAAATCTGTCACAGCAGATTTTGTATAAAATTGTCATTAGGAACACATAAATGGAACGAGGTTAGGGTACGAAGAAATTTGTAAAAGCACAAATCTGTCACAGCAGATTTTGTATAAAATTGTCATTAGGAACACATAAATGGAAAGAGGTTAGGGTACGAAGAAATTTGTAAAAGCACAAATCTGTCACATAGCAGATTTTGCATAAAATTGTCATTAGGAACACATAAATGGAAAGAGGTTAGGGTACGAAGAAATTTGTAAAAGCACAAATCTATCACAGCAGATTTTGTATAAAATTGTCATTAGGAACACATAAATGGAACGAGGTTAGGGTACGAAGAAATTTGTAAAAGCACAAATCTGTCACATAGCAGATTTTGCATAAAATTGTCATTAGGATCACATAAATGGAAAGAGGTTAGGGTACGAAGAAATTTGTAAAAGCACAAATCTATCACAGCAGATTTTGTATAAAATTGTCATTAGGAACACATAAATGGAAAGAGGTTAGGGTACGAAGAAATTTGTAAAAGCACAAATCTGTCACATAGCAGATTTTGCATAAAATTGTCATTAGGAACACATAAATGGAAAGAGGTTAGGGTACGAAGAAATTTGTAAAAGCACAAATCTATCACAGCAGATTTTGTATAAAATTGTCATTAGGAACACATAAATGGAAAGAGGTTAGGGTACGAAGAAATTTGTAAAAGCACAAATCTGTCACATAGCAGATTTTGCATAAAATTGTCATTAGGAACACATAAATGGAAAGAGGTTAGGGTACGAAGAAATTTGTAAAAGCACAAATCTATCACAGCAGATTTTGTATAAAATTGTCATTAGGAACACATAAATGGAACGAGGTTAGGGTACGAAGAAATTTGTAAAAGCACAAACCTGTCACATAGCAGATTTTGCATAAAATTGTCATTAGGAACACATAAATGGAAAGAGGTTAGGGTACGAAGAAATTTGTAAAAGCACAAATCTGTCACATAGCAGATTTTGCATAAAATTGTCATTAGGATCACATAAATGGAAAGAGGTTAGGGTACGAAGAAATTTGTAAAAGCACAAATCTATCACATAGCAGATTTTGCATAAAATTGTCATTAGGAACACATAAATGGAAAGAGGTTAGGGTACGAAGAAATTTGTAAAAGCACAAATCTGTCACATATCAGATTTTGCATAAAATTGTCATTAGGAACACATAAATGGAAAGAGGTTAGGGTACGAAGAAATTTGTAAAAGCACAAATCTATCACAGCAGATATTGTATAAAATTGTCATTAAGATCACATAAATGGAAAGAGGTTAGGGTACGAAGAAATTTGTAAAAGCACAAATCTATCACATAGCAGATTTTGCATAAAATTGTCATTAGGAACACATAAATGGAAAGAGGTTAGGGTACGAAGAAATTTGTAAAAGCACAAATCTATCACAGCAGATTTTGTATAAAATTGTCATTAGGAACACATAAATGGAAAGAGGTTAGGGTACGAAGAAATTTGTAAAGGCACAAATCTGTCACATAGCAGATTTTGCATAAAATTGTCATTAGGAACACATAAATGGAAAGAGGTTAGGGTACGACGAAATTTGTAAAAGCACAAATCTATCACATAGCAGATTTTGCATAAAATTGTCATTAGGATCACATAAATGGAAAGAGGTTAGGGTACGAAGAAATTTGTAAAAGCACAAATATATCACATAGCAGATTTTGCATAAAATTGTCATTAGGATCACATAAATGGAAAGAGGTTAGGGTACGAAGAAATTTGTAAAAGCACAAATCTATCACATAGCAGATTTTGCATAAAATTGTCATTAGGAACACATAAATGGAAAGAGGTTAGGGTACGAAGAAATTTGTAAAAGCACAAATCTATCACATAGCAGATTTTGCATAAAATTGTCATTAGGATCACATAAATGGAAAGAGGTTAGGGTACGAAGAAATTTGTAAAACCACAAATCTATCACAGCAGATTTTGTATAAAATTGTCATTAGGATCGCATGAGTGGAAAGAGGTTAGGGTACGAAGAAATTTGTAAAAGCTGAAATCTATCATATAGCAAATTTTGCATAAGATTGTCATGAGGATCACATGAATGGACAGAGGTTAGGGTACGAAGAAATTTGTAAAAGCTGAAATCTATCCCATAGCAAATTTTGCATAAAATTGTCATTAGGATCACATAAATGGAAAGCGGTTAGGGTACGGAGAAATTTGTAAAAGCAGAAATCTATCACAGCAGATTTTGCATAAGTTGTCATTAGGATCACATGAATGGAAAGAGGTTAGGGTACGAAGAAATTTGTAAAAGCACAAATATATCATATAGCAGATTTTGCATAAAATTGTCATTAGGATCACATAAATGGAAAGAGGTTAGGGTACGAAGAAATTTGTAAAAGCAGAAATCTGTCCCATAGAAAATTTTGCATAAAATTGTCATTAGGATCACATGAATGGAAGAAGGTTAGGGTACGAAGAAATTTATTAAAGCACAAATCTATCACATAGCAGATTTTGCATAAAATTGTCATTAGGATCACATAAATGGAAAGATGTTAGGGTACGAAGAAATTTGTAAAAGCAGAAATCTGACCCATAGAAAATTTTGCATAAAATTCTCATTAGGATCACATGAATGGAAGAAGGTTAGGGTACGAAGAAATTTGTTAAAGCACAAATCTATTACAGCAGATTTTGCATAAAATTTTCATTAGGATCACATGAATGGAAAGAAGTTAGGGTATGAAGAAATTTGTAAAAGCAGAAATCTATCACATAGCAGATTTTGCATAAAATTGTCATTAGGATCACATGAATAGAAGAAGGTTAGGGTACGTAGAAATTTGTTAAAGCACAAATCTATCATAAAGCAGATTTTGCATAAAATTGTCATTAGGATCACATGAATGGAAAGAGGTTAGGGTATGAAGAAATCTGTAAAAGCAGAAATCTATCAGATAGTAGATTTTGCATAAAATTGTCATTAGGATCACATAAATGGAAAGCGGTTAGGGTACGAAGAAATTTGTAAAAGCTGAAATCTATCATATAGCAAATTTTGCATAAGGTTGTCATGAGGATCACATGAATGGACAGAGGTTAGGGTACGAAGAAATTTATAAAAGCTGAAATCTATCCCATAGCAAATTTTGCATAAAATTGTCATTAGGATCACATAAATGGAAAGCGGTTAGGGTACGGAGAAATTTGTAAAAGCAGAAATCTATCACAGCAGATTTTGCATAAGTTGTCATTAGGATCACATGAATGGAAAGAGGTTAGGTACGAAGAAATTTTTAAAAGCACAAATTTGTCACATAGCAGATTTTGCATAAAATTGTCATTAGGATCACATAAATGGAAAGAGGTTAGGGTACGAAGAAATTTTTAAAAGCACAAATTTGTCACATAGCAGATTTTGCATAAAATTGTCATTAGGATCACATAAATGGAAAGAGGTTAGGGTACGAAGAAATTTTTAAAAGCACAAATCTGTCACATAGCAGATTTTGCATAAAATTGTCATTAGGATCACATAAATGGAAAGAGGTTAGGGTACGAACAAATTTTTAAAAGCACAAATTTGTCACATAGCAGATTTTGCATAAAATTGTCATTAGGATCACATAAATGGAAAGAGGTTAGGGTACGAAGAAATTTGTAAAAGCACAAATCTATCACATAGCAGATTTTGCATAAAATTGTCATTAGGAACACATAAATGGAAAGAGGTTAGGGTACGAAGAAATTTGTAAAAGCACAAATCTATCACATAGCAGATTTTGCATAAAATTGTCATTAGGAACACATAAATGGAAAGAGGTTAGGGTACGAAGAAATTTGTAAAAGCACAAATCTATCACATAGCAGATTTTGCATAAAATTGTCATTAGGATCACATAAATGGAAAGAGGTTAGGGTACGAAGAAATTTGTAAAAGCACAAATCTGTCACATAGCAGATTTTGCATAAAATTGTCATTAGGATCACATAAATGGAAAGAGGTTAGGGTACGAAGAAATTTGTAAAAGCACAAATCTATCACATAGCAGATTTTGCATAAAATTGTCATTAGGAACACATAAATGGAAAGAGGTTAGGGTACGAAGAAATTTGTAAAAGCACAAATCTGTCACATAGCAGATTTTGCATAAAATTGTCATTAGGAACACATAAATGGAAAGAGGTTAGGGTACGAAGAAATTTGTAAAAGCACAAATCTATCACAGCAGATTTTGTATAAAATTGTCATTAGGAACACATAAATGGAAAGAGGTTAGGGTACGAAGAAATTTGTAAAAGCACAAATCTGTCACATAGCAGATTTTGCATAAAATTGTCATTAGGATCACATAAATGGAAAGAGGTTAGGGTACGAAGAAATTTGTAAAAGCACAAATCTGTCACATAGCAGATTTTGCATAAAATTGTCATTAGGATCACATAAATGGATAGAGGTTAGGGTACGAAGAAATTTGTAAAAGCACAAATCTGTCACATAGCAGATTTTGCATAAAGTTGTCATTAGGATCACATAAATGGAAAGAGGTTAGGGTACGAAGAAATTTGTAAATGCACAAATCTGTCACATAGCAGATTTTGCATAAAATTGTCATTAGGATCACATAAATGGAAAGAGGTTAGGGTACGAAGAAATTTGTAAAAGCACAAATCTATCACATAGCAGATTTTGCATAAAATTGTCATTAGGATCACATAAATGGAAAGAGGTTAGGGTACGAAGAAATTTGTAAAAGCACAAATCTGTCACATAGCAGATTTTGCATAAAGTTGTCATTAGGATCACATAAATGGAAAGAGGTTAGGGTACGAAGAAATTTGTAAATGCACAAATCTGTCACATAGCAGATTTTGCATAAAATTGTCATTAGGATCACATAAATGGAAAGAGGTTAAGGTACGAAGAAATTTGTAAAAGCACAAATCTATCACATAGCAGATTTTGCATAAAATTGTCATTAGGAACACATAAATGGAAAGAGGTTAGGGTACGAAGAAATTTGTAACAGCACAAATCTGTCACATAGCAGATTTTGCATAAAATTGTCATTAGGAACACATAAATGGAAAGAGGTTATAACCATTCTCCTAAAGAATTACATTTATACATTTACCTCGGAAGCCAAATGATCGGAGAGCAGGGTATTGTGGGTTCATAAGATTATTTACTAAAAAGGCGCCAGGTATTTTTATTATTTTCACCATTAAAAAAATACCAAAAATGGTCAGGAACACATGAAATGCGATGAAATGAAAAACAGACATTTGCAGCTATAGTTTAAGATATAATGAAATAAAAGTTAAAAAAATTGATCACAAAAAATATAAAGTTTTAATATGTATCACCTAGGCACGTAAATTAATAAAGTTAAAAAATCTAAGATATGTGAATAGAACAAAAAATTATCACAACAGAACTAATCTGTACCAGTTACAGTTAAATAACTTTAAATGCATTAAGATCATAGAGATAAAGGTAAAAACTTCCAACAAAACGTATGATGGACTAGCTACATTAAGATATCTTCAAATTACGAAAATCTCCAATTAGTTAACAAATAATAAAATATATCAATTAAATGGTACCACCCAAATGATTTACACCAAGTGTACAATTGTTTAATTAAACATAATTTAGTTGAGAAATTATTTATGATAAGATGTATTCCTTTTTAATCAAATTAAATACCTATAATGGTCACAGGTCCACCAGAGGGATGAGTTTTTCTTTTTCTTTTTACATCAGACAAGGTCCGTTGTGCTGCAAAACTTATCAGTTGAAGAAGATGCTTGGAGAGGTAAAGATGAAATTGTCGGACAGCCGTCCTTCCATAGTTCATACAGTTTCTCCAGCAAGCAAGTAAATTACCAAAGAAAAAAACCAATATTTAGTATTCCATTTTATACCATAGGTGATACTAAAAACCTAAATATTTCTGTTAGCAAAAGACAGATATTACAGTTTCAAAAGCTACATACCTAGATGTAAATAGGTTTTCACATAGTTAAACAGAAACAGAATTAAACAAAAGTTTAATTAAGAAAGAACTTAAAACATCTTTATGCTTTAGCTGCCAAAGCCTGAGAAAGATATCTCTAACAAAATTTACACTCCAGGTGTTCCTGATTTCCCTATCAATAAATAACAAGGAATAAAACCTTGTGGAGAAAATAAATTTTGTACCCGTTACAAGGTTAGGGTACGAAGAAATTTGTAAAAGCACAAATTTATCACAGCAGATTTTGTATAAAATTGTCATTAGGAACACATAAATGGAACGAGGTTAGGGTACGAAGAAATTTGTAAAAGCACAAACCTGTCACATAGCAGATTTTGCATAAAATTGTCATTAGGAACACATAAATGGAAAGAGGTTAGGGTACGAAGAAATTTGTAAAAGCACAAATCTGTCACATAGCAGATTTTGCATAAAATTGTCATTAGGATCACATAAATGGAAAGAGGTTAGGGTACGAAGAAATTTGTAAAAGCACAAATCTATCACATAGCAGATTTTGCATAAAATTGTCATTAGGAACACATAAATGGAAAGAGGTTAGGGTACGAAGAAATTTGTAAAAGCACAAATCTGTCACATATCAGATTTTGCATAAAATTGTCATTAGGAACACATAAATGGAAAGAGGTTAGGGTACGAAGAAATTTGTAAAAGCACAAATCTATCACAGCAGATTTTGTATAAAATTGTCATTAGGATCACATAAATGGAAAGAGGTTAGGGTACGAAGAAATTTGTAAAAGCACAAATCTATCACATAGCAGATTTTGCATAAAATTGTCATTAGGAACACATAAATGGAAAGAGGTTAGGGTACGAAGAAATTTGTAAAAGCACAAATCTATCACAGCAGATTTTGTATAAAATTGTCATTAGGAACACATAAATGGAAAGAGGTTAGGGTACGAAGAAATTTGTAAAAGCACAAATCTGTCACATAGCAGATTTTGCATAAAATTGTCATTAGGATCACATAAATGGAAAGAGGTTAGGGTACGAAGAAATTTGTAAAAGCACAAATCTATCACATAGCAGATTTTGAATAAAATTGTCATTAGGAACACATAAATGGAAAGAGGTTAGGGTACGAAGAAATTTGTAAAAGCACAAATCTATCACATAGCAGATTTTGCATAAAATTGTCATTAGGATCACATAAATGGAAAGAGGTTAGGGTACGAAGAAATTTGTAAAAGCACAAATATATCACATAGCAGATTTTGCATAAAATTGTCATTAGGATCACATAAATGGAAAGAGGTTAGGGTACGAAGAAATTTGTAAAAGCACAAATCTATCACATAGCAGATTTTGCATAAAATTGTCATTAGGAACACATAAATGGAAAGAGGTTAGGGTACGAAGAAATTTGTAAAAGCACAAATCTATCACATAGCAGATTTTGCATAAAATTGTCATTAGGATCACATAAATGGAAAGAGGTTAGGGTACGAAGAAATTTGTAAAACCACAAATCTATCACAGCAGATTTTGTATAAAATTGTCACTAGGATCACATGAATGGAAAGAGGGTAGGGTACGAAGAAATTTGTAAAAGCTGTAATCTGTCCCACAGCAAATTCTGCATAAAATTGTCATTAGGATCACATGAATGGAAAGAGATTAGGGTAGGAAGAAATTTGTAAAAGCTGAAATCTATCATATAGCAAATTTTGCATAAGATTGTCATGAGGATCACATGAATGGACAGAGGTTAGGGTACGAAGAAATTTGTAAAAGCTGAAATCTATCCCATAGCAAATTTTGCATAAAATTGTCATTAGGATCACATAAATGGAAAGCGGTTAGGGTACGAAGAAATTTGTAAAAGCACAAATCTATCACAGCAGATTTTGCATAAAATTGTCACTAGGATCACATAAATGGAAAGAGGTTAGGGTACGAAGAAATTTGTAAAAGCACAAATCTATCACAGCAGATTTTGCATAAAATTGTCACTAGGATCACATGAATGGAAAGAGGGTAGGGTACGAAGAAATTTGTAAAAGCTGTAATCTGTCCCACAGCAAATTCTGCATAAAATTGTCATTAGGATCACATGAATGGAAAGAGATTAGGGTAGGAAGAAATTTGTAAAAGCTGAAATCTATCATATAGCAAATTTTGCATAAGATTGTCATGAGGATCACATGAATGGACAGAGGTTAGGGTACGAAGAAATTTGTAAAAGCTGAAATCTATCCCATAGCAAATTTTGCATAAAATTGTCATTAGGATCACATAAATGGAAAGCGGTTAGGGTACGGAGAAATTTGTAAAAGCTCAAATATATCACATAGCAGATTTTGCTTAAAATTGTCATTAGGATCACATAAATGGAAAGAGGTTAGGGTACGAAAAAATTTTTAAAAGCACAAATCTGTCACATAGCAGATTTTGCATAAAATTGTCATTAGGATCACATAAATGGAAAGAGGTTAGGGTACGAAGAAATTTTTAAAAGCACAAATCTGTCACATAGCAGATTTTGCATAAAATTGTCATTAGGATCACATAAATGGAAAGCGGTTAGGGTACGAAGAAATTTGTAAAATCAGAAATCTATCACAGCAGATTTTGCATAAGATTGTCATTAGGATCACATGAATGGAAAGAGGTTAGGGTACGAAGAAATTTGTAAAAGCACAAATATATCACATAGCAGATTTTGCATAAAATTGTCATTAGGATCACATAAATGGAAAGAGGTTAGGGTACGAAAAAATTTTTAAAAGCACAAATCTGTCACATAGCAGATTTTGCATAAAATTGTCATTAGGATCACATAAATGGAAAGAGGTTAGGGTACGAAGAAATTTTTAAAAGCACAAATTTGTCACATAGCAGATTTTGCATAAAATTGTCATTAGGATCACATAAATGGAAAGAGGTTAGGGTACGAAGAAATTTGTAAAAGCACAAATCTATCACATAGCAGATTTTGCATAAAATTGTCATTAGGAACACATAAATGGAAAGAGGTTAGGGTACGAAGAAATTTGTAAAAGCACAAATCAATCACATAGCAGATTTTGCATAAAATTGTCATTAGGAACACATAAATGGAAAGAGGTTAGGGTACGAAGAAATTTGTAAAAGCACAAATCTGTCACATAGCAGATTTTGCATAAAATTGTCATTAGGATCACATAAATGGAAAGAGGTTAGGGTACGAAGAAATTTGTAAAAGCACAAATCTGTCACATAGCAGATTTTGCATAAAATTGTCATTAGGAACACATAAATGGAAAGAGGTTAGGGTACGAAGAAATTTGTAAAAGCACAAATCAATCACATAGCAGATTTTGCATAAAATTGTCATTAGGAACACATAAATGGAAAGAGGTTAGGGTACGAAGAAATTTGTAAAAGCACAAATCTGTCACATAGCAGATTTTGCATAAAATTGTCATTAGGATCACATAAATGGAAAGAGGTTAGGGTACGAAGAAATTTGTAAAAGCACAAATCTGTCACATAGCAGATTTTGCATAAAATTGTCATTAGGAACACATAAATGGAAAGAGGTTAGGGTACGAAGAAATTTGTAAAAGCACAAATCAATCACATAGCAGATTTTGCATAAAATTGTCATTAGGAACACATAAATGGAAAGAGGTTAGGGTACGAAGAAATTTGTAAAAGCACAAATCTGTCACATAGCAGATTTTGCATAAAATTGTCATTAGGATCACATAAATGGAAAGAGGTTAGGGTACGAAGAAATTTGTAAAAGCACAAATCAATCACATAGCAGATTTTGCATAAAATTGTCATTAGGAACACATAAATGGAAAGAGGTTAGGGTACGAAGAAATTTGTAAAAGCACAAATCTGTCACATAGCAGATTTTGCATAAAATTGTCATTAGGATCACATAAATGGAAAGAGGTTAGGGTACGAAGAAATTTGTAAAAGCACAAATCTGTCACATAGCAGATTTTGCATAAAATTGTCATTAGGATCACATAAATGGAAAGAGGTTAGGGTACGAAGAAATTTGTAAAAGCACAAATGTATCACATAGCAGATTTTGCATAAAATTGTCATTAGGAACACATAAATGGAAAGAGGTTAGGGTACGAAGAAATTTGTAAAAGCACAAATCTGTCACATAGCAGATTTTGCATAAAATTGTCATTAGGAACACATAAATGGAAAGAGGTTAGGGTACGAAGAAATTTGTAAAAGCACAAATCTATCACAGCAGATTTTGTATAAAATTGTCATTAGGAACACATAAATGGAAAGAGGTTAGGGTACGAAGAAATTTGTAAAAGCACAAATCTGTCACATAGCAGATTTTGCATAAAATTGTCATTAGGATCACATAAATGGAAAGAGGTTAGGGTACGAAGAAATTTGTAAAAGCACAAATCTGTCACATAGCAGATTTTGCATAAAATTGTCATTAGGATCACATAAATGGAAAGAGGTTAGGGTACGAAGAAATTTGTAAAAGCTGAAATCTGTCCCATAGCAAATTTTGCATAAAATTGTCATTAGGATCACATGAATGGAAGAAGGTTAGGGTACGAAGAAATTTGTAAAAGCACAAATCTATCACAGCAGATTTTGCATAAAATTGTCACTAGGACCACATGAATGGAAAGAGGTTAGGGTACGAAGAAATCTGTAAAAGCAGAAATCTATCACATAGCAGATTTTGCATAAAATTGTCATTAGGATCACATAAATGGAAAGAGGTTAGGGTACTAAGAAATTTGTAAAAGCTGAAATCTATCACAGAAGATTTTGCATAAAATTGTCGTTAGGATCACATGAATGGAAAGAGGTTAGGGTACGAAGAAATTTGTAAAAGCACAAATTTATCACATAGCAGATTTTGCATAAAATTGTCATTAGGATCACATAAATGGAAAGAGGTTAGGGTACGAAGAAATTTGTAAAAGCACAAATCTATCACAGCAGATTTTGCATAAAATTGTCACTAGGATCACATGAATGGAAAGAGGGTAGGGTACGAAGAAATTTGTAAAAGCTGTAATCTGTCCCACAGCAAATTCTGCATAAAATTGTCATTAGGATCACATGAATGGAAAGAGATTAGGGTAGGAAGAAATTTGTAAAAGCTGAAATCTATCATATAGCAAATTTTGCATAAGATTGTCATGAGGATCACATGAATGGACAGAGGTTAGGGTACGAAGAAATTTGTAAAAGCTGAAATCTATCCCATAGCAAATTTTGCATAAAATTGTCATTAGGATCACATAAATGGAAAGCGGTTAGGGTACGGAGAAATTTGTAAAAGCTCAAATATATCACATAGCAGATTTTGCTTAAAATTGTCATTAGGATCACATAAATGGAAAGAGGTTAGGGTACGAAAAAATTTTTAAAAGCACAAATCTGTCACATAGCAGATTTTGCATAAAATTGTCATTAGGATCACATAAATGGAAAGAGGTTAGGGTACGAAGAAATTTTTAAAAGCACAAATCTGTCACATAGCAGATTTTGCATAAAATTGTCATTAGGATCACATAAATGGAAAGCGGTTAGGGTACGAAGAAATTTGTAAAATCAGAAATCTATCACAGCAGATTTTGCATAAGATTGTCATTAGGATCACATGAATGGAAAGAGGTTAGGGTACGAAGAAATTTGTAAAAGCACAAATATATCACATAGCAGATTTTGCATAAAATTGTCATTAGGATCACATAAATGGAAAGAGGTTAGGGTACGAAAAAATTTTTAAAAGCACAAATCTGTCACATAGCAGATTTTGCATAAAATTGTCATTAGGATCACATAAATGGAAAGAGGTTAGGGTACGAAGAAATTTTTAAAAGCACAAATTTGTCACATAGCAGATTTTGCATAAAATTGTCATTAGGATCACATAAATGGAAAGAGGTTAGGGTACGAAGAAATTTGTAAAAGCACAAATCTATCACATAGCAGATTTTGCATAAAATTGTCATTAGGAACACATAAATGGAAAGAGGTTAGGGTACGAAGAAATTTGTAAAAGCACAAATCAATCACATAGCAGATTTTGCATAAAATTGTCATTAGGAACACATAAATGGAAAGAGGTTAGGGTACGAAGAAATTTGTAAAAGCACAAATCTGTCACATAGCAGATTTTGCATAAAATTGTCATTAGGATCACATAAATGGAAAGAGGTTAGGGTACGAAGAAATTTGTAAAAGCACAAATCTGTCACATAGCAGATTTTGCATAAAATTGTCATTAGGAACACATAAATGGAAAGAGGTTAGGGTACGAAGAAATTTGTAAAAGCACAAATCAATCACATAGCAGATTTTGCATAAAATTGTCATTAGGAACACATAAATGGAAAGAGGTTAGGGTACGAAGAAATTTGTAAAAGCACAAATCTGTCACATATCAGATTTTGCATAAAATTGTCATTAGGAACACATAAATGGAAAGAGGTTAGGGTACGAAGAAATTTGTAAAAGCACAAATCTATCACAGCAGATTTTGTATAAAATTGTCATTAGGATCACATAAATGGAAAGAGGTTAGGGTACGAAGAAATTTGTAAAAGCACAAATCTATCACATAGCAGATTTTGCATAAAATTGTCATTAGGAACACATAAATGGAAAGAGGTTAGGGTACGAAGAAATTTGTTAAAGCACAAATCTATCACAGCAGATTTTGTATAAAATTGTCATTAGGAACACATAAATGGAAAGAGGTTAGGGTACGAAGAAATTTGTAAAAGCACAAATCTGTCACATAGCAGATTTTGCATAAAATTGTCATTAGGATCACATAAATGGAAAGAGGTTAGGGTACGAAGAAATTTGTAAAAGCACAAATCTATCACATAGCAGATTTTGAATAAAATTGTCATTAGGAACACATAAATGGAAAGAGGTTAGGGTACGACGAAATTTGTAAAAGCACAAATCTATCACATAGCAGATTTTGCATAAAATTGTCATTAGGATCACATAAATGGAAAGAGGTTAGGGTACGAAGAAATTTGTAAAAGCACAAATATATCACATAGCAGATTTTGCATAAAATTGTCATTAGGATCACATAAATGGAAAGAGGTTAGGGTACGAAGAAATTTGTAAAAGCACAAATCTATCACATAGCAGATTTTGCATAAAATTGTCATTAGGAACACATAAATGGAAAGAGGTTAGGGTACGAAGAAATTTGTAAAAGCACAAATCTATCACATAGCAGATTTTGCATAAAATTGTCATTAGGATCACATAAATGGAAAGAGGTTAGGGTACGAAGAAATTTGTAAAACCACAAATCTATCACAGCAGATTTTGTATAAAATTGTCACTAGGATCACATGAATGGAAAGAGGGTAGGGTACGAAGAAATTTGTAAAAGCTGTAATCTGTCCCACAGCAAATTCTGCATAAAATTGTCATTAGGATCACATGAATGGAAAGAGATTAGGGTAGGAAGAAATTTGTAAAAGCTGAAATCTATCATATAGCAAATTTTGCATAAGATTGTCATGAGGATCACATGAATGGACAGAGGTTAGGGTACGAAGAAATTTGTAAAAGCTGAAATCTATCCCATAGCAAATTTTGCATAAAATTGTCATTAGGATCACATAAATGGAAAGCGGTTAGGGTACGAAGAAATTTGTAAAAGCACAAATCTATCACAGCAGATTTTGCATAAAATTGTCACTAGGATCACATAAATGGAAAGAGGTTAGGGTACGAAGAAATTTGTAAAAGCACAAATCTATCACAGCAGATTTTGCATAAAATTGTCACTAGGATCACATGAATGGAAAGAGGGTAGGGTACGAAGAAATTTGTAAAAGCTGTAATCTGTCCCACAGCAAATTCTGCATAAAATTGTCATTAGGATCACATGAATGGAAAGAGATTAGGGTAGGAAGAAATTTGTAAAAGCTGAAATCTATCATATAGCAAATTTTGCATAAGATTGTCATGAGGATCACATGAATGGACAGAGGTTAGGGTACGAAGAAATTTGTAAAAGCTGAAATCTATCCCATAGCAAATTTTGCATAAAATTGTCATTAGGATCACATAAATGGAAAGCGGTTAGGGTACGGAGAAATTTGTAAAAGCTCAAATATATCACATAGCAGATTTTGCTTAAAATTGTCATTAGGATCACATAAATGGAAAGAGGTTAGGGTACGAAAAAATTTTTAAAAGCACAAATCTGTCACATAGCAGATTTTGCATAAAATTGTCATTAGGATCACATAAATGGAAAGAGGTTAGGGTACGAAGAAATTTTTAAAAGCACAAATCTGTCACATAGCAGATTTTGCATAAAATTGTCATTAGGATCACATAAATGGAAAGCGGTTAGGGTACGAAGAAATTTGTAAAATCAGAAATCTATCACAGCAGATTTTGCATAAGATTGTCATTAGGATCACATGAATGGAAAGAGGTTAGGGTACGAAGAAATTTGTAAAAGCACAAATATATCACATAGCAGATTTTGCATAAAATTGTCATTAGGATCACATAAATGGAAAGAGGTTAGGGTACGAAAAAATTTTTAAAAGCACAAATCTGTCACATAGCAGATTTTGCATAAAATTGTCATTAGGATCACATAAATGGAAAGAGGTTAGGGTACGAAGAAATTTTTAAAAGCACAAATTTGTCACATAGCAGATTTTGCATAAAATTGTCATTAGGATCACATAAATGGAAAGAGGTTAGGGTACGAAGAAATTTGTAAAAGCACAAATCTATCACATAGCAGATTTTGCATAAAATTGTCATTAGGAACACATAAATGGAAAGAGGTTAGGGTACGAAGAAATTTGTAAAAGCACAAATCAATCACATAGCAGATTTTGCATAAAATTGTCATTAGGAACACATAAATGGAAAGAGGTTAGGGTACGAAGAAATTTGTAAAAGCACAAATCTGTCACATAGCAGATTTTGCATAAAATTGTCATTAGGATCACATAAATGGAAAGAGGTTAGGGTACGAAGAAATTTGTAAAAGCACAAATCTGTCACATAGCAGATTTTGCATAAAATTGTCATTAGGAACACATAAATGGAAAGAGGTTAGGGTACGAAGAAATTTGTAAAAGCACAAATCAATCACATAGCAGATTTTGCATAAAATTGTCATTAGGAACACATAAATGGAAAGAGGTTAGGGTACGAAGAAATTTGTAAAAGCACAAATCTGTCACATAGCAGATTTTGCATAAAATTGTCATTAGGATCACATAAATGGAAAGAGGTTAGGGTACGAAGAAATTTGTAAAAGCACAAATCTGTCACATAGCAGATTTTGCATAAAATTGTCATTAGGAACACATAAATGGAAAGAGGTTAGGGTACGAAGAAATTTGTAAAAGCACAAATCAATCACATAGCAGATTTTGCATAAAATTGTCATTAGGAACACATAAATGGAAAGAGGTTAGGGTACGAAGAAATTTGTAAAAGCACAAATCTGTCACATAGCAGATTTTGCATAAAATTGTCATTAGGATCACATAAATGGAAAGAGGTTAGGGTACGAAGAAATTTGTAAAAGCACAAATCAATCACATAGCAGATTTTGCATAAAATTGTCATTAGGAACACATAAATGGAAAGAGGTTAGGGTACGAAGAAATTTGTAAAAGCACAAATCTGTCACATAGCAGATTTTGCATAAAATTGTCATTAGGATCACATAAATGGAAAGAGGTTAGGGTACGAAGAAATTTGTAAAAGCACAAATCTGTCACATAGCAGATTTTGCATAAAATTGTCATTAGGATCACATAAATGGAAAGAGGTTAGGGTACGAAGAAATTTGTAAAAGCACAAATGTATCACATAGCAGATTTTGCATAAAATTGTCATTAGGAACACATAAATGGAAAGAGGTTAGGGTACGAAGAAATTTGTAAAAGCACAAATCTGTCACATAGCAGATTTTGCATAAAATTGTCATTAGGAACACATAAATGGAAAGAGGTTAGGGTACGAAGAAATTTGTAAAAGCACAAATCTATCACAGCAGATTTTGTATAAAATTGTCATTAGGAACACATAAATGGAAAGAGGTTAGGGTACGAAGAAATTTGTAAAAGCACAAATCTGTCACATAGCAGATTTTGCATAAAATTGTCATTAGGATCACATAAATGGAAAGAGGTTAGGGTACGAAGAAATTTGTAAAAGCACAAATCTGTCACATAGCAGATTTTGCATAAAATTGTCATTAGGATCACATAAATGGAAAGAGGTTAGGGTACGAAGAAATTTGTAAAAGCAGAAATCTGTCCCATAGAAAATTTTGCATAAAATTGTCATTAGGATCACATGAATGGAAGAAGGTTAGGGTACGAAGAAATTTGTAAAAGCACAAATCTATCACAGCAGATTTTGCATAAAATTGTCACTAGGACCACATGAATGGAAAGAGGTTAGGGTACGAAGAAATCTGTAAAAGCAGAAATCTATCACATAGCAGATTTTGCATAAAATTGTCATTAGGATCACATAAATGGAAAGAGGTTAGGGTACTAAGAAATTTGTAAAAGCTGAAATCTATCACAGAAGATTTTGCATAAAATTGTCGTTAGGATCACATGAATGGAAAGAGGTTAGGGTACGAAGAAATTTGTAAAAGCACAAATTTATCACATAGCAGATTTTGCATAAAATTGTCATTAGGATCACATAAATGGAAAGCGGTTAGGGTACGAAGAAATTTGTAAAAGCTGAAATCTATCATATAGCAAATTTTGCATAAGATTGTCATGAGGATCACATGAATGGACAGAGGTTAGGGTACGAAGAAATTTGTAAAAGCTGAAATCTATCCCATAGCAAATTTTGCATAAAATTGTCATTAGGATCACATAAATGGAAAGCGGTTAGGGTACGGAGAAATTTGTAAAAGCAGAAATCTATCACATAGCAGATTTTGCATAAAATTGTCATTAGGATCACATAAATGGAAAGAGGTTAGGGTACGAAAAAATTTTTAAAAGCACAAATCTGTCACATAGCAGATTTTGCATAAAATTGTCATTAGGATCACATAAATGGAAAGAGGTTAGGGTACGAAGAAATTTTTAAAAGCACAAATCTGTCACATAGCAGATTTTGCATAAAATTGTCATTAGGATCACATAAATGGAAAGAGGTTAGGGTACGAAAAAATTTTTAAAAGCACAAATCTGTCACATAGCAGATTTTGCATAAAATTGTCATTAGGATCACATAAATGGAAAGAGGTTAGGGTACGAAGAAATTTGTAAAAGCACAAATATATCACATAGCAGATTTTGCATAAAATTGTCATTAGGATCACATAAATGGAAAGAGGTTAGGGTACGAAAAAATTTTTAAAAGCACAAATCTGTCACATAGCAGATTTTGCATAAAATTGTCATTAGGATCACATAAATGGAAAGAGGTTAGGGTACGAAGAAATTTTTAAAAGCACAAATCTGTCACATAGCAGATTTTGCATAAAATTGTCATTAGGATCACATAAATGGAAAGCGGTTAGGGTACGAAGAAATTTGTAAAAGCAGAAATCTATCACAGCAGATTTTGCATAAGATTGTCATTAGGATCACATGAATGGAAAGAGGTTAGGGTACGAAGAAATTTGTAAAAGCACAAATCTATCACATAGCAGATTTTGCATAAAATTGTCATTAGGATCACATAAATGGAAAGAGGTTAGGGTACGAAAAAATTTTTAAAAGCACAAATCTGTCACATAGCAGATTTTGCATAAAATTGTCATTAGGATCACATAAATGGAAAGAGGTTAGGGTACGAAGAAATTTTTAAAAGCACAAATTTGTCACATAGCAGATTTTGCATAAAATTGTCATTAGGATCACATAAATGGAAAGAGGTTAGGGTACGAAGAAATTTGTAAAAGCACAAATCTATCACATAGCAGATTTTGCATAAAATTGTCATTAGGAACACATAAATGGAAAGAGGTTAGGGTACGAAGAAATTTGTAAAAGCACAAATCTATCACATAGCAGATTTTGCATAAAATTGTCATTAGGAACACATAAATGGAAAGAGGTTAGGGTACGAAGAAATTTGTAAAAGCACAAATCTATCACATAGCAGATTTTGCATAAAATTGTCATTAGGATCACATAAATGGAAAGAGGTTAGGGTACGAAGAAATTTGTAAAAGCACAAATCTGTCACATAGCAGATTTTGCATAAAATTGTCATTAGGATCACATAAATGGAAAGAGGTTAGGGTACGAAGAAATTTGTAAAAGCACAAATCTATCACATAGCAGATTTTGCATAAAATTGTCATTAGGAACACATAAATGGAAAGAGGTTAGGGTACGAAGAAATTTGTAAAAGCACAAATCTGTCACATAGCAGATTTTGCATAAAATTGTCATTAGGATCACATAAATGGAAAGAGGTTAGGGTACGAAGAAATTTGTAAAAGCACAAATCTATCACAGCAGATTTTGTATAAAATTGTCATTAGGAACACATAAATGGAAAGAGGTTAGGGTACGAAAAAATTTGTAAAAGCACAAATCTGTCACATAGCAGATTTTGCATAAAATTGTCATTAGGATCACATAAATGGAAAGAGGTTAGGGTACGAAGAAATTTGTAAAAGCACAAATCTGTCACATAGCAGATTTTGCATAAAATTGTCATTAGGATCACATAAATGGAAAGAGGTTAGGGTACGAAGAAATTTGTAAAAGCACAAATCTGTCACATAGCAGATTTTGCATAAAGTTGTCATTAGGATCACATAAATGGAAAGAGGTTAGGGTACGAAGAAATTTGTAAATGCACAAATCTGTCACATATCAGATTTTGCATAAAATTGTCATTAGGATCACATAAATGGAAAGAGGTTAGGGTACGATGAAATTTGTAAATGCACAAATCTATCACATAGCAGATTTTGCATAAAATTGTCATTAGGATCACATAAATGGAAAGAGGTTAGGGTACGATGAAATTTGTAAAAGCACAAATCTGTCACATAGCAGATTTTGCATAAAATTGTCATTAGGATCACATAAATGGAAAGAGGTTAGGGTACGAAGAAATTTGTAAAAGCACAAATCTGTCACATAGCAGATTTTGCATAAAATTGTCATTAGGATCACATAAATGGAAAGAGGTTAGGGTACGAAGAAATTTGTAAAAGCACAAATCTGTCACATAGCAGATTTTGCATAAAGTTGTCATTAGGATCACATAAATGGAAAGAGGTTAGGGTACGAAGAAATTTGTAAATGCACAAATCTGTCACATATCAGATTTTGCATAAAATTGTCATTAGGATCACATAAATGGAAAGAGGTTAGGGTACGAAGAAATTTGTAAAAGCACAAATCTATCACATAGCAGATTTTGCATAAAATTGTCATTAGGAACACATAAATGGAAAGAGGTTAGGGTACGAAGAAATTTGTAAAAGCACAAATCTATCACATAGCAGATTTTGCATAAAATTGTCATTAGGAACACATAAATGGAAAGAGGTTAGGGTACGAAGAAATTTGTAAAAGCACAAATCTATCACAGCAGATTTTGTATAAAATTGTCATTAGGAACACATAAATGGAAAGAGGTTAGGGTACGAAGAAATTTGTAAAAGCACAAATCTGTCACATAGCAGATTTTGCATAAAATTGTCATTAGGATCACATAAATGGAAAGAGGTTAGGGTACGAAGAAATTTGTAAAAGCACAAATCTATCACATAGCAGATTTTGAATAAAATTGTCATTAGGAACACATAAATGGAAAGAGGTTAGGGTACGACGAAATTTGTAAAAGCACAAATCTATCACATAGCAGATTTTGCATAAAATTGTCATTAGGATCACATAAATGGAAAGAGGTTAGGGTACGAAGAAATTTGTAAAAGCACAAATATATCACATAGCAGATTTTGCATAAAATTGTCATTAGGATCACATAAATGGAAAGAGGTTAGGGTACGAAGAAATTTGTAAAAGCACAAATCTATCACATAGCAGATATTGCATAAAATTGTCATTAGGAACACATAAATGGAAAGAGGTTAGGGTACGAAGAAATTTGTAAAAGCACAAATCTATCACATAGCAGATTTTGCATAAAATTGTCATTAGGATCACATAAATGGAAAGAGGTTAGGGTACGAAGAAATTTGTAAAATCACAAATCTATCACAGCAGATTTTGTATAAAATTGTCATTAGGATCGCATGAGTGGAAAGAGGTTAGGGTACGAAGAAATTTGTAAAAGCACATCACAGCAGATTTTGCTTAAAATTGTCAATAGGATCACATGAATGGAAAGTATTTAGGGTACGAAGAAATTTGTAAAAGCACAAATCTATCACAGCAGATTTTGCATAAAATTGTCACTAGGATCACATGAATGGAAAGAGGGTAGGGTACGAAGAAATTTGTAAAAGCTGTAATCTGTCCCACAGCAAATTCTGCATAAAATTGTCATTAGGATCACATGAATGGAAAGAGATTAGGGTAGGAAGAAATTTGTAAAAGCTGAAATCTATCATATAGCAAATTTTGCATAAGATTGTCATGAGGATCACATGAATGGACAGAGGTTAGGGTACGAAGAAATTTGTAAAAGCTGAAATCTATCCCATAGCAAATTTTGCATAAAATTGTCATTAGGATCACATAAATGGAAAGCGGTTAGGGTACGGAGAAATTTGTAAAAGCTCAAATATATCACATAGCAGATTTTGCTTAAAATTGTCATTAGGATCACATAAATGGAAAGAGGTTAGGGTACGAAAAAATTTTTAAAAGCACAAATCTGTCACATAGCAGATTTTGCATAAAATTGTCATTAGGATCACATAAATGGAAAGAGGTTAGGGTACGAAGAAATTTTTAAAAGCACAAATCTGTCACATAGCAGATTTTGCATAAAATTGTCATTAGGATCACATAAATGGAAAGCGGTTAGGGTACGAAGAAATTTGTAAAAGCAGAAATCTATCACAGCAGATTTTGCATAAGATTGTCATTAGGATCACATGAATGGAAAGAGGTTAGGGTACGAAGAAATTTGTAAAAGCACAAATATATCACATAGCAGATTTTGCATAAAATTGTCATTAGGATCACATAAATGGAAAGAGGTTAGGGTACGAAAAAATTTTTAAAAGCACAAATCTGTCACATAGCAGATTTTGCATAAAATTGTCATTAGGATCACATAAATGGAAAGAGGTTAGGGTCCGAAGAAATTTTTAAAAGCACAAATTTGTCACATAGCAGATTTTGCATAAAATTGTCATTAGGATCACATAAATGGAAAGAGGTTAGGGTACGAAGAAATTTGTAAAAGCACAAATCTATCACATAGCAGATTTTGCATAAAATTGTCATTAGGAACACATAAATGGAAAGAGGTTAGGGTACGAAGAAATTTGTAAAAGCACAAATCAATCACATAGCAGATTTTGCATAAAATTGTCATTAGGAACACATAAATGGAAAGAGGTTAGGGTACGAAGAAATTTGTAAAAGCACAAATCTGTCACATAGCAGATTTTGCATAAAATTGTCATTAGGATCACATAAATGGAAAGAGGTTAGGGTACGAAGAAATTTGTAAAAGCACAAATCTGTCACATAGCAGATTTTGCATAAAATTGTCATTAGGAACACATAAATGGAAAGAGGTTAGGGTACGAAGAAATTTGTAAAAGCACAAATCAATCACATAGCAGATTTTGCATAAAATTGTCATTAGGAACACATAAATGGAAAGAGGTTAGGGTACGAAGAAATTTGTAAAAGCACAAATCTGTCACATAGCAGATTTTGCATAAAATTGTCATTAGGATCACATAAATGGAAAGAGGTTAGGGTACGAAGAAATTTGTAAAAGCACAAATCAATCACATAGCAGATTTTGCATAAAATTGTCATTAGGAACACATAAATGGAAAGAGGTTAGGGTACGAAGAAATTTGTAAAAGCACAAATCTGTCACATAGCAGATTTTGCATAAAATTGTCATTAGGAACACATAAATGGAAAGAGGTTAGGGTACGAAGAAATTTGTAAAAGCACAAATCTGTCACATAGCAGATTTTGCATAAAATTGTCATTAGGAACACATAAATGGAAAGAGGTTAGGGTACGAAGAAATTTGTAAAAGCACAAATCAATCACATAGCAGATTTTGCATAAAATTGTCATTAGGAACACATAAATGGAAAGAGGTTAGGGTACGAAGAAATTTGTAAAAGCACAAATCTGTCACATAGCAGATTTTGCATAAAATTGTCATTAGGATCACATAAATGGAAAGAGGTTAGGGTACGAAGAAATTTGTAAAAGCACAAATCAATCACATAGCAGATTTTGCATAAAATTGTCATTAGGAACACATAAATGGAAAGAGGTTAGGGTACGAAGAAATTTGTAAAAGCACAAATCTGTCACATAGCAGATTTTGCATAAAATTGTCATTAGGATCACATAAATGGAAAGAGGTTAGGGTACGAAGAAATTTGTAAAAGCACAAATCTGTCACATAGCAGATTTTGCATAAAATTGTCATTAGGATCACATAAATGGAAAGAGGTTAGGGTACGAAGAAATTTGTAAAAGCACAAATGTATCACATAGCAGATTTTGCATAAAATTGTCATTAGGAACACATAAATGGAAAGAGGTTAGGGTACGAAGAAATTTGTAAAAGCACAAATCTGTCACATAGCAGATTTTGCATAAAATTGTCATTAGGAACACATAAATGGAAAGAGGTTAGGGTACGAAGAAATTTGTAAAAGCACAAATCTATCACAGCAGATTTTGTATAAAATTGTCATTAGGAACACATAAATGGAAAGAGGTTAGGGTACGAAGAAATTTGTAAAAGCACAAATCTGTCACATAGCAGATTTTGCATAAAATTGTCATTAGGATCACATAAATGGAAAGAGGTTAGGGTACGAAGAAATTTGTAAAAGCACAAATCTGTCACATAGCAGATTTTGCATAAAATTGTCATTAGGATCACATAAATGGAAAGAGGTTAGGGTACGAAGAAATTTGTAAAAGCACAAATCTATCACATAGCAGATTTTGCATAAAGTTGTCATTAGGATCACATAAATGGAAAGAGGTTAGGGTACGAAGAAATTTGTAAAAGCACAAATCTGTCACATAGCAGATTTTGCATAAAATTGTCATTAGGATCACATAAATGGAAAGAGGTTAGGGTACGAAGAAATTTGTAAAAGCAGAAATCTGTCCCATAGAAAATTTTGCATAAAATTGTCATTAGGATCACATGAATGGAAGAAGGTTAGGGTACGAAGAAATTTGTAAAAGCACAAATCTATCACAGCAGATTTTGCATAAAATTGTCACTAGGACCACATGAATGGAAAGAGGTTAGGGTACGAAGAAATCTGTAAAAGCAGAAATCTATCACATAGCAGATTTTGCATAAAATTGTCATTAGGATCACATAAATGGAAAGAGGTTAGGGTACTAAGAAATTTGTAAAAGCTGAAATCTATCACAGAAGATTTTGCATAAAATTGTCGTTAGGATCACATGAATGGAAAGAGGTTAGGGTACGAAGAAATTTGTAAAAGCACAAATTTATCACATAGCAGATTTTGCATAAAATTGTCATTAGGATCACATAAATGGAAAGCGGTTAGGGTACGAAGAAATTTGTAAAAGCTGAAATCTATCATATAGCAAATTTTGCATAAGATTGTCATGAGGATCACATGAATGGACAGAGGTTAGGGTACGAAGAAATTTGTAAAAGCTGAAATCTATCCCATAGCAAATTTTGCATAAAATTGTCATTAGGATCACATAAATGGAAAGCGGTTAGGGTACGGAGAAATTTGTAAAAGCAGAAATCTATCACATAGCAGATTTTGCATAAAATTGTCATTAGGATCACATAAATGGAAAGAGGTTAGGGTACGAAAAAATTTTTAAAAGCACAAATCTGTCACATAGCAGATTTTGCATAAAATTGTCATTAGGATCACATAAATGGAAAGAGGTTAGGGTACGAAGAAATTTTTAAAAGCACAAATCTGTCACATAGCAGATTTTGCATAAAATTGTCATTAGGATCACATAAATGGAAAGAGGTTAGGGTACGAAAAAATTTTTAAAAGCACAAATCTGTCACATAGCAGATTTTGCATAAAATTGTCATTAGGATCACATAAATGGAAAGAGGTTAGGGTACGAAGAAATTTGTAAAAGCACAAATATATCACATAGCAGATTTTGCATAAAATTGTCATTAGGATCACATAAATGGAAAGAGGTTAGGGTACGAAAAAATTTTTAAAAGCACAAATCTGTCACATAGCAGATTTTGCATAAAATTGTCATTAGGATCACATAAATGGAAAGAGGTTAGGGTACGAAGAAATTTTTAAAAGCACAAATCTGTCACATAGCAGATTTTGCATAAAATTGTCATTAGGATCACATAAATGGAAAGCGGTTAGGGTACGAAGAAATTTGTAAAAGCAGAAATCTATCACAGCAGATTTTGCATAAGATTGTCATTAGGATCACATGAATGGAAAGAGGTTAGGGTACGAAGAAATTTGTAAAAGCACAAATCTATCACATAGCAGATTTTGCATAAAATTGTCATTAGGATCACATAAATGGAAAGAGGTTAGGGTACGAAAAAATTTTTAAAAGCACAAATCTGTCACATAGCAGATTTTGCATAAAATTGTCATTAGGATCACATAAATGGAAAGAGGTTAGGGTACGAAGAAATTTTTAAAAGCACAAATTTGTCACATAGCAGATTTTGCATAAAATTGTCATTAGGATCACATAAATGGAAAGAGGTTAGGGTACGAAGAAATTTGTAAAAGCACAAATCTATCACATAGCAGATTTTGCATAAAATTGTCATTAGGAACACATAAATGGAAAGAGGTTAGGGTACGAAGAAATTTGTAAAAGCACAAATCAATCACATAGCAGATTTTGCATAAAATTGTCATTAGGAACACATAAATGGAAAGAGGTTAGGGTACGAAGAAATTTGTAAAAGCACAAATCTATCACATAGCAGATTTTGCATAAAATTGTCATTAGGATCACATAAATGGAAAGAGGTTAGGGTACGAAGAAATTTGTAAAAGCACAAATCTGTCACATAGCAGATTTTGCATAAAATTGTCATTAGGATCACATAAATGGAAAGAGGTTAGGGTACGAAGAAATTTGTAAAAGCACAAATCTATCACATAGCAGATTTTGCATAAAATTGTCATTAGGAACACATAAATGGAAAGAGGTTAGGGTACGAAGAAATTTGTAAAAGCACAAATCTGTCACATAGCAGATTTTGCATAAAATTGTCATTAGGATCACATAAATGGAAAGAGGTTAGGGTACGAAGAAATTTGTAAAAGCACAAATCTATCACAGCAGATTTTGTATAAAATTGTCATTAGGAACACATAAATGGAAAGAGGTTAGGGTACGAAAAAATTTGTAAAAGCACAAATCTGTCACATAGCAGATTTTGCATAAAATTGTCATTAGGATCACATAAATGGAAAGAGGTTAGGGTACGAAGAAATTTGTAAAAGCACAAATCTGTCACATAGCAGATTTTGCATAAAATTGTCATTAGGATCACATAAATGGAAAGAGGTTAGGGTACGAAGAAATTTGTAAAAGCACAAATCTGTCACATAGCAGATTTTGCATAAAGTTGTCATTAGGATCACATAAATGGAAAGAGGTTAGGGTACGAAGAAATTTGTAAATGCACAAATCTGTCACATATCAGATTTTGCATAAAATTGTCATTAGGATCACATAAATGGAAAGAGGTTAGGGTACGATGAAATTTGTAAATGCACAAATCTATCACATAGCAGATTTTGCATAAAATTGTCATTAGGATCACATAAATGGAAAGAGGTTAGGGTACGATGAAATTTGTAAAAGCACAAATCTGTCACATAGCAGATTTTGCATAAAATTGTCATTAGGATCACATAAATGGAAAGAGGTTAGGGTACGAAGAAATTTGTAAAAGCACAAATCTGTCACATAGCAGATTTTGCATAAAATTGTCATTAGGATCACATAAATGGAAAGAGGTTAGGGTACGAAGAAATTTGTAAAAGCACAAATCTGTCACATAGCAGATTTTGCATAAAGTTGTCATTAGGATCACATAAATGGAAAGAGGTTAGGGTACGAAGAAATTTGTAAATGCACAAATCTGTCACATATCAGATTTTGCATAAAATTGTCATTAGGATCACATAAATGGAAAGAGGTTAGGGTACGAAGAAATTTGTAAAAGCACAAATCTATCACATAGCAGATTTTGCATAAAATTGTCATTAGGAACACATAAATGGAAAGAGGTTAGGGTACGAAGAAATTTGTAAAAGCACAAATCTATCACATAGCAGATTTTGCATAAAATTGTCATTAGGATCACATAAATGGAAAGAGGTTAGGGTACGAAGAAATTTGTAAAAGCACAAATCTGTCACATAGCAGATTTTGCATAAAATTGTCATTAGGATCACATAAATGGAAAGAGGTTAGGGTACGAAGAAATTTGTAAAAGCACAAATCTATCACATAGCAGATTTTGCATAAAATTGTCATTAGGAACACATAAATGGAAAGAGGTTAGGGTACGAAGAAATTTGTAAAAGCACAAATCTGTCACATAGCAGATTTTGCATAAAGTTGTCATTAGGATCACATAAATGGAAAGAGGTTAGGGTACGAAGAAATTTGTAAATGCACAAATCTGTCACATATCAGATTTTGCATAAAATTGTCATTAGGAACACATAAATGGAAAGAGGTTAGGGTACGAAGAAATTTGTAAAAGCACAAATCTGTCACATAGCAGATTTTGCATAAAATTGTCATTAGGAACACATAAATGGAAAGAGGTTAGGGTACGAAGAAATTTGTAAAAGCACAAATCTATCACATAGCAGATTTTGCATAAAATTGTCATTAGGATCACATAAATGGAAAGAGGTTAGGGTACGAAGAAATTTGTAAAAGCACAAATCTGTCACATAGCAGATTTTGCATAAAGTTGTCATTAGGATCACATAAATGGAAAGAGGTTAGGGTACGAAGAAATTTGTAAATGCACAAATCTGTCACATAGCAGATTTTGCATAAAATTGTCATTAGGATCACATAAATGGAAAGAGGTTAGGGTACGAAGAAATTTGTAAAAGCACAAATCTATCACATAGCAGATTTTGCATAAAATTGTCATTAGGAACACATAAATGGAAAGAGGTTAGGGTACGAAGAAATTTGTAAAAGCACAAATCTGTCACATAGCAGATTTTGCATAAAATTGTCATTAGGAACACATAAATGGAAAGAGGCTAGGGTACGAAGAAATTTGTAAAAGCACAAATCTATCACAGCAGATTTTGTATAAAATTGTCATTAGGAACACATAAATGGAACGAGGTTAGGGTACGAAGAAATTTGTAAAAGCACAAATCTGTCACATAGCAGATTTTGCATAAAATTGTCATTAGGAACACATAAATGGAAAGAGGTTAGGGTACGAAGAAATTTGTAAAAGCACAAATCTGTCACATAGCAGATTTTGCATAAAATTGTCATTAGGATCACATAAATGGAAAGAGGTTAGTGTACGAAGAAATTTGTAAAAGCACAAATCTATCACATAGCAGATTTTGCATAAAATTGTCATTAGGAACACATAAATGGAAAGAGGTTAGGGTACGAAGAAATTTGTAAAAGCACAAATCTGTCACATAGCAGATTTTGCATAAAATTGTCATTAGGAACACATAAATGGAAAGAGGTTAGGGTACGAAGAAATTTGTAAAAGCACAAATCTATCACATAGCAGATTTTGCATAAAATTGTCATTAGGAACACATAAATGGAACGAGGTTAGGGTACGAAGAAATTTGTAAAAGCACAAATCTGTCACATAGCAGATTTTGCATAAAATTGTCATTAGGATCACATAAATGGAAAGAGGTTAGGGTACGAAGAAATTTGTAAAAGCACAAATCTATCACATAGCAGATTTTGCATAAAATTGTCATTAGGAACACATAAATGGAAAGAGGTTAGGGTACGAAGAAATTTGTAAAAGCACAAATCTGTCACATAGCAGATTTTGCATAAAATTGTCATTAGGAACACATAAATGGAAAGAGGTTAGGGTACGAAGAAATTTGTAAAAGCACAAATCTATCACATAGCAGATTTTGCATAAAATTGTCATTAGGAACACATAAATGGAAAGAGGTTAGGGTACGAAGAAATTTGTAAAAGCACAAATCTATCACAGCAGATTTTGTATAAAATTGTCATTAGGAACACATAAATGGAAAGAGGTTAGGGTACGAAGAAATTTGTAAAAGCACAAATCTGTCACATAGCAGATTTTGCATAAAATTGTCATTAGGATCACATAAATGGAAAGAGGTTAGGGTACGAAGAAATTTGTAAAAGCACAAATCTATCACATAGCAGATTTTGAATAAAATTGTCATTAGGAACACATAAATGGAAAGAGGTTAGGGTACGACGAAATTTGTAAAAGCACAAATCTATCACATAGCAGATTTTGCATAAAATTGTCATTAGGATCACATAAATGGAAAGAGGTTAGGGTACGAAGAAATTTGTAAAAGCACAAATATATCACATAGCAGATTTTGCATAAAATTGTCATTAGGATCACATAAATGGAAAGAGGTTAGGGTACGAAGAAATTTGTAAAAGCACAAATCTATCACATAGCAGATTTTGCATAAAATTGTCATTAGGAACACATAAATGGAAATAGGTTAGGGTACGAAGAAATTTGTAAAAGCACAAATCTATCACATAGCAGATTTTGCATAAAATTGTCATTAGGATCACATAAATGGAAAGAGGTTAGGGTACGAAGAAATTTGTAAAACCACAAATCTATCACAGCAGATTTTGTATAAAATTGTCATTAGGATCGCATGAGTGGAAAGAGGTTAGGGTACGAAGAAATTTGTAAAAGCACATCACAGCAGATTTTGCTTAAAATTGTCAATAGGATCACATGAATGGAAAGTATTTAGGGTACGAAGAAATTTGTAAAAGCACAAATCTATCACAGCAGATTTTGCATAAAATTGTCACTAGGATCACATGAATGGAAAGAGGTTAGGGTACGAAGAAATTTGTAAAAGCTGTAATCTGTCCCACAGCAAATTCTGCATAAAATTGTCATTAGGATCACATGAATGGAAAGAGGTTAGGGTAGGAAGAAATTTGTAAAAGCTGAAATCTATCATATAGCAAATTTTGCATAAGATTGTCATGAGGATCACATGAATGGACAGAGGTTAGGGTACGAAGAAATTTGTAAAAGCTGAAATCTATCCCATAGCAAATTTTGCATAAAATTGTCATTAGGATCACATAAATGGAAAGCGGTTAGGGTACGGAGAAATTTGTAAAAGCACAAATCTATCACAGCAGATTTTGTATAAAATTGTCATTAGGATCACATAAATGGAAAGAGGTTAGGGTACGAAGAAATTTGTAAAAGCACAAATCTATCACATAGAAGATTTTGCATAAAATTGTCATTAGGAACACATAAATGGAAAGAGGTTAGGGTACGAAGAAATTTGTAAAAGCACAAATCTATCACAGCAGATTTTGTATAAAATTGTCATTAGGAACACATAAATGGAAAGAGGTTAGGGTACGAAGAAATTTGTAAAAGCACAAATCTGTCACATAGCAGATCTTGCATAAAATTGTCATTAGGATCACATAAATGGAAAGAGGTTAGGGTACGAAGAAATTTGTAAAAGCACAAATCTATCACATAGCAGATTTTGAATAAAATTGTCATTAGGAACACATAAATGGAAAGAGGTTAGGGTACGACGAAATTTGTAAAAGCACAAATCTATCACATAGCAGATTTTGCATAAAATTGTCATTAGGATCACATAAATGGAAAAAGGTTAGGGTACGAAGAAATTTGTAAAAGCACAAATATATCACATAGCAGATTTTGCATAAAATTGTCATTAGGATCACATAAATGGAAAGAGGTTAGGGTACGAAGAAATTTGTAAAAGCACAAATCTATCACATAGCAGATTTTGCATAAAATTGTCATTAGGAACACATAAATGGAAAGAGGTTAGGGTACGAAGAAATTTGTAAAAGCACAAATCTATCACATAGCAGATTTTGCATAAAATTGTCATTAGGATCACATAAATGGAAAGAGGTTAGGGTACGAAGAAATTTGTAAAAGCACATATCTATCACAGCAGATTTTGTATAAAATTGTCATTAGGATCGCATGAGTGGAAAGAGGTTAGGGTACGAAGAAATTTGTAAAAGCACATCACAGCAGATTTTGCTTAAAATTGTCAATAGGATCACATGAATGGAAAGTATTTAGGGTACGAAGAAATTTGTAAAAGCACAAATCTATCACAGCAGATTTTGCATAAAATTGTCACTAGGATCACATGAATGGAAAGAGGTTAGGGTACGAAGAAATTTGTAAAAGCTGTAATCTGTCCCACAGCAAATTCTGCATAAAATTGTCATTAGGATCACATGAATGGAAAGAGGTTAGGGTAGGAAGAAATTTGTAAAAGCTGAAATCTATCATATAGCAAATTTTGCATAAGATTGTCATGAGGATCACATGAATGGACAGAGGTTAGGGTACGAAGAAATTTGTAAAAGCTGAAATCTATCCCATAGCAAATTTTGCATAAAATTGTCATTAGGATCACATAAATGGAAAGCGGTTAGGGTACGGAGAAATTTGTAAAAGCACAAATCTATCACAGCAGATTTTGTATAAAATTGTCATTAGGATCACATAAATGGAAAGAGGTTAGGGTACGAAGAAATTTGTAAAAGCACAAATCTATCACATAGCAGATTTTGCATAAAATTGTCATTAGGATCACATAAATGGAAAGCGGTTAGGGTACGGAGAAATTTGTAAAAGCACAAATCTATCACAGCAGATTTTGTATAAAATTGTCATTAGGATCACATAAATGGAAAGAGGTTAGGGTACGAAGAAATTTGTAAAAGCACAAATCTATCACAGCAGATTTTGTATAAAATTGTCATTAGGAACACATAAATGGAAAGAGGTTAGGGTACGAAGAAATTTGTAAAAGCACAAATCTATCACAGCAGATTTTGTATAAAATTGTCATTAGGATCACATAAATGGAAAGAGGTTAGGGTACGAAGAAATTTGTAAAAGCACAAATCTATCACAGCAGATTTTGTATAAAATTGTCATTAGGATCACATAAATGGAAAGAGGTTAGGGTACGAAGAAATTTGTAAAAGCTGAAATCTATCCCATAGCAAATTTTGCATAAAATTGTCATTAGGATCACATAAATGGAAAGCGGTTAGGGTACGGAGAAATTTGTAAAAGCACAAATCTATCACAGCAGATTTTGTATAAAATTGTCATTAGGATCACATAAATGGAAAGAGGTTAGGGTACGAAGAAATTTGTAAAAGCACAAATCTATCACAGCAGATTTTGTATAAAATTGTCATTAGGAACACATAAATGGAAAGAGGTTAGGGTACGAAGAAATTTGTAAAAGCACAAATCTGTCACATAGCAGATCTTGCATAAAATTGTCATTAGGATCACATAAATGGAAAGAGGTTAGGGTACGAAGAAATTTGTAAAAGCACAAATCTATCACATAGCAGATTTTGAATAAAATTGTCATTAGGAACACATAAATGGAAAGAGGTTAGGGTACGACGAAATTTGTAAAAGCACAAATCTATCACATAGCAGATTTTGCATAAAATTGTCATTAGGATCACATAAATGGAAAAAGGTTAGGGTACGAAGAAATTTGTAAAAGCACAAATATATCACATAGCAGATTTTGCATAAAATTGTCATTAGGATCACATAAATGGAAAGAGGTTAGGGTACGAAGAAATTTGTAAAAGCACAAATCTATCACATAGCAGATTTTGCATAAAATTGTCATTAGGATCACATAAATGGAAAGAGGTTAGGGTACGAAGAAATTTGTAAAAGCACAAATCTATCACATAGCAGATTTTGCATAAAATTGTCATTAGGATCACATAAATGGAAAGAGGTTAGGGTACGAAGAAATTTGTAAAAGCACATATCTATCACAGCAGATTTTGTATAAAATTGTCATTAGGATCGCATGAGTGGAAAGAGGTTAGGGTACGAAGAAATTTGTAAAAGCACATCACAGCAGATTTTGCATAAAATTGTCACTAGGATCACATGAATGGAAAGAGGTTAGGGTACGAAGAAATTTGTAAAAGCTGAAATCTATCACAGCAGATTTTGCATAAAATTGTCGTTAGGATCACGTAAATGGAAAGAGGTTAGGGTACGAAGAAATTTGTAAAAGCAAAATCTGTCCCATAGAAAATTTTGCATAAAATTGTCATTAGGATCACATGAATGGAAGAAGGTTAGGGTAGGAAGAAATTTGTTAAAGCACAAATCTATTACAGCAGATTTTGCATAAAATTTTCATTAGGATCACATGAATGGAAAGAGGTTAGGGTACGAAGAAATTTGTAAAAGCACAAATATATCACATAGCAGATTTTGCATAAAATTGTCATTAGGATCACATAAATGGAAAGAGGTTAGGGTACGAAGAAATTTGTAAAAGCACAAATCTATCACATATCAAATTTTTCATAAAATTGTCATTAGGATCACATGAATGGACAGAGGTTAGGGTACGAAGAAATTTGTAAAAGCACAAATCTATCATATAGCAAATTTTGCATAAAATTGTCATTAGGATCACATAAATGGAAAGAGGTTAGGGTACGAAGAAATTTGTAAAAGCAGAAATCTGTCCAATAGCAAATTTTGCATAAAATTGTCATTAGGATCACATGAATGGAAAGAGGTTAGGGTACGAAGAAATTTGTAAAAGCAGAAATCTGTCCCATAGCAAATTTTGCATAAAATTGTCATTAGGATCACATGAATGGAAAGAGGTTAGGTACGAAGAAATTTGTAAAAGCAGAAATCTATCACAGCAGATTTTGCATAAGATTGTCATTAGGATCACATGAATGGAAAGAGGTTAGGGTACGAAGAAATTTGTAAAAGCACAAATCTATCACATAGCAGATTTTGCATAAAATTGTCATTAGGATCACATAAATGGAAAGAGGTTAGGATACGAAGAAATTTGTAAAAGCACAAATCTATCACATAGCAGATTTTGCATAAAATTGTCATTAGGATCACATGAATGGAAAGAGGTTAAGGTACGAAGAAATTTGTAAAAGCTGAAATCTATCCCATAGCAAATTTTGCATAATATTGTCATTAGGTTCACATAAATCGAAAGAGGTTAGGTACGAAGAAATTTGTAAAAGCACAAATCTATCATATAGCAAATTTTTCATAAAATTGTCATTAGGATCACATAAATGGAAAGAGGTTAGGGTACGAAGAAATTTGTAAAAGCAGAAATCTGTCCCACAGCAAATTCTGCATAAAATTGTCATTAGGATCACATGAATGGAAAGAGGTTAGGGTACGAAGAAATTTGTAAAAGCTGAAATCTATCATATATCAAATTTTTCATAAAATTGTCATTAGGATCACATAAATGGAAAGCGGTTAGGGTACGAAGAAATTTGTAAAAGCAGAAATCTATCATATATCAAATTTTTCATAAAATTGTCATTAGGATCACATAAATGGAAAGCGGTTAGGGTACGAAGAAATTTGTAAAAGCAGAAATCTGTCCCACAGCAAATTCTGCATAAAATTGTCATTAGGATCACATAAATGGAAAGAGGTTAGGGTACGAAGAAATTTGTAAAAGCACAAATCTATCACAGCAGATTTTGTATAAAATTGTCATTAGGATCGCATGAGTGGAAAGAGGTTAGGGTACGAAGAAATTTGTAAAAGCACATCACAGCAGATTTTGCATAAAATTGTCATTAGGATCACATAAATGGAAAGAGGTTAGGGTACGAAGAAATTTGTAAAAGCACAAATCTATCACATCAGATTTTGTATAAAATTGTCATTAGGATCACATGAATGGAAAGTATTTAGGGTACGAAGAAATTTGTAAAAGCACAAATCTATCACAGCAGATTTTGCATAAAATTGTCACTAGGATAACATGAATGGAAAGAGGTTAGGGTACGAAGAAATTTGTAAAAGCTGAAATCTATCACAGCAGATTTTGCATAAAATTGTCGTTAGGATCACGTAAATGGAAAGAGGTTAGGGTACGAAGAAATTTGTAAAAGCAAAATCTGTCCCATAGAAAATTTTGCATAAAATTGTCATTAGGATCACATGAATGGAAGAAGGTTAGGGTAGGAAGAAATTTGTTAAAGCACAAATCTATTACAGCAGATTTTGCATAAAATTTTCATTAGGATCACATGAATGGAAAGAGGTTAGGGTACGAAGAAATTTGTAAAAGCACAAATCTATCACATCGCAAATTTTGCATAAAATTGTCATTAGGATCACATGAATGGAAAGAGGTTAGGGTGCGAAGAAATTTGTAAAAGCACAAATCTATCCCATATCAAATTTTGCATAAAATTGTCATTAGGATCACATGAATGGACAGAGGTTAGGGTGCGAAGAAATTTGTAAAAGCAGAAATCTGTCCCATAGCAAATTTTGCATAAAATTGTCATTAGGATCACATGAATGGAAAGAGGTTAGGGTACGAAGAAATTTGTAAAAGCAGAAATCTGTCCCATAGCAAATTTTGCATAAAATTGTCATTAGGATCACATGAATGGAAAGAGGTTAAGGTACCTACGAAGAAATTTGTAAAAGCTGAAATCTATCCCATAGCAAATTTTGCATAAAATTGTCATTAGGATCACATGAATGGAAAGAGGTTAAGGTACGAAGAAATTTGTAACAGCAGAAATCTATCACAGCAGATTTTGCATAAGATTGTCATTAGGATCACATGAATGGAAAGAGGTTAGGGTACGAAGAAATTTGTAAAAGCACAAATCTATCACATAGCAGATTTTGCATAAAATTGTCATTAGGATCACATGAATGGAAAGAGGTTAAGGTACGAAGAAATTTGTAAAAGCAGAAATCTATCACAGCAGATTTTGCATAAGATTGTCATTAGGATCACATGAATGGAAAGAGGTTAGGGTACGAAGAAATTTGTAAAAGCACAAATCTATCACATAGCAGATTTTGCATAAAATTGTCATTAGGATCACATAAATGGAAAGAGGTTAGGATACGAAGAAATTTGTAAAAGCACAAATCTATCACATAGCAGATTTTGCATAAAATTGTCATTAGGATCACATGAATGGAAAGAGGTTAAGGTACGAAGAAATTTGTAAAAGCTGAAATCTATCCCATAGCAAATTTTGCATAAAATTGTCATTAGGTTCACATAAATCGAAAGAGGTTAGGTACGAAGAAATTTGTAAAAGCACAAATCTATCATATAGCAAATTTTTCATAAAATTGTCATTAGGATCACATAAATGGAAAGCGGTTAGGGTACGAAGAAATTTGTAAAAGCAGAAATCTGTCCCACAGCAAATTCTGCATAAAATTGTCATTAGGATCACATAAATGGAAAGCGGTTAGGGTACGGAGAAATTTGTAAAAGCAGAAATCTATCACAGCAGATTTTGCATAAGTTGTCATTAGGATCACATGAATGGAAAGAGGTTAGGGTACGAAGAAATTTGTAAAAGCTGAAATCTATCCCATAGCAAATTTTGCATAAAATTGTCATTAGGATCACATAAATGGAAAGCGGTTAGGGTACGGAGAAATTTGTAAAAGCAGAAATCTATCACAGCAGATTTTGCATAAGTTGTCATTAGGATCACATGAATGGAAAGAGGTTAGGGTACGAAGAAATTTGTAAAAGCACAAATATATCACATAGCAGATTTTGCATAAAATTGTCATTAGGATCACATAAATGGAAAGAGGTTAGGGTACGAAGAAATTTTTAAAAGCACAAATCTATCACATAGCAGATTTTGCATAAAATTGTCATTAGGATCACATAAATGGAAAGCGGTTAGGGTACGAAGAAATTTGTAAAAGCAGAAATCTATCACAGCAGATTTTGCATAAGATTGTCATTAGGATCACATGAATGGAAAGAGGTTAGGGTACGAAGAAATTTGTAAAAGCACAAATATATCACATAGCAGATTTTGCATAAAATTGTCATTAGGATCACATAAATGGAAAGAGGTTAGGGTACGAAAAAATTTTTAAAAGCACAAATCTGTCACATAGCAGATTTTGCATAAAATTGTCATTAGGATCACATAAATGGAAAGAGGTTAGGGTACGAAGAAATTTTTAAAAGCACAAATTTGTCACAGCCGATTTTGCATAAAATTGTCATTAGGATCACATAAATGGAAAGAGGTTAGGGTACGAAGAAATTTGTAAAAGCACAAATCTATCACATGGCAGATTTTGCATAAAATTGTCATTAGGAACACATAAATGGAAAGAGGTTAGGGTACGAAGAAATTTGTAAAAGCACAAATCTATCACATAGCAGATTTTGCATAAAATTGTCATTAGGAACACATAAATGGAAAGAGGTTAGGGTACGAAAGAATTTGTAAAAGCACAAATCTATCACATAGCAGATTTTGCATAAAATTGTCATTAGGATCACATAAATGGAAAGAGGTTAGGGTACGAAGAAATTTGTAAAAGCACAAAGCTATCACAGCAGATTTTGTATAAAATTGTCATTAGGAACACATAAATGCAATGAGGTTAGGGTACGAAGAAATTTGTAAAAGCACAAATCTGTCACATAGCAGATTTTGCATAAAATTGTCATTAGGATCACATAAATGGAAAGAGGTTAGGGTACGAAGATATTTGTAAACGCACAAATCTATCACATAGCAGATTTTGAATAAAATTGTCATTAGGAACACATAAATGGAAAGAGGTTAGGGTACGAAGAAATTTGTAAAAGCACAAATCTGTCACATAGCAGATTTTGCATAAAATTGTCATTAGGATCACATAAATGGAAAGAGGTTAGGTTACGAAGAAATTTGTAAAAGCAGAAATCTGTACCATAGAAAATTTTGCATAAAATTGTCATTAGGATCACATGAATGGAAGAAGGTTAGGGTACGAAGAAATTTATTAAAGCACAAATCTATCACATAGCAGATTTTGCATAAAATTGTCATTAGGATCACATAAATGGAAACAGGTTAGGGTACGAAGAAATTTGTAAAAGCAGAAATCTGACCCATAGAAAATTTTGCATAAAATTCTCATTAGGATCACATGAATGGAAGAAGGTTAGGGTACGAAGAAATTTGTTAAAGCACAAATCTATTACAGCAGATTTTGCATAAAATTTTCATTAGGATCACATGAATGGAAAGAAGTTAGGGTATGAAGAAATTTGTAAAAGCAGAAATCTATCACATAGCAGATTTTGCATAAAATTGTCATTAGGATCACATGAATGGAAGAAGGTTAGGGTACGAAGAAATTTGTTAAAGCACAAATCTATTACAGCAGATTTTGCATAAAATTTTCATTAGGATCACATGAATGGAAAGAAGTTAGGGTATGAAGAAATCTGTAAAAGCAGAAATCTATCACATAGTAGATTTTGCATAAAATTGTCATTAGGATCACATAAATGGAAAGAGGTTAGGGTACTAAGAAATTTGTAAAAGCTGAAATCTATGACAGCAGATTTTGCATAAAATTGTCACTAGGACCACATGAATGGAAAGAGGTTAGGGTACGAAGAAATCTGTAAAAGCAGAAATCTATCACATAGCAGATTTTGCATAAAATTGTCATTAGGATCACATAAATGGAAAGAGGTTAGGGTACTAAGAAATTTGTAAAAGCTGAAATCTATCACAGAAGATTTTGCATAAAATTGTCGTTAGGATCACATGAATGGAAAGAGGTTAGGGTACGAAGAAATTTGTAAAAGCACAAATTTATCACATAGCAGATTTTGCATAAAATTGTCATTAGGATCACATGAATGGAAAGAGGTTAAGGTACGAAGAAATTTGTAAAAGCTGAAATCTATCCCATAGCAAATTTTGCATAAAATTGTCATTAGGTTCACATAAATCGAAAGAGGTTAGGTACGAAGAAATTTGTAAAAGCACAAATCTATCATACAGCAAATTTTTCATAAAATTGTCATTAAGATCACATAAATGGAAAGCGGTTAGGGTACGAAGAAATTTGTAAAAGCAGAAATCTGTCCCACAGCAAATTCTGCATAAAATTGTCATTAGGATCACATGAATGGAAAGAGGTTAGGGTAGGAAGAAATTTGTAAAAGCTGAAATCTATCATATAGCAAATTTTGCATAAGATTGTCATGAGGATCACATGAATGGACAGAGGTTAGGGTACGAAGAAATTTGTAAAAGCTGAAATCTATCCCATAGCAAATTTTGCATAAAATTGTCATTAGGATCACATAAATGGAAAGCGGTTAGGGTACGGAGAAATTTGTAAAAGCAGAAATCTATCACAGCAGATTTTGCATAAAATTGTCATTAGGATCACATAAATGGAAAGAGGTTAGGGTACGAAAAAATTTTTAAAAGCACAAATCTGTCACATAGCAGATTTTGCATAAAATTGTCATTAGGATCACATAAATGGAAAGAGGTTAGGGTACGAAAAAATTTTTAAAAGCACAAATCTGTCACATAGCAGATTTTGCATAAAATTGTCATTAGGATCACATAAATGGAAAGCGGTTAGGGTACGAAGAAATTTGTAAAAGCAGAAATCTATCACAGCAGATTTTGCATAAGATTGTCATTAGGATCACATGAATGGAAAGAGGTTAGGGTACGAAGAAATTTGTAAAAGCACAAATATATCACATAGCAGATTTTGCATAAAATTGTCATTAGGATCACATAAATGGAAAGAGGTTAGGGTACGAAGAAATTTGTAAAAGCACATATCTATCACAGCAGATTTTGTATAAAATTGTCATTAGGATCGCATGAGTGGAAAGAGGTTAGGGTACGAAGAAATTTGTAAAAGCACATCACAGCAGATTTTGCATAAAATTGTCACTAGGATCACATGAATGGAAAGAGGTTAGGGTACGAAGAAATTTGTAAAAGCTGAAATCTATCACAGCAGATTTTGCATAAAATTGTCGTTAGGATCACGTAAATGGAAAGAGGTTAGGGTACGAAGAAATTTGTAAAAGCAAAATCTGTCCCATAGAAAATTTTGCATAAAATTGTCATTAGGATCACATGAATGGAAGAAGGTTAGGGTAGGAAGAAATTTGTTAAAGCACAAATCTATTACAGCAGATTTTGCATAAAATTTTCATTAGGATCACATGAATGGAAAGAGGTTAGGGTACGAAGAAATTTGTAAAAGCACAAATATATCACATAGCAGATTTTGCATAAAATTGTCATTAGGATCACATAAATGGAAAGCGGTTAGGGTACGAAGAAATTTGTAAAAGCACAAATCTATCCCATATCAAATTTTGCATAAAATTGTCATTAGGATCACATGAATGGACAGAGGTTAGGGTACGAAGAAATTTGTAAAAGCACAAATCTATCATATAGCAAATTTTGCATAAAATTGTCATTAGGATCACATAAATGGAAAGAGGTTAGGGTGCGAAGAAATTTGTAAAAGCAGAAATCTGTCCAATAGCAAATTTTGCATAAAATTGTCATTAGGATCACATGAATGGAAAGAGGTTAGGGTACGAAGAAATTTGTAAAAGCAGAAATCTGTCCCATAGCAAATTTTGCATAAAATTGTCATTAGGATCACATGAATGGAAAGAGGTTAGGTACGAAGAAATTTGTAAAAGCAGAAATCTATCACAGCAGATTTTGCATAAGATTGTCATTAGGATCACATGAATGGAAAGAGGTTAGGGTACGAAGAAATTTGTAAAAGCACAAATCTATCACATAGCAGATTTTGCATAAAATTGTCATTAGGATCACATAAATGGAAAGAGGTTAGGATACGAAGAAATTTGTAAAAGCACAAATCTATCACATAGCAGATTTTGCATAAAATTGTCATTAGGATCACATGAATGGAAAGAGGTTAAGGTACGAAGAAATTTGTAAAAGCTGAAATCTATCCCATAGCAAATTTTGCATAATATTGTCATTAGGTTCACATAAATCGAAAGAGGTTAGGTACGAAGAAATTTGTAAAAGCACAAATCTATCATATAGCAAATTTTTCATAAAATTGTCATTAGGATCACATAAATGGAAAGAGGTTAGGGTACGAAGAAATTTGTAAAAGCAGAAATCTGTCCCACAGCAAATTCTGCATAAAATTGTCATTAGGATCACATGAATGGAAAGAGGTTAGGGTACGAAGAAATTTGTAAAAGCTGAAATCTATCATATATCAAATTTTTCATAAAATTGTCATTAGGATCACATAAATGGAAAGCGGTTAGGGTACGAAGAAATTTGTAAAAGCAGAAATCTATCATATATCAAATTTTTCATAAAATTGTCATTAGGATCACATAAATGGAAAGCGGTTAGGGTACGAAGAAATTTGTAAAAGCAGAAATCTGTCCCACAGCAAATTCTGCATAAAATTGTCATTAGGATCACATAAATGGAAAGAGGTTAGGGTACGAAGAAATTTGTAAAAGCACAAATCTATCACAGCAGATTTTGTATAAAATTGTCATTAGGATCGCATGAGTGGAAAGAGGTTAGGGTACGAAGAAATTTGTAAAAGCACATCACAGCAGATTTTGCATAAAATTGTCATTAGGATCACATAAATGGAAAGAGGTTAGGGTACGAAGAAATTTGTAAAAGCACAAATCTATCACATCAGATTTTGTATAAAATTGTCATTAGGATCACATGAATGGAAAGTATTTAGGGTACGAAGAAATTTGTAAAAGCACAAATCTATCACAGCAGATTTTGCATAAAATTGTCACTAGGATAACATGAATGGAAAGAGGTTAGGGTACGAAGAAATTTGTAAAAGCTGAAATCTATCACAGCAGATTTTGCATAAAATTGTCGTTAGGATCACGTAAATGGAAAGAGGTTAGGGTACGAAGAAATTTGTAAAAGCAAAATCTGTCCCATAGAAAATTTTGCATAAAATTGTCATTAGGATCACATGAATGGAAGAAGGTTAGGGTAGGAAGAAATTTGTTAAAGCACAAATCTATTACAGCAGATTTTGCATAAAATTTTCATTAGGATCACATGAATGGAAAGAGGTTAGGGTACGAAGAAATTTGTAAAAGCACAAATATATCACATAGCAAATTTTGCATAAAATTGTCATTAGGATCACATGAATGGAAAGAGGTTAGGGTGCGAAGAAATTTGTAAAAGCACAAATCTATCCCATATCAAATTTTGCATAAAATTGTCATTAGGATCACATGAATGGACAGAGGTTAGGGTGCGAAGAAATTTGTAAAAGCAGAAATCTGTCCCATAGCAAATTTTGCATAAAATTGTCATTAGGATCACATGAATGGAAAGAGGTTAGGGTACGAAGAAATTTGTAAAAGCAGAAATCTGTCCCATAGCAAATTTTGCATAAAATTGTCATTAGGATCACATGAATGGAAAGAGGTTAAGGTACCTACGAAGAAATTTGTAAAAGCTGAAATCTATCCCATAGCAAATTTTGCATAAAATTGTCATTAGGATCACATGAATGGAAAGAGGTTAAGGTACGAAGAAATTTGTAACAGCAGAAATCTATCACAGCAGATTTTGCATAAGATTGTCATTAGGATCACATGAATGGAAAGAGGTTAGGGTACGAAGAAATTTGTAAAAGCACAAATCTATCACATAGCAGATTTTGCATAAAATTGTCATTAGGATCACATGAATGGAAAGAGGTTAAGGTACGAAGAAATTTGTAAAAGCAGAAATCTATCACAGCAGATTTTGCATAAGATTGTCATTAGGATCACATGAATGGAAAGAGGTTAGGGTACGAAGAAATTTGTAAAAGCACAAATCTATCACATAGCAGATTTTGCATAAAATTGTCATTAGGATCACATAAATGGAAAGAGGTTAGGATACGAAGAAATTTGTAAAAGCACAAATCTATCACATAGCAGATTTTGCATAAAATTGTCATTAGGATCACATGAATGGAAAGAGGTTAAGGTACGAAGAAATTTGTAAAAGCTGAAATCTATCCCATAGCAAATTTTGCATAAAATTGTCATTAGGTTCACATAAATCGAAAGAGGTTAGGTACGAAGAAATTTGTAAAAGCACAAATCTATCATATAGCAAATTTTTCATAAAATTGTCATTAGGATCACATAAATGGAAAGCGGTTAGGGTACGAAGAAATTTGTAAAAGCAGAAATCTGTCCCACAGCAAATTCTGCATAAAATTGTCATTAGGATCACATAAATGGAAAGCGGTTAGGGTACGGAGAAATTTGTAAAAGCAGAAATCTATCACAGCAGATTTTGCATAAGTTGTCATTAGGATCACATGAATGGAAAGAGGTTAGGGTACGAAGAAATTTGTAAAAGCTGAAATCTATCCCATAGCAAATTTTGCATAAAATTGTCATTAGGATCACATAAATGGAAAGCGGTTAGGGTACGGAGAAATTTGTAAAAGCAGAAATCTATCACAGCAGATTTTGCATAAGTTGTCATTAGGATCACATGAATGGAAAGAGGTTAGGGTACGAAGAAATTTGTAAAAGCACAAATATATCACATAGCAGATTTTGCATAAAATTGTCATTAGGATCACATAAATGGAAAGAGGTTAGGGTACGAAGAAATTTTTAAAAGCACAAATCTATCACATAGCAGATTTTGCATAAAATTGTCATTAGGATCACATAAATGGAAAGCGGTTAGGGTACGAAGAAATTTGTAAAAGCAGAAATCTATCACAGCAGATTTTGCATAAGATTGTCATTAGGATCACATGAATGGAAAGAGGTTAGGGTACGAAGAAATTTGTAAAAGCACAAATATATCACATAGCAGATTTTGCATAAAATTGTCATTAGGATCACATAAATGGAAAGAGGTTAGGGTACGAAAAAATTTTTAAAAGCACAAATCTGTCACATAGCAGATTTTGCATAAAATTGTCATTAGGATCACATAAATGGAAAGAGGTTAGGGTACGAAGAAATTTTTAAAAGCACAAATTTGTCACAGCCGATTTTGCATAAAATTGTCATTAGGATCACATAAATGGAAAGAGGTTAGGGTACGAAGAAATTTGTAAAAGCACAAATCTATCACATGGCAGATTTTGCATAAAATTGTCATTAGGAACACATAAATGGAAAGAGGTTAGGGTACGAAGAAATTTGTAAAAGCACAAATCTATCACATAGCAGATTTTGCATAAAATTGTCATTAGGAACACATAAATGGAAAGAGGTTAGGGTACGAAAGAATTTGTAAAAGCACAAATCTATCACATAGCAGATTTTGCATAAAATTGTCATTAGGATCACATAAATGGAAAGAGGTTAGGGTACGAAGAAATTTGTAAAAGCACAAAGCTATCACAGCAGATTTTGTATAAAATTGTCATTAGGAACACATAAATGCAATGAGGTTAGGGTACGAAGAAATTTGTAAAAGCACAAATCTGTCACATAGCAGATTTTGCATAAAATTGTCATTAGGATCACATAAATGGAAAGAGGTTAGGGTACGAAGATATTTGTAAACGCACAAATCTATCACATAGCAGATTTTGAATAAAATTGTCATTAGGAACACATAAATGGAAAGAGGTTAGGGTACGAAGAAATTTGTAAAAGCACAAATCTGTCACATAGCAGATTTTGCATAAAATTGTCATTAGGATCACATAAATGGAAAGAGGTTAGGTTACGAAGAAATTTGTAAAAGCAGAAATCTGTACCATAGAAAATTTTGCATAAAATTGTCATTAGGATCACATGAATGGAAGAAGGTTAGGGTACGAAGAAATTTATTAAAGCACAAATCTATCACATAGCAGATTTTGCATAAAATTGTCATTAGGATCACATAAATGGAAACAGGTTAGGGTACGAAGAAATTTGTAAAAGCAGAAATCTGACCCATAGAAAATTTTGCATAAAATTCTCATTAGGATCACATGAATGGAAGAAGGTTAGGGTACGAAGAAATTTGTTAAAGCACAAATCTATTACAGCAGATTTTGCATAAAATTTTCATTAGGATCACATGAATGGAAAGAAGTTAGGGTATGAAGAAATTTGTAAAAGCAGAAATCTATCACATAGCAGATTTTGCATAAAATTGTCATTAGGATCACATGAATGGAAGAAGGTTAGGGTACGAAGAAATTTGTTAAAGCACAAATCTATTACAGCAGATTTTGCATAAAATTTTCATTAGGATCACATGAATGGAAAGAAGTTAGGGTATGAAGAAATCTGTAAAAGCAGAAATCTATCACATAGTAGATTTTGCATAAAATTGTCATTAGGATCACATAAATGGAAAGAGGTTAGGGTACTAAGAAATTTGTAAAAGCTGAAATCTATGACAGCAGATTTTGCATAAAATTGTCACTAGGACCACATGAATGGAAAGAGGTTAGGGTACGAAGAAATCTGTAAAAGCAGAAATCTATCACATAGCAGATTTTGCATAAAATTGTCATTAGGATCACATAAATGGAAAGAGGTTAGGGTACTAAGAAATTTGTAAAAGCTGAAATCTATCACAGAAGATTTTGCATAAAATTGTCGTTAGGATCACATGAATGGAAAGAGGTTAGGGTACGAAGAAATTTGTAAAAGCACAAATTTATCACATAGCAGATTTTGCATAAAATTGTCATTAGGATCACATGAATGGAAAGAGGTTAAGGTACGAAGAAATTTGTAAAAGCTGAAATCTATCCCATAGCAAATTTTGCATAAAATTGTCATTAGGTTCACATAAATCGAAAGAGGTTAGGTACGAAGAAATTTGTAAAAGCACAAATCTATCATACAGCAAATTTTTCATAAAATTGTCATTAAGATCACATAAATGGAAAGCGGTTAGGGTACGAAGAAATTTGTAAAAGCAGAAATCTGTCCCACAGCAAATTCTGCATAAAATTGTCATTAGGATCACATGAATGGAAAGAGGTTAGGGTAGGAAGAAATTTGTAAAAGCTGAAATCTATCATATAGCAAATTTTGCATAAGATTGTCATGAGGATCACATGAATGGACAGAGGTTAGGGTACGAAGAAATTTGTAAAAGCTGAAATCTATCCCATAGCAAATTTTGCATAAAATTGTCATTAGGATCACATAAATGGAAAGCGGTTAGGGTACGGAGAAATTTGTAAAAGCAGAAATCTATCACAGCAGATTTTGCATAAAATTGTCATTAGGATCACATAAATGGAAAGAGGTTAGGGTACGAAAAAATTTTTAAAAGCACAAATCTGTCACATAGCAGATTTTGCATAAAATTGTCATTAGGATCACATAAATGGAAAGAGGTTAGGGTACGAAAAAATTTTTAAAAGCACAAATCTGTCACATAGCAGATTTTGCATAAAATTGTCATTAGGATCACATAAATGGAAAGCGGTTAGGGTACGAAGAAATTTGTAAAAGCAGAAATCTATCACAGCAGATTTTGCATAAGATTGTCATTAGGATCACATGAATGGAAAGAGGTTAGGGTACGAAGAAATTTGTAAAAGCACAAATATATCACATAGCAGATTTTGCATAAAATTGTCATTAGGATCACATAAATGGAAAGAGGTTAGGGTACGAAGAAATTTGTAAAAGCACATATCTATCACAGCAGATTTTGTATAAAATTGTCATTAGGATCGCATGAGTGGAAAGAGGTTAGGGTACGAAGAAATTTGTAAAAGCACATCACAGCAGATTTTGCATAAAATTGTCACTAGGATCACATGAATGGAAAGAGGTTAGGGTACGAAGAAATTTGTAAAAGCTGAAATCTATCACAGCAGATTTTGCATAAAATTGTCGTTAGGATCACGTAAATGGAAAGAGGTTAGGGTACGAAGAAATTTGTAAAAGCAAAATCTGTCCCATAGAAAATTTTGCATAAAATTGTCATTAGGATCACATGAATGGAAGAAGGTTAGGGTAGGAAGAAATTTGTTAAAGCACAAATCTATTACAGCAGATTTTGCATAAAATTTTCATTAGGATCACATGAATGGAAAGAGGTTAGGGTACGAAGAAATTTGTAAAAGCACAAATATATCACATAGCAGATTTTGCATAAAATTGTCATTAGGATCACATAAATGGAAAGCGGTTAGGGTACGAAGAAATTTGTAAAAGCACAAATCTATCCCATATCAAATTTTGCATAAAATTGTCATTAGGATCACATGAATGGACAGAGGTTAGGGTACGAAGAAATTTGTAAAAGCACAAATCTATCATATAGCAAATTTTGCATAAAATTGTCATTAGGATCACATAAATGGAAAGAGGTTAGGGTGCGAAGAAATTTGTAAAAGCAGAAATCTGTCCAATAGCAAATTTTGCATAAAATTGTCATTAGGATCACATGAATGGAAAGAGGTTAGGGTACGAAGAAATTTGTAAAAGCAGAAATCTGTCCCATAGCAAATTTTGCATAAAATTGTCATTAGGATCACATGAATGGAAAGAGGTTAGGTACGAAGAAATTTGTAAAAGCAGAAATCTATCACAGCAGATTTTGCATAAGATTGTCATTAGGATCACATGAATGGAAAGAGGTTAGGGTACGAAGAAATTTGTAAAAGCACAAATCTATCACATAGCAGATTTTGCATAAAATTGTCATTAGGATCACATAAATGGAAAGAGGTTAGGATACGAAGAAATTTGTAAAAGCACAAATCTATCACATAGCAGATTTTGCATAAAATTGTCATTAGGATCACATGAATGGAAAGAGGTTAAGGTACGAAGAAATTTGTAAAAGCTGAAATCTATCCCATAGCAAATTTTGCATAATATTGTCATTAGGTTCACATAAATCGAAAGAGGTTAGGTACGAAGAAATTTGTAAAAGCACAAATCTATCATATAGCAAATTTTTCATAAAATTGTCATTAGGATCACATAAATGGAAAGAGGTTAGGGTACGAAGAAATTTGTAAAAGCAGAAATCTGTCCCACAGCAAATTCTGCATAAAATTGTCATTAGGATCACATGAATGGAAAGAGGTTAGGGTACGAAGAAATTTGTAAAAGCTGAAATCTATCATATATCAAATTTTTCATAAAATTGTCATTAGGATCACATAAATGGAAAGCGGTTAGGGTACGAAGAAATTTGTAAAAGCAGAAATCTATCATATATCAAATTTTTCATAAAATTGTCATTAGGATCACATAAATGGAAAGCGGTTAGGGTACGAAGAAATTTGTAAAAGCAGAAATCTGTCCCACAGCAAATTCTGCATAAAATTGTCATTAGGATCACATAAATGGAAAGAGGTTAGGGTACGAAGAAATTTGTAAAAGCACAAATCTATCACAGCAGATTTTGTATAAAATTGTCATTAGGATCGCATGAGTGGAAAGAGGTTAGGGTACGAAGAAATTTGTAAAAGCACATCACAGCAGATTTTGCATAAAATTGTCATTAGGATCACATAAATGGAAAGAGGTTAGGGTACGAAGAAATTTGTAAAAGCACAAATCTATCACATCAGATTTTGTATAAAATTGTCATTAGGATCACATGAATGGAAAGTATTTAGGGTACGAAGAAATTTGTAAAAGCACAAATCTATCACAGCAGATTTTGCATAAAATTGTCACTAGGATAACATGAATGGAAAGAGGTTAGGGTACGAAGAAATTTGTAAAAGCTGAAATCTATCACAGCAGATTTTGCATAAAATTGTCGTTAGGATCACGTAAATGGAAAGAGGTTAGGGTACGAAGAAATTTGTAAAAGCAAAATCTGTCCCATAGAAAATTTTGCATAAAATTGTCATTAGGATCACATGAATGGAAGAAGGTTAGGGTAGGAAGAAATTTGTTAAAGCACAAATCTATTACAGCAGATTTTGCATAAAATTTTCATTAGGATCACATGAATGGAAAGAGGTTAGGGTACGAAGAAATTTGTAAAAGCACAAATATATCACATAGCAAATTTTGCATAAAATTGTCATTAGGATCACATGAATGGAAAGAGGTTAGGGTGCGAAGAAATTTGTAAAAGCACAAATCTATCCCATATCAAATTTTGCATAAAATTGTCATTAGGATCACATGAATGGACAGAGGTTAGGGTGCGAAGAAATTTGTAAAAGCAGAAATCTGTCCCATAGCAAATTTTGCATAAAATTGTCATTAGGATCACATGAATGGAAAGAGGTTAGGGTACGAAGAAATTTGTAAAAGCAGAAATCTGTCCCATAGCAAATTTTGCATAAAATTGTCATTAGGATCACATGAATGGAAAGAGGTTAAGGTACCTACGAAGAAATTTGTAAAAGCTGAAATCTATCCCATAGCAAATTTTGCATAAAATTGTCATTAGGATCACATGAATGGAAAGAGGTTAAGGTACGAAGAAATTTGTAACAGCAGAAATCTATCACAGCAGATTTTGCATAAGATTGTCATTAGGATCACATGAATGGAAAGAGGTTAGGGTACGAAGAAATTTGTAAAAGCACAAATCTATCACATAGCAGATTTTGCATAAAATTGTCATTAGGATCACATGAATGGAAAGAGGTTAAGGTACGAAGAAATTTGTAAAAGCAGAAATCTATCACAGCAGATTTTGCATAAGATTGTCATTAGGATCACATGAATGGAAAGAGGTTAGGGTACGAAGAAATTTGTAAAAGCACAAATCTATCACATAGCAGATTTTGCATAAAATTGTCATTAGGATCACATAAATGGAAAGAGGTTAGGATACGAAGAAATTTGTAAAAGCACAAATCTATCACATAGCAGATTTTGCATAAAATTGTCATTAGGATCACATGAATGGAAAGAGGTTAAGGTACGAAGAAATTTGTAAAAGCTGAAATCTATCCCATAGCAAATTTTGCATAAAATTGTCATTAGGTTCACATAAATCGAAAGAGGTTAGGTACGAAGAAATTTGTAAAAGCACAAATCTATCATATAGCAAATTTTTCATAAAATTGTCATTAGGATCACATAAATGGAAAGCGGTTAGGGTACGAAGAAATTTGTAAAAGCAGAAATCTGTCCCACAGCAAATTCTGCATAAAATTGTCATTAGGATCACATAAATGGAAAGCGGTTAGGGTACGGAGAAATTTGTAAAAGCAGAAATCTATCACAGCAGATTTTGCATAAGTTGTCATTAGGATCACATGAATGGAAAGAGGTTAGGGTACGAAGAAATTTGTAAAAGCTGAAATCTATCCCATAGCAAATTTTGCATAAAATTGTCATTAGGATCACATAAATGGAAAGCGGTTAGGGTACGGAGAAATTTGTAAAAGCAGAAATCTATCACAGCAGATTTTGCATAAGTTGTCATTAGGATCACATGAATGGAAAGAGGTTAGGGTACGAAGAAATTTGTAAAAGCACAAATATATCACATAGCAGATTTTGCATAAAATTGTCATTAGGATCACATAAATGGAAAGAGGTTAGGGTACGAAGAAATTTTTAAAAGCACAAATCTATCACATAGCAGATTTTGCATAAAATTGTCATTAGGATCACATAAATGGAAAGCGGTTAGGGTACGAAGAAATTTGTAAAAGCAGAAATCTATCACAGCAGATTTTGCATAAGATTGTCATTAGGATCACATGAATGGAAAGAGGTTAGGGTACGAAGAAATTTGTAAAAGCACAAATATATCACATAGCAGATTTTGCATAAAATTGTCATTAGGATCACATAAATGGAAAGAGGTTAGGGTACGAAAAAATTTTTAAAAGCACAAATCTGTCACATAGCAGATTTTGCATAAAATTGTCATTAGGATCACATAAATGGAAAGAGGTTAGGGTACGAAGAAATTTTTAAAAGCACAAATTTGTCACAGCCGATTTTGCATAAAATTGTCATTAGGATCACATAAATGGAAAGAGGTTAGGGTACGAAGAAATTTGTAAAAGCACAAATCTATCACATGGCAGATTTTGCATAAAATTGTCATTAGGAACACATAAATGGAAAGAGGTTAGGGTACGAAGAAATTTGTAAAAGCACAAATCTATCACATAGCAGATTTTGCATAAAATTGTCATTAGGAACACATAAATGGAAAGAGGTTAGGGTACGAAAGAATTTGTAAAAGCACAAATCTATCACATAGCAGATTTTGCATAAAATTGTCATTAGGATCACATAAATGGAAAGAGGTTAGGGTACGAAGAAATTTGTAAAAGCACAAAGCTATCACAGCAGATTTTGTATAAAATTGTCATTAGGAACACATAAATGCAATGAGGTTAGGGTACGAAGAAATTTGTAAAAGCACAAATCTGTCACATAGCAGATTTTGCATAAAATTGTCATTAGGATCACATAAATGGAAAGAGGTTAGGGTACGAAGATATTTGTAAACGCACAAATCTATCACATAGCAGATTTTGAATAAAATTGTCATTAGGAACACATAAATGGAAAGAGGTTAGGGTACGAAGAAATTTGTAAAAGCACAAATCTGTCACATAGCAGATTTTGCATAAAATTGTCATTAGGATCACATAAATGGAAAGAGGTTAGGTTACGAAGAAATTTGTAAAAGCAGAAATCTGTACCATAGAAAATTTTGCATAAAATTGTCATTAGGATCACATGAATGGAAGAAGGTTAGGGTACGAAGAAATTTATTAAAGCACAAATCTATCACATAGCAGATTTTGCATAAAATTGTCATTAGGATCACATAAATGGAAACAGGTTAGGGTACGAAGAAATTTGTAAAAGCAGAAATCTGACCCATAGAAAATTTTGCATAAAATTCTCATTAGGATCACATGAATGGAAGAAGGTTAGGGTACGAAGAAATTTGTTAAAGCACAAATCTATTACAGCAGATTTTGCATAAAATTTTCATTAGGATCACATGAATGGAAAGAAGTTAGGGTATGAAGAAATTTGTAAAAGCAGAAATCTATCACATAGCAGATTTTGCATAAAATTGTCATTAGGATCACATGAATGGAAGAAGGTTAGGGTACGAAGAAATTTGTTAAAGCACAAATCTATTACAGCAGATTTTGCATAAAATTTTCATTAGGATCACATGAATGGAAAGAAGTTAGGGTATGAAGAAATCTGTAAAAGCAGAAATCTATCACATAGTAGATTTTGCATAAAATTGTCATTAGGATCACATAAATGGAAAGAGGTTAGGGTACTAAGAAATTTGTAAAAGCTGAAATCTATGACAGCAGATTTTGCATAAAATTGTCACTAGGACCACATGAATGGAAAGAGGTTAGGGTACGAAGAAATCTGTAAAAGCAGAAATCTATCACATAGCAGATTTTGCATAAAATTGTCATTAGGATCACATAAATGGAAAGAGGTTAGGGTACTAAGAAATTTGTAAAAGCTGAAATCTATCACAGAAGATTTTGCATAAAATTGTCGTTAGGATCACATGAATGGAAAGAGGTTAGGGTACGAAGAAATTTGTAAAAGCACAAATTTATCACATAGCAGATTTTGCATAAAATTGTCATTAGGATCACATGAATGGAAAGAGGTTAAGGTACGAAGAAATTTGTAAAAGCTGAAATCTATCCCATAGCAAATTTTGCATAAAATTGTCATTAGGTTCACATAAATCGAAAGAGGTTAGGTACGAAGAAATTTGTAAAAGCACAAATCTATCATACAGCAAATTTTTCATAAAATTGTCATTAAGATCACATAAATGGAAAGCGGTTAGGGTACGAAGAAATTTGTAAAAGCAGAAATCTGTCCCACAGCAAATTCTGCATAAAATTGTCATTAGGATCACATGAATGGAAAGAGGTTAGGGTAGGAAGAAATTTGTAAAAGCTGAAATCTATCATATAGCAAATTTTGCATAAGATTGTCATGAGGATCACATGAATGGACAGAGGTTAGGGTACGAAGAAATTTGTAAAAGCTGAAATCTATCCCATAGCAAATTTTGCATAAAATTGTCATTAGGATCACATAAATGGAAAGCGGTTAGGGTACGGAGAAATTTGTAAAAGCAGAAATCTATCACAGCAGATTTTGCATAAAATTGTCATTAGGATCACATAAATGGAAAGAGGTTAGGGTACGAAAAAATTTTTAAAAGCACAAATCTGTCACATAGCAGATTTTGCATAAAATTGTCATTAGGATCACATAAATGGAAAGAGGTTAGGGTACGAAAAAATTTTTAAAAGCACAAATCTGTCACATAGCAGATTTTGCATAAAATTGTCATTAGGATCACATAAATGGAAAGCGGTTAGGGTACGAAGAAATTTGTAAAAGCAGAAATCTATCACAGCAGATTTTGCATAAGATTGTCATTAGGATCACATGAATGGAAAGAGGTTAGGGTACGAAGAAATTTGTAAAAGCACAAATATATCACATAGCAGATTTTGCATAAAATTGTCATTAGGATCACATAAATGGAAAGAGGTTAGGGTACGAAAAAATTTTTAAAAGCACAAATCTGTCACATAGCAGATTTTGCATAAAATTGTCATTAGGATCACATAAATGGAAAGAGGTTAGGGTACGAAGAAATTTTTAAAAGCACAAATTTGTCACATAGCAGATTTTGCATAAAATTGTCATTAGGATCACATAAATGGAAAGAGGTTAGGGTACGAAGAAATTTGTAAAAGCACAAATCTATCACATAGCAGATTTTGCATAAAATTGTCATTAGGATCACATAAATGGAAAGAGGTTAGGGTACGAAGAAATTTTTAAAAGCACAAATTTGTCACATAGCAGATTTTGCATAAAATTGTCATTAGGAACACATAAATGGAAAGAGGTTAGGGTACGAAGAAATTGGTAAAAGCACAAATCTATCACATAGCAGATTTTGCATAAAATTGTCATTAGGAACACATAAATGGAAAGAGGTTAGGGTACGAAGAAATTTGTAAAAGCACAAATCTATCACATAGCAGATTTTGCATAAAATTGTCATTAGGATCACATAAATGGAAAGAGGTTAGGGTACGAAGAAATTTGTAAAAGCACAAATCTGTCACATAGCAGATTTTGCATAAAATTGTCATTAGGAACACATAAATGGAAAGAGGTTAGGGTACGAAGAAATTTGTAAAAGCACAAATCTGTCACATAGCAGATTTTGCATAAAATTGTCATTAGGAACACATAAATGGAAAGAGGTTAGGGTACGAAGAAATTTGTAAAAGCACAAATCTGTCACATAGCAGATTTTGCATAAAATTGTCATTAGGAACACATAAATGGAAAGAGGTTAGGGTACGAAGAAATTTGTAAAAGCACAAATCTATCACAGCAGATTTTGTATAAAATTGTCATTAGGAACACATAAATGGAAAGAGGTTAGGGTACGAAGAAATTTGTAAAAGCACAAATCTGTCACATAGCAGATTTTGCAAAAAATTGTCATTAGGATCACATAAATGGAAAGAGGTTAGGGTACGAAGAAATTTGTAAAAGCACAAATCTGTCACATAGCAGATTTTGCATAAAATTGTCATTAGGATCACATAAATGGAAAGAGGTTAGGGTACGAAGAAATTTGTAAAAGCACAAATCTATCACATAGCAGATTTTGCATAAAATTGTCATTAGGATCACATAAATGGAAAGAGGTTAGGGTACGAAGAAATTTGTAAAAGCACAAATCTGTCACATAGCAGATTTTGCATAAAATTGTCATTAGGATCACATAAATGGAAAGAGGTTAGGGTACGAAGAAATTTGTAAATGCACAAATCTGTCACATAGCAGATTTTGCATAAAATTGTCATTAGGATCACATAAATGGAAAGAGGTTAGGGTACGAAGAAATTTGTAAAAGCACAAATCTATCACAGCAGATTTTGTATAAAATTATCATTAGGAACACATAAATGGAAAGAGGTTAGGGTACGAAGAAATTTGTAAAAGCACAAATCTGTCACATAGCAGATTTTGCATAAAATTGTTATTAGGAACACATAAATGGAAAGAGGTTAGGGTACGAAGAAATTTGTAAAAGCACAAATCTATCACATAGCAGATTTTGCATAAAATTGTCATTAGGAACACATAAATGGAAAGAGGTTAGGGTACGAAGAAATTTGTAAAAGCACAAATCTGTCACATATCAGATTTTGCATAAAATTGTCATTAGGAACACATAAATGGAAAGAGGTTAGGGTACGAAGAAATTTGTAAAAGCACAAATCTATCACAGCAGATTTTGTATAAAATTGTCATTAGGATCACATAAATGGAAAGAGGTTAGGGTACGAAGAAATTTGTAAAAGCACAAATCTATCACATAGCAGATTTTGCATAAAATTGTCATTAAAAACACATAAATGGAAAGAGGTTAGGGTACGAAGAAATTTGTAAAAGCACAAATCTATCACAGCAGATTTTGTATAAAATTGTCATTAGGAACACATAAATGGAAAGAGGTTAGGGTACGAAGAAATTTGTAAAAGCACAAATCTGTCACATAGCAGATTTTGCATAAAATTGTCATTAGGATCACATAAATGGAAAGAGGTTAGGGTACGAAGAAATTTGTAAAAGCACAAATCTATCACATAGCAGATTTTGAATAAAATTGTCATTAGGAACACATAAATGGAAAGAGGTTAGGGTACGACGAAATTTGTAAAAGCACAAATCTATCACATAGCAGATTTTGCATAAAATTGTCATTAGGATCACATAAATGGAAAGAGGTTAGGGTACGAAGAAATTTGTAAAAGCACAAATATATCACATAGCAGATTTTGCATAAAATTGTCATTAGGATCACATAAATGGAAAGAGGTTAGGGTACGAAGAAATTTGTAAAAGCACAAATCTATCACATAGCAGATTTTGCATAAAATTGTCATTAGGATCACATAAATGGAAAGATGTTAGGGTACGAAGAAATTTGTAAAAGCACAAATCTATCACAGCAGATTTTGTATAAAATTGTCATTAGGATCGCATGAGTGGAAAGAGGTTAGGGTACGAAGAAATTTGTAAAAGCACATCACAGCAGATTTTGCATAAAATTGTCATTAGGATCACATAAATGGAAAGAGGTTAGGGTACGAAGAAATTTGTAAAAGCACAAATCTATCACAGCAGATTTTGTATAAAATTGTCATTAGGATCACATGAATGGAAAGTATTTAGGGTACGAAGAAATTTGTAAAAGCACAAATCTATCACAGCAGATTTTGCATAAAATTGTCACTAGGATCACATGAATGGAAAGAGGTTAGGGTACGAAGAAATTTGTAAAAGCTGAAATCTATCACAGCAGATTTTGCATAAAATTGTCGTTAGGATCACGTAAATGGAAAAAGGTTAGGGTACGAAGAAATTTGTAAAAGCAAAATCTGTCCCATAGAAAATTTTGCATAAAATTGTCATTAGGATCACATGAATGGAAGAAGGTTAGGGTAGGAAGAAATTTGTTAAAGCACAAATCTATTACAGCAGATTTTGCATAAAATTTTCATTAGGATCACATGAATGGAAAGAGGTTAGGGTACGAAGAAATTTGTAAAAGCACAAATATATCACATAGCAGATTTTGCATAAAATTGTCATTAGGATCACATAAATGGAAAGAGGTTAGGGTACGAAGAAATTTTTAAAAGCACAAATCTGTCACATAGCAGATTTTGCATAAAATTGTCATTAGGATCACATAAATGGAAAGCGGTTAGGGTACGAAGAAATTTGTAAAAGCTGAAATCTATCCCATATCAAATTTTGCATAAAATTGTCATTAGGATCACATGAATGGACAGAGGTTAGGGTACGAAGAAATTTGTAAAAGCACAAATCTATCATATAGCAAATTTTGCATAAAATTGTCATTAGGATCACATGAATGGAAAGAGGTTAGGGTGCGAAAAAATTTGTAAAAGCACAAATCTATCCCATATCAAATTTTGCATAAAATTGTCATTAGGATCACATGAATGGACAGAGGTTAGGGTGCGAAGAAATTTGTAAAAGCAGAAATCTGTCCAATAGCAAATTTTGCATAAAATTGTCATTAGGATCACATGAATGGAAAGAGGTTAGGGTACGAAGAAATTTGTAAAAGCAGAAATCTGTCCCATAGCAAATTTTGCATAAAATTGTCATTAGGATCACATGAATGGAAAGAGGTTAAGGTACCTACGAAGAAATTTGTAAAAACTGAAATCTATCCCATAGCAAATTTTGCATAAAATTGTCATTAGGATCACATGAATGGAAAGAGGTTAAGGTACGAAGAAATTTGTAACAGCAGAAATCTATCACAGCAGATTTTGCATAAGATTGTCATTAGGATCACATGAATGGAAAGAGGTTAGGGTACGAAGAAATTTGTAAAAGCACAAATCTATCACATAGCAGATTTTGCATAAAATTGTCATTAGGATCACATGAATGGAAAGAGGTTAAGGTACGAAGAAATTTGTAAAAGCTGAAATCTATCCCATAGCAAATTTTGCATAAAATTGTCATTAGGATCACATGAATGGAAAGAGGTTAAGGTACGAAGAAATTTGTAAAAGCAGAAATCTATCACAGCAGATTTTGCATAAGATTGTCATTAGGATCACATGAATGGAAAGAGGTTAGGGTACGAAGAAATTTGTAAAAGCACAAATCTATCACATAGCAGATTTTGCATAAAATTGTCATTAGGATCACATAAATGGAAAGAGGTTAGGATACGAAGAAATTTGTAAAAGCACAAATCTATCACATAGCAGATTTTGCATAAAATTGTCATTAGGATCACATGAATGGAAAGAGGTTAAGGTACGAAGAAATTTGTAAAAGCTGAAATCTATCCCATAGCAAATTTTGCATAAAATTGTCATTAAGTTCACATAAATCGAAAGAGGTTAGGTACGAAGAAATTTGTAAAAGCACAAATCTATCATATAGCAAATTTTTCATAAAATTGTCATTAGGATCACATAAATGGAAAGCGGTTAGGGTACGAAGAAATTTGTAAAAGCAGAAATCTGTCCCACAGCAAATTCTGCATAAAATTGTCATTAGGATCACATAAATGGAAAGCGGTTAGGGTACGGAGAAATTTGTAAAAGCAGAAATCTATCACAGCAGATTTTGCATAAGTTGTCATTAGGATCACATGAATGGAAAGAGGTTAGGGTACGAAGAAATTTGTAAAAGCTGAAATCTAACCCATAGCAAATTTTGCATAAAATTGTCATTAGGATCACATAAATGGAAAGCGGTTAGGGTACGGAGAAATTTGTAAAAGCAGAAATCTATCACAGCAGATTTTGCATAAGTTGTCATTAGGATCACATGAATGGAAAGAGGTTAGGGTACGAAGAAATTTGTAAAAGCACAAATATATCACATAGCAGATTTTGCATAAAATTGTCATTAGGATCACATAAATGGAAAGAGGTTAGGGTACGAAGAAATTTTTAAAAGCACAAATCTATCACATAGCAGATTTTGCATAAAATTGTCATTAGGATCACATAAATGGAAAGCGGTTAGGGTACGAAGAAATTTGTAAAAGCAGAAATCTATCACAGCAGATTTTGCATAAGATTGTCATTAGGATCACATGAATGGAAAGAGGTTAGGGTACGAAGAAATTTGTAAAAGCACAAATATATCACATAGCAGATTTTGCATAAAATTGTCATTAGGATCACATAAATGGAAAGAGGTTAGGGTACGAAAAAATTTTTAAAAGCACAAATCTGTCACATAGCAGATTTTGCATAAAATTGTCATTAGGATCACATAAATGGAAAGAGGTTAGGGTACGAAGAAATTTTTAAAAGCACAAATTTGTCACAGCCGATTTTGCATAAAATTGTCATTAGGATCACATAAATGGAAAGAGGTTAGGGTACGAAGAAATTTGTAAAAGCACAAATCTATCACATGGCAGATTTTGCATAAAATTGTCATTAGGAACACATAAATGGAAAGAGGTTAGGGTACGAAGAAATTTGTAAAAGCACAAATCTATCACATAGCAGATTTTGCATAAAATTGTCATTAGGAACACATAAATGGAAAGAGGTTAGGGTACGAAAGAATTTGTAAAAGCACAAATCTATCACATAGCAGATTTTGCATAAAATTGTCATTAGGATCACATAAATGGAAAGAGGTTAGGGTACGAAGAAATTTGTAAAAGCACGAAGCTATCACAGCAGATTTTGTATAAAATTGTCATTAGGAACACATAAATGGAATGAGGTTAGGGTACGAAGAAATTTGTAAAAGCACAAATCTGTCACATAGCAGATTTTGCATAAAATTGTCATTAGGATCACATAAATGGAAAGAGGTTAGGGTACGAAGATATTTGTAAAAGCACAAATCTATCACATAGCAGATTTTGAATAAAATTGTCATTAGGAACACATAAATGGAAAGGGGTTAGGGTACGAAGAAATTTGTAAAAGCACAAATCTATCACATAGCAGATTTTGAATAAAATTGTCATTAGGATCACATAAATGGAAAGAGGTTAGGGTACGAAGAAATTTGTAAAAGCACAAATCTGTCACATAGCAGATTTTGCATAAAATTGTCATTAGGATCACATAAATGGAAAGAGGTTAGGGTACGAAGATATTTGTAAAAGCACAAATCTGTCACATAGCAGATTTTGAATAAAATTGTCATTAGGATCACATAAATGGAAAGAGGTTAGGGTACGAAGAAATTTGTAAAAGCACAAATCTGTCACATAGCAGATTTTGCATAAAATTGTCATTAGGATCACATAAATGGAAAGAGGTTAGGGTACGAAGATATTTGTAAAAGCACAAATCTATCACATAGCAGATTTTGAATAAAATTGTCATTAGGAACACATAAATGGAAAGAGGTTAGGGTACGAAGATATTTGTAAAAGCACAAATCTATCACATAGCAGATTTTGAATAAAATTGTCATTAGGATCACATAAATGGAAAGAGGTTAGGGTACGAAGAAATTTGTAAAAGCACAAATCTGTCACATAGCAGATTTTGAATAAAATTGTCATTAGGAACACATAAATGGAAAGAGGTTAGGGTACGAAGATATTTGTAAAAGCACAAATCTATCACATAGCAGATTTTGAATAAAATTGTCATTAGGATCACATAAATGGAAAGAGGTTAGGGTACGAAGAAATTTGTAAAAGCACAAATCTGTCACATAGCAGATTTTGAATAAAATTGTCATTAGGATCACATAAATGGAAAGAGGTTAGGGTACGAAGATATTTGTAAAAGCACAAATCTATCACATAGCAGATTTTGAATAAAATTGTCATTAGGAACACATAAATGGAAAGAGGTTAGGGTACGAAGAAATTTGTAAAAGCACAAATCTATCACATAGCAGATTTTGAATAAAATTGTCATTAGGATCACATAAATGGAAAGAGGTTAGGGTACGAAGAAATTTGTAAAAGCACAAATCTGTCACATAGCAGATTTTGCATAAAATTGTCATTAGGATCACATAAATGGAAAGAGGTTAGGGTACGAAGAAATTTGTAAAAGCACAAATCTGTCACATAGCAGATTTTGAATAAAATTGTCATTAGGATCACATAAATGGAAAGAGGTTAGGGTACGAAGAAATTTGTAAAAGCACAAATCTGTCACATAGCAGATTTTGCATAAAATTGTCATTAGGATCACATAAATGGAAAGAGGTTAGGGTACGAAGATATTTGTAAAAGCACAAATCTATCACATAGCAGATTTTGAATAAAATTGTCATTAGGAACACATAAATGGAAAGAGGTTAGGGTACGAAGAAATTTGTAAAAGCACAAATCTATCACATAGCAGATTTTGAATAAAATTGTCATTAGGATCACATAAATGGAAAGAGGTTAGGGTACGAAGAAATTTGTAAAAGCACAAATCTATCACATAGCAGATTTTGAATAAAATTGTCATTAGGAACACATAAATGGAAAGAGGTTAGGGTACGAAGATATTTGTAAAAGCACAAATCTATCACATAGCAGATTTTGAATAAAATTGTCATTAGGATCACATAAATGGAAAGAGGTTAGGGTACGAAGAAATTTGTAAAAGCACAAATCTGTCACATAGCAGATTTTGCATAAAATTGTCATTAGGATCACATAAATGGAAAGAGGTTAGGGTACGAAGATATTTGTAAAAGCACAAATCTATCACATAGCAGATTTTGAATAAAATTGTCATTAGGAACACATAAATGGAAAGAGGTTAGGGTACGAAGATATTTGTAAAAGCACAAATCTATCACATAGCAGATTTTCAATAAAATTGTCATTAGGATCACATGAATGGAAAGAGGTTAGGTACGAAGAAATTTGTAAAAGCAGAAATCTATCACATAGCGGATTTTGCATAAAATTGTCATGAGGATCACATGAATGGACAGAGGTTAGGGTACGAAGAAATTTGTAAAAGCTGAAATCTATCTCATAGCAAATTTTGCATAAAATTGTCATTAGGTTGACATAAATGGGAAGAGGTTAGGTACGAAGAAATTTGTAAAAGCACAAATCTATCATATAGCAAATTTTTCATAAAATTGTCATTAGGATCACATAAATGGAAAGAGGTTAGGGTACGAAGAAATTTGTAAAAGCAGAAATCTGTCCCACAGCAAATTTTGCATAAAATTGTCATTAGGATCACATGAATGAAAGAGGTTAGGGTACGAAGAAATTTGTAAAAGCACAAATCTATCACATAGCAGATTTTGCATAAAATTGTCATTAGGATCACATAAATGGAAAGAGGTTAGGGTACGAAGAAATTTGTAAAAGCACAAATCTATCACATAGCAGATTTTGCATAAAATTGTCATTAGGATCACATAAATGGAAAGAGGTTAGGGTACGAAGAAATTTGTAAAAGCAGAAATCTATCACATAGCAGATTTTGCATAAAATTGTCATTAGGATCACATAAATGGAAAGAGGTTAGGGTACGAAGAAATTTGTAAAAGCACAAATCTATCACATAGCAGATTTTGCATAAAATTGTCATTAGGATCACATGAATGGAAAGAGGTTAGGGTACGAAGAAATTTGTAAAAGCACAAATCTATCACATAGCAGATTTTGCATAAAATTGTCATTAGGATCACATGAATGGAAAGAGGTTAGGGTACGAAGAAATTTGTAAAAGCACAAATCTATCACATAGCAGATTTTGCATAAAATTGTCATTAGGATCACATAAATGGAAAGAGGTTAGTGTACGAAGAAATTTGTAAAAGCAGAAATCTGTCCCACAGCAGATTTTGCATAAAATTGTCATTAGGATCACATGAATGGAAAGAGGTTAGGGTACGAAGAAATTTGTAAAAGCACAAATCTATCACATAGCAGATTTTGCATAAAATTGTCATTAGGATCACATAAATGGAAAGAGGTTAGGGTACGAAGAAATTTGTAAAAGCAGAAATCTATCACATAGCAGATTTTGCATAAAATTGTCAATAGGATCACGTAAATGGAAAGAGGTTAGGGTACGAAGAAATTTGTAAAAGCACAAATCTATTACATAGCAGATTTTGCATAAAATTGTCATTAGGATCACATGAATGGAAGAAGGTTAGGGTACGTAGAAATTTGTTAAAGCACAAATCTATTACAGCAGATTTTGCATAAAATTTTCATTAGGATCACATGAATGGAAAGAAGTTAGGGTACGAAGAAATTTGTAAAAGCACAAATCTATCACATAGCAGATTTTGCATAAAATTGTCATTAGGATCACATAAATGGAAAGAGGTTAGGGTACGAAGAAATTTGTAAAAGCAGAAATCTATCACATAGCAGATTTTGCATAAAATTGGTATTAGGATCACATAAATGGAAAGAGGTTAGTGTACAAAGAAATTTGTAAAAGCAGAAATCTGTCCCACAGCAGATTTTGCATAAAATTGTCATTAGGATCACATGAATGGAAAGAGGTTAGGGTACGAAGAAATTTGTAAAAGCACAAATCTATCACATAGCAGATTTTGCATAAAATTGTCACTAGGATCACATAAATGGAAAGAGGTTAGGGTACGAAGAAATTTGTAAAAGCAGAAATCTATCACATAGCAGATTTTGCATAAAATTGTCATTAGGAACACATAAATGGAAAGAGGTTAGGGTACGAAGAAATTTGTAAAAGCACAAATCTATCACAGCAGATTTTGCATAAAATTGTCATTAGGATCACATAAATGGAAAGAGGTTAGGGTACGAAGAAATTTGTAAAAGCACAAATCTATCACATAGCAGATTTTGAATAAAATTGTCATTAGGAACACATAAATGGAAAGAGGTTAGGGTACGAAGAAATTTGTAAAAGCACAAATCTATCACATAGCAGATTTTGAATAAAATTGTCATTAGGATCACATAAATGGAAAGAGGTTAGGGTACGAAGAAATTTGTAAAAGCACAAATATATCACATAGCAGATTTTGCATAAAATTGTCATTAGGATCACATAAATGGAAAGAGGTTAGGGTACGAAGAAATTTGTAAAAGCACAAATCTATCACATAGCAGATTTTGCATAAAATTGTCATTAGGAACACATAAATGGAAAGAGGTTAGGGTACGAAGAAATTTGTAAAAGCACAAATCTATCACATAGCAGATTTTGCATAAAATTGTCATTAGGATCACATAAATGGAAAGAGGTTAGGGTACGAAGAAATTTGTAAAAGCACAAATCTATCACAGCAGATTTTGTATAAAATTGTCATTAGGATCGCATGAGTGGAAAGAGGTTAGGGTACGAAGAAATTTGTAAAAGCACATCACAGCAGATTTTGCTTAAAATTGTCAATAGGATCACATGAATGGAAAGTATTTAGGGTACGAAGAAATTTGTAAAAGCACAAATCTATCACAGCAGATTTTGCATAAAATTGTCACTGGGATCACATGAATGGAAAGAGGTTAGGGTACGAAGAAATTTGTAAAAGCTGAAATCTATCACAGCAGATTTTGCATAAAATTGTCGTTAGGATCACGTAAATGGAAAGAGGTTAGGTTACGAAGAAATTTGTAAAAGCAGAAATCTATCACATAGCAGATTTTGCATAAAATTGTCATTAGGATCACATGAATGGAAGAAGGTTAGGGTAGGAAGAAATTTGTTAAAGCACAAATCTATTACAGCAGATTTTGCATAAAATTTTCATTAGGATCACATGAATGGAAAGAGGTTAGGGTACGAAGAAATTTGTAAAAGCACAAATATATCACATAGCAGATTTTGCATAAAATTGTCATTAGGATCACATAAATGGAAAGAGGTTAGGGTACGAAGAAATTTTTAAAAGCACAAATCTGTCACATAGCAGATTTTGCATAAAATTGTCATTAGGATCACATAAATGGAAAGAGGTTAGGGTACGAAGAAATTTGTAAAAGCACAAATCTATCACATGGCAGATTTTGCATAAAATTGTCATTAGGAACACATAAATGGAAAGAGATTAGGGTACGAAGAAATTTGTAAAAGCACAAATCTATCACATCAGATTTTGTATAAAATTGTCATTAGGATCACATGAATGGAAAGTATTTAGGGTACGAAGAAATTTGTAAAAGCACAAATCTATCACAGCAGATTTTGCATAAAATTGTCACTAGGATAACATGAATGGAAAGAGGTTAGGGTACGAAGAAATTTGTAAAAGCTGAAATCTATCACAGCAGATTTTGCATAAAATTGTCGTTAGGATCACGTAAATGGAAAGAGGTTAGGGTACGAAGAAATTTGTAAAAGCAAAATCTGTCCCATAGAAAATTTTGCATAAAATTGTCATTAGGATCACATGAATGGAAGAAGGTTAGGGTAGGAAGAAATTTGTTAAAGCACAAATCTATTACAGCAGATTTTGCATAAAATTTTCATTAGGATCACATGAATGGAAAGAGGTTAGGGTACGAAGAAATTTGTAAAAGCACAAATATATCACATAGCAAATTTTGCATAAAATTGTCATTAGGATCACATGAATGGAAAGAGGTTAGGGTGCGAAGAAATTTGTAAAAGCACAAATCTATCCCATATCAAATTTTGCATAAAATTGTCATTAGGATCACATGAATGGACAGAGGTTAGGGTGCGAAGAAATTTGTAAAAGCAGAAATCTGTCCCATAGCAAATTTTGCATAAAATTGTCATTAGGATCACATGAATGGAAAGAGGTTAGGGTACGAAGAAATTTGTAAAAGCAGAAATCTGTCCCATAGCAAATTTTGCATAAAATTGTCATTAGGATCACATGAATGGAAAGAGGTTAAGGTACCTACGAAGAAATTTGTAAAAGCTGAAATCTATCCCATAGCAAATTTTGCATAAAATTGTCATTAGGATCACATGAATGGAAAGAGGTTAAGGTACGAAGAAATTTGTAACAGCAGAAATCTATCACAGCAGATTTTGCATAAGATTGTCATTAGGATCACATGAATGGAAAGAGGTTAGGGTACGAAGAAATTTGTAAAAGCACAAATCTATCACATAGCAGATTTTGCATAAAATTGTCATTAGGATCACATGAATGGAAAGAGGTTAAGGTACGAAGAAATTTGTAAAAGCAGAAATCTATCACAGCAGATTTTGCATAAGATTGTCATTAGGATCACATGAATGGAAAGAGGTTAGGGTACGAAGAAATTTGTAAAAGCACAAATCTATCACATAGCAGATTTTGCATAAAATTGTCATTAGGATCACATAAATGGAAAGAGGTTAGGATACGAAGAAATTTGTAAAAGCACAAATCTATCACATAGCAGATTTTGCATAAAATTGTCATTAGGATCACATGAATGGAAAGAGGTTAAGGTACGAAGAAATTTGTAAAAGCTGAAATCTATCCCATAGCAAATTTTGCATAAAATTGTCATTAGGTTCACATAAATCGAAAGAGGTTAGGTACGAAGAAATTTGTAAAAGCACAAATCTATCATATAGCAAATTTTTCATAAAATTGTCATTAGGATCACATAAATGGAAAGCGGTTAGGGTACGAAGAAATTTGTAAAAGCAGAAATCTGTCCCACAGCAAATTCTGCATAAAATTGTCATTAGGATCACATAAATGGAAAGCGGTTAGGGTACGGAGAAATTTGTAAAAGCAGAAATCTATCACAGCAGATTTTGCATAAGTTGTCATTAGGATCACATGAATGGAAAGAGGTTAGGGTACGAAGAAATTTGTAAAAGCTGAAATCTATCCCATAGCAAATTTTGCATAAAATTGTCATTAGGATCACATAAATGGAAAGCGGTTAGGGTACGGAGAAATTTGTAAAAGCAGAAATCTATCACAGCAGATTTTGCATAAGTTGTCATTAGGATCACATGAATGGAAAGAGGTTAGGGTACGAAGAAATTTGTAAAAGCACAAATATATCACATAGCAGATTTTGCATAAAATTGTCATTAGGATCACATAAATGGAAAGAGGTTAGGGTACGAAGAAATTTTTAAAAGCACAAATCTATCACATAGCAGATTTTGCATAAAATTGTCATTAGGATCACATAAATGGAAAGCGGTTAGGGTACGAAGAAATTTGTAAAAGCAGAAATCTATCACAGCAGATTTTGCATAAGATTGTCATTAGGATCACATGAATGGAAAGAGGTTAGGGTACGAAGAAATTTGTAAAAGCACAAATATATCACATAGCAGATTTTGCATAAAATTGTCATTAGGATCACATAAATGGAAAGAGGTTAGGGTACGAAAAAATTTTTAAAAGCACAAATCTGTCACATAGCAGATTTTGCATAAAATTGTCATTAGGATCACATAAATGGAAAGAGGTTAGGGTACGAAGAAATTTTTAAAAGCACAAATTTGTCACAGCCGATTTTGCATAAAATTGTCATTAGGATCACATAAATGGAAAGAGGTTAGGGTACGAAGAAATTTGTAAAAGCACAAATCTATCACATGGCAGATTTTGCATAAAATTGTCATTAGGAACACATAAATGGAAAGAGGTTAGGGTACGAAGAAATTTGTAAAAGCATAAATCTATCACATAGCAGATTTTGCATAAAATTGTCATTAGGAACACATAAATGGAAAGAGGTTAGGGTACGAAAGAATTTGTAAAAGCACAAATCTATCACATAGCAGATTTTGCATAAAATTGTCATTAGGATCACATAAATGGAAAGAGGTTAGGGTACGAAGAAATTTGTAAAAGCACAAAGCTATCACAGCAGATTTTGTATAAAATTGTCATTAGGAACACATAAATGCAATGAGGTTAGGGTACGAAGAAATTTGTAAAAGCACAAATCTGTCACATAGCAGATTTTGCATAAAATTGTCATTAGGATCACATAAATGGAAAGAGGTTAGGGTACGAAGATATTTGTAAACGCACAAATCTATCACATAGCAGATTTTGAATAAAATTGTCATTAGGAACACATAAATGGAAAGAGGTTAGGGTACGAAGAAATTTGTAAAAGCACAAATCTGTCACATAGCAGATTTTGCATAAAATTGTCATTAGGATCACATAAATGGAAAGAGGTTAGGTTACGAAGAAATTTGTAAAAGCAGAAATCTATCACAGCAGATTTTGTATAAAATTGTCATTAGGATCGCATGAGTGGAAAGAGGTTAGGGTACGAAGAAATTTGTAAAAGCACATCACAGCAGATTTTGCTTAAAATTGTCAATAGGATCACATGAATGGAAAGTATTTAGGGTACGAAGAAATTTGTAAAAGCACAAATCTATCACAGCAGATTTTGCATAAAATTGTCACTGGGATCACATGAATGGAAAGAGGTTAGGGTACAAAGAAATTTGTAAAAGCTGAAATCTATCACAGCAGATTTTGCATAAAATTGTCGTTAGGATCACGTAAATGGAAAGAGGTTAGGTTACGAAGAAATTTGTAAAAGCAGAAATCTATCACATAGCAGATTTTGCATAAAATTGTCATTAGGATCACATGAATGGAAGAAGGTTAGGGTAGGAAGAAATTTGTTAAAGCACAAATCTATTACAGCAGATTTTGCATAAAATTTTCATTAGGATCACATGAATGGAAAGAGGTTAGGGTACGAAGAAATTTGTAAAAGCACAAATATATCACATAGCAGATTTTGCATAAAATTGTCATTAGGATCACATAAATGGAAAGAGGTTAGGGTACGAAGAAATTTTTAAAAGCACAAATCTGTCACATAGCAGATTTTGCATAAAATTGTCATTAGGATCACATAAATGGAAAGAGGTTAGGGTACGAAGAAATTTGTAAAAGCACAAATCTATCACATGGCAGATTTTGCATAAAATTGTCATTAGGAACACATAAATGGAAAGAGATTAGGGTACGAAGAAATTTGTAAAAGCACAAATCTATCACATCAGATTTTGTATAAAATTGTCATTAGGATCACATGAATGGAAAGTATTTAGGGTACGAAGAAATTTGTAAAAGCACAAATCTATCACAGCAGATTTTGCATAAAATTGTCACTAGGATAACATGAATGGAAAGAGGTTAGGGTACGAAGAAATTTGTAAAAGCTGAAATCTATCACAGCAGATTTTGCATAAAATTGTCGTTAGGATCACATAAATGGAAAGAGGTTAGGGTACGAAGAAATTTGTAAAAGCAAAATCTGTCCCATAGAAAATTTTGCATAAAATTGTCATTAGGATCACATGAATGGAAGAAGGTTAGGGTAGGAAGAAATTTGTTAAAGCACAAATCTATTACAGCAGATTTTGCATAAAATTTTCATTAGGATCACATGAATGGAAAGAGGTTAGGGTACGAAGAAATTTGTAAAAGCACAAATATATCACATAGCAAATTTTGCATAAAATTGTCATTAGGATCACATGAATGGAAAGAGGTTAGGGTGCGAAGAAATTTGTAAAAGCACAAATCTATCCCATATCAAATTTTGCATAAAATTGTCATTAGGATCACATGAATGGACAGAGGTTAGGGTGCGAAGAAATTTGTAAAAGCAGAAATCTGTCCCATAGCAAATTTTGCATAAAATTGTCATTAGGATCACATGAATGGAAAGAGGTTAGGGTACGAAGAAATTTGTAAAAGCAGAAATCTGTCCCATAGCAAATTTTGCATAAAATTGTCATTAGGATCACATGAATGGAAAGAGGTTAAGGTACCTACGAAGAAATTTGTAAAAGCTGAAATCTATCCCATAGCAAATTTTGCATAAAATTGTCATTAGGATCACATGAATGGAAAGAGGTTAAGGTACGAAGAAATTTGTAACAGCAGAAATCTATCACAGCAGATTTTGCATAAGATTGTCATTAGGATCACATGAATGGAAAGAGGTTAGGGTACGAAGAAATTTGTAAAAGCACAAATCTATCACATAGCAGATTTTGCATAAAATTGTCATTAGGATCACATGAATGGAAAGAGGTTAAGGTACGAAGAAATTTGTAAAAGCAGAAATCTATCACAGCAGATTTTGCATAAGATTGTCATTAGGATCACATGAATGGAAAGAGGTTAGGGTACGAAGAAATTTGTAAAAGCACAAATCTATCACATAGCAGATTTTGCATAAAATTGTCATTAGGATCACATAAATGGAAAGAGGTTAGGATACGAAGAAATTTGTAAAAGCACAAATCTATCACATAGCAGATTTTGCATAAAATTGTCATTAGGATCACATGAATGGAAAGAGGTTAAGGTACGAAGAAATTTGTAAAAGCTGAAATCTATCCCATAGCAAATTTTGCATAAAATTGTCATTAGGTTCACATAAATCGAAAGAGGTTAGGTACGAAGAAATTTGTAAAAGCACAAATCTATCATATAGCAAATTTTTCATAAAATTGTCATTAGGATCACATAAATGGAAAGCGGTTAGGGTACGAAGAAATTTGTAAAAGCAGAAATCTGTCCCACAGCAAATTCTGCATAAAATTGTCATTAGGATCACATAAATGGAAAGCGGTTAGGGTACGGAGAAATTTGTAAAAGCAGAAATCTATCACAGCAGATTTTGCATAAGTTGTCATTAGGATCACATGAATGGAAAGAGGTTAGGGTACGAAGAAATTTGTAAAAGCTGAAATCTATCCCATAGCAAATTTTGCATAAAATTGTCATTAGGATCACATAAATGGAAAGCGGTTAGGGTACGGAGAAATTTGTAAAAGCAGAAATCTATCACAGCAGATTTTGCATAAGTTGTCATTAGGATCACATGAATGGAAAGAGGTTAGGGTACGAAGAAATTTGTAAAAGCACAAATATATCACATAGCAGATTTTGCATAAAATTGTCATTAGGATCACATAAATGGAAAGAGGTTAGGGTACGAAGAAATTTTTAAAAGCACAAATCTATCACATAGCAGATTTTGCATAAAATTGTCATTAGGATCACATAAATGGAAAGCGGTTAGGGTACGAAGAAATTTGTAAAAGCAGAAATCTATCACAGCAGATTTTGCATAAGATTGTCATTAGGATCACATGAATGGAAAGAGGTTAGGGTACGAAGAAATTTGTAAAAGCACAAATATATCACATAGCAGATTTTGCATAAAATTGTCATTAGGATCACATAAATGGAAAGAGGTTAGGGTACGAAAAAATTTTTAAAAGCACAAATCTGTCACATAGCAGATTTTGCATAAAATTGTCATTAGGATCACATAAATGGAAAGAGGTTAGGGTACGAAGAAATTTTTAAAAGCACAAATTTGTCACAGCCGATTTTGCATAAAATTGTCATTAGGATCACATAAATGGAAAGAGGTTAGGGTACGAAGAAATTTGTAAAAGCACAAATCTATCACATGGCAGATTTTGCATAAAATTGTCATTAGGAACACATAAATGGAAAGAGGTTAGGGTACGAAGAAATTTGTAAAAGCATAAATCTATCACATAGCAGATTTTGCATAAAATTGTCATTAGGAACACATAAATGGAAAGAGGTTAGGGTACGAAAGAATTTGTAAAAGCACAAATCTATCACATAGCAGATTTTGCATAAAATTGTCATTAGGATCACATAAATGGAAAGAGGTTAGGGTACGAAGAAATTTGTAAAAGCACAAAGCTATCACAGCAGATTTTGTATAAAATTGTCATTAGGAACACATAAATGCAATGAGGTTAGGGTACGAAGAAATTTGTAAAAGCACAAATCTGTCACATAGCAGATTTTGCATAAAATTGTCATTAGGATCACATAAATGGAAAGAGGTTAGGGTACGAAGATATTTGTAAACGCACAAATCTATCACATAGCAGATTTTGAATAAAATTGTCATTAGGAACACATAAATGGAAAGAGGTTAGGGTACGAAGAAATTTGTAAAAGCACAAATCTGTCACATAGCAGATTTTGCATAAAATTGTCATTAGGATCACATAAATGGAAAGAGGTTAGGTTACGAAGAAATTTGTAAAAGCAGAAATCTGTACCATAGAAAATTTTGCATAAAATTGTCATTAGGATCACATGAATGGAAGAAGGTTAGGGTACGAAGAAATTTATTAAAGCACAAATCTATCACATAGCAGATTTTGCATAAAATTGTCATTAGGATCACATAAATGGAAACAGGTTAGGGTACGAAGAAATTTGTAAAAGCAGAAATCTGACCCATAGAAAATTTTGCATAAAATTCTCATTAGGATCACATGAATGGAAGAAGGTTAGGGTACGAAGAAATTTGTTAAAGCACAAATCTATTACAGCAGATTTTGCATAAAATTTTCATTAGGATCACATGAATGGAAAGAAGTTAGGGTATGAAGAAATTTGTAAAAGCAGAAATCTATCACATAGCAGATTTTGCATAAAATTGTCATTAGGATCACATGAATGGAAGAAGGTTAGGGTACGAAGAAATTTGTTAAAGCACAAATCTATTACAGCAGATTTTGCATAAAATTTTCATTAGGATCACATGAATGGAAAGAAGTTAGGGTATGAAGAAATCTGTAAAAGCAGAAATCTATCACATAGTAGATTTTGCATAAAATTGTCATTAGGATCACATAAATGGAAAGAGGTTAGGGTACTAAGAAATTTGTAAAAGCTGAAATCTATGACAGCAGATTTTGCATAAAATTGTCACTAGGACCACATGAATGGAAAGAGGTTAGGGTACGAAGAAATCTGTAAAAGCAGAAATCTATCACATAGCAGATTTTGCATAAAATTGTCATTAGGATCACATAAATGGAAAGAGGTTAGGGTACTAAGAAATTTGTAAAAGCTGAAATCTATCACAGAAGATTTTGCATAAAATTGTCGTTAGGATCACATGAATGGAAAGAGGTTAGGGTACGAAGAAATTTGTAAAAGCACAAATTTATCACATAGCAGATTTTGCATAAAATTGTCATTAGGATCACATGAATGGAAAGAGGTTAAGGTACGAAGAAATTTGTAAAAGCTGAAATCTATCCCATAGCAAATTTTGCATAAAATTGTCATTAGGTTCACATAAATCGAAAGAGGTTAGGTACGAAGAAATTTGTAAAAGCACAAATCTATCATACAGCAAATTTTTCATAAAATTGTCATTAAGATCACATAAATGGAAAGCGGTTAGGGTACGAAGAAATTTGTAAAAGCAGAAATCTGTCCCACAGCAAATTCTGCATAAAATTGTCATTAGGATCACATGAATGGAAAGAGGTTAGGGTAGGAAGAAATTTGTAAAAGCTGAAATCTATCATATAGCAAATTTTGCATAAGATTGTCATGAGGATCACATGAATGGACAGAGGTTAGGGTACGAAGAAATTTGTAAAAGCTGAAATCTATCCCATAGCAAATTTTGCATAAAATTGTCATTAGGATCACATAAATGGAAAGCGGTTAGGGTACGGAGAAATTTGTAAAAGCAGAAATCTATCACAGCAGATTTTGCATAAAATTGTCATTAGGATCACATAAATGGAAAGAGGTTAGGGTACGAAAAAATTTTTAAAAGCACAAATCTGTCACATAGCAGATTTTGCATAAAATTGTCATTAGGATCACATAAATGGAAAGAGGTTAGGGTACGAAAAAATTTTTAAAAGCACAAATCTGTCACATAGCAGATTTTGCATAAAATTGTCATTAGGATCACATAAATGGAAAGCGGTTAGGGTACGAAGAAATTTGTAAAAGCAGAAATCTATCACAGCAGATTTTGCATAAGATTGTCATTAGGATCACATGAATGGAAAGAGGTTAGGGTACGAAGAAATTTGTAAAAGCACAAATATATCACATAGCAGATTTTGCATAAAATTGTCATTAGGATCACATAAATGGAAAGAGGTTAGGGTACGAAAAAATTTTTAAAAGCACAAATCTGTCACATAGCAGATTTTGCATAAAATTGTCATTAGGATCACATAAATGGAAAGAGGTTAGGGTACGAAGAAATTTTTAAAAGCACAAATTTGTCACATAGCAGATTTTGCATAAAATTGTCATTAGGATCACATAAATGGAAAGAGGTTAGGGTACGAAGAAATTTGTAAAAGCACAAATCTATCACATAGCAGATTTTGCATAAAATTGTCATTAGGATCACATAAATGGAAAGAGGTTAGGGTACGAAGAAATTTTTAAAAGCACAAATTTGTCACATAGCAGATTTTGCATAAAATTGTCATTAGGAACACATAAATGGAAAGAGGTTAGGGTACGAAGAAATTGGTAAAAGCACAAATCAATCACATAGCAGATTTTGCATAAAATTGTCATTAGGAACACATAAATGGAAAGAGGTTAGGGTACGAAGAAATTTGTAAAAGCACAAATCTATCACATAGCAGATTTTGCATAAAATTGTCATTAGGATCACATAAATGGAAAGAGGTTAGGGTACGAAGAAATTTGTAAAAGCACAAATCTGTCACATAGCAGATTTTGCATAAAATTGTCATTAGGAACACATAAATGGAAAGAGGTTAGGGTACGAAGAAATTTGTAAAAGCACAAATCTGTCACATAGCAGATTTTGCATAAAATTGTCATTAGGAACACATAAATGGAAAGAGGTTAGGGTACGAAGAAATTTGTAAAAGCACAAATCTGTCACATAGCAAATTTTGCATAAAATTGTCATTAGGATCACATAAATGGAAAGCGGTTAGGGTACGAAGAAATTTGTAAAAGCACAAATCTATCACAGCAGATTTTGTATAAAATTGTCATTAGGAACACATAAATGGAAAGAGGTTAGGGTACGAAGAAATTTGTAAAAGCACAAATCTGTCACATAGCAGATTTTGCAAAAAATTGTCATTAGGATCACATAAATGGAAAGAGGTTAGGGTACGAAGAAATTTGTAAAAGCACAAATCTGTCACATAGCAGATTTTGCATAAAATTGTCATTAGGATCACATAAATGGAAAGAGGTTAGGGTACGAAGAAATTTGTAAAAGCACAAATCTATCACATAGCAGATTTTGCATAAAATTGTCATTAGGATCACATAAATGGAAAGAGGTTAGGGTACGAAGAAATTTGTAAAAGCACAAATCTGTCACATAGCAGATTTTGCATAAAATTGTCATTAGGATCACATAAATGGAAAGAGGTTAGGGTACGAAGAAATTTGTAAAAGCACAAATCTATCACATAGCAGATTTTGCATAAAATTGTCATTAGGAACACATAAATGGAAAGAGGTTAGGGTACGAAGAAATTTGTAAAAGCACAAATCTGTCACATAGCAGATTTTGCATAAAATTGTCATTAGGAACACATAAATGGAAAGAGGTTAGGGTACGAAGAAATTTGTAAAAGCACAAATCTATCACAGCAGATTTTGTATAAAATTATCATTAGGAACACATAAATGGAAAGAGGTTAGGGTACGAAGAAATTTGTAAAAGCACAAATCTGTCACATAGCAGATTTTGCATAAAATTGTTATTAGGAACACATAAATGGAAAGAGGTTAGGGTACGAAGAAATTTGTAAAAGCACAAATCTATCACATAGCAGATTTTGCATAAAATTGTCATTAGGAACACATAAATGGAAAGAGGTTAGGGTACGAAGAAATTTGTAAAAGCACAAATCTGTCACATATCAGATTTTGCATAAAATTGTCATTAGGAACACATAAATGGAAAGAGGTTAGGGTACGAAGAAATTTGTAAAAGCACAAATCTATCACAGCAGATTTTGTATAAAATTGTCATTAGGATCACATAAATGGAAAGAGGTTAGGGTACGAAGAAATTTGTAAAAGCACAAATCTATCACATAGCAGATTTTGCATAAAATTGTCATTAAAAACACATAAATGGAAAGAGGTTAGGGTACGAAGAAATTTGTAAAAGCACAAATCTATCACAGCAGATTTTGTATAAAATTGTCATTAGGAACACATAAATGGAAAGAGGTTAGGGTACGAAGAAATTTGTAAAAGCACAAATCTGTCACATAGCAGATTTTGCATAAAATTGTCATTAGGATCACATAAATGGAAAGAGGTTAGGGTACGAAGAAATTTGTAAAAGCACAAATCTATCACATAGCAGATTTTGAATAAAATTGTCATTAGGAACACATAAATGGAAAGAGGTTAGGGTACGACGAAATTTGTAAAAGCACAAATCTATCACATAGCAGATTTTGCATAAAATTGTCATTAGGAACACATAAATGGAAAGAGGTTAGGGTACGAAGAAATTTGTAAAAGCACAAATATATCACATAGCAGATTTTGCATAAAATTGTCATTAGGATCACATAAATGGAAAGAGGTTAGGGTACGAAGAAATTTGTAAAAGCACAAATCTATCACATAGCAGATTTTGCATAAAATTGTCATTAGGAACACATAAATGGAAAGAGGTTAGGGTACGAAGAAATTTGTAAAAGCACAAATCTATCACATAGCAGATTTTGCATAAAATTGTCATTAGGATCACATAAATGGAAAGATGTTAGGGTACGAAGAAATTTGTAAAAGCACAAATCTATCACAGCAGATTTTGTATAAAATTGTCATTAGGATCGCATGAGTGGAAAGAGGTTAGGGTACGAAGAAATTTGTAAAAGCACATCACAGCAGATTTTGCATAAAATTGTCATTAGGATCACATAAATGGAAAGAGGTTAGGGTACGAAGAAATTTGTAAAAGCACAAATCTATCAAGGCAGATTTTGTATAAAATTGTCATTAGGATCACATGAATGGAAAGTATTTAGGGTACGAAGAAATTTGTAAAAGCACAAATCTATCACAGCAGATTTTGCATAAAATTGTCACTAGGATCACATGAATGGAAAGAGGTTAGGGTACGAAGAAATTTGTAAAAGCTGAAATCTATCACAGCAGATTTTGCATAAAATTGTCGTTAGGATCACGTAAATGGAAAGAGGTTAGGGTACGAAGAAATTTGTAAAAGCAAAATCTGTCCCATAGAAAATTTTGCATAAAATTGTCATTAGGATCACATGAATGGAAGAAGGTTAGGGTAGGAAGAAATTTGTTAAAGCACAAATCTATTACAGCAGATTTTGCATAAAATTTTCATTAGGATCACATGAATGGAAAGAGGTTAGGGTACGAAGAAATTTGTAAAAGCACAAATATATCACATAGCAGATTTTGCATAAAATTGTCATTAGGATCACATAAATGGAAAGAGGTTAGGGTACGAAGAAATTTTTAAAAGCACAAATCTGTCACATAGCAGATTTTGCATAAAATTGTCATTAGGATCACATAAATGGAAAGCGGTTAGGGTACGAAGAAATTTGTAAAAGCTGAAATCTATCCCATATCAAATTTTGCATAAAATTGTCATTAGGATCACATGAATGGACAGAGGTTAGGGTACGAAGAAATTTGTAAAAGCACAAATCTATCATATAGCAAATTTTGCATAAAATTGTCATTAGGATCACATGAATGGAAAGAGGTTAGGGTGCGAAAAAATTTGTAAAAGCACAAATCTATCCCATATCAAATTTTGCATAAAATTGTCATTAGGATCACATGAATGGACAGAGGTTAGGGTGCGAAGAAATTTGTAAAAGCAGAAATCTGTCCAATAGCAAATTTTGCATAAAATTGTCATTAGGATCACATGAATGGAAAGAGGTTAGGGTACGAAGAAATTTGTAAAAGCAGAAATCTGTCCCATAGCAAATTTTGCATAAAATTGTCATTAGGATCACATGAATGGAAAGAGGTTAAGGTACCTACGAAGAAATTTGTAAAAGCTGAAATCTATCCCATAGCAAATTTTGCATAAAATTGTCATTAGGATCACATGAATGGAAAGAGGTTAAGGTACGAAGAAATTTGTAACAGCAGAAATCTATCACAGCAGATTTTGCATAAGATTGTCATTAGGATCACATGAATGGAAAGAGGTTAGGGTACGAAGAAATTTGTAAAAGCACAAATCTATCACATAGCAGATTTTGCATAAAATTGTCATTAGGATCACATGAATGGAAAGAGGTTAAGGTACGAAGAAATTTGTAAAAGCTGAAATCTATCCCATAGCAAATTTTGCATAAAATTGTCATTAGGATCACATGAATGGAAAGAGGTTAAGGTACGAAGAAATTTGTAAAAGCAGAAATCTATCACAGCAGATTTTGCATAAAATTGTCATTAGGATCACATAAATGGAAACAGGTTAGGGTACGAAGAAATTTGTAAAAGCAGAAATCTGACCCATAGAAAATTTTGCATAAAATTCTCATTAGGATCACATGAATGGAAGAAGGTTAGGGTACGAAGAAATTTGTTAAAGCACAAATCTATTACAGCAGATTTTGCATAAAATTTTCATTAGGATCACATGAATGGAAAGAAGTTAGGGTATGAAGAAATTTGTAAAAGCAGAAATCTATCACATAGCAGATTTTGCATAAAATTGTCATTAGGATCACATGAATGGAAGAAGGTTAGGGTACGAAGAAATTTGTTAAAGCACAAATCTATTACAGCAGATTTTGCATAAAATTTTCATTAGGATCACATGAATGGAAAGAAGTTAGGGTATGAAGAAATCTGTAAAAGCAGAAATCTATCACATAGTAGATTTTGCATAAAATTGTCATTAGGATCACATAAATGGAAAGAGGTTAGGGTACTAAGAAATTTGTAAAAGCTGAAATCTATGACAGCAGATTTTGCATAAAATTGTCACTAGGACCACATGAATGGAAAGAGGTTAGGGTACGAAGAAATCTGTAAAAGCAGAAATCTATCACATAGCAGATTTTGCATAAAATTGTCATTAGGATCACATAAATGGAAAGAGGTTAGGGTACTAAGAAATTTGTAAAAGCTGAAATCTATCACAGAAGATTTTGCATAAAATTGTCGTTAGGATCACATGAATGGAAAGAGGTTAGGGTACGAAGAAATTTGTAAAAGCACAAATTTATCACATAGCAGATTTTGCATAAAATTGTCATTAGGATCACATGAATGGAAAGAGGTTAAGGTACGAAGAAATTTGTAAAAGCTGAAATCTATCCCATAGCAAATTTTGCATAAAATTGTCATTAGGTTCACATAAATCGAAAGAGGTTAGGTACGAAGAAATTTGTAAAAGCACAAATCTATCATACAGCAAATTTTTCATAAAATTGTCATTAAGATCACATAAATGGAAAGCGGTTAGGGTACGAAGAAATTTGTAAAAGCAGAAATCTGTCCCACAGCAAATTCTGCATAAAATTGTCATTAGGATCACATGAATGGAAAGAGGTTAGGGTAGGAAGAAATTTGTAAAAGCTGAAATCTATCATATAGCAAATTTTGCATAAGATTGTCATGAGGATCACATGAATGGACAGAGGTTAGGGTACGAAGAAATTTGTAAAAGCTGAAATCTATCCCATAGCAAATTTTGCATAAAATTGTCATTAGGATCACATAAATGGAAAGCGGTTAGGGTACGGAGAAATTTGTAAAAGCAGAAATCTATCACAGCAGATTTTGCATAAAATTGTCATTAGGATCACATAAATGGAAAGAGGTTAGGGTACGAAAAAATTTTTAAAAGCACAAATCTGTCACATAGCAGATTTTGCATAAAATTGTCATTAGGATCACATAAATGGAAAGAGGTTAGGGTACGAAAAAATTTTTAAAAGCACAAATCTGTCACATAGCAGATTTTGCATAAAATTGTCATTAGGATCACATAAATGGAAAGCGGTTAGGGTACGAAGAAATTTGTAAAAGCAGAAATCTATCACAGCAGATTTTGCATAAGATTGTCATTAGGATCACATGAATGGAAAGAGGTTAGGGTACGAAGAAATTTGTAAAAGCACAAATATATCACATAGCAGATTTTGCATAAAATTGTCATTAGGATCACATAAATGGAAAGAGGTTAGGGTACGAAAAAATTTTTAAAAGCACAAATCTGTCACATAGCAGATTTTGCATAAAATTGTCATTAGGATCACATAAATGGAAAGAGGTTAGGGTACGAAGAAATTTTTAAAAGCACAAATTTGTCACATAGCAGATTTTGCATAAAATTGTCATTAGGATCACATAAATGGAAAGAGGTTAGGGTACGAAGAAATTTGTAAAAGCACAAATCTATCACATAGCAGATTTTGCATAAAATTGTCATTAGGATCACATAAATGGAAAGAGGTTAGGGTACGAAGAAATTTTTAAAAGCACAAATTTGTCACATAGCAGATTTTGCATAAAATTGTCATTAGGAACACATAAATGGAAAGAGGTTAGGGTACGAAGAAATTGGTAAAAGCACAAATCTATCACATAGCAGATTTTGCATAAAATTGTCATTAGGAACACATAAATGGAAAGAGGTTAGGGTACGAAGAAATTTGTAAAAGCACAAATCTATCACATAGCAGATTTTGCATAAAATTGTCATTAGGATCACATAAATGGAAAGAGGTTAGGGTACGAAGAAATTTGTAAAAGCACAAATCTGTCACATAGCAGATTTTGCATAAAATTGTCATTAGGAACACATAAATGGAAAGAGGTTAGGGTACGAAGAAATTTGTAAAAGCACAAATCTGTCACATAGCAGATTTTGCATAAAATTGTCATTAGGAACACATAAATGGAAAGAGGTTAGGGTACGAAGAAATTTGTAAAAGCACAAATCTGTCACATAGCAGATTTTGCATAAAATTGTCATTAGGAACACATAAATGGAAAGAGGTTAGGGTACGAAGAAATTTGTAAAAGCACAAATCTATCACAGCAGATTTTGTATAAAATTGTCATTAGGAACACATAAATGGAAAGAGGTTAGGGTACGAAGAAATTTGTAAAAGCACAAATCTGTCACATAGCAGATTTTGCAAAAAATTGTCATTAGGATCACATAAATGGAAAGAGGTTAGGGTACGAAGAAATTTGTAAAAGCACAAATCTGTCACATAGCAGATTTTGCATAAAATTGTCATTAGGATCACATAAATGGAAAGAGGTTAGGGTACGAAGAAATTTGTAAAAGCACAAATCTATCACATAGCAGATTTTGCATAAAATTGTCATTAGGATCACATAAATGGAAAGAGGTTAGGGTACGAAGAAATTTGTAAAAGCACAAATCTGTCACATAGCAGATTTTGCATAAAATTGTCATTAGGATCAAATAAATGGAAAGAGGTTAGGGTACGAAGAAATTTGTAAATGCACAAATCTGTCACATAGCAGATTTTGCATAAAATTGTCATTAGGATCACATAAATGGAAAGAGGTTAGGGTACGAAGAAATTTGTAAAAGCACAAATCTATCACATAGCAGATTTTGCATAAAATTGTCATTAGGAACACATAAATGGAAAGAGGTTAGGGTACGAAGAAATTTGTAAAAGCACAAATCTGTCACATAGCAGATTTTGCATAAAATTGTCATTAGGAACACATAAATGGAAAGAGGTTAGGGTACGAAGAAATTTGTAAAAGCACAAATCTATCACAGCAGATTTTGTATAAAATTATCATTAGGAACACATAAATGGAAAGAGGTTAGGGTACGAAGAAATTTGTAAAAGCACAAATCTGTCACATAGCAGATTTTGCATAAAATTGTTATTAGGAACACATAAATGGAAAGAGGTTAGGGTACGAAGAAATTTGTAAAAGCACAAATCTATCACATAGCAGATTTTGCATAAAATTGTCATTAGGAACACATAAATGGAAAGAGGTTAGGGTACGAAGAAATTTGTAAAAGCACAAATCTATCACATAGCAGATTTTGAATAAAATTGTCATTAGGAACACATAAATGGAAAGAGGTTAGGGTACGACGAAATTTGTAAAAGCACAAATCTATCACATAGCAGATTTTGCATAAAATTGTCATTAGGATCACATAAATGGAAAGAGGTTAGGGTACGAAGAAATTTGTAAAAGCACAAATATATCACATAGCAGATTTTGCATAAAATTGTCATTAGGATCACATAAATGGAAAGAGGTTAGGGTACGAAGAAATTTGTAAAAGCACAAATCTATCACATAGCAGATTTTGCATAAAATTGTCATTAGGAACACATAAATGGAAAGAGGTTAGGGTACGAAGAAATTTGTAAAAGCACAAATCTATCACATAGCAGATTTTGCATAAAATTGTCATTAGGATCACATAAATGGAAAGATGTTAGGGTACGAAGAAATTTGTAAAAGCACAAATCTATCACAGCAGATTTTGTATAAAATTGTCATTAGGATCGCATGAGTGGAAAGAGGTTAGGGTACGAAGAAATTTGTAAAAGCACATCACAGCAGATTTTGCATAAAATTGTCATTAGGATCACATAAATGGAAAGAGGTTAGGGTACGAAGAAATTTGTAAAAGCACAAATCTATCAAGGCAGATTTTGTATAAAATTGTCATTAGGATCACATGAATGGAAAGTATTTAGGGTACGAAGAAATTTGTAAAAGCACAAATCTATCACAGCAGATTTTGCATAAAATTGTCACTAGGATCACATGAATGGAAAGAGGTTAGGGTACGAAGAAATTTGTAAAAGCTGAAATCTATCACAGCAGATTTTGCATAAAATTGTCGTTAGGATCACGTAAATGGAAAGAGGTTAGGGTACGAAGAAATTTGTAAAAGCAAAATCTGTCCCATAGAAAATTTTGCATAAAATTGTCATTAGGATCACATGAATGGAAGAAGGTTAGGGTAGGAAGAAATTTGTTAAAGCACAAATCTATTACAGCAGATTTTGCATAAAATTTTCATTAGGATCACATGAATGGAAGGAGGTTAGGGTACGAAGAAATTTGTAAAAGCACAAATATATCACATAGCAGATTTTGCATAAAATTGTCATTAGGATCACATAAATGGAAAGAGGTTAGGGTACGAAGAAATTTTTAAAAGCACAAATCTGTCACATAGCAGATTTTGCATAAAATTGTCATTAGGATCACATAAATGGAAAGCGGTTAGGGTACGAAGAAATTTGTAAAAGCTGAAATCTATCCCATATCAAATTTTGCATAAAATTGTCATTAGGATCACATGAATGGACAGAGGTTAGGGTACGAAGAAATTTGTAAAAGCACAAATCTATCATATAGCAAATTTTGCATAAAATTGTCATTAGGATCACATGAATGGAAAGAGGTTAGGGTGCGAAAAAATTTGTAAAAGCACAAATCTATCCCATATCAAATTTTGCATAAAATTGTCATTAGGATCAAATGAATGGACAGAGGTTAGGGTGCGAAGAAATTTGTAAAAGCAGAAATCTGTCCAATAGCAAATTTTGCATAAAATTGTCATTAGGATCACATGAATGGAAAGAGGTTAGGGTACGAAGAAATTTGTAAAAGCAGAAATCTGTCCCATAGCAAATTTTGCATAAAATTGTCATTAGGATCACATGAATGGAAAGAGGTTAAGGTACCTACGAAGAAATTTGTAAAAGCTGAAATCTATCCCATAGCAAATTTTGCATAAAATTGTCATTAGGATCACATGAATGGAAAGAGGTTAAGGTACGAAGAAATTTGTAACAGCAGAAATCTATCACAGCAGATTTTGCATAAGATTGTCATTAGGATCACATGAATGGAAAGAGGTTAGGGTACGAAGAAATTTGTAAAAGCACAAATCTATCACATAGCAGATTTTGCATAAAATTGTCATTAGGATCACATGAATGGAAAGAGGTTAAGGTACGAAGAAATTTGTAAAAGCTGAAATCTATCCCATAGCAAATTTTGCATAAAATTGTCATTAGGATCACATGAATGGAAAGAGGTTAAGGTACGAAGAAATTTGTAAAAGCAGAAATCTATCACAGCAGATTTTGCATAAGATTGTCATTAGGATCACATGAATGGAAAGAGGTTAGGGTACGAAGAAATTTGTAAAAGCACAAATCTATCACATAGCAGATTTTGCATAAAATTGTCATTAGGATCACATAAATGGAAAGAGGTTAGGATACGAAGAAATTTGTAAAAGCACAAATCTATCACATAGCAGATTTTGCATAAAATTGTCATTAGGATCACATGAATGGAAAGAGGTTAAGGTACGAAGAAATTTGTAAAAGCTGAAATCTATCCCATAGCAAATTTTGCATAAAATTGTCATTAAGTTCACATAAATCGAAAGAGGTTAGGTACGAAGAAATTTGTAAAAGCACAAATCTATCATATAGCAAATTTTTCATAAAATTGTCATTAGGATCACATAAATGGAAAGCGGTTAGGGTACGAAGAAATTTGTAAAAGCAGAAATCTGTCCCACAGCAAATTCTGCATAAAATTGTCATTAGGATCACATAAATGGAAAGCGGTTAGGGTACGGAGAAATTTGTAAAAGCAGAAATCTATCACAGCAGATTTTGCATAAGTTGTCATTAGGATCACATGAATGGAAAGAGGTTAGGGTACGAAGAAATTTGTAAAAGCTGAAATCTAACCCATAGCAAATTTTGCATAAAATTGTCATTAGGATCACATAAATGGAAAGCGGTTAGGGTACGGAGAAATTTGTAAAAGCAGAAATCTATCACAGCAGATTTTGCATAAGTTGTCATTAGGATCACATGAATGGAAAGAGGTTAGGGTACGAAGAAATTTGTAAAAGCACAAATATATCACATAGCAGATTTTGCATAAAATTGTCATTAGGATCACATAAATGGAAAGAGGTTAGGGTACGAAGAAATTTTTAAAAGCACAAATCTATCACATAGCAGATTTTGCATAAAATTGTCATTAGGATCACATAAATGGAAAGCGGTTAGGGTACGAAGAAATTTGTAAAAGCAGAAATCTATCACAGCAGATTTTGCATAAGATTGTCATTAGGATCACATGAATGGAAAGAGGTTAGGGTACGAAGAAATTTGTAAAAGCACAAATATATCACATAGCAGATTTTGCATAAAATTGTCATTAGGATCACATAAATGGAAAGAGGTTAGGGTACGAAAAAATTTTTAAAAGCACAAATCTGTCACATAGCAGATTTTGCATAAAATTGTCATTAGGATCACATAAATGGAAAGAGGTTAGGGTACGAAGAAATTTTTAAAAGCACAAATTTGTCACAGCCGATTTTGCATAAAATTGTCATTAGGATCACATAAATGGAAAGAGGTTAGGGTACGAAGAAATTTGTAAAAGCACAAATCTATCACATGGCAGATTTTGCATAAAATTGTCATTAGGAACACATAAATGGAAAGAGGTTAGGGTACGAAGAAATTTGTAAAAGCACAAATCTATCACATAGCAGATTTTGCATAAAATTGTCATTAGGAACACATAAATGGAAAGAGGTTAGGGTACGAAAGAATTTGTAAAAGCACAAATCTATCACATAGCAGATTTTGCATAAAATTGTCATTAGGATCACATAAATGGAAAGAGGTTAGGGTACGAAGAAATTTGTAAAAGCACGAAGCTATCACAGCAGATTTTGTATAAAATTGTCATTAGGAACACATAAATGGAATGAGGTTAGGGTACGAAGAAATTTGTAAAAGCACAAATCTGTCACATAGCAGATTTTGCATAAAATTGTCATTAGGATCACATAAATGGAAAGAGGTTAGGGTACGAAGATATTTGTAAAAGCACAAATCTATCACATAGCAGATTTTGAATAAAATTGTCATTAGGAACACATAAATGGAAAGGGGTTAGGGTACGAAGAAATTTGTAAAAGCACAAATCTATCACATAGCAGATTTTGAATAAAATTGTCATTAGGATCACATAAATGGAAAGAGGTTAGGGTACGAAGAAATTTGTAAAAGCACAAATCTGTCACATAGCAGATTTTGCATAAAATTGTCATTAGGATCACATAAATGGAAAGAGGTTAGGGTACGAAGATATTTGTAAAAGCACAAATCTGTCACATAGCAGATTTTGAATAAAATTGTCATTAGGATCACATAAATGGAAAGAGGTTAGGGTACGAAGAAATTTGTAAAAGCACAAATCTGTCACATAGCAGATTTTGCATAAAATTGTCATTAGGATCACATAAATGGAAAGAGGTTAGGGTACGAAGATATTTGTAAAAGCACAAATCTATCACATAGCAGATTTTGAATAAAATTGTCATTAGGAACACATAAATGGAAAGAGGTTAGGGTACGAAGATATTTGTAAAAGCACAAATCTATCACATAGCAGATTTTGAATAAAATTTTCATTAGGATCACATAAATGGAAAGAGGTTAGGGTACGAAGAAATTTGTAAAAGCACAAATCTGTCACATAGCAGATTTTGAATAAAATTGTCATTAGGAACACATAAATGGAAAGAGGTTAGGGTACGAAGATATTTGTAAAAGCACAAATCTATCACATAGCAGATTTTGAATAAAATTGTCATTAGGATCACATAAATGGAAAGAGGTTAGGGTACGAAGAAATTTGTAAAAGCACAAATCTGTCACATAGCAGATTTTGCATAAAATTGTCATTAGGATCACATAAATGGAAAGAGGTTAGGGTACGAAGATATTTGTAAAAGCACAAATCTATCACATAGCAGATTTTGAATAAAATTGTCATTAGGAACACATAAATGGAAAGAGGTTAGGGTACGAAGAAATTTGTAAAAGCACAAATCTATCACATAGCAGATTTTGAATAAAATTGTCATTAGGATCACATAAATGGAAAGAGGTTAGGGTACGAAGAAATTTGTAAAAGCACAAATCTGTCACATAGCAGATTTTGCATAAAATTGTCATTAGGATCACATAAATGGAAAGAGGTTAGGGTACGAAGATATTTGTAAAAGCACAAATCTGTCACATAGCAGATTTTGAATAAAATTGTCATTAGGATCACATAAATGGAAAGAGGTTAGGGTACGAAGAAATTTGTAAAAGCACAAATCTGTCACATAGCAGATTTTGCATAAAATTGTCATTAGGATCACATAAATGGAAAGAGGTTAGGGTACGAAGATATTTGTAAAAGCACAAATCTATCACATAGCAGATTTTGAATAAAATTGTCATTAGGAACACATAAATGGAAAGAGGTTAGGGTACGAAGAAATTTGTAAAAGCACAAATCTATCACATAGCAGATTTTGAATAAAATTGTCATTAGGATCACATAAATGGAAAGAGGTTAGGGTACGAAGAAATTTGTAAAAGCACAAATCTGTCACATAGCAGATTTTGAATAAAATTGTCATTAGGAACACATAAATGGAAAGAGGTTAGGGTACGAAGATATTTGTAAAAGCACAAATCTATCACATAGCAGATTTTGAATAAAATTGTCATTAGGATCACATAAATGGAAAGAGGTTAGGGTACGAAGAAATTTGTAAAAGCACAAATCTGTCACATAGCAGATTTTGCATAAAATTGTCATTAGGATCACATAAATGGAAAGAGGTTAGGGTACGAAGATATTTGTAAAAGCACAAATCTATCACATAGCAGATTTTGAATAAAATTGTCATTAGGAACACATAAATGGAAAGAGGTTAGGGTACGAAGATATTTGTAAAAGCACAAATCTATCACATAGCAGATTTTCAATAAAATTGTCATTAGGATCACATGAATGGAAAGAGGTTAGGTACGAAGAAATTTGTAAAAGCAGAAATCTATCACATAGCGGATTTTGCATAAAATTGTCATGAGGATCACATGAATGGACAGAGGTTAGGGTACGAAGAAATTTGTAAAAGCTGAAATCTATCTCATAGCAAATTTTGCATAAAATTGTCATTAGGTTGACATAAATGGGAAGAGGTTAGGTACGAAGAAATTTGTAAAAGCACAAATCTATCATATAGCAAATTTTTCATAAAATTGTCATTAGGATCACATAAATGGAAAGAGGTTAGGGTACGAAGAAATTTGTAAAAGCAGAAATCTGTCCCACAGCAAATTTTGCATAAAATTGTCATTAGGATCACATGAATGAAAGAGGTTAGGGTACGAAGAAATTTGTAAAAGCACAAATCTATCACATAGCAGATTTTGCATAAAATTGTCATTAGGATCACATAAATGGAAAGAGGTTAGGGTACGAAGAAATTTGTAAAAGCACAAATCTATCACATAGCAGATTTTGCATAAAATTGTCATTAGGATCACATAAATGGAAAGAGGTTAGGGTACGAAGAAATTTGTAAAAGCAGAAATCTATCACATAGCAGATTTTGCATAAAATTGTCATTAGGATCACATAAATGGAAAGAGGTTAGGGTACGAAGAAATTTGTAAAAGCACAAATCTATCACATAGCAGATTTTGCATAAAATTGTCATTAGGATCACATGAATGGAAAGAGGTTAGGGTACGAAGAAATTTGTAAAAGCACAAATCTATCACATAGCAGATTTTGCATAAAATTGTCATTAGGATCACATGAATGGAAAGAGGTTAGGGTACGAAGAAATTTGTAAAAGCACAAATCTATCACATAGCAGATTTTGCATAAAATTGTCATTAGGATCACATAAATGGAAAGAGGTTAGGGTACGAAGAAATTTGTAAAAGCACAAATCTATCACATAGCAGATTTTGCATAAAATTGTCAATAGGATCACGTAAATGGAAAGAGGTTAGGGTACGAAGAAATTTGTAAAAGCACAAATCTATTACATAGCAGATTTTGCATAAAATTGTCATTAGGATCACATGAATGGAAGAAGGTTAGGGTACGTAGAAATTTGTTAAAGCACAAATCTATTACAGCAGATTTTGCATAAAATTTTCATTAGGATCACATGAATGGAAAGAAGTTAGGGTACGAAGAAATTTGTAAAAGCACAAATCTATCACATAGCAGATTTTGCATAAAATTGTCATTAGGATCACATAAATGGAAAGAGGTTAGGGTACGAAGAAATTTGTAAAAGCAGAAATCTATCACATAGCAGATTTTGCATAAAATTGGTATTAGGATCACATAAATGGAAAGAGGTTAGTGTACAAAGAAATTTGTAAAAGCAGAAATCTGTCCCACAGCAGATTTTGCATAAAATTGTCATTAGGATCACATGAATGGAAAGAGGTTAGGGTACGAAGAAATTTGTAAAAGCACAAATCTATCACATAGCAGATTTTGCATAAAATTGTCACTAGGATCACATAAATGGAAAGAGGTTAGGGTACGAAGAAATTTGTAAAAGCAGAAATCTATCACATAGCAGATTTTGCATAAAATTGTCATTAGGAACACATAAATGGAAAGAGGTTAGGGTACGAAGAAATTTGTAAAAGCACAAATCTATCACAGCAGATTTTGCATAAAATTGTCATTAGGATCACATAAATGGAAAGAGGTTAGGGTACGAAGAAATTTGTAAAAGCACAAATCTATCACATAGCAGATTTTGAATAAAATTGTCATTAGGAACACATAAATGGAAAGAGGTTAGGGTACGAAGAAATTTGTAAAAGCACAAATCTATCACATAGCAGATTTTGAATAAAATTGTCATTAGGATCACATAAATGGAAAGAGGTTAGGGTACGAAGAAATTTGTAAAAGCACAAATATATCACATAGCAGATTTTGCATAAAATTGTCATTAGGATCACATAAATGGAAAGAGGTTAGGGTACGAAGAAATTTGTAAAAGCACAAATCTATCACATAGCAGATTTTGCATAAAATTGTCATTAGGAACACATAAATGGAAAGAGGTTAGGGTACGAAGAAATTTGTAAAAGCACAAATCTATCACATAGCAGATTTTGCATAAAATTGTCATTAGGATCACATAAATGGAAAGAGGTTAGGGTACGAAGAAATTTGTAAAAGCACAAATCTATCACAGCAGATTTTGTATAAAATTGTCATTAGGATCGCATGAGTGGAAAGAGGTTAGGGTACGAAGAAATTTGTAAAAGCACATCACAGCAGATTTTGCTTAAAATTGTCAATAGGATCACATGAATGGAAAGTATTTAGGGTACGAAGAAATTTGTAAAAGCACAAATCTATCACAGCAGATTTTGCATAAAATTGTCACTGGGATCACATGAATGGAAAGAGGTTAGGGTACGAAGAAATTTGTAAAAGCTGAAATCTATCACAGCAGATTTTGCATAAAATTGTCGTTAGGATCACGTAAATGGAAAGAGGTTAGGGTACGAAGAAATTTGTAAAAGCAGAAATCTATCACATAGCAGATTTTGCATAAAATTGTCATTAGGATCACATGAATGGAAGAAGGTTAGGGTAGGAAGAAATTTGTTAAAGCACAAATCTATTACAGCAGATTTTGCATAAAATTTTCATTAGGATCACATGAATGGAAAGAGGTTAGGGTACGAAGAAATTTGTAAAAGCACAAATATATCACATAGCAGATTTTGCATAAAATTGTCATTAGGATCACATAAATGGAAAGAGGTTAGGGTACGAAGAAATTTTTAAAAGCACAAATCTGTCACATAGCAGATTTTGCATAAAATTGTCATTAGGATCACATAAATGGAAAGAGGTTAGGGTACGAAGAAATTTGTAAAAGCACAAATCTATCACATGGCAGATTTTGCATAAAATTGTCATTAGGAACACATAAATGGAAAGAGATTAGGGTACGAAGAAATTTGTAAAAGCACAAATCTATCACATAGCAGATTTTGCATAAAATTGTCATTAGGAACACATAAATGGAAAGAGGTTAGGGTACGAAGAAATTTTTAAAAGCACAAATTTGTCACATAGCAGATTTTGCATAAAATTGTCATTAGGATCACATAAATGGAAAGAGGTTAGGGTACGAAGAAATTTGTAAAAGCACAAATCTATCACATGGCAGATTTTGCATAAAATTGTCATTAGGAACACATAAATGGAAAGAGGTTAGGGTACGAAGAAATTTGTAAAAGCACAAATCTATCACATGGCAGATTTTGCATAAAATTGTCATTAGGAACACATAAATGGAAAGAGGTTAGGGTACGAAAAAATTTTTAAAAGCACAAATCTGTCACATAGCAGATTTTGCATAAAATTGTCATTAGGATCACATAAATGGAAAGAGGTTAGGGTACGAAGAAATTTGTAAAAGCACAAATCTATCACATGGCAGATTTTGCATAAAATTGTCATTAGGAACACATAAATGGAAATAGGTTAGGGTACGAAGAAATTTGTAAAAGCACAAATCTATCACATAGCAGATTTTGCATAAAATTGTCATTAGGAACACATAAATGGAAAGAGGTTAGGGTACGAAGAAATTTGTAAAAGCACAAATCTATCACATAGCAGATTTTGCATAAAATTGTCATTAGGATCACATAAATGGAAAGAGGTTAGGGTACGAAGAAATTTGTAAAAGCACAAATCTATCACAGCAGATTTTGTATAAAATTGTCATTAGGAACACATAAATGGAAAGAGGTTAGGGTACGAAGAAATTTGTAAAAGCACAAATCTATCACATAGCAGATTTTGCATAAAATTGTCATTAGGATCACATAAATGGAAAGAGGTTAGGGTACGAAGAAATTTGTAAAAGCACAAATCTATCACATAGCAGATTTTGCATAAAATTGTCATTAGGATCACATAAATGGAAAGAGGTTAGGGTACGAAGAAATTTGTAAAAGCACAAATCTATCACAGCAGATTTTGTATAAAATTGTCATTAGGATCGCATGAGTGGAAAGAGGTTAGGGTACGAAGAAAATTGTAAAAGCACATCACAGCAGATTTTGCTTAAAATTGTCAATAGGATCACATGAATGGAAAGTGTTTAGGGTACGAAGAAATTTGTAAAAGCACAAATCTATCACAGCAGATTTTGCATAAAATTGTCACTAGGATCACATGAATGGTAAGAGGTTAGGGTACGAAGAAATTTGTAAAAGCTGAAATCTATCACAGCAGATTTTGCATAAAATTGTCATTAGGATCACATGAATGGAAAGAGGTTAGGGTACGAAGAAATTTGTAAAAGCTGAAATCTATCACGGCAGATTTTGCATAAAATTGTCATTAGGATCACATGAATGGAAAGAGGTTAGGGTACGAAGAAATTTGTAAAAGCACAAATATATCACATAGCAGATTTTGCATAAAATTGTCATTAGGATCACATGAATGGACAGAGGTTAGGGTACGAAGAAATTTGTAAAAGCACAAATCTATCATATAGCAAATTTTGCATAAAATTGTCATTAGGATCACATGAATGGAAAGAGGTTAGGGTGCGAAGAAATTTGTAAAAGCACAAATCTATCCCATATCAAATTTTGCATAAAATTGTCATTAGGATCACATGAATGGACAGAGGTTAGGGTACGAAGAAATTTGTAAAAGCACAAATCTATCATATAGCAAATTTTGCATAAAATTGTCATTAGGATCACATAAATGGAAAGAGGTTAGGGTGCGAAGAAATTTGTAAAAGCAGAAATCTGTCCCATAGCAAATTTTGCATAAAATTGTCATTAGGATCACATGAATGGAAAGAGGTTAGGTACGAAGAAATTTGTAAAAGCAGAAATCTATCCCATATCAAATTTTGCATAAAATTGTCATTAGGATCACATGAATGGACAGAGGTTAGGGTACGAAGAAATTTGTAAAAGCACAAATCTATCATATAGCAAATTTTGCATAAAATTGTCATTAGGATCACATAAATGGAAAGAGGTTAGGGTGCGAAGAAATTTGTAAAAGCACAAATCTATCCCATATCAAATTTTGCATAAAATTGTCATTAGGATCACATGAATGGACAGAGGTTAGGGTACGAAGAAATTTGTAAAAGCACAAATCTATCATATAGCAAATTTTGCATAAAATTGTCATTAGGATCACATAAATGGAAAGAGGTTAGGGTGGGAAGAAATTTGTAAAAGCAGAAATCTGTCCAATAGCAAATTTTGCATAAAATTGTCATTAGGATCACATGAACGGTAAGAGGTTAGGGTACGAAGAAATTTGTAAAAGCAGAAATCTGTCCCATAGCAAATTTTGCATAAAATTGTCATTAGGATCACATGAATGGAAAGAGGTTAGGTACGAAGAAATTTGTAAAAGCAGAAATCTATCACAGCAGATTTTGCATAAGATTGTCATTAGGATCACATGAATGGAAAGAGCTTAGGGTACGAAGAAATTTGTAAAAGCACAAATCTATCACATAGCAGATTTTGCATAAAATTGTCATTAGGATCACATAAATGGAAAGAGGTTAGGGTACGAAGAAATTTGTAAAAGCACAAATCTATCACATAGCAGATTTTGCATAAAATTGTCATTAGGATCACATGAATGGAAAGAGGTTAAGGTACGAAGAAATTTGTAAAAGCTGAAATATATCCCATAGCAAATTTTGCATAAAATTGTCATTAGGTTCACATAAATCGAAAGAGGTTAGGTACGAAGAAATTTGTAAAAGCACAAATCTATCATATAGCAAATTTTTCATAAAATTGTCATTAGGATCACATAAATGGAAAGCGGTTAGGGTACGAAGAAATTTGTAAAAGCAGAAATCTGTCCCACAGCAAATTCTGCATAAAATTGTCATTAGGATCACATGAATGGAAAGAGGTTAGGGTACGAAGAAATTTGTAAAAGCTGAAATCTATCATATAGCAAATTTTGCATAAGATTGTCATGAGGATCACATGAATGGACATAGGTTAGGGTACGAAGAAATTTGTAAAAGCTGAAATCTATCCCATAGCAAATTTTGCATAAAATTGTCATTAGGATCACATAAATGGAAAGCGATTAGGGTACGGAGAAATTTGTAAAAGCAGAAATCTATCACAGCAGATTTTGCATAAGTTGTCATTAGGATCACATGAATGGAAAGAGGTTAGGGTACGAAGAAATTTGTAAAAGCACAAATATATCACATAGCAGATTTTGCATAAAATTGTCATTAGGATCACATAAATGGAAAGAGGTTAGGGTACGAAGAAATTTTTAAAAGCACAAATCTGTCACATAGCAGATTTTGCATAAAATTGTCATTAGGATCACATAAATGGAAAGCGGTTAGGGTACGAAGAAATTTGTAAAAGCAGAAATCTATAACAGCAAATTTTGCATAAGATTGTCATTAGGATCACATGAATGGAAAGAGGTTAGGGTACGAAGAAATTTGTAAAAGCACAAATATATCACATAGCAGATTTTGCATAAAATTGTCATTAGGATCACATAAATGGAAAGAGGTTAGGGTACGAAGAAATTTTTAAAAGCACAAATTTGTCACATAGCAGATTTTGCATAAAATTGTCATTAGGATCACATAAATGGAAAGAGGTTAGGGTACGAAGAAATTTGTAAAAGCACAAATCTATCACATGGCAGATTTTGCATAAAATTGTCATTAGGAACACATAAATGGAAAGAGATTAGGGTACGAAGAAATTTGTAAAAGCACAAATCTATCACATAGCAGATTTTGCATAAAATTGTCATTAGGAACACATAAATGGAAAGAGGTTAGGGTACGAAGAAATTTTTAAAAGCACAAATTTGTCACATAGCAGATTTTGCATAAAATTGTCATTAGGATCACATAAATGGAAAGAGGTTAGGGTACGAAGAAATTTGTAAAAGCACAAATCTATCACATGGCAGATTTTGCATAAAATTGTCATTAGGAACACATAAATGGAAAGAGGTTAGGGTACGAAGAAATTTGTAAAAGCACAAATCTATCACATGGCAGATTTTGCATAAAATTGTCATTAGGAACACATAAATGGAAAGAGGTTAGGGTACGAAGAAATTTGTAAAAGCACAAATCTATCACAGCAGATTTTGTATAAAATTGTCATTAGGATCGCATGAGTGGAAAGAGGTTAGGGTACGAAGAAATTTGTAAAAGCACATCACAGCAGATTTTGCTTAAAATTGTCAATAGGATCACATGAATGGAAAGTATTTAGGGTACGAAGAAATTTGTAAAAGCACAAATCTATCACAGCAGATTTTGCATAAAATTGTCACTGGGATCACATGAATGGAAAGAGGTTAGGGTACGATGAAATTTGTAAAAGCTGAAATCTATCACAGCAGATTTTGCATAAAATTGTCGTTAGGATCACGTAAATGGAAAGAGGTTAGGTTACGAAGAAATTTGTAAAAGCAAAATCTGTCCCATAGAAAATTTTGCATAAAATTGTCATTAGGATCACATGAATGGAAGAAGGTTAGGGTAGGAAGAAATTTGTTAAAGCACAAATCTATTACAGCAGATTTTGCATAAAATTTTCATTAGGATCACATGAATGGAAAGAGGTTAGGGTACGAAGAAATTTGTAAAAGCACAAATATATCACATAGCAGATTTTGCATAAAATTGTCATTAGGATCACATAAATGGAAAGAGGTTAGGGTACGAAGAAATTTTTAAAAGCACAAATCTGTCACATAGCAGATTTTGCATAAAATTGTCATTAGGATCACATAAATGGAAAGCGGTTAGGGTACGAAGAAATTTGTAAAAGCTGAAATCTATCCCATATCAAATTTTGCATAAAATTGTCATTAGGATCACATGAATGGACAGAGGTTAGGGTACGAAGAAATTTGTAAAAGCACAAATCTATCATATAGCAAATTTTGCATAAAATTGTCATTAGGATCACATGAATGGAAAGAGGTTAGGGTGCGAAGAAATTTGTAAAAGCACAAATCTATCCCATATCAAATTTTGCATAAAATTGTCATTAGGATCACATGAATGGACAGAGGTTAGGGTACGAAGAAATTTGTAAAAGCACAAATCTATCATATAGCAAATTTTGCATAAAATTGTCATTAGGATCACATAAATGGAAAGAGGTTAGGGTGCGAAGAAATTTGTAAAAGCAGAAATCTGTCCCATAGCAAATTTTGCATAAAATTGTCATTAGGATCACATGAATGGAAAGAGGTTAGGTACGAAGAAATTTGTAAAAGCAGAAATCTGTCCCATAGCAAATTTTGCATAAAATTGTCATTAGGATCACATGAATGGAAAGAGGTTAGGGTGCGAAGAAATTTGTAAAAGCAGAAATCTGTCCCATAGCAAATTTTGCATAAAATTGTCATTAGGATCACATGAATGGAAAGAGGTTAGGTACGAAGAAATTTGTAAAAGCAGAAATCTGTCCCATAGCAAATTTTGCATAAAATTGTCATTAGGATCACATGAATGGAAAGAGGTTAGGTACGAAGAAATTTGTAAAAGCAGAAATCTGTCCAATAGCAAATTTTGCATAAAATTGTCATTAGGATCACATGAACGGAAAGAGGTTAGGGTACGAAGAAATTTGTAAAAGCAGAAATCTGTCCCATAGCAAATTTTGCATAAAATTGTCATTAGGATCACATGAATGGAAAGAGGTTAGGTACGAAGAAATTTGTAAAAGCAGAAATCTATCACAGCAGATTTTGCATAAGATTGTCATTAGGATCACATGAATGGAAAGAGGTTAGGGTACGAAGAAATTTGTAAAAGCACAAATCTATCACATAGCAGATTTTGCATAAAATTGTCATTAGGATCACATAAATGGAAAGAGGTTAGGGTACGAAGAAATTTGTAAAAGCACAAATCTATCACATAGCAGATTTTGCATAAAATTGTCATTAGGATCACATGAATGGAAAGAGGTTAAGGTACGAAGAAATTTGTAAAAGCTGAAATCTATCCCATAGCAAATTTTGCATAAAATTGTCATTAGGTTCACATAAATCGAAAGAGGTTAGGTACGAAGAAATTTGTAAAAGCACAAATCTATCATATAGCAAATTTTTCATAAAATTGTCATTAGGATCACATAAATGGAAAGCGGTTAGGGTACGAAGAAATTTGTAAAAGCAGAAATCTGTCCCACAGCAAATTCTGCATAAAATTGTCATTAGGATCACATGAATGGAAAGAGGTTAGGGTACGAAGAAATTTGTAAAAGCTGAAATCTATCATATAGCAAATTTTGCATAAGATTGTCATGAGGATCACATGAATGGACATAGGTTAGGGTACGAAGAAATTTGTAAAAGCTGAAATCTATCCATAGCAAATTTTGCATAAAATTGTCATTAGGATCACATAAATGGAAAGCGGTTAGGGTACGGAGAAATTTGTAAAAGCAGAAATCTATCACAGCAGATTTTGCATAAGTTGTCATTAGGATCACATGAATGGAAAGAGGTTAGGGTACGAAGAAATTTGTAAAAGCACAAATATATCACATAGCAGATTTTGCATAAAATTGTCATTAGGATCACATAAATGGAAAGAGGTTAGGGTACGAATAAATTTTTAAAAGCACAAATCTGTCACATAGCAGATTTTGCATAAAATTGTCATTAGGATCACATAAATGGAAAGCGGTTAGGGTACGAAGAAATTTGTAAAAGCAGAAATCTATAACAGCAAATTTTGCATAAGATTGTCATTAGGATCACATGAATGGAAAGAGGTTAGGGTACGAAGAAATTTGTAAAAGCACAAATATATCACATAGCAGATTTTGCATAAAATTGTCATTAGGATCACATAAATGGAAAGAGGTTAGGGTACGAAGAAATTTTTAAAAGCACAAATTTGTCACATAGCAGATTTTGCATAAAATTGTCATTAGGATCACATAAATGGAAAGAGGTTAGGGTACGAAGAAATTTGTAAAAGCACAAATCTATCACATGGCAGATTTTGCATAAAATTGTCATTAGGAACACATAAATGGAAAGAGATTAGGGTACGAAGAAATTTGTAAAAGCACAAATCTATCACATAGCAGATTTTGCATAAAATTGTCATTAGGAACACATAAATGGAAAGAGGTTAGGGTACGAAGAAATTTTTAAAAGCACAAATTTGTCACATAGCAGATTTTGCATAAAATTGTCATTAGGATCACATAAATGGAAAGAGGTTAGGGTACGAAGAAATTTGTAAAAGCACAAATCTATCACATGGCAGATTTTGCATAAAATTGTCATTAGGAACACATAAATGGAAAGAGGTTAGGGTACGAAGAAATTTGTAAAAGCACAAATCTATCACATAGCAGATTTTGCATAAAATTGTCATTAGGAACACATAAATGGAAAGAGGTTAGGGTACGAAAAAATTTTTAAAAGCACAAATCTGTCACATAGCAGATTTTGCATAAAATTGTCATTAGGATCACATAAATGGAAAGAGGTTAGGGTACGAAGAAATTTGTAAAAGCACAAATCTATCACATGGCAGATTTTGCATAAAATTGTCATTAGGAACACATAAATGGAAATAGGTTAGGGTACGAAGAAATTTGTAAAAGCACAAATCTATCACATAGCAGATTTTGCATAAAATTGTCATTAGGAACACATAAATGGAAAGAGGTTAGGGTACGAAGAAATTTGTAAAAGCACAAATCTATCACATAGCAGATTTTGCATAAAATTGTCATTAGGATCACATAAATGGAAAGAGGTTAGGGTACGAAGAAATTTGTAAAAGCACAAATCTATCACAGCAGATTTTGTATAAAATTGTCATTAGGAACACATAAATGGAAAGAGGTTAGGGTACGAAGAAATTTGTAAAAGCACAAATCTATCACATAGCAGATTTTGCATAAAATTGTCATTAGGATCACATAAATGGAAAGAGGTTAGGGTACGAAGAAATTTGTAAAAGCACAAATCTATCACATAGCAGATTTTGCATAAAATTGTCATTAGGATCACATAAATGGAAAGAGGTTAGGGTACGAAGAAATTTGTAAAAGCACAAATCTATCACAGCAGATTTTGTATAAAATTGTCATTAGGATCGCATGAGTGGAAAGAGGTTAGGGTACGAAGAAATTTGTAAAAGCACATCACAGCAGATTTTGCTTAAAATTGTCAATAGGATCACATGAATGGAAAGTGTTTAGGGTACGAAGAAATTTGTAAAAGCACAAATCTATCACAGCAGATTTTGCATAAAATTGTCACTAGGATCACATGAATGGTAAGAGGTTAGGGTACGAAGAAATTTGTAAAAGCTGAAATCTATCACAGCAGATTTTGCATAAAATTGTCATTAGGATCACATGAATGGAAAGAGGTTAGGGTACGAAGAAATTTGTAAAAGCTGAAATCTATCACGGCAGATTTTGCATAAAATTGTCATTAGGATCACATGAATGGAAAGAAGTTAGGGTACGAAGAAATTTGTAAAAGCACAAATCTATCACATAGCAGATTTTGCATAAAATTGTCATTAGGATCACATAAATGGAAAGAGGTTAGGGTACGAAGAAATTTGTAAAAGCACAAATCTATCACATAGCAGATTTTGCATAAAATTGTCATTAGGATCACATAAATGGAAAGAGGTTAGGGTACGAAGAAATTTGTAAAAGCAGAAATCTATCACATAGCAGATTTTGCATAAAATTGTCATTAGGATCACATAAATGGAAAGAGGTTAGGGTACGAAGAAATTTGTAAAAGCAGAAATCTATCACATAGCAGATTTTGCATAAAATTGTCATTAGGATCACGTAAATGGAAAGAGGTTACGAAGAAATTTGTAAAAGCTGAAATCTATCCCATATCAAATTTTGCATAAAATTGTCATTAGGATCACATGAATGGAAAGAGGTTAGGGTGCGAAGAAATTTGTAAAAGCACAAATCTATCCCATATCAAATTTTGCATAAAATTGTCATTAGGATCACATAAATGGACAGAGGTTAGGGTACGAAGAAATTTGTAAAAGCAGAAATCTGTCCAATAGCAAATTTTGCATAAAATTATCATTAGGATCACATGAATGGAAAGAGGTTAGGGTCCGAAGATATTTGTAAAAGCACAAATCTATCACATAGCAGATTTTGAATAAAATTGTCATTAGGAACACATAAATGGAAAGAGGTTAGGGTACGAAGAAATTTGTAAAAGCACAAATCTATCATATAGCAAATTTTGCATAAAATTGTCATTAGGATCACATAAATGTTAAGCGGTTAGGGTACGAAGAAATTTGTAAAAGCTGAAATCTATCCCATATCAAATTTTGCATAAAATTGTCATTAGGATCACATGAATGGAAAGAGGTTAGGGTGCGAAGAAATTTGTAAAAGCACAAATCTATCCCATATCAAATTTTGCATAAAATTGTCATTAGGATCACATGAATGGACAGAGGTTAGGGTACGAAGAAATTTGTAAAAGCACAAATCTATCATATAGCAAATTTTGCATAAAATTGTCATTAGGATCACATAAATGGAAAGAGGTTAGGGTGCGAAGAAATTTGTAAAAGCACAAATCTATCACATAGCAGATTTTGCATAAAATTGTCATTAGGATCACATAAATGGAAAGAGGTTAGGGTACGAAGAAATTTGTAAAAGCACAAATCTATCACATAGCAGATTTTGCATAAAATTGTCATTAGGATCACATAAATGGAAAGAGGTTAGGGTACGAAGAAATTTGTAAAAGCACAAATCTATCACAGCAGATTTTGTATAAAATTGTCATTAGGATCGCATGAGTGGAAAGAGGTTAGGGTACGAAGAAATTTGTAAAAGCACATCACAGCAGATTTTGCTTAAAATTGTCAATAGGATCACATGAATGGAAAGTGTTTAGGGTACGAAGAAATTTGTAAAAGCACAAATCTATCACAGCAGATTTTGCATAAAATTGTCACTAGGATCACATGAATGGAAAGAGGTTAGGGTACGAAGAAATTTGTAAAAGCTGAAATCTATCACAGCAGATTTTGCATAAAATTGTCATTAGGATCACATGAATGGAAAGAGGTTAGGGTACGAAGAAATTTGTAAAAGCTGAAATCTATCACGGCAGATTTTGCATAAAATTGTCATTAGGATCACATGAATGGAAAGAGGTTAGGGTACGAAGAAATTTGTAAAAGCACAAATCTATCACATAGCAGATTTTGCATAAAATTGTCATGAGGATCACATGAATGGACAGAGGTTAGGGTACGAAGAAATTTGTAAAAGCTGAAATCTATCTCATAGCAAATTTTGCATAAAATTGTCATTAGGTTGACATAAATGGAAAGAGGTTAGGTACGAAGAAATTTGTAAAAGCACAAATCTATCATATAGCAAATTTTTCATAAAATTGTCATTAGGATCACATAAATGGAAAGAGGTTAGGGTACGAAGAAATTTGTAAAAGCAGAAATCTGTCCCACAGCAAATTTTGCATAAAATTGTCATTAGGATCACATGAATGGAAAGAGGTTAGGGTACGAAGAAATTTGTAAAAGCTGAAATCTATCTCATAGCAAATTTTGCATAAAATTGTCATTAGGTTGACATAAATGGAAAGAGGTTAGGTACGAAGAAATTTGTAAAAGCACAAATCTATCATATAGCAAATTTTTCATAAAATTGTCATTAGGATCACATAAATGGAAAGAGGTTAGGGTACGAAGAAATTTGTAAAAGCTGAAATCTATCACAGCAGATTTTGCATAAAATTGTCATTAGGATCACATGAATGGAAAGAGGTTAGGGTACGAAGAAATTTGTAAAAGCACAAATCTATCACATAGCAGATTTTGCATAAAATTGTCATGAGGATCACATAAATGGAAAGAGGTTAGGGTACGAAGAAATTTGTAAAAGCACAAATCTATCACATAGCAGATTTTGCATAAAATTGTCATTAGGATCACATGAATGGAAAGAGGTTAGGGTGCGAAGAAATTTGTAAAAGCACAAATCTATCCCATATCAAATTTTGCATAAAATTGTCATTAGGATCACATGAATGGACAGAGGTTAGGGTACGAAGAAATTTGTAAAAGCACAAATCTATCATATAGCAAATTTTGCATAAAATTGTCATTAGGATCACATGAATGGAAAGAGGTTAGGGTGCGAAGAAATTTGTAAAAGCACAAATCTATCCCATATCAAATTTTGCATAAAATTGTCATTAGGATCACATGAATGGACAGAGGTTAGGGTACGAAGAAATTTGTAAAAGCACAAATCTATCATATAGCAAATTTTGCATAAAATTGTCATTAGGATCACATAAATGGAAAGAGGTTAGGGTGCGAAGAAATTTGTAAATGCAGAAATCTGTCCAATAGCAAATTTTGCATAAAATTGTCATTAGGATCACATGAACGGTAAGAGGTTAGGGTACGAAGAAATTTGTAAAAGCAGAAATCTGTCCCATAGCAAATTTTGCATAAAATTGTCATTAGGATCACATGAATGGAAAGAGGTTAGGTACGAAGAAATTTGTAAAAGCAGAAATCTATCACAGCAGATTTTGCATAAGATTGTCATTAGGATCACATGAATGGAAAGAGGTTAGGGTACGAAGAAATTTGTAAAAGCACAAATCTATCACATAGCAGATTTTGCATAAAATTGTCATTAGGATCACATAAATGGAAAGAGGTTAGGGTACGAAGAAATTTGTAAAAGCACAAATCTATCACAGCAGATTTTGCATAAAATTGTCATTAGGATCACATGAATGGAAAGAGGTTAAGGTACGAAGAAATTTGTAAAAGCTGAAATCTATCCCATAGCAAATTTTGCATAAAATTGTCATTAGGTTCACATAAATCGAAAGAGGTTAGGTACGAAGAAATTTGTAAAAGCACAAATCTATCATATAGCAAATTTTTCATAAAATTGTCATTAGGATCACATAAATGGAAAGCGGTTAGGGTACGAAGAAATTTGTAAAAGCAGAAATCTGTCCCACAGCAAATTCTGCATAAAATTGTCATTAGGATCACATGAATGGAAAGAGGTTAGGGTACGAAGAAATTTGTAAAAGCTGAAATCTATCATATAGCAAATTTTGCATAAGATTGTCATGAGGATCACATGAATGGACATAGGTTAGGGTACGAAGAAATTTGTAAAAGCTGAAATCTATCACAGCAGATTTTGCATAAGTTGTCATTAGGATCACATGAATGGAAAGAGGTTAGGGTACGAAGAAATTTGTAAAAGCACAAATATATCACATAGCAGATTTTGCATAAAATTGTCATTAGGATCACATAAATGGAAAGCGGTTAGGGTACGAAGAAATTTGTAAAAGCAGAAATCTATAACAGCAAATTTTGCATAAGATTGTCATTAGGATCACATGAATGGAAAGAGGTTAGGGTACGAAGAAATTTGTAAAAGCACAAATATATCACATAGCAGATTTTGCATAAAATTGTCATTAGGATCACATAAATGGAAAGAGGTTAGGGTACGAAGAAATTTTTAAAAGCACAAATTTGTCACATAGCAGATTTTGCATAAAATTGTCATTAGGATCACATAAATGGAAAGAGGTTAGGGTACGAAGAAATTTGTAAAAGCACAAATCTATCACATGGCAGATTTTGCATAAAATTGTCATTAGGAACACATGAATGGAAAGAGATTAGGGTACGAAGAAATTTGTAAAAGCACAAATCTATCACATAGCAGATTTTGCATAAAATTGTCATTAGGAACACATAAATGGAAAGAGGTTAGGGTACGAAGAAATTTGTAAAAGCACAAATCTATCACATAGCAGATTTTGCATAAAATTGTCATTAGGATCACATAAATGGAAAGCGGTTAGGGTACGGAGAAATTTGTAAAAGCAGAAATCTATCACAGCAGATTTTGCATAAGTTGTCATTAGGATCACATGAATGGAAAGAGGTTAGGGTACGGAGAAATTTGTAAAAGCAGAAATCTATCACAGCAGATTTTGCATAAGTAGTCATTAGGATCACATGAATGGAAAGAGGTTAGGGTACGAAGAAATTTGTAAAAGCACAAATATATCACATAGCAGATTTTGCATAAAATTGTCATTAGGATCACATAAATGGAAAGCGGTTAGGGTACGAAGAAATTTGTAAAAGCAGAAATCTATAACAGCAAATTTTGCATAAGATTGTCATTAGGATCACATGAATGGAAAGAGGTTAGGGTACGAAGAAATTTGTAAAAGCACAAATATATCACATAGCAGATTTTGCATAAAATTGTCATTAGGATCACATAAATGGAAAGAGGTTAGGGTACGAAGAAATTTTTAAAAGCACAAATTTGTCACATAGCAGATTTTGCATAAAATTGTCATTAGGATCACATAAATGGAAAGAGGTTAGGGTACGAAGAAATTTGTAAAAGCACAAATCTATCACATGGCAGATTTTGCATAAAATTGTCATTAGGAACACATAAATGGAAAGAGATTAGGGTACGTAGAAATTTGTAAAAGCACAAATCTATCACATAGCAGATTTTGCATAAAATTGTCATTAGGAACACATAAATGGAAAGAGGTTAGGGTACGAAGAAATTTTTAAAAGCACAAATTTGTCACATAGCAGATTTTGCATAAAATTGTCATTAGGATCACATAAATGGAAAGAGGTTAGGGTACGAAGAAATTTGTAAAAGCACAAATATATCACATGGCAGATTTTGCATAAAATTGTCATTAGGAACACATAAATGGAAAGAGGTTAGGGTACGAAGAAATTTGTAAAAGCACAAATCTATCACATGGCAGATTTTGCATAAAATTGTCATTAGGAACACATAAATGGAAAGAGGTTAGGGTACGAAGAAATTTGTAAAAGCACAAATCTATCACAGCAGATTTTGTATAAAATTGTCATTAGGATCGCATGAGTGGAAAGAGGTTAGGGTACGAAGAAATTTGTAAAAGCACATCACAGCAGATTTTGCTTAAAATTGTCAATAGGATCACATGAATGGAAAGTATTTAGGGTACGAAGAAATTTGTAAAAGCACAAATCTATCACAGCAGATTTTGCATAAAATTGTCACTGGGATCACATGAATGGAAAGAGGTTAGGGTACGATGAAATTTGTAAAAGCTGAAATCTATCACAGCAGATTTTGCATAAAATTGTCGTTAGGATCACGTAAATGGAAAGAGGTTAGGTTACGAAGAAATTTGTAAAAGCAAAATCTGTCCCATAGAAAATTTTGCATAAAATTGTCATTAGGATCACATGAATGGAAGAAGGTTAGGGTAGGAAGAAATTTGTTAAAGCACAAATCTATTACAGCAGATTTTGCATAAAATTTTCATTAGGATCACATGAATGGAAAGAGGTTAGGGTACGAAGAAATTTGTAAAAGCACAAATATATCACATAGCAGATTTTGCATAAAATTGTCATTAGGATCACATAAATGGAAAGAGGTTAGGGTACGAAGAAATTTTTAAAAGCACAAATCTGTCACATAGCAGATTTTGCATAAAATTGTCATTAGGATCACATAAATGGAAAGCGGTTAGGGTACGAAGAAATTTGTAAAAGCTGAAATCTATCCCATATCAAATTTTGCATAAAATTGTCATTAGGATCACATGAATGGACAGAGGTTAGGGTACGAAGAAATTTGTAAAAGCACAAATCTATCATATAGCAAATTTTGCATAAAATTGTCATTAGGATCACATGAATGGAAAGAGGTTAGGGTGCGAAGAAATTTGTAAAAGCACAAATCTATCCCATATCAAATTTTGCATAAAATTGTCATTAGGATCACATGAATGGACAGAGGTTAGGGTACGAAGAAATTTGTAAAAGCACAAATCTATCATATAGCAAATTTTGCATAAAATTGTCATTAGGATCACATAAATGGAAAGAGGTTAGGGTGCGAAGAAATTTGTAAAAGCAGAAATCTGTCCAATAGCAAATTTTGCATAAAATTGTCATTAGGATCACATGAACGGAAAGAGGTTAGGGTACGAAGAAATTTGTAAAAGCAGAAATCTGTCCCATAGCAAATTTTGCATAAAATTGTCATTAGGATCACATGAATGGAAAGAGGTTAGGTACGAAGAAATTTGTAAAAGCAGAAATCTATCACAGCAGATTTTGCATAAGATTGTCATTAGGATCACATGAATGGAAAGAGGTTAGGGTACGAAGAAATTTGTAAAAGCACAAATCTATCACATAGCAGATTTTGCATAAAATTGTCATTAGGATCACATAAATGGAAAGAGGTTAGGGTACGAAGAAATTTGTAAAAGCACAAATCTATCACATAGCAGATTTTGCATAAAATTGTCATTAGGATCACATGAATGGAAAGAGGTTAAGGTACGAAGAAATTTGTAAAAGCTGAAATCTATCCCATAGCAAATTTTGCATAAAATTGTCATTAGGTTCACATAAATCGAAAGAGGTTAGGTACGAAGAAATTTGTAAAAGCACAAATCTATCATATAGCAAATTTTTCATAAAATTGTCATTAGGATCACATAAATGGAAAGCGGTTAGGGTACGAAGAAATTTGTAAAAGCAGAAATCTGTCCCACAGCAAATTCTGCATAAAATTGTCATTAGGATCACATGAATGGAAAGAGGTTAGGGTACGAAGAAATTTGTAAAAGCTGAAATCTATCATATAGCAAATTTTGCATAAGATTGTCATGAGGATCACATGAATGGACATAGGTTAGGGTATGAAGAAATTTGTAAAAGCTGAAATCTATCCATAGCAAATTTTGCATAAAATTGTCATTAGGATCACATAAATGGAAAGCGGTTAGGGTACGGAGAAATTTGTAAAAGCAGAAATCTATCACAGCAGATTTTGCATAAGTTGTCATTAGGATCACATGAATGGAAAGAGGTTAGGGTACGAAGAAATTTGTAAAAGCACAAATATATCACATAGCAGATTTTGCATAAAATTGTCATTAGGATCACATAAATGGAAAGAGGTTAGGGTACGAAGAAATTTTTAAAAGCACAAATCTGTCACATAGCAGATTTTGCATAAAATTGTCATTAGGATCACATAAATGGAAAGCGGTTAGGGTACGAAGAAATTTGTAAAAGCAGAAATCTATAACAGCAAATTTTGCATAAGATTGTCATTAGGATCACATGAATGGAAAGAGGTTAGGGTACGAAGAAATTTGTAAAAGCACAAATATATCACATAGCAGATTTTGCATAAAATTGTCATTAGGATCACATAAATGGAAAGAGGTTAGGGTACGAAGAAATTTTTAAAAGCACAAATTTGTCACATAGCAGATTTTGCATAAAATTGTCATTAGGATCACATAAATGGAAAGAGGTTAGGGTACGAAGAAATTTGTAAAAGCACAAATCTATCACATGGCAGATTTTGCATAAAATTGTCATTAGGAACACATAAATGGAAAGAGATTAGGGTACGAAGAAATTTGTAAAAGCACAAATCTATCACATAGCAGATTTTGCATAAAATTGTCATTAGGAACACATAAATGGAAAGAGGTTAGGGTACGAAGAAATTTTTAAAAGCACAAATTTGTCACATAGCAGATTTTGCATAAAATTGTCATTAGGATCACATAAATGGAAAGAGGTTAGGGTACGAAGAAATTTGTAAAAGCACAAATCTATCACATGGCAGATTTTGCATAAAATTGTCATTAGGAACACATAAATGGAAAGAGGTTAGGGTACGAAGAAATTTGTAAAAGCACAAATCTATCACATGGCAGATTTTGCATAAAATTGTCATTAGGAACACATAAATGGAAAGAGGTTAGGGTACGAAAAAATTTTTAAAAGCACAAATCTGTCACATAGCAGATTTTGCATAAAATTGTCATTAGGATCACATAAATGGAAAGAGGTTAGGGTACGAAGAAATTTGTAAAAGCACAAATCTATCACATGGCAGATTTTGCATAAAATTGTCATTAGGAACACATAAATGGAAATAGGTTAGGGTACGAAGAAATTTGTAAAAGCACAAATCTATCACATAGCAGATTTTGCATAAAATTGTCATTAGGAACACATAAATGGAAAGAGGTTAGGGTACGAAGAAATTTGTAAAAGCACAAATCTATCACATATCAGATTTTGCATAAAATTGTCATTAGGATCACATAAATGGAAAGAGGTTAGGGTACGAAGAAATTTGTAAAAGCACAAATCTGTCACAGCAGATTTTGTATAAAATTGTCATTAGGAACACATAAATGGAAAGAGGTTAGGGTACGAAGAAATTTGTAAAAGCACAAATCTATCACATAGCAGATTTTGCATAAAATTGTCATTAGGATCACATAAATGGAAAGAGGTTAGGGTACGAAGAAATTTGTAAAAGCACAAATCTGTCACATAGCAGATTTTGCATAAAATTGTCATTAGGATCACATAAATGGAAAGAGGTTAGGGTACGAAGAAATTTGTAAAAGCACAAATCTATCACAGCAGATTTTGTATAAAATTGTCATTAGGATCGCATGAGTGGAAAGAGGTTAGGGTACGAAGAAATTTGTAAAAGCACATCACAGCAGATTTTGCTTAAAATTGTCAATAGGATCACATGAATGGAAAGTGTTTAGGGTACGAAGAAATTTGTAAAAGCACAAATCTATCACAGCAGATTTTGCATAAAATTGTCACTAGGATCACATGAATGGTAAGAGGTTAGGGTACGAAGAAATTTGTAAAAGCTGAAATCTATCACAGCAGATTTTGCATAAAATTGTCATTAGGATCACATGAATGGAAAGAGGTTAGGGTACGAAGAAATTTGTAAAAGCTGAAATCTATCACGGCAGATTTTGCATAAAATTGTCATTAGGATCACATGAATGGAAAGAAGTTAGGGTACGAAGAAATTTGTAAAAGCACAAATCTATCACATAGCAGATTTTGCATAAAATTGTCATTAGGATCACATAAATGGAAAGAGGTTAGGGTACGAAGAAATTTGTAAAAGCACAAATCTATCACATAGCAGATTTTGCATAAAATTGTCATTAGGATCACATAAATGGAAAGAGGTTAGGGTACGAAGAAATTTGTAAAAGCAGAAATCTATCACATAGCAGATTTTGCATAAAATTGTCATTAGGATCACATAAATGGAAAGAGGTTAGGGTACGAAGAAATTTGTAAAAGCAGAAATCTATCACATAGCAGATTTTGCATAAAATTGTCATTAGGATCACGTAAATGGAAAGAGGTTACGAAGAAATTTGTAAAAGCTGAAATCTATCCCATATCAAATTTTGCATAAAATTGTCATTAGGATCACATGAATGGAAAGAGGTTAGGGTGCGAAGAAATTTGTAAAAGCACAAATCTATCCCATATCAAATTTTGCATAAAATTGTCATTAGGATCACATAAATGGACAGAGGTTAGGGTACGAAGAAATTTGTAAAAGCAGAAATCTGTCCAATAGCAAATTTTGCATAAAATTATCATTAGGATCACATGAATGGAAAGAGGTTAGGGTCCGAAGATATTTGTAAAAGCACAAATCTATCACATAGCAGATTTTGAATAAAATTGTCATTAGGAACACATAAATGGAAAGAGGTTAGGGTACGAAGAAATTTGTAAAAGCACAAATCTATCATATAGCAAATTTTGCATAAAATTGTCATTAGGATCACATAAATGTTAAGCGGTTAGGGTACGAAGAAATTTGTAAAAGCTGAAATCTATCCCATATCAAATTTTGCATAAAATTGTCATTAGGATCACATGAATGGAAAGAGGTTAGGGTGCGAAGAAATTTGTAAAAGCACAAATCTATCCCATATCAAATTTTGCATAAAATTGTCATTAGGATCACATAAATGGAAAGAGGTTAGGGTACGAAGAAATTTGTAAAAGCACAAATCTATCACAGCAGATTTTGTATAAAATTGTCATTAGGATCGCATGAGTGGAAAGAGGTTAGGGTACGAAGAAATTTGTAAAAGCACATCACAGCAGATTTTGCTTAAAATTGTCAATAGGATCACATGAATGGAAAGTGTTTAGGGTACGAAGAAATTTGTAAAAGCACAAATCTATCACAGCAGATTTTGCATAAAATTGTCACTAGGATCACATGAATGGAAAGAGGTTAGGGTACGAAGAAATTTGTAAAAGCTGAAATCTATCACAGCAGATTTTGCATAAAATTGTCATTAGGATCACATGAATGGAAAGAGGTTAGGGTACGAAGAAATTTGTAAAAGCTGAAATCTATCACGGCAGATTTTGCATAAAATTGTCATTAGGATCACATGAATGGAAAGAGGTTAGGGTACGAAGAAATTTGTAAAAGCACAAATCTATCACATAGCAGATTTTGCATAAAATTGTCATGAGGATCACATGAATGGACAGAGGTTAGGGTACGAAGAAATTTGTAAAAGCTGAAATCTATCTCATAGCAAATTTTGCATAAAATTGTCATTAGGTTGACATAAATGGAAAGAGGTTAGGTACGAAGAAATTTGTAAAAGCACAAATCTATCATATAGCAAATTTTTCATAAAATTGTCATTAGGATCACATAAATGGAAAGAGGTTAGGGTACGAAGAAATTTGTAAAAGCAGAAATCTATCCCACAGCAAATTTTGCATAAAATTGTCATTAGGATCACATGAATGGAAAGAGGTTAGGGTACGAAGAAATTTGTAAAAGCTGAAATCTATCTCATAGCAAATTTTGCATAAAATTGTCATTAGGTTGACATAAATGGAAAGAGGTTAGGTACGAAGAAATTTGTAAAAGCACAAATCTATCATATAGCAAATTTTTCATAAAATTGTCATTAGGATCACATAAATGGAAAGAGGTTAGGGTACGAAGAAATTTGTAAAAGCAGAAATCTGTCCCACAGCAAATTTTGCATAAAATTGTCATTAGGATCACATGAATGAAAGAGGTTAGGGTACGAAGAAATTTGTAAAAGCACAAATCTATCACATAGCAGATTTTGCATAAAATTGTCATTAGGATCACATAAATGGAAAGAGGTTAGGGTACGAAGAAATTTGTAAAAGCACAAATCTATCACATAGCAGATTTTGCATAAAATTGTCATTAGGATCACATAAATGGAAAGAGGTTAGGGTACGAAGAAATTTGTAAAAGCACAAATCTATCACATAGCAGATTTTGCATAAAATTGTCATTAGGATCACGTAAATGGAAAGAGGTTAGGGTACGAAGAAATTTGTAAAAGCACAAATCTATCACAGCAGATTTTGCTTAAAATTGTCATTAGGATCACATGAATGGAAAGAGGTTAGGGTACGAAGGAATTTGTAAAAGCTCAAATCTATCGCATAGCAGATTTTGCATAAAATTGTCATTAGGATCACATGAATGGAAAGAGGTTAGGGTACGAAGAAATTTGTAAAAGCACAAATCTATCACATAGCAGATTTTGCATAAAATTGTCATTAGGATCACATAAATGGAAAGAGGTTAGGGTACGAAGAAATTTGTAAAAGCAGAAATCTATCACATAGCAGATTTTGCATAAAATTGTCATTAGGATCACATAAATGGAAAGAGGTTAGGGTACGAAGAAATTTGTAAAAGCAGAAATCTATCACATAGCAGATTTTGCATAAAATTGTCATTAGGATCACGTAAATGGAAAGAGGTTACGAAGAAATTTGTAAAAGCTGAAATCTATCCCATATCAAATTTTGCATAAAATTGTCATTAGGATCACATGAATGGAAAGAGGTTAGGGTGCGAAGAAATTTGTAAAAGCACAAATCTATCCCATATCAAATTTTGCATAAAATTGTCATTAGGATCACATGAATGGACAGAGGTTAGGGTACGAAGAAATTTGTAAAAGCACAAATCTATCATATAGCAAATATTGCATAAAATTGTCATTAGGATCACATAAATGGAAAGAGGTTAGGGTGCGAAGAAATTTGTAAAAGCAGAAATCTGTCCAATAGCAAATTTTGCATAAAATTATCATTAGGATCACATGAATGGAAAGAGGTTAGGGTCCGAAGATATTTGTAAAAGCACAAATCTATCACATAGCAGATTTTGAATAAAATTGTCATTAGGAACACATAAATGGAAAGAGGTTAGGGTACGAAGAAATTTGTAAAAGCACAAATCTATCATATAGCAAATTTTGCATAAAATTGTCATTAGGATCACATAAATGGAAAGCGGTTAGGGTACGAAGAAATTTGTAAAAGCTGAAATCTATCCCATATCAAATTTTGCATAAAATTGTCATTAGGATCACATGAATGGAAAGAGGTAAGGGTGCGAAGAAATTTGTAAAAGCACAAATCTATCCCATATCAAATTTTGCATAAAATTGTCATTAGGATCACATGAATGGACAGAGGTTAGGGTACGAAGAAATTTGTAAAAGCACAAATCTATCATATAGCAAATTTTGCATAAAATTGTCATTAGGATCACATAAATGGAAAGAGGTTAGGGTGCGAAGAAATTTGTAAAAGCACAAATCTATCACATAGCAGATTTTGCATAAAATTGTCATTAGGATCACATAAATGGAAAGAGGTTAGGGTACGAAGAAATTTGTAAAAGCACAAATCTATCACATAGCAGATTTTGCATAAAATTGTCATTAGGATCACATAAATGGAAAGAGGTTAGGGTACGAAGAAATTTGTAAAAGCACAAATCTATCACAGCAGATTTTGTATAAAATTGTCATTAGGATCGCATGAGTGGAAAGAGGTTAGGGTACGAAGAAATTTGTAAAAGCACATCACAGCAGATTTTGCTTAAAATTGTCAATAGGATCACATGAATGGAAAGTGTTTAGGGTACGAAGAAATTTGTAAAAGCACAAATCTATCACAGCAGATTTTGCATAAAATTGTCACTAGGATCACATGAATGGAAAGAGGTTAGGGTACGAAGAAATTTGTAAAAGCTGAAATCTATCACAGCAGATTTTGCATAAAATTGTCATGAGGATCACATGAATGGACAGAGGTTAGGGTACGAAGAAATTTGTAAAAGCTGAAATCTATCTCATAGCAAATTTTGCATAAAATTGTCATTAGGTTGACATAAATGGAAAGAGGTTAGCTACGAAGAAATTTGTAAAAGCACAAATCTATCATATAGCAAATTTTTCATAAAATTGTCATTAGGATCACATAAATGGAAAGAGGTTAGGGTACGAAGAAATTTGTAAAAGCAGAAATCTGTCCCACAGCAAATTTTGCATAAAATTGTCATTAGGATCACATGAATGGAAAGAGGTTAGGGTACGAAGAAATTTGTAAAAGCTGAAATCTATCTCATAGCAAATTTTGCATAAAATTGTCATTAGGTTGACATAAATGGAAAGAGGTTAGGTACGAAGAAATTTGTAAAAGCACAAATCTATCATATAGCAAATTTTTCATAAAATTGTCATTAGGATCACATAAATGGAAAGAGGTTAGGGTACGAAGAAATTTGTAAAAGCTGAAATCTATCACAGCAGATTTTGCATAAAATTGTCATTAGGATCACATGAATGGAAAGAGGTTAGGGTACGAAGAAATTTGTAAAAGCACAAATCTATCACATAGCAGATTTTGCATAAAATTGTCATTAGGATCACATGAATGGACAGAGGTTAGGGTACGAAGAAATTTGTAAAAGCTGAAATCTATCTCATAGCAAATTTTGCATAAAATTGTCATTAGGTTGACATAAATGGAAAGAGGTTAGGTACGAAGAAATTTGTAAAAGCACAAATCTATCATATAGCAAATTTTTCATAAAATTGTCATTAGGATCACATAAATGGAAAGAGGTTAGGGTACGAAGAAATTTGTAAAAGCTGAAATCTATCACAGCAGATTTTGCATAAAATTGTCATTAGGAACACATGAATGGAAAGAGGTTAGGGTACGAAGAAATTTGTAAAAGCACAAATCTATCACATAGCAGATTTTGCATAAAATTGTCATTAGGATCACATAAATGGAAAGAGGTTAGGGTACGAAGAAATTTGTAAAAGCAGAAATCTGTCCCACAGCAAATTTTGCATAAAATTGTCATTAGGATCACATGAATGAAAGAGGTTAGGGTACGAAGAAATTTGTAAAAGCTGAAATCTATCTCATAGCAAATTTTGCATAAAATTGTCATTAGGTTGACATAAATGGAAAGAGGTTAGGTACGAAGAAATTTGTAAAAGCACAAATCTATCATATAGCAAATTTTTCATAAAATTGTCATTAGGATCACATAAATGGAAAGAGGTTAGGGTACGAAGAAATTTGTAAAAGCAGAAATCTGTCCCACAGCAAATTTTGCATAAAATTGTCATTAGGATCACATGAATGAAAGAGGTTAGGGTACGAAGAAATTTGTAAAAGCACAAATCTATCACATAGCAGATTTTGCATAAAATTGTCATTAGGATCACATAAATGGAAAGAGGTTAGGGTACGAAGAAATTTGTAAAAGCAGAAATCTGTCCCACAGCAAATTTTGCATAAAATTGTCATTAGGATCACATGAATGAAAGAGGTTAGGGTACGAAGAAATTTGTAAAAGCTGAAATCTATCTCATAGCAAATTTTGCATAAAATTGTCATTAGGTTGACATAAATGGAAAGAGGTTAGGTACGAAGAAATTTGTAAAAGCACAAATCTATCATATAGCAAATTTTTCATAAAATTGTCATTAGGATCACATAAATGGAAAGAGGTTAGGGTACGAAGAAATTTGTAAAAGCAGAAATCTGTCCCACAGCAAATTTTGCATAAAATTGTCATTAGGATCACATGAATGAAAGAGGTTAGGGTACGAAGAAATTTGTAAAAGCACAAATCTATCATATAGCAAATTTTTCATAAAATTGTCATTAGGATCACATAAATGGAAAGAGGTTAGGGTACGAAGAAATTTGTAAAAGCAGAAATCTGTCCCACAGCAAATTTTGCATAAAATTGTCATTAGGATCACATGAATGAAAGAGGTTAGGGTACGAAGGAATTTGTAAAAGCTGAAATCTATCTCATAGCAAATTTTGCATAAAATTGTAATTAGGTTGACATAAATGGAAAGAGGTTAGGTACGAAGAAATTTGTAAAAGCACAAATCTATCATATAGCAAATTTTTCATAAAATTGTCATTAGGATCACATAAATGGAAAGAGGTTAGGGTACGAAGAAATTTGTAAAAGCTGAAATCTATCACAGCAGATTTTGCATAAAATTGTCATTAGGAACACATGAATGGAAAGAGGTTAGGGTACGAAGAAATTTGTAAAAGCTGAAATCTATCTCATAGCAAATTTTGCATAAAATTGTCATTAGGTTGACATAAATGGAAAGAGGTTAGGTACGAAGAAATTTGTAAAAGCACAAATCTATCATATAGCAAATTTTTCATAAAATTGTCATTAGGATCACATAAATGGAAAGAGGTTAGGGTACGAAGAAATTTGTAAAAGCAGAAATCTGTCCCACAGCAAATTTTGCATAAAATTGTCATTAGGATCACATGAATGAAAGAGGTTAGGGTACGAAGAAATTTGTAAAAGCACAAATCTATCACATAGCAGATTTTGCATAAAATTGTCATTAGGATCACATGAATGGAAAGAGGTTAGGGTACGAAGGAATTTGTAAAAGCTCAAATCTATCGCATAGCAGATTTTGCATAAAATTGTCATTAGGATCACATGAATGGAAAGAGGTTAGGGTACGAAGAAATTTGTAAAAGCTGAAATCTATCACATAGCAGATTTTGCATAAAATTGTCATTAGGATCACGTAAATGGAAAGAGGTTAGGGTACGAAGAAATTTGTAAAAGCACAAATCTATCACAGCAGATTTTGCTTAAAATTGTCATTAGGATCACATGAATGGAAAGTGGTTAGGGTACGAAGAAATTTGTAAAAGCAGAAATCTATCACATAGCAGATTTTGCATAAAATTGTCATTAGGATCACGTAAATGGAAAGAGGTTAGGGTGCGAAGAAATTTGTAAAAGCACAAATCTATCACAGCAGATTTTGCTTAAAATTGTCATTAGGATCACATGAATGGAAAGTGGTTAGGGTACGAAGAAATTTGTAAAAGCTGAAATCTATCACAGCGGATTTTGCATAAAATTGTCATTAGGATCACATGAATGGAAAGAGGTTAGGGTACGAAGAAATTTGTAAAAGCAGAAATCTGTCTCATAGCAAATTTTGCATAAAATTGTCATTAGGATCACATAAATGGAAAGATGTTAGGTACGAAGAAATTTGTAAAAGCACAAATCTATCATATAGCAAATTTTGCATAAAATTGTCATTAGGATCACATGAATGGAAAGTGGTTAGGGTACGAAGAAATTTGTAAAAGCACAAATCTATCACAGCAGATTTTGCATAAAATTGTCATTAGGATCACATGAATGGAAAGAGGTTAGGTACGAAGAAATTTGTAAAAGCACAAATCTATCACATAGCAGATTTTGCATAAAATTGTCATTAGGATCACATAAATGGAAAGAGGTTAGTGTACGAAGAAATTTGTAAAAGCAGAAATCTGTCCCACAGCAGATTTTGCATAAAATTGTCATTAGGATCACATGAATGGAAAGAGGTTAGGGTACGAAGAAATTTGTAAAAGCACTAATCTATCACATAGCAGATTTTGCATAAAATTGTCATTAGGATCACATAAATGGAAAGAGGTTAGGGTACGAAGAAATTTGTAAAAGCAGAAATCTATCACATAGCAGATTTTGCATAAAATTGTCATTAGGATCACATAAATGGAAAGAGGTTAGGGTACGAAGAAATTTGTAAAAGCAGAAATCGATCACATAGCAGATTTTGCATAAAATTGTCATTAGGATCACGTAAATGGAAAGAGGTTAGGGTACGAAGAAATTTGTAAAAGCACAAATCTATCACATAGCAGATTTTGCATAAAATTGTCATTAGGATCACATGAATGGAAGAAGGTTAGGGTACGTAGAAATTTGTTAAAGCACAAATCTATTACAGCAGATTTTGCATAAAATTTTCATTAGGATCACGTGAATGGAAAGAAGTTAGGGTACGAAGAAATTTGTAAAAGCACAAATCTATCACATAGCAGATTTTGCATAAAATTGTCATTAGGATCACATAAATGGAAAGAGGTTAGGGTACGAAGAAATTTGTAAAAGCACAAATCTATCACATAGCAGATTTTGCATAAAATTGTCATTAGGATCACATAAATGGAAAGAGGTTAGGGTACGAAGAAATTTGTAAAAGCAGAAATCTATCACATAGCAGATTTTGCATAAAATTGTCATTAGGATCACATAAATGGAAAGAGGTTAGGGTACGAAGAAATTTGTAAAAGCAGAAATCTGTCCCATAGAAAATTTTGCATAAAATTGTCATTAGGATCACATGAATGGAAAGAGGTTAGGGTACGAAGAAATTTGTAAAAGCACAAATCTATTACATAGCAGATTTTGCATAAAATTGTCATTAGGATCACATGAATGGAAGAAGGTTAGGGTACGTAGAAATTTGTTAAAGCACAAATCTATTACAGCAGATTTTGCATAAAATTTTCATTAGGATCACATGAATGGAAAGAAGTTAGGGTACGAAGAAATTTGTAAAAGCACAAATCTATCACATAGCAGATTTTGCATAAAATTGTCATTAGGATCACATGAATGGAAAGAGGTTAGGGTACGAAGAAATTTGTAAAAGCAGAAATCTGTCCCACAGCAGATTTTGCATAAAATTGTCATTAGGATCACATGAATGGAAAGAGGTTAGGTACGAAGAAATTTGTAAAAGCAGAAATCTATCACATAGCAGATTTTGCATAAAATTGTCATTAGGATCACATGAATGGAAAGAGGTTAGGGTACGAAGGAATTTGTAAAAGCACAAATCTATCATATAGCAAATTTTTCATAAAATTGTCATTAGGATCACATAAATGGAAAGAGGTTAGGGTACGAAGAAATTTGTAAAAGCAGAAATCTGTCCCACAGCAAATTTTGCATAAAATTGTCATTAGGATCACATGAATGAAAGAGGTTAGGGTACGAAGGAATTTGTAAAAGCTGAAATCTATCTCATAGCAAATTTTGCATAAAATTGTCATTAGGTTGACATAAATGGAAAGAGGTTAGGTACGAAGAAATTTGTAAAAGCACAAATCTATCATATAGCAAATTTTTCATAAAATTGTCATTAGGATCACATAAATGGAAAGAGGTTAGGGTACGAAGAAATTTGTAAAAGCTGAAATCTATCACAGCAGATTTTGCATAAAATTGTCATTAGGAACACATGAATGGAAAGAGGTTAGGGTACGAAGAAATTTGTAAAAGCTGAAATCTATCTCATAGCAAATTTTGCATAAAATTGTCATTAGGTTGACATAAATGGAAAGAGGTTAGGTACGAAGAAATTTGTAAAAGCACAAATCTATCATATAGCAAATTTTTCATAAAATTGTCATTAGGATCACATAAATGGAAAGAGGTTAGGGTACGAAGAAATTTGTAAAAGCAGAAATCTGTCCCACAGCAAATTTTGCATAAAATTGTCATTAGGATCACATGAATGAAAGAGGTTAGGGTACGAAGAAATTTGTAAAAGCACAAATCTATCACATAGCAGATTTTGCATAAAATTGTCATTAGGATCACATGAATGGAAAGAGGTTAGGGTACGAAGGAATTTGTAAAAGCTCAAATCTATCGCATAGCAGATTTTGCATAAAATTGTCATTAGGATCACATGAATGGAAAGAGGTTAGGGTACGAAGAAATTTGTAAAAGCTGAAATCTATCACATAGCAGATTTTGCATAAAATTGTCATTAGGATCACGTAAATGGAAAGAGGTTAGGGTACGAAGAAATTTGTAAAAGCACAAATCTATCACAGCAGATTTTGCTTAAAATTGTCATTAGGATCACATGAATGGAAAGTGGTTAGGGTACGAAGAAATTTGTAAAAGCAGAAATCTATCACATAGCAGATTTTGCATAAAATTGTCATTAGGATCACGTAAATGGAAAGAGGTTAGGGTGCGAAGAAATTTGTAAAAGCACAAATCTATCACAGCAGATTTTGCTTAAAATTGTCATTAGGATCACATGAATGGAAAGTGGTTAGGGTACGAAGAAATTTGTAAAAGCAGAAATCTATGGCATAGCAGATTTTGCATAAAATTGTCATTAGGATCACATGAATGGAAAGAGGTTAGGGTACGAAGAAATTTGTAAAAGCAGAAATCTGTCTCATAGCAAATTTTGCATAAAATTGTCATTAGGATCACATAAATGGAAAGAGGTTAGGTACGAAGAAATTTGTAAAAGCACAAATCTATCATATAGCAAATTTTGCATAAAATTGTCATTAGGATCACATGAATGGAAAGTGGTTAGGGTACGAAGAAATTTGTAAAAGCACAAATCTATCACAGCAGATTTTGCATAAAATTGTCATTAGGATCACATGAATGGAAAGAGGTTAGGTACGAAGAAATTTGTAAAAGCACAAATCTATCACATAGCAGATTTTGCATAAAATTGTCATTAGGATCACATAAATGGAAAGAGGTTAGTGTACGAAGAAATTTGTAAAAGCAGAAATCTGTCCCACAGCAGATTTTGCATAAAATTGTCATTAGGATCACATGAATGGAAAGAGGTTAGGGTACGAAGAAATTTGTAAAAGCACAAATCTATCACATAGCAGATTTTGCATAAAATTGTCATTAGGATCACATAAATGGAAAGAGGTTAGGGTACGAAGAAATTTGTAAAAGCAGAAATCTATCACATAGCAGATTTTGCATAAAATTGTCATTAGGATCACATAAATGGAAAGAGGTTAGGGTACGAAGAAATTTGTAAAAGCAGAAATCGATCACATAGCAGATTTTGCATAAAATTGTCATTAGGATCACGTAAATGGAAAGAGGTTAGGGTACGAAGAAATTTGTAAAAGCACAAATCTATCACATAGCAGATTTTGCATAAAATTGTCATTAGGATCACATGAATGGAAGAAGGTTAGGGTACGTAGAAATTTGTTAAAGCACAAATCTATTACAGCAGATTTTGCATAAAATTTTCATTAGGATCACATAAATGGAAAGAGGTTAGGGTACGAAGAAATTTGTAAAAGCAGAAATCTATCACATAGCAGATTTTGCATAAAATTGTCATTAGGATCACGTAAATGGAAAGAGGTTAGGGTACGAAGAAATTTGTAAAAGCACAAATCTATCACATAGCAGATTTTGCATAAAATTGTCATTAGGATCACATAAATGGAAAGAGGTTAGGGTACGAAGAAATTTGTAAAAGCAGAAATCTATCACATAGCAGATTTTGCATAAAATTGTCATTAGGATCACATAAATGGAAAGAGGTTAGGGTACGAAGAAATTTGTAAAAGCAGAAATCTGTCCCACAGCAGATTTTGCATAAAATTGTCATTAGGATCACATGAATGGAAAGAGGTTAGGTACGAAGAAATTTGTAAAAGCAGAAATCTATCACATAGCAGATTTTGTATAAAATTGTCATTAGGATCACGTAAATGGAAAGAGGTTAGGGTACGAAGAAATTTGTAAAAGCAAAATCTGTCCCATAGAAAATTTTGCATAAAATTGTCATTAGGATCACATGAATGGAAGAAGGTTAGGGTAGGAAGAAATTTGTTAAAGCACAAATCTATTACAGCAGATTTTGCATAAAATTTTCATTAGGATCACATGAATGGAAAGCGGTTAGGGTACGAAGAAATTTGTAAAAGCTGAAATCTATCCCATATCAAATTTTGCATAAAATTGTCATTAGGATCACATGAATGGACAGAGGTTAGGGTACGAAGAAATTTGTAAAAGCACAAATATATCACATAGCAGATTTTGCATAAAATTGTCATTAGGATCACATAAATGGAAAGCGGTTAGGGTACGAAGAAATTTGTAAAAGCACAAATCTATCCCATATCAAATTTTGCATAAAATTGTCATTAGGATCACATGAATGGACAGAGGTTAGGGTACGAAGAAATTTGTAAAAGCACAAATATATCACATAGCAGATTTTGCATAAAATTGTCATTAGGATCACATGAATGGACAGAGGTTAGGGCACGAAGAAATTTGTAAAAGCAGAAATCTGTCCAATAGCAAATTTTGCATAAAATTATCATTAGGATCACATGAATGGAAAGAGGTTAGGGTACGAAGAAATTTGTAAAAGCACAAATCTATCACATAGCAGATTTTGCATAAAATTGTCATTAGCATCACATAAATGAAAGAGGTTAGGGTACGAAGAAATTTGTAAAAGCACAAATCTATCACATAGCAGATTTTGCATAAAATTGTCATTAGGATCACATAAATGGAAAGAGGTTAGGGTACGAAGAAATTTGTAAAAGCAGAAATCTGTCCCATAGAAAATTTTGCATAAAATTGTCATTAGGATCACTTGAATGGAAGAAGGTTGGGGTAGGAAGAAATTTGTAAAAGCACAAATCTATCACATAGCAGATTTTGCATAAAATTGTCATTAGGATCACATAAATGGAAAGAGGTTAGGGTACGAAGAAATTTGTAAAAGCAGAAATCTGTCCCATAGAAAATTTTGCATAAAATTGTCATTAGGATCACTTGAATGGAAGAAGGTTGGGGTACGAAGAAATTTGTTAAAGCACAAATCTATCACATAGCAGATTTTGCATAAAATTGTCATTAGGATCACATAAATGGAAAGAGGTTAGGGTACGAAGAAATTTGTAAAAGCAGAAATCTGTCCCATAGAAAATTTTGCATAAAATTGTCATTAGGATCACATGAATGGAAGAAGGTTAGTGTACAAAGAAATTTGTAAAAGCTGAAATCTATCACAGCAGATTTTGCTTAAAATAGTCATTAGGATCACATGAATGGAAAGGGGTTAGGGTACGAAGAAATTTGTAAAATCACAAATCTATCATAGCAGATTTTGCATAAAATTGTCATTAGGATCACATGAATGGAAAGAGGTTAGGTACGAAGAAATTTGTAAAAGCAGAAATCTATCACATAGCAGATTTTGTATAAAATTGTCATTAGGATCACGTAAATGGAAAGAGGTTGGGGTACGAAGAAATTTGTAAAAGCAGAAATCTGTCCCATAGAAAATTTTGCATAAAATTGTCATTAGGATCACATGAATGGAAGAAGGTTAGGGTACGAAGAAATTTGTTAAAGCACAAATCTATCACATAGCAGATTTTGCATAAAATTGTCATTAGGATCACATAAATGGAAAGAGGTTAGGGTACGAAGAAATTTGTAAAAGCAGAAATCTGTCCCATAGAAAATTTTGCATAAAATTGTCATTAGGATCACATGAATGGAAGAAGGTTAGTGTACAAAGAAATTTGTAAAAGCTGAAATCTATCACAGCAGATTTTGCTTAAAATAGTCATTAGGATCACATGAATGGAAAGGGGTTAGGGTACGAAGAAATTTGTAAAATCACAAATCTATCATAGCAGATTTTGCATAAAATTGTCATTAGGATCACATGAATGGAAAGAGGTTAGGTACGAAGAAATTTGTAAAAGCAGAAATCTATCACATAGCAGATTTTGTATAAAATTGTCATTAGGATCACGTAAATGGAAAGAGGTTAGGGTACGAAGAAATTTGTAAAAGCAGAAATCTGTCCCATAGAAAATTTTGCATAAAATTGTCATTAGGATCACATGAATGGAAGAAGGTTAGGGTACGAAGAAATTTGTTAAAGCACAAATCTATCACATAGCAGATTTTGCATAAAATTGTCATTAGGATCACATAAATGGAAAGAGGTTAGGGTACGAAGAAATTTGTAAAAGCAGAAATCTGTCCCATAGAAAATTTTGCATAAAATTGTCATTAGGATCACATGAATGGAAGAAGGTTAGTGTACAAAGAAATTTGTAAAAGCTGAAATCTATCACAGCAGATTTTGCTTAAAATAGTCATTAGGATCACATGAATGGAAAGGGGTTAGGGTACGAAGAAATTTGTAAAATCACAAATCTATCATAGCAGATTTTGCATAAAATTGTCATTAGGATCACATGAATGGAAAGAGGTTAGGTACGAAGAAATTTGTAAAAGCAGAAATCTATCACATAGCAGATTTTGTATAAAATTGTCATTAGGATCACGTAAATGGAAAGAGGTTGGGGTACGAAGAAATTTGTAAAAGCACAAATCTATCACATAGCAGATTTTGCATAAAATTGTCATTAGGATCACATAAATGGAAAGAGGTTAGGGTACGAAGAAATTTGTAAAAGCAAAATCTGTCCCATAGAAAATTTTGCATAAAATTTTCATTTGGATCACATGAATGGAATAAGGTTAGGGTACGAAGAAATTTGTTAAAGCACAAATCTATCACATAGCAGATTTTGCATAAAATTATCATTAGGATCACATGAATGGAAAGAGGTTAGGGTACGAAGAAATTTGTAAAAGCACAAATCTATCACCTAGCAGATTTTGCATAAAATTGTCATTAGGATCACATAAATGGAAAGTGGTTAGGGTACGAAGAAATTTGTAAAAGCAGAAATCTGTCCCATAGAAAATTTTGCATAAAATTCTCATTAGGATCACATGAATGGAAGAAGGTTAGGGTACGAAGAAATTTGTTAAAGCACAAATCTATTACAGCAGATTTTGCATAAAATTTTTATTAGGATCACATGAATGGAAAGAGGTTAGGGTACGAAGAAATTTGTAAAAGCACAAATCTATCACATAGCAGATTTTGCATAAAATTGTCATTAGGATCACATAAATGGAAAGAGGTTAGGGTACGAAAAAATTTTTAAAAGCACAAATCTGTCACATAGCAGATTTTGCATAAAATTGTCATTAGGATCACATAAATGGAAAGCGGTTAGGGTACGAAGAAATTTGTAAAAGCTGAAATCTATCCCATATCAAATTTTGCATAAAATTGTCATTAGGATCACATGAATGGACAGAGGTTAGGGTACGAAGAAATTTGTAAAAGCACAAATCTATCATATAGCAAATTTTGCATAAAATTGTCATTAGGATCACATAAATGGAAAGAGGTTAGGGTGCGAAGAAATTTGTAAAAGCAGAAATCTATCCCATATCAAATTTTGCATAAAATTGTCATTAGGATCACATGAATGGACAGAGGTTAGGGTACGAAGAAATTTGTAAAAGCACAAACCTATCATATAGCAAATTTTGCATAAAATTGTCATTAGGATCACATAAATGGAAAGAGGTTAGGGTGCGAAGAAATTTGTAAAAGCAGAAATCTGTCCAATAGCAAATTTTGCATAAAATTATCATTAGGATCACATGAATGGAAAGAGGTTAGGGTACGAAGAAATTTGTAAAAGCAGAAATCTATCACAGCAGATTTTGCATAAGATTGTCATTAGGATCACATGAATGGAAAGAGGTTAGGGTACGAAGAAATTTGTAAAAGCACAAATCTATCACATAACAGATTTTGCATAAAATTGTCAATAGGATCACATGAATGGAAAGTGTTTAGGGTACGAAGAAATTTGTAAAAGCACAAATCTATCACAGCAGATTTTGCATAAAATTGTCACTAGGATCACATGAATGGTAAGAGGTTAGGGTACGAAGAAATTTGTAAAAGCTGAAATCTATCACAGCAGATTTTGCATAAAATTGTCATTAGGATCACATGAATGGAAAGAGGTTAGGGTACGAAGAAATTTGTAAAAGCTGAAATCTATCACGGCAGATTTTGCATAAAATTGTCATTAGGATCACATGAATGGAAAGAGGTTAGGGTGCGAAGAAATTTGTAAAAGCACAAATCTATCCCATATCAAATTTTGCATAAAATTGTCATTAGGATCACATGAATGGACAGAGGTTAGGGTACGAAGAAATTTGTAAAAGCACAAATCTATCATATAGCAAATTTTGCATAAAATTGTCATTAGGATCACATAAATGGAAAGAGGTTAGGGTGCGAAGAAATTTGTAAAAGCAGAAATCTGTCCAATAGCAAATTTTGCATAAAATTGTCATTAGGATCACATGAACGGAAAGAGGTTAGGGTACGAAGAAATTTGTAAAAGCAGAAATCTGTCCCATAGCAAATTTTGCATAAAATTGTCATTAGGATCACATGAATGGAAAGAGGTTAGGTACGAAGAAATTTGTAAAAGCAGAAATCTATCACAGCAGATTTTGCATAAGATTGTCATTAGGATCACATGAATGGAAAGAGGTTAGGGTACGAAGAAATTTGTAAAAGCACAAATCTATCACATAGCAGATTTTGCATAAAATTGTCATTAGGATCACATAAATGGAAAGAGGTTAGGGTACGAAGAAATTTGTAAAAGCACAAATCTATCACATAGCAGATTTTGCATAAAATTGTCATTAGGATCACATGAATGGAAAGAGGTTAAGGTACGAAGAAATTTGTAAAAGCTGAAATCTATCCCATAGCAAATTTTGCATAAAATTGTCATTAGGTTCACATAAATCGAAAGAGGTTAGGTACGAAGAAATTTGTAAAAGCACAAATCTATCATATAGCAAATTTTTCATAAAATTGTCATTAGGATCACATAAATGGAAAGCGGTTAGGGTACGAAGAAATTTGTAAAAGCAGAAATCTGTCCCACAGCAAATTCTGCATAAAATTGTCATTAGGATCACATGAATGGAAAGAGGTTAGGGTACGAAGAAATTTGTAAAAGCTGAAATCTATCATATAGCAAATTTTGCATAAGATTGTCATGAGGATCACATGAATGGACATAGGTTAGGGTACGAAGAAATTTGTAAAAGCTGAAATCTATCCATAGCAAATTTTGCATAAAATTGTCATTAGGATCACATAAATGGAAAGCGGTTAGGGTACGGAGAAATTTGTAAAAGCAGAAATCTATCACAGCAGATTTTGCATAAGTTGTCATTAGGATCACATGAATGGAAAGAGGTTAGGGTACGAAGAAATTTGTAAAAGCACAAATATATCACATAGCAGATTTTGCATAAAATTGTCATTAGGATCACATAAATGGAAAGAGGTTAGGGTACGAAGAAATTTTTAAAAGCACAAATCTGTCACATAGCAGATTTTGCATAAAATTGTCATTAGGATCACATAAATGGAAAGCGGTTAGGGTACGAAGAAATTTGTAAAAGCAGAAATCTATAACAGCAAATTTTGCATAAGATTGTCATTAGGATCACATGAATGGAAAGAGGTTAGGGTACGAAGAAATTTGTAAAAGCACAAATCTATCACATAGCAGATTTTGCATAAAATTGTCATTAGGATCACATAAATGGAAAGAGGTTAGGGTACGAAGAAATTTTTAAAAGCACAAATTTGTCACATAGCAGATTTTGCATAAAATTGTCATTAGGATCACATAAATGGAAAGAGGTTAGGGTACGAAGAAATTTGTAAAAGCACAAATCTATCACATGGCAGATTTTGCATAAAATTGTCATTAGGAACACATAAATGGAAAGAGATTAGGGTACGAAGAAATTTGTAAAAGCACAAATCTATCACATAGCAGATTTTGCATAAAATTGTCATTAGGAACACATAAATGGAAAGAGGTTAGGGTACGAAGAAATTTTTAAAAGCACAAATTTGTCACATAGCAGATTTTGCATAAAATTGTCATTAGGATCACATAAATGGAAAGAGGTTAGGGTACGAAGAAATTTGTAAAAGCACAAATCTATCACATGGCAGATTTTGCATAAAATTGTCATTAGGAACACATAAATGGAAAGAGGTTAGGGTACGAAGAAATTTGTAAAAGCACAAATCTATCACATGGCAGATTTTGCATAAAATTGTCATTAGGAACACATAAATGGAAAGAGGTTAGGGTACGAAAAAATTTTTAAAAGCACAAATCTGTCACATAGCAGATTTTGCATAAAATTGTCATTAGGATCACATAAATGGAAAGAGGTTAGGGTACGAAGAAATTTGTAAAAGCACAAATCTATCACATGGCAGATTTTGCATAAAATTGTCATTAGGAACACATAAATGGAAATAGGTTAGGGTACGAAGAAATTTGTAAAAGCACAAATCTATCACATAGCAGATTTTGCATAAAATTGTCATTAGGAACACATAAATGGAAAGAGGTTAGGGTACGAAGAAATTTGTAAAAGCACAAATCTATCACATAGCAGATTTTGCATAAAATTGTCATTAGGATCACATAAATGGAAAGAGGTTAGGGTACGAAGAAATTTGTAAAAGCACAAATCTATCACAGCAGATTTTGTATAAAATTGTCATTAGGAACACATAAATGGAAAGAGGTTAGGGTACGAAGAAATTTGTAAAAGCACAAATCTATCACATAGCAGATTTTGCATAAAATTGTCATTAGGATCACATAAATGGAAAGAGGTTAGGGTACGAAGAAATTTGTAAAAGCACAAATCTATCACATAGCAGATTTTGCATAAAATTGTCATTAGGATCACATAAATGGAAAGAGGTTAGGGTACGAAGAAATTTGTAAAAGCACAAATCTATCACAGCAGATTTTGTATAAAATTGTCATTAGGATCGCATGAGTGGAAAGAGGTTAGGGTACGAAGAAATTTGTAAAAGCACATCACAGCAGATTTTGCTTAAAATTGTCAATAGGATCACATGAATGGAAAGTGTTTAGGGTACGAAGAAATTTGTAAAAGCACAAATCTATCACAGCAGATTTTGCATAAAATTGTCACTAGGATCACATGAATGGTAAGAGGTTAGGGTACGAAGAAATTTGTAAAAGCTGAAATCTATCACAGCAGATTTTGCATAAAATTGTCATTAGGATCACATGAATGGAAAGAGGTTAGGGTACGAAGAAATTTGTAAAAGCTGAAATCTATCACGGCAGATTTTGCATAAAATTGTCATTAGGATCACATGAATGGAAAGAAGTTAGGGTACGAAGAAATTTGTAAAAGCACAAATCTATCACATAGCAGATTTTGCATAAAATTGTCATTAGGATCACATAAATGGAAAGAGGTTAGGGTACGAAGAAATTTGTAAAAGCACAAATCTATCACATAGCAGATTTTGCATAAAATTGTCATTAGGATCACATAAATGGAAAGAGGTTAGGGTACGAAGAAATTTGTAAAAGCAGAAATCTATCACATAGCAGATTTTGCATAAAATTGTCATTAGGATCACATAAATGGAAAGAGGTTAGGGTACGAAGAAATTTGTAAAAGCAGAAATCTATCACATAGCAGATTTTGCATAAAATTGTCATTAGGATCACGTAAATGGAAAGAGGTTACGAAGAAATTTGTAAAAGCTGAAATCTATCCCATATCAAATTTTGCATAAAATTGTCATTAGGATCACATGAATGGAAAGAGGTTAGGGTGCGAAGAAATTTGTAAAAGCACAAATCTATCCCATATCAAATTTTGCATAAAATTGTCATTAGGATCACATAAATGGAAAGAGGTTAGGGTACGAAGAAATTTGTAAAAGCAGAAATCTGTCCAATAGCAAATTTTGCATAAAATTATCATTAGGATCACATGAATGGAAAGAGGTTAGGGTCCGAAGATATTTGTAAAAGCACAAATCTATCACATAGCAGATTTTGAATAAAATTGTCATTAGGAACACATAAATGGAAAGAGGTTAGGGTACGAAGAAATTTGTAAAAGCACAAATCTATCATATAGCAAATTTTGCATAAAATTGTCATTAGGATCACATAAATGTTAAGCGGTTAGGGTACGAAGAAATTTGTAAAAGCTGAAATCTATCCCATATCAAATTTTGCATAAAATTGTCATTAGGATCACATGAATGGAAAGAGGTTAGGGTGCGAAGAAATTTGTAAAAGCACAAATCTATCCCATATCAAATTTTGCATAAAATTGTCATTAGGATCACATAAATGGAAAGAGGTTAGGGTACGAAGAAATTTGTAAAAGCACAAATCTATCACAGCAGATTTTGTATAAAATTGTCATTAGGATCGCATGAGTGGAAAGAGGTTAGGGTACGAAGAAATTTGTAAAAGCACATCACAGCAGATTTTGCTTAAAATTGTCAATAGGATCACATGAATGGAAAGTGTTTAGGGTACGAAGAAATTTGTAAAAGCACAAATCTATCACAGCAGATTTTGCATAAAATTGTCACTAGGATCACATGAATGGAAAGAGGTTAGGGTACGAAGAAATTTGTAAAAGCTGAAATCTATCACAGCAGATTTTGCATAAAATTGTCATTAGGATCACATGAATGGAAAGAGGTTAGGGTACGAAGAAATTTGTAAAAGCTGAAATCTATCACGGCAGATTTTGCATAAAATTGTCATTAGGATCACATGAATGGAAAGAGGTTAGGGTACGAAGAAATTTGTAAAAGCACAAATCTATCACATAGCAGATTTTGCATAAAATTGTCATGAGGATCACATGAATGGACAGAGGTTAGGGTACGAAGAAATTTGTAAAAGCTGAAATCTATCTCATAGCAAATTTTGCATAAAATTGTCATTAGGTTGACATAAATGGAAAGAGGTTAGGTACGAAGAAATTTGTAAAAGCACAAATCTATCATATAGCAAATTTTTCATAAAATTGTCATTAGGATCACATAAATGGAAAGAGGTTAGGGTACGAAGAAATTTGTAAAAGCAGAAATCTGTCCCATAGCAAATTTTGCATAAAATTGTCATTAGGATCACATGAATGGAAAGAGGTTAGGGTACGAAGAAATTTGTAAAAGCTGAAATCTATCTCATAGCAAATTTTGCATAAAATTGTCATTAGGTTGACATAAATGGAAAGAGGTTAGGTACGAAGAAATTTGTAAAAGCACAAATCTATCATATAGCAAATTTTTCATAAAATTGTCATTAGGATCACATAAATGGAAAGAGGTTAGGGTACGAAGAAATTTGTAAAAGCAGAAATCTGTCCCACAGCAAATTTTGCATAAAATTGTCATTAGGATCACATGAATGAAAGAGGTTAGGGTACGAAGAAATTTGTAAAAGCACAAATCTATCACATAGCAGATTTTGCATAAAATTGTCATTAGGATCACATAAATGGAAAGAGGTTAGGGTACGAAGAAATTTGTAAAAGCACAAATCTATCACATAGCAGATTTTGCATAAAATTGTCATTAGGATCACATAAATGGAAAGAGGTTAGGGTACGAAGAAATTTGTAAAAGCACAAATCTATCACATAGCAGATTTTGCATAAAATTGTCATTAGGATCACGTAAATGGAAAGAGGTTAGGGTACGAAGAAATTTGTAAAAGCACAAATCTATCACAGCAGATTTTGCTTAAAATTGTCATTAGGATCACATGAATGGAAAGAGGTTAGGGTACGAAGGAATTTGTAAAAGCTCAAATCTATCGCATAGCAGATTTTGCATAAAATTGTCATTAGGATCACATGAATGGAAAGAGGTTAGGGTACGAAGAAATTTGTAAAAGCACAAATCTATCACATAGCAGATTTTGCATAAAATTGTCATTAGGATCACATAAATGGAAAGAGGTTAGGGTACGAAGAAATTTGTAAAAGCAGAAATCTATCACATAGCAGATTTTGCATAAAATTGTCATTAGGATCACATAAATGGAAAGAGGTTAGGGTACGAAGAAATTTGTAAAAGCAGAAATCTATCACATAGCAGATTTTGCATAAAATTGTCATTAGGATCACGTAAATGGAAAGAGGTTACGAAGAAATTTGTAAAAGCTGAAATCTATCCCATATCAAATTTTGCATAAAATTGTCATTAGGATCACATGAATGGAAAGAGGTTAGGGTGCGAAGAAATTTGTAAAAGCACAAATCTATCCCATATCAAATTTTGCATAAAATTGTCATTAGGATCACATGAATGGACAGAGGTTAGGGTACGAAGAAATTTGTAAAAGCACAAATCTATCATATAGCAAATTTTGCATAAAATTGTCATTAGGAACACATAAATGGAAAGAGGTTAGGGTACGAAGAAATTTGTAAAAGCACAAATCTATCATATAGCAAATTTTGCATAAAATTGTCATTAGGATCACATAAATGGAAAGCGGTTAGGGTACGAAGAAATTTGTAAAAGCAGAAATCTGTCCAATAGCAAATTTTGCATAAAATTATCATTAGGATCACATGAATGGAAAGAGGTTAGGGTCCGAAGATATTTGTAAAAGCACAAATCTATCACATAGCAGATTTTGAATAAAATTGTCATTAGGAACACATAAATGGAAAGAGGTTAGGGTACGAAGAAATTTGTAAAAGCACAAATCTATCATATAGCAAATTTTGCATAAAATTGTCATTAGGATCACATAAATGGAAAGCGGTTAGGGTACGAAGAAATTTGTAAAAGCTGAAATCTATCCCATATCAAATTTTGCATAAAATTGTCATTAGGATCACATGAATGGAAAGAGGTAAGGGTGCGAAGAAATTTGTAAAAGCACAAATCTATCCCATATCAAATTTTGCATAAAATTGTCATTAGGATCACATGAATGGACAGAGGTTAGGGTACGAAGAAATTTGTAAAAGCACAAATCTATCATATAGCAAATTTTGCATAAAATTGTCATTAGGATCACATAAATGGAAAGAGGTTAGGGTGCGAAGAAATTTGTAAAAGCACAAATCTATCACATAGCAGATTTTGCATAAAATTGTCATTAGGATCACATAAATGGAAAGAGGTTAGGGTACGAAGAAATTTGTAAAAGCACAAATCTATCACATAGCAGATTTTGCATAAAATTGTCATTAGGATCACATAAATGGAAAGAGGTTAGGGTACGAAGAAATTTGTAAAAGCACAAATCTATCACAGCAGATTTTGTATAAAATTGTCATTAGGATCGCATGAGTGGAAAGAGGTTAGGGTACGAAGAAATTTGTAAAAGCACATCACAGCAGATTTTGCTTAAAATTGTCAATAGGATCACATGAATGGAAAGTGTTTAGGGTACGAAGAAATTTGTAAAAGCACAAATCTATCACAGCAGATTTTGCATAAAATTGTCACTAGGATCACATGAATGGAAAGAGGTTAGGGTACGAAGAAATTTGTAAAAGCTGAAATCTATCACAGCAGATTTTGCATAAAATTGTCATGAGGATCACATGAATGGACAGAGGTTAGGGTACGAAGAAATTTGTAAAAGCTGAAATCTATCTCATAGCAAATTTTGCATAAAATTGTCATTAGGTTGACATAAATGGAAAGAGGTTAGCTACGAAGAAATTTGTAAAAGCACAAATCTATCATATAGCAAATTTTTCATAAAATTGTCATTAGGATCACATAAATGGAAAGAGGTTAGGGTACGAAGAAATTTGTAAAAGCAGAAATCTGTCCCACAGCAAATTTTGCATAAAATTGTCATTAGGATCACATGAATGGAAAGAGGTTAGGGTACGAAGAAATTTGTAAAAGCTGAAATCTATCTCATAGCAAATTTTGCATAAAATTGTCATTAGGTTGACATAAATGGAAAGAGGTTAGGTACGAAGAAATTTGTAAAAGCACAAATCTATCATATAGCAAATTTTTCATAAAATTGTCATTAGGATCACATAAATGGAAAGAGGTTAGGGTACGAAGAAATTTGTAAAAGCTGAAATCTATCACAGCAGATTTTGCATAAAATTGTCATTAGGATCACATGAATGGAAAGAGGTTAGGGTACGAAGAAATTTGTAAAAGCACAAATCTATCACATAGCAGATTTTGCATAAAATTGTCATGAGGATCACATGAATGGACAGAGGTTAGGGTACGAAGAAATTTGTAAAAGCTGAAATCTATCTCATAGCAAATTTTGCATAAAATTGTCATTAGGTTGACATAAATGGAAAGAGGTTAGGTACGAAGAAATTTGTAAAAGCACAAATCTATCATATAGCAAATTTTTCATAAAATTGTCATTAGGATCACATAAATGGAAAGAGGTTAGGGTACGAAGAAATTTGTAAAAGCTGAAATCTATCACAGCAGATTTTGCATAAAATTGTCATTAGGAACACATGAATGGAAAGAGGTTAGGGTACGAAGAAATTTGTAAAAGCACAAATCTATCACATAGCAGATTTTGCATAAAATTGTCATTAGGATCACATAAATGGAAAGAGGTTAGGGTACGAAGAAATTTGTAAAAGCAGAAATCTGTCCCACAGCAAATTTTGCATAAAATTGTCATTAGGATCACATGAATGAAAGAGGTTAGGGTACGAAGAAATTTGTAAAAGCTGAAATCTATCTCATAGCAAATTTTGCATAAAATTGTCATTAGGTTGACATAAATGGAAAGAGGTTAGGTACGAAGAAATTTGTAAAAGCACAAATCTATCATATAGCAAATTTTTCATAAAATTGTCATTAGGATCACATAAATGGAAAGAGGTTAGGGTACGAAGAAATTTGTAAAAGCAGAAATCTGTCCCACAGCAAATTTTGCATAAAATTGTCATTAGGATCACATGAATGAAAGAGGTTAGGGTACGAAGAAATTTGTAAAAGCACAAATCTATCACATAGCAGATTTTGCATAAAATTGTCATTAGGATCACATAAATGGAAAGAGGTTAGGGTACGAAGAAATTTGTAAAAGCAGAAATCTGTCCCACAGCAAATTTTGCATAAAATTGTCATTAGGATCACATGAATGAAAGAGGTTAGGGTACGAAGAAATTTGTAAAAGCTGAAATCTATCTCATAGCAAATTTTGCATAAAATTGTCATTAGGTTGACATAAATGGAAAGAGGTTAGGTACGAAGAAATTTGTAAAAGCACAAATCTATCATATAGCAAATTTTTCATAAAATTGTCATTAGGATCACATAAATGGAAAGAGGTTAGGGTACGAAGAAATTTGTAAAAGCAGAAATCTGTCCCACAGCAAATTTTGCATAAAATTGTCATTAGGATCACATGAATGAAAGAGGTTAGGGTACGAAGAAATTTGTAAAAGCACAAATCTATCATATAGCAAATTTTTCATAAAATTGTCATTAGGATCACATAAATGGAAAGAGGTTAGGGTACGAAGAAATTTGTAAAAGCAGAAATCTGTCCCACAGCAAATTTTGCGTAAAATTGTCATTAGGATCACATGAATGAAAGAGGTTAGGGTACGAAGGAATTTGTAAAAGCTGAAATCTATCTCATAGCAAATTTTGCATAAAATTGTAATTAGGTTGACATAAATGGAAAGAGGTTAGGTACGAAGAAATTTGTAAAAGCACAAATCTATCATATAGCAAATTTTTCATAAAATTGTCATTAGGATCACATAAATGGAAAGAGGTTAGGGTACGAAGAAATTTGTAAAAGCTGAAATCTATCACAGCAGATTTTGCATAAAATTGTCATTAGGAACACATGAATGGAAAGAGGTTAGGGTACGAAGAAATTTGTAAAAGCTGAAATCTATCTCATAGCAAATTTTGCATAAAATTGTCATTAGGTTGACATAAATGGAAAGAGGTTAGGTACGAAGAAATTTGTAAAAGCACAAATCTATCATATAGCAAATTTTTCATAAAATTGTCATTAGGATCACATAAATGGAAAGAGGTTAGGGTACGAAGAAATTTGTAAAAGCAGAAATCTGTCCCACAGCAAATTTTGCATAAAATTGTCATTAGGATCACATGAATGAAAGAGGTTAGGGTACGAAGAAATTTGTAAAAGCACAAATCTATCACATAGCAGATTTTGCATAAAATTGTCATTAGGATCACATGAATGGAAAGAGGTTAGGGTACGAAGGAATTTGTAAAAGCTCAAATCTATCGCATAGCAGATTTTGCATAAAATTGTCATTAGGATCACATGAATGGAAAGAGGTTAGGGTACGAAGAAATTTGTAAAAGCTGAAATCTATCACATAGCAGATTTTGCATAAAATTGTCATTAGGATCACGTAAATGGAAAGAGGTTAGGGTACGAAGAAATTTGTAAAAGCACAAATCTATCACAGCAGATTTTGCTTAAAATTGTCATTAGGATCACATGAATGGAAAGTGGTTAGGGTACGAAGAAATTTGTAAAAGCAGAAATCTATCACATAGCAGATTTTGCATAAAATTGTCATTAGGATCACGTAAATGGAAAGAGGTTAGGGTGCGAAGAAATTTGTAAAAGCACAAATCTATCACAGCAGATTTTGCTTAAAATTGTCATTAGGATCACATGAATGGAAAGTGGTTAGGGTACGAAGAAATTTGTAAAAGCTGAAATCTATCACAGCGGATTTTGCATAAAATTGTCATTAGGATCACATGAATGGAAAGAGGTTAGGGTACGAAGAAATTTGTAAAAGCAGAAATCTGTCTCATAGCAAATTTTGCATAAAATTGTCATTAGGATCACATAAATGGAAAGATGTTAGGTACGAAGAAATTTGTAAAAGCACAAATCTATCATATAGCAAATTTTGCATAAAATTGTCATTAGGATCACATGAATGGAAAGTGGTTAGGGTACGAAGAAATTTGTAAAAGCACAAATCTATCACAGCAGATTTTGCATAAAATTGTCATTAGGATCACATGAATGGAAAGAGGTTAGGTACGAAGAAATTTGTAAAAGCACAAATCTATCACATAGCAGATTTTGCATAAAATTGTCATTAGGATCACATAAATGGAAAGAGGTTAGTGTACGAAGAAATTTGTAAAAGCAGAAATCTGTCCCACAGCAGATTTTGCATAAAATTGTCATTAGGATCACATGAATGGAAAGAGGTTAGGGTACGAAGAAATTTGTAAAAGCACTAATCTATCACATAGCAGATTTTGCATAAAATTGTCATTAGGATCACATAAATGGAAAGAGGTTAGGGTACGAAGAAATTTGTAAAAGCAGAAATCTATCACATAGCAGATTTTGCATAAAATTGTCATTAGGATCACATAAATGGAAAGAGGTTAGGGTACGAAGAAATTTGTAAAAGCAGAAATCGATCACATAGCAGATTTTGCATAAAATTGTCATTAGGATCACGTAAATGGAAAGAGGTTAGGGTACGAAGAAATTTGTAAAAGCACAAATCTATCACATAGCAGATTTTGCATAAAATTGTCATTAGGATCACATGAATGGAAGAAGGTTAGGGTACGTAGAAATTTGTTAAAGCACAAATCTATTACAGCAGATTTTGCATAAAATTTTCATTAGGATCACGTGAATGGAAAGAAGTTAGGGTACGAAGAAATTTGTAAAAGCACAAATCTATCACATAGCAGATTTTGCATAAAATTGTCATTAGGATCACATAAATGGAAAGAGGTTAGGGTACGAAGAAATTTGTAAAAGCACAAATCTATCACATAGCAGATTTTGCATAAAATTGTCATTAGGATCACATAAATGGAAAGAGGTTAGGGTACGAAGAAATTTGTAAAAGCAGAAATCTATCACATAGCAGATTTTGCATAAAATTGTCATTAGGATCACATAAATGGAAAGAGGTTAGGGTACGAAGAAATTTGTAAAAGCAGAAATCTGTCCCATAGAAAATTTTGCATAAAATTGTCATTAGGATCACGTAAATGGAAAGAGGTTAGGGTACGAAGAAATTTGTAAAAGCACAAATCTATTACATAGCAGATTTTGCATAAAATTGTCATTAGGATCACATGAATGGAAGAAGGTTAGGGTACGTAGAAATTTGTTAAAGCACAAATCTATTACAGCAGATTTTGCATAAAATTTTCATTAGGATCACATGAATGGAAAGAAGTTAGGGTACGAAGAAATTTGTAAAAGCACAAATCTATCACATAGCAGATTTTGCATAAAATTGTCATTAGGATCACATGAATGGAAAGAGGTTAGGGTACGAAGAAATTTGTAAAAGCAGAAATCTGTCCCACAGCAGATTTTGCATAAAATTGTCATTAGGATCACATGAATGGAAAGAGGTTAGGTACGAAGAAATTTGTAAAAGCAGAAATCTATCACATAGCAGATTTTGCATAAAATTGTCATTAGGATCACATGAATGGAAAGAGGTTAGGGTACGAAGGAATTTGTAAAAGCACAAATCTATCATATAGCAAATTTTTCATAAAATTGTCATTAGGATCACATAAATGGAAAGAGGTTAGGGTACGAAGAAATTTGTAAAAGCAGAAATCTGTCCCACAGCAAATTTTGCATAAAATTGTCATTAGGATCACATGAATGAAAGAGGTTAGGGTACGAAGGAATTTGTAAAAGCTGAAATCTATCTCATAGCAAATTTTGCATAAAATTGTCATTAGGTTGACATAAATGGAAAGAGGTTAGGTACGAAGAAATTTGTAAAAGCACAAATCTATCATATAGCAAATTTTTCATAAAATTGTCATTAGGATCACATAAATGGAAAGAGGTTAGGGTACGAAGAAATTTGTAAAAGCTGAAATCTATCACAGCAGATTTTGCATAAAATTGTCATTAGGAACACATGAATGGAAAGAGGTTAGGGTACGAAGAAATTTGTAAAAGCTGAAATCTATCTCATAGCAAATTTTGCATAAAATTGTCATTAGGTTGACATAAATGGAAAGAGGTTAGGTACGAAGAAATTTGTAAAAGCACAAATCTATCATATAGCAAATTTTTCATAAAATTGTCATTAGGATCACATAAATGGAAAGAGGTTAGGGTACGAAGAAATTTGTAAAAGCAGAAATCTGTCCCACAGCAAATTTTGCATAAAATTGTCATTAGGATCACATGAATGAAAGAGGTTAGGGTACGAAGAAATTTGTAAAAGCACAAATCTATCACATAGCAGATTTTGCATAAAATTGTCATTAGGATCACATGAATGGAAAGAGGTTAGGGTACGAAGGAATTTGTAAAAGCTCAAATCTATCGCATAGCAGATTTTGCATAAAATTGTCATTAGGATCACATGAATGGAAAGAGGTTAGGGTACGAAGAAATTTGTAAAAGCTGAAATCTATCACATAGCAGATTTTGCATAAAATTGTCATTAGGATCACGTAAATGGAAAGAGGTTAGGGTACGAAGAAATTTGTAAAAGCACAAATCTATCACAGCAGATTTTGCTTAAAATTGTCATTAGGATCACATGAATGGAAAGTGGTTAGGGTACGAAGAAATTTGTAAAAGCAGAAATCTATCACATAGCAGATTTTGCATAAAATTGTCATTAGGATCACGTAAATGGAAAGAGGTTAGGGTGCGAAGAAATTTGTAAAAGCACAAATCTATCACAGCAGATTTTGCTTAAAATTGTCATTAGGATCACATGAATGGAAAGTGGTTAGGGTACGAAGAAATTTGTAAAAGCAGAAATCTATGGCATAGCAGATTTTGCATAAAATTGTCATTAGGATCACATGAATGGAAAGAGGTTAGGGTACGAAGAAATTTGTAAAAGCAGAAATCTGTCTCATAGCAAATTTTGCATAAAATTGTCATTAGGATCACATAAATGGAAAGAGGTTAGGTACGAAGAAATTTGTAAAAGCACAAATCTATCATATAGCAAATTTTGCATAAAATTGTCATTAGGATCACATGAATGGAAAGTGGTTAGGGTACGAAGAAATTTGTAAAAGCACAAATCTATCACAGCAGATTTTGCATAAAATTGTCATTAGGATCACATGAATGGAAAGAGGTTAGGTACGAAGAAATTTGTAAAAGCACAAATCTATCACATAGCAGATTTTGCATAAAATTGTCATTAGGATCACATAAATGGAAAGAGGTTAGTGTACGAAGAAATTTGTAAAAGCAGAAATCTGTCCCACAGCAGATTTTGCATAAAATTGTCATTAGGATCACATGAATGGAAAGAGGTTAGGGTACGAAGAAATTTGTAAAAGCACAAATCTATCACATAGCAGATTTTGCATAAAATTGTCATTAGGATCACATAAATGGAAAGAGGTTAGGGTACGAAGAAATTTGTAAAAGCAGAAATCTATCACATAGCAGATTTTGCATAAAATTGTCATTAGGATCACATAAATGGAAAGAGGTTAGGGTACGAAGAAATTTGTAAAAGCAGAAATCGATCACATAGCAGATTTTGCATAAAATTGTCATTAGGATCACGTAAATGGAAAGAGGTTAGGGTACGAAGAAATTTGTAAAAGCACAAATCTATCACATAGCAGATTTTGCATAAAATTGTCATTAGGATCACATGAATGGAAGAAGGTTAGGGTACGTAGAAATTTGTTAAAGCACAAATCTATTACAGCAGATTTTGCATAAAATTTTCATTAGGATCACATAAATGGAAAGAGGTTAGGGTACGAAGAAATTTGTAAAAGCAGAAATCTATCACATAGCAGATTTTGCATAAAATTGTCATTAGGATCACGTAAATGGAAAGAGGTTAGGGTACGAAGAAATTTGTAAAAGCACAAATCTATCACATAGCAGATTTTGCATAAAATTGTCATTAGGATCACATAAATGGAAAGAGGTTAGGGTACGAAGAAATTTGTAAAAGCAGAAATCTATCACATAGCAGATTTTGCATAAAATTGTCATTAGGATCACATAAATGGAAAGAGGTTAGGGTACGAAGAAATTTGTAAAAGCAGAAATCTGTCCCACAGCAGATTTTGCATAAAATTGTCATTAGGATCACATGAATGGAAAGAGGTTAGGTACGAAGAAATTTGTAAAAGCAGAAATCTATCACATAGCAGATTTTGTATAAAATTGTCATTAGGATCACGTAAATGGAAAGAGGTTAGGGTACGAAGAAATTTGTAAAAGCAAAATCTGTCCCATAGAAAATTTTGCATAAAATTGTCATTAGGATCACATGAATGGAAGAAGGTTAGGGTAGGAAGAAATTTGTTAAAGCACAAATCTATTACAGCAGATTTTGCATAAAATTTTCATTAGGATCACATGAATGGAAAGCGGTTAGGGTACGAAGAAATTTGTAAAAGCTGAAATCTATCCCATATCAAATTTTGCATAAAATTGTCATTAGGATCACATGAATGGACAGAGGTTAGGGTACGAAGAAATTTGTAAAAGCACAAATATATCACATAGCAGATTTTGCATAAAATTGTCATTAGGATCACATAAATGGAAAGCGGTTAGGGTACGAAGAAATTTGTAAAAGCACAAATCTATCCCATATCAAATTTTGCATAAAATTGTCATTAGGATCACATGAATGGACAGAGGTTAGGGTACGAAGAAATTTGTAAAAGCACAAATATATCACATAGCAGATTTTGCATAAAATTGTCATTAGGATCACATGAATGGACAGAGGTTAGGGCACGAAGAAATTTGTAAAAGCAGAAATCTGTCCAATAGCAAATTTTGCATAAAATTATCATTAGGATCACATGAATGGAAAGAGGTTAGGGTACGAAGAAATTTGTAAAAGCACAAATCTATCACATAGCAGATTTTGCATAAAATTGTCATTAGCATCACATAAATGAAAGAGGTTAGGGTACGAAGAAATTTGTAAAAGCACAAATCTATCACATAGCAGATTTTGCATAAAATTGTCATTAGGATCACATAAATGGAAAGAGGTTAGGGTACGAAGAAATTTGTAAAAGCAGAAATCTGTCCCATAGAAAATTTTGCATAAAATTGTCATTAGGATCACTTGAATGGAAGAAGGTTGGGGTAGGAAGAAATTTGTAAAAGCACAAATCTATCACATAGCAGATTTTGCATAAAATTGTCATTAGGATCACATAAATGGAAAGAGGTTAGGGTACGAAGAAATTTGTAAAAGCAGAAATCTGTCCCATAGAAAATTTTGCATAAAATTGTCATTAGGATCACTTGAATGGAAGAAGGTTGGGGTACGAAGAAATTTGTTAAAGCACAAATCTATCACATAGCAGATTTTGCATAAAATTGTCATTAGGATCACATAAATGGAAAGAGGTTAGGGTACGAAGAAATTTGTAAAAGCAGAAATCTGTCCCATAGAAAATTTTGCATAAAATTGTCATTAGGATCACATGAATGGAAGAAGGTTAGTGTACAAAGAAATTTGTAAAAGCTGAAATCTATCACAGCAGATTTTGCTTAAAATAGTCATTAGGATCACATGAATGGAAAGGGGTTAGGGTACGAAGAAATTTGTAAAATCACAAATCTATCATAGCAGATTTTGCATAAAATTGTCATTAGGATCACATGAATGGAAAGAGGTTAGGTACGAAGAAATTTGTAAAAGCAGAAATCTATCACATAGCAGATTTTGTATAAAATTGTCATTAGGATCACGTAAATGGAAAGAGGTTGGGGTACGAAGAAATTTGTAAAAGCAGAAATCTGTCCCATAGAAAATTTTGCATAAAATTGTCATTAGGATCACATGAATGGAAGAAGGTTAGGGTACGAAGAAATTTGTTAAAGCACAAATCTATCACATAGCAGATTTTGCATAAAATTGTCATTAGGATCACATAAATGGAAAGAGGTTAGGGTACGAAGAAATTTGTAAAAGCAGAAATCTGTCCCATAGAAAATTTTGCATAAAATTGTCATTAGGATCACATGAATGGAAGAAGGTTAGTGTACAAAGAAATTTGTAAAAGCTGAAATCTATCACAGCAGATTTTGCTTAAAATAGTCATTAGGATCACATGAATGGAAAGGGGTTAGGGTACGAAGAAATTTGTAAAATCACAAATCTATCATAGCAGATTTTGCATAAAATTGTCATTAGGATCACATGAATGGAAAGAGGTTAGGTACGAAGAAATTTGTAAAAGCAGAAATCTATCACATAGCAGATTTTGTATAAAATTGTCATTAGGATCACGTAAATGGAAAGAGGTTAGGGTACGAAGAAATTTGTAAAAGCAGAAATCTGTCCCATAGAAAATTTTGCATAAAATTGTCATTAGGATCACATGAATGGAAGAAGGTTAGGGTACGAAGAAATTTGTTAAAGCACAAATCTATCACATAGCAGATTTTGCATAAAATTGTCATTAGGATCACATAAATGGAAAGAGGTTAGGGTACGAAGAAATTTGTAAAAGCAGAAATCTGTCCCATAGAAAATTTTGCATAAAATTGTCATTAGGATCACATGAATGGAAGAAGGTTAGTGTACAAAGAAATTTGTAAAAGCTGAAATCTATCACAGCAGATTTTGCTTAAAATAGTCATTAGGATCACATGAATGGAAAGGGGTTAGGGTACGAAGAAATTTGTAAAATCACAAATCTATCATAGCAGATTTTGCATAAAATTGTCATTAGGATCACATGAATGGAAAGAGGTTAGGTACGAAGAAATTTGTAAAAGCAGAAATCTATCACATAGCAGATTTTGTATAAAATTGTCATTAGGATCACGTAAATGGAAAGAGGTTGGGGTACGAAGAAATTTGTAAAAGCACAAATCTATCACATAGCAGATTTTGCATAAAATTGTCATTAGGATCACATAAATGGAAAGAGGTTAGGGTACGAAGAAATTTGTAAAAGCAAAATCTGTCCCATAGAAAATTTTGCATAAAATTTTCATTTGGATCACATGAATGGAATAAGGTTAGGGTACGAAGAAATTTGTTAAAGCACAAATCTATCACATAGCAGATTTTGCATAAAATTATCATTAGGATCACATGAATGGAAAGAGGTTAGGGTACGAAGAAATTTGTAAAAGCACAAATCTATCACCTAGCAGATTTTGCATAAAATTGTCATTAGGATCACATAAATGGAAAGTGGTTAGGGTACGAAGAAATTTGTAAAAGCAGAAATCTGTCCCATAGAAAATTTTGCATAAAATTCTCATTAGGATCACATGAATGGAAGAAGGTTAGGGTACGAAGAAATTTGTTAAAGCACAAATCTATTACAGCAGATTTTGCATAAAATTTTTATTAGGATCACATGAATGGAAAGAGGTTAGGGTACGAAGAAATTTGTAAAAGCACAAATCTATCACATAGCAGATTTTGCATAAAATTGTCATTAGGATCACATAAATGGAAAGAGGTTAGGGTACGAAAAAATTTTTAAAAGCACAAATCTGTCACATAGCAGATTTTGCATAAAATTGTCATTAGGATCACATAAATGGAAAGCGGTTAGGGTACGAAGAAATTTGTAAAAGCTGAAATCTATCCCATATCAAATTTTGCATAAAATTGTCATTAGGATCACATGAATGGACAGAGGTTAGGGTACGAAGAAATTTGTAAAAGCACAAATCTATCATATAGCAAATTTTGCATAAAATTGTCATTAGGATCACATAAATGGAAAGAGGTTAGGGTGCGAAGAAATTTGTAAAAGCAGAAATCTATCCCATATCAAATTTTGCATAAAATTGTCATTAGGATCACATGAATGGACAGAGGTTAGGGTACGAAGAAATTTGTAAAAGCACAAACCTATCATATAGCAAATTTTGCATAAAATTGTCATTAGGATCACATAAATGGAAAGAGGTTAGGGTGCGAAGAAATTTGTAAAAGCAGAAATCTGTCCAATAGCAAATTTTGCATAAAATTATCATTAGGATCACATGAATGGAAAGAGGTTAGGGTACGAAGAAATTTGTAAAAGCAGAAATCTATCACAGCAGATTTTGCATAAGATTGTCATTAGGATCACATGAATGGAAAGAGGTTAGGGTACGAAGAAATTTGTAAAAGCACAAATCTATCACATAACAGATTTTGCATAAAATTGTCATTAGGATCACATGAATGGAAAGAGGTTAAGGTACGAAGAAATTTGTAAAAGCTGAAATCTATCCCATAGCAAATTTTGCATAAAATTGTCATTAGGTTCACATAAATCGAAAGAGGTTAGGGTACGAAGAAATTTGTAAAAGCAGAAATCTATCACAGCAGATTTTGCATAAGATTGTCATTAGGATCACATGAATGGAAAGAGGTTAGGGTACGAAGAAATTTGTAAAAGCACAAATCTATCACATAGCAGATTTTGCATAAAATTGTCATTAGGATCACATGAATGGAAAGAGGTTAAGGTACGAAGAAATTTGTAAAAGCAGAAATCTGTCCCACAGCAAATTCTGCATAAAATTGTCATTAGGATCACATGAATGGAAAGAGATTAGGGTACGAAGAAATTTGTAAAAGCTGAAATCTATCCCATAGCAAATTTTGCATAATATTGTCATTAGGATCACATAAATGGAAAGCGGTTAGGGTACGGAGAAATTTGTAAAAGCAGAAATCTATCACAGCAGATTTTGCATAAGTTGTCATTAGGATCACATGAATGGAAAGAGGTTAGGGTACGAAGAAATTTGTAAAAGCACAAATATATCACATAGCAGATTTTGCATAAAATTGTCATTAGGATCACATAAATGGAAAGAGGTTAGGGTACGAAGAAATTTTTAAAAGCACAAATCTGTCACATAGCAGATTTTGCATAAAATTGTCATTAGGATCACATAAATGGAAAGCGGTTATGGTACGAAGAAATTTGTAAAAGCAGAAATCTATCACAGCAGATTTTGCATAAGATTGTCATTAGGATCACATGAATGGAAAGAGGTTAGGGTACGAAGAAATTTGTAAAAGCACAAATATATCACATAGCAGATTTTGCATAAAATTGTCATTAGGATCACATAAATGGAAAGAGGTTAGGGTACGAAAAAATTTTTAAAAGCACAAATCTGTCACATAGCAGATTTTGCATAAAATTGTCATTAGGATCACATAAATGGAAAGAGGTTAGGGTACGAAGAAATTTTTAAAAGCACAAATTTGTCACACAGCAGATTTTGCATAAAATTGTCATTAGGATCACATAAATGGAAAGAGGTTAGGGTACGAAGAAATTTGTAAAAGCACAAATCTATCACATAGCAGATTTTGCATAAAATTGTCATTAGGAACACATAAATGGAAAGAGGTTAGGGTACGAAAAAATTTGTAAAAGCACAAATCTATCACATAGCAGATTTTGCATAAAATTGTCATTAGGAACACATAAATGGAAAGAGGTTAGGGTACGAAGAAATTTGTAAAAGCACAAATCTATCACATAGCAGATTTTGCATAAAATTGTCATTAGGATCACATAAATGGAAAGAGGTTAGGGTACGAAGAAATTTGTAAAAGCACAAATCTATCACATAGCAGATTTTGCATAAAATTGTCATTAGGATCACATAAATGGAAAGAGGTTAGGGTACGAAGAAATTTGTAAAAGCACAAATCTATCACAGCAGATTTTGTATAAAATTGTCAATAGGATAACATGAATGGAAAGTGTTTAGGGTACGAAGAAATTTGTAAAAGCACAAATCTATCACAGCAGATTTTGCATAAAATTGTCACTAGGATCACATGAATGGAAAGAGGTTAGGGTACGAAGAAATTTGTAAAAGCTGAAATCTATCACAGCAGATTTTGCATAAAATTGTCATTAGGATCACATGAATGGAAAGAGGTTAGGGTACGAAGAAATTTGTAAAAGCTGAAATCTATCACGGCAGATTTTGCATAAAATTGTCTTTAGGATCACATGAATGGAAGAAGGATATGGTACGAAGAAATTTGTAAAAGCACAAATATATCACATAGCAGATTTTGCATAAAATTGTCATTAGGATCACATAAATGGAAAGAGGTTAGGGTACGAAGAAATTTTTAAAAGCACAAATCTGTCACATAGCAGATTTTGCATAAAATTGTCATTAGGATCACATAAATGGAAAGCGGTTAGGGTACGAAGAAATTTGTAAAAGCAGAAATCTATCACAGCAGATTTTGCATAAGATTGTCATTAGGATCACATGAATGGAAAGAGGTTAGGGTACGAAGAAATTTGTAAAAGCACAAATATATCACATAGCAGATTTTGCATAAAATTGTCATTAGGATCACATAAATGGAAAGAGGTTAGGGTACGAAAAAATTTGTAAAAGCACAAATCTGTCACATAGCAGATTTTGCATAAAATTGTCATTAGGATCACATAAATGGAAAGAGGTTAGGGTACGAAGAAATTTTTAAAAGCACAAATTTGTCACATAGCAGATTTTGCATAAAATTGTCATTAGGATCACATAAATGGAAAGAGGTTAGGGTACGAAGAAATTTGTAAAAGCACAAATCTATCACATAGCAGATTTTGCATAAAATTGTCATTAGGAACACATAAATGGAAAGAGGTTAGGGTACGAAGAAATTTGTAAAAGCACAAATCTATCACATAGCAGATTTTGCATAAAATTGTCATTAGGAACACATAAATGGAAAGAGGTTAGGGTACGAAGAAATTTGTAAAAGCACAAATCTATCACATAGCAGATTTTGCATAAAATTGTCATTAGGATCACATAAATGGAAAGAGGTTAGGGTACGAAGAAATTTGTAAAAGCACAAATCTATCACAGCAGATTTTGTATAAAATTGTCATTAGGAACACATAAATGGAAAGAGGTTAGGGTACGAAGAAATTTGTAAAATTACAAATCAGTCACATAGCAGATTTTGCATAAAATTTTCATTAGGATCACATAAATGGAAAGAGGTTAGGGTACGAAGAAATTTGTAAAAGCACAAATCTATCACATAGCAGATTTTGCATAAAATTGTCATTAGGATCACATAAATGGAAAGAGGTTATTGTACGAAGAAATTTGTAAAAGCACAAATCTGTCACATAGCAGATTTTGCATAAAATTTTCATTAGGATCACATAAATGGAAAGAGGTTAGGGTACGAAGAAATTTGTAAAAGCACAAATCTATCACATAGCAGATTTTGCATAAAATTGTCATTAGGATCACATAAATGGAAAGAGGTTAGGGTACGAAAAAATTTGTAAAAGCACAAATCTATCACATAGCAGATTTTGCATAAAATTGTCATTAGGAACACATAAATGGAAAGAGGTTAGGGTACGAAGAAATTTGTAAAAGCACAAATCTATCACATAGCAGATTTTGCATAAAATTGTCATTAGGATCACATAAATGGAAAGAGGTTATTGTACGAAGAAATTTGTAAAATCACAAATCTGTCACATAGCAGATTTTGCATAAAATTTTCATTAGGATCACATAAATGGAAAGTGTTTAGGGTACGAAGAAATTTGTAAAAGCACAAATCTATCACAGCAGATTTTGCATAAAATTGTCACTAGGATCAAATGAATGGAAAGAGGTTAGGGTACGAAGAAATTTGTAAAAGCTGAAATCTATCACAGCAGATTTTGCATAAAATTGTCATTAGGATCACATGAATGGAAAGAGGTTAGGGTACGAAGAAATTTGTAAAAGCTGAAATCTATCTCCTAGCAAATTTTGCATAAAATTGTCATTAGGTTGACATAAATGGAAAGAGGTTAGGTACGAAGAAATTTGTAAAAGCACAAATCTATCATATAGCAAATTTTGCATAAAATTGTCATTAGGATCACATGAATGAAAGAGGTTAGGGTACGAAGAAATTTGTAAAAGCACAAATCTATCACATAGCAGATTTTGCATAAAATTGTCATTAGGATCACATGAATGGAAAGAGGTTAGGGTACGAAGGAATTTGTAAAAGCTCAAATCTATCTCATAGCAGATTTTGCATAAAATTGTCATTAGGATCACATGAATGGAAAGAGGTTAGGGTACGAAGAAATTTGTAAAAGCTGAAATCTATCACATAGCAGATTTTGCATAAAATTGTCATTAGGATCACGTAAATGGAAAGAGGTTAGGGTACGAAGAAATTTGTAAAAGCACAAATCTATCACAGCAGATTTTGCTTAAAATTGTCATTAGGATCACATGAATGGAAAGTGGTTAGGGTACGAAGAAATTTGTAAAAGCAGAAATCTATCACATAGCAGATTTTGCATAAAATTGTCATTAGGATCACATGAATGGAAAGAGGTTAGGTACGAAGAAATTTGTAAAAGCACAAATCTATCACATAGCAGATTTTGCATAAAATTGTCATTAGGATCACATAAATGGAAAGAGGTTAGTGTACGAAGAAATTTGTAAAAGCAGAAATCTGTCCCACAGCAGATTTTGCATAAAATTGTCATTAGGATCACATGAATGGAAAGAGGTTAGGGTACGAAGAAATTTGTAAAAGCACAAATCTATCACATAGCAGATTTTGCATAAAATTGTCATTAGGATCACATAAATGGAAAGAGGTTAGGGTACGAAGAAATTTGTAAAAGCAGAAATCTATCACATAGCAGATTTTGCATAAAATTGTCATTAGGATCACGTAAATGGAAAGAGGTTAGGGTGCGAAGAAATTTGTAAAAGCACAAATCTATCACAGCAGATTTTGCTTAAAATTGTCATTAGGATCACATGAATGGAAAGTGGTTAGGGTACGAAGAAATTTGTAAAAGCTGAAATCTATCACATAGCAGATTTTGCATAAAATTGTCATTAGGATCACGTAAATGGAAAGAGGTTAGGGTGCGAAGAAATTTGTAAAAGCACAAATCTATCACAGCAGATTTTGCTTAAAATTGTCATTAGGATCACATGAATGGAAAGTGGTTAGGGTACGAAGAAATTTGTAAAAGCACAAATCTATCACAGCAGATTTTGCATAAAATTGTCATTAGGATCACATGAATGGAAAGAGGTTAGGGTACGAAGAAATTTGTAAAAGCTGAAATCTATCACATAGCAGATTTTGCATAAAATTGTCATTAGGATCACGTAAATGGAAAGAGGTTAGGGTGCGAAGAAATTTGTAAAAGCACAAATCTATCACAGCAGATTTTGCTTAAAATTGTCATTAGGATCACATGAATGGAAAGTGGTTAGGGTACGAAGAAATTTGTAAAAGCACAAATCTATCACAGCAGATTTTGCATAAAATTGTCATTAGGATCACATGAATGGAAAGAGGTTAGGTACGAAGAAATTTGTAAAAGCACAAATCTATCACATAGCAGATTTTGCATAAAATTGTCATTAGGATCACATAAATGGAAAGAGGTTAGTGTACGAAGAAATTTGTAAAAGCAGAAATCTGTCCCACAGCAGATTTTGCATAAAATTGTCATTAGGATCACATGAATGGAAAGAGGTTAGGGTACGAAGAAATTTGTAAAAGCACAAATCTATCACATAGCAGATTTTGCATAAAATTGTCATTAGGATCACATAAATGGAAAGAGGTTAGGGTACGAAGAAATTTGTAAAAGCAGAAATCTATCACATAGCAGATTTTGCATAAAATTGTCATTAGGATCACATAAATGGAAAGAGGTTAGGGTACGAAGAAATTTGTAAAAGCAGAAATCTATCACATAGCAGATTTTGCATAAAATTGTCATTAGGATCACATAAATGGAAAGAGGTTAGGGTACGAAGAAATTTGTAAAAGCAGAAATCGATCACATAGCAGATTTTGCATAAAATTGTCATTAGGATCACGTAAATGGAAAGAGGTTAGGGTACGAAGAAATTTGTAAAAGCACAAATCTATCACATAGCAGATTTTGCATAAAATTGTCATTAGGATCACATAAATGGAAAGAGGTTAGGGTACGAAGAAATTTGTAAAAGCACAAATCTATCACATAGCAGATTTTGCATAAAATTGTCATTAGGATCACATAAATGGAAAGAGGTTAGGGTACGAAGAAATTTGTAAAAGCACAAATCTATCACATAGCAGATTTTGCATAAAATTGTCATTAGGATCACATAAATGGAAAGAGGTTAGGGTACGAAGAAATTTGTAAAAGCAGAAATCTATCACATAGCAGATTTTGCATAAAATTGTCATTAGGATAACATAAATGGAAAGAGGTTAGGGTACGAAGAAATTTGTAAAAGCAGAAATCTGTCCCATAGAAAATTTTGCATAAAATTGTCATTAGGATCACGTAAATGGAAAGAGGTTAGGGTACGAAGAAATTTGTAAAAGCACAAATCTATTACATAGCAGATTTTGCATAAAATTGTCATTAGGATCACATGAATGGAAGAAGGTTAGGGTACGTAGAAATTTGTTAAAGCACAAATCTATTACAGCAGATTTTGCATAAAATTGTCATTAGGATCACATGAATGGACAGAGGTTAGGGTACGAAGAAATTTGTAAAAGCACAAATCTATCACATAGCAGATTTTGCATAAAATTGTCATTAGGATCACATGAATGGAAAGAGGTTAGGGTACGAAGAAATTTGTAAAAGCAGAAATCTGTCCCACAGCAGATTTTGCATAAAATTGTCATTAGGATCACATGAATGGAAAGAGGTTAGGTACGAAGAAATTTGTAAAAGCAGAAATCTATCACATAGCAGATTTTGTATAAAATTGTCATTAGGATCACGTAAATGGAAAGAGGTTAGGGTACGAAGAAATTTGTAAAAGCAAAATCTGTCCCATAGAAAATTTTGCATAAAATTGTCATTAGGATCACATGAATGGAAGAAGGTTAGGGTAGGAAGAAATTTGTTAAAGCACAAATCTATTACAGCAGATTTTGCATAAAATTTTCATTAGGATCACATGAATGGAAAGAGGTTAGGGTACGAAGAAATTTGTAAAAGCACAAATATATCACATAGCAGATTTTGCATAAAATTGTCATTAGGATCACATAAATGGAAAGCGGTTAGGGTACGAAGAAATTTGTAAAAGCTGAAATCTATCCCATATCAAATTTTGCATAAAATTGTCATTAGGATCACATGAATGGACAGAGGTTAGGGTACGAAGAAATTTGTAAAAGCACAAATATATCACATAGCAGATTTTGCATAAAATTGTCATTAGGATCACATAAATGGAAAGCGGTTAGGGTACGAAGAAATTTGTAAAAGCACAAATCTATCCCATATCAAATTTTGCATAAAATTGTCATTAGGATCACATGAATGGACAGAGGTTAGGGTACGAAGAAATTTGTAAAAGCACAAATATATCACATAGCAGATTTTGCATAAAATTGTCATTAGGATCACATGAATGGAAAGAGGTTAGGGTGCGAAGAAATTTGTAAAAGCACAAATCTATCCCATATCAAATTTTGCATAAAATTGTCATTAGGATCACATGAATGGACAGAGGTTAGGGCACGAAGAAATTTGTAAAAGCACAAATCTATCATATAGCAAATTTTGCATAAAATTGTCATTAGGATCACATAAATGGAAAGAGGTTAGGGTGCGAAGAAATTTGTAAAAGCAGAAATCTGTCCAATAGCAAATTTTGCATAAAATTATCATTAGGATCACATGAATGGAAAGAGGTTAGGGTACGAAGAAATTTGTAAAAGCACAAATCTATCACATAGCAGATTTTGCATAAAATTGTCATTAGCATCACATAAATGAAAGAGGTTAGGGTACGAAGAAATTTGTAAAAGCACAAATCTATCACATAGCAGATTTTGCATAAAATTGTCATTAGGATCACATGAATGGAAAGAGGTTAAGGTACGAAGAAATTTGTAAAAGCTGAAATCTATCCCATAGCAAATTTTGCATAAAATTGTCATTAGGATCACATGAATGGAAAGAGGTTAGGGTGCGAAGAAATTTGTAAAAGCACAAATCTATCCCATATCAAATTTTGCATAAAATTGTCATTAGGATCACATGAATGGACAGAGGTTAGGGCACGAAGAAATTTGTAAAAGCACAAATCTATCATATAGCAAATTTTGCATAAAATTGTCATTAGGATCACATAAATGGAAAGAGGTTAGGGTGCGAAGAAATTTGTAAAAGCAGAAATCTGTCCAATAGCAAATTTTGCATAAAATTATCATTAGGATCACATGAATGGAAAGAGGTTAGGGTACGAAGAAATTTGTAAAAGCACAAATCTATCACATAGCAGATTTTGCATAAAATTGTCATTAGCATCACATAAATGAAAGAGGTTAGGGTACGAAGAAATTTGTAAAAGCACAAATCTATCACATAGCAGATTTTGCATAAAATTGTCATTAGGATCACATAAATGGAAAGCGGTTAGGGTACGAAGAAATTTGTAAAAGCAGAAATCTGTCCCACAGCAAATTCTGCATAACATTGTCATTAGGATCACGTGAATGGAAAGAGGTTAGGGTAAGAAGAAATTTGTAAAAGCACAAATCTGTCACATAGCAGATTTTGCATAAAATTGTCATTAGGATCACATAATGGAAAGAGGTTAGGGTACGAAGAAATTTTTAAAAGCACAAATTTGTCACATAGCAGATTTTGCATAAAATTGTCATTAGGATCACATAAATGGAAAGAGGTTAGGGTACGAAGAAATTTGTAAAAGCACAAATCTATCACATAGCAGATTTTGCATAAAATTGTCATTAGGAACAAATAAATGGAAAGAGGTTAGGGTACGAAGAAATTTGTAAAAGCACAAATCTATCACAAAGAAAATTTTGCATAAAATTGTCATTAGGATCACATAAATGGAAAGAGGTTAGGGTACGAAGAAATTTGTAAAAGCACAAATCTATCACAGCAGATTTTGTATAAAATTGTCATTAGGATCGCATGAGTGGAAAGAGGTTAGGGTACGAAGAAATTTGTAAAAGCACAAATCTATCACAGCAGATTTTGTATAAAATTGTCACTAGGATCAAATGAATGGAAAGAGGTTAGGGTACGAAGAAATTTGTAAAAGCTGAAATCTATCACAGCAGATTTTGCATAAAATTGTCATTAGGATCACATGAATGGAAAGAGGTTAGGGTACGAAGAAATTTGTAAAAGCTGAAATCTATCTCATAGCAAATTTTGCATAAAATTGTCATTAGGTTGACATAAATGGAAAGAGGTTAGGTACGAAGAAATTTGTAAAAGCACAAATCTATCATATAGCAAATTTTTCATAAAATTGTCATTAGGATCACATAAATGGAAAGAGGTTAGGGTACGAAGAAATTTGTAAAAGCACAAATCTATCACATAGCAGATTTTGCATAAAATTGTCATTAGGATCACATGAATGGAAAGAGGTTAGGGTTCGAAGAAATTTGTAAAAGCAGAAATCTAACACATAGCAGATTTTGCATAAAATTGTCATTAGGATCACATAAATGGAAAGAGGTTAGGGTACGAAGAAATTTGTAAAAGCAGAAATCTGTCCCATAGAAAATTTTGCATAAAATTGTCATTAGGATCACTTGAATGGAAGAAGGTTGGGGTACGAAGAAATTTGTTAAAGCACAAATCTATCACATAGCAGATTTTGCATAAAATTGTCATTAGGATCACATAAATGGAAAGAGGTTAGGGTACGAAGAAATTTGTAAAAGCAGAAATCTGTCCCATAGAAAATTTTGCATAAAATTGTCATTAGGATCACATGAATGGAAGAAGGTTAGGGTACGAAGAAATTTGTTAAAGCACAAATCTATCACATAGCAGATTTTGCATAAAATTGTCATTAGGATCACATAAATGGAAAGAGGTTAGGGTACGAAGAAATTTGTAAAAGCAGAAATCTGTCCCATAGAAAATTTTGCATAAAATTGTCATTAGGATCACATGAATGGAAGAAGGTTAGTGTACAAAGAAATTTGTAAAAGCTGAAAACTATCACAGCAGATTTTGCTTAAAATATTCATTAGGATCACATGAATGGAAAGGGGTTAGGGTACGAAGAAATTTGTAAAATCACAAATCTATCATAGCAGATTTTGCATAAAATTGTCATTAGGATCACATGAATGGAAAGAGGTTAGGTACGAAGAAATTTGTAAAAGCAGAAATCTATCACATAGCAGATTTTGTATAAAATTGTCATTAGGATCACGTAAATGGAAAGAGGTTGGGGTACGAAGAAATTTGTAAAAGCACAAATCTATCACATAGCAGATTTTGCATAAAATTGTCATTAGGATCACATAAATGGAAAGAGGTTAGGGTACGAAGAAATTTGTAAAAGCAAAATCTGTCCCATAGAAAATTTTGCATAAAATTGTCATTAGGTTGACATAAATGGAAAGAGGTTAGGTACGAAGAAATTTGTAAAAGCACAAATCTATCATATAGCAAATTTTTCATAAAATTGTCATTAGGATCACATAAATGGAAAGAGGTTAGGGTACGAAGAAATTTGTAAAAGCACAAATCTATCACATAGCAGATTTTGCATAAAATTGTCATTAGGATCACATGAATGGAAAGAGGTTAGGGTTCGAAGAAATTTGTAAAAGCAGAAATCTAACACATAGCAGATTTTGCATAAAATTGTCATTAGGATCACATAAATGGAAAGAGGTTAGGGTACGAAGAAATTTGTAAAAGCAGAAATCTGTCCCATAGAAAATTTTGCATAAAATTGTCATTAGGATCACTTGAATGGAAGAAGGTTGGGGTACGAAGAAATTTGTTAAAGCACAAATCTATCACATAGCAGATTTTGCATAAAATTGTCATTAGGATCACATAAATGGAAAGAGGTTAGGGTACGAAGAAATTTGTAAAAGCAGAAATCTGTCCCATAGAAAATTTTGCATAAAATTGTCATTAGGATCACATGAATGGAAGAAGGTTAGGGTACGAAGAAATTTGTTAAAGCACAAATCTATCACATAGCAGATTTTGCATAAAATTGTCATTAGGATCACATAAATGGAAAGAGGTTAGGGTACGAAGAAATTTGTAAAAGCAGAAATCTGTCCCATAGAAAATTTTGCATAAAATTGTCATTAGGATCACATGAATGGAAGAAGGTTAGTGTACAAAGAAATTTGTAAAAGCTGAAATCTATCACAGCAGATTTTGCTTAAAATAGTCATTAGGATCACATGAATGGAAAGGGGTTAGGGTACGAAGAAATTTGTAAAATCACAAATCTATCATAGCAGATTTTGCATAAAATTGTCATTAGGATCACATGAATGGAAAGAGGTTAGGTACGAAGAAATTTGTAAAAGCAGAAATCTATCACATAGCAGATTTTGTATAAAATTGTCATTAGGATCACGTAAATGGAAAGAGGTTGGGGTACGAAGAAATTTGTTAAAGCACAAATCTATCACATAGCAGATTTTGCATAAAATTATCATTAGGATCACATGAATGGAAAGAGGTTAGGGTACGAAGAAATTTGTAAAAGCAGAAATCTATCACATAGCAGATTTTGCATAAAATTGTCATTAGGATCACATAAATGGAAAGAGGTTAGGGTACGAAGAAATTTTTAAAAGCACAAATCTGTCACATAGCAGATTTTGCATAAAATTGTCATTAGGATCACATAAATGGAAAGCGGTTATGGTACGAAGAAATTTGTAAAAGCAGAAATCTATCACAGCAGATTTTGCATAAGATTGTCATTAGGATCACATGAATGGAAAGAGGTTAGGGTACGAAGAAATTTGTAAAAGCACAAATATATCACATAGCAGATTTTGCATAAAATTGTCATTAGGATCACATAAATGGAAAGAGGTTAGGGTACGAAAAAATTTTTAAAAGCACAAATCTGTCACATAGCAGATTTTGCATAAAATTGTCATTAGGATCACATAAATGGAAAGAGGTTAGGGTACGAAGAAATTTTTAAAAGCACAAATTTGTCACATAGCAGATTTTGCATAAAATTGTCATTAGGATCACATAAATGGAAAGAGGTTAGGGTGCGAAGAAATTTGTAAAAGCTGAAATCTATCCCATATCAAATTTTGCATAAAATTGTCATTAGGATCACATGAATGGACAGAGGTTAGGGTACGAAGAAATTTGTAAAAGCACAAACCTATCATATAGCAAATTTTGCATAAAATTGTCATTAGGATCACATAAATGGAAAGAGGTTAGGGTGCGAAGAAATTTGTAAAAGCAGAAATCTGTCCAATAGCAAATTTTGCATAAAATTATCATTAGGATCACATGAATGGAAAGAGGTTAGGGTACGAAGAAATTTGTAAAAGCAGAAATCTATCACAGCAGATTTTGCATAAGATTGTCATTAGGATCACATGAATGGAAAGAGGTTAGGGTACGAAGAAATTTGTAAAAGCACAAATCTATCACATAACAGATTTTGCATAAAATTGTAATTAGGATCACATGAATGGAAAGAGGTTAAGGTACGAAGAAATTTGTAAAAGCTGAAATCTATCCCATAGCAAATTTTGCATAAAATTGTCATTAGGTTCACATAAATCGAAAGAGGTTAGGGTACGAAGAAATTTGTAAAAGCAGAAATCTATCACAGCAGATTTTGCATAAGATTGTCATTAGGATCACATGAATGGAAAGAGGTTAGGGTACGAAGAAATTTGTAAAAGCACAAATCTATCACATAGCAGATTTTGCATAAAATTGTCATTAGGATCACATGAATGGAAAGAGGTTAAGGTACGAAGAAATTTGTAAAAGCAGAAATCTGTCCCACAGCAAATTCTGCATAAAATTGTCATTAGGATCACATGAATGGAAAGAGATTAGGGTACGAAGAAATTTGTAAAAGCTGAAATCTATCCCATAGCAAATTTTGCATAATATTGTCATTAGGATCACATAAATGGAAAGCGGTTAGGGTACGGAGAAATTTGTAAAAGCAGAAATCTATCACAGCAGATTTTGCATAAGTTGTCATTAGGATCACATGAATGGAAAGAGGTTAGGGTACGAAGAAATTTGTAAAAGCACAAATATATCACATAGCAGATTTTGCATAAAATTGTCATTAGGATCACATAAATGGAAAGAGGTTAGGGTACGAAGAAATTTTTAAAAGCACAAATCTGTCACATAGCAGATTTTGCATAAAATTGTCATTAGGATCACATAAATGGAAAGCGGTTATGGTACGAAGAAATTTGTAAAAGCAGAAATCTATCACAGCAGATTTTGCATAAGATTGTCATTAGGATCACATGAATGGAAAGAGGTTAGGGTACGAAGAAATTTGTAAAAGCACAAATATATCACATAGCAGATTTTGCATAAAATTGTCATTAGGATCACATAAATGGAAAGAGGTTAGGGTACGAAAAAATTTTTAAAAGCACAAATCTGTCACATAGCAGATTTTGCATAAAATTGTCATTAGGATCACATAAATGGAAAGAGGTTAGGGTACGAAGAAATTTTTAAAAGCACAAATTTGTCACATAGCAGATTTTGCATAAAATTGTCATTAGGATCACATAAATGGAAAGAGGTTAGGGTACGAAGAAATTTGTAAAAGCACAAATCTATCACATAGCAGATTTTGCATAAAATTGTCATTAGGAACACATAAATGGAAAGAGGTTAGGGTACGAAAAAATTTGTAAAAGCACAAATCTATCACATAGCAGATTTTGCATAAAATTGTCATTAGGAACACATAAATGGAAAGTGTTTAGGGTACGAAGAAATTTGTAAAAGCACAAATCTATCACAGCAGATTTTGCATAAAATTGTCACTAGGATCACATGAATGGAAAGAGGTTAGGGTACGAAGAAATTTGTAAAAGCTGAAATCTATCACAGCAGATTTTGCATAAAATTGTCATTAGGATCACATGAATGGAAAGAGGTTAGGGTACGAAGAAATTTGTAAAAGCTGAAATCTATCACGGCAGATTTTGCATAAAATTGTCTTTAGGATCACATGAATGGAAGAAGGATATGGTACGAAGAAATTTGTAAAAGCACAAATATATCACATAGCAGATTTTGCATAAAATTGTCATTAGGATCACATAAATGGAAAGAGGTTAGGGTACGAAGAAATTTTTAAAAGCACAAATCTGTCACATAGCAGATTTTGCATAAAATTGTCATTAGGATCACATAAATGGAAAGCGGTTAGGGTACGAAGAAATTTGTAAAAGCAGAAATCTATCACAGCAGATTTTGCATAAGATTGTCATTAGGATCACATGAATGGAAAGAGGTTAGGGTACGAAGAAATTTGTAAAAGCACAAATATATCACATAGCAGATTTTGCATAAAATTGTCATTAGGATCACATAAATGGAAAGAGGTTAGGGTACGAAAAAATTTGTAAAAGCACAAATCTGTCACATAGCAGATTTTGCATAAAATTGTCATTAGGATCACATAAATGGAAAGAGGTTAGGGTACGAAGAAATTTTTAAAAGCACAAATTTGTCACATAGCAGATTTTGCATAAAATTGTCATTAGGATCACATAAATGGAAAGAGGTTAGGGTACGAAGAAATTTGTAAAAGCACAAATCTATCACATAGCAGATTTTGCATAAAATTGTCATTAGGAACACATGAATGGAAAGAGGTTAGGGTACGAAGAAATTTGTAAAAGCTGAAATCTATCTCATAGCAAATTTTGCATAAAATTGTCATTAGGAACACATAAATGGAAAGAGGTTAGGGTACGAAGAAATTTGTAAAAGCACAAATCTATCACATAGCAGATTTTGCATAAAATTGTCATTAGGATCACATAAATGGAAAGAGGTTAGGGTACGAAGAAATTTGTAAAAGCACAAATCTATCACAGCAGATTTTGTATAAAATTGTCATTAGGAACACATAAATGGAAAGAGGTTAGGGTACGAAGAAATTTGTAAAATTACAAATCAGTCACATAGCAGATTTTGCATAAAATTTTCATTAGTATCACATAAATGGAAAGAGGTTAGGGTACGAAGAAATTTGTAAAAGCACAAATCTATCACATAGCAGATTTTGCATAAAATTGTCATTAGGATCACATAAATGGAAAGAGGTTATTGTACGAAGAAATTTGTAAAAGCACAAATCTGTCACATAGCAGATTTTGCATAAAATTTTCATTAGGATCACATAAATGGAAAGAGGTTAGGGTACGAAGAAATTTGTAAAAGCACAAATCTATCACATAGCAGATTTTGCATAAAATTGTCATTAGGATCACATAAATGGAAAGAGGTTAGGGTACGAAAAAATTTGTAAAAGCACAAATCTATCACATAGCAGATTTTGCATAAAATTGTCATTAGGAACACATAAATGGAAAGAGGTTAGGGTACGAAGAAATTTGTAAAAGCACAAATCTATCACATAGCAGATTTTGCATAAAATTGTCATTAGGATCACATAAATGGAAAGAGGTTATTGTACGAAGAAATTTGTAAAATCACAAATCTGTCACATAGCAGATTTTGCATAAAATTTTCATTAGGATCACATAAATGGAAAGAGGTTAGGGTACGAAGAAATTTGTAAAAGCACAAATCTATCACATAGCAGATTTTGCATAAAATTGTAATTAGGATCACATAAATGGAAAGAGGTTAGGGTACGAAAAAATTTGTAAAAGCACAAATCTATCACATAGCAGATTTTGCATAAAATTGTCATTAGGAACACATAAATGGAAAGAGGTTAGGGTACGAAGAAATTTGTAAAAGCACAAATCTATCACATAGCAGATTTTGCATAAAATTGTCATTAGGATCACATAAATGGAAAGAGGTTAGGGTACGAAGAAATTTGTAAAAGCACAAATCTATCACAGCAGATTTTGCATAAAATTGTCATTAGGATCACATAAATGGAAAGAGGTTAGGGTACGAAGAAATTTGTAAAAGCACAAATCTATCACATAGCAGATTTTGCATAAAATTGTCATTAGGATCACATAAATGAAAAGAGGTTAGGGTACGAAGAAATTTGTAAAAGCACAAATCTATCACAGCAGATTTTGTATAAAATTGTCATTAGGATCGCATGAGTGGAAAGAGGTTAGGGTACGAAGAAATTTGTAAAAGCACAAATCTATCACATAGCAGATTTTGCATAAAATTGTCATTAGGAACACATAAATGGAAAGAGGTTAGGGTACGAAGAAATTTGTAAAAGCACAAATCTATCACATAGCAGATTTTGCATAAAATTGTCATTAGGAACACATAAATGGAAAGAGGTTAGGGTACGAAGAAATTTGTAAAAGCACAAATCTATCACATAGCAGATTTTGCATAAAATTGTCATTAGGATCACATAAATGGAAAGAGGTTAGGGTACGAAAAAATTTGTAAAAGCACAAATCTATCACATAGCAGATTTTGCATAAAATTGTCATTAGGAACACATAAATGGAAAGAGGTTAGGGTACGAAGAAATTTGTAAAAGCACAAATCTATCACATAGCAGATTTTGCATAAAATTGTCATTAGGATCACATAAATGGAAAGAGGTTAGGGTACGAAGAAATTTGTAAAAGCACAAATCTATCACATAGCAGATTTTGCATAAAGTTGTCATTAGGATCAAATAAATGGAAAGAGGTTAGGGTACGAAGAAATTTGTAAAAGCACAAATCTATCACAGCAGATTTTGTATAAAATTGTCAATAGGATAACATGAATGGAAAGTGTTTAGGGTACGAAGAAATTTGTAAAAGTACAAATCTATCACAGCAGATTTTGCATAAAATTGTCACTAGAATCACATGAATGGAAAGAGGTTAGGGTACGAAGAAATTTGTAAAAGCTGAAATCTATCACAGCAGATTTTGCATAAAATTGTCATTAGGATCACATGAATGGAAAGAGGTTAGGGTACGAAGAAATTTGTAAAAGCTGAAATCTATCACGGCAGATTTTGCATAAAATTGTCTTTAGGATCACATGAATGGAAAGAGGTTAGGGTACGAAGAAATTTGTAAAAGCACAAATCTATCACATAGCAGATTTTGCATAAAATTGTCATGAGGATCACATGAATGGACAGAGGTTAGGGTACGAAGAAATTTGTAAAAGCAGAAATCTGTCCCATAGAAAATTTTGCATACAATTGTCATTAGGATCACATGAATGGAAGAAGGTTAGGGTACGAAGAAATTTGTTAAAGCACAAATCTATCACATAGCAGATTTTTCATAAAATTGTCATTAGGATCACATAAATGGAAAGAGGTTAGGGTACGAAGAAATTTGTAAAAGCACAAATCTATCACATAGCAGATTTTGCATAAAATTGTCGTTAGGATCACATGAAAGGAAAGAGGTTAGGGTTCGAAGAAATTTGTAAAAGCAGAAATCTAACACATAGCAGATTTTGCATAAAATTGTCATTAGGATCACATAAATGGAAAGAGGTTAGGGTACGAAGAAATTTGTAAAAGCAGAAATCTGTCCCATAGAAAATTTTGCATAAAATTGTCATTAGGATCACATGAATGGAAGAAGGTTAGGGTACGAAGAAATTTGTTAAAGCACAAATCTATCACATAGCTGATTTTGCATAAAATTGTCGTTAGGATCACATGAATGGAAAGAGGTTAGGGTTCGAAGAAATTTGTAAAAGCAGAAATCTAACACATAGCAGATTTTGCATAAAATTGTCATTAGGATCACATAAATGGAAAGAGGTTAGGGTACGAAGAAATTTGTAAAAGCAGAAATCTGTCCCATAGAAAATTTAGCATAAAATTGTCATTAGGATCACATGAATGGAAGAAGGTTAGGGTACGAAGAAATTTGTTAAAGCACAAATCTATCACATAGCAGATTTTGCATAAAATTGTCATTAGGATCACATAAATGGAAAGAGGTTAGGGTACGAAGAAATTTGTAAAAGCAGAAATCTGTCCCATAGAAAATTTTGCATACAATTGTCATTAGGATCACATGAATGGAAGAAGGTTAGGGTACGAAGAAATTTGTTAAAGCACAAATCTATCACATAGCAGATTTTGCATAAAATTGTCATTAGGATCACATAAATGGAAAGAGGTTAGGGTACGAAGAAATTTGTAAAAGCAGAAATCTGTCCCATAGAAAATTTTGCATAAAATTGTCATTAGGATCACATGAATGGAAGAAGGTTAGGGTACGAAGAAATTTGTTAAAGCACAAATCTATCACATAGCAGATTTTGCATAAAATTGTCATTAGGATCACATAAATGGAAAGAGGTTAGGGTACGAAGAAATTTGTAAAAGCAGAAATCTGTCCCATAGAAAATTTTGCATAAAATTCTCATTAGGATCACATGAATGGAAGAAGGTTAGGGTACGAAGAAATTTGTTAAAGCACAAATCTATTACAGCAGATTTTGCATAAAATTTTCATTAGGATCACATGAATGGAAAGAGGTTAGGGTACGAAGAAATTTGTAAAAGCACAAATCTATCACATAGCAGATTTTGCATAAAATTGTCATTAGGATCACATAAATGGAAAGAGGTTAGGGTACGAAGAAATTTGTAAAAGCACAAATCTATCACATAGCAGATTTTGCATAAAATTGTCATTAGGAACACATAAATGGAAAGAGGTTAGGGTACGAAGAAATTTGTAAAAGCACAAATCTATCACATAGCAGATTTTGCATAAAATTGTCATTAGGATCACATAAATGGAAAGAGGTTAGGGTACGAAGAAATTTTTAAAAGCACAAATTTGTCACATAGCAGATTTTGCATAAAATTGTCATTAGGATCACATAAATGGAAAGAGGTTAGGGTACGAAGAAATTTGTAAAAGCACAAATCTATCACAGCAGATTTTGTATAAAATTGTCATTAGGAACACATAAATGGAAAGAGGTTAGGGTACGAAGAAATTTGTAAAAGCACAAATCTATCACATAGCAGATTTTGCATAAAATTGTCATTAGGAACACATAAATGGAAAGAGGTTAGGGTACGAAGAAATTTGTAAAAGCACAAATCTATCACATAGCAGATTTTGCATAAAATTGTCATTAATAACACATAAATGGAAAGAGGTTAGGGTACGAAGAAATTTGTAAAAGCAAAAATCTATCACATAGCAGATTTTGCATAAAATTGTCATTAGGATCACATAAATGGAAAGAGGTTAGGGTACGAAGAAATTTGTAAAAGCACAAATCTATCACAGCAGATTTTGTATAAAATTGTCATTAGGAACACATAAATGGAAAGAGGTTAGGGTACGAAGAAATTTGTAAAATCACAAATCTGTCACATAGCAGATTTTGCATAAAATTGTCATTAGGATCACATAAATGGAAAGAGGTTAGGGTACGAAGAAATTTGTAAAAGCACAAATCTATCACATAGCAGATTTTGCATAAAATTGTCATTAGGAACACATAAATGGAAAGAGGTTAGGGTACGAAGAAATTTGTAAAAGCACAAATCTATCACATAGCAGATTTTGCATAAAATTGTAATTAGGATCACATAAATGGAAAGAGGTTATTGTACGAAGAAATTTGTAAAAGCACAAATATATCACATAGCAGATTTTGCATAAAATTGTCATTAGGATCACATAAATGGAAAAAGGTTAGGGTACGAAGAAATTTGTAAAAGCACAAATCTATCACATAGCAGATTTTGCATAAAATTGTCATTAGGAACACATAAATAGAAAGAGGTTAGGGTACGAAGAAATTTGTAAAAGCACAAATCTATCACATAGCAGATTTTGCATAAAATTGTCATTAGGATCACATAAATGGAAAGAGGTTAGGGTACGAAGAAATTTGTAAAAGCACAAATCTATCACAGCAGATTTTGTATAAAATTGTCATTAGGATCGCATGAGTGGAAAGAGGTTAGGGTACGAAGAAATTTGTAAAAGCACATCACAGCAGATTTTGCTTAATTTTGTCAATAGGATCACATGAATGGAAAGTGTTTAGGTTACGAAGAAATTTGTAAAAGCACAAATCTATCACAGTAGATTTTGCATAAAATTGTCACTAGGATCACATGAATGGAAAGAGGTTAGGTTACGAAGAAATTTGTAAAAGCTGAAATCTATCACAGCAGATTTTGCATAAAATTGTCATTAGGATCACATGAATGGAAAGAGGTTAGGGTACGAAGAAATTTGTAAAAGCTGAAATCTATCACGGCAGATTTTGCATAAAATTGTCATTAGGATCACATGAATGGAAAGAGGTTAGGGTACGAAGAAATTTGTAAAAGCACAAATCTATCACATAGCAGATTTTGCATAAAATTGTCATGAGGATCACATGAATGGACAGAGGTTAGGGTACGAAGAAATTTGTAAAAGCTGAAATCTATCTCATAGCAAATTTTGCATAAAATTGTCATTAGGATCACATAAATGGAAAGAGGTTAGGGTACGAAGAAATTTGTAAAAGCACAAATCTATCACATAGCAGATTTTGCATAAAATTGTCATTAGGATCACATAAATGGAAAGAGGTTAGGGTACTAAGAAATTTGTAAAAGCTGAAATCTATCACAGCAGATTTTGCATAAAATTGTCGTTAGGATCACATGAATGGAAAGAGGTTAGGGTTCGAAGAAATTTGTAAAAGCAGAAATCTGTCCCATAGAAAATTTTGCATAAAATTGTCATTAGGATCACTTGAATGGAAGAAGGTTAGGGTACGAAGAAATTTTTTAAAGCACAAATCTATCACATAGCAGATTTTGCATAAAATTGTCATTAGGATCACATAAATGGAAAGAGGTTAGGGTACGAAGAAATTTGTAAAAGCAGAAATCTGTCCCATAGAAAATTTTGCATAAAATTGTCATTAGGATCACATGAATGGAAGAAGGTTAGGGTACAAAGAAATTTGTAAAAGCTAAAATCTATCACAGCAGATTTTGCTTAAAATAGTCATTAGGATCACATGAATGGAAAGGGGTTAGGGTACGAAGAAATTTGTGAAATCACAAATCTATCACAGCAGATTTTGCTTAAAATTGTCATTAGGATCACATGAATGGAAAGAGGTTAGGTACGAAGAAATTTGTAAAAGCAGAAATCTATCACATAGCAGATTTTGTATAAAATTGTCATTAGGATCACGTAAATGGAAAGAGGTTGGGGTACGAAGAAATTTGTAAAAGCACAAATCTATCACATAGCAGATTTTGTATAAAATTGTCATTAGGATCACATAAATGGAAAGAGGTTAGGGTACGAAGAAATTTGTAAAAGCAAAATCTGTCCCATAGAAAATTTTGCATAAAATTGTCATTAGGATCACATGAATGGAATAAGGTTAGGGTACGAAGAAATTTGTTAAAGCACAAATCTATCACATAGCAGATTTTGCATAAAATTATCATTAGGATCACATGAATGGAAAGAGGTTAGGGTACGAAGAAATTTGTAAAAGCACAAATCTATCACATAGCAGATTTTGCATAAAATTGTCATTAGGATCACATAAATGGAAAGAGGTTAGGGTACGAAGAAATTTGTAAAAGCAGAAATCTGTCCCATAGAAAATTTTGCATAAAATTCTCATTAGGATCACATGAATGGAAGAAGGTTAGGGTACGAAGAAATTTGTTAAAGCACAAATCAATTACAGCAGATTTTGCATAAAATTTTCATTAGGATCACATGAATGGAAAGAGGTTAGGGTACGAAGAAATTTGTAAAAGCACAAATCTATCACATAGCAGATTTTGCATAAAATTGTCATTAGGATCACATAAATGGAAAGAGGTTAGGGTACGAAAAAATTTTTAAAAGCACAAATCTGTCACATAGCAGATTTTGCATAAAATTGTCATTAGGATCACATAAATGGAAAGAGGTTAGGGTACGATGAAATTTTTAAAAGCACAAATCTGTCACATAGCAGATTTTGCATAAAATTGTCATTAGGATCACATAAATGGAAAGCGGTTAGGGTACGAAGAAATTTGTAAAAGCACAAATATATCACATAGCAGATTTTGCATAAAATTGTCATTAGGATCACATAAATGGAAAGAGGTTAGGGTACGAAGAAATTTGTAAAAGCACAAATCTATCACATAGCAGATTTTGCATAAAATTGTCATTAGGAACACATAAATAGAAAGAGGTTAGGGTACGAAGAAATTTGTAAAAGCACAAATCTATCACATAGCAGATTTTGCATAAAATTGTCATTAGGATCACATAAATGGAAAGAGGTTAGGGTACGAAGAAATTTGTAAAAGCACAAATCTATCACAGCAGATTTTGTATAAAATTGTCATTAGGATCGCATGAGTGGAAAGAGGTTAGGGTACGAAGAAATTTGTAAAAGCACAAATCTATCACATAGCAGATTTTGCATAAAATTGTCATTAGGATCACATAAATGGAAAGAGGTTAGGGTACGAAGAAATTTGTAAAAGCACAAATCTATCACAGCAGATTTTGTATAAAATTGTCATTAGGATCGCATGAGTGGAAAGAGGTTAGGGTACGAAGAAATTTGTAAAAGCACATCACAGCAGATTTTGCTTAATTTTGTCAATAGGATCACATGAATGGAAAGTGTTTAGGTTACGAAGAAATTTGTAAAAGCACAAATCTATCACAGTAGATTTTGCATAAAATTGTCACTAGGATCACATGAATGGAAAGAGGTTAGGGTACGAAGAAATTTGTAAAAGCTGAAATCTATCACAGCAGATTTTGCATAAAATTGTCATTAGGATCACATGAATGGAAAGAGGTTAGGGTACGAAGAAATTTGTAAAAGCTGAAATCTATCACGGCAGATTTTGCATAAAATTGTCATTAGGATCACATGAATGGAAAGAGGTTAGGGTACGAAGAAATTTGTAAAAGCACAAATCTATCACATAGCAGATTTTGCATAAAATTGTCATGAGGATCACATGAATGGACAGAGGTTAGGGTACGAAGAAATTTGTAAAAGCTGAAATCTATCTCATAGCAAATTTTGCATAAAATTGTCATTAGGATCACATAAATGGAAAGAGGTTAGGGTACGAAGAAATTTGTAAAAGCACAAATCTATCACATAGCAGATTTTGCATAAAATTGTCATTAGGATCACATAAATGGAAAGAGGTTAGGGTACTAAGAAATTTGTAAAAGCTGAAATCTATCACAGCAGATTTTGCATAAAATTGTCGTTAGGATCACATGAATGGAAAGAGGTTAGGGTTCGAAGAAATTTGTAAAAGCAGAAATCTGTCCCATAGAAAATTTTGCATAAAATTGTCATTAGGATCACTTGAATGGAAGAAGGTTAGGGTACGAAGAAATTTTTTAAAGCACAAATCTATCACATAGCAGATTTTGCATAAAATTGTCATTAGGATCACATAAATGGAAAGAGGTTAGGGTACGAAGAAATTTGTAAAAGCAGAAATCTGTCCCATAGAAAATTTTGCATAAAATTGTCATTAGGATCACATGAATGGAAGAAGGTTAGGGTACAAAGAAATTTGTAAAAGCTGAAATCTATCACAGCAGATTTTGCTTAAAATAGTCATTAGGATCACATGAATGGAAAGGGGTTAGGGTACGAAGAAATTTGTGAAATCACAAATCTATCACAGCAGATTTTGCTTAAAATTGTCATTAGGATCACATGAATGGAAAGAGGTTAGGTACGAAGAAATTTGTAAAAGCAGAAATCTATCACATAGCAGATTTTGTATAAAATTGTCATTAGGATCACGTAAATGGAAAGAGGTTGGGGTACGAAGAAATTTGTAAAAGCACAAATCTATCACATAGCAGATTTTGCATAAAATTGTCATTAGGATCACATAAATGGAAAGAGGTTAGGGTACGAAGAAATTTGTAAAAGCAAAATCTGTCCCATAGAAAATTTTGCATAAAATTGTCATTAGGATCACATGAATGGAATAAGGTTAGGGTACGAAGAAATTTGTTAAAGCACAAATCTATCACATAGCAGATTTTGCATAAAATTATCATTAGGATCACATGAATGGAAAGAGGTTAGGGTACGAAGAAATTTGTAAAAGCACAAATCTATCACATAGCAGATTTTGCATAAAATTGTCATTAGGATCACATAAATGGAAAGAGGTTAGGGTACGAAGAAATTTGTAAAAGCAGAAATCTGTCCCATAGAAAATTTTGCATAAAATTCTCATTAGGATCACATGAATGGAAGAAGGTTAGGGTACGAAGAAATTTGTTAAAGCACAAATCAATTACAGCAGATTTTGCATAAAATTTTCATTAGGATCACATGAATGGAAAGAGGTTAGGGTACGAAGAAATTTGTAAAAGCACAAATCTATCACATAGCAGATTTTGCATAAAATTGTCATTAGGATCACATAAATGGAAAGAGGTTAGGGTACGAAAAAATTTTTAAAAGCACAAATCTGTCACATAGCAGATTTTGCATAAAATTGTCATTAGGATCACATAAATGGAAAGAGGTTAGGGTACGATGAAATTTTTAAAAGCACAAATCTGTCACATAGCAGATTTTGCATAAAATTGTCATTAGGATCACATAAATGGAAAGCGGTTAGGGTACGAAGAAATTTGTAAAAGCACAAATATATCACATAGCAGATTTTGCATAAAATTGTCATTAGGATCACATAAATGGAAAGAGGTTAGGGTACGAAGAAATTTGTAAAAGCACAAATCTATCACATAGCAGATTTTGCATAAAATTGTCATTAGGAACACATAAATAGAAAGAGGTTAGGGTACGAAGAAATTTGTAAAAGCACAAATCTATCACATAGCAGATTTTGCATAAAATTGTCATTAGGATCACATAAATGGAAAGAGGTTAGGGTACGAAGAAATTTGTAAAAGCACAAATCTATCACAGCAGATTTTGTATAAAATTGTCATTAGGATCGCATGAGTGGAAAGAGGTTAGGGTACGAAGAAATTTGTAAAAGCACATCACAGCAGATTTTGCTTAATTTTGTCAATAGGATCACATGAATGGAAAGTGTTTAGGGTACGAAGAAATTTGTAAAAGCACAAATCTATCACAGTAGATTTTGCATAAAATTGTCACTAGAATCACATGAATGGAAAGAGGTTAGGGTACGAAGAAATTTGTAAAAGCTGAAATCTATCACAGCAGATTTTGCATAAAATTGTCATTAGGATCACATGAATGGAAAGAGGTTAGGGTACGAAGAAATTTGTAAAAGCTGAAATCTATCACGGCAGATTTTGCATAAAATTGTCATTAGGATCACATGAATGGAAAGAGGTTAGGGTACGAAGAAATTTGTAAAAGCACAAATCTATCACATAGCAGATTTTGCATAAAATTGTCATGAGGATCACATGAATGGACAGAGGTTAGGGTACGAAGAAATTTGTAAAAGCTGAAATCTATCTCATAGCAAATTTTGCATAAAATTGTCATTAGGATCACATAAATGGAAAGAGGTTAGGGTACGAAGAAATTTGTAAAAGCACAAATCTATCACATAGCAGATTTTGCATAAAATTGTCATTAGGATCACATAAATGGAAAGAGGTTAGGGTACTAAGAAATTTGTAAAAGCTGAAATCTATCACAGCAGATTTTGCATAAAATTGTCGTTAGGATCACATGAATGGAAAGAGGTTAGGGTTCGAAGAAATTTGTAAAAGCAGAAATCTGTCCCATAGAAAATTTTGCATAAAATTGTCATTAGGATCACTTGAATGGAAGAAGGTTAGGGTACGAAGAAATTTTTTAAAGCACAAATCTATCACATAGCAGATTTTGCATAAAATTGTCATTAGGATCACATAAATGGAAAGAGGTTAGGGTACGAAGAAATTTGTAAAAGCAGAAATCTGTCCCATAGAAAATTTTGCATAAAATTGTCATTAGGATCACATGAATGGAAGAAGGTTAGGGTACAAAGAAATTTGTAAAAGCTGAAATCTATCACAGCAGATTTTGCTTAAAATAGTCATTAGGATCACATGAATGGAAAGGGGTTAGGGTACGAAGAAATTTGTGAAATCACAAATCTATCACAGCAGATTTTGCTTAAAATTGTCATTAGGATCACATGAATGGAAAGAGGTTAGGTACGAAGAAATTTGTAAAAGCAGAAATCTATCACATAGCAGATTTTGTATAAAATTGTCATTAGGATCACGTAAATGGAAAGAGGTTGGGGTACGAAGAAATTTGTAAAAGCACAAATCTATCACATAGCAGATTTTGCATAAAATTGTCATTAGGATCACATAAATGGAAAGAGGTTAGGGTACGAAGAAATTTGTAAAAGCAAAATCTGTCCCATAGAAAATTTTGCATAAAATTGTCATTAGGATCACATGAATGGAATAAGGTTAGGGTACGAAGAAATTTGTTAAAGCACAAATCTATCACATAGCAGATTTTGCATAAAATTATCATTAGGATCACATGAATGGAAAGAGGTTAGGGTACGAAGAAATTTGTAAAAGCACAAATCTATCACATAGCAGATTTTGCATAAAATTGTCATTAGGATCACATAAATGGAAAGAGGTTAGGGTACGAAGAAATTTGTAAAAGCAGAAATCTGTCCCATAGAAAATTTTGCATAAAATTCTCATTAGGATCACATGAATGGAAGAAGGTTAGGGTACGAAGAAATTTGTTAAAGCACAAATCAATTACAGCAGATTTTGCATAAAATTTTCATTAGGATCACATGAATGGAAAGAGGTTAGGGTACGAAGAAATTTGTAAAAGCTCAAATCTATCACATAGCAGATTTTGCATAAAATTGTCATTAGGATCACATAAATGGAAAGAGGTTAGGGTACGAAAAAATTTTTAAAAGCACAAATCTGTCACATAGCAGATTTTGCATAAAATTGTCATTAGGATCACATAAATGGAAAGAGGTTAGGGTACGATGAAATTTTTAAAAGCACAAATCTGTCACATAGCAGATTTTGCATAAAATTGTCATTAGGATCACATAAATGGAAAGCGGTTAGGGTACGAAGAAATTTGTAAAAGCACAAATATATCACATAGCAGATTTTGCATAAAATTGTCATTAGGATCACATAAATGGAAAGAGGTTAGGGTACGAAGAAATTTGTAAAAGCACAAATCTATCACATAGCAGATTTTGCATAAAATTGTCATTAGGAACACATAAATAGAAAGAGGTTAGGGTACGAAGAAATTTGTAAAAGCACAAATCTATCACATAGCAGATTTTGCATAAAATTGTCATTAGGATCACATAAATGGAAAGAGGTTAGGGTACGAAGAAATTTGTAAAAGCACAAATCTATCACAGCAGATTTTGTATAAAATTGTCATTAGGATCGCATGAGTGGAAAGAGGTTAGGGTACGAAGAAATTTGTAAAAGCACATCACAGCAGATTTTGCTTAATTTTGTCAATAGGATCACATGAATGGAAAGTGTTTAGGGTACGAAGAAATTTGTAAAAGCACAAATCTATCACAGTAGATTTTGCATAAAATTGTCACTAGAATCACATGAATGGAAAGAGGTTAGGGTACGAAGAAATTTGTAAAAGCTGAAATCTATCACAGCAGATTTTGCATAAAATTGTCATTAGGATCACATGAATGGAAAGAGGTTAGGGTACGAAGAAATTTGTAAAAGCTGAAATCTATCACGGCAGATTTTGCATAAAATTGTCATTAGGATCACATGAATGGAAAGAGGTTAGGGTACGAAGAAATTTGTAAAAGCACAAATCTATCACATAGCAGATTTTGCATAAAATTGTCATGAGGATCACATGAATGGACAGAGGTTAGGGTACGAAGAAATTTGTAAAAGCTGAAATCTATCTCATAGCAAATTTTGCATAAAATTGTCATTAGGATCACATAAATGGAAAGAGGTTAGGGTACGAAGAAATTTGTAAAAGCACAAATCTATCACATAGCAGATTTTGCATAAAATTGTCATTAGGATCACATAAATGGAAAGAGGTTAGGGTACTAAGAAATTTGTAAAAGCTGAAATCTATCACAGCAGATTTTGCATAAAATTGTCGTTAGGATCACATGAATGGAAAGAGGTTAGGGTTCGAAGAAATTTGTAAAAGCAGAAATCTGTCCCATAGAAAATTTTGCATAAAATTGTCATTAGGATCACTTGAATGGAAGAAGGTTAGGGTACGAAGAAATTTTTTAAAGCACAAATCTATCACATAGCAGATTTTGCATAAAATTGTCATTAGGATCACATAAATGGAAAGAGGTTAGGGTACGAAGAAATTTGTAAAAGCAGAAATCTGTCCCATAGAAAATTTTGCATAAAATTGTCATTAGGATCACATGAATGGAAGAAGGTTAGGGTACAAAGAAATTTGTAAAAGCTGAAATCTATCACAGCAGATTTTGCTTAAAATAGTCATTAGGATCACATGAATGGAAAGGGGTTAGGGTACGAAGAAATTTGTGAAATCACAAATCTATCACAGCAGATTTTGCTTAAAATTGTCATTAGGATCACATGAATGGAAAGAGGTTAGGTACGAAGAAATTTGTAAAAGCAGAAATCTATCACATAGCAGATTTTGTATAAAATTGTCATTAGGATCACGTAAATGGAAAGAGGTTGGGGTACGAAGAAATTTGTAAAAGCACAAATCTATCACATAGCAGATTTTGCATAAAATTGTCATTAGGATCACATAAATGGAAAGAGGTTAGGGTACGAAGAAATTTGTAAAAGCAAAATCTGTCCCATAGAAAATTTTGCATAAAATTGTCATTAGGATCACATGAATGGAATAAGGTTAGGGTACGAAGAAATTTGTTAAAGCACAAATCTATCACTTAGCAGATTTTGCATAAAATTATCATTAGGATCACATGAATGGAAAGAGGTTAGGGTACGAAGAAATTTGTAAAAGCACAAATCTATCACATAGCAGATTTTGCATAAAATTGTCATTAGGATCACATAAATGGAAAGAGGTTAGGGTACGAAGAAATTTGTAAAAGCAGAAATCTGTCCCATAGAAAATTTTGCATAAAATTCTCATTAGGATCACATGAATGGAAGAAGGTTAGGGTACGAAGAAATTTGTTAAAGCACAAATCAATTACAGCAGATTTTGCATAAAATTTTCATTAGGATCACATGAATGGAAAGAGGTTAGGGTACGAAGAAATTTGTAAAAGCACAAATCTATCACATAGCAGATTTTGCATAAAATTGTCATTAGGATCACATAAATGGAAAGAGGTTAGGGTACGAAAAAATTTTTAAAAGCACAAATCTGTCACATAGCAGATTTTGCATAAAATTGTCATTAGGATCACATAAATGGAAAGAGGTTAGGGTACGATGAAATTTTTAAAAGCACAAATCTGTCACATAGCAGATTTTGCATAAAATTGTCATTAGGATCACATAAATGGAAAGCGGTTAGGGTACGAAGAAATTTGTAAAAGCTGAAATCTATCCCATATCAAATTTTGCATAAAATTGTCATTAGGATCACATGAATGGACAGAGGTTAGGGTACGAACAAATTTGTAAAAGCACAAATCTATCATATAGCAAATTTTGCATAAAATTGTCATTAGGATCACATAAATGGAAAGCGGTTAGGGTACGAAGAAATCTGTAAAAGCTGAAATCTATCCCATATCAAATTTTGCATAAAATTGTCATTAGGATCACATGAATGGAAAGAGGTTAGGGTGCGAAGAAATTTGTAAAAGCACAAATCTATCCCATATCAAATTTTGCATAAAATTGTCATTAGGATCACATGAATGGACAGAGGTTAGGGTACGAAGAAATTTGTAAAAGCACAAATCTATCATATAGCAAATTTTGCATAAAATTGTCATTAGGATCACATAAATGGAAAGAGGTTAGGGTGCGAAGAAATTTGTAAAAGCAGAAATCTGTCCAATAGCAAATTTTGCATAAAATTATCATTAGGATCACATGAATGGAAAGAGGTTAGGGTAGGAAGAAATTTGTAAAAGCAGAAATCTGTCCCATAGCAAATTTTGCATAAAATTGTCATTAGGATCACATGAATGGAAAGAGGTTAGGTACGAAGAAATTTGGAAAAGCAGAAATCTATCACAGCAGATTTTGCATAAGATTGTCATTAGGATCACATGAATGGAAAGAGGTTAGGGTACGAAGAAATTTGTAAAAGCACAAATCTATCACATAGCAGATTTTGCATAAAATTGTCATTAGCATCACATAAATGGAAAGAGGTTAGGGTACGAAGAAATTTGTAAAAGCACAAATCTATTACATAGCAGATTTTGCATAAAATTGTCATTAGGATCACATGAATGGAAAGAGGTTAAGGTACGAAGAAATTTGTAAAAGCTGAAATCTATCCCATAGCAAATTTTGCATAAAATTGTCATTAGGTTCACATAAATCGAAAGAGGTTAGGTACGAAGAAATTTGTAAAAGCACAAATCTATCATATAGCAAATTTTTCATAAAATTGTCATTAGGATCACATAAATGGAAAGCGGTTAGGGTACGAAGAAATTTGTAAAAGCAGAAATCTGTCCCACAGCAAATTCTGCATAAAATTGTCATTAGGATCACATGAATGGAAAGAGGTTAGGGTACGAAGAAATTTGTAAAAGCTGAAATCTATCATATAGCAAATTTTGCATAAGATTGTCATGAGGATCACATGAATGGACCGAGGTTAGGGTACGAAGAAATTTGTAAAAGCTGAAATCTATCCCATAGCAAATTTTGCATAAAATTGTCATTAGGATCACATAAATGGAAAGCGGTTAGGGTACGGAGAAATTTGTAAAAGCAGAAATCTATCACAGCAGATTTTGCATAAGTTGTCATTAGGATCACATGAATGGAAAGAGGTTAGGGTACGAAGAAATTTGTAAAAGCACAAATATATCACATAGCAGATTTTGCATAAAATTGTCATTAGGATCACATAAATGGAAAGAGGTTAGGGTACGAAGAAATTTTTAAAAGCACAAATCTGTCACATAGCAGATTTTGCATAAAATTGTCATTAGGATCACATAAATGGAAAGCGGTTAGGGTACGAAGAAATTTGTAAAAGCAGAAATCTATCACAGCAGATTTTGCATAAGTTGTCATTAGGATCACATGAATGGAAAGAGGTTAGGGTACGAAGAAATTTGTAAAAGCACAAATATATCACATAGCAGATTTTGCATAAAATTGTCATTAGGATCACATAAATGGAAAGAGGTTAGGGTACGAAAAAATTTTTAAAAGCACAAATCTGTCACATAGCAGATTTTGCATAAAATTGTCATTAGGATCACATAAATGGAAAGAGGTTAGGGTACGAAGAAATTTTTAAAAGCACAAATTTGTCACATAGCAGATTTTGCATAAAATTGTCATTAGGATCACATAAATGGAAAGACGTTAGGGTACGAAGAAATTTGTAAAAGCACAAATCTATCACATAGCAGATTTTGCATAAAATTGTCATTAGGAACACATAAATGGAAAGAGGTTAGGGTACGAAGAAATTTGTAAAAGCACAAATCTATCACGTAGCAGATTTTGCATAAAATTGTCATTAGGAACACATAAATGGAAAGAGGTTAGGGTACGAAGAAATTTGTAAAAGCACAAATCTGTCACATAGCAGATTTTGCATAAAATTGTCATTAGGATCACATAAATGGAAAGAGGTTAGGGTACGAAGAAATTTGTAAAAGCACAAATCTATCACATAGGAGATTTTGAATAAAATTTTCATTAGGAGCACATAAATGGAAAGAGGTTAGGGTACGAAGAAATTTGTAAAAGCACAAATCTATCACATAGCAGATTTTGCATAAAATTGTCATTAGGATCACATAAATGGAAAGAGGTTAGGGTACGAAGAAATTTGTAAAAGCACAAATCTATCACATAGCAGATTTTGCATAAAATTGTCATTAGGAACACATAAATGGAAAGAGGTTAGGGTACGAAGAAATTTGTAAAAGCACAAATCTATCACATAGCAGATTTTGCATAAAATTGTCATTAGGATCACATAAATGGAAAGAGGTTAGGGTAATAAGAAATTTGTAAAAGCACAAATCTATCACAGCAGATTTTGTATAAAATTGTCATTAGGATCGCATTATTGGAAAGAGGTTAGGGTACGAAGAAATTTGTAAAAGCACATCACAGCAGATTTTGCTTAAAATTGTCAATAGGATCACATGAATGGAAAGTGTTTAGCGTACGAAGAAATTTGTAAAAGCACAAATCTATCACAGCAGATTTTGCATAAAATTGTCACTAGGATCACATGAATGGAAAGAGGTTAGGGTACGAAGAAATTTGTAAAAGCTGAAATCTATCACAGCAGATTTTGCATAAAATTGTCATTAGGATCACATGAATGGAAAGAGGTTAGGGTACGAAGAAATTTGTAAAAGCACAAATCTATCACATAGCAGATTTTGCATAAAATTGTCATGAGGATCACATGAATGGACAGAGGTTAGGGTACGAAGAAATTTGTAAAAGCTGTAATCTATCTCATAGCAAATTTTGCATAAAATTGTCATTAGGTTGACATAAATCGAAAGAGGTTAGGTACGAAGAAATTTGTAAAAGCACAAATCTATCATATAGCAAATTTTTCATAAAATTGTCATTAGGATCACATAAATGGAAAGCGGTTAGGGTACGAAGAAATTTGTAAAAGCAGAAATCTGTCCCACAGCAAATTCTGCATAAAATTGTCATTAGGATCACATGAATGGAAAGAGGTTAGGGTACGAAGAAATTTGTAAAAGCTGAAATCTATCATATAGCAAATTTTGCATAAGATTGTCATGAGGATCACATGAATGGACCGAGGTTAGGGTACGAAGAAATTTGTAAAAGCTGAAATCTATCCCATAGCAAATTTTGCATAAAATTGTCATTAGGATCACATAAATGGAAAGCGGTTAGGGTACGGAGAAATTTGTAAAAGCAGAAATCTATCACAGCAGATTTTGCATAAGTTGTCATTAGGATCACATGAATGGAAAGAGGTTAGGGTACGAAGAAATTTGTAAAAGCACAAATATATCACATAGCAGATTTTGCATAAAATTGTCATTAGGATCACATAAATGGAAAGAGGTTAGGGTACGAAGAAATTTTTAAAAGCACAAATCTGTCACATAGCAGATTTTGCATAAAATTGTCATTAGGATCACATAAATGGAAAGCGGTTAGGGTACGAAGAAATTTGTAAAAGCAGAAATCTATCACAGCAGATTTTGCATAAGATTGTCATTAGGATCACATGAATGGAAAGAGGTTAGGGTACGAAGAAATTTGTAAAAGCACAAATATATCACATAGCAGATTTTGCATAAAATTGTCATTAGGATCACATAAATGGAAAGAGGTTAGGGTACGAAGAAATTTTTAAAAGCACAAATCTGTCACATAGCAGATTTTGCATAAAATTGTCATTAGGATCACATAAATGGAAAGCGGTTAGGGTACGAAGAAATTTGTAAAAGTAGAAATCTATCACAGCAGATTTTGCATAAGATTGTCATTAGGATCACATGAATGGAAAGAGGTTAGGGTACGAAGAAATTTGTAAAAGCACAAATATATCACATAGCAGATTTTGCATAAAATTGTCATTAGGATCACATAAATGGAAAGAGGTTAGGGTACGAAGAAATTTGTAAAAGCACATCACAGCAGATTTTGCTTAAAATTGTCAATAGGATCACATGAATGGAAAGTGTTTAGGGTACGAAGAAATTTGTAAAAGCACAAATCTATCACAGCAGATTTTGCATAAAATTGTCACTAGGATCACATGAATGGAAAGAGGTTAGGGTACGAAGAAATTTGTAAAAGCTGAAATCTATCACAGCAGATTTTGCATAAAATTGTCATTAGGATCACATAAATGGAAAGCGGTTAGGGTACGAAGAAATTTGTAAAAGCACAAATCTATCACAGCAGATTTTGCATAAAATTGTCACTAGGATCACATGAATGGAAAGAGGTTAGGGTACGAAGAAATTTGTAAAAGCACAAATATATCATATAGCAGATTTTGCATAAAATTGTCATTAGGATCACATAAATGGAAAGAGGTTAGGGTACGAAGAAATTTGTAAAAGCACATCACAGCAGATTTTGCTTAAAATTGTCAATAGGATCACATGAATGGAAAGTGTTTAGGGTACGAAGAAATTTGTAAAAGCACAAATCTATCACAGCAGATTTTGCATAAAATTGTCATTAGGATCACATAAATGGAAAGCGGTTAGGGTACGAAGAAATTTGTAAAAGCAGAAATCTATCACAGCAGATTTTGCATAAGATTGTCATTAGGATCACATGAATGGAAAGAGGTTAGGGTACGAAGAAATTTGTAAAAGCACAAATATATCACATAGCAGATTTTGCATAAAATTGTCATTAGGATCACATAAATGGAAAGAGGTTAAGGTACGAAGAAATTTTTAAAAGCACAAATCTGTCACATAGCAGATTTTGAATAAAATTGTCATTAGGATCACATAAATGGAAAGCGGTTAGGGTACGAAGAAATTTGTAAAAGCAGAAATCTATCACAGCAGATTTTGCATAAAATTGTCATTAGGATCACATGAATGGAAAGAGGTTAGGGTACGAAGAAATTTGTAAAAGCACAAATATATCACATAGCAGATTTTGCATAAAATTGTCATTAGGATCACATAAATGGAAAGAGGTTAGGGTACGAAGAAATTTGTAAAAGCACATCACAGCAGATTTTGCTTAAAATTGTCAATAGGATCACATGAATGGAAAGTGTTTAGGGTACGAAGAAATTTGTAAAAGCACAAATCTATCACAGCAGATTTTGCATAAAATTGTCACTAGGATCACATGAATGGAAAGAGGTTAGGGTACGAAGAAATTTGTAAAAGCACAAATCTATCACAGCAGATTTTGCATAAAATTGTCATTAGGATCACATAAATGGAAAGCGGTTAGGGTACGAAGAAATTTGTAAAAGCAGAAATCTATCACAGCAGATTTTGCATAAGATTGTCATTAGGATCACATGAATGGAAAGAGGTTAGGGTACGAAGAAATTTGTAAAAGCACAAATATATCACATAGCAGATTTTGCATAAAATTGTCATTAGGATCACATAAATGGAAAGAGGTTAGGGTACGAAGAAATTTTTAAAAGCACAAATCTGTCACATAGCAGATTTTGCATAAAATTGTCATTAGGATCACATAAATGGAAAGCGGTTAGGGTACGAAGAAATTTGTAAAAGCAGAAATCTATCACAGCAGATTTTGCATAAGATTGTCATTAGGATCACATGAATGGAAAGAGGTTAGGGTACGAAGAAATTTGTAAAAGCACAAATATATCACATAGCAGATTTTGCATAAAATTGTCATTAGGATCACATAAATGGAAAGAGGTTAGGGTACGAAGAAATTTGTAAAAGCACATCACAGCAGATTTTGCTTAAAATTGTCAATAGGATCACATGAATGGAAAGTGTTTAGGGTACGAAGAAATTTGTAAAAGCACAAATCTATCACAGCAGATTTTGCATAAAATTGTCACTAGGATCACATGAATGGAAAGAGGTTAGGGTACGAAGAAATTTGTAAAAGCTGAAATCTATCACAGCAGATTTTGCATAAAATTGTCATTAGGATCACATGAATGGAAAGAGGTTAGGGTACGAAGAAATTTGTAAAAGCACAAATCTATCACATAGCAGATTTTGCATAAAATTGTCATGAGGATCACATGAATGGACAGAGGTTAGGGTACGAAGAAATTTGTAAAAGCTGTAATCTATCTCATAGCAAATTTTGCATAAAATTGTCATTAGGTTGACATAAATCGGAAGAGGTTAGGTACGAAGAAATTTGTAAAAGCACAAATCTATCATATAGCAAATTTTTCATAAAATTGTCATTAGGATCACATAAATGGAAAGCGGTTAGGGTACGAAGAAATTTGTAAAAGCAGAAATCTGTCCCACAGCAAATTCTGCATAAAATTGTCATTAGGATCACATGAATGGAAAGAGGTTAGGGTACGAAGAAATTTGTAAAAGCTGAAATCTATCATATAGCAAATTTTGCATAAGATTGTCATGAGGATCACATGAATGGACCGAGGTTAGGGTACGAAGAAATTTGTAAAAGCTGAAATCTATCCCATAGCAAATTTTGCATAAAATTGTCATTAGGATCACATAAATGGAAAGCGGTTAGGGTACGGAGAAATTTGTAAAAGCAGAAATCTATCACAGCAGATTTTGCATAAGTTGTCATTAGGATCACATGAATGGAAAGAGGTTAGGGTACGAAGAAATTTGTAAAAGCACAAATATATCACATAGCAGATTTTGCATAAAATTGTCATTAGGATCACATAAATGGAAAGAGGTTAGGGTACGAAGAAATTTTTAAAAGCACAAATCTGTCACATAGCAGATTTTGCATAAAATTGTCATTAGGATCACATAAATGGAAAGCGGTTAGGGTACGAAGAAATTTGTAAAAGCAGAAATCTATCACAGCAGATTTTGCATAAGATTGTCATTAGGATCACATGAATGGAAAGAGGTTAGGGTACGAAGAAATTTGTAAAAGCACAAATATATCACATAGCAGATTTTGCATAAAATTGTCATTAGGATCACATAAATGGAAAGAGGTTAGGGTACGAAAAAATTTTTAAAAGCACAAATCTGTCACATAGCAGATTTTGCATAAAATTGTCATTAGGATCACATAAATGGAAAGAGGTTAGGGTACGAAGAAATTTTTAAAAGCACAAATTTGTCACATAGCAGATTTTGCATAAAATTGTCATTAGGATCACATAAATGGAAAGAGGTTGGGTACGAAGAAATTTGTAAAAGCACAAATCTATCACATAGCAGATTTTGCATAAAATTGTCATTAGGAACACATAAATGGAAAGAGGTTAGGGTACGAAGAAATTTGTAAAAGCACAAATCTATCACGTAGCAGATTTTGCATAAAATTGTCATTAGGAACACATAAATGGAAAGAGGTTAGGGTACGAAGAAATTTGTAAAAGCACAAATCTGTCACATAGCAGATTTTGCATAAAATTGTCATTAGGATCACATAAATGGAAAGAGGTTAGGGTACGAAGAAATTTTTAAAAGCACAAATCTGTCACATAGCAGATTTTGCATAAAATTGTCATTAGGATCACATAAATGGAAAGCGGTTAGGGTACGAAGAAATTTGTAAAAGCAGAAATCTATCACAGCAGATTTTGCATAAGATTGTCATTAGGATCACATGAATGGAAAGAGGTTAGGGTACGAAGAAATTTGTAAAAGCACAAATATATCACATAGCAGATTTTGCATAAAATTGTCATTAGGATCACATAAATGGAAAGAGGTTAGGGTACGAAGAAATTTTTAAAAGCACAAATCTGTCACATAGCAGATTTTGCATAAAATTGTCATTAGGATCACATAAATGGAAAGCGGTTAGGGTACGAAGAAATTTGTAAAAGTAGAAATCTATCACAGCAGATTTTGCATAAGATTGTCATTAGGATCACATGAATGGAAAGAGGTTAGGGTACGAAGAAATTTGTAAAAGCACAAATATATCACATAGCAGATTTTGCATAAAATTGTCATTAGGATCACATAAATGGAAAGAGGTTAGGGTACGAAGAAATTTGTAAAAGCACATCACAGCAGATTTTGCTTAAAATTGTCAATAGGATCACATGAATGGAAAGTGTTTAGGGTACGAAGAAATTTGTAAAAGCACAAATCTATCACAGCAGATTTTGCATAAAATTGTCACTAGGATCACATGAATGGAAAGAGGTTAGGGTACGAAGAAATTTGTAAAAGCTGAAATCTATCACAGCAGATTTTGCATAAAATTGTCATTAGGATCACATAAATGGAAAGCGGTTAGGGTACGAAGAAATTTGTAAAAGCACAAATCTATCACAGCAGATTTTGCATAAAATTGTCACTAGGATCACATGAATGGAAAGAGGTTAGGGTACGAAGAAATTTGTAAAAGCACAAATATATCACATAGCAGATTTTGCATAAAATTGTCATTAGGATCACATAAATGGAAAGAGGTTAGGGTACGAAGAAATTTGTAAAAGCACATCACAGCAGATTTTGCTTAAAATTGTCAATAGGATCACATGAATGGAAAGTGTTTAGGGTACGAAGAAATTTGTAAAAGCACAAATCTATCACAGCAGATTTTGCATAAAATTGTCATTAGGATCACATAAATGGAAAGCGGTTAGGGTACGAAGAAATTTGTAAAAGCAGAAATCTATCACAGCAGATTTTGCATAAGATTGTCATTAGGATCACATGAATGGAAAGAGGTTAGGGTACGAAGAAATTTGTAAAAGCACAAATATATCACATAGCAGATTTTGCATAAAATTGTCATTAGGATCACATAAATGGAAAGAGGTTAAGGTACGAAGAAATTTTTAAAAGCACAAATCTGTCACATAGCAGATTTTGAATAAAATTGTCATTAGGATCACATAAATGGAAAGCGGTTAGGGTACGAAGAAATTTGTAAAAGCAGAAATCTATCACAGCAGATTTTGCATAAGATTGTCATTAGGATCACATGAATGGAAAGAGGTTAGGGTACGAAGAAATTTGTAAAAGCACAAATATATCACATAGCAGATTTTGCATAAAATTGTCATTAGGATCACATAAATGGAAAGAGGTTAGGGTACGAAGAAATTTGTAAAAGCACATCACAGCAGATTTTGCTTAAAATTGTCAATAGGATCACATGAATGGAAAGTGTTTAGGGTACGAAGAAATTTGTAAAAGCACAAATCTATCACAGCAGATTTTGCATAAAATTGTCACTAGGATCACATGAATGGAAAGAGGTTAGGGTACGAAGAAATTTGTAAAAGCACAAATCTATCACAGCAGATTTTGCATAAAATTGTCATTAGGATCACATAAATGGAAAGCGGTTAGGGTACGAAGAAATTTGTAAAAGCAGAAATCTATCACAGCAGATTTTGCATAAGATTGTCATTAGGATCACATGAATGGAAAGAGGTTAGGGTACGAAGAAATTTGTAAAAGCACAAATATATCACATAGCAGATTTTGCATAAAATTGTCATTAGGATCACATAAATGGAAAGAGGTTAGGGTACGAAGAAATTTTTAAAAGCACAAATCTGTCACATAGCAGATTTTGCATAAAATTGTCATTAGGATCACATAAATGGAAAGCGGTTAGGGTACGAAGAAATTTGTAAAAGCAGAAATCTATCACAGCAGATTTTGCATAAGATTGTCATTAGGATCACATGAATGGAAAGAGGTTAGGGTACGAAGAAATTTGTAAAAGCACAAATATATCACATAGCAGATTTTGCATAAAATTGTCATTAGGATCACATAAATGGAAAGAGGTTAGGGTACGAAGAAATTTGTAAAAGCACATCACAGCAGATTTTGCTTAAAATTGTCAATAGGATCACATGAATGGAAAGTGTTTAGGGTACGAAGAAATTTGTAAAAGCACAAATCTATCACAGCAGATTTTGCATAAAATTGTCACTAGGATCACATGAATGGAAAGAGGTTAGGGTACGAAGAAATTTGTAAAAGCTGAAATCTATCACAGCAGATTTTGCATAAAATTGTCATTAGGATCACATGAATGGAAAGAGGTTAGGGTACGAAGAAATTTGTAAAAGCACAAATCTATCACATAGCAGATTTTGCATAAAATTGTCATGAGGATCACATGAATGGACAGAGGTTAGGGTACGAAGAAATTTGTAAAAGCTGTAATCTATCTCATAGCAAATTTTGCATAAAATTGTCATTAGGTTGACATAAATCGGAAGAGGTTAGGTACGAAGAAATTTGTAAAAGCACAAATCTATCATATAGCAAATTTTTCATAAAATTGTCATTAGGATCACATAAATGGAAAGCGGTTAGGGTACGAAGAAATTTGTAAAAGCAGAAATCTGTCCCACAGCAAATTCTGCATAAAATTGTCATTAGGATCACATGAATGGAAAGAGGTTAGGGTACGAAGAAATTTGTAAAAGCTGAAATCTATCATATAGCAAATTTTGCATAAGATTGTCATGAGGATCACATGAATGGACCGAGGTTAGGGTACGAAGAAATTTGTAAAAGCTGAAATCTATCCCATAGCAAATTTTGCATAAAATTGTCATTAGGATCACATAAATGGAAAGCGGTTAGGGTACGGAGAAATTTGTAAAAGCAGAAATCTATCACAGCAGATTTTGCATAAGTTGTCATTAGGATCACATGAATGGAAAGAGGTTAGGGTACGAAGAAATTTGTAAAAGCACAAATATATCACATAGCAGATTTTGCATAAAATTGTCATTAGGATCACATAAATGGAAAGAGGTTAGGGTACGAAAAAATTTTTAAAAGCACAAATCTGTCACATAGCAGATTTTGCATAAAATTGTCATTAGGATCACATAAATGGAAAGAGGTTAGGGTACGAAGAAATTTTTAAAAGCACAAATTTGTCACATAGCAGATTTTGCATAAAATTGTCATTAGGATCACATAAATGGAAAGAGGTTGGGTACGAAGAAATTTGTAAAAGCACAAATCTATCACATAGCAGATTTTGCATAAAATTGTCATTAGGAACACATAAATGGAAAGAGGTTAGGGTACGAAGAAATTTGTAAAAGCACAAATCTATCACGTAGCAGATTTTGCATAAAATTGTCATTAGGAACACATAAATGGAAAGAGGTTAGGGTACGAAGAAATTTGTAAAAGCACAAATCTGTCACATAGCAGATTTTGCATAAAATTGTCATTAGGATCACATAAATGGAAAGAGGTTAGGGTACGAAGAAATTTGTAAAAGCACAAATCTATCACATAGCAGATTTTGAATAAAATTTTCATTAGGAGCACATAAATGGAAAGAGGTTAGGGTACGAAGAAATTTGTAAAAGCACAAATCTATCACATAGCAGATTTTGCATAAAATTGTCATTAGGATCACATAAATGGAAAGAGGTTAGGGTACGAAGAAATTTGTAAAAGCACAAATCTATCACATAGCAGATTTTGCATAAAATTGTCATTAGGAACACATAAATGGAAAGAGGTTAGGGTACGAAGAAATTTGTAAAAGCACAAATCTATCACATAGCAGATTTTGCATAAAATTGTCATTAGGAACACATAAATGGAAAGAGGTTAGGGTAATAAGAAATTTGTAAAAGCACAAATCTATCACAGCAGATTTTGTATAAAATTGTCATTAGGATCGCATGAGTGGAAAGAGGTTAGGGTACGAAGAAATTTGTAAAAGCACATCACAGCAGATTTTGCTTAAAATTGTCAATAGGATCACATGAATGGAAAGTGTTTAGGGTACGAAGAAATTTGTAAAAGCACAAATCTATCACAGCAGATTTTGCATAAAATTGTCACTAGGATCACATGAATGGAAAGAGGTTAGGGTACGAAGAAATTTGTAAAAGCACAAATATATCACATAGCAGATTTTGCATAAAATTGTCATTAGGATCACATAAATGGAAAGAGGTTAGGGTACGAAGAAATTTTTAAAAGCACAAATCTGTCACATAGCAGATTTTGCATAAAATTGTCATTAGGATCACATAAATGGAAAGCGGTTAGGGTACGAAGAAATTTGTAAAAGCAGAAATCTATCACAGCAGATTTTGCATAAGATTGTCATTAGGATCACATGAATGGAAAGAGGTTAGGGTACGAAGAAATTTGTAAAAGCACAAATATATCACATAGCAGATTTTGCATAAAATTGTCATTAGGATCACATAAATGGAAAGAGGTTAGGGTACGAAAAAATTTTTAAAAGCACAAATCTGTCACATAGCAGATTTTGCATAAAATTGTCATTAGGATCACATAAATGGAAAGAGGTTAGGGTACGAAGAAATTTTTAAAAGCACAAATTTGTCACATAGCAGATTTTGCATAAAATTGTCATTAGGATCACATAAATGGAAAGAGGTTAGGGTACGAAGAAATTTGTAAAAGCACAAATCTATCACATAGCAGATTTTGCATAAAATTGTCATTAGGAACACATAAATGGAAAGAGGTTAGGGTACGAAGAAATTTGTAAAAGCACAAATCTATCACGTAGCAGATTTTGCATAAAATTGTCATTAGGAACACATAAATGGAAAGAGGTTAGGGTACGAAGAAATTTGTAAAAGCACAAATCTGTCACATAGCAGATTTTGCATAAAATTGTCATTAGGATCACATGAATGGAAAGAGGTTAGGGTACGAAGAAATTTGTAAAAGCACAAATCTATCACATAGCAGATTTTGAATAAAATTTTCATTAGGAGCACATAAATGGAAAGAGGTTAGGGTACGAAGAAATTTGTAAAAGCACAAATCTATCACATAGCAGATTTTGCATAAAATTGTCATTAGGATCACATAAATGGAAAGAGGTTAGGGTACGAAGAAATTTGTAAAAGCACAAATCTATCACATAGCAGATTTTGCATAAAATTGTCATTAGGAACACATAAATGGAAAGAGGTTAGGGTACGAAGAAATTTGTAAAAGCACAAATCTATCACATAGCAGATTTTGCATAAAATTGTCATTAGGATCACATAAATGGAAAGAGGTTAGGGTAATAAGAAATTTGTAAAAGCACAAATCTATCACAGCAGATTTTGTATAAAATTGTCATTAGGATCGCATGAGTGGAAAGAGGTTAGGGTACGAAGAAATTTGTAAAAGCACATCACAGCAGATTTTGCTTAAAATTGTCAATAGGATCACATGAATGGAAAGTGTTTAGGGTACGAAGAAATTTGTAAAAGCACAAATCTATCACAGCAGATTTTGCATAAAATTGTCACTAGGATCACATGAATGGAAAGAGGTTAGGGTACGAAGAAATTTGTAAAAGCTGAAATCTATCACAGCAGATTTTGCATAAAATTGTCATTAGGATCACATGAATGGAAAGAGGTTAGGGTACGAAGAAATTTGTAAAAGCACAAATCTATCACATAGCAGATTTTGCATAAAATTGTCATGAGGATCACATGAATGGACAGAGGTTAGGGTACGAAGAAATTTGTAAAAGCTGTAATCTATCTCATAGCAAATTTTGCATAAAATTGTCATTAGGTTGACATAAATGGAAAGAGGTTAGGTACGAAGAAATTTGTAAAAGCAGAAATCTGTCCCACAGCAAATTTTGCATAAAATTGTCATTAGGATCACATAAATGGAAAGAGGTTAGGGTACGAAGAAATTTGTAAAAGCAGAAATCGGTCCCACAGCAAATTTTGCATAAAATTGTCATTAGGATCACATAAATGGAAAGAGGTTAGGGTACTAAGAAATTTGTAAAAGCTGAAATCTACCACAGCAGATTTTGCATAAAATTGTCGTTAGGATCACATGAATGGAAAGAGGTTAGGGTACGAAGAAATTTGTAAAAGCAGAAATCTAACACATAGCAGATTTTGCATAAAATTGTCATTAGGATCACATAAATGGAAAGAGGTTAGGGTACGAACAAATTTGTAAAAGCAGAAATCTGTCCCATAGAAAATTTTGCATAAAATTGTCATTAGGATCACATGAATGGAAGAAGGTTAGGGTACGAAGAAATTTGTTAAAGCACAAATCTATCACATAGCAGAATTTGCATAAAATTGTCATTAGGATCACATAAATTGAAAGAGGTTAGGGTACGAAGAAATTTGTAAAAGCAGAAATCTGTCCCATAGAAAATTTTGCATAAAATTGTCATTAGGATCACATGAATGGAAGAAGGTTAGGGTAAGAAGAAATTTGTTAAAGCACAAATCTATCACATAGCAGATTTTGCATAAAATTGTCATTAGGATCACATAAATGGAAAGAGGTTAGGGTACGAAGAAACTTGTAAAAGCAGAAATCTATCACATAGCAGATTTTGTATAAAATTGTCATTAGGATCACGTAAATGGAAAGAGGTTGGGGTACGAAGAAATTTGTAAAAGCACAAATCTATCACATAGCAGATTTTGCATAAAATTGTCATTAGGATCACATAAATGGAAAGAGGTTAGGGTACGAAGAAATTTGTAATAGCAAAATCTGTCCCATAGAAAATTTTGCATAAAATTGTCATTAGGATCACATGAATGGAATAAGGTTAGGGTACGAAGAAATTTGTTAAAGCACAAATCTATCACATAGCAGATTTTGCATAAAATTATCATTAGGATCACATAAATGGAAAGAGGTTAGGGTACGAAGAAATTTGTAAAAGCATAAATCTGTCCCATAGAAAATTTTGCATAAAATTCTCATTAGGATCACATGAATGGAAGAAGGTTAGGGTAAGAAGAAATTTGTTAAAGCACAAATCTATTACAGCAGATTTTGCATAAAATTTTCATTAGGATCACATGAATGGAAAGAGGTTAGGGTACGAAGAAATTTGTAAAAGCACAAATCTATCACATAGCAGATTTTGCATAAAATTGTCATTAGGATCACATAAATGGAAAGAGGTTAGGGTACGAAGAAATTTGTAAAATCAGAAATCTATCACATAGCAGATTTTGCATAAAATTGTCATTAGGATCACATGAATGGAAGAAGGTTAGGGTACGTAGAAATTTGTTAAAGCACAAATCTATTACAGCAGATTTTGCATAAAATTTTCATTAGGATCACATGAATGGAAAGAAGTTAGGGTACGAAGAAATTTGTAAAAGCACAAATCTATCACATAGCAGATTTTGCATAAAATTGTCATTAGGATCACATAAATGGAAAGAGGTTAGGGTACGAAGAAATTTGTAAAAGCAGAAATCTATCACATAGCAGATTTTGCATAAACTTGTCATTAGGATCACATAAATGGAAAGAGGTTAGGGTACGAAGAAATTTGTAAAAGCAGAAATCTATCACATAGCAGATTTTGCATAAAATTGTCATTAGGATCACATAAATGGAAAGAGGTTAGGGTACGAAGAAATTTGTAAAAGCAGAAATCTATCACATAGCAGATTTTGTATAAAATTGTCATTAGGATCACGTAAATGGAAAGAGGTTAGGGTACGAAGAAATTTGTAAAAGCACAAATCTATCACATAGCAGATTTTGCATAAAATTGTCATTAGGATCACATGAATGGAAAGAGGTTAGGTACGAAGAAATTTGTAAAAGCAGAAATCTATCACATAGCAGATTTTGTATAAAATTGTCATTAGGATCACGTAAATGGAAAGAGGTTAGGGTACGAAGAAATTTGTAAAAGCAAAATCTGTCCCATAGAAAATTTTGCATAAAATTGTCATTAGGATCACATGAATGGAAGAAGGTTAGGTTAGGAAGAAATTTGTTAAAGCACAAATATATCACATAGCAGATTTTGCATAAAATTGTCATTAGGATCACATAAATGGAAAGAGGTTAGGGTACGAAGAAATTTTTAAAAGCACAAATCTGTCACATAGCAGATTTTGCATAAAATTGGCATTAGGATCACATAAATGGAAAGAGGTTAGGGTACGAAGAAATTTGTAAAAGCAGAAATCTATCACATAGCAGATTTTGCATAAAATTGTCATTAGGATCACATAAATGGAAAGAGGTTAGGGTACGAAGAAATTTGTAAAAGCAGAAATCTATCACATAGCAGATTTTGTATAAAATTGTTATTAGGATCACGTAAATGGAAAGAGGTTAGGGTACGAAGAAATTTGTAAAAGCACAAATCTATCACATAGCAGATTTTGCATAAAATTGTCATTAGGATCACATAAATGGAAAGAGGTTAGGGTACGAAGAAATTTGTAAAAGCAGAAATCTATCACATAGCAGATTTTGCATAAAATTGTCATTAGGATCACATAAATGGAAAGAGGTTAGGGTACGAAGAAATTTGTAAAAGCAGAAATCTATCACATAGCAGATTTTGCATAAAATTGTCATTAGGATCACATAAATGGAAAGAGGTTAGGGTACGAAGAAATTTGTAAAAGCAGAAATCTATCACATAGCAGATTTTGTATAAAATTGTCATTAGGATCACGTAAATGGAAAGAGGTTAGGGTACGAAGAAATTTGTAAAAGCACAAATCTATCACATAGCAGATTTTGCATAAAATTGTCATTAGGATCACATGAATGGAAAGAGGTTAGGTACGAAGAAATTTGTAAAAGCAGAAATCTATCACATAGCAGATTTTGTATAAAATTGTCATTAGGATCACATAAATGGAAAGAGGTTAGGGTACGAAGAAATTTTTAAAAGCACAAAACTATCACATAGCAGATTTTGCATAAAATTGTCATTAGGATCACATGAATGGAAAGAGGTTAGGTACGAAGAAATTTGTAAAAGCAGAAATCTATCACATAGCAGATTTTGCATAAAATTGTCATTAGGATCACATAAATGGAAAGAGGTTAGGGTACGAAGAAATTTTTAAAAGCACAAATCTGTCACATAGCAGATTTTGCATAAAATTGGCATTAGGATCACATAAATGGAAAGAGGTTAGGGTACGAAGAAATTTGTAAAAGCAGAAATCTATCACATAGCAGATTTTGTATAAAATTGTCATTAGGATCACATGAATGGAAAGAAGTTAGGGTACGAAGAAATTTGTAAAAGCACAAATCTATCACATAGCAGATTTTGCATAAAATTGTCATTAGGATCACATAAATGGAAAGAGGTTAGGGTACGAAGAAATTTGTAAAAGCAGAAATCTATCACATAGCAGATTTTGCATAAAATTGTCATTAGGATCACATAAATGGAAAGAGGTTAGGGTACGAAGAAATTTGTAAAAGCAGAAATCTATCACATAGCAGATTTTGCATAAAATTGTCATTAGGATCACATAAATGGAAAGAGGTTAGGGTACGAAGAAATTTGTAAAAGCAGAAATCTATCACATAGCAGATTTTGCATAAAATTGTCATTAGGATCACATAAATGGAAAGAGGTTAGGGTACGAAGAAATTTGTAAAAGCAGAAATCTATCACATAGCAGATTTTGTATAAAATTGTCATTAGGATCACGTAAATGGAAAGAGGTTAGGGTACGAAGAAATTTGTAAAAGCACAAATCTATCACATAGCAGATTTTGCATAAAATTGTCATTAGGATCACATGAATGGAAAGAGGTTAGGTACGAAGAAATTTGTAAAAGCAGAAATCTATCACATAGCAGATTTTGTATAAAATTGTCATTAGGATCACGTAAATGGAAAGAGGTTAGGGTACGAAGAAATTTGTAAAAGCACAAATCTATCACATAGCAGATTTTGCATAAAATTGTCATTAGGATCACATGAATGGAAAGAGGTTAGGTACGAAGAAATTTGTAAAAGCAGAAATCTATCACATAGCAGATTTTGCATAAAATTGTCATTAGGATCACATAAATGGAAAGAGGTTAGGGTACGAAGAAATTTTTAAAAGCACAAATCTGTCACATAGCAGATTTTGCATAAAATTGGCATTAGGATCACATAAATGGAAAGAGGTTAGGGTACGAAGAAATTTGTAAAAGCAGAAATCTATCACATAGCAGATTTTGTATAAAATTGTCATTAGGATCACATGAATGGAAAGAAGTTAGGGTACGAAGAAATTTGTAAAAGCACAAATCTATCACATAGCAGATTTTGCATAAAATTGTCATTAGGATCACATGAATGGAAAGAGGTTAGGGTACGAAGAAATTTGTAAAAGCAGAAATCTATCACATAGCAGATTTTGCATAAAATTGTCATTAGGATCACATAAATGGAAAGAGGTTAGGGTACGAAGAAATTTGTAAAAGCAGAAATCTATCACATAGCAGATTTTGCATAAAATTGTCATTAGGATCACATAAATGGAAAGAGGTTAGGGTACGAAGAAATTTGTAAAAGCAGAAATCTATCACATAGCAGATTTTGTATAAAATTGTCATTAGGATCACGTAAATGGAAAGAGGTTAGGGTACGAAGAAATTTGTAAAAGCACAAATCTATCACATAGCAGATTTTGCATAAAATTGTCATTAGGATCACATGAATGGAAAGAGGTTAGGTACGAAGAAATTTGTAAAAGCAGAAATCTATCACATAGCAGATTTTGTATAAAATTGTCATTAGGATCACGTAAATGGAAAGAGGTTAGGGTACGAAGAAATTTGTAAAAGCAAAATCTGTCCCATAGAAAATTTTGCATAAAATTTTCATTAGTATCACATGAATGGAAAGAGGTTAGGGTACGAAGAAATTTGTAAAAGCACAAATATATCACATAGCAGATTTTGCATAAAATTGTCATTAGGATCACATAAATGGAAAGAGGTTAGGGTACGAAGAAATTTTTAAAAGCACAAATCTGTCACATAGCAGATTTTGCATAAAATTGGCATTAGGATCACATAAATGGAAAGCGGTTAGGGTACGAAGAAATTTGTAAAAGCTGAAATCTATCCCATATCAAATTTTGCATAAAATTGTCATTAGGATCACATGAATGGACAGAGGCTAGGGTACGAAGAAATTTGTAAAAGCACAAATCTATCATATAGCAAATTTTGCATAAAATTGTCATTAGGATCACATGAATGGAAAGAGGTTAGGGTGCGAAGAAATTTGTAAAAGCACAAATCTATCCCATATCAAATTTTGCATAAAATTGTCATTAGGATCACATGAATGGACAGAGGTTAGTGTACGAAGAAATTTGTAAAAGCAGAAATTTGTCCCATAGCAAATTTTGCATAAAATTGTCATTAGGATCACATGAATGGAAAGAGGTTAGGTACGAAGAAATTTGTAAAAGCAGAAATCTATCACAGCAGATTTTGCATAAGATTGTCATTAGGATCACATGAATGGAAAGAGGTTAGGGTACGTAGAAATTTGTAAAAGCACAAATCTATCACATAGCAGATTTTGCATAAAATTGTCATTAGCATCACATAAATGGAAAGAGGTTAGGGTACGAAGAAATTTGTAAAAGCACAAATCTATCACATAGCAGATTTTGCATAAAATTGTCATTAGGATAACATGAATGGAAAGAGGTTAAGGTACGAAGAAATTTGTAAAAGCTGAAATCTATCCCATAGCAAATTTTGCATAAAATTGTCATTAGGTTCACATAAATCGAAAGAGGTTAGGTACGAAGAAATTTGTAAAAGCACAAACCTATCATATAGCAAATTTTTCATAAAATTGTCATTAGGATCACATAAATGGAAAGCGGTTAGGGTACGAAGAAATTTGTAAAAGCTGAAATCGATCATATAGCAAATTTTGCATAAAATTGTCATGAGGATCACATGAATGGACAGAGGTTAGGGTACGAAGAAATTTGTAAAAGCACAAATATATCACATAGCAGATTTTGCATAGAATTGTCATTAGGATCACATAAATGGAAAGAGGTTAGGGTACGAAGAAATTTTTAAAAGCACAAATCTGTCACATAGCAGATTTTGCATAAAATTGTCATTAGGATCACATAAATGGAAAGCGGTTAGGGTTCGAAGAAATTTGTAAAAGCACAAATATATCACATAGCAGATTTTGCATAAAATTGTCATTAGGATCACATAAATGGAAAGAGGTTAGGGTACGAAGAAATTTGTAAAAGCACAAATATATCACATAGCAGATTTTGCATAAAATTGTCATTAGGATCACATAAATGGAAAGAGGTTAGGGTACGAAGAAATTTGTAAAAGCACAAATCTATCACAGCAGATTTTGCATAAAATTGTCACTAGGATCACATGAATGGAAAGAGGTTAGGGTACGAAGAAATTTGTAAAAGCTGAAATCTAACAGAGCAGATTTTGCATAAAATTGTCATTAGGAACACATAAATGGAAAGAGGTTAGGGTACGAAGAAATTTGTAAAAGCACAAATCTATCACATAGCAGATTTTGCATAAAATTGTCATTAGGATCACATAAATGGAAAGAGGTTAGGGTACGAAGAAATTTGTAAAAGCACAAATCTATCACAGCAGATTTTGTATAAAATTGTCATTAGGAACACATAAATGGAAAGAGGTTAGGGTACGAAGAAATTTGTAAAAGCACACATCTGTCACATAGCAGATTTTGCATAAAATTGTCATTAGGATCACATAAATGGAAAGAGGTTAGGGTACGAAGAAATTTGTAAAAGCACAAATCTATCACATAGCAGATTTTGCATAAAATTGTCATTAGGAACACATAAATGGAAAGAGGTTAGGGTACGAAGAAATTTGTAAAAGCACAAATCTATCACATAGCAGATTTTGCATAAAATTGTCATTAGGATCACATAAATGGAAAGAGGTTAGGGTACGAAGAAATTTGTAAAAGCACAAATATATCACATAGCAGATTTTGCATAAAATTGTCATTAGGATCACATAAATGGAAAGAGGTTAGGGTACGAAGAAATTTGTAAAAGCACAAATCTATCCCATATCAAATTTTGCATAAAATTGTCATTAGGATCACATGAATGGACAGAGGTTAGTGTACGAAGAAATTTGTAAAAGCAGAAATTTGTCCCATAGCAAATTTTGCATAAAATTGTCATTAGGATCACATGAATGGAAAGAGGTTAGGTACGAAGAAATTTGTAAAAGCAGAAATCTATCACAGCAGATTTTGCATAAGATTGTCATTAGGATCACATGAATGGAAAGAGGTTAGGGTACGTAGAAATTTGTAAAAGCACAAATCTATCACATAGCAGATTTTGCATAAAATTGTCATTAGCATCACATAAATGGAAAGAGGTTAGGGTACGAAGAAATTTGTAAAAGCACAAATCTATCACATAGCAGATTTTGCATAAAATTGTCATTAGGATAACATGAATGGAAAGAGGTTAAGGTACGAAGAAATTTGTAAAAGCTGAAATCTATCCCATAGCAAATTTTGCATAAAATTGTCATTAGGTTCACATAAATCGAAAGAGGTTAGGTACGAAGAAATTTGTAAAAGCACAAACCTATCATATAGCAAATTTTTCATAAAATTGTCATTAGGATCACATAAATGGAAAGCGGTTAGGGTACGAAGAAATTTGTAAAAGCTGAAATCGATCATATAGCAAATTTTGCATAAAATTGTCATGAGGATCACATGAATGGACAGAGGTTAGGGTACGAAGAAATTTGTAAAAGCACAAATATATCACATAGCAGATTTTGCATAGAATTGTCATTAGGATCACATAAATGGAAAGAGGTTAGGGTACGAAGAAATTTTTAAAAGCACAAATCTGTCACATAGCAGATTTTGCATAAAATTGTCATTAGGATCACATAAATGGAAAGCGGTTAGGGTTCGAAGAAATTTGTAAAAGCACAAATATATCACATAGCAGATTTTGCATAAAATTGTCATTAGGATCACATAAATGGAAAGAGGTTAGGGTACGAAGAAATTTGTAAAAGCACAAATCTATCACAGCAGATTTTGCATAAAATTGTCACTAGGATCACATGAATGGAAAGAGGTTAGGGTACGAAGAAATTTGTAAAAGCTGAAATCTAACAGAGCAGATTTTGCATAAAATTGTCATTAGGAACACATAAATGGAAAGAGGTTAGGGTACGAAGAAATTTGTAAAAGCACAAATCTATCACATAGCAGATTTTGCATAAAATTGTCATTAGGATCACATAAATGGAAAGAGGTTAGGGTACGAAGAAATTTGTAAAAGCACAAATCTATCACAGCAGATTTTGTATAAAATTGTCATTAGGAACACATAAATGGAAAGAGGTTAGGGTACGAAGAAATTTGTAAAAGCACACATCTGTCACATAGCAGATTTTGCATAAAATTGTCATTAGGATCACATAAATGGAAAGAGGTTAGGGTACGAAGAAATTTGTAAAAGCACAAATCTATCACATAGCAGATTTTGCATAAAATTGTCATTAGGAACACATAAATGGAAAGAGGTTAGGGTACGAAGAAATTTGTAAAAGCACAAATCTATCACATAGCAGATTTTGCATAAAATTGTCATTAGGATCACATAAATGGAAAGAGGTTAGGGTACGAAGAAATTTGTAAAAGCACAAATATATCACATAGCAGATTTTGCATAAAATTGTCATTAGGATCACATAAATGGAAAGAGGTTAGGGTACGAAGAAATTTGTAAAAGCACAAATCTATCACATAGCAGATTTTGCATAAAATTGTCATTAGGAACACATAAATGGAAAGAGGTTAGGGTACGAAGAAATTTGTAAAAGCAGAAATCTATCACATAGCAGATTTTGCATAAAATTGTCATTAGGATCACATGAATGTAAAGAGGTTAGGGTACGAAGAAATTTGTAAAAGCAGAAATCTATCACATAGCAGATTTTGCATAAAATTGTCATTACGATCACATAAATGGAAAGAGGTTAGGGTACGAAGAAATTTGTAAAAGCAGAAATCTATCACATAGCAGATTTTGCATAAAATTGTAATTAGGATCACATGAATGGAAAGAGGTTAGGGTACGAAGAAATTTGTAAAAGCAGAAATCTATCACATAGCAGATTTTGCATAAAATTGACATTAGGATCACATGAATGGAAAGAGGTTAGGTACGAAAAAATTTGTAAAAGCTAATCTATCATATAGCAAATTGTGCATAAAATTGTCATTAGGATCACATAAATGGAAAGAGGTTAGGGTACGAAGAAATTTGTAAAAGCAGAAATCTGTCCCATAACAAATTTTGCATAAAATTGTCATTAGGAAAACATGAATGGAAGAAGGATATGGTACGAAAAAATTTGTGAAAGCACAAATCTATCACAGCAAATTTTGCATAAATTTGTCATTAGGATCACATGAATGGGAAGAGGTTATGGTACGAAGAAATTTGTAAAAGCACAAATCTATCACATAGCAGATTTTGCATAAAATTGTCATTAGGATCACGTAAATGGAAAGAGGTTAGGGTACGAAGAAATTTGTAAAAGCACAAATCTATCACAGCAGATTTTGCATAAAATTGTCATTAGGATCACATGAATGGAAAGAGGTTAGGTACGAAGAAATTTGTAAAAGCAAATCTATCATATAGCAAATTTTGCATAAAATTGTCATTAGGATCACATAAATGGAAAGAGGTTGGGGTACGAAGAAATTTGTAAAAGCTGAAATCTATCACAGCAGATTTTGTATAAAATTGTCATTAGGATCACATGAATGGAAAGAGGTTAGGGTACGAAGAAATTTGTAAAAGCTGAAATCTATCACACCAGATTTTGCATAAAATTGTCATTATGATCACATGAATGGAAAGAGGTTAGGGTACGAAGAAATTTGTAAAAGAACAAATCTATCACAGCAGATTTTGCATAAAATTGTCACTAGGATCACATGAATGGAAAGAGGTTAGGGTAGGAAGAAATTTGTAAAAGCTGGAATCTATCACAGCAGATTTTGCATAAAATTGTCATTATGATCACATGAATGGAAAGAGGTTAGGGTACGAAGAAATTTGTAAAAGCAGAAATCTATCGCATAGCAGATTTTGCATAAAATTGTCATTAGGATCACATGAATGGAAAGAGGTTAGGGTACGAAGAAATTTGTAAAAGCACAAATCTATCACATAGCAGATTTTGCATAAAATTGTCATTAGGATCACATGAATGGAAAGAGGTTAGGTACGAAGAAATTTGTAAAAGCAGAAATCTTTCACACAGCAGATTTTTCATAAAATTGACATTAGGATCACATAAATGGAAAGAGGTTAGGGTACGAAGAAATTTGTAAAAGCACAAATCTATCCCATAGCAAATTTTGCATAAAATTGTCATTAGGATAACATGAATGGAAAGAGGTTAAGGTACGAAGAAATTTGTAAAAGCACAAATCTATCCCATAGCAGATTTTGCATAAAATTGTCATTAGGATCACATAAATGGAAAGATGTTAGGGTACGAAGAAATTTGTAAAAGCAGAAATCTATCACATAGCAGATTTTGCATAAAATTGTCATTAGGATCACATAAATGGAAAGAGGTTAGGGTACGAAAAAATTTGTAAAAGCAGAAATCTATCAAATAGCAGATTTTGCATAAAATTGTCATTAGGATCACATAAATGTAAAGAGGTTAGGGTACGAAGAAATTTGTAAAAGCACAAATCTATCACAGCAGATTTTGCATAAAATTGTCATTAGGATCACATAAATGTAAAGAGGTTAGGGTACGAAGAAATTTGTAAAAGCACAAATCTATCACAGCAGATTTTGCATAAAATTGTCATTAGGATCACATAAATGGAAAGAGGTTAGGGTACGAAGATATTTGTAAAAGCAGAAATCTGTCCAATAGAAAATTTCGCATAAAATTGTCATTAGGAAAACATGAATGGAAGAAGGTTATGGTACGAAGAAAATTGTTAAAGCACCAATCTATTACAGCAGATTTTGCATAAAATTGTCATTAGGATCACATGAATGGAAAGAGGTTAGGGTACGAAGAAATTTGTAAAAGCAGAAATCTATCACATAGCAGATTTTGCATAAAATTGTCATTAGGATCACATGAATGGAAAGAGGTTAGGTACGAAAAAATTTGTAAAAGCTAATCTATCACAGCAGATTTTGCATAAAATTGTCATTATGATCACATGAATGGAAAGAGGTTAGGGTACGAAGAAATTTGTAAAAGCACAAATCTATCACATAGCAGATTTTGCATAAAATTGTCATTAGGATCACATGAATGGAAAGAGGTTAGGTACGAAGAAATTTGTAAAAGCAGAAATCTTTCACACAGCAGATTTTTCATAAAATTGACATTAGGATCACATAAATGGAAAGAGGTTAGGGTACGAAGAAATTTGTAAAAGCAGAAATCTATCACATAGCAGATTTTGCATAAAATTGTCATTAGGATCACATGAATGGAAAGAGGTTAGGTACGAAGAAATTTGTAAAAGCAGAAATCTTTCACACAGCAGATTTTTCATAAAATTGACATTAGGATCACATAAATGGAAAGAGGTTAGGGTACGAAGAAATTTGTAAAAGCAGAAATCTATCACATAGCAGATTTTGCATAAAATTGTCATTAGGATCACATGAATGGAAAGAGGTTAGGTACGAAGAAATTTGTAAAAGCAGAAATCTTTCACACAGCAGATTTTTCATAAAATTGACATTAGGATCACATAAATGGAAAGAGGTTAGGGTACGAAGAAATTTGTAAAAGCAGAAATCTATCACATAGCAGATTTTGCATAAAATTGACATTAGGATCACATGAATGGAAAGAGGTTAGGTACGAAAAAATTTGTAAAAGCTAATCTATCATATAGCAAATTGTGCATAAAATTGTCATTAGGATCACATAAATGGAAAGAGGTTAGGGTACGAAGAAATTTGTAAAAGCAGAAATCTGTCCCATAACAAATTTTGCATAAAATTGTCATTAGGAAAACATGAATGGAAGAAGGATATGGTACGAAAAAATTTGTGAAAGCACAAATCTATCACAGCAAATTTTGCATAAATTTGTCATTAGGATCACATGAATGGGAAGAGGTTATGGTACGAAGAAATTTGTAAAAGCACAAATCTATCACATAGCAGATTTTGCATAAAATTGTCATTAGGATCACGTAAATGGAAAGAGGTTAGGGTACGAAGAAATTTGTAAAAGCACAAATCTATCACAGCAGATTTTGCATAAAATTGTCATTAGGATCACATGAATGGAAAGAGGTTAGGTACGAAGAAATTTGTAAAAGCAGAAATCTGTCCCATAACAAATTTTGCATAAAATTGTCATTAGGAAAACATGAATGGAAGAAGGATATGGTACGAAAAAATTTGTGAAAGCACAAATCTATCACAGCAAATTTTGCATAAATTTGTCATTAGGATCACATGAATGGGAAGAGGTTATGGTACGAAGAAATTTGTAAAAGCACAAATCTATCACATAGCAGATTTTGCATAAAATTGTCATTAGGATCACGTAAATGGAAAGAGGTTAGGGTACGAAGAAATTTGTAAAAGCACAAATCTATCACAGCAGATTTTGCATAAAATTGTCATTAGGATCACATGAATGGAAAGAGGTTAGGGTACGAAGAAATTTGTAAAAGCAGAAATCTGTCCCATAACAAATTTTGCATAAAATTGTCATTAGGAAAACATGAATGGAAGAAGGATATGGTACGAAAAAATTTGTGAAAGCACAAATCTATCACAGCAAATTTTGCATAAATTTGTCATTAGGATCACATGAATGGGAAGAGGTTATGGTACGAAGAAATTTGTAAAAGCACAAATCTATCACATAGCAGATTTTGCATAAAATTGTCATTAGGATCACGTAAATGGAAAGAGGTTAGGGTACGAAGAAATTTGTAAAAGCACAAATCTATCACAGCAGATTTTGCATAAAATTGTCATTAGGATCACATAAATGGAAAGAGGTTGGGGTACGAAGAAATTTGTAAAAGCTGAAATCTATCACAGCAGATTTTGTATAAAATTGTCATTAGGATCACATGAATGGAAAGAGGTTAGGGTACGAAGAAATTTGTAAAAGCTGAAATCTATCACACCAGATTTTGCATAAAATTGTCATTATGATCACATGAATGGAAAGAGGTTAGGGTACGAAGAAATTTGTAAAAGAACAAATCTATCACAGCAGATTTTGCATAAAATTGTCACTAGGATCACATGAATGGAAAGAGGTTAGGGTAGGAAGAAATTTGTAAAAGCTGGAATCTATCACAGCAGATTTTGCATAAAATTGTCATTATGATCACATGAATGGAAAGAGGTTAGGGTACGAAGAAATTTGTAAAAGCAGAAATCTATCGCATAGCAGATTTTGCATAAAATTGTCATTAGGATCACATGAATGGAAAGAGGTTAGGGTACGAAGAAATTTGTAAAAGCACAAATCTATCACATAGCAGATTTTGCATAAAATTGTCATTAGGATCACATGAATGGAAAGAGGTTAGGTACGAAGAAATTTGTAAAAGCAGAAATCTTTCACACAGCAGATTTTTCATAAAATTGACATTAGGATCACATAAATGGAAAGAGGTTAGGGTACGAAGAAATTTGTAAAAGCACAAATCTATCCCATAGCAAATTTTGCATAAAATTGTCATTAGGATAACATGAATGGAAAGAGGTTAAGGTACGAAGAAATTTGTAAAAGCACAAATCTATCCCATAGCAGATTTTGCATAAAATTGTCATTAGGATCACATAAATGGAAAGATGTTAGGGTACGAAGAAATTTGTAAAAGCAGAAATCTATCACATAGCAGATTTTGCATAAAATTGTCATTAGGATCACATAAATGGAAAGAGGTTAGGGTACGAAAAAATTTGTAAAAGCAGAAATCTATCAAATAGCAGATTTTGCATAAAATTGTCATTAGGATCACATAAATGTAAAGAGGTTAGGGTACGAAGAAATTTGTAAAAGCACAAATCTATCACAGCAGATTTTGCATAAAATTGTCATTAGGATCACATAAATGTAAAGAGGTTAGGGTACGAAGAAATTTGTAAAAGCACCAATCTATTACAGCAGATTTTGCATAAAATTGTCATTAGGATCACATGAATGGAAAGAGGTTAGGGTACGAAGAAATTTGTAAAAGCAGAAATCTATCACATAGCAGATTTTGCATAAAATTGTCATTAGGATCACATGAATGGAAAGAGGTTAGGTACGAAAAAATTTGTAAAAGCTAATCTATCATATAGCAAATTTTGCATAAAATTGTCATTAGGATCACATAAATGGAAAGAGGTTAGGGTACGAAGAAATTTGTAAAAGCAGAAATCTGTCCCATAACAAATTTTGCATAAAATTGTCATTAGGAAAACATGAATGGAAGAAGGATATGGTACGAAGAAATTTGTAAAAGCACAAATCTATCACATAGCAGATTTTGCATAAAATTGTCATTAGGATCACGTAAATGGAAAGAGGTTAGGGTACGAAGAAATTTGTAAAAGCACAAATCTATCACAGCAGATTTTGCATAAATTTGTCATTAGGATCACATGAATGGGAAGAGGTTATGGTACGAAGAAATTTGTAAAAGCACAAATCTATCACATAGCAGATTTTGCATAAAATTGTCATTAGGATCACGTAAATGGAAAGAGGTTAGGGTACGAAGAAATTTGTAAAAGCACAAATCTATCACAGCAGATTTTGCATAAAATTGTCATTAGGATCACATGAATGGAAAGAGGTTAGGTACGAAGAAATTTGTAAAAGCAAATCTATCATATAGCAAATTTTGCATAAAATTGTCATTAGGATCACATAAATGGAAAGAGGTTAGGGTACGAAGAAATTTGTAAAAGCTGAAATCTATCAGAGCAGATTTTGTATAAAATTGTCATTAGGATCACATGAATGGAAAGAGGTTAGGGTACGAAGAAATTTGTAAAAGCTGAAATCTATCACAGCAGATTTTGCATAAAATTGTCATTATAATCACATGAATGGAAAGAGGTTAGGGTACGAAGAAATTTGTAAAAGAACAAATCTATCACAGCAGATTTTGCATATAATTGTCACTAGGATCACATGAATGGAAAGAGGTTAGGGTACGAAGAAATTTGTAAAAGCTGAAATCTATCAGAGCAGATTTTGTATAAAATTGTCATTAGGATCACATGAATGGAAAGAGGTTAGGGTACGAAGAAATTTGTAAAAGCTGGAATCTATCACAGCAGATTTTGCATAAAATTGTCATTATGATCACATGAATGGAAAGAGGTTAGGGTACGAAGAAATTTGTAAAAGCACAAATCTATCACATAGCAGATTTTGCATAAAATTGTCATTAGGATCACATGAATGGAAAGAGGTTAGGTACGAAGAAATTTGTAAAAGCAGAAATCTTTCACACAGCAGATTTTTCATAAAATTGACATTAGGATCACATAAATGGAAAGAGGTTAGAGTACGAAAAAATTTATAAAAGCACAAATCTATTACAGCAGATTTTGCATAAAATTGTCATTAGGATCACATAAATGGAAAGAGGTTAGGGTACGAAGAAATTTGTAAAAGCACAAATCTATCACATAGCAGATTTTGCATAAAATTGTCATTAGGATCACATGAATGGAAGGAGGTAAGGGTATGAAGAAATTTGTTAAAGCACAAATCTATCATATAGCAGATTTTGCATAAAATTGTCATAACGATCACACAAATGGAAAGAGGTTAGGGTACGAAGAAATTTGTAACAGCAGAAATTTGTCACATAGCAAATTTTGCATAAAATTGTCATTAGGATCACATGAATGGAAAGTGGTTAGGGTACGAATAAATTTGTAAAAGCACAAATCTATCACAGAAGATTTTGCATAAAATTGTCATTAGGATCACATAAATGGAAAGAGGATAGGGTACGAAGAAATTTGTAAAAGCAGAAATCTATCACATAGCAGAATTTGCATAAAATTGTCATTAGGAACACATAAATGGAAAGAGGTTAGGGTACGAAGAAATTTGTAAAAGCAGAAATATATCACATAGCAGATTTTGCATAAAATTGTCATTAGGATCACATAAATGGAAAGAGGTTAGGGTACGAAGAAATTTTTAAAAGCACAAATCTGTCACATAGCAGATTTTGCATAAAATTGGCATTAGGATCACATAAATGGAAAGCGGTTAGGGTACGAAGAAATTTGTAAAAGCTGAAATCTATCCCATATCAAATTTTGCATAAAATTGTCATTAGGATCACATGAATGGACAGAGGTTAGGGTACGAAGAAATTTGTAAAAGCACAAATCTATCATATAGCAAATTTTGCATAAAATTGTCATTAGGATCACATGAATGGAAAGAGGTTAGGGTGCGAAGAAATTTGTAAAAGCACAAATCTATCCCATATCAAATTTTGCATAAAATTGTCATTAGGATCACATGAATGGACAGAGGTTAGGGTACGAAGAAATTTGTAAAAGCACAAATCTATCATATAGCAAATTTTGCATAAAGTTGTCATTAGGATCACATAAATGGAAAGAGGTTAGGGTGCGAAGAAATTTGTAAAAGTAGAAATCTGTCCAATAGCAAATTTTGCATAAAATTGTCATTAGGATCACATGAATGGAAAGAGGTTAGTGTACGAAGAAATTTGTAAAAGCAGAAATTTGTCCCATAGCAAATTTTGCATAAAATTGTCATTAGGATCACATAAATGGAAAGAGGTTAGGGTACGAAGAAATTTTTAAAAGCACAAATCTATCACATAGCAGATTTTGCATAAAATTGTCATTAGGAACACATAAATGGAAAGAGGTTAGGGTACGAAGAAATTTGTAAAAGCACAAATCTATCACATAGCAGATTTTGCATAAAATTGTCATTAGGATCACATGAATGGAAAGAGGTTAGGGTACGAAGAAATTTGTAAAAGCACAAATCTATCATATAGCAAATTTTGCATAAAATTGTCATTAGGATCACATGAATGGAAAGAGGTTAGGGTGCGAAGAAATTTGTAAAAGCACAAATCTATCCCATATCAAATTTTGCATAAAATTGTCATTAGGATCACATGAATGGACAGAGGTTAGGGTACGAAGAAATTTGTAAAAGCACAAATCTATCATATAGCAAATTTTGCATAAAGTTATCATTAGGATCACATAAATGGAAAGAGGTTAGGGTGCGAAGAAATTTGTAAAAGTAGAAATCTGTCCAATAGCAAATTTTGCATAAAATTGTCATTAGGATCACATGAATGGAAAGAGGTTAGTGTACGAAGAAATTTGTAAAAGCAGAAATTTGTCCCATAGCAAATTTTGCATAAAATTGTCATTAGGATCACATAAATGGAAAGAGGTTAGGGTACGAAGAAATTTTTAAAAGCACAAATCTATCACATAGCAGATTTTGCATAAAATTGTCATTAGGAACACATAAATGGAAAGAGGTTAGGGTACGAAGAAATTTGTAAAAGCACAAATCTATCACATAGCAGATTTTGCATAAAATTGTCATTAGGATCACATGAATGGAAAGAGGTTAGGGTACGAAGAAATTTGTAAAAGCACAAATCTATCATATAGCAAATTTTGCATAAAATTGTCATTAGGATCACATGAATGGAAAGAGGTTAGGGTGCGAAGAAATTTGTAAAAGCACAAATCTATCCCATATCAAATTTTGCATAAAATTGTCATTAGGATCACATGAATGGACAGAGGTTAGGGTACGAAGAAATTTGTAAAAGCACAAATCTATCATATAGCAAATTTTGCATAAAGTTGTCATTAGGATCACATAAATGGAAAGAGGTTAGGGTGCGAAGAATTTTGTAAAAGTAGAAATCTGTCCAATAGCAAATTTTGCATAAAATTGTCATTAGGATCACATGAATGGAAAGAGGTTAGTGTACGAAGAAATTTGTAAAAGCAGAAATTTGTCCCATAGCAAATTTTGCATAAAATTGTCATTAGGAACACATAAATGGAAAGAGGTTAGGGTACGAAGAAATTTGTAAAAGCACAAATCTATCGCATAGCAGATTTTGCATAAAATTGTCATTAGGATCACATGAATGGACAGAGGTTAGGGTACGAAGAAATTTGTAAAAGCACAAATCTATCATATAGCAAATTTTGCATAAAATTGTCATTAGGATCACATGAATGGAAAGAGGTTAGGGTGCGAAGAAATTTGTAAAAGCACAAATCTATCCCATATCAAATTTTGCATAAAATTGTCATTAGGATCACATGAATGGACAGAGGTTAGGGTACGAAGAAATTTGTAAAAGCACAAATCTATCATATAGCAAATTTTGCATAAAGTTGTCATTAGGATCACATAAATGGAAAGAGGTTAGGGTGCGAAGAATTTTGTAAAAGTAGAAATCTGTCCAATAGCAAATTTTGCATAAAATTGTCATTAGGATCACATGAATGGAAAGAGGTTAGTGTACGAAGAAATTTGTAAAAGCAGAAATTTGTCCCATAGCAAATTTTGCATAAAATTGTCATTAGGATCACATAAATGGAAAGAGGTTAGGGTACGAAGAAATTTTTAAAAGCACAAATCTATCACATAGCAGATTTTGCATAAAATTGTCATTAGGAACACATAAATGGAAAGAGGTTAGGGTACGAAGAAATTTGTAAAAGCACAAATCTATCACATAGCAGATTTTGCATAAAATTGTCATTAGGATCACATGAATGGAAAGTGGTTAGGGTACGAATAAATTTGTAAAAGCACAAATCTATCACAGAAGATTTTGCATAAAATTGTCATTAGGATCACATAAATGGAAAGAGGTTAGGGTACGAAGAAATTTGTAAAAGCAGAAATCTATCACATAGCAGAATTTGCATAAAATTGTCATTAGGATCACATAAATGGAAAGAGGTTAGGGTACGAAGAAATTTGTAAAAGCACAAATCTATCACATAGCAGATTTTGCATAAAATTGTCATTAGGATCACATAAATGGAAAGAGGTTAGGGTACGAAGAAATTTGTAAAAGCTGAAATCTATCATAGCAGATTTTGCATAAAATTGTCATTAGGATCACATAAATGGAAAGAGGTTAGGGTACGAAGAAATTTTTAAAAGCACAAATCTGTCACATAGCAGATTTTGCATAAAATTGGCATTAGGATCACATAAATGGAAAGCGGTTAGGGTACGAAGAAATTTGTAAAAGCTGAAATCTATCCCATATCAAATTTTGCATAAAATTGTCATTAGGATCACATGAATGGACAGAGGTTAGGGTACGAAGAAATTTGTAAAAGCACAAATCTATCATATAGCAAATTTTGCATAAAATTGTCATTAGGATCACATGAATGGAAAGAGGTTAGGTACGAAGAAATTTGTAAAAGCAGAAATCTATCACAGCAGATTTTGCATAAGATTGTCATTAGCATCACATAAATGGAAAGAGGTTAGGGTACGAAGAAATTTGTAAAAGCACAAATCTATCACATAGCAGATTTTGCATAAAATTGTCATTAGGATCACATGAATGGAAAGAGGTTAAGGTACGAAGAAATTTGTAAAAGCTGAAATCTATCCCATAGCAAATTTTGCATAAAATTGTCATTAGGTTCACATAAATCGAAAGAGGTTAGGTACGAAGAAATTTGTAAAAGCACAAATCTATCATATAGCAAATTTTTCATAAAATTGTCATTAGGATCACATAAATGGAAAGCGGTTAGGGTACGAAGAAATTTGTAAAAGCAGAAATCTGTCCCACAGCAAATTCTGCATAAAATTGTCATTAGGATCACATGAATGGAAAGAGGTTAGGGTACGAAGAAATTTGTAAAAGCTGAAATCTATCATATAGCAAATTTTGCATAAAATTGTCATGAGGATCACATGAATGGACAGAGGTTAGGGTACGAAGAAATTTGTAAAAGCTGAAATCTATCCCATAGCAAATTTTGCATAAAATTGTCATTAGGATCACATAAATGGAAAGCGGTTAGGGTACGGAGAAATTTGTAAAAGCAGAAATCTATCACACAGCAGATTTTTCATAAAATTGACATTAGGATCACATAAATGGAAAGAGGTTAGGTACGAAGAAATTTGTAAAAGCAGAAATCTTTCACACAGCAGATTTTTCATAAAATTGACATTAGGATCACATAAATGGAAAGAGGTTAGGGTACAAAGAAATTTGTAAAAGCAGAAATCTGTCCAATAGCAAATTTTGCATAAAATTGTCATTAGGATCACATGAATGGAAAGTGGTTAGGGTACGAAGAAATTTGTAAAAGCACAAATCTATCACAGAAGATTTTGCATAAAATTGTCATTAGGATCACATAAATGGAAAGAGGTTAGGGTACGAAGAAATTTGTAAAAGCAGAAATATATCACATAGCAGATTTTGCATAAAATTGTCATTAGGATCACATAAATGGAAAGAGGTTAGGGTACGAAGAAATTTTTAAAAGCACAAATCTGTCCAATAGCAAATTTTGCATAAAATTGTCATTAGGATCACATGAATGGAAAGTGGTTAGGGTACGAAGAAATTTGTAAAAGCACAAATCTATCACAGAAGATTTTGCATAAAATTGTCATTAGGATCACATGAATGGACAGAGGTTAGGGTACGAAGAAATTTGTAAAAGCACAAATCTATCATATAGCAAATTTTGCATAAAATTGTCATTAGGATCACATGAATGAAAAGAGGTTAGGGTGCGAAGAAATTTGTAAAAGCACAAATCTATCCCATATCAAATTTTGCATAAAATTGTCATTAGGATCACATGAATGGACAGAGGTTAGGGTACGAAGAAATTTGTAAAAGCACAAATCTATCATATAGCAAATTTTGCATAAAATTGTCATTAGGATCACATAAATGGAAAGAGGTTAGGGTGCGAAGAAATTTGTAAAAGCAGAAATCTGTCCAATAGCAAATTTAGCATAAAATTGTCATTAGGATCACATGAATGGAAAGAGGTTAGTGTACGAAGAAATTTGTAAAAGCAGAAATTTGTCCCATAGCAAATTTTGCATAAAATTGTCATTAGGATCACATGAATGGAAAGAGGTTAGGTACGAAGAAATTTGTAAAAGCAGAAATCTATCACAGCAGATTTTGCATAAGATTGTCATTAGGATCACATGAATGGAAAGAGGTTAGGGTACGAAGAAATTTGTAAAAGCACAAATCTATCACATAGCAGATTTTGCATAAAATTGTCATTAGCATCAAATAAATGGAAAGAGGTTAGGGTACGTAGAAATTTGTAAAAGCACAAATCTATCACATAGCAGATTTTGCATAAAATTGTCATTAGGATCACATGAATGGAAAGAGGTTAAGGTACGAAGAAATTTGTAAAAGCTGAAATCTATCCCATAGCAAATTTTGCATAAAATTGTCATTAGGTTCACATAAATCGAAAGAGGTTAGGTACGAAGAAATTTGTAAAAGCACAAATCTATCATATAGCAAATTTTTCATAAAATTGTCATTAGGATCACATAAATGGAAAGCGGTTAGGGTACGAAGAAATTTGTAAAAGCAGAAATCTGTCCCACAGCAAATTCTGCATAAAATAGTCATTAGGATCACATGAATGGAAAGAGGTTAGGGTACGAAGAAATTTGTAAAAGCTGAAATCTATCATATAGCAAATTTTGCATAAAATTGTCATGAGGATCACATGAATGGACAGAGGTTAGGGTACGAAGAAATTTGTAAAAGCACAAATATATCACATAGCAGATTTTGCATAGAATTGTCATTAGGATAACATAAATGGAAAGAGGTTAGGGTACGAAGAAATTTTTAAAAGCACAAATCTGTCACATAGCAGATTTTGCATAAAATTGTCATTAGGATCACATAAATGGAAAGCGGTTAGGGTTCGAAGAAATTTGTAAAAGCAGAAATCTATCACAGCAGATTTTGCATAAGATTGTCATTAGGATCACATGAATGGAAAGAGGTTAGGGTACGAAGAAATTTGTAAAAGCACAAATATATCACATAGCAGATTTTGCATAAAATTGACATTAGGATCACATAAATGGAAAGAGGTTAGGGTACGAAAAAATTTTTAAAAGCACAAATCTGTCACATAGCAGATTTTGCATAAAATTGTCATTAGGATCACATAAATGGAAAGAGGTTAGGGTACGAAGAAATTTGTAAAAGCACAAATCTATCACATGGCAGATTTTGCATAAAATTGTCATTAGGATCATATGAATGGAAAGAGGTTAAGGTACGAAGAAATTTGTAAAAGCTGAAATCTATCCCATAGCAAATTTTGCATAAAATTGTCATTAGGTTCACATAAATCGAAAGAGGTTAGGTACGAAGAAATTTGTAAAAGCACAAATCTATCATATAGCAAATTTTGCATAAAATTGTCATTAGGATCACATAAATGGAAAGAGGTTAGGGTGCGAAGAAATTTGTAAAAGCAGAAATCTGTCCAATAGCAAATTTTGCATAAAATTGTCATTAGGATCACATGAATGGAAAGAGGTTAGTGTACGAAGAAATTTGTAAAAGCAGAAATTTGTCCCATAGCAAATTTTGCATAAAATTGTCATTAGGATCACATGAATGGAAAGAGGTTAGGTACGAAGAAATTTGTAAAAGCAGAAATCTATCACAGCAGATTTTGCATAAGATTGTCATTAGGATCACATGAATGGAAAGAGGTTAGGGTACGAAGAAATTTGTAAAAGCACAAATCTATCACATAGCAGATTTTGCATAAAATTGTCATTAGCATCACATAAATGGAAAGAGGTTAGGGTACGAAGAAATTTGTAAAAGCTGAAATCTATCCCATAGCAAATTTTGCATAAAATTGTCATTAGGTTCACATAAATCGAAAGAGGTTAGGTACGAAGAAATTTGTAAAAGCACAAATCTATCATATAGCAAATTTTTCATAAAATTGTCATTAGGATCACATAAATGGAAAGCGGTTAGGGTACGAAGAAATTTGTAAAAGCAGAAATCTGTCCCACAGCAAATTCTGCATAAAATTGTCATTAGGATCACATGAATGGAAAGAGGTTAGGGTACGAAGAAATTTGTAAAAGCAGAAATCTGTCCCACAGCAAATTTTGCATAAAATTGTCATTAGGATCACATAAATGGAAAGCGGTTAGGGTACGGAGAAATTTGTAAAAGCAGAAATCTATCACAGCAGATTTTGCATAAGATTGTCATTAGGATCACATGAATGGAAAGAGGTTAGGGTACGAAGAAATTTGTAAAAGCTAAAATCTATCCCATAGCAAATTTTGCATAAAATTGTCATTAGGATCACATAAATGGAAAGCGGTTAGGGTACGGAGAAATTTGTAAAAGCAGAAATCTATCACAGCAGATTTTGCATAAGATTGTCATTAGGATCACATGAATGGAAAGAGGTTAGGGTACGAAGAAATTTGTAAAAGCACAAATATATCACATAGCAGATTTTGCATAAAATTGTCATTAGGATCACATAAATGGAAAGAGGTTAGGGTACGAAGAAATTTGTAAAAGCACAAATCTATCACATAGCAGATTTTGCATAGAATTGTCATTAGGATCACATAAATGGAAAGAGGTTAGGGTACGAAGAAATTTTTAAAAGCACAAATCTGTCACATAGCAGATTTTGCATAAAATTGTCATTAGGATCACATAAATGGAAAGCGGTTAGGGTTCGAAGAAATTTGTAAAAGCAGAAATCTATCACAGCAGATTTTGCATAAGATTGTCATTAGGATCACATAAATGGAAAGAGGTTAGGGTACGAAGAAATTTGTAAAAGCACAAATATATCACATAGCAGATTTTGCATAAAATTGTCATTAGGATCACATAAATGGAAAGAGGTTAGGGTACGAAGAAATTTGTAAAAGCACAAATCTATCACATAGCAGATTTTGCATAAAATTGTCATTAGGAACACATAAATGGAAAGAGGTTAGGGTACGAAGAAATTTGTAAAAGCAGAAATCTATCACATAGCAGATTTTGCATAAAATTGTCATTAGGATCACATAAATGGAAAGAGGTTAGGGTACGAAGAAATTTGTAAAAGCAGAAATCTATCACATAGCAGATTTTGCATAAAATTGTCATTAGGATCACATGAATGGAAAGAGGTTAGGGTACGAAGAAATTTGTAAAAGCAGAAATCTATCACATAGCAGATTTTGCATAAAATTGTCATTAGGATCACATGAATGGAAAGAGTTTAGGTACGAAGAAATTTGTAAAAGCACAAATCTATCACATAGCAGATTTTGCATAAAATTGTCATTAGGAACACATAAATGGAAAGAGGTTAGGGTACGATGAAATTTGTAAAAGCACAAATCTATCACATAGCAGATTTTGCATAAAATTGTCATTAGGATCACATAAATTGAAAGAGGTTAGGGTACGAAGAAATTTGTAAAAGCACAAATCTATCACAGCAGATTTTGTATAAAATTGTCATTAGGAACACATAAATGGAAAGAGGTTAGGGTACGAAGAAATTTGTAAAAGCACACATCTGTCACATAGCAGATTTTGCATAAAATTGTCATTAGGTTCACATAAATGGAAAGAGGTTAGGGTACGAAGAAATTTGTAAAAGCACAAATCTATCACATAGCAGATTTTGCATAAAATTGTCATTAGGAACACATAAATGGAAAGAGGTTAGGGTACGAAGAAATTTGTAAAAGCACAAATCTATCACATAGCAGATTTTGCATAAAATTGTCATTAGGATCACATAAATGGAAAGAGGTTAGGGTACGAAGAAATTTGTAAAAGCACAAATATATCACATAGCAGATTTTGCATAAAATTGTCATTAGGATCACATAAATGGAAAGAGGTTAGGGTACGAAGAAATTTGTAAAAGCACAAATCTATCACATAGCAGATTTTGCATAAAATTGTCATTAGGAACACATAAATGGAAAGAGGTTAGGGTACGAAGAAATTTGTAAAAGCAGAAATCTAACACATAGCAGATTTTGCATAAAATTGTCATTAGGATCACATAAATGGAAAGAGGTTAGGGTACGAAGAAATTTGTAAAAGCAGAAATCTATCACATAGCAGATTTTGCATAAAATTGTCATTAGGATCTCATGAATGGAAAGAGGTTAGGGTACGAAGAAATTTGTAAAAGCAGAAATCTATCACATAGCAGATTTTGCATAAAATTGTCATTAGGATCACATGAATGGAAAGAGGTTAGGTACGAAAAAATTTGTAAAAGCTAATCTATCATATAGCAAATTTTGCATAAAATTGTCATTAGGATCACATAACTGGAAAGAGGTTAGGGTACGAAGAAATTTGTAAAAGCAGAAATCTGTCCCATAACAAATTTTGCATAAAATTGTCATTAGGAAAACATGAATGGAAGAAGGATATGGTACGAAGAAATCTGTAAAAGCACAAATCTATCACATAGCAGATTTTGCATAAAATTGTCATTAGGATCACGTAAATGGAAAGAGGTTAGGGTACGAAGAAATTTGTAAAAGCACAAATCTATCACAGCAGATTTTGCATAAATTTGTCATTAGGATCACATGAATGGGAAGAGGTTATGGTACGAAGAAATTTGTAAAAGCACAAATCTATCACATAGCAGATTTTGCATAAAATTGTCATTAGGATCACGTAAATGGAAAGAGGTTAGGGTACGAAGAAATTTGTAAAAGCACACATCTATCACAGCAGATTTTGCATAAAATTGTCATTAGGATCACATGAATGGAAAGAGGTTAGGTACGAAGAAATTTGTAAAAGCACAAATCTATCACAGCAGATTTTGCATAAAATTGTCATTATGATCACATGAATGGAAAGAGGTTAGGGTACGAAGAAATTTGTAAAAGCACAAATCTATCACAGCAGATTTTGCATAAAATTGTCACTAGGATCACATGAATGGAAAGAGGTTAGGGTACGAAGAAATTTGTAAAAGCTGGAATCTATCACAGCAGATTTTGCATAAATTGTCATTATGATCACATGAATGGAAAGAGGTTAGGGTACGAAGAAATTTGTAAAAGCACAAATCTATCACATAGCAGATTTTGCATAAAATTGTCATTAGGATCACATAAATGGAAAGAGGTTAGGGTACAAAGAAATTTGTAAAAGCAGAAATCTGTCCAATAGCAAATTTTGCATAAAATTGTCATTAGGAACACATGAATGGAAAGAGGTTAGGGTACGAAGAAATTTGTAAAAGCAGAAATCTATCACAGAAGATTTTGCATAAAATTGTCATTAGGATCACATAAATGGAAAGAGGTTAGGGTACGAAGAAATTTGTAAAAGCAGAAATCTATCACATAGCAGATTTTGCATAAAATTGTCATTAGGATCACATAAATGGAAAGAGGTTAGGGTACAAAGAAATTTGTAAAAGCAGAAATCTGTCCAATAGCAAATTTTGCATAAAATTGTCATTAGGAACACATGAATGGAAAGAGGTTAGGGTACGAAGAAATTTGTAAAAGCAGAAATCTATCACAGAAGATTTTGCATGAAATTGTCATTAGGATCACATAAATGGAAAGAGGTTAGGGTACGAAGAAATTTGTAAAAGCAGAAATCTATCACATAGCAGATTTTGCATAAAATTGTCATTAGGATCACATAAATGGAAAGAGGTTAGGGTACGAAGAAATTTGTAAAAGCAGAAATCTATCACATAGCAGATTTTGCATAAAATTGTCATTAGGATCACATGAATGTAAAGAGGTTAGGGTACGAAGAAATTTGTAAAAGCACAAATCTATCACAGCAGATTTTGCATAAAATTGTCATTAGGATCACATAAATGGAAAGCGGTTAGGGTACGAAGAAATTTGTAAAAGCAGAAATCTGTCACACAGCAAATTCTGCATAAAATTGTCATTAGGATCACATGAATGGAAAGAGGTTAGGGTACGAAGAAATTTGTAAAAGCTGAAATCTATCCCATAGCAAATTTTGCATAAAATTGTCATTAGGATCACATAAATGGAAAGCGGTTAGGGTACGGAGAAATTTGTAAAAGCAGAAATCTATCACAGCAGCTTTTGCATAAGATTGTCATTAGGATCACATGAATGGAAAGAGGTTAGGGTACGAAGAAATTTGTAAAAGCTAAAATCTATCCCATAGCAAATTTTGCATAAAATTGTCATTAGGATCACATAAATGGAAAGCGGTTAGGGTACGGAGAAATTTGTAAAAGCAGAAATCTATCACAGCAGATTTTGCATAAGATTGTCATTAGGATCACATGAATGGAAAGAGGTTAGGGTACGAAGAAATTTGTAAAAGCACAAATATATCACATAGCAGATTTTGCATAGAATTGTCATTAGGATCACATAAATGGAAAGAGGTTAGGGTACGAAGAAATTTTTAAAAGCACAAATCTGTCACATAGCAGATTTTGCATAAAATTGTCATTAGGATCACATAAATGGAAAGCGGTTAGGGTTCGAAGAAATTTGTAAAAGCAGAAATCTATCACAGCAGATTTTGCATAAGATTGTCATTAGGATCACATAAATGGAAAGAGGTTAGGGTACGAAGAAATTTGTAAAAGCACAAATATATCACATAGCAGATTTTGCATAAAATTGTCATTAGGATCACATAAATGGAAAGAGGTTAGGGTACGAAGAAATTTGTAAAAGCACAAATCTATCACATAGCAGATTTTGCATAAAATTGTCATTAGGAACACATAAATGGAAAGAGGTTAGGGTACGAAGAAATTTGTAAAAGCAGAAATCTATCACATAGCAGATTTTGCATAAAATTGTCATTAGGATCACATAAATGGAAAGAGGTTAGGGTACGAAGAAATTTGTAAAAGCAGAAATCTATCACATAGCAGATTTTGCATAAAATTGTCATTAGGATCACATGAATGGAAAGAGGTTAGGGTACGAAGAAATTTGTAAAAGCAGAAATCTATCACATAGCAGATTTTGCATAAAATTGTCATTAGGATCACATGAATGGAAAGAGTTTAGGTACGAAAAAATTTGTAAAAGCACAAATCTATCACATAGCAGATTTTGCATAAAATTGTCATTAGGAACACATAAATGGAAAGAGGTTAGGGTACGAAGAAATTTGTAAAAGCACAAATCTATCACATAGCAGATTTTGCATAAAATTGTCATTAGGAACACATAAATGGAAAGAGGTTAGGGTACGATGAAATTTGTAAAAACACAAATCTATCACATAGCAGATTTTGCATAAAATTGTCATTAGGATCACATAAATTGAAAGAGGTTAGGGTACGAAGAAATTTGTAAAAGCACAAATCTATCACAGCAGATTTTGTATAAAATTGTCATTAGGAACACATAAATGGAAAGAGGTTAGGGTACGAAGAAATTTGTAAAAGCACACATCTGTCACATAGCAGATTTTGCATAAAATTGTCATTAGGTTCACATAAATGGAAAGAGGTTAGGGTACGAAGAAATTTGTAAAAGCACAAATCTATCACATAGCAGATTTTGCATAAAATTGTCATTAGGAACACATAAATGGAAAGAGGTTAGGGTACGAAGAAATTTGTAAAAGCACAAATCTATCACATAGCAGATTTTGCATAAAATTGTCATTAGGATCACATAAATGGAAAGAGGTTAGGGTACGAAGAAATTTGTAAAAGCACAAATATATCACATAGCAGATTTTGCATAAAATTGTCATTAGGATCACATAAATGGAAATAGGTTAGGGTACGAAGAAATTTGTAAAAGCACAAATCTATCACATAGCAGATTTTGCATAAAATTGTCATTAGGAACACATAAATGAAAAGAGGTTAGGGTACGAAGAAATTTGTTAAAGCAGAAATCTATCACATAGCAGATTTTGCATAAAATTGTCATTAGGATCACATGAATGTAAAGAGGTTAGGGTACGAAGAAATTTGTAAAAGCAGAAATCTATCACATAGCAGATTTTGCATAAAATTGTCATTAGGATCACATAAATGGAAAGAGGTTAGGGTACGAAGAAATTTGTAAAAGCAGAAATCTATCACATAGCAGATTTTGCATAAAATTGTCATTAGGATCTCATGAATGGAAAGAGGTTAGGGTACGAAGAAATTTGTAAAAGCTAATCTATCATATAGCAAATTTTGCATAAAATTGTCATTAGGATCACATAAATGGAAAGAGGTTAGGGTACGAAGAAATTTGTAAAAGCAGAAATCTGTCCCATAACAAATTTTGCATAAAATTGTCATTAGGAAAACATGAATGGAAGAAGGATATGGTACGAAGAAATTTGTAAAAGCACAAATCTATCACATAGCAGATTTTGCATAAAATTGTCATTAGGAACACATAAATGGAAAGAGGTTAGGGTACGAAGAAATTTGTAAAAGCACAAATCTATCACATAGCAGATTTTGCATAAAATTGTCATTAGGATCACATAAATGGAAAGAGGTTAGGGTACGAAGAAATTTGTAAAAGCACAAATATATCACATAGCAGATTTTGCATAAAATTGTCATTAGGATCACATAAATGGAAAGAGGTTAGGGTACGAAGAAATTTGTAAAAGCACAAATCTATCACATAGCAGATTTTGCATAAAATTGTCATTAGGAACACATAAATGGAAAGAGGTTAGGGTACGAAGAAATTTGTTAAAGCAGAAATCTATCACATAGCAGATTTTGCATAAAATTGTCATTAGGATCACATGAATGTAAAGAGGTTAGGGTACGAAGAAATTTGTAAAAGCAGAAATCTATCACATAGCAGATTTTGCATAAAATTGTCATTAGGATCACATAAATGGAAAGAGGTTAGGGTACGAAGAAATTTGTAAAAGCAGAAATCTATCACATAGCAGATTTTGCATAAAATTGTCATTAGGATCTCATGAATGGAAAGAGGTTAGGGTACGAAGAAATTTGTAAAAGCTAATCTATCATATAGCAAATTTTGCATAAAATTGTCATTAGGATCACATAAATGGAAAGAGGTTAGGGTACGAAGAAATTTGTAAAAGCAGAAATCTGTCCCATAACAAATTTTGCATAAAATTGTCATTAGGAAAACATGAATGGAAGAAGGATATGGTACGAAGAAATCTGTAAAAGCACAAATCTATCACATAGCAGATTTTGCATAAAATTGTCATTAGGATCACGTAAATGGAAAGAGGTTAGGGTACGAAGAAATTTGTAAAAGCACAAATCTATCACAGCAGATTTTGCATAAATTTGTCATTAGGATCACATGAATGGGAAGAGGTTATGGTACGAAGAAATTTGTAAAAGCACAAATCTATCACATAGCAGATTTTGCATAAAATTGTCATTAGGATCACGTAAATGGAAAGAGGTTAGGGTACGAAGAAATTTGTAAAAGCACACATCTATCACAGCAGATTTTGCATAAAATTGTCATTAGGATCACATGAATGGAAAGAGGTTAGGTACGAAGAAATTTGTAAAAGCTGAAATCTATCACAGCAGATTTTGCATAAAATTGTCATTATGATCACATGAATGGAAAGAGGTTAGGGTACGTAGAAATTTGTAAAAGCACAAATCTATCACAGCAGATTTTGCATAAAATTGTCATTAGGATCACATAAATGGAAAGAGGTTAGGGTACGAAGAAATTTGTAAAAGCTGAAATCTATCACAGCAGATTTTGCATAAAATTGTCATTATGATCACATGAATGGAAAGAGGTTAGGGTACGAAGAAATTTGTAAAAGAACAAATCTATCACAGCAGATTTTGCATAAAATTGTCATTAGGATCACATAAATGGAAAGAGGTTAGGGTACGAAGAAATTTGTAAAAGCACAAATCTATCACAGCAGATTTTGCATAAAATTGTCATTAGGATCACATAAATGGAAAGAGGTTAGGGTACGAAGAAATTTGTAAAAGCTGAAATCTATCACAGCAGATTTTGCATAAAATTGTCATTATGATCACATGAATGGAAAGAGGTTAGGGTACGAAGAAATTTGTAAAAGCACAAATCTATCACAGCAGATTTTGCATAAAATTGTCATTAGGATCACATAAATGGAAAGAGGTTAGGGTACGAAGAAATTTGTAAAAGCTGAAATCTATCACAGCAGATTTTGCATAAAATTGTCATTATGATCACATGAATGGAAAGAGGTTAGGGTACGAAGAAATTTGTAAAAGCACAAATCTATCACATAGCAGATTTTGCATAAAATTGTCATTAGCATCACGTAAATGGAAAGAGGTTGGGGTACGAAGAAATTTGTAAAAGCACAAATCTATCACAGCAGATTTTGCATAAAATTGTCATTAGGATCACATGAATGGAAAGAGGTTAGGTACGAAGAAATTTGTAAAAGCTGAAATCTATCACAGCAGATTTTGCATAAAATTGTCATTAGGATCACATGAATGGAAAGAGGTTAGGGTACGAAGAAATTTGTAAAAGCTGAAATCTATCACAGCAGATTTTGAATAAAATTGTCATTATGATCACATGAATGGAAAGAGGTTAGGGTACGAAGAAATTTGTAAAAGAACAAATCTATCACAGCAGATTTTGCATAAAATTGTCACTAGGATCACATGAATGGAAAGAGGTTAGGGTACGAAGAAATTTGTAAAAGCTGGAATCTATCACAGCAGATTTTGCATAAAATTGTCATTATGATCACATGAATGGAAAGAGGTTAGGGTACGAAGAAATTTGTAAAAGCAGAAATCTATCGCATAGTAGATTTTGCATAAACTTGTCATTAGGATCACATGAATGGAAAGAGGTTAGGGTACGAAGAAATTTGTAAAAGCACAAATCTATCACATAGCAGATTTTGCATAAAATTGTCATTAGGATCACATGAATGGAAAGAGGTTAGGTACGAAGAAATTTGTAAAAGCAGAAATCTTTCACACAGCAGATTTTTCATAAAATTGACATTAGGATCACATAAATGGAAAGAGGTTAGGGTACGAAGAAATTTGTAAAAGCACAAATCTATCCCATAGCAAATTTTGCATAAAATTGTCATTAGGATAACATGAATGGAAAGAGGTTAAGGTACGAAGAAATTTGTAAAAGCAGAAATCTATCACATAGCAGATTTTGCATAAAATTGTCATTAGGATCACATAAATGGAAAGAGGTTAGAGTACGAAGAAATTTGTAAAAGCAGAAATCTATCACATAGCAGATTTTGCATAAAATTGTCATTAGGATCACATGAATGGAAAGAGGTTAGGTACGAAGAAATTTGTAAAAGCAGAAATCTTTCACACAGCAGATTTTTCATAAAATTGACATTAGGATCACATAAATGGAAAGAGGTTAGGGTACGAAGAAATTTGTAAAAGCACAAATCTATCCCATAGCAAATTTTGCATAAAATTGTCATTAGGATCACATAAATGGAAAGATGTTAGGGTACGAAGAAATTTGTAAAAGCAGAAATCTATCACATAGCAGATTTTGCATAAAATTGTCATTAGGATCACATAAATGTAAAGAGGTTAGGGTACGAAGAAATTTGTAAAAGCACAAATCTATCACAGCAGATTTTGCATAAAATTGTCATTAGGATCACATAAATGTAAAGAGGTTAGGGTACGAAGAAAATGTAAAAGCACAAATCTATCACAGCAGATTTTGCATAAAATTGTCATTAGGATCACATAAATGGAAAGAGGTTAGGGTACGAAGATATTTGTAAAAGCAGAAATCTATCACATAGCAGATTTTGCATAAAATTGTCATTAGGATCACATAAATGGAAAGAGGTTAGAGTACGAAGAAATTTGTAAAAGCAGAAATCTATCACATAGCAGATTTTGCATAAAATTGTCATTAGGATCACATAAATGTAAAGAGGTTAGGGTACGAAGAAATTTGTAAAAGCACAAATCTATCACAGCAGATTTTGCATAAAATTGTCATTAGGATCACATAAATGTAAAGAGGTTAGGGTACGAAGAAAATGTAAAAGCACAAATCTATCACAGCAGATTTTGCATAAAATTGTCATTAGGATCACATAAATGGAAAGAGGTTAGGGTACGAAGATATTTGTAAAAGCAGAAATCTATCACATAGCAGATTTTGCATAAAATTGTCATTAGGATCACATAAATGGAAAGAGGTTAGGGTACGAAGAAATTTGTAAAAGAACAAATCTATTACAGCAGATTTTGCATAAAATTGTCACTAGGATCACATGAATGGAAAGAGGTTAGGGTACGAAGAAATTTGTAAAAGCTGGAATCTATCACAGCAGATTTTGCATAAATTGTCATTATGATCACATGAATGGAAAGAGGTTAGGGTACGAAGAAATTTGTAAAAGCACAAATCTATCACATAGCAGATTTTGCATAAAATTGTCATTAGGATCACATGAATGGAAAGAGGTTAGGTACGAAGAAATTTGTAAAAGCTGAAATCTATCACAGCAGATTTTGCATAAAATTGTCATTATGATCACATGAATGGAAAGAGGTTAGGGTACGAAGAAATTTGTAAAAGCACAAATCTATCACAGCAGATTTTGCATAAAATTGTCATTAGGATCACATAAATGGAAAGAGGTTAGGGTACGAAGAAATTTGTAAAAGCTGAAATCTATCACAGCAGATTTTGCATAAAATTGTCATTATGATCACATGAATGGAAAGAGGTTAGGGTACGAAGAAATTTGTAAAAGCACAAATCTATCACAGCAGATTTTGCATAAAATTGTCATTAGGATCACATGAATGGAAAGAGGTTAGGTACGAAGAAATTTGTAAAAGCTGAAATCTATCACAGCAGATTTTGCATAAAATTGTCATTAGGATCACATGAATGGAAAGAGGTTAGGGTACGAAGAAATTTGTAAAAGCTGAAATCTATCACAGCAGATTTTGCATAAAATTGTCATTATGATCACATGAATGGAAAGAGGTTAGGGTACGAAGAAATTTGTAAAAGAACAAATCTATCACAGCAGATTTTGCATAAAATTGTCACTAGGATCACATGAATGGAAAGAGGTTAGGGTACGAAGAAATTTGTAAAAGCTGGAATCTATCACAGCAGATTTTGCATAAAATTGTCATTATGATCACATGAATGGAAAGAGGTTAGGGTACGAAGAAATTTGTAAAAGCAGAAATCTATCGCATAGTAGATTTTGCATAAAATTGTCATTAGGATCACATGAATGGAAAGAGGTTAGGGTACGAAGAAATTTGTAAAAGCTGGAATCTATCACAGCAGATTTTGCATAAAATTGTCATTATGATCACATGAATGGAAAGAGGTTAGGGTACGAAGAAATTTGTAAAAGCACAAATCTATCACATAGCAGATTTTGCATAAAATTGTCATTAGGATCACATGAATGGAAAGAGGTTAGGTACGAAGAAATTTGTAAAAGCAGAAATCTTTCACACAGCAGATTTTTCATAAAATTGACATTAGGATCACATAAATGGAAAGAGGTTAGGGTACGAAGAAATTTGTAAAAGCACAAATCTATCCCATAGCAAATTTTGCATAAAATTGTCATTAGGATAACATGAATGGAAAGAGGTTAAGGTACGAAGAAATTTGTAAAAGCAGAAATCTATCACATAGCAGATTTTGCATAAAATTGTCATTAGGATCACATAAATGGAAAGAGGTTAGAGTACGAAGAAATTTGTAAAAGCAGAAATCTATCACATAGCAGATTTTGCATAAAATTGTCATTAGGATCACATGAATGGAAAGAGGTTAGGTACGAAGAAATTTGTAAAAGCAGAAATCTTTCACACAGCAGATTTTTCATAAAATTGACATTAGGATCACATAAATGGAAAGAGGTTAGGGTACGAAGAAATTTGTAAAAGCACAAATCTATCCCATAGCAAATTTTGCATAAAATTGTCATTAGGATCACATAAATGGAAAGATGTTAGGGTACGAAGAAATTTGTAAAAGCAGAAATCTATCACATAGCAGATTTTGCATAAAATTGTCATTAGGATCACATAAATGGAAAGAGGTTAGGGTACGAAGAAATTTGTAAAAGCAGAAATCTATCACATAGCAGATTTTGCATAAAATTGTCATTAGGATCACATAAATGTAAAGAGGTTAGGGTACGAAGAAATTTGTAAAAGCACAAATCTATCACAGCAGATTTTGCATAAAATTGTCATTAGGATCACATAAATGTAAAGAGGTTAGGGTACGAAGAAAATGTAAAAGCACAAATCTATCACAGCAGATTTTGCATAAAATTGTCATTAGGATCACATAAATGGAAAGAGGTTAGGGTACGAAGATATTTGTAAAAGCAGAAATCTGTCCCATAGAAAATTTCGCATAAAATTGTCATTAGGAAAACATGAATGGAAGAAGGTTATGGTACGAAGAAAATTGTTAAAGCACCAATCTATTACACCAGATTTTGCATAAAATTGTCATTAGGATCACATGAATGGAAAGAGGTTAGGGTACGAAAAATTTGTAAAAGCAGAAATCTATCACATAGCAGATTTTGCATAAAATTGTCATTAGGATCACATGAATGGAAAGAGGTTAGGTACGAAAAAATTTGTAAAAGCTAATCTATCATATAGCAAATTTTGCATAATATTGTCATTAGGATCACATAAATGGAAAGAGGTTAGGGTACGAAGAAATTTGTAAAAGCAGAAATCTGTCCCATAACAAATTTTGCATAAAATTGTCATTAGGAAAACATGAATGGAAGAAGGATATGGTACGAAGAAATTTGTAAAAGCACAAATCTATCACATAGCAGATTTTGCATAAAATTGTCATTAGGATCACGTAAATGGAAAGAGGTTAGGGTACGAAGAAATTTGTAAAAGCACAAATCTATCACAGCAGATTTTGCATAAATTTGTCATTAGGATCACATGAATGGGAAGAGGTTATGGTACGAAGAAATTTGTAAAAGCACAAATCTATCACATAGCAGATTTTGCATAAAATTGTCATTAGGATCACGTAAATGGAAAGAGGTTAGGGTACGAAGAAATTTGTAAAAGCACAAATCTATCACAGCAGATTTTGCATAAAATTGTCATTAGGATCACATAAATGGAAAGAGGTTAGGGTACGAAGAAATTTGTAAAAGCTGAAATCTATCAGAGCAGATTTTGTATAAAATTGTCATTAGGATCACATGAATGGAAAGAGGTTAGGGTACGACGAAATTTGTAAAAGCACAAATCTATCACATAGCAGATTTTGCATAAAATTGTCATTAGGATCACATAAATGGAAAGAGGTTAGAGTACGAAGAAATTTGTAAAAGCTGAAATCTATCACAGCAGATTTTGCATAAAATTGTCATTATGATCACATGAATGGAAAGAGGTTAGGGTACGAAGAAATTTGTAAAAGAACAAATCTATTACAGCAGATTTTGCATAAAATTGTCACTAGGATCACATGAATGGAAAGAGGTTAGGGTACGAAGAAATTTGTAAAAGCTGGAATCTATCACAGCAGATTTTGCATAAATTGTCATTATGATCACATGAATGGAAAGAGGTTAGGGTACGAAGAAATTTGTAAAAGCACAAATCTATCACATAGCAGATTTTGCATAAAATTGTCATTAGGATCACATAAATGGAAAGAGGTTAGGGTACAAAGAAATTTGTAAAAGCAGAAATCTGTCCAATAGCAAATTTTGCATAAAATTGTCATTAGGAACACATGAATGGAAAGAGGTTAGGGTACGAAGAAATTTGTAAAAGCAGAAATCTATCACAGAAGATTTTGCATAAAATTGTCATTAGGATCACATAAATGGAAAGAGGTTAGGGTACGAAGAAATTTGTAAAAGCAGAAATCTATCACATAGCAGATTTTGCATAAAATTGTCATTAGGATCACATAAATGGAAAGAGGTTAGGGTACGAAGAAATTTGTAAAAGCAGAAATCTATCACATAGCAGATTTTGCATAAAATTGTCATTAGGATCACATGAATGTAAAGAGGTTAGGGTACGAAGAAATTTGTAAAAGCACAAATCTATCACAGCAGATTTTGCATAAAATTGTCATTAGGATCACAGAAATGGAAAGAAGTTAGGGTACGAAGAAATTTGTAAAAGCACAAATCTATCACATAGCAGATTTTGCATAAAATTGTCATTAGGATCACATAAATGGAAAGAGGTTAGGGTACGAAGATATTTGTAAAAGCAGAAATCTGTCCCATAGAAAATTTTGCATAAAATTGTCATTAGGATCATATGAATGGAAGAAGGTTAGGGTACGAAGAAACTTGTTAAAGCACAAATCTATTACAGCAGATTTTGCATAAAATTTTCATTTGGATCACATGAATGGAAAGAGGTTAGGGTACGAAGAAATTTGTAAAAGCACAATTCTATCAAATAGCAGATTTTGCATAAAATTGTCATTAGGATCACATGAATGGAAAGAGGTTAGGGTACGATGATATTTGTAAAAGCAGAAATCTATCACATAGCAGATTTTGCATAAAATTGTCATTAGGATCACATGAATGGAAAGAGGTTAGGTACGAAGAAATTTGTAAAAGCTAATCTATCATATAGCAAATTGTGCATAAAATTGTCATTAGGATCACATAAATGGAAAGAGGTTAGGGTACGAAGAAATTTGTAAAAGCACAAATCTATCACATAGCAGATTTTGCATAAAATTGTCATTAGGATCACGTAAATGGAAAGAGGTTAGGGTACGAAGAAATTTGTAAAAGCACAAATCTATCACAGCAGATTTTGCATAAATTTGTCATTAGTATCACATGAATGGGAAGAGGTTATGGTACGAAGAAATTTGTAAAAGAACAAATCTATCACAGCAGATTTTGCATAAAATTTTCATTAGGATCACATGAATGGAAAGAGGTTAGGGTACTAAGAAATTTGTAAAAGCACAAATCTATCACATAGCAGATTTTGCATAAAATTGTCATTAGGATCACGTAAATGGAAAGAGGTTAGCGTACGAAGAAATTTGTAAAAGCACAAATCTATCACAGCAGATTTTGCATAAATTTGTCATTAGGATCACATGAATTGGAAGAGGTTATGGTACGAAGAAATTTGTAAAAGCACAAATCTATCACAGCAGATTTTGCATAAAATTGTCATTAGGATCACATGAATGGAAAGAGGTTAGGTACGAAGAAATTTGTAAAAGCAAATCTATCATATAGCAAATTTTGCATAAAATTGTCATTAGGATCACATAAATGGAAAGAGGTTAGGGTACGAAGAAATTTGTAAAAGCTGAAATCTATCACAGCAGATTTTGTATAAAATTGTCATTAGGATCACGTGAATGGAAAGAGGTTAGGGTACGAAGAAATTTGTAAAAGCTGAAATCTATCACAGCAGATTTTGCATAAAATTGTCATTATGATCACATGAATGGAAAGAGGTTAGGGTACGAAGAAATTTGTAAAAGAACAAATCTATCACAGCAGATTTTGTATAAAATTGTCATTAGGATCACATGAATGGAAAGAGGTTAGGGTACGAAGAAATTTGTAAAAGCTGAAATCTATCACAGCAGATTTTGCATAAAATTGTCATTATGATCACATGAATGGAAAGAGGTTAGGGTACGAAGAAATTTGTAAAAGAACAAATCTATCACAGCAGATTTTGCATAAAATTTTCACTAGGATCACATGAATGGAAAGAGGTTAGGGTACGAAGAAATTTGTAAAAGCTGAAATCTATCACAGCAGATTTTGCATAAAATTGTCATTATGATCACATGAATGGAAAGAGGTTAGGGTACGAAGAAATTTGTAAAAGCAGAAATCTATCGCATAGCAGATTTTGCATAAACTTGTCATTAGGAACACATAAATGGAAAGAGGTTAGGGTACGAAGAAATTTGTAAAAGCAGAAATCTATCACATAGCAGATTTTGCATAAAATTGTCATTAGGATCACATGAATGGAAAGTGGTTAGGGTACGAAGAAATTTGTAAAAGCAGAAATCTATCACATAGCAGATTTTGCATAAAATTGTCATTAGGATCACATAAATGGAAAGAGGTTAGGGTACGAAGAAATTTGTAAAAGCAGAAATCTATCACATAGCAGATTTTGCATAAAATTGTCATTAGGATCACATGAATGGAAAGAGGTTAGGGTACGAAGAAATTTGTAAAAGCTGAAATCTATCACAGCAGATTTTGCATAAAATTGTCATTATGATCACATGAATGGAAAGAGGTTAGGGTACGAAGATATTTGTAAAAGCAGAAATCTGTCCCATAGAAAATTTTGCATAAAATTGTCATTAGGATCATATGAATGGAAGAAGGTTAGGGTACGAAGAAACTTGTTAAAGCACAAATCTATTACAGCAGATTTTGCATAAAATTTTCATTTGGATCACATGAATGGAAAGAGGTTAGGGTACGAAGAAATTTGTAAAAGCACAATTCTATCAAATAGCAGATTTTGCATAAAATTGTCATTAGGATCACATGAATGGAAAGAGGTTAGGGTACGATGATATTTGTAAAAGCAGAAATCTATCACATAGCAGATTTTGCATAAAATTGTCATTAGGATCACATGAATGGAAAGAGGTTAGGTACGAAGAAATTTGTAAAAGCTAATCTATCATATAGCAAATTGTGCATAAAATTGTCATTAGGATCACATAAATGGAAAGAGGTTAGGGTACGAAGAAATTTGTAAAAGCACAAATCTATCACATAGCAGATTTTGCATAAAATTGTCATTAGGATCACGTAAATGGAAAGAGGTTAGGGTACGAAGAAATTTGTAAAAGCACAAATCTATCACAGCAGATTTTGCATAAATTTGTCATTAGTATCACATGAATGGGAAGAGGTTATGGTACGAAGAAATTTGTAAAAGCACAAATCTATCACAGCAGATTTTGCATAAAATTTTCATTAGGATCACATGAATGGAAAGAGGTTAGGGTACTAAGAAATTTGTAAAAGCACAAATCTATCACATAGCAGATTTTGCATAAAATTGTCATTAGGATCACGTAAATGGAAAGAGGTTAGGGTACGAAGAAATTTGTAAAAGCACAAATCTATCACAGCAGATTTTGCATAAATTTGTCATTTGGATCACATGAATTGGAAGAGGTTATGGTACGAAGAAATTTGTAAAAGCACAAATCTATCACAGCAGATTTTGCATAAAATTGTCATTAGGATCACATGAATGGAAAGAGGTTAGGTACGAAGAAATTTGTAAAAGCAAATCTATCATATAGCAAATTTTGCATAAAATTGTCATTAGGATCACATAAATGGAAAGAGGTTAGGGTACGAAGAAATTTGTAAAAGCTGAAATCTATCACAGCAGATTTTGTATAAAATTGTCATTAGGATCACGTGAATGGAAAGAGGTTAGGGTACGAAGAAATTTGTAAAAGCTGAAATCTATCACAGCAGATTTTGCATAAAATTGTCATTATGATCACATGAATGGAAAGAGGTTAGGGTACGAAGAAATTTGTAAAAGAACAAATCTATCACAGCAGATTTTGTATAAAATTGTCATTAGGATCACATGAATGGAAAGAGGTTAGGGTACGAAGAAATTTGTAAAAGCTGAAATCTATCACAGCAGATTTTGCATAAAATTGTCATTATGATCACATGAATGGAAAGAGGTTAGGGTACGAAGAAATTTGTAAAAGAACAAATCTATCACAGCAGATTTTGCATAAAATTTTCACTAGGATCACATGAATGGAAAGAGGTTAGGGTACGAAGAAATTTGTAAAAGCTGAAATCTATCACAGCAGATTTTGCATAAAATTGTCATTATGATCACATGAATGGAAAGAGGTTAGGGTACGAAGAAATTTGTAAAAGCAGAAATCTATCGCATAGCAGATTTTGCATAAACTTGTCATTAGGAACACATAAATGGAAAGAGGTTAGGGTACGAAGAAATTTGTAAAAGCAGAAATCTATCACATAGCAGATTTTGCATAAAATTGTCATTAGGATCACATAAATGGAAAGAGGTTAGGGTACGAAGAAATTTGTAAAAGCAGAAATCTATCACATAGCAGATTTTGCATAAAATTGTCATTAGGATCACATAAATGGAAAGAGGTTAGGGTACGAAGAAATTTGTAAAAGCAGAAATCTATCACATAGCAGATTTTGCATAAAATTGTCATTAGGATCACATGAATGGAAAGTGGTTAGGGTACGAAGAAATTTGTAAAAGCACAAATCTATCACAGAAGATTTTGCATAAAATTGTCATTAGGATCACATAAATGGAAAGAGGTTAGGGTACGAAGAAATTTGTAAAAGCAGAAATCTATCACATAGCAGATTTTGCATAAAATTGTCATTAGGATCACATAAATGGAAAGAGGTTAGGGTACGAAGAAATTTGTAACAGCAGAAATTTGTCACATAGCAAATTTTGCATAAAATTGTCATTAGGATCACATGAATGGAAAGTGGTTAGGGTACGAAGAAATTTGTAAAAGCACAAATCTATCACAGAAGATTTTGCATAAAATTGTCATTAGGATCATATAAATGGAAAGAGGTTAGGGTACGAAGAAATTTGTAAAAGCAGAAATCTATCACATAGCAGATTTTGCATAAAATTGTCATTAGGATCACATGAATGGAAAGTGGTTAGGGTACGAAGAAATTTGTAAAAGCAGAAATCTATCACATAGCAGATTTTGCATAAAATTGTCATTAGGATCACATAAATGGAAAGAGGTTAGGGTACGAAGAAATTTGTAAAAGCAGAAATCTATCACATAGCAGATTTTGCATAAAATTGTCATTAGGATCACATGAATGGAAAGTGGTTAGGGTACGAAGAAATTTGTAAAAGCAGAAATCTATCACATAGCAGATTTTGCATAAAATTGTCATTAGGATCACATAAATGGAAAGAGGTTAGGGTACGAAGAAATTTGTAAAAGCAGAAATCTATCACATAGCAGATTTTGCATAAAATTGTCATTAGGATCACATAAATGGAAAGAGGTTAGGGTACGAAGAAATTTGTAAAAGCAGAAATCTATCACATAGCAGATTTTGCATAAAATTGTCATTAGGATCACATAAATGGAAAGAGGTTAGGGTACGAAGAAATTTGTAAAAGCAGAAATCTATCACATAGCAGATTTTGCATAAAATTGTCATTAGGATCACATGAATGGAAAGTGGTTAGGGTACGAAGAAATTTGTAAAAGCACAAATCTATCACAGAAGATTTTGCATAAAATTGTCATTAGGATCACATAAATGGAAAGAGGTTAGGGTACGAAGAAATTTGTAAAAGCAGAAATCCATCACATAGCAGATTTTGCATAAAATTGTCATTAGGATCACATGAATGGAAAGTGGTTAGGGTACGAAGAAATTTGTAAAAGCACAAATCTATTACAGAAGATTTTGCATAAAATTGTCATTAGGATCACATAAATGGAAAGAGGTTAGGGTACGAAGAAATTTGTAAAAGCAGAAATCTATCACATAGCAGATTTTGCATAAAATTGTCATTAGGATCACATAAATGGAAAGAGGTTAGGGTACGAAGAAATTTGTAAAAGCACAAATCTATCACAGAAGATTTTGCATAAAATTGTCATTAGGATCACATAAATGGAAAGAGGTTAGGGTACGAAGAAATTTGTAAAAGCAGAAATCTATCACATAGCAGATTTTGCATAAAATTGTCATTAGGATCACATAAATGGAAAGAGGTTAGGGTACGAAGAAATTTGTAAAAGCACAAATCTATCACAGAAGATTTTGCATAAAATTGTCATTAGGATCACATAAATGGAAAGAGGTTAGGGTACGAAGAAATTTGTAAAAGCAGAAATCTATCACATAGCAAATTTTGCATAAAATTGTCATTAGGATAACATGAATGGAAAGTGGTTAGGGTACGAAGAAATTTGTAAAAGCACAAATCTATCACAGAAGATTTTGCATAAAATTGTCATTAGGATCACATAAATGGAAAGAGGTTAGGGTACGAAGAAATTTGTAACAGCAGAAATTTGTCACATAGCAAATTTTGCATAAAATTGTCATTAGGATCACATGAATGGAAAGTGGTTAGGGTACGAAGAAATTTGTAAAAGCACAAATCTATCACAGAAGATTTTGCATAAAATTGTCATTAGGATCACATAAATGGAAAGAGGTTAGGGTACGAAGAAATTTGTAAAAGCAGAAATCTATCACATAGCAGATTTTGCATAAAATTGTCATTAGGATCACATGAATGGAAAGAGGTTAGGGTACGAAGAAATTTGTAAAAGCAGAAATCTATCACTTAGCAGATTTTGCATAAAATTGTCATTAGGATCACATGAATGGAAAGTGGTTAGGGTACGAAGAAATTTGTAAAAGCAGAAATCTATCACATAGCAGATTTTGCATAAAATTGTCATTAGGATCACATAAATGGAAAGAGGTTAGGGTACGAAGAAATTTGTAAAAGCAGAAATCTATCACATAGCAGATTTTGCATAAAATTGTCATTAGGATCACATAAATGGAAAGAGGTTAGGGTACGAAGAAATTTGTAAAAGCAGAAATCTATCACATAGCAGATTTTGCATAAAATTGTCATTAGGATCACATAAATGGAAAGAGGTTAGGGTACGAAGAAATTTGTAAAAGCAGAAATCTATCACATAGCAGATTTTGCATAAAATTGTCATTAGGATCACATGAATGGAAAGTGGTTAGGGTACGAAGAAATTTGTAAAAGCACAAATCTATCACAGAAGATTTTGCATAAAATTGTCATTAGGATCACATAAATGGAAAGAGGTTAGGGTACGAAGAAATTTGTAAAAGCAGAAATCCATCACATAGCAGATTTTGCATAAAATTGTCATTAGGATCACATGAATGGAAAGTGGTTAGGGTACGAAGAAATTTGTAAAAGCACAAATCTATTACAGAAGATTTTGCATAAAATTGTCATTAGGATCACATAAATGGAAAGAGGTTAGGGTACGAAGAAATTTGTAAAAGCAGAAATCTATCACATAGCAGATTTTGCATAAAATTGTCATTAGGATCACATAAATGGAAAGAGGTTAGGGTACGAAGAAATTTGTAAAAGCACAAATCTATCACAGAAGATTTTGCATAAAATTGTCATTAGGATCACATAAATGGAAAGAGGTTAGGGTACGAAGAAATTTGTAAAAGCAGAAATCTATCACATCGCAGATTTTGCATAAAATTGTCATTAGGATCACATAAATGGAAAGAGGTTAGGGTACGAAGAAATTTGTAAAAGCGCAAATCTATCACAGAAGATTTTGCATAAAATTGTCATTAGGATCACATAAATGGAAAGAGGTTAGGGTACGAAGAAATTTGTAAAAGCAGAAATCTATCACATAGCAAATTTTGCATAAAATTGTCATTAGGATAACATGAATGGAAAGTGGTTAGGGTACGAAGAAATTTGTAAAAGCACAAATCTATCACAGAAGATTTTGCATAAAATTGTTATTAGGATCACATAAATGGAAAGAGGTTAGGGTACGAAGAAATTTGTAAAAGCAGAAATCTATCACATAGCAGATTTTGCATAAAATTGTCATTAGGATCACATAAATGGAAAGAGGTTAGGGTACGAAGAAATTTGTAAAAGCAGAAATCTATCACATAGCAGATTTTGCATAAAATTGTCATTAGGATCACATAAATGGAAAGAGGTTAGGGTACGAAGAAATTTGTAAAAGCACAAATCTATCACAGAAGATTTTGCATAAAATTGTCATTAGGATCACATAAATGGAAAGTGGTTAGGGTACGAAGAAATTTGTAAAAGCACAAATCTATCACAGCAGATTTTGCATAAAATTGTCATTAGGATCACATAAATGGAAAGAGGTTAGGGTACGAAGAAATTTGTAAAAGCACAAATCTATCACAGAAGATTTTGCATAAAATTGTCATTAGGATCACATAAATGGAAAGTGGTTAGGGTACGAAGAAATTTGTAAAAGCACAAATCTATCACAGAAAATTTTGCATAAAATTGTTATTAGGATCACATAAATGGAAAGAGGTTAGGGTACGAAGAAATTTGTAAAAGCAGAAATCTATCACATAGCAGATTTTGCATAAAATTGTCATTAGGATCACATAAATGGAAAGAGGTTAGGGTACGAAGAAATTTGTAAAAGCACAAATCTATCACAGAAGATTTTGCATAAAATTGTCATTAGGATCACATAAATGGAAAGTGGTTAGGGTACGAAGAAATTTGTAAAAGCAGAAATCTATCACATAGCAGATTTTGCATAAAATTGTCATTAGGATCACATAAATGGAAAGAGGTTAGGGTACGAAGAAATTTGTAAAAGCACAAATCTATCACATAGCAGATTTTGCATAAAATTGTCATTAGGATCACATGAATGGAAAGAGGTTAGGGTACGAAGAAATTTGTAAAAGCACAAATCTATCACATAGCAGATTTTGCATAAAATTGTCATTAGGATCACATAAATGGAAAGAGGTTAGGGTACGAAGAAATTTGTAAAAGCACAAATCTATCACAGAAGATTTTGCATAAAATTGTTATTAGGATCACATAAATGGAAAGAGGTTAGGGTACGAAGAAATTTGTAAAAGCAGAAATCTATCACATAGCAGATTTTGCATAAAATTGTCATTAGGATCACATAAATGGAAAGAGGTTAGGGTACGAAGAAATTTGTAAAAGCACAAATCTATCACATAGCAGATTTTGCATAAAATTGTCATTAGGATCACATGAATGGAAAGAGGTTAGGGTACGAAGAAATTTGTAAAAGCAGAAATCTATCACATAGCAGATTTTGCATAAAATTGTCATTAGGATCACGTAAATGGAAAGAGGTTAGGGTACGAAGAAATTTGTAAAAGCAGAAATCTATCACATAGCAGATTTTGCATAAAATTGTCATTAGGATCACATAAATGGAAAGAGGTTAGGGTACGAAGAAATTTGTAAAAGCAGAAATCTGTCCCATAACAAATTTTGCACAAAATTGTCATTAGGAAAACATGAATGGAAAGAGGTTAGGGTACGAAGAAATTTGTAAAAGCACAAATCTATTACAGTAGATTTTGCATAAAATTGTCATTAGGATCACATGAATGGAAAGAGGTTAGGGTACGAAGAAATTTGTAAAAGCACAAATCTATCATATAGCAGATTTTGCATAAAATTGTCGTTAGGATCACATAAATGGAAAGAGGTTAGGGTACGAAGAAATTTGTAACAGCAGAAATTTGTCACATAGCAAATTTTGCATAAAATTGTCATTAGGATCACATGAATGGAAAGTGGTTAGGGTACGAAGAAATTTGTAAAAGCACAAATCTATCACAGAAGATTTTGCATAAAATTGTCATTAGGATCACATGAATGGAAAGAGGTTAGGTATGAAGAAATTTGTAAAAGCTGAAATCTATCACAGCAGATTTTGCATAAAATTGTCATTAGGATAACATGAATGGAAACAGGTTAGGGTACGAAGAAATTTGTAAAAGCAGATATCTATCACATAGCAGATTTTGCATAAAATTGTCATTAGGATCACATGAATGTAAAGAGGTTAGGGTACGAAGAAATTTGTAAAAGCACAAATCTATCACAGCAGATTTTGCATAAAATTGTCATTAGGATCACATAAATGGAAAGAAGTTAGGGTACGAAGAAATTTGTAAAAGCACAAATCTATCACATAGCAGATTTTGCATAAAATTGTCATTAGGATCACATAAATGGAAAGAGGTTAGGGTACGAAGAAATTTGTAAAAGCAGAAATCTATCACATAGCAGATTTTGCATAAAATTGTCATTAGGATCACGTAAATGGAAAGAGGTTAGGGTACGAAGAAATTTGTAAAAGCAGAAATCTATCACATAGCAGATTTTGCATAAAATTGTCATTAGGATCACATAAATGGAAAGAGGTTAGGGTACGAAGAAATTTGTAAAAGCAGAAATCTATCACATAGCAGATTTTGCATAAAATTGTCATTAGGATCACGTAAATGGAAAGAGGTTAGGGTACGAAGAAATTTGTAAAAGCAGAAATCTATCACATAGCAGATTTTGCATAAAATTGTCATTAGGATCACATAAATGGAAAGAGGTTAGGGTACGAAGAAATTTGTAAAAGCACAAATCTATCACAGCAGATTTTGCATAAAATTGTCATTAGGATCACATAAATGGAAAGAAGTTAGGGTACGAAGAAATTTGTAAAAGCACAAATCTATCACATAGCAGATTTTGCATAAAATTGTCATTAGGATCACATAAATGGAAAGAGGTTAGGGTACGAAGAAATTTGTAAAAGCAGAAATCTATCACATAGCAGATTTTGCATAAAATTGTCATTAGGATCACGTAAATGGAAAGAGGTTAGGGTACGAAGAAATTTGTAAAAGCAGAAATCTATCACATAGCAGATTTTGCATAAAATTGTCATTAGGATCACATGAATGGAAAGAGGTTAGGGTACGAAGAAATTTGTAAAAGCAGAAATCTATCACATAGCAGATTTTGCATAAAATTGTCATTAGGATCACGTAAATGGAAAGAGGTTAGGGTACGAAGAAATTTGTAAAAGCAGAAATCTATCACATAGCAGATTTTGCATAAAATTGTCATTAGGATCACATAAATGGAAAGAGGTTAGGGTACGAAGAAATTTGTAAAAGCAGAAATCTGTCCCATAACAAATTTTGCACAAAATTGTCATTAGGAAAACATGAATGGAAAGAGGTTAGGGTACGAAGAAATTTGTAAAAGCACAAATCTATTACAGTAGATTTTGCATAAAATTGTCATTAGGATCACATGAATGGAAAGAGGTTAGGGTACGAAGAAATTTGTAAAAGCACAAATCTATCATATAGCAGATTTTGCATAAAATTGTCGTTAGGATCACATAAATGGAAAGAGGTTAGGGTACGAAGAAATTTGTAAAAGCACAAATCTATCACAGAAGATTTTGCATAAAATTGTCATTAGGATCACATGAATGGAAAGAGGTTAGGTATGAAGAAATTTGTAAAAGCTGAAATCTATCACAGCAGATTTTGCATATAATTGTCATTAGGATAACATGAATGGAAACAGGTTAGGGTACGAAGAAATTTGTAAAAGCAGATATCTATCACATAGCAGATTTTGCATAAAATTGTCATTAGGATCACATGAATGTAAAGAGGTTAGGGTACGAAGAAATTTGTAAAAGCACAAATCTATCACAGCAGATTTTGCATAAAATTGTCATTAGGATCACATAAATGGAAAGAAGTTAGGGTACGAAGAAATTTGTAAAAGCACAAATCTATCACATAGCAGATTTTGCATAAAATTGGCATTAGGATCACATGAATGGAAGGAGGTAAGGGTATGAAGAAATTTGTTAAAGCACAAATCTATCATATAGCAGATTTTGCATAAAATTGTCGTTAGGATCACATAAATGGAAAGAGGTTAGGGTACGAAGAAATTTGTAACAGCAGAAATTTGTCACATAGCAAATTTTGCATAAAATTGTCATTAGGATCACATGAATGGAAAGTGGTTAGGGTACGAAGAAATTTGTAAAAGCACAAATCTATCACAGAAGATTTTGCATAAAATTGTCATTAGGATCACATGAATGGAAAGAGGTTAGGTATGAAGAAATTTGTAAAAGCTGAAATCTATCACAGCAGATTTTGCATAAAATTGTCATTAGGATAACATGAATGGAAACAGGTTAGGGTACGAAGAAATTTGTAAAAGCAGATATCTATCACATAGCAGATTTTGCATAAAATTGTCATTAGGATCACATGAATGTAAAGAGGTTAGGGTACGAAGAAATTTGTAAAAGCACAAATCTATCACAGCAGATTTTGCATAAAATTGTCATTAGGATCACATAAATGGAAAGAAGTTAGGGTACGAAGAAATTTGTAAAAGCACAAATCTATCACATAGCAGATTTTGCATAAAATTGTCATTAGGATCACATAAATGGAAAGAGGTTAGGGTACGAAGATATTTGTAAAAGCAGAAATCTGTCCCATAGAAAATTTTGCATAAAATTGTCATTAGGATCACATGAATGGAAAGAGGTTAGGGTACGAAGAAATTGTAAAAGCAAATCTATCATATAGCAAATTTTGCATAAAATTGTCATTAGGATCACATAAATGGAAAGAGGTTAGGGTACGAAGAAATTTGTAAAAGCTGAAATCTATCACAGCAGATTTTGTATAAAATTGTCATTAGGATCACATGAATGGAAAGAGGTTAGGGTACGAAGAAATTTGTAAAAGCAGAAATCTATCACATAGCAGATTTTGCATAAAATTGTCATTAGGATCACATAAATGGAAAGAGGTTAGGGTACGAAGAAATTTGTAAAAGCTGAAATCTATCACAGCAGATTTTGCATAAAATTGTCATTAGGATCACATGAATGGAAAGAGGTTAGGGTACGAAGAAATTTGTAAAAGCAGAAATCTATCACATAGCAGATTTTGCATAAAATTGTCAATAGGATCACATGAATGGAAAGAGGTTAGGTATGAAGAAATTTGTAAAAGCTTATCTATCATATAGCAAATTTTGCATAAAATTGTCATTAGGATCACATAAATGGAAAGAGGTTAGGGTACGAAGAAATTTGTAAAAGTAGAAATCTGTCCCATAACAAATTTTGCATAAAATTGTCATTAGGAAAACATGAATGGAAGAAGGTTATGGTACGAAGAAAATTGTTAAAGCACAAATCTATTACAGCAGATTTTGCATACAATTTTCATTAGGATCACATGAATGGAAAGAGGTTAGGGTACGAAGAAATTTGTAAAAGCACAAATCTATCACATAGCAAATTTTGCATAAAATTGTCATTAGGATCACATAAATGGAAAGAGGTTAGGGTACGAAGAAATTTTTAAAAGCTGAAATCTATCACAGCAGATTTTGCATAAAATTGTCATTATGATCACATGAATGGAAAGAGGTTAGGGTACGAAGAAATTTGTAAAAGCTGAAATCTATCACAGCAGATTTTGCATAAAATTGTCATTATGATCACATGAATGGAAAGAGGTTAGGGTACGAAGAAATTTGTAAAAGAACAAATCTATCACAGCAGATTTTGCATAAAATTGTCACTAGGATCACATGAATGGAAAGAGGTTATGATACGAAGAAATTTGTAAAAGCTGAAATCTATCACAGCAGATTTTGCATAAAATTGTCATTATGATCACATGAATGGAAAGAGGTTAGGGTACGAAGAAATTTGGAAAAGCAGAAATCTATCACATAGCAGATTTTGCATAAAATTGTCATTAGGATCACATAAATGGAAAGAGGTTAGGGTACGAAGAAATTTGTAAAAGCACAAATCTATCACAGAAGATTTTGCATAAAATTGTCATTAGGATCACATAAATGGAAAGAGGTTAGGGTACGAAGAAATTTGTAAAAGCAGAAATCTATCACATAGCAGATTTTGCATAAAATTGTCATTAGGATCACATAAATGGAAAGAGGTTAGGGTACGAAGAAATTTGTAAAAGCAGAAATCTATCACATAGCAGATTTTGCATAAAATTGTCATTAGGATCACATAAATGGAAAGAGGTTAGGGTACGAAGAAATTTGTAAAAGCAGAAATCTGTCACATAGCAGATTTTGCATAAAATTGTCATTAGGATCACATGAATGGAAAGTGGTTAGGGTACGAAGAAATTTGTAAAAGCACAAATCTATCACAGAAGATTTTGCATAAAATTGTCATTAGGATCACATAAATGGAAAGAGGTTAGGGTACGAAGAAATTTGTAAAAGCAGAAATCCATCACATAGCAGATTTTGCATAAAATTGTCATTAGGATCACATGAATGGAAAGTGGTTAGGGTACGAAGAAATTTGTAAAAGCACAAATCTATTACAGAAGATTTTGCATAAAATTGTCATTAGGATCACATAAATGGAAAGAGGTTAGGGTACGAAGAAATTTGTAAAAGCAGAAATCTATCACATAGCAGATTTTGCATAAAATTGTCATTAGGATCACATAAATGGAAAGAGGTTAGGGTACGAAGAAATTTGTAAAAGCACAAATCTATCACAGAAGATTTTGCATAAAATTGTCATTAGGATCACATAAATGGAAAGAGGTTAGGGTACGAAGAAATTTGTAAAAGCAGAAATCTATCACATAGCAGATTTTGCATAAAATTGTCATTAGGATCACATAAATGGAAAGAGGTTAGGGTACGAAGAAATTTGTAAAAGCACAAATCTATCACAGAAGATTTTGCATAAAATTGTCATTAGGATCACATAAATGGAAAGAGGTTAGGGTACGAAGAAATTTGTAAAAGCAGAAATCTATCACATAGCAAATTTTGCATAAAATTGTCATTAGGATAACATGAATGGAAAGTGGTTAGGGTACGAAGAAATTTGTAAAAGCACAAATCTATCACAGAAGATTTTGCATAAAATTGTTATTAGGATCACATAAATGGAAAGAGGTTAGGGTACGAAGAAATTTGTAAAAGCAGAAATCTATCACATAGCAGATTTTGCATAAAATTGTCATTAGGATCACATAAATGGAAAGAGGTTAGGGTACGAAGAAATTTGTAAAAGCAGAAATCTATCACATAGCAGATTTTGCATAAAATTGTCATTAGGATCACATAAATGGAAAGAGGTTAGGGTACGAAGAAATTTGTAAAAGCACAAATCTATCACAGAAGATTTTGCATAAAATTGTCATTAGGATCACATAAATGGAAAGTGGTTAGGGTACGAAGAAATTTGTAAAAGCACAAATCTATCACAGAAAATTTTGCATAAAATTGTTATTAGGATCACATAAATGGAAAGAGGTTAGGGTACGAAGAAATTTGTAAAAGCAGAAATCTATCACATAGCAGATTTTGCATAAAATTGTCATTAGGATCACATAAATGGAAAGAGGTTAGGGTACGAAGAAATTTGTAAAAGCAGAAATCTATCACATAGCAGATTTTGCATAAAATTGTCATTAGGATCACATAAATGGAAAGAGGTTAGGGTACGAAGAAATTTGTAAAAGCACAAATCTATCACAGAAGATTTTGCATAAAATTGTCATTAGGATCACATAAATGGAAAGTGGTTAGGGTACGAAGAAATTTGTAAAAGCACAAATCTATCACAGAAAATTTTGCATAAAATTGTTATTAGGATCACATAAATGGAAAGAGGTTAGGGTACGAAGAAATTTGTAAAAGCAGAAATCTATCACATAGCAGATTTTGCATAAAATTGTCATTAGGATCACATAAATGGAAAGAGGTTAGGGTACGAAGAAATTTGTAAAAGCACAAATCTATCACAGAAGATTTTGCATAAAATTGTCATTAGGATCACATAAATGGAAAGTGGTTAGGGTACGAAGAAATTTGTAAAAGCACAAATCTATCACAGAAAATTTTGCATAAAATTGTTATTAGGATCACATAAATGGAAAGAGGTTAGGGTACGAAGAAATTTGTAAAAGCAGAAATCTATCACATAGCAGATTTTGCATAAAATTGTCATTAGGATCACATAAATGGAAAGAGGTTAGGGTACGAAGAAATTTGTAAAAGCAGAAATCTATCACATAGCAGATTTTGCATAAAATTGTCATTAGGATCACATAAATGGAAAGAAGTTAGGGTACGAAGCAATTTGTAAAAGCACAAATCTATCACATAGCAGATTTTGCATAAAATTGTCATTAGGATCACATGAATGGAAAGAGGTTAGGGTACGAAGAAATTTGTAAAAGCAGAAATCTATCACATAGCAGATTTTGCATAAAATTGTCATTAGGATCACATAAATGGAAAGTGGTTAGGGTACGAAGAAATTTGTAAAAGCACAAATCTATCACAGCAGATTTTGCATAAAATTGTCATTAGGATCACATAAATGGAAAGAAGTTAGGGTACGAAGCAATTTGTAAAAGCACAAATCTATCACATAGCAGATTTTGCATAAAATTGTCATTAGGATCACATGAATGGAAAGAGGTTAGGGTACGAAGAAATTTGTAAAAGCAGAAATCTATCACATAGCAGATTTTGCATAAAATTGTCATTAGGATCACATGAATGGAAAGAGGTTAGGTACGAAGAAATTTGTAAAAGCAGAAATCTATCACATAGCAGATTTTGCATAAAATTGTCATTAGGATCACATGAATGGAAAGAGGTTAGGGTACGAAGAAATTTGTAAAAGCAGAAATCTGTCCCATAGAAAATTTTGCTTAAAATTGGCATTAGGATCACATGAATGGAAGGAGGTAAGGGTATGAAGAAATTTGTTAAAGCACAAATCTATCATATAGCAGATTTTGCATAAAATTGTTGTTAGGATCACATAAATGGAAAGAGGTTAGGGTACGAAGAAATTTGTAACAGCAGAAATTTGTCACATAGCAGATTTTGCATAAAATTGTCATTAGGATCACATAAATGGAAAGAGGTTAGGGTACGAAGAAATTTGTAAAAGCAGAAATCTGTCCCATAACAAATTTTGCACAAAATTGTCATTAGGAAAACATGAATGGAAAGAGGTTAGGGTACGAAGAAATTTGTAAAAGCACAAATCTATTACAGTAGATTTTGCATAAAATTGTCATTAGGATCACATGAATGGAAAGAGGTTAGGGTACGAAGAAATTTGTAAAAGCAGAAATCTGTCCCATAGAAAATTTTGCTTAAAATTGGCATTAGGATCACATGAATGGAAGGAGGTAAGGGTATGAAGAAATTTGTTAAAGCACAAATCTATCATATAGCAGATTTTGCATAAAATTGTTGTTAGGATCACATAAATGGAAAGAGGTTAGGGTACGAAGAAATTTGTAAAAGCACAAATCTATCACAGAAGATTTTGCATAAAATTGTCATTAGGATCACATGAATGGAAAGAGGTTAGGTATGAAGAAATTTGTAAAAGCTGAAATCTATCACAGCAGATTTTGCATAAAATTGTCATTAGGATAACATGAATGGAAACAGGTTAGGGTACGAAGAAATTTGTAAAAGCAGATATCTATCACATAGCAGATTTTGCATAAAATTGTCATTAGGATCACATGAATGTAAAGAGGTTAGGGTACGAAGAAATTTGTAAAAGCACAAATCTATCACAGCAGATTTTGCATAAAATTGTCATTAGGATCACATAAATGGAAAGAAGTTAGGGTACGAAGAAATTTGTAAAAGCACAAATCTATCACATAGCAGATTTTGCATAAAATTGTCATTAGGATCACATAAATGGAAAGAGGTTAGGGTACGAAGATATTTGTAAAAGCAGAAATCTGTCCCATAGAAAATTTTGCATAAAATTGTCATTAGGATCACATGAATGGAAAGAGGTTAGGGTACGAAGAAATTGTAAAAGCAAATCTATCATATAGCAAATTTTGCATAAAATTGTCATTAGGATCACATAAATGGAAAGAGGTTAGGGTACGAAGAAATTTGTAAAAGCTGAAATCTATCACAGCAGATTTTGTATAAAATTGTCATTAGGATCACATGAATGGAAAGAGGTTAGGGTACGAAGAAATTTGTAAAAGCAGAAATCTATCACATAGCAGATTTTGCATAAAATTGTCATTAGGATCACATAAATGGAAAGAGGTTAGGGTACGAAGAAATTTGTAAAAGCTGAAATCTATCACAGCAGATTTTGCATAAAATTGTCATTAGGATCACATGAATGGAAAGAGGTTAGGGTACGAAGAAATTTGTAAAAGCAGAAATCTATCACATAGCAGATTTTGCATAAAATTGTCAATAGGATCACATGAATGGAAAGAGGTTAGGTATGAAGAAATTTGTAAAAGCTTATCTATCATATAGCAAATTTTGCATAAAATTGTCATTAGGATCACATAAATGGAAAGAGGTTAGGGTACGAAGAAATTTGTAAAAGTAGAAATCTGTCCCATAACAAATTTTGCATAAAATTGTCATTAGGAAAACATGAATGGAAGAAGGTTATGGTACGAAGAAAATTGTTAAAGCACAAATCTATTACAGCAGATTTTGCATACAATTTTCATTAGGATCACATGAATGGAAAGAGGTTAGGGTACGAAGAAATTTGTAAAAGCACAAATCTATCACATAGCAAATTTTGCATAAAATTGTCATTAGGATCACATAAATGGAAAGAGGTTAGGGTACGAAGAAATTTTTAAAAGCTGAAATCTATCACAGCAGATTTTGCATAAAATTGTCATTATGATCACATGAATGGAAAGAGGTTAGGGTACGAAGAAATTTGTAAAAGCTGAAATCTATCACAGCAGATTTTGCATAAAATTGTCATTATGATCACATGAATGGAAAGAGGTTAGGGTACGAAGAAATTTGTAAAAGAACAAATCTATCACAGCAGATTTTGCATAAAATTGTCACTAGGATCACATGAATGGAAAGAGGTTATGATACGAAGAAATTTGTAAAAGCTGAAATCTATCACAGCAGATTTTGCATAAAATTGTCATTATGATCACATGAATGGAAAGAGGTTAGGGTACGAAGAAATTTGTAAAAGCAGAAATCTATCGCATAGCAGATTTTGAATAAACTTGTCATTAGGATCACATGAATGGAAAGAGGTTAGGTACGAAGAAATTTGTAAAAGCACAATTCTATCATATAGCAAATTTTTCATAAAATTGTCATTAGGATCACATGAATGGACAGAGGTTAGGGTACGAAGAAATTTGTAAAAGCAGAAATCTATAACAGAAGATTTTGCATAAAATTGTCATTAGGATCACATAAATGGAAAGAGGTTAGGGTACGAAGAAATTTGTAAAAGCACAAATCTATCACAGAAGATTTTGCATAAAATTGTCATTAGGATCACATAAATGGAAAGAGGTTAGGGTACGAAGAAATTTGTAAAAGCAGAAATCTATCACATAGCAAATTTTGCATAAAATTGTCATTAGGATAACATGAATGGAAAGTGGTTAGGGTACGAAGAAATTTGTAAAAGCACAAATCTATCACAGAAAATTTTGCATAAAATTGTTATTAGGATCACATAAATGGAAAGAGGTTAGGGTACGAAGAAATTTGTAAAAGCAGAAATCTATCACATAGCAGATTTTGCATAAAATTGTCATTAGGATCACATAAATGGAAAGAGGTTAGGGTACGAAGAAATTTGTAAAAGCACAAATCTATCACAGAAGATTTTGCATAAAATTGTCATTAGGATCACATAAATGGAAAGTGGTTAGGGTACGAAGAAATTTGTAAAAGCACAAATCTATCACAGCAGATTTTGCATAAAATTGTCATTAGGATCACATAAATGGAAAGAAGTTAGGGTACGAAGCAATTTGTAAAAGCACAAATCTATCACATAGCAGATTTTGCATAAAATTGTCATTAGGATCACATGAATGGAAAGAAGTTAGGGTACGAAGAAATTTGTAAAAGCACAAATCTATCACAGCAGATTTTGCATAAAATTGTCATTAGGATCACATAAATGGAAAGAAGTTAGGGTACGAAGAAATTTGTAAAAGCACAAATCTATCACATAGCAGATTTTGCATAAAATTGTCATTAGGATCACATAAATGGAAAGAGGTTAGGGTACGAAGATATTTGTAAAAGCAGAAATCTGTCCCATAGAAAATTTTGCATAAAATTGTCATTAGGATCACATAAATGGAAAGAGGTTAGGGTACGAAGAAATTGTAAAAGCAAATCTATCATATAGCAAATTTTGCATAAAATTGTCATTAGGATCACATAAATGGAAAGAGGTTAGGGTACGAAGAAATTTGTAAAAGCTGAAATCTATCACAGCAGATTTTGTATAAAATTGTCATTAGGATCACATGAATGGAAAGAGGTTAGGGTACGAAGAAATTTGTAAAAGCAGAAATCTATCACATAGCAGATTTTGCATAAAATTGTCATTAGGATCACATAAATGGAAAGAGGTTAGGGTACGAAGAAATTTGTAAAAGCTGAAATCTATCACAGCAGATTTTGCATAAAATTGTCATTAGGATCACATGAATGGAAAGAGGTTAGGGTACGAAGAAATTTGTAAAAGCAGAAATCTATCACATAGCAGATTTTGCATAAAATTGTCAATAGGATCACATGAATGGAAAGAGGTTAGGTATGAAGAAATTTGTAAAAGCTTATCTATCATATAGCAAATTTTGCATAAAATTGTCATTAGGATCACATAAATGGAAAGAGGTTAGGGTACGAAGAAATTTGTAAAAGCAGAAATCTGTCCCATAACAAATTTTGCATAAAATTGTCATTAGGAAAACATGAATGGAAGAAGGTTATGGTACGAAGAAAATTGTTAAAGCACAAATCTATTACAGCAGATTTTGCATACAATTTTCATTAGGATCACATGAATGGAAAGAGGTTAGGGTACGAAGAAATTTGTAAAAGCACAAATCTATCACATAGCAGATTTTGCATAAAATTGTCATTAGGATCACATGAATGGGAAGAGGTTATGGTACGAAGAAATTTGTAAAAGCACAAATCTATCACAGCAGATTTTGCATAAAATTGTCATTAGGATCACATGAATGGAAAGAGGTTAGGTACGAAGAAATTTGTAAAAGCAAATCTATCATATAGCAAATTTTGCATAAAATTGTCATTAGGATCACATAAATGGAAAGAGGTTAGGGTACGAAGAAATTTTTAAAAGCTGAAATCTATCACAGCAGATTTTGCATAAAATTGTCATTATGATCACATGAATGGAAAGAGGTTAGGGTACGAAGAAATTTGTAAAAGAACAAATCTATCACAGCAGATTTTGCATAAAATTGTCACTAGGATAACATGAATGGAAAGAGGTTAGGATACGAAGAAATTTGTAAAAGCTGAAATCTATCATAGCAGATTTTGCATAAAATTGTCATTATGATCACATGAATGGAAAGAGGTTAGGGTACGAAGAAATTTGTAAAAGCTGAAATCTATCACAGCAGATTTTGCATAAAATTGTCATTAGGATCACATGAATGGAAAGAGGTTAGGGTACGAAGAAATTTGTAAAAGCTGAAATCTATCACAGCAGATTTTGCATAAAATTGTCATTATGATCACATGAATGGAAAGAGGTTAGGGTACGAAGAAATTTGTAAAAGAACAAATCTATCACAGCAGATTTTGCATAAAATTGTCACTAGGATCACATGAATGGAAAGAGGTTATGATACGAAGAAATTTGTAAAAGCTGAAATCTATCACAGCAGATTTTGCATAAAATTGTCATTATGATCACATGAATGGAAAGAGGTTAGGGTACGAAGAAATTTGTAAAAGCAGAAATCTATCGCATAGCAGATTTTGAATAAACTTGTCATTAGGATCACATGAATGGAAAGAGGTTAGGTACAAAGAAATTTGTAAAAGCACAAATCTATCATATAGCAAATTTTTCATAAAATTGTCATTAGGATCACATGAATGGACAGAGGTTAGGGTACGAAGAAATTTGTAAAAGCAGAAATCTATTACAGCAGATTTTGCATAAAATTGTCATTAGGATCACATAAATGGAAAGAGGTTAGGGTACGAAGAAATTTGTAAAAGCACAAATCTATCACAGAAGATTTTGCATAAAATTGTCATTAGGATCACATAAATGGAAAGAGGTTAGGGTACGAAGAAATTTGTAAAAGCAGAAATCTATCACATAGCAAATTTTGCATAAAATTGTCATTAGGATAACATGAATGGAAAGTGGTTAGGGTACGAAGAAATTTGTAAAAGCACAAATCTATCACAGAAAATTTTGCATAAAATTGTTATTAGGATCACATAAATGGAAAGAGGTTAGGGTACGAAGAAATTTGTAAAAGCAGAAATCTATCACATAGCAGATTTTGCATAAAATTGTCATTAGGATCACATAAATGGAAAGAGGTTAGGGTACGAAGAAATTTGTAAAAGCACAAATCTATCACAGCAGATTTTGCATAAAATTGTCATTAGGATCACATAAATGGATAGAAGTTAGGGTACGAAGCAATTTGTAAAAGCACAAATCTATCACATAGCAGATTTTGCATAAAATTGTCATTAGGATCACATGAATGGAAAGAGGTTAGGGTACGAAGAAATTTGTAAAAGCAGAAATCTATCACATAGCAGATTTTGCATAAAATTGTCATTAGGATCACATAAATGGAAAGAGGTTAGGGTACGAAGAAATTTGTAAAAGCAGAAATCTGTCCCATAACAAATTTTGCACAAAATTGTCATTAGGAAAACATGAATGGAAAGAGGTTAGGGTACGAAGAAATTTGTAAAAGCACAAATCTATTACAGTAGATTTTGCATAAAATTGTCATTAGGATCACATGAATGGAAAGAGGTTAGGGTACGAAGAAATTTGTAAAAGCAGAAATCTGTCCCATAGAAAATTTTGCTTAAAATTGGCATTAGGATCACATGAATGGAAGGAGGTAAGGGTATGAAGAAATTTGTTAAAGCACAAATCTATCATATAGCAGATTTTGCATAAAATTGTCGTTAGGATCACATAAATGGAAAGAGGTTAGGGTACGAAGAAATTTGTAACAGCAGAAATTTGTCACATAGCAAATTTTGCATAAAATTGTCATTAGGATCACATGAATGGAAAGTGGTTAGGGTACGAAGAAATTTGTAAAAGCACAAATCTATCACAGAAGATTTTGCATAAAATTGTCATTAGGATCACATGAATGGAAAGAGGTTAGGTATGAAGAAATTTGTAAAAGCTGAAATCTATCACAGCAGATTTTGCATAAAATTGTCATTAGGATAACATGAATGGAAACAGGTTAGGGTACGAAGAAATTTGTAAAAGCAGATATCTATCACATAGCAGATTTTGCATAAAATTGTCATTAGGATCACATGAATGTAAAGAGGTTAGGGTACGAAGAAATTTGTAAAAGCACAAATCTATCACAGCAGATTTTGCATAAAATTGTCATTAGGATCACATAAATGGAAAGAGGTTAGGGTACGAAGATATTTGTAAAAGCAGAAATCTGTCCCATAGAAAATTTTGCATAAAATTGTCATTAGGATCACATGAATGGAAAGAGGTTAGGGTACGAAGAAATTGTAAAAGCAAATCTATCATATAGCAAATTTTGCATAAAATTGTCATTAGGATCACATAAATGGAAAGAGGTTAGGGTACGAAGAAATTTGTAAAAGCTGAAATCTATCACAGCAGATTTTGTATAAAATTGTCATTAGGATCACATGAATGGAAAGAGGTTAGGGTACGAAGAAATTTGTAAAAGCAGAAATCTATCACATAGCAGATTTTGCATAAAATTGTCATTAGGATCACATAAATGGAAAGAGGTTAGGGTACGAAGAAATTTGTAAAAGCTGAAATCTATCACAGCAGATTTTGCATAAAATTGTCATTAGGATCACATGAATGGAAAGAGGTTAGGGTACGAAGAAATTGTAAAAGCAAATCTATCATATAGCAAATTTTGCATAAAATTGTCATTAGGATCACATAAATGGAAAGAGGTTAGGGTACGAAGAAATTTGTAAAAGCTGAAATCTATCACAGCAGATTTTGTATAAAATTGTCATTAGGATCACATGAATGGAAAGAGGTTAGGGTTCGAAGAAATTTGTAAAAGCAGAAATCTAACACATAGCAGATTTTGCATAAAATTGTCATTAGGATCACATAAATGGAAAGAGGTTAGGGTACGAAGAAATTTGTAAAAGCTGAAATCTATCACAGCAGATTTTGCATAAAATTGTCATTAGGATCACATGAATGGAAAGAGGTTAGGGTACGAAGAAATTTGTAAAAGCAGAAATCTATCACATAGCAGATTTTGCATAAAATTGTCAATAGGATCACATGAATGGAAAGAGGTTAGGTATGAAGAAATTTGTAAAAGCTTATCTATCATATAGCAAATTTTGCATAAAATTGTCATTAGGATCACATAAATGGAAAGAGGTTAGGGTACGAAGAAATTTGTAAAAGCAGAAATCTGTCCCATAACAAATTTTGCATAAAATTGTCATTAGGAAAACATGAATGGAAGAAGGTTATGGTACGAAGAAAATTGTTAAAGCACAAATCTATTACAGCAGATTTTGCATACAATTTTCATTAGGATCACATGAATGGAAAGAGGTTAGGGTACGAAGAAATTTGTAAAAGCACAAATCTATCACATAGCAGATTTTGCATAAAATTGTCATTAGGATCACATGAATGGGAAGAGGTTATGGTACGAAGAAATTTGTAAAAGCACAAATCTATCACAGCAGATTTTGCATAAAATTGTCATTAGGATCACATGAATGGAAAGAGGTTAGGGTACGAAGAAATTTTTAAAAGCTGAAATCTATCACAGCAGATTTTGCATAAAATTGTCATTATGATCACATGAATGGAAAGAGGTTAGGGTACGAAGAAATTTTTAAAAGCTGAAATCTATCACAGCAGATTTTGCATAAAATTGTCATTATGATCACATGAATGGAAAGAGGTTAGGGTACGAAGAAATTTGTAAAAGAACAAATCTATCACAGCAGATTTTGCATAAAATTGTCACTAGGATAACATGAATGGAAAGAGGTTAGGATACGAAGAAATTTGTAAAAGCTGAAATCTATCACAGCAGATTTTGCATAAAATTGTCATTATGATCACATGAATGGAAAGAGGTTAGGGTACGAAGAAATTTGTAAAAGCTGAAATCTATCACAGCAGATTTTGCATAAAATTGTCATTAGGATCACATGAATGGAAAGAGGTTAGGGTACGAAGAAATTTGTAAAAGCTGAAATCTATCACAGCAGATTTTGCATAAAATTGTCATTATGATCACATGAATGGAAAGAGGTTAGGGTACGAAGAAATTTGTAAAAGAACAAATCTATCACAGCAGATTTTGCATAAAATTGTCACTAGGATCACATGAATGGAAAGAGGTTATGATACGAAGAAATTTGTAAAAGCTGAAATCTATCACAGCAGATTTTGCATAAAATTGTCATTATGATCACATGAATGGAAAGAGGTTAGGGTACGAAGAAATTTGTAAAAGCAGAAATCTATCGCATAGCAGATTTTGAATAAACTTGTCATTAGGATCACATGAATGGAAAGAGGTTAGGTACGAAGAAATTTGTAAAAGCACAAATCTATCATATAGCAAATTTTTCATAAAATTGTCATTAGGATCACATGAATGGACAGAGGTTAGGGTACGAAGAAATTTGTAAAAGCAGAAATCTATTACAGCAGATTTTGCATAAAATTGTCATTAGGATCACATAAATGGAAAGAGGTTAGGGTACGAAGAAATTTGTAAAAGCACAAATCTATCACAGAAGATTTTGCATAAAATTGTCATTAGGATCACATAAATGGAAAGAGGTTAGGGTACGAAGAAATTTGTAAAAGCACAAATCTATCACATAGCAAATTTTGCATAAAATTGTCATTAGGATAACATGAATGGAAAGTGGTTAGGGTACGAAGAAATTTGTAAAAGCACAAATCTATCACAGAAAATTTTGCATAAAATTGTTATTAGGATCACATAAATGGAAAGAGGTTAGGGTACGAAGAAATTTGTAAAAGCAGAAATCTATCACATAGCAGATTTTGCATAAAATTGTCATTAGGATCACATAAATGGAAAGAGGTTAGGGTACGAAGAAATTTGTAAAAGCACAAATCTATCACAGAATATTTTGCATAAAATTGTCATTAGGATCACATAAATGGAAAGTGGTTAGGGTACGAAGAAATTTGTAAAAGCACAAATCTATCACAGCAGATTTTGCATAAAATTGTCATTAGGATCACATAAATGGATAGAAGTTAGGGTACGAAGCAATTTGTAAAAGCACAAATCTATCACATAGCAGATTTTGCATAAAATTGTCATTAGGATCACATGAATGGAAAGAGGTTAGGGTACGAAGAAATTTGTAAAAGCAGAAATCTATCACATAGCAGATTTTGCATAAAATTGTCATTAGGATCACATAAATGGAAAGAGGTTAGGGTACGAAGAAATTTGTAAAAGCAGAAATCTGTCCCATAACAAATTTTGCACAAAATTGTCATTAGGAAAACATGAATGGAAAGAGGTTAGGGTACGAAGAAATTTGTAAAAGCACAAATCTATTACAGTAGATTTTGCATAAAATTGTCATTAGGATCACATGAATGGAAAGAGGTTAGGGTACGAAGAAATTTGTAAAAGCAGAAATCTGTCCCATAGAAAATTTTGCTTAAAATTGGCATTAGGATCACATGAATGGTAGGAGGTAAGGGTATGAAGAAATTTGTTAAAGCACAAATCTATCATATAGCAGATTTTGCATAAAATTGTCGTTAGGATCACATAAATGGAAAGAGGTTAGGGTACGAAGAAATTTTTAACAGCAGAAATTTGTCACATAGCAAATTTTGCATAAAATTGTCATTATGATCACATGAATGGAAAGAGGTTAGGGTACGAAGAAATTTGTAAAAGCTGAAATCTATCACAGCAGATTTTGCATAAAATTGTCATTATGATCACATGAATGGAAAGAGGTTAGGGTACGAAGAAATTTGTAAAAGAACAAATCTATCACAGCAGATTTTGCATAAAATTGTCACTAGGATCACATGAATGGAAAGAGGTTATGATACGAAGAAATTTGTAAAAGCTGAAATCTATCACAGCAGATTTTGCATAAAATTGTCATTATGATCACATGAATGGAAAGAGGTTAGGGTACGAAGAAATTTGGAAAAGCAGAAATCTATCACATAGCAGATTTTGCATAAAATTGTCATTAGGATCACATAAATGGAAAGAGGTTAGGGTACGAAGAAATTTGTAAAAGCACAAATCTATCACAGAAGATTTTGCATAAAATTGTCATTAGGATCACATAAATGGAAAGAGGTTAGGGTACGAAGAAATTTGTAAAAGCAGAAATCTATCACATAGCAGATTTTGCATAAAATTGTCATTAGGATCACATAAATGGAAAGAGGTTAGGGTACGAAGAAATTTGTAAAAGCAGAAATCTATCACATAGCAGATTTTGCATAAAATTGTCATTAGGATCACATAAATGGAAAGAGGTTAGGGTACGAAGAAATTTGTAAAAGCAGAAATCTATCACATAGCAGATTTTGCATAAAATTGTCATTAGGATCACATGAATGGAAAGTGGTTAGGGTACGAAGAAATTTGTAAAAGCACAAATCTATCACAGAAGATTTTGCATAAAATTGTCATTAGGATCACATAAATGGAAAGAGGTTAGGGTACGAAGAAATTTGTAAAAGCAGAAATCCATCACATAGCAGATTTTGCATAAAATTGTCATTAGGATCACATGAATGGAAAGTGGTTAGGGTACGAAGAAATTTGTAAAAGCACAAATCTATTACAGAAGATTTTGCATAAAATTGTCATTAGGATCACATAAATGGAAAGAGGTTAGGGTACGAAGAAATTTGTAAAAGCAGAAATCTATCACATAGCAGATTTTGCATAAAATTGTCATTAGGATCACATAAATGGAAAGAGGTTAGGGTACGAAGAAATTTGTAAAAGCACAAATCTATCACAGAAGATTTTGCATAAAATTGTCATTAGGATCACATAAATGGAAAGAGGTTAGGGTACGAAGAAATTTGTAAAAGCAGAAATCTATCACATAGCAGATTTTGCATAAAATTGTCATTAGGATCACATAAATGGAAAGAGGTTAGGGTACGAAGAAATTTGTAAAAGCACAAATCTATCACAGAAGATTTTGCATAAAATTGTCATTAGGATCACATAAATGGAAAGAGGTTAGGGTACGAAGAAATTTGTAAAAGCAGAAATCTATCACATAGCAAATTTTGCATAAAATTGTCATTAGGATAACATGAATGGAAAGAGGTTAGGGTACGAAGAAATTTGTAAAAGCAGAAATCTATCACATAGCAGATTTTGCATAAAATTGTCATTAGGATCACATAAATGGAAAGAGGTTAGGGTACGAAGAAATTTGTAAAAGCAGAAATCTATCACATAGCAGATTTTGCATAAAATTGTCATTAGGATCACATAAATGGAAAGAGGTTAGGGTACGAAGAAATTTGTAAAAGCACAAATCTATCACAGAAGATTTTGCATAAAATTGTCATTAGGATCACATAAATGGAAAGTGGTTAGGGTACGAAGAAATTTGTAAAAGCACAAATCTATCACAGAAAATTTTGCATAAAATTGTTATTAGGATCACATAAATGGAAAGAGGTTAGGGTACGAAGAAATTTGTAAAAGCAGAAATCTATCACATAGCAGATTTTGCATAAAATTGTCATTAGGATCACATAAATGGAAAGAGGTTAGGGTACGAAGAAATTTGTAAAAGCAGAAATCTATCACATAGCAGATTTTGCATAAAATTGTCATTAGGATCACATAAATGGAAAGAGGTTAGGGTACGAAGAAATTTGTAAAAGCACAAATCTATCACAGAAGATTTTGCATAAAATTGTCATTAGGATCACATAAATGGAAAGTGGTTAGGGTACGAAGAAATTTGTAAAAGCACAAATCTATCACAGAAAATTTTGCATAAAATTGTTATTAGGATCACATAAATGGAAAGAGGTTAGGGTACGAAGAAATTTGTAAAAGCAGAAATCTATCACATAGCAGATTTTGCATAAAATTGTCATTAGGATCACATAAATGGAAAGAGGTTAGGGTACGAAGAAATTTGTAAAAGCACAAATCTATCACAGAAGATTTTGCATAAAATTGTCATTAGGATCACATAAATGGAAAGTGGTTAGGGTACGAAGAAATTTGTAAAAGCACAAATCTATCACAGAAAATTTTGCATAAAATTGTTATTAGGATCACATAAATGGAAAGAGGTTAGGGTACGAAGAAATTTGTAAAAGCAGAAATCTATCACATAGCAGATTTTGCATAAAATTGTCATTAGGATCACATAAATGGAAAGAGGTTAGGGTACGAAGAAATTTGTAAAAGCAGAAATCTATCACATAGCAGATTTTGCATAAAATTGTCATTAGGATCACATAAATGGAAAGAAGTTAGGGTACGAAGCAATTTGTAAAAGCACAAATCTATCACATAGCAGATTTTGCATAAAATTGTCATTAGGATCACATGAATGGAAAGAGGTTAGGGTACGAAGAAATTTGTAAAAGCAGAAATCTATCACATAGCAGATTTTGCATAAAATTGTCATTAGGATCACATAAATGGAAAGTGGTTAGGGTACGAAGAAATTTGTAAAAGCACAAATCTATCACAGCAGATTTTGCATAAAATTGTCATTAGGATCACATAAATGGAAAGAAGTTAGGGTACGAAGCAATTTGTAAAAGCACAAATCTATCACATAGCAGATTTTGCATAAAATTGTCATTAGGATCACATGAATGGAAAGAGGTTAGGGTACGAAGAAATTTGTAAAAGCAGAAATCTATCACATAGCAGATTTTGCATAAAATTGTCATTAGGATCACATGAATGGAAAGAGGTTAGGTACGAAGAAATTTGTAAAAGCAGAAATCTATCACATAGCAGATTTTGCATAAAATTGTCATTAGGATCACATGAATGGAAAGAGGTTAGGGTACGAAGAAATTTGTAAAAGCAGAAATCTGTCCCATAGAAAATTTTGCTTAAAATTGGCATTAGGATCACATGAATGGAAGGAGGTAAGGGTATGAAGAAATTTGTTAAAGCACAAATCTATCATATAGCAGATTTTGCATAAAATTGTTGTTAGGATCACATAAATGGAAAGAGGTTAGGGTACGAAGAAATTTGTAACAGCAGAAATTTGTCACATAGCAGATTTTGCATAAAATTGTGATTAGGATCACATAAATGGAAAGAGGTTAGGGTACGAAGAAATTTGTAAAAGCAGAAATCTGTCCCATAACAAATTTTGCACAAAATTGTCATTAGGAAAACATGAATGGAAAGAGGTTAGGGTACGAAGAAATTTGTAAAAGCACAAATCTATTACAGTAGATTTTGCATAAAATTGTCATTAGGATCACATGAATGGAAAGAGGTTAGGGTACGAAGAAATTTGTAAAAGCAGAAATCTGTCCCATAGAAAATTTTGCTTAAAATTGGCATTAGGATCACATGAATGGAAGGAGGTAAGGGTATGAAGAAATTTGTTAAAGCACAAATCTATCATATAGCAGATTTTGCATAAAATTGTTGTTAGGATCACATAAATGGAAAGAGGTTAGGGTACGAAGAAATTTGTAAAAGCACAAATCTATCACAGAAGATTTTGCATAAAATTGTCATTAGGATCACATGAATGGAAAGAGGTTAGGTATGAAGAAATTTGTAAAAGCTGAAATCTATCACAGCAGATTTTGCATAAAATTGTCATTAGGATAACATGAATGGAAACAGGTTAGGGTACGAAGAAATTTGTAAAAGCAGATATCTATCACATAGCAGATTTTGCATAAAATTGTCATTAGGATCACATGAATGTAAAGAGGTTAGGGTACGAAGAAATTTGTAAAAGCACAAATCTATCACAGCAGATTTTGCATAAAATTGTCATTAGGATCACATAAATGGAAAGAAGTTAGGGTACGAAGAAATTTGTAAAAGCACAAATCTATCACATAGCAGATTTTGCATAAAATTGTCATTAGGATCACATAAATGGAAAGAGGTTAGGGTACGAAGATATTTGTAAAAGCAGAAATCTGTCCCATAGAAAATTTTGCATAAAATTGTCATTAGGATCACATGAATGGAAAGAGGTTAGGGTACGAAGAAATTGTAAAAGCAAATCTATCATATAGCAAATTTTGCATAAAATTGTCATTAGGATCACATAAATGGAAAGAGGTTAGGGTACGAAGAAATTTGTAAAAGCTGAAATCTATCACAGCAGATTTTGTATAAAATTGTCATTAGGATCACATGAATGGAAAGAGGTTAGGGTACGAAGAAATTTGTAAAAGCAGAAATCTATCACATAGCAGATTTTGCATAAAATTGTCATTAGGATCACATAAATGGAAAGAGGTTAGGGTACGAAGAAATTTGTAAAAGCTGAAATCTATCACAGCAGATTTTGCATAAAATTGTCATTAGGATCACATGAATGGAAAGAGGTTAGGGTACGAAGAAATTTGTAAAAGCAGAAATCTATCACATAGCAGATTTTGCATAAAATTGTCAATAGGATCACATGAATGGAAAGAGGTTAGGTATGAAGAAATTTGTAAAAGCTTATCTATCATATAGCAAATTTTGCATAAAATTGTCATTAGGATCACATAAATGGAAAGAGGTTAGGGTACGAAGAAATTTGTAAAAGTAGAAATCTATCACATAACAAATTTTGCATAAAATTGTCATTAGGAAAACATGAATGGAAGAAGGTTATGGTACGAAGAAAATTGTTAAAGCACAAATCTATTACAGCAGATTTTGCATACAATTTTCATTAGGATCACATGAATGGAAAGAGGTTAGGGTACGAAGAAATTTGTAAAAGCACAAATCTATCACATAGCAAATTTTGCATAAAATTGTCATTAGGATCACATAAATGGAAAGAGGTTAGGGTACGAAGAAATTTTTAAAAGCTGAAATCTATCACAGCAGATTTTGCATAAAATTGTCATTATGATCACATGAATGGAAAGAGGTTAGGGTACGAAGAAATTTGTAAAAGCTGAAATCTATCACAGCAGATTTTGCATAAAATTGTCATTATGATCACATGAATGGAAAGAGGTTAGGGTACGAAGAAATTTGTAAAAGAACAAATCTATCACAGCAGATTTTGCATAAAATTGTCACTAGGATCACATGAATGGAAAGAGGTTATGATACGAAGAAATTTGTAAAAGCTGAAATCTATCACAGCAGATTTTGCATAAAATTGTCATTATGATCACATGAATGGAAAGAGGTTAGGGTACGAAGAAATTTGTAAAAGCAGAAATCTATCGCATAGCAGATTTTGAATAAACTTGTCATTAGGATCACATGAATGGAAAGAGGTTAGGTACGAAGAAATTTGTAAAAGCACAATTCTATCATATAGCAAATTTTTCATAAAATTGTCATTAGGATCACATGAATGGACAGAGGTTAGGGTACGAAGAAATTTGTAAAAGCAGAAATCTATTACAGCAGATTTTGCATAAAATTGTCATTAGGATCACATAAATGGAAAGAGGTTAGGGTACGAAGAAATTTGTAAAAGCACAAATCTATCACAGAAGATTTTGCATAAAATTGTCATTAGGATCACATAAATGGAAAGAGGTTAGGGTACGAAGAAATTTGTAAAAGCAGAAATCTATCACATAGCAAATTTTGCATAAAATTGTCATTAGGATAACATGAATGGAAAGTGGTTAGGGTACGAAGAAATTTGTAAAAGCACAAATCTATCACAGAAAATTTTGCATAAAATTGTTATTAGGATCACATAAATGGAAAGAGGTTAGGGTACGAAGAAATTTGTAAAAGCAGAAATCTATCACATAGCAGATTTTCAATAAAATTGTCATTAGGATCACATAAATGGAAAGAGGTTAGGGTACGAAGAAATTTGTAAAAGCACAAATCTATCACAGAAGATTTTGCATAAAATTGTCATTAGGATCACATAAATGGAAAGTGGTTAGGGTACGAAGAAATTTGTAAAAGCACAAATCTATCACAGCAGATTTTGCATAAAATTGTCATTAGGATCACATAAATGGAAAGAAGTTAGGGTACGAAGCAATTTGTAAAAGCACAAATCTATCACATAGCAGATTTTGCATAAAATTGTCATTAGGATCACATGAATGGAAAGAAGTTAGGGTACGAAGAAATTTGTAAAAGCACAAATCTATCACAGCAGATTTTGCATAAAATTGTCATTAGGATCACATAAATGGAAAGAAGTTAGGGTACGAAGAAATTTGTAAAAGCACAAATCTATCACATAGCAGATTTTGCATAAAATTGTCATTAGGATCACATAAATGGAAAGAGGTTAGGGTACGAAGATATTTGTAAAAGCAGAAATCTGTCCCATAGAAAATTTTGCATAAAATTGTCATTAGGATCACATGAATGGAAAGAGGTTAGGGTACGAAGAAATTGTAAAAGCAAATCTATCATATAGCAAATTTTGCATAAAATTGTCATTAGGATCACATAAATGGAAAGAGGTTAGGGTACGAAGAAATTTGTAAAAGCTGAAATCTATCACAGCAGATTTTGTATAAAATTGTCATTAGGATCACATGAATGGAAAGAGGTTAGGGTACGAAGAAATTTGTAAAAGCAGAAATCTATCACATAGCAGATTTTGCATAAAATTGTCATTAGGATCACATAAATGGAAAGAGGTTAGGGTACGAAGAAATTTGTAAAAGCTGAAATCTATCACAGCAGATTTTGCATAAAATTGTCATTAGGATCACATGAATGGAAAGAGGTTAGGGTACGAAGAAATTTGTAAAAGCAGAAATCTATCACATAGCAGATTTTGCATAAAATTGTCAATAGGATCACATGAATGGAAAGAGGTTAGGTATGAAGAAATTTGTAAAAGCTTATCTATCATATAGCAAATTTTGCATAAAATTGTCATTAGGATCACATAAATGGAAAGAGGTTAGGGTACGAAGAAATTTGTAAAAGCAGAAATCTGTCCCATAACAAATTTTGCATAAAATTGTCATTAGGAAAACATGAATGGAAGAAGGTTATGGTACGAAGAAAATTGTTAAAGCACAAATCTATTACAGCAGATTTTGCATACAATTTTCATTAGGATCACATGAATGGAAAGAGGTTAGGGTACGAAGAAATTTGTAAAAGCACAAATCTATCACATAGCAGATTTTGCATAAAATTGTCATTAGGATCACATGAATGGGAAGAGGTTATGGTACGAAGAAATTTGTAAAAGCACAAATCTATCACAGCAGATTTTGCATAAAATTGTCATTAGGATCACATGAATGGAAAGAGGTTAGGTACGAAGAAATTTGTAAAAGCAAATCTATCATATAGCATATTTTGCATAAAATTGTCATTAGGATCACATAAATGGAAAGAGGTTAGGGTACGAAGAAATTTTTAAAAGCTGAAATCTATCACAGCAGATTTTGCATAAAATTGTCATTATGATCACATGAATGGAAAGAGGTTAGGGTACGAAGAAATTTGTAAAAGAACAAATCTATCACAGCAGATTTTGCATAAAATTGTCACTAGGATAACATGAATGGAAAGAGGTTAGGATACGAAGAAATTTGTAAAAGCTGAAATCTATCACAGCAGATTTTGCATAAAATTGTCATTATGATCACATGAATGGAAAGAGGTTAGGGTACGAAGAAATTTGTAAAAGCTGAAATCTATCACAGCAGATTTTGCATAAAATTGTCATTAGGATCACATGAATGGAAAGAGGTTAGGGTACGAAGAAATTTGTAAAAGCTGAAATCTATCACAGCAGATTTTGCATAAAATTGTCATTATGATCACATGAATGGAAAGAGGTTAGGGTACGAAGAAATTTGTAAAAGAACAAATCTATCACAGCAGATTTTGCATAAAATTGTCACTAGGATCACATGAATGGAAAGAGGTTATGATACGAAGAAATTTGTAAAAGCTGAAATCTATCACAGCAGATTTTGCATAAAATTGTCATTATGATCACATGAATGGAAAGAGGTTAGGGTACGAAGAAATTTGTAAAAGCAGAAATCTATCGCATAGCAGATTTTGAATAAACTTGTCATTAGGATCACATGAATGGAAAGAGGTTAGGTACAAAGAAATTTGTAAAAGCACAAATCTATCATATAGCAAATTTTTCATAAAATTGTCATTAGGATCACATGAATGGACAGAGGTTAGGGTACGAAGAAATTTGTAAAAGCAGAAATCTATTACAGCAGATTTTGCATAAAATTGTCATTAGGATCACATAAATGGAAAGAGGTTAGGGTACGAAGAAATTTGTAAAAGCACAAATCTATCACAGAAGATTTTGCATAAAATTGTCATTAGGATCACATAAATGGAAAGAGGTTAGGGTACGAAGAAATTTGTAAAAGCAGAAATCTATCACATAGCAAATTTTGCATAAAATTGTCATTAGGATAACATGAATGGAAAGTGGTTAGGGTACGAAGAAATTTGTAAAAGCACAAATCTATCACAGAAAATTTTGCATAAAATTGTTATTAGGATCACATAAATGGAAAGAGGTTAGGGTACGAAGAAATTTGTAAAAGCAGAAATCTATCACATAGCAGATTTTGCATAAAATTGTCATTAGGATCACATAAATGGAAAGAGGTTAGGGTACGAAGAAATTTGTAAAAGCACAAATCTATCACAGCAGATTTTGCATAAAATTGTCATTAGGATCACATAAATGGATAGAAGTTAGGGTACGAAGCAATTTGTAAAAGCACAAATCTATCACATAGCAGATTTTGCATAAAATTGTCATTAGGATCACATGAATGGAAAGAGGTTAGGGTACGAAGAAATTTGTAAAAGCAGAAATCTATCACATAGCAGATTTTGCATAAAATTGTCATTAGGATCACATAAATGGAAAGAGGTTAGGGTACGAAGAAATTTGTAAAAGCAGAAATCTGTCCCATAACAAATTTTGCACAAAATTGTCATTAGGAAAACATGAATGGAAAGAGGTTAGGGTACGAAGAAATTTGTAAAAGCACAAATCTATTACAGTAGATTTTGCATAAAATTGTCATTAGGATCACATGAATGGAAAGAGGTTAGGGTACGAAGAAATTTGTAAAAGCAGAAATCTGTCCCATAGAAAATTTTGCTTAAAATTGGCATTAGGATCACATGAATGGAAGGAGGTAAGGGTATGAAGAAATTTGTTAAAGCACAAATCTATCATATAGCAGATTTTGCATAAAATTGTCGTTAGGATCACATAAATGGAAAGAGGTTAGGGTACGAAGAAATTTGTAACAGCAGAAATTTGTCACATAGCAAATTTTGCATAAAATTGTCATTAGGATCACATGAATGGAAAGTGGTTAGGGTACGAAGAAATTTGTAAAAGCACAAATCTATCACAGAAGATTTTGCATAAAATTGTCATTAGGATCACATGAATGGAAAGAGGTTAGGTATGAAGAAATTTGTAAAAGCTGAAATCTATCACAGCAGATTTTGCATAAAATTGTCATTAGGATAACATGAATGGAAACAGGTTAGGGTACGAAGAAATTTGTAAAAGCAGATATCTATCACATAGCAGATTTTGCATAAAATTGTCATTAGGATCACATGAATGTAAAGAGGTTAGGGTACGAAGAAATTTGTAAAAGCACAAATCTATCACAGCAGATTTTGCATAAAATTGTCATTAGGATCACATAAATGGAAAGAGGTTAGGGTACGAAGATATTTGTAAAAGCAGAAATCTGTCCCATAGAAAATTTTGCATAAAATTGTCATTAGGATCACATGAATGGAAAGAGGTTAGGGTACGAAGAAATTGTAAAAGCAAATCTATCATATAGCAAATTTTGCATAAAATTGTCATTAGGATCACATAAATGGAAAGAGGTTAGGGTACGAAGAAATTTGTAAAAGCTGAAATCTATCACAGCAGATTTTGTATAAAATTGTCATTAGGATCACATGAATGGAAAGAGGTTAGGGTACGAAGAAATTTGTAAAAGCAGAAATCTATCACATAGCAGATTTTGCATAAAATTGTCATTAGGATCACATAAATGGAAAGAGGTTAGGGTACGAAGAAATTTGTAAAAGCTGAAATCTATCACAGCAGATTTTGCATAAAATTGTCATTAGGATCACATGAATGGAAAGAGGTTAGGGTACGAAGAAATTGTAAAAGCAAATCTATCATATAGCAAATTTTGCATAAAATTGTCATTAGGATCACATAAATGGAAAGAGGTTAGGGTACGAAGAAATTTGTAAAAGCTGAAATCTATCACAGCAGATTTTGTATAAAATTGTCATTAGGATCACATGAATGGAAAGAGGTTAGGGTACGAAGAAATTTGTAAAAGCAGAAATCTATCACATAGCAGATTTTGCATAAAATTGTCATTAGGATCACATAAATGGAAAGAGGTTAGGGTACGAAGAAATTTGTAAAAGCTGAAATCTATCACAGCAGATTTTGCATAAAATTGTCATTAGGATCACATGAATGGAAAGAGGTTAGGGTACGAAGAAATTTGTAAAAGCAGAAATCTATCACATAGCAGATTTTGCATAAAATTGTCAATAGGATCACATGAATGGAAAGAGGTTAGGTATGAAGAAATTTGTAAAAGCTTATCTATCATATAGCAAATTTTGCATAAAATTGTCATTAGGATCACATAAATGGAAAGAGGTTAGGGTACGAAGAAATTTGTAAAAGCAGAAATCTGTCCCATAACAAATTTTGCATAAAATTGTCATTAGGAAAACATGAATGGAAGAAGGTTATGGTACGAAGAAAATTGTTAAAGCACAAATCTATTACGGCAGATTTTGCATACAATTTTCATTAGGATCACATGAATGGAAAGAGGTTAGGGTACGAAGAAATTTGTAAAAGCACAAATCTATCACATAGCAGATTTTGCATAAAATTGTCATTAGGATCACATGAATGGGAAGAGGTTATGGTACGAAGAAATTTGTAAAAGCACAAATCTATCACAGCAGATTTTGCATAAAATTGTCATTAGGATCACATGAATGGAAAGAGGTTAGGTACGAAGAAATTTGTAAAAGCAAATCTATCATATAGCAAATTTTGCATAAAATTGTCATTAGGATCACATAAATGGAAAGAGGTTAGGGTACGAAGAAATTTTTAAAAGCTGAAATCTATCACAGCAGATTTTGCATAAAATTGTCATTATGATCACATGAATGGAAAGAGGTTAGGGTACGAAGAAATTTGTAAAAGAACAAATCTATCACAGCAGATTTTGCATAAAATTGTCACTAGGATAACATGAATGGAAAGAGGTTAGGATACGAAGAAATTTGTAAAAGCTGAAATCTATCACAGCAGATTTTGCATAAAATTGTCATTATGATCACATGAATGGAAAGAGGTTAGGGTACGAAGAAATTTGTAAAAGCTGAAATCTATCACAGCAGATTTTGCATAAAATTGTCATTAGGATCACATGAATGGAAAGAGGTTAGGGTACGAAGAAATTTGTAAAAGCTGAAATCTATCACAGCAGATTTTGCATAAAATTGTCATTATGATCACATGAATGGAAAGAGGTTAGGGTACGAAGAAATTTGTAAAAGAACAAATCTATCACAGCAGATTTTGCATAAAATTGTCACTAGGATCACATGAATGGAAAGAGGTTATGATACGAAGAAATTTGTAAAAGCTGAAATCTATCACAGCAGATTTTGCATAAAATTGTCATTATGATCACATGAATGGAAAGAGGTTAGGGTACGAAGAAATTTGTAAAAGCAGAAATCTATCGCATAGCAGATTTTGAATAAACTTGTCATTAGGATCACATGAATGGAAAGAGGTTAGGTACGAAGAAATTTGTAAAAGCACAAATCTATCATATAGCAAATTTTTCATAAAATTGTCATTAGGATCACATGAATGGACAGAGGTTAGGGTACGAAGAAATTTGTAAAAGCAGAAATCTATTACAGCAGATTTTGCATAAAATTGTCATTAGGATCACATAAATGGAAAGAGGTTAGGGTACGAAGAAATTTGTAAAAGCACAAATCTATCACAGAAGATTTTGCATAAAATTGTCATTAGGATCACATAAATGGAAAGAGGTTAGGGTACGAAGAAATTTGTAAAAGCAGAAATCTATCACATAGCAAATTTTGCATAAAATTGTCATTAGGATCACATGAATGGGAAGAGGTTATGGTACGAAGAAATTTGTAAAAGCACAAATCTATCACAGCAGATTTTGCATAAAATTGTCATTAGGATCACATGAATGGAAAGAGGTTAGGTACGAAGAAATTTGTAAAAGCAAATCTATCATATAGCAAATTTTGCATAAAATTGTCATTAGGATCACATAAATGGAAAGAGGTTAGGGTACGAAGAAATTTTTAAAAGCTGAAATCTATCACAGCAGATTTTGCATAAAATTGTCATTATGATCACATGAATGGAAAGAGGTTAGGGTACGAAGAAATTTGTAAAAGAACAAATCTATCACAGCAGATTTTGCATAAAATTGTCACTAGGATAACATGAATGGAAAGAGGTTAGGATACGAAGAAATTTGTAAAAGCTGAAATCTATCACAGCAGATTTTGCATAAAATTGTCATTATGATCACATGAATGGAAAGAGGTTAGGGTACGAAGAAATTTGTAAAAGCTGAAATCTATCACAGCAGATTTTGCATAAAATTGTCATTAGGATCACATGAATGGAAAGAGGTTAGGGTACGAAGAAATTTGTAAAAGCTGAAATCTATCACAGCAGATTTTGCATAAAATTGTCATTATGATCACATGAATGGAAAGAGGTTAGGGTACGAAGAAATTTGTAAAAGAACAAATCTATCACAGCAGATTTTGCATAAAATTGTCACTAGGATAACATGAATGGAAAGAGGTTAGGATACGAAGAAATTTGTAAAAGCTGAAATCTATCACAGCAGATTTTGCATAAAATTGTCATTATGATCACATGAATGGAAAGAGGTTAGGGTACGAAGAAATTTGTAAAAGCTGAAATCTATCACAGCAGATTTTGCATAAAATTGTCATTAGGATCACATGAATGGAAAGAGGTTAGGGTACGAAGAAATTTGTAAAAGCTGAAATCTATCACAGCAGATTTTGCATAAAATTGTCATTATGATCACATGAATGGAAAGAGGTTAGGGTACGAAGAAATTTGTAAAAGAACAAATCTATCACAGCAGATTTTGCATAAAATTGTCACTAGGATCACATGAATGGAAAGAGGTTATGATACGAAGAAATTTGTAAAAGCTGAAATCTATCACAGCAGATTTTGCATAAAATTGTCATTATGATCACATGAATGGAAAGAGGTTAGGGTACGAAGAAATTTGTAAAAGCAGAAATCTATCGCATAGCAGATTTTGAATAAACTTGTCATTAGGATCACATGAATGGAAAGAGGTTAGGTACGAAGAAATTTGTAAAAGCACAAATCTATCATATAGCAAATTTTTCATAAAATTGTCATTAGGATCACATGAATGGACAGAGGTTAGGGTACGAAGAAATTTGTAAAAGCAGAAATCTATTACAGCAGATTTTGCATAAAATTGTCATTAGGATCACATAAATGGAAAGAGGTTAGGGTACGAAGAAATTTGTAAAAGCACAAATCTATCACAGAAGATTTTGCATAAAATTGTCATTAGGATCACATAAATGGAAAGAGGTTAGGGTACGAAGAAATTTGTAAAAGCAGAAATCTATCACATAGCAAATTTTGCATAAAATTGTCATTAGGATAACATGAATGGAAAGTGGTTAGGGTACGAAGAAATTTGTAAAAGCACAAATCTATCACAGAAAATTTTGCATAAAATTGTTATTAGGATCACATAAATGGAAAGAGGTTAGGGTACGAAGAAATTTGTAAAAGCAGAAATCTATCACATAGCAGATTTTGCATAAAATTGTCATTAGGATCACATAAATGGAAAGAGGTTAGGGTACGAAGAAATTTGTAAAAGCACAAATCTATCACAGAATATTTTGCATAAAATTGTCATTAGGATCACATAAATGGAAAGTGGTTAGGGTACGAAGAAATTTGTAAAAGCACAAATCTATCACAGCAGATTTTGCATAAAATTGTCATTAGGATCACATAAATGGATAGAAGTTAGGGTACGAAGCAATTTGTAAAAGCACAAATCTATCACATAGCAGATTTTGCATAAAATTGTCATTAGGATCACATGAATGGAAAGAGGTTAGGGTACGAAGAAATTTGTAAAAGCAGAAATCTATCACATAGCAGATTTTGCATAAAATTGTCATTAGGATCACATAAATGGAAAGAGGTTAGGGTACGAAGAAATTTGTAAAAGCAGAAATCTGTCCCATAACAAATTTTGCACAAAATTGTCATTAGGAAAACATGAATGGAAAGAGGTTAGGGTACGAAGAAATTTGTAAAAGCACAAATCTATTACAGTAGATTTTGCATAAAATTGTCATTAGGATCACATGAATGGAAAGAGGTTAGGGTACGAAGAAATTTGTAAAAGCAGAAATCTGTCCCATAGAAAATTTTGCTTAAAATTGGCATTAGGATCACATGAATGGTAGGAGGTAAGGGTATGAAGAAATTTGTTAAAGCACAAATCTATCATATAGCAGATTTTGCATAAAATTGTCGTTAGGATCACATAAATGGAAAGAGGTTAGGGTACGAAGAAATTTTTAACAGCAGAAATTTGTCACATAGCAAATTTTGCATAAAATTGTCATTAGGATCACATGAATGGAAAGTGGTTAGGGTACGAAGAAATTTGTAAAAGCACAAATCTATCACAGAAAATTTTGCATAAAATTGTCATTAGGATCACATGAATGGAAAGAGGTTAGGTATGAAGAAATTTGTAAAAGCTGAAATCTATCACAGCAGATTTTGCATAAAATTGTCATTAGGATAACATGAATGGAAACAGGTTAGGGTACGAAGAAATTTGTAAAAGCAGATATCTATCACATAGCAGATTTTGCATAAAATTGTCATTAGGATCACATGAATGTAAAGAGGTTAGGGTACGAAGAAATTTGTAAAAGCACAAATCTATCACAGCAGATTTTGCATAAAATTGTCATTAGGATCACATAAATGGAAAGAGGTTAGGGTACGAAGATATTTGTAAAAGCAGAAATCTGTCCCATAGAAAATTTTGCATAAAATTGTCATTAGGATCACATGAATGGAAAGAGGTTAGGGTACGAAGAAATTGTAAAAGCAAATCTATCATATAGCAAATTTTGCATAAAATTGTCATTAGGATCACATAAATGGAAAGAGGTTAGGGTACGAAGAAATTTGTAAAAGCTGAAATCTATCACAGCAGATTTTGTATAAAATTGTCATTAGGATCACATGAATGGAAAGAGGTTAGGGTACGAAGAAATTTGTAAAAGCAGAAATCTATCACATAGCAGATTTTGCATAAAATTGTCATTAGGATCACATAAATGGAAAGAGGTTAGGGTACGAAGAAATTTGTAAAAGCTGAAATCTATCACAGCAGATTTTGCATAAAATTGTCATTAGGATCACATGAATGGAAAGAGGTTAGGGTACGAAGAAATTTGTAAAAGCAGAAATCTATCACATAGCAGATTTTGCATAAAATTGTCAATAGGATCACATGAATGGAAAGAGGTTAGGTATGAAGAAATTTGTAAAAGCTAATCTATCATATAGCAAATTTTGCATAAAATTGTCATTAGGATCACATAAATGGAAAGAGGTTAGTGTACGAAGAAATTTGTAAAAGCAGAAATCTGTCCCATAACAAATTTTGCATAAAATTGTCATTAGGAAAACATGAATGGAAGAAGGTTATGGTACGAAGAAAATTGTTAAAGCACAAATCTATTACAGCAGATTTTGCATACAATTTTCATTAGGATCACATGAATGGAAAGAGGTTAGGGTACGAAGAAATTTGTAAAAGCACAAATCTATCACATAGAAGATTTTGCATAAAATTGTCATTAGGATCACATGAATGGGAAGAGGTTATGGTACGAAGAAATTTGTAAAAGCACAAATCTATCACAGCAGATTTTGCATAAAATTGTCATTAGGATCACATGAATGGAAAGAGGTTAGGGTACGAAGAAATTTGTAAAAGCACAAATCTATCACAGAAGATTTTGCATAAAATTGTCATTAGGATCACATAAATGGAAAGAGGTTAGGGTACGAAGAAATTTGTAAAAGCAGAAATCTATTACAGCAGATTTTGCATAAAATTGTCATTAGGATCACATAAATGGAAAGAGGTTAGGGTACGAAGAAATTTGTAAAAGCACAAATCTATCACAGAAGATTTTGCATAAAATTGTCATTAGGATCACATAAATGGAAAGAGGTTAGGGTACGAAGAAATTTGTAAAAGCAGAAATCTATCACATAGCAAATTTTGCATAAAATTGTCATTAGGATAACATGAATGGAAAGTGGTTAGGGTACGAAGAAATTTGTAAAAGCACAAATCTATCACAGAAAATTTTGCATAAAATTGTTATTAGGATCACATAAATGGAAAGAGGTTAGGGTACGAAGAAATTTGTAAAAGCACAAATCTATCACAGAAAATTTTGCATAAAATTGTCATTAGGATAACATGAATGGAAAGTGGTTAGGGTACGAAGAAATTTGTAAAAGCACAAATCTATCACAGCAGATTTTGCATAAAATTGTCATTAGGATCACATAAATGGAAAGAAGTTAGGGTACGAAGCAATTTGTAAAAGCACAAATCTATCACAGAAAATTTTGCATAAAATTGTCATTAGGATCACATAAATGGAAAGTGGTTAGGGTACGAAGAAATTTGTAAAAGCACAAATCTATCACAGCAGATTTTGCATAAAATTGTCATTAGGATCACATAAATGGAAAGAGGTTAGGGTACGAAGAAATTTGTAAAAGCTGAAATCTATCACAGCAGATTTTGCATAAAATTGTCATTAGGATCACATGAATGGAAAGAGGTTAGGGTACGAAGAAATTTGTAAAAGCAGAAATCTATCACATAGCAGATTTTGCATAAAATTGTCAATAGGATCACATGAATGGAAAGAGGTTAGGTATGAAGAAATTTGTAAAAGCTAATCTATCATATAGCAAATTTTGCATAAAATTGTCATTAGGATCACATAAATGGAAAGAGGTTAGGGTACGAAGAAATTTGTAAAAGCAGAAATCTGTCCCATAACAAATTTTGCATAAAATTGTCATTAGGAAAACATGAATGGAAGAAGGTTATGGTACGAAGAAAATTGTTAAAGCACAAATCTATTACAGCAGATTTTGCATACAATTTTCATTAGGATCACATGAATGGAAAGAGGTTAGGGTACGAAGAAATTTGTAAAAGCACAAATCTATCACATAGAAGATTTTGCATAAAATTGTCATTAGGATCACATGAATGGGAAGAGGTTATGGTACGAAGAAATTTGTAAAAGCACAAATCTATCACAGCAGATTTTGCATAAAATTGTCATTAGGATCACATGAATGGAAAGAGGTTAGGGTACGAAGAAATTTGTAAAAGCACAAATCTATCACAGAAGATTTTGCATAAAATTGTCATTAGGATCACATAAATGGAAAGAGGTTAGGGTACGAAGAAATTTGTAAAAGCAGAAATCTATTACAGCAGATTTTGCATAAAATTGTCATTAGGATCACATAAATGGAAAGAGGTTAGGGTACGAAGAAATTTGTAAAAGCAGAAATCTATCACATAGCAAATTTTGCATAAAATTGTCATTAGGATAACATGAATGGAAAGTGGTTAGGGTACGAAGAAATTTGTAAAAGCACAAATCTATCACAGAAAATTTTGCATAAAATTGTTATTAGGATCACATAAATGGAAAGAGGTTAGGGTACGAAGAAATTTGTAAAAGCACAAATCTATCACAGAAAATTTTGCATAAAATTGTCATTAGGATAACATGAATGGAAAGTGGTTAGGGTACGAAGAAATTTGTAAAAGCACAAATCTATCACAGAAAATTTTGCATAAAATTGTTATTAGGATCACATAAATGGAAAGAGGTTAGGGTACGAAGAAATTTGTAAAAGCACAAATCTATCACAGAAAATTTTGCATAAAATTGTCATTAGGATCACATAAATGGAAAGTGGTTAGGGTACGAAGAAATTTGTAAAAGCACAAATCTATCACAGCAGATTTTGCATAAAATTGTCATTAGGATCACATAAATGGAAAGAAGTTAGGGTACGAAGCAATTTGTAAAAGCACAAATCTATCACATAGCAGATTTTGCATAGAATTGTCATTAGGATCACATGAATGGAAAGAGGTTAGGGTACGAAGAAATTTGTAAAAGCAGAAATCTATCACATAGCAGATTTTGCATAAAATTGTCATTAGGATCACATAAATGGAAAGAGGTTAGGGTACGAAGAAATTTGTAAAAGCAGAAATCTATCACAGCAGATTTTGCATAAAATTGTCATTAGGATCACATAAATGGAAAGAGGTTAGGGTACGAAGAAATTTGTAAAAGGACAAATCTATCACAGAATATTTTGCATAAAATTGTCATTAGGATCACATAAATGGAAAGTGGTTAGGGTACGAAGAAATTTGTAAAAGCACAAATCTATCACAGCAGATTTTGCATAAAATTGTCATTAGGATCACATAAATGGAAAGAAGTTAGGGTACGAAGCAATTTGTAAAAGCACAAATCTATCACATAGCAGATTTTGCATAAAATTGTCATTAGGATCACATGAATGGAAAGAGGTTAGGGTACGAAGAAATTTGTAAAAGCAGAAATCTATCACATAGCAGATTTTGCATAAAATTGTCATTAGGATCACATAAATGGAAAGAGGTTAGGGTACGAAGAAATTTGTAAAAGCAGAAATCTGTCCCATAACAAATTTTGCACAAAATTGTCATTAGGAAAACATGAATGGAAAGAGGTTAGGGTACGAAGAAATTTGTAAAAGCACAAATCTATTACAGTAGATTTTGCATAAAATTGTCATTAGGATCACATGAATGGAAAGAGGTTAGGGTACGAAGAAATTTGTAAAAGCAGAAATCTGTCCCATAGAAAATTTTGCTTAAAATTGGCATTAGGATCACATGAATGGAAGGAGGTAAGGGTATGAAGAAATTTGTTAAAGCACAAATCTATCATATAGCAGATTTTGCATAAAATTGTCGTTAGGATCACATAAATGGAAAGAGGTTAGGGTACGAAGAAATTTGTAACAGCAGAAATTTGTCACATAGCAAATTTTGCATAAAATTGTCATTAGGATCACATGAATGGAAAGTGGTTAGGGTACGAAGAAATTTGTAAAAGCACAAATCTATCACAGAAGATTTTGCATAAAATTGTCATTAGGATCACATGAATGGAAAGAGGTTAGGTATGAAGAAATTTGTAAAAGCTGAAATCTATCACAGCAGATTTTGCATAAAATTGTCATTAGGATAACATGAATGGAAACAGGTTAGGGTACGAAGAAATTTGTAAAAGCAGATATCTATCACATAGCAGATTTTGCATAAAATTGTCATTAGGATCACATGAATGTAAAGAGGTTAGGGTACGAAGAAATTTGTAAAAGCAGAAATCTGTCCCATAGAAAATTTTGCATAAAATTGTCATTAGGATCACATGAATGGAAAGAGGTTAGGGTACGAAGAAATTGTAAAAGCAAATCTATCATATAGCAAATTTTGCATAAAATTGTCATTAGGATCACATAAATGGAAAGAGGTTAGGGTACGAAGAAATTTGTAAAAGCTGAAATCTATCACAGCAGATTTTGTATAAAATTGTCATTAGGATCACATGAATGGAAAGAGGTTAGGGTACGAAGAAATTTGTAAAAGCAGAAATCTATCACATAGCAGATTTTGCATAAAATTGTCATTAGGATCACATAAATGGAAAGAGGTTAGGGTACGAAGAAATTTGTAAAAGCTGAAATCTATCACAGCAGATTTTGCATAAAATTGTCATTAGGATCACATGAATGGAAAGAGGTTAGGGTACGAAGAAATTTGTAAAAGCAGAAATCTATCACATAGCAGATTTTGCATAAAATTGTCAATAGGATCACATGAATGGAAAGAGGTTAGGTATGAAGAAATTTGTAAAAGCTAATCTATCATATAGCAAATTTTGCATAAAATTGTCATTAGGATCACATAAATGGAAAGAGGTTAGGGTACGAAGAAATTTGTAAAAGCAGAAATCTGTCCCATAACAAATTTTGCATAAAATTGTCATTAGGAAAACATGAATGGAAGAAGGTTATGGTACGAAGAAAATTGTTAAAGCACAAATCTATTACAGCAGATTTTGCATACAATTTTCATTAGGATCACATGAATGGAAAGAGGTTAGGGTACGAAGAAATTTGTAAAAGCACAAATCTATCACATAGCAGATTTTGCATAAAATTGTCATTAGGATCACATGAATGGGAAGAGGTTATGGTACGAAGAAATTTGTAAAAGCACAAATCTATCACAGCAGATTTTGCATAAAATTGTCATTAGGATCACATAAATGGAAAGAGGTTAGGGTACGAAGAAATTTTTAAAAGCTGAAATCTATCACAGCAGATTTTGCATAAAATTGTCATTATGATCACATGAATGGAAAGAGGTTAGGGTACGAAGAAATTTGTAAAAGAACAAATCTATCACAGCAGATTTTGCATAAAATTGTCACTAGGATAACATGAATGGAAAGAGGTTAGGATACGAAGAAATTTGTAAAAGCTGAAATCTATCACAGCAGATTTTGCATAAAATTGTCATTATGATCACATGAATGGAAAGAGGTTAGGGTACGAAGAAATTTGTAAAAGCTGAAATCTATCACAGCAGATTTTGCATAAAATTGTCATTAGGATCACATGAATGGAAAGAGGTTAGGGTACGAAGAAATTTGTAAAAGCTGAAATCTATCACAGCAGATTTTGCATAAAATTGTCATTATGATCACATGAATGGAAAGAGGTTAGGGTACGAAGAAATTTGTAAAAGAACAAATCTATCACAGCAGATTTTGCATAAAATTGTCACTAGGATCACATGAATGGAAAAAGGTTATGATACGAAGAAATTTGTAAAAGCTGAAATCTATCACAGCAGATTTTGCATAAAATTGTCATTATGATCACATGAATGGAAAGAGGTTAGGGTACGAAGAAATTTGTAAAAGCAGAAATCTATCGCATAGCAGATTTTGAATAAACTTGTCATTAGGATCACATGAATGGAAAGAGGTTAGGTACGAAGAAATTTGTAAAAGCACAAATCTATCATATAGCAAATTTTTCATAAAATTGTCATTAGGATCACATGAATGGACAGAGGTTAGGGTACGAAGAAATTTGTAAAAGCAGAAATCTATTACAGCAGATTTTGCATAAAATTGTCATTAGGATCACATAAATGGAAAGAGGTTAGGGTACGAAGAAATTTGTAAAAGCACAAATATATCACAGAAGATTTTGCATAAAATTGTCATTAGGATCACATAAATGGAAAGAGGTTAGGGTACGAAGAAATTTGTAAAAGCAGAAATCTATCACATAGCAAATTTTGCATAAAATTGTCATTAGGATAACATGAATGGAAAGTGGTTAGGGTACGAAGAAATTTGTAAAAGCACAAATCTATCACAGAAAATTTTGCATAAAATTGTTATTAGGATCACATAAATGGAAAGAGGTTAGGGTACGAAGAAATTTGTAAAAGCAGAAATCTATCACATAGCAGATTTTGCATAAAATTGTCATTAGGATCACATAAATGGAAAGAGGTTAGGGTACGAAGAAATTTGTAAAAGCACAAATATATCACAGAAGATTTTGCATAAAATTGTCATTAGGATCACATAAATGGAAAGAGGTTAGGGTACGAAGAAATTTGTAAAAGCAGAAATCTATCACATAGCAAATTTTGCATAAAATTGTCATTAGGATAACATGAATGGAAAGTGGTTAGGGTACGAAGAAATTTGTAAAAGCACAAATCTATCACAGAAAATTTTGCATAAAATTGTTATTAGGATCACATAAATGGAAAGAGGTTAGGGTACGAAGAAATTTGTAAAAGCAGAAATCTATCACATAGCAGATTTTGCATAAAATTGTCATTAGGATCACATAAATGGAAAGAAGTTAGGGTACGAAGCAATTTGTAAAAGCACAAATCTATAACATAGCAGATTTTGCATAAAATTGTCATTAGGATCACATGAATGGAAAGAGGTTAGGGTACGAAGAAATTTGTAAAAGCAGAAATCTATCACATAGCAGATTTTGCATAAAATTGTCATTAGGATCACATAAATGGAAAGAGGTTAGGGTACGAAGAAATTTGTAAAAGCAGAAATCTGTCCCATAACAAATTTTGCACAAAATTGTCATTAGGAAAACATGAATGGAAAGAGGTTAGGGTACGAAGAAATTTGTAAAAGCACAAATCTATTACAGTAGATTTTGCATAAAATTGTCATTAGGATCACATGAATGGAAAGAGGTTAGGGTACGAAGAAATTTGTAAAAGCACAAATCTGTCCCATAGAAAATTTTGCTTAAAATTGGCATTAGGATCACATGAATGGAAGGAGGTAAGGGTATGAAGAAATTTGTTAAAGCACAAATCTATCATATAGCAGATTTTGCATAAAATTGTCGTTAGGATCACATAAATGGAAAGAGGTTAGGGTACGAAGAAATTTGTAACAGCAGAAATTTGTCACATAGCAAATTTTGCATAAAATTGTCATTAGGATCACATGAATGGAAAGTGGTTAGGGTACGAAGAAATTTGTAAAAGCACAAATCTATCACAGAAGATTTTGCATAAAATTGTCATTAGGATCACATGAATGGAAAGAGGTTAGGTATGAAGAAATTTGTAAAAGCTGAAATCTATCACAGCAGATTTTGCATAAAATTGTCATTAGGATAACATGAATGGAAACAGGTTAGGGTACGAAGAAATTTGTAAAAGCAGATATCTATCACATAGCAGATTTTGCATAAAATTGTCATTAGGATCACATGAATGTAAAGAGGTTAGGGTACGAAGAAATTTGTAAAAGCACAAATCTATCACAGCAGATTTTGCATAAAATTGTCATTAGGATCACATAAATGGAAAGAAGTTAGGGTACGAAGAAATTTGTAAAAGCACAAATCTATCACATAGCAGATTTTGCATAAAATTGTCATTAGGATCACATAAATGGAAAGAGGTTAGGGTACGAAGATATTTGTAAAAGCAGAAATCTGTCCCATAGAAAATTTTGCATAAAATTGTCATTAGGATCACATGAATGGAAAGAGGTTAGGGTACGAAGAAATTGTAAAAGCAAATCTATCATATAGCAAATTTTGCATAAAATTGTCATCAGGATCACATAAATGGAAAGAGGTTAGGGTACGAAGAAATTTGTAAAAGCTGAAATCTATCACAGCAGATTTTGTATAAAATTGTCATTAGGATCACATGAATGGAAAGAGGTTAGGGTACGAAGAAATTTGTAAAAGCAGAAATCTATCACATAGCAGATTTTGCATAAAATTGTCATTAGGATCACATAAATGGAAAGAGGTTAGGGTACGAAGAAATTTGTAAAAGCTGAAATCTATCACAGCAGATTTTGCATAAAATTGTCATTAGGATCACATGAATGGAAAGAGGTTAGGGTACGAAGAAATTTGTAAAAGCAGAAATCTATCACATAGCAGATTTTGCATAAAATTGTCAATAGGATCACATGAATGGAAAGAGGTTAGGTATGAAGAAATTTGTAAAAGCAAATCTATCATATAGCAAATTTTGCATAAAATTGTCATTAGGATCACATAAATGGAAAGAGGTTAGGGTACGAAGAAATTTGTAAAAGCAGAAATCTGTCCCATAACAAATTTTGCATAAAATTGTCATTAGGAAAACATGAATGGAAGAAGGTTATGGTACGAAGAAAATTGTTAAAGCACAAATCTATTACAGCAGATTTTGCATACAATTTTCATTAGGATCACATGAATGGAAAGAGGTTAGGGTACGAAGAAATTTGTAAAAGCACAAATCTATCACATAGCAGATTTTGCATAAAATTGTCATTAGGATCACATGAATGGGAAGAGGTTATGGTACGAAGAAATTTGTAAAAGCACAAATCTATCACAGCAGATTTTGCATAAAATTGTCATTAGGATCACATGAATGGAAAGAGGTTAGGTACGAAGAAATTTGTAAAAGCAAATCTATCATATAGCAAATTTTGCATAAAATTGTCATTAAGATCACATAAATGGAAAGAGATTAGGGTACGAAGAAATTTTTAAAAGCTGAAATCTATCACAGCAGATTTTGCATAAAATTGTCATTATGATCACATGAATGGAAAGAGGTTAGGGTACGAAGAAATTTGTAAAAGAACAAATCTATCACAGCAGATTTTGCATAAAATTGTCACTATGATAACATGAATGGAAAGAGGTTAGGATACGAAGAAATTTGTAAAAGCTGAAATCTATCACAGCAGATTTTGCATAAAATTGTCATTATGATCACATGAATGGAAAGAGGTTAGGGTACGAAGAAATTTGTAAAAGCTGAAATCTATCACAGCAGATTTTGCATAAAATTGTCATTAGGATCACATGAATGGAAAGAGGTTAGGGTACGAAGAAATTTGTAAAAGCTGAAATCTATCACAGCAGATTTTGCATAAAATTGTCATTATGATCACATGAATGGAAAGAGGTTAGGGTACGAAGAAATTTGTAAAATAACAAATCTATCACAGCAGATTTTGCATAAAATTGTCACTAGGATCACATGAATGGAAAGAGGTTATGATACGAAGAAATTTGTAAAAGCTGAAATCTATCACAGCAGATTTTGCATAAAATTGTCATTATGATCACATGAATGGAAAGAGGTTAGGGTACGAAGAAATTTGTAAAAGCAGAAATCTATCGCATAGCAGATTTTGAATAAACTTGTCATTAGGATCACATGAATGGAAAGAGGTTAGGTACGAAGAAATTTGTAAAAGCACAAATCTATCATATAGCAAATTTTTCATAAAATTGTCATTAGGATCACATGAATGGACAGAGGTTAGGGTACGAAGAAATTTGTAAAAGCAGAAATCTATTACAGCAGATTTTGCATAAAATTGTCATTAGGATCACATAAATGGAAAGAGGTTAGGGTACGAAGAAATTTGTAAAAGCAGAAATCTATCACATAGCAGATTTTGCATAAAATTGTCATTAGGATCACATAAATGGAAAGAGGTTAGGGTACGAAGAAATTTGTAAAAGCACAAATCTATTACAGCAGATTTTGCATACAATTTTCATTAGGATCACATGAATGGAAAGAGGTTAGGGTACGAAGAAATTTGTAAAAGCACAAATCTATCACATAGCAGATTTTGCATAAAATTGTCATTAGGATCACATGAATGGGAAGAGGTTATGGTACGAAGAAATTTGTAAAAGCACAAATCTATCACAGCAGATTTTGCATAAAATTGTCATTAGGATCACATGAATGGAAAGAGGTTAGGTACGAAGAAATTTGTAAAAGCAAATCTATCATATAGCAAATTTTGCATAAAATTGTCATTAGGATCACATAAATGGAAAGAGGTTAGGGTACGAAGAAATTTTTAAAAGCTGAAATCTATCACAGCAGATTTTGCATAAAATTGTCATTATGATCACATGAATGGAAAGAGGTTAGGGTACGAAGAAATTTGTAAAAGAACAAATCTATCACAGCAGATTTTGCATAAAATTGTCACTAGGATAACATGAATGGAAAGAGGTTAGGATACGAAGAAATTTGTAAAAGCTGAAATCTATCACAGCAGATTTTGCATAAAATTGTCATTATGATCACATGAATGGAAAGAGGTTAGGGTACGAAGAAATTTGTAAACGCTGAAATCTATCACAGCAGATTTTGCATAAAATTGTCATTAGGATCACATGAATGGAAAGAGGTTAGGGTACGAAGAAATTTGTAAAAGCTGAAATCTATCACAGCAGATTTTGCATAAAATTGTCATTATGATCACATGAATGGAAAGAGGTTAGGGTACGAAGAAATTTGTAAAAGAACAAATCTATCACAGCAGATTTTGCATAAAATTGTCACTAGGATCACATGAATGGAAAGAGGTTATGATACGAAGAAATTTGTAAAAGCTGAAATCTATCACAGCAGATTTTGCATAAAATTGTCATTATGATCACATGAATGGAAAGAGGTTAGGGTACGAAGAAATTTGTAAAAGCAGAAATCTATCGCATAGCAGATTTTGAATAAACTTGTCATTAGGATCACATGAATGGAAAGAGGTTAGGTACGAAGAAATTTGTAAAAGCACAAATCTATCATATAGCAAATTTTTCATAAAATTGTCATTAGGATCACATAAATGGAAAGAGGTTAGGGTACGAAGAAATTTGTAAAAGCTGAAATCTATCACAGCAGATTTTGCATAAAATTGTCATTAGGATCACATGAATGGAAAGAGGTTAGGGTACGAAGAAATTTGTAAAAGCAGAAATCTATCACATAGCAGATTTTGCATAAAATTGTCATTAGGATCACATGAATGGAAAGAGGTTAGGGTACGAAGAAATTTGTAAAAGCACAAATCTATCATATAGCAAATTTTGCATAAAATTGTCATTAGGATCACATAAATGGAAAGAGGTTAGGGTACGAAGAAATTTGTAAAAGCAGAAATCTGTCCCATAACAAATTTTGCATAAAATTGTCATTAGGAAAACATGAATGGAAGAAGGTTATGGTACGAAGAAAATTGTTAAAGCACAAATCTATTACAGCAGATTTTGCATACAATTTTCATTAGGATCACATGAATGGAAAGAGGTTAGGGTACGAAGAAATTTGTAAAAGCACAAATCTATCACATAGCAGATTTTGCATAAAATTGTCATTAGGATCACATGAATGGGAAGAGGTTATGGTACGAAGAAATTTGTAAAAGCACAAATCTATCACAGCAGATTTTGCATAAAATTGTCATTAGGATCACATGAATGGAAAGAGGTTAGGTACGAAGAAATTTGTAAAAGCAAATCTATCATATAGCAAATTTTGCATAAAATTGTCATTAAGATCACATAAATGGAAAGAGATTAGGGTACGAAGAAATTTTTAAAAGCTGAAATCTATCACAGCAGATTTTGCATAAAATTGTCATTATGATCACATGAATGGAAAGAGGTTAGGGTACGAAGAAATTTGTAAAAGAACAAATCTATCACAGCAGATTTTGCATAAAATTGTCACTAGGATAACATGAATGGAAAGAGGTTAGGATACGAAGAAATTTGTAAAAGCTGAAATCTATCACAGCAGATTTTGCATAAAATTGTCATTATGATCACATGAATGGAAAGAGGTTAGGGTACGAAGAAATTTGTAAAAGCTGAAATCTATCACAGCAGATTTTGCATAAAATTGTCATTAGGATCACATGAATGGAAAGAGGTTAGGGTACGAAGAAATTTGTAAAAGCTGAAATCTATCACAGCAGATTTTGCATAAAATTGTCATTATGATCACATGAATGGAAAGAGGTTAGGGTACGAAGAAATTTGTAAAATAACAAATCTATCACAGCAGATTTTGCATAAAATTGTCACTAGGATCACATGAATGGAAAGAGGTTATGATACGAAGAAATTTGTAAAAGCTGAAATCTATCACAGCAGATTTTGCATAAAATTGTCATTATGATCACATGAATGGAAAGAGGTTAGGGTACGAAGAAATTTGTAAAAGCAGAAATCTATCGCATAGCAGATTTTGAATAAACTTGTCATTAGGATCACATGAATGGAAAGAGGTTAGGTACGAAGAAATTTGTAAAAGCACAAATCTATCATATAGCAAATTTTTCATAAAATTGTCATTAGGATCACATGAATGGACAGAGGTTAGGGTACGAAGAAATTTGTAAAAGCAGAAATCTATTACAGCAGATTTTGCATAAAATTGTCATTAGGATCACATAAATGGAAAGAGGTTAGGGTACGAAGAAATTTGTAAAAGCAGAAATCTATCACATAGCAGATTTTGCATAAAATTGTCATTAGGATCACATAAATGGAAAGAGGTTAGGGTACGAAGAAATTTGTAAAAGCACAAATCTATTACAGCAGATTTTGCATACAATTTTCATTAGGATCACATGAATGGAAAGAGGTTAGGGTACGAAGAAATTTGTAAAAGCACAAATCTATCACATAGCAGATTTTGCATAAAATTGTCATTAGGATCACATGAATGGGAAGAGGTTATGGTACGAAGAAATTTGTAAAAGCACAAATCTATCACAGCAGATTTTGCATAAAATTGTCATTAGGATCACATGAATGGAAAGAGGTTAGGTACGAAGAAATTTGTAAAAGCAAATCTATCATATAGCAAATTTTGCATAAAATTGTCATTAGGATCACATAAATGGAAAGAGGTTAGGGTACGAAGAAATTTTTAAAAGCTGAAATCTATCACAGCAGATTTTGCATAAAATTGTCATTATGATCACATGAATGGAAAGAGGTTAGGGTACGAAGAAATTTGTAAAAGAACAAATCTATCACAGCAGATTTTGCATAAAATTGTCACTAGGATAACATGAATGGAAAGAGGTTAGGATACGAAGAAATTTGTAAAAGCTGAAATCTATCACAGCAGATTTTGCATAAAATTGTCATTATGATCACATGAATGGAAAGAGGTTAGGGTACGAAGAAATTTGTAAAAGCTGAAATCTATCACAGCAGATTTTGCATAAAATTGTCATTAGGATCACATGAATGGAAAGAGGTTAGGGTACGAAGAAATTTGTAAAAGCTGAAATCTATCACAGCAGATTTTGCATAAAATTGTCATTATGATCACATGAATGGAAAGAGGTTAGGGTACGAAGAAATTTGTAAAAGAACAAATCTATCACAGCAGATTTTGCATAAAATTGTCACTAGGATCACATGAATGGAAAGAGGTTATGATACGAAGAAATTTGTAAAAGCTGAAATCTATCACAGCAGATTTTGCATAAAATTGTCATTATGATCACATGAATGGAAAGAGGTTAGGGTACGAAGAAATTTGTAAAAGCAGAAATCTATCGCATAGCAGATTTTGAATAAACTTGTCATTAGGATCACATGAATGGAAAGAGGTTAGGTACGAAGAAATTTGTAAAAGCACAAATCTATCATATAGCAAATTTTTCATAAAATTGTCATTAGGATCACATGAATGGACAGAGGTTAGGGTACGAAGAAATTTGTAAAAGCAGAAATCTATTACAGCAGATTTTGCATAAAATTGTCATTAGGATCACATAAATGGAAAGAGGTTAGGGTACGAAGAAATTTGTAAAAGCAGAAATCTGTCCAATAGCAAATTTTGCATAAAATTGTCATTAGGATCACATGAATGGAAAGAGGTTAGGGTACGAAGAAATTTGTAAAAGCAGAAATCTGTCCCATAGAAAATTTTGCTTAAAATTGGCATTAGGATCACATGAATGGAAAGTGGTTAGGGTACGAAGAAATTTGAAAAAGCACAAATCTATCACAGAAGATTTTGCATAAAATTGTCATTAGGTTCACATAAATCGAAAGAGCTTATGTACGAAGAAATTTGTAAAAGCACAAATTTATCATATAGCAAATTTTTTATAAAATTGTCATTAGGATCACATAAATGGAAAGAGGTTAGGGTACGAAGAAATTTGTAAAAGCAGAAATCTGTCCCACAGCAAATTTTTCATAAAATTGTCATTAGGATCACATAAATGGAAAGAGGTTAGGTATGAAGAAATTTGTAAAAGCTGAAATCTATCACAGCAGATTTTGCATAAAATTGTCATTAGGTTCACATAAATCGAAAGAGCTTATGTACGAAGAAATTTGTAAAAGCACAAATTTATCATATAGCAAATTTTTTATAAAATTGTCATTAGGATCACATAAATGGAAAGAGGTTAGGGTACGAAGAAATTTGTAAAAGCAGAAATCTGTCCCACAGCAAATTTTTCATAAAATTGTCATTAGGATCACATAAATGGAAAGAGGTTAGGGTACGAAGAAATTTGTAAAAGCAGAAATCTGTCCCACAGCAAATTTTTCATAAAATTGTCATTAGGATCACATGAATGGAAAGAGGTTAGGTATGAAGAAATTTGTAAAAGCTGAAATCTATCACAGCAGATTTTGCATAAAATTGTCATTAGGTTCACATAAATCGAAAGAGCTTATGTACGAAGAAATTTGTAAAAGCACAAATTTATCATATACCAAATTTTTTATAAAATTGTCATTAGGATCACATAAATGGAAAGAGGTTAGGGTACGAAGAAATTTGTAAAAGCAGAAATCTGTCCCACAGCAAATTTTTCATAAAATTGTCATTAGGATCACATAAATGGAAAGAGGTTAGGGTACGAAGAAATTTGTAAAAGCAGAAATCTGTCCCACAGCAAATTTTTCATAAAATTGTCATTAGGATCACATGAATGGCAAGAGGTTAGGGTACGAAAAAATTTGTAAAAGCTGAAATCTATCCCATATCAAATTTTGCATAAAATTGTCATTAGGATCACATGAATGGACAGAGGTTAGGGTACGAAGAAATTTGTAAAAGCAGAAATCTTTCACATAGCAGATTTTGCATAAAATTGTCATTAGGATCACTTAAATGGAAAGACGTTAGCGTACAAAGAAATTTGTAAAAGCAGAAATCTATCACATAGCAGATTTTGCATAAAATTGTCATTAGGATCACGTAAATGGAAAGAGGTTAGGGTACGAAGAAATTTGTAAAAGCTGAAATCTATCCCATAGCAAATTTTGCATAAAATTGTCATTAGGATAACATGAATGGAAAGAGGTTAAGGTACGAAGAAATTTGTAAAAGCACAAATCTATCCCATAGCAGATTTTGCATAAAATTGTCATTAAGATAACATGAATGGAAAGAGGTTAGGGAACGAAGAAATTTGTAAAAGCACAAATCTATCATATAGCAAATTTTGCATAAAATTGTCATTAGGATCACATAAATGGAAAGAGGTTAGGGTACGAAGAAATTTGTAAATGCAGAAATCTATCACATAGCAGATTTTGCATAAAATTGTCATTAGGATCACATAAATGGAAAGAGGTTAGGGTACGAAGAAATTTGTAAAAGCAGAAATCTGTCCCATAGAAAATTTTGCATAAAATTGTAATTAGGATCACATGAATGGAAGAAGGTTAGGGTACGAAGAAATTTGTTAAAGCACAAATCTATTACAGCAGATTTTGCATAAAATTTTCATTAGGATCACATGAATGGAAAGAGGTTAGGGTATGAAGAAATTTGTAAAAGCAGAAATCTATCAGATAGCAGATTTTGCATAAAATTGTCATTAGGATCAGGTAAATGGAAAGAGGTTAGGGTACGAAGAAATTTGTAAAAGCTGAAATCTATCCCATAGCAAATTTTGCATAAAATTGTCATTAGGATCACATGAATGGAAAGAGGTTAGGGTACGAAGAAATTTGTAAAAGCACAAATCTATCCCATAGCAGATTTTGCATAAAACTGTCATTAGGATCACATGAATGGAAAGAGGTTAGGGAACGAAGAAATTTGTAAAAGCACAAATCTATCATATAGCAAATTTTGCATAAAATTGTCATTAGGATCACATGAATGGAAAGAGGTTAGGGTACGAAGAAATTTGTAAAAGCACAAATCTATCCCATAGCAGATTTTGCATAAAACTGTCATTAGGATCACATGAATGGAAAGAGGTTAGGGTACGAAGAAATTTGTAAAAGCAGAAATCTATCACATAGCAGATTTTGCATAAAATTGTCATTAGGATCACATGAATGGAAAGAGGTTAGGGTACGAAGAAATTTGTAAAAGCACAAATCTATCCCATAGCAAATTTTGCATAAAATTGTCATTAGGATCACATGAATGGAAAGAGGTTAGGGAACGAAGAAATTTGTAAAAGCTGAAATCTATCCCATAGCAAATTTTGCATAAAATTGTCATTAGGATCACATGAATGAAAAGAGGTTAGGGTACGAAGAAATTTGTAAAAGCAGAAATCTATCACATAGCAGATTTTGCATAAAATTGTCATTAGGATCACATAAATGGAAGGAGGTTAGGGTACTAAGAAATTTGTAAAACCTGAAATCTATCACAGCAGATTTTGCATAAAATTGTCATTAGGATCACATGAATGGAAAGAGGTTAGGGTACGAAGAAATTTGTAAAAGCAGAAATCTATCACATAGCAGATTTTGCATAAATTTGTCATTAGGATCACATAAATGGAAAGAGGTTAGGGTACGAAGTAATTTGTAAAAGCAGAAATCTATCACATAGCAGATTTTGCATAAAATTGTCATTAGGATCACATAAATGGAAAGAGGTTAGGGTACGAAGAAATTTGTAAAAGCAGAAATCTGTCCCATAGAAAATTTTGCATAAAATTGTCATTAGGATCACATGAATGGAAGAAGGTTAGGGTACGAAGAAATTTGTAAAAGCAGAAATCTATCACATTGCAGATTTTGCATAAAATTGTCATTAGGATCACATGAATGGAAAGAGGTTAGGGTACGAAGAAATTTGTAAAAGCAGAAATCTATCACATAGCATATTTTGCATAAAATTGTCATTAGGATCACGTAAATGGCAAGAGGTTAGGGTACGAAGAAATTTGTAAAAGCACAAATCGATCACAGCAGATTTTGCTTAAAATTGTCATTAGGATCACATGAATGGAAAGTGGTTATGGTACGAAGAAATTTTTAAAAGCACAAATCTATCACAGCAGATTTTGCATAAAATTGTTATTAGGATCACATGAATGGAAAGAGGTTAGGTACGAAGAAATTTGTAAAAGCAGAAATCTATCACATAGCAAATTTTTCATAAAATTGTCATTAGGATCACATGAATGGAAAGTGGTTAGGGTAAGAAGAAATTTGTAAAAGCAGAAATCTATCACATAGCAGATTTTGCATAAAATTGTCATTAGGATCACATAAATGGAAAGAGGTTAGGGTACGAAGAAATTTGTAAAAGCAGAAATCTATCACATAGCAGATTTTGCATAAATTTGTCATTAGGATCACATAAATGGAAAGAGGTTAGGGTACGAAGAAATTTGTAAAAGCAGAAATCTGTCCCATAGAAAATTTTGCATAAAATTGTCATTAGGATCACATGAATGGAAGAAGGTTAGGGTACGAAGAAATTTGTAAAAGCAGAAATCTATCACATTGCAGATTTTGCATAAAATTGTCATTAGGATCACATGAATGGAAAGAGGTTAGGGTACGAAGAAATTTGTAAAAGAAGAAATCTATCACATAGCAGATTTTGCATAAAATTGACATTAGGATCACATAAATGGAAAGAGGTTAGGGTACGAAGAAATTTGTAAAAGCAGAAATCTGTCCCATAGAAAATTTTGCATAAAATTGTCATTAGGATCACATGAATGGAAGAAGGTTAGGGTACGAAGAAATTTGTAAAAGCAGAAATCTATCACATAGCAGATTTTGCATAAAATTGTCATTAGGATCACGTAAATGGCAAGAGGTTAGGGTACGAAGATATTTGTAAAAGCAGAAATCTGTCCCACAGCAGATTTTGCATAAAATTGTTATTAGGATCACATGAATGGAAAGAAGTTAGGGTATGAAGAAATTTGTAAAAGCTGAAATCTATCCCATTTCAAATTTTGCATAAAATAGTCATTAGGATCACATAAATGGAAAGAGGTTAGGATACGAAGAAATTTGTAAAAGCAGAAATCTGTCCCATAGCAAATTTTGCATAAAATTGTCATTAGGATAACATGAATGGAAAGAGGTTACGGTACGAAGAAATTTGTAAAAGCACAAATCTATCACATAGCAGATTTTGCATAAAATTGTCATTAGGATCACATAAATGGAAAGAGGTTAGGGTACGAAGAAATTTGTAAAAGCAGAAATCTATCACATAGCAGATTTTGCATAAAATTGTCATTAGGATCACATAAATGGAAAGAGGTTAGGGTACGAAGAAATTTGTAAAAGCAGAAATCTATCACATAGCAGATTTTGCATAAAATTGTCATTAGGATCACATAAATGGAAAGAGGTTAGGGTACGAAGAAATTTGTAAAAGCAGAAATCTATCACATAGCAGATTTTGCATAAAATTGTCATTAGGATCACATAAATGGAAAGAGGTTAGGGTACGAAGAAATTTGTAAAAGCAGAAATCTATCACATAGCAGATTTTGCATAAAATTGTCATTAGGATCACATGAATGTAAAGAGGTTAGGGTACGAAGAAATTTGTAAAAGCACAAATCTATCACAGCAGATTTTGCATAAAATTGTCATTAGGATCACATAAATGGAAAGAAGTTAGGGTACGAAGAAATTTGTAAAAGCACAAATCTATCACATAGCAGATTTTGCATAAAATTGTCATTAGGATCACATAAATGGAAAGAGGTTAGGGTACGAAGAAATTTGTAAAAGCACAAATCTATCAAATAGCAGATTTTGCATAAAATTGTCATTAGGATCACATGAATGGAAAGAGGTTAGGGTACGAAGAAATTTGTAAAAGCAGAAATCTATCACATAGCAGATTTTGCATAAAATTGTCATTAGGATCACATGAATGGAAAGAGGTTAGGTACGAAGAAATTTGTAAAAGCAGAAATCTGTCCCATAACAAATTTTGCATAAAATTGTCATTAGGAAAACATGAATGGAAGAAGGTTATGGTACGAAGAAAATTGTTAAAGCACAAATCTATTACAGCAGATTTTGCATACAATTTTCATTAGGATCACATGAATGGAAAGAGGTTAGGGTACGAAGAAATTTGTAAAAGCACAAATCTATCACATAGCAGATTTTGCATAAAATTGTCATTAGGATCACGTAAATGGAAAGAGGTTAGGGTACGAAGAAATTTGTAAAAGCACAAATCTATCACAGCAGATTTTGCATAAATTTGTCATTAGGATCACATGAATGGGAAGAGGTTATGGTACGAAGAAATTTGTAAAAGCAGAAATCTATCACATAGCAGATTTTGCATAAAATTGTCATTAGGATCACATGAATGGAAAGAGGTTAGGTACGAAGAAATTTGTAAAAGCTGAAATCTATCACAACAGATTTTGTATAAAATTGTCATTAGGATCACATGAATGGAAAGAGGTTAGGGTACGAAGAAATTTGTAAAAGCACAAATCTATCACATAGCAGATTTTGCATAAAATTGTCATTAGGATCACGTAAATGGAAAGAGGTTTGGGTACGAAGAAATTTGTAAAAGCACAAATCTATCACAGCAGATTTTGCATAAATTTGTCATTAGGATCACATGAATGGGAAGAGGTTAGGGTACGAAGAAATTTGTAAAAGCAGAAATCTATCATATAGCAAATTTTGCATAAAATTGTCATTAGGATCACATAAATGGAAAGAGGTTAGGGTACGAAGAAATTTGTAAAAGCACAAATCTATCACATAGCAGATTTTGCATAAAATTGTCATTAGGATCACATGAATGGAAAGAGGTTAGGTACGAAGAAATTTGTAAAAGCACAAATCTATCATATAGCAAATTTTTCATAAAATTGTCATTAGGATCACATGAATGGACAGAGGTTAGGGTACGAAGAAATTTGTAAAAGCAGAAATCTTTCACACAGCAGATTCTTCATAAAATTGTCATTAGGATCACATAAATGGAAAGAGGTTAGGGTACGGAAAAATTTCTAAAAGCACAAATCTATTACAGCAGATTTTGCATAAAATTGTCATTAGGATCACATAAATGGAAAGAGGTTAGGGTACGAAGAAATTTGTAAAAGCAGAAATCTGTCCAATAGCAAATTTTGCTTAAAATTGGCATTAGGATCACATGAATGGAAGGAGGTAAGGGTATGAAGAAATTTGTTAAAGCACAAATCTATCATATAGCAAATTTTGCATAAAATTGTCATTAGGATCACATGAATGGAAAGTGGTTAGGGTACGAAGAAATTTGTAAAAGCACAAATCTATCACAGCAGATTTTGCATAAAATTGTCATTAGGATAACATGAATGGAAACAGGTTAGGGTACGAAGAAATTTGTAAAAGCACAAATCTATCACAGCAGATTTTGCATAAAATTGTCATTAGGATAACATGAATGGAAACAGGTTAGGGTACGAAGAAATTTGTAAAAGCAGATATCTATCACATAGCAGATTTTGCATAAAATTGTCATTAGGATCACATGAATGTAAAGAGGTTAGGGTACGAAGAAATTTCTAAAAGCACAAATTTATCACAGCAGATTTTGCATAAAATTGTCATTAGGATCACATAAATGGAAAGAGGTTAGGGTACGAAGATATTTGTAAAACCAGAAATCTGTCCCATAGAAAATTTTGCATAAAATTGTCATTAGGATCACATGAATGGAAAGAGGTTAGGATACGAAGAAATTGTAAAAGCACAATTCTATCACATAGCAGATTTTGCATAAAATTGTCAATAGGATCACGTAAATGGAAAGAGGTTAGGGTGCGAAGAAATTTGTAAAAGCACAAATCTATCACAGCAGATTTTGCATAAATTTGTCA